>CANJKZ010001129.1:0-1447500 GCA_947471745.1 Closterium sp. Naga37s-1
GGAACTAGGGGGGTTCGGGGGAGGCTGGAAGGGGTTTGCAGAAGGGGCGGGGGCAAGGCTCACGAGGATGTACCATGTATGTACCCGTGCAGTATGTCCATCTATGTGATGCCACGTGAGCCACGACGTGTGTATGCCAACTGTGTGGCAGTGCGGCGATGAGGGGCGCTCATGCTCGCTCCCTTGCTGCACTCGCCTGGCAGGCTGGGTGGGCGAGAGCAGGGTGGGCGGGTGAGAGCAGCTTGGCCGGGGCGAGCTCTTTCCCTTGCACACCTGCCTGCCCAACAGTCCTCTCAGTTTCCATGCCTCCTAACTTCCCTCTCACCTTTGAAATAAGTTTTTTCAAGCCCATCTCAACACGGATTCCCCTTGCACTCCTGGCTACAGCAGAGATATTCACTCTGATGAATGCCTTATGAGAGATTGAATATGAGAGACGGCTTCTGAGATATGCATTCTGAAATATCCCCCACTGCTCTCCAAAACCCCACTCTTGTCATACCTCCTCCACTCTTATCCCTCACCCCTGTTATAGGCCCCACTCCTCTCATACCCCTCGCTCCTCTTCTATCCCCTACTCCCATACCCCTCACGCCTCTTCTATCCCCTACTCCATACCCCTCACGCCTCTTCTATCCCCTACTCCCATACCCCTCACTCCCTAAGCACCCACGATTTTCTCTCATACCCTCCACTCTTCCCATACTTCCCCACTCCCCTCATTCCCCGCACCCCTCTCATACCCCCAACTCCTCTCATACCCACCACTGCTCACACACCCCACTGCTCTCATACCTACCCTTGCACTCCTGCTTTCCACCTGTACACTCCTGCTTCCCCCCCTTCCTCTCCTGTTTTTCACCCTTGCACTCCTGTTTTCCGCCCTTGCACTCCTGTTTTCCACCCTTGCACTCCTGTTTTCCGCCCTGCACTCCTGTTTTCCGCCCTTGCCGCACTCCTGTTTTTTTCGCCCTTGCGCTCCTGTTTTCCGCCCTTACACTCCTGTTTTCCACCCTTGCACTGCTGTTTTTCGCCCTTGCCGCACTCCTGTTTTTTCGCCCTTGCGCTCCTGTTTTCCGCCCTTGCACTCCTGTTTTCCGCCCTTTCACTCCTGTTTTCCACCCTTTCACTCCTCCTTTTGTCGCTTCAACATCAACAACAGCCTTTCCTCAGTGCCTCCAACTCCCACTGTTTCGTTTGCTAATCTCTGCTCTTTTGCATTATTCATCCCACCCATGCCTTTTCATTCCACCCATGCCTTTTCATTCCACCCATGCCTTTTCATTCCACCCATGCCTTTTCATTCCACCCATGCCTTTTCATTCCACCCATGCCTTTTCAGCCCACCCCGGCCTTTTTCATGACGTGAGTTGGCAGGTCAACTACAGGGCTAATTTTTTGTTTTAAGCAACCCTTATCATCAGTCCTGCACCTTTGCAAAACCCTGATTATCAGTTTGACCCCTTAAGAAAAAACTTTTCCATCAGGGTTTTCCATAGTTTCAAGAAATTTACCCTTAGGCCACAGTGTAACAATTTCAGAACCCTGATGAAGTGTTTCTACTGAAATTCTGAACAAAAAGACCAATCTACTGGAGCTAGGATTTGATCCCGGGTTTTCATCCTTCCGAAGACCAATCTACTGATCGGACCACTTTAAAGTTAGTTTTTCTAACATACTTCTCTATTGAATCTTCTAAATTAGGGGGACAGAGGTGCGAGGGCAATTTGGGGGAGGAGGGGGGTTGTGGTATTCGCTTCAGGGTAAAACTCGCTAAGAAGAAAGGTAACCCTGGGGTGACAGTGTGCCTTAAACGTAAACCCTGGCATATCAGGACAATCTAAGCTCCAGAAAAAATTACCCTAAGGCATCAGTGTGAATACCAAAAATCACCCTGATTATCAGTGTATCAGGGTGATTTACACTGATAAAATTAGCCCTGGTCAACTACTACCATGCCTCTCCCGGACCTGTGGCTCGTTCAGGGTTAGGAATGTGTATTGTGGCTTCATGGTGTTGTGCAATGCTTGCATGGGTCAATCTGAAGTTATTAGTACCGGTATGCTGTGCTAGCAGATACATCTGTCAGGTTGTGTGTTGTTTTGCTAAGTGGATACCCTGGCAAGTTTCTTGAACTGGTATGATACTCCACAATATATATCATACACGGATTGGTTTCTGACACACCTTTTTGTAGGCAAACTCGATGTTCCATCATGCAATACAAGTTTTATTTTAAGCTCAGAGCGCAGTGCAAAAAGTAGTACCACTATGAGCAGCTCGATTCAGGGGACAAGAAGTGTGAATCTTATTCGTTGGTAGCTGAAAGCCAATTAGGGCACAAGATTTTTCTTGTTAGAGATGATTCCTCTACCAAAATGATGGTGCTGTGTGAGGAGCTGAGGTAGGCTTTTGGCACATGAGACCACCTTGGAATGAGCCACACTTGATCACAATTTTCCATGGAGTAACTGATAAGAACCAGCAGCGGTTACTTTGGATGCAAAAACTTTGTGGACACATGGTCGTGACATGCAGCACACATCCATGGACACGTAAGGATGACGGGAACGTGCTGCAACTATTGAACAGCCGCAGCAGACTTCTGTTGAGCAGCAATCACACGAGAGGTCAATAGAGAGCACACTACCCATAATTTTTTCCTAATGCCAATAGAGGGCTAACTTAGCTTAGCTCCTGCTGGATCATACTTGTAGACGGGAGGGAGGGCTGACAGAAGGAAAGAGTGGGCAAGGCAGGGAAGGCAGGCAAGGCAGGGAAGGCAGGCAAGGCAGGGAAGGCAGGAAAGAGCAAGGAAGGGCAGGTAAGGCGAGGATGATGAAGGGCCAGAGGTGGCAGAGCGCTGTCACAAGGATTTGGGGCCTGCTATAACAGTCGCATACCTTGGCGTCGTGGCTGCCCAACCAAATAGAGCTTGCTGCGGTTGAAATGAAAAGGGTGGGGAGGTGTGTGACGGCAGTGAGGATAGGGAAGGACAGATGGTAGCGTGGGGAATAGAGGGCACTCGCTCTCATTGCTTTTGCGGTCAGAGTGTGTGTGAGGGTAGTGCAGAAGGCACGGACTTCCCCAACTTTTCCTCCCCTCCTTCACACACACTGCATGATCCTTCATATCACTTCCTTACCCCCCACCGCACTGCGTTGTTCTCACCACCTAAACGAGTGGCAGGAGGGACATGTCACAGGAGGGATTCAAAACGAGTGGCAGTGCCGTGGCAACCCAGAAGGCTGGGGAGGAGGTAGGGCGGGAAGAGAAGAGATCACCTCATATCATCCCCCCCGTAATCCGCTGGAAGAGCTGGGGGGTGATGGGGGGCGTGGCGGGGGGGATGATGGAGGGGAGAAAATGGGAATGAGGAGAGATGCACGCCTTGGCGCTGGAGGGTAGGGGGGAAGATGGAGGAGAGGAGAAGCAACAAAGATGCTTGCAGAGGAAGAGTGGAGAGGTGATCACTTCTAAGGGGAAGTTACATGTGCAACTGTAGTGATCCGCCAGAAGAGCTGGGAAGGTGAGGGTGGGGTGAGGTGGTGTGGGAGAGGGATGGGGGTGGGTGGGGTGGGGTGGTGTGCCACCCCACCCACCCCCACGGTATGGGTAGGTTTAGGTGGTGGGGGGATGCAAGGGAGAGAGGGAGAATGAAAGAGCATGGGCATTCAAGGTTGAGATGGGAGAAGTGACATCCTTCCCATTGCCTCCTTCCCATTGCCTCCTTCCCATTTAAACAGCACCCTGCCATGATGAAAGAGCACGAAAGAGCATGGACACCCTGCCATGCTGAAAGAGCATGAACGAGCATGGACACCCTGCCATGCTGAAAGAGCATGAACGAGCATGGACACCCTGCCATGATGCGATGTAACAGCTGAGGGTGTTAAAAAGGGAAGGAGGCAATGACCTCACCCACTTCCACGATAGCAGCAAGCCGGGACTCCGGATGCGCTGGAGAGGCCGCTGAGCGCCTGGAGAGGAGGGACACTTAACGCACCCACTCCCGCAATGGCCGCGAGACTGAGAGTGAGGGGGAGGGGGTGGGGTGAAAGTGCATGGGAGAGGGGAGGGTGGGAGAAGGAAGGGCGGGAGAGGAAAGAGCAGGGAACGGACTCACTTCACCATTGGACGAACTGGCCTGTTGGTCCAATGGACCGGTTTGACCAACGGGCCTGCTGGTCCAATGGACCGATTGGACCAACTGGCCAATTGGCCTAATGGACTGGTTAGACCAACTGGCCTGTTGGTCCAATGGACCGGTTGGACGAACTGGCCTGTTGGTCCAAAGGACCGGTGACCACTACCACACACGACCGCAAGAATGAGAGGCAGCGGGAGGGCGTGACAGGGTGATTCTTCAACTCCTATGGGTGAAGATTGACAGCAGAGATTGTGGCGGGGCAGGCGAGGAGAGATAGGGAGAGAGGGCAGTAAGAACGACAAGGGAGAGACGGTGGGAGTTGGAGGTTGCTGGCTGCACCGTGAAGACCTGGGAATGGGGGAAGGGAGAAGCAACGGCAGTGGGGTACAGAGGAGCAAAACGGTAGAGCAATGAGACTGGCGAGTGACGAGGTCACTGGTTGCACCATGCCCACCTCTGGGCAGGGGGAAAAGGATGATGATGGGGATGGGGATGGGGATGGAGAAGCGGAAGGCTACGTTGTAGGGGAAGAAAATAGGGGAGAGGATGGGGGAAGGGATAGGAAAGAGGATGGGAATGGAGTGCGGGAAGGAGAGACAATGACAGAGTGACGCCTACTATGCACACTTGGAGGGTGATTAGAAAAAGAGGGGGACAGATGTGAAAACATAATTGTTTTGAAATGTGTGAGTGGTAAGGGGAAGTGTTGCCAATACGAGATGCAGGTGGGAGAGCTTTGGAGGGGCAGAGGGAAATTGGTGTGGGAGAGATGTGGTGAGTGATGAGAAGAGGGAGGAAGAAGGGATCGACGTTGTAGAGTGTCGGTCTCCATCAGTCCCGCGTTGCCACCTTGGTTAACACCATGGCAGGGCATCGTATGGCATGCAGCATGCATGCAGTATTGAGAACGCCGCTGCCAGGCATTCGGTCTCTCGCATGACAACCTCCAGCCTATCACGAGCATGAAACACACCTAAATAAACTCAATTATCACCTGAGAATGACCTGAGAGTAAACCGAGAACGACCTGAGAGTGACCCCAGACTGACCCCAGACTGACCCCGAGACTGACCCGAGAGTGACCAGCTGGTCATAAGGAGCCTACGTTTGTCTCACCCCGCACCTCATCTCTCTGCAGTGACGCATATGTACCTGCCAAGCAGTTCAACTCAGTGTGGGAGAAGTAGGTGTGGGAGCACAAGTCCGTGGGGGAGAAGTAGGTGTGGGAGCACAAGTCCGTGGGGGAGAAGTAGGTGTGGGAGTTGGTGGAGGGGAGATGGTGCTTCCAGGAGGGGATGACTCCTGGCCTGACTGTGCCAAGGGCTTCTTAGCTTGTGGGTGCTGGGGTGGGTGGGGGTGGGGGCGGGGGTGGGGGTGGGATCGGGGGTAGGGTTGGGGGTGGGGGTGGGGGTGGGGTTGGGGGTGGGGTTGGGGGTGGGGTTGGGGGTGGTGGCGGGGGTGGGGGTGGGATCGGGGGTAGGGTTGGGGGTGGGGGCGGGGGTGGGGGTGGGATCGGGGGTAGGGTTGGGGGTGGGGGTGGGGGTGGGGGTGGGGGTGGGGGTGGGGGTGGGGGTGGGGGTGGGGGGTGGGGGGTGGGGGTGGGGTTGGGGTTGGGGGTGGGTTTGGGGGTGGGGTTTGGGGTGGGGTTGGGGGTGGGGGCGGGGGTGGGGGTGGGATCGGGGGTAGGGTTGGGGGTGGGGGTGGGGGTGGGGGTGGGGGTGGGGGTGGGGTTGGGGGTGGGGGTGGGGGGTGGGGTTGCAAGTGGGGTTGGGGTTGGGGGTGGGGGTGGGGTTGGGGGTGGGAGTGGGGGTGGGGTTGGGAGTGGGGTTGGGGGTGGGGGTGGGGGTGGGGTCTGGTGGGGGTGGGGTTGGGGGTGGGGTTTTGGGTGGGGATGGGGTTGGGGGTGGGGTTGTTGAGGCTGGATTGCCAGATGTTAAGTCATGGACGAGTCGTGGTTGCACGTGCACATGGTGACAGTGGGGTGCAGATGGTGAGAGTGGGGTGCAGATGGTGAGAGTGGGGTGCAGATGGTGAGAGTGGAATGCAGATGGTGAGAGTGGTGTGCAGAGGGAACGGAAAGGAAATGGAAGTGAGAGCAGGTGAGGGGATAAGGGCACTGCACTCAAACCCTCCCTTCCTGCCCCTCCCTCTCTGCCCATCCCTTTCCAACCCTCTCTCCCTGCCCCTCCCTCCTTTCCCACCCCTCCCTATCTATCCCTCTGTCCTCCATCCCCACCCTTCCCCATCCCTCCGCACCAGTGAAGCCCATCAAGGGCGATGCACTACTCTTCTTCAACATGCATCCAGACAGCTCGCCCGACCCCACCTCCTTACACCACCCGTGCCCCGTGGTGGAGGGCATCAAGTGTTTGGCACCCAAGTGGATTCGCATGGGGGATGTCACACTGCCGCTGGGTGATGCTGTCATTGCCGCCTGCCAGGACAGCAACGCATAGTGAGTGCCACTAAGCCTTGGTTGTGTGAATAGAACTTCTCCTTGTGCCACTGAGTGATGCTGCCACTCGCTGCACCTCGTGTGCCCTGTGGTAGAGGGCACCAAGTGGTCGGCACACCCAAGTGGATCTGCATGGGTGATGTCACGGTGCCTCTGGGTGATGCTGTGTTGCTGCCTGCCAGGACAGCAACGCGTAGTGAGTGGTGGTTGTGTGGGTAGCGAATGTAGGGGATGGAGGGGCGTTAGAATGGATGCAGGTGAGCAACATGGTGGTGCTACTGGGTGCTGCCACCTTGCCTGCCTGCCAGCGCAAGCATGTGCACTGAATAAGGTGCGGGGCATCTGTGTGTGTGAGGGCTACATGAGTCATCGGGGCCTTGCAGGGTGGGATACGGTAACCTCCATGGTGAGCATAGAGTGTCAGGAATGGAAGGCGGCGAGGAGGCAGTAGGGTAGGTCGGGGCGGTGCACGGTCAGGGAAGGGCGGCGCGCGGCCAGAGCAGGGCGGCGTGCGGCCAGTAGCAGGCAGTAGCTCCTAGGGCAGAAGCACCAAGGGTGTTTTGTTTTGTTTTGTTTTTTTTTAATTAATTACTTCAATTATTTATTTTAGGGTTGAGCAGGGCGCACAGGGCGCTGCAGAGGCGGCTCGGGAAGGGCAGGGCAGGGCGCCAGTGCGTGCACGGCAGGGCGCTGGCGCGTTGGCAGTGCAGGGCGCTGGCGCGGGCAGCAGCGCGCACGAGCAGGGCGGCGCTGGGCAGCGAGTGCAGGCCCGCGGCGGGCGCAAAACGCAGGCACGGCGGGCGCAAGGGGCGGGCCCGCGGCGGGCGTAGCGGACAGGTGCGGGAGGGGCGAACGGGCGGGCCCGTGACGGGCCGAACGGGTAGGCGCGGCGGCGCGAAGGCAGGGCCCGCGGCGGGCCTAACGGGCGGGCGCGGCAGCGGGCGTAACTGGCAGGCGTGGCGGCGCGAAGGGAGGGTCCGCGGCGGGCCTAACGGGCAGGGGGTAGGGCGCGACGCGCAGGGCAGTAGGGCGCTACGCGCGGGCTGCAGCAGAGCGCGACGCGCGGGCTGCAGCAGGGCGCGGCGCGGCAGGCAGGCGGGCGCGGCGGCGCGCTTACCAGGGGCGGGTGCAGGGCAGGGCCGCGACGGGCGGTTAGGTCAGGGCCGCAACGAGGCGGCTGTAGGGCAGGGCCGCGACGAGGCGATGGCAGAGCAGGGCTGCGACGGGGCGGCAGCAGGGCAGGGCCGCGACAAGGCGGCTGCAGGGCAGGGCCGCGACGGGGCGGCGGTAGAGCAGGGCCGCGACGAGCGGCTGAGGGCAGGGCCGCGACGGGTGGCGGCAGGGCAGGGCCGCGACGGGCGGCGAGGTTAGGGCCGCAACAGGGGACAGCAGGGCAGGGCCGCGACGGGCTGCTAGGTCAGGCCGCGACGGGCGGCTAGGTCAGGCCGCGACGGGCGGCGACAGGGCAGGGCCGCGACGGGCCGGGAGGGCAGGGCCGCTACGGGCGGCAGTAGGGCAGGGCGCGCGACGGCGCAGGTGAGGCAGGCGCGAGGCGCGCTTCAGGCAGGGCAGGAAAAAAATTATCGTGGTGGGCCTTAAAAAAAAACGTTCCCACTAGGGAACCTGCTCTGAAACCATGTCAGGAATGGGAAAGAATGAATGACTAGAATGACAGCAGTACAGGGTTTGTATAGCAAAACCTAGTTGGGCTGTACCCCACAAGGAGTGCCCCACTACAGCCTAGAGCATAGTTCTGACATAGAGTGTTTCTCTAGGTGCTGCTGCCCCACCTGCTTGCCTCCTGCCCTAATAGCTGACTGAACTTTAATGTGTCTCTTTTACCTCTCTTTCATGAGGGGAGATTGACGTTTCTTGCCACACACCCTGCTCCACCCCCTCCACCCTTGTGCACCTTCACAGCTGCCTCCTCCTTCCCCCCTGTGCAGCTGTGAGGCGTGGGTCAAGGAGGGCCACTGCACATCAGAGCAATACAAGGGGTACATGGTTGGAACCCCAGGGTCACCGGGGGCTTGTCGCAAGGCCTGCAATGCTTGTCAATTGTAGGGTGTGAGTCTCACGGTCACCATTGTGGGCTGGAGCCAAAACCTGATCCATGCAGTCAAAATAGGAGATTAAGTGGAGCCATAGTTAGGGTTTGAGGTGTTGTGAGTAGCATGAGTGGCGAGAGAAATTGGCCAAAAGGGCGTTCACTATGGTGCACAAACAAGATATATGAAAGTAGCAAAGGAGGTGCACCACCAATGTAACTACACTAGAACAAACAGCAAGCAGGGTATACATAACTTTAACACATTCTTGTGCTGTAAGGTTCTGGTTGTCAGTAAAGAAGTAATTCATTCTTAAAAGTTCAGCAGTGAAAGCATTCAGATTGGCTAACGAACAACCAATGTATCACGGTTTATTACCCTCTTTCTGTAAGGGTGTGCAAAATGGACACTCTTTTTTATAAGGTTGAGAACAAGGTTCGTCAGTTTGATGTCTAGAAAGTATCGCCTCATGGTTGTGCAGTCGATTGTACTGCACCGCTAATGTGAGCGTGTTCCTACAGCCTCTTGCCAGGCAACCTCGTATCAGATTCGGGTCGAACCGCACTAAAACGCATCCAACCGCAGTCTAACACACTGAAACGTATTTCACCACGCGAAGCTGAAACAAGGGGTTTCTGATACGAGGTGTGGGTAGGAACACCCTCTGTGAGGCACGCAGCTTCGATGCTCGAATTTGTCGACCGGTAGCCACAGGCGCGTACCAAATTTGCGATTTTGAGGTCTTTTGTGAAGGAGTCTGCTCATACCCAGTAAGAAGTTGCTAGGTATCGTTAATGTTGTTACACCAACGCACTCTGAAATATCGTACCTGCCGCCACCCGCCTGGGCACTCCGTCAGGTTCTTAGTCTTCCGTCTTCCACTGGCCTTACTCCGCCTCTTATGTGTCCTCCGTCTGACCAGTCACAGACGCAGTTACTGCCTGGCTGTCCACTGCCTGCTCCTTCTCCTTACCCTGCGCAGACAGGCTCCCTGGCAGAGCGTCATGAGCCTGAGTCTCGTCCTGCCTCCCCTGTTCGCACTATCATTCGTACTTGTCGTCCTAGTCCTCCACCTGTCCCCAGCACGCATACTATGGCACTTCGTCCTTCCACTGTTCCACAGCGTATTGCCCTGCCTTCTCCTCCGACGTCCTCTCTTCCTGACGTTCCTGACCCTGAGTCCGACCTTGCTCGTGCTGCTAGTCCGACTGTCACTCGTCTCCTCGCCACTTTTGTCACTAACCCTTCCTTTAAGTCTACTGCTGCGTCTACCAGTGTCACTCAGCTAGTAGACTTTGCTGCTACCGTTCGTCTCGACTACGTCGCGAGTCTTGTTACTGAGTCTAAGTCTGTCTGTCCTCCGTCCGTCGGGGGTGAGCCTGCCCTTGGCAGTAACGTCCTTGAGGACAAGCAGTTTGAGCTTGAGTGTCTCGTGGCCGTGTTACCTCGTCTCGCGTCCATGCCGCTTTGCCCTGAAGGAGACCCGAATGCACCAGACATCCCTACCCCGCGCTCTTACGCAGAGGCGATCACGGGTGAGTACTCCTCTCAGTGGCAGACAAGCAGGAACGCAGAGATAGTCAAACTATATTTCTATATAATTTATTTATTTTTAGTCTAGGTGTTGTACATTCTGTTTCTTGTGCTAGAACTATTGCTAGGGTTCGCTATAACTTCTTTGTACCTTCATTCCCTTAAGTCAAATTTCTCCACCCGTAAGTCTCTCGACAAAGATGGCTTCCTGGAAGTCCACAAGCACCTACATCGACGAGGTTCCCCCTTCTAGGGTGAACATAGTCGATGGCATGTGGATTTTCAGAGTGAAGCTGCCGCCAGGTTCTCTGCCTGCCTTCAAGGCACGTTACGTTGCTCGAGGCTTCAGTCAGCGACAGGGGGTCGACTTCTTCCGGACCTTCTCTCCCACCCCGAAGATGACTACTCTTCTGGTGTTACTGCACGTTGCAGCACAACGTGACTACGAGCTGCACTCCTTCGACTTCTCCACAGCTTTCTTGCAGGGCAGCCTTCACGAGGAGATCTGGCTGCGCCGTCCACCTAGCTTTACTGGGTCGTTTCCTGAGGGTACCCAGTGGAGCCTACGGCGGCCAGTCTACGGTCTTCGCCAAGAGCCCCGCAAGTGGCATGACACACCGAGGACGACACTTGCGGCTCTTAGGTTTGCTCCTTCGACTGCTGACCCGTCACTGTTTCTGTGCACCAACCCTTCCCTGTTGGAGTTCTACATCCTCGTATACGTCGACGACTTGGTCTTTGCTACTACCGACACTGAGGCGCTGGCCTTTGTGAAGGCGGAGCTGCAGAAGGGACACCCTTGCACTGGCCTAGGTGAGCTGGGCAACTATCTTGGCTTGCAGATCACTCGGGACAGGACAAGGCACACCATCACTCTGACTCAGTCACACATAGTGCAGCAGGTCCTTCAGCGCTTTGGCTTTCGTTTCTCCTCGCAACAGCCTACTCCTCTGCCTACGGGCCACTCGCTTTCAGCTCCACCTTCGGACGAGTCCGTAGAGCCGAGTTGTCAGTATCCAAAGCTTGTGGGCTGCCTCATGTACCTAATGACATGCACACGACCTGACCTCGCGTACCCTCTCAGCATCCTGCCGCGCTACGTTGCGCCCGAGAGACACCGACCAGAGCACCGGCGGGCTGCTAAGAGGGTGTTGCGTTACCTGTGCAATACATTGGGCATGGGGCTCGTGCTTGGAGGACGGGGTTCAGTTGTACTCACAGGACACTCCGACACTTCTTGGGCCGACAACCAGGTGACTCAGCGGTCGTCCCAGAAATACTCTTTCAGTATCGGCTCTGGTTCTATCTCGTGGAGGTCCACTCATTCTTCTTCTGTGCTTGGTTCTAGCTGTGAGGCCGAGATCTACGCTGGGGCTATGGCTGCACAAGAGTTACGCTGGCTGACCTACCTGCTGACCGACTTGGGTGAGCGGCCTCATTCTCCTCCAGTTCTATACGTCGACAACAAGGCCATGATTGCCTTGTGTCGGGAGCAGAGACTGGAGCACAGAACGAAGCACATTGCTCTTCGTTACTTTCTTGCTCGAGAGTTGCAGCAGCGGGGTCAGCTTCGCCTTGCTTACGTGGCCTCTCGGGCCAACACTGCTGATGTCTTCACCAAGGCCCTTGGGTCTGGTGATTATCAACGTTTCTACACTGCTCTAGGCCTTGTGCCTACTCTGCCTCACCTGCTGGTTGCTTGACTTTGTCTTGTACTATGATCTATACATGTATATATATATATACTTATATTTAAATACTTGCATGCTTGCTCTGCGGAGATAACTCTATGAACGGGAGCTAGACTACGGGCTAGGCACGGGTGCTCGTTTGATCTCTGCGTTCGTTCACTTAGTCGTTTACTTGTGCTTGAACTACATGTTGGTTCACGGGGGACTTTGGCAAGAGTTCCACTAGCAAAAGTTCACAACAATGATTCAGAAAATGATGGCAACAAAGTTGGCATGCAAGTCTACATTAGACCTAGCAAAGGTGCTGATCGACCTCCAGTGCAGCACGGTCGACCGCGTGCCAGCACGACTTGGTCGACCGCGCTCCAGCAAAGCAATGTCGCGGCTTGCCAACGTTGAAAGTCTACGGTGCGCCAACGCTGCAGCAAGTCGGCTGCACAGCGTTGCACCCGCAGGACAACGAAGCACCTGCTTCGCTGGTGCACGCAGCTGGTTGGTACGCCACTCCTCGTCACGTGCACAGCGCAGACGCCCAGGTCGACTCCACGCTAGCGACTGCGCCCACCAGCCACGTCAACCTCGGGATACCACTTCCGAGGTCGGCCTCGCAGAACCACCCCGGCGACCTTCGCACACGTCGCCCGGGTATCCCGGTCGACCGGGCAACCAGGTCGATGCTGCCAGGTCGGCGTCCTCCCTGGTCGGCGTCCCCTCGTCGACCACTTCAGGGCCCGGCCGCCGACATCGCCAAGTCGTCGGCCACCCAAGGTCGGCGCCCTGTTGCTCGACGCCCAGCTGCTCGGCGTCCTCCTCGACGCCCTCCAGCTCGACGTCCCCAATCTCCCCTGTCGAGGTCGACGTCGGCCCCTCCTTCGTCGACCACCAGGTTCGGTCGACAACCAGGTTGACATCACGCCTGGTCGACCAACTCCATGCCGTCCAGCATAGCTGTGAGCCGACCTCCCAAGTCGGCCTCCCCAGGTCGGCGTCACCAAGTCGACGCCCTTGCAGTGGCCCCCGTGCAGGTCGACCAACCCCGTCGACCAGTTCGCCCACTGCTGCAGGTCGGCTGCTCCCCTCACACCCGACCACGAAGTCGGCTCCGCCCAAGCGAGGACGGGGCCAACACACAACTCCCGTTGACACTCCCCTGCCACGTTCACGTTTGGGCCCAGCCCACACGGCATAACTTCTCGGAGAATAGCTCGTCGACGTGCACCCAACACACAGCACGTCGATCACCGCACCAGCCATGCAAGAGGGCATGGTACCTACTGCTGCACATCGTCGTCGCCGTTGCCCACGTCGGCTAGGCGCACTCGGCCGATTGCGACGGAGCACCGGTTGAAGGCCGGATAGTGCAGCGCCTTCGTCAGGAAGTCGGCCGGCTGCTCAGCGGTCGGGATGTACTTCAGCGAAAACTTCCTGCGCTTCACCATGTGCTGCAGCCAGGCCTGTCGCCGCTCCGTGTGCTTGAGGTTGCCCGTCAACCCCATGCCCTCGGCGACCGTGATGGCCGACTTGTTGTCCACCCGAAGGATGGTCAGCTTCCTGGCATCCAGCTGCCGGAACTCTGCGAGGAGGAAGCAAAGGCGACGTCCCTCCTTTCCGGCTTCGGTGGCCGCCACGTACTCCGACTCCGTCGACGACAACGGCACGCACTTGTTGCGCTAGCTCGACCAGGAGACTGCGGCCCCTCCGTAGACGAACACGTAGCCTCCCGTGCTCGTTCTCTTCTGCTTGTCGCCGGCGTCGTCAGCGTCCACGTAGCCGACCAGCTGCAGCGACTCAGGTCCACCGCCGAACTCGAGGGCGGTGTCGCGAGTGTTGGCGAGGTAGGCGAGGCAGCGGTCGACCTCGCGCCAGTGTTGGTCGCTCCTCACCGTGAGGCCGCTCCCCAGCTTGCTGCAGGCGAAGGCGATGTCCGGCCTCGTCATCGTCGTCGCGAACTGCAGCGAGCCGGCCTTCTGCCGGTACTCCTCCTCCTGTCGCTCTTGCGCCTCCTCGTCGTCGAAGGTGAGCTCGGCGTAGGCGTCGACTGAGACCGGCGTCTTCGGGGTGCGCCCGATCTGCTCCTCGTCGATGAAGCGCCTACGCAGCTTATCGGCGTAGCCCTGCTGGTGCAGCCACAGCTTCCTCGCCGGCTTGTCGCGGACGATCTCCAGCTTGAGGTACTTCTGCACCGGCGAGATCTCCCGCAGCTCGAAGGCGGACTCCAGCAGCTCCTTCAGCTCCTTCAGCATCTCAGTGTTGCTGCTGGCGGCGAGCAGGTCGTCGACGTAGACCAGCACCCAGCAGGCCACTTCGTCGTCGCCGACCTTGAAGTACAGAGCCTCGTCGACCTGGCTCTTCTTCCACCCGGCGCCGACGAGCACGTCGTTGAGAGCCTTGTACCACAGCAGCGGCGACTGCTTCAGCCTGTAGAGGCTCTTCAGCAGCTTACACACCCGGCCGGTCCCATCGTTGAAGTAGTCCGGCTGATACATGTAGAGCACCCGGTCTTGCTTGCTCTACAGGATGGCATTCTTCATGTCGAGCTGCATCAGGTTGAGGTTGAGGACGGCGACGATGCTGAGGAAGATCCTCAGCGTGACGTAGCTGCTCACCGGCGCGTACGTCTCGTCGTAGTCGGCACCATACACCTGCGTGAAGCCCTTCACGACCAGCCTCGCCTTCTCGCGCTCGACGGTGTCGTCGATGCGGTACTTCGTCGTCAGCACTCACCGGTTCTTCATGATGTTCACTCCCGGCGGGCGTTCGACCAGCTCCCACGTGCCCATATTGATGAGGCTGCGGATTTCCTCCTCCATGGCGGCCTTCATCGCCGGACCCTTCCAGCTGGCCAATGCCTCCTTCACCGACATCGTAGAGATGTCCCAGCGGTGCTCGGGGTCGAGCTCCGGAAACTCCTCATCGTCCTCGGCGTCGTCGTACGCCAGGTCATCGACATCCACGTCGTACACCGTGGTGAAGGCAGCGGGGACGAAGAAGTCAGGCGACCTCCGAAGTCGGCCCGTACGCCGTGGTCCACCCTGGACTTCCACCACGTCGCTGTCAGTGGACTTCTCGGCGTCCCCGCCATCGTCACCAGCTTTGCTGCCCTCGTCGTTCTGCTGCACCTCGATCGGTTTCCCAGTTGACTTCTCCCCTGCGGTCGGCTCCCCTGCCGACTGCCCGGTCGCCGACTGCTCCGTGGTCGGCGTCGCTGCTGCCTGCTCCCCTGTCAGCTGCTGCCCTGCTAGCGCCTTCTTCGCCGGCTTCACCCAAGGCGGCTGCACCTCCTCGGCCTGCTCCTCCCCTACCAATGTCGACTTCACCCCAACGTCGACTTGCTGCTCATCACGTCGGCGACCGGCGATGCTCTTGGCCGGCGCCGAAGGCGACGTCTCACTTCTTCTCTCATCGCCGGAGGCCGACACCGGAGCCAGCCTGCGCATGTCGGCCACGAGGGGAGGGGCAGGGGGAGGGGAAGGAAGACGGACGATCTCGGCGTCCTCATCAGCCAGCTCACCGACCTCGGCGAGCAGAGGCAGCGTCGCCGTCGAGGTGTCTGTCGGCAGGGTGGGCGGCGTCCGTCCCGAGGCCGGCCCGTGCTCCGACTTCCACACTTCCAGTGACATGTCCTCGTAGATCACCACGTCCGACGTGGTGACCACCCGGTTGTTGGCGATGTCGAGGAGCTCCCAGCCCTTGCTCTCCTCCGACACACCGAGATGAAGGCCCCATTTGGCCTTCGGCTTCAGCTTCCCACCACGGTGCTGCTCGGGAACGAGGAACTGCGCCATGAAGCCCCACACGCGTGCCAGCGACAAGTCGGGCTTCTTCCCGGTGAGCAGCTGGTACGGCGTCGTCCCCGGTGGCAGCGTCGACCGCTCAAGACAGATGCGAACCCAGACGGCCTGCCGCAGAGCGAGGTGCCACCAGTGGTGCTGCACGCCCATGTGCAGCAGCATCGTCCGCACCGACTCTACCACCGTCCGCATCTCCCGTTCCGCCATGCCGTTCTGCTTCGGGGTGTACGGGCAGGTCAGGTCGTGGACGATCCCCTTGCCAGTCACGAAGTCGGTGAACTGCTTCCCGAGGAACTCCCCTCCTTGGTCAGAGCGCAGTATCAACACCGACTTCTTCGTCTGTCGCTCAGCCATCGCCAGCCACCGAATGAACTCCTGCAGCGCATCCGACTTCTAGGCGACCGGCCTCACCCACTCGTAGCGGGTCTTGCGGTCCTTCAGCAGCAAGAAGTATAGGCTGCCATCCTTGGCAGCCACCCGGAATGGCCCGCACAGATCGATGTGCACGACGGCCAGCACGTCGTTGGCGTCCGAGCCCTTGTCGGGGAAGGTGTGCCGCGTCAGCTTCTCGCCAACGCAAGAAACACACGGTGAGTCGGCGCCAGACGCCGATTTGAATTCCAGCCCGGTGGCGACCTCGTGCTTCGCCGAGCTCCGTATGGTGTCCATGCCGACGTGCGCAAGCCTCGCGTGCAGCCTTTCCGGCGTTGCCTTCGTAGCCGAGACGATCACCCGCAGGGCCACGACCTCCGTGGAGGGCGTTGTCTGCTTGTCCGAGCAGGGGCGCAGGTCGGTGCAGAGGACACGCCCGGTGTACGTTGCCCGACCGAGCACCTCCCCCGCCGCCGAGACGAGCAGCATCCCGTCGCCGTCTTCCTGCAGCTTCACGCCGTTCTCCTTCAGCTGCCCGGCCGAGAGTAGGTTTGCTCGTACACCCGGGACGTAGAGCACGTCGAGGATGAGCACCTGCTTCCCGGCCTCCCCTTGCAAGGTGACAGTGCCGCGGCCCTGGACGTCCTGCAGTGCCCCATTGAAGCCGCGCACATGCTTGATGTCGCCGCTCGGCTGCAAGTCGACGAAGGACTCCTTCGTCCCCATCAGGTGGTGCGAGCAACCGCTGTCGAGCAGGACCACCTCCAGGTTCGCCTGCACAGCTGCCGCCACCGCCTAGAAGTCCTCACCGACCTCCGGCGCCAGCGAGACAGTCGGCTCCACGACGCCGACCAGCGAGCACGACGCCTCCTTGACGCCAGCAGAGGAGTCAGCGTCCTTCGCTGAGGTCGACTTGTTCGACTGCTTCTCCTTGCGCGGCTTGTTTCCTCCACGACGAGGACGACGACTGCCAGACCTCCTTCGGCCTCCCTTGTCGTCGTCGTCGTCGGAATCACTGCGGTCGGGGCACTCGAAGGAGAGGTGATCGGGGTCGCCGCACAGCCAGCACTCCCGACGTCGACTTGCTCCTCCTCGACCGCTGTCCCTGGCCGACTTCTTCTTGTCGGCTTCCTTGGTCAGCTTCCAGCCGCTACTGCCACCGCCGCCAGACTGCCCACGCTGCCGCGGTCGATCACCTTGCTTCGCTGGGGCGACGTAGTTCACCTGCGCCAAGAGCTCCTGGGACCGCTAAGCCTCTTGCATCGCCTCGTCCTGCAAGATGTACGAGGTCAAGGTGTCCTCGTTGAGCGTCGCCCGCGTGCTCGGCGCCATCGACAGCCGCTTCAGCAGGTTGTAGCTTCTCGGCGGTCCCTGCATTACGTGGGTGACGTACGACGCCGTGGAGTACTGTGCGCTGGCCATCCTGATGGTGGCGAGAATTCGCCGAGCCCGGTTGCAGTAGTCGGTCGCGGTCTCCTGGTCGCCCATACGTAGGTGCGTCATCTGCCCCTCAAGCTGGGCAATGAACAAGTCGTCGGTGACCTGGTACGTCGACTCGATGAAGTGCCACGCCCGGTGGCCGGCGTCGAGGTACTCCCTGCACGACTTCAGGGCGATCTGCACGCCCGGCGAGCAGCACCGCGAGATGACTGTGAAGGTCAGCAACTGCATGGCTCGAAACTCCACGCGCAAGTCGGGGTCCTCCGGCGTCGCCATGGTGCCTCGAGCAAAGCCGATCAGCCCGGCCATCTCCAGCTGGGGCTCAATGGCTTCCTTCCTGGTAAGAATGTCGGGTGACCAAGATCCTGTCCAACGTAAACTTGAAGTAGCCGTAGCTCGGTGCAATCCCGCCTGCCGTCACCTGGGTCGCCGACATCGGCGACAATCCGCTTCGTCGACCTCCGACGTCGCCCTACAAGGAGCCTGCCGCCACCGACGACTGCATCCCTCGCGTCTGAACGTCGCCGGCTTCACCGGCGTGTATCACACCTCGCTGCCTCGACGTGCCTCCCGCACTGCTGCCTACTTGACCACCACCGGCGTTGACGCCCGCGTCGACGCCGCCTTCGTCGTTCACCGCCGAGGAGAGGCAGGTCGAGGAGGGTGCTCCGTCGCCCACATGGTGCGGAGTCCGGCCTCGACGACCGCCCAAAGCAGGTCGCCATACTCGTTCTCCTCGTGCTTTCTCCTCGCGTTCTCCAGCCGTGCCTCCAGGGTGTCCACATCCCCTGCGTCACCTACGACTCCTACCATAGTGACTACCGCACAGCTGCCGGTCTACGAACACGTTAGGGAAGTGCAAAGTCGGCTAGACTGAACTACGTCGCGGTGTCGTCCACGCTCACCGCACCATGCGGAGATAACTCTATCAACGGGAGCTAGACTACGGGCTAGGCACGGGTGCTCGTGTGATCTCTGCGTTCGTTCACTTAGTCGTTTACTTGGTTCACGGGGGAATTTGGCAAGAGTTCCACTATCAAAAGTTCACAACAATGATTCAGAAAATGATGGCAACAAAGTTGGCATGCAAGTCTACATCAGACCTAGCAAAGGTGCTGGTCGACCTCCAGTGCAGCACGGTCGACCGCGTGCCAGCACGACTTGGTCGACCGCGCTCCAGCAAAGCAAAGTCGCGGCTTGCCAGCGTTGAAAGTCCACGGTGCGCCAACACTGCAGCAAGTCGGCTGCACAGCGTTGCACCCGCAGGACAACGAAGCACCTGCTTCGCTGGTGCACGCAGCTGGTTGGTACGCCACTACTCGTCACGAGCACAGCGCAGACGCCCAGGTCGACTCCACGCTAGCGACTCCGCCCACCAGCCACGTCGACCTCGGGATACCACTTCCGAGGTCGGCCTCGCAGAACCACCCCGGCGACCTTCGCACACGTCGCCCGGGTATCCCGGTCGACCGGGCAACCAGGTCGATGCTGCCAGGTCGGCGTCCTCCCTGGTCGGCGTCCCCTCGTCGACCACTTCAGGGCCCGGCCGCCGACTTCGCCAAGTCGTCGGCCACCCAAGGTCGGCGCCCTCCACCCCGGCGCCCTGTTGCTCGACGCCCAGCTGCTCGGCGTCCTCCTCGACGCCCTCCAGCTCGACGTCCCCAATCTCCCCTGTCGAGGTCGACGTCGGCCCCTCCTTCGTCGACCACCAGGTTCGGTCAACCACCAGGTCGACATCACGCCTGGTCGACCAACCCCACGTCGACCAGCATAGATGTCAGCCGACCTCCCAAGTCGGCCTCCCAAGGTCGGCGTCACCAAGTCGACGCCCTTGCAGTGGCCCAAGTGCAGGTCGACCAACCCCGTCGACCAGTCCGCCCACTGCAGCAGGTCGGCTGCTCCCCTCACACCCGACCACGAAGTCGGCTCTGTGAGAATACTAGCGAGGAATGATTGAACTAGAAATGAGATGGGTACAAATAGGAAAACCTAGAAAAGCTGTACCCCATAATGTCTAACCCACTACAGCCTAAACAGGCTATATCATATATGTTTGACACACCCCCATAGGCAAAGTGGGGGAGAACAAGGGGTCACAAGACCGGTCAAGAAAAGCAAAGCAAGCCCAGGGTGGATCACAACGTCACCACGCAGTCTGAGCACAAGCAAATGGCCACAAGGCCAGTTCACATGCAGAGTTATATAAAGGAGAACAAGCAATACAGTGATCACAACCTAGCAAGTGCAAGCATGCAGGTATATGTATAGAGATCACAGTACAAGCAGAGTCAAGAAGTAAGCAAGTGAGGCACAGTAGGCACAAGGCCTAGAACAGTACAGAAACGCTGATGATCACAAGGCTGAAGCGCCTTGGTGAAGACATCAGCAGTGTTGGCCCGAGTGGCCACGTAAGCAAGACGAAGCTGACCACGCTGCTGCAACTCTCGAGCAAGGAAGTAGCGCAGAGCGATATGCTTCGTTCTATGCTCCAGTCTGTGCTCCTGACACAAGGCAATCATGGCCTTGTTGTCGACGTACAGCACTGGAGGAGAACGAGGCGGCTTGTCAAATAGATTAATATCTATTTAGTATAATCTGCCTGTAGTGTAGCTGTTGTGTAATACCCTTCTATGGTGGTGCACCTCTTTCACCTTTGTTAGGTTGCTATATGTACTCGTGTGCTATAGTGAACCCACACACATTCTCGACATTTCTCCTTGGCACAAACTCCTCGACACCCGCTTGGCCTAGGCTACTAAGCATAGGCCCCTAGTTAAACCCGGTTACCAGTTAAGTTAGTCTCGTAACATGGTATTGAGCTAGCAAGTTCCTAGCCTGTACAATCTTATGGGCCCACCAACCCGTAATTCGTCGCCCGTCGCACGTCGCCTGTACGCCCTGTAGCCTGCCGTCGCTCGGACCCTCGCGGTCCCCTCGTTTCGCGCCCCGAAGGCCCCCTGTTTCGCGCCCCGAATGCCCTCCGATTCGCGCCCCGAAGGTCCCCGTTTCGCGCCCCGAATGCCCTCCGATTCGCGCCCCGAAGGTCCCCGTTTCGCGCCCCGAATGCCCCCCGTTTCGCGTCCCGCAAGGTCTTCGCGGCCCCTCGATCCCGTCGCCCAGCTTCCCATCGCCCCGCTTCCCGTCGCCCCGCTTCCCGTCGCCCCGCTTCCCGTCGCCCCGCTCCCCGTAGCCCGCTGCCGCTCCTTAGCCCGTCGCATTACCCGCGCCCCATGCCCGTCACCTCCCCCCCCCCCCCCCACGTCGCGGCTGTTCGCGTGCGCAGCGGCGGTCGCTGTGTGGGGGAGAGGGAAACGGGGAAGGGAGTGGCGGTGGATCGCTGTGGGGAGAAAGAGGGCAAGGGGGAAGGGAGTGGCTGCGGATCGCTGTGGGAGGGAAGAGGGCAAAGGAGAAGGGAGTGGCGGCAGAACTTCAGCGACGACCGCCAGCGCACCGGCGATCGCACCAGCGCTCGCGCGCCGCCTGCTGCTGCAATTCGTCGCCCGCGCACTGCCCGTTCCTGCAGCCTGCCGCTCGCGCCGCCTCCCGCCCGTCACCTCCCCCCCTCCCGTCGCCCCCACCCACTCTCCCGCCAGCGCCAGCCGCGCCTGCGACTGCTACCGTGCTAGCTCGAGGTGGTGGGGGTGGCGGCCAGTGGGGAGGTAGCGGGTGTGGAGGTGGAGGTGGTGGGCTGTTGGGGGGAGGGTAAGGGGGTGGCGAGAAGGATTCTGCAGCCTCAACCTCCTCCTCCTCCTCTCCCTCTCAGTCTCGCATATGCTACTGTGGGGGGAGGATGAATGTGTGTGGGAGTGGAACTGCAGCCCCATCCACTGCCACCACACCTCCTCCTCGCTCTCTGTGCCGCTACTACTGCTGTGGGAGGGAGGTTCAGGGAGTGTGGGTGGTGAGAGTTCAACTGCAGCATCAGCCGCCGCCTCCTCCTCTCATCCCCTGCTGCCCGTGCCCGTGCTGCCCGCCCGTGTTCCCCGTGCTTGCCCCGTGCCCGTGCCCGTTCTGTCCGCCCGTGTTCCCCGTGCCCGTGCTGTCCGTACCTGGTTGTGCCCCACCCGTCTCACCCGTGCTGTCCGTACCCGGTTGTGCCCCACCCGTCTCACCCGTGCTGTCCGTACCCGGTTGTGCCCCACCCGTCTCACCCGTGCTGTCCGTACCCGGTTGTGCCCCACCCGTCTCACCCGTGCTGTCCGTACCCGGTTGTGCCCCACCCGTCTCACCCGTGCTGTCCGTACCCGGTTGTGCCCCACCCGTCTCACCCGTGCTGTCCGTACCCGGTTGTGCCCCACCCGTCTCACCCGTGCTGTCCGTACCCGGTTGTGCCCCACCCATGTCACCCGTGCTGCCCGTACCCGGTTGTGCCCCACCCGTCTCACCCGCGCTGTCCGTACCCGGTTGTGCCCCACCCGTCTCACCCGTGCTGTCCGTACCCGGTTGTGCCCCACCCGTCTCACCCGTGCTGTCCGTACCCGGTTGTGCCCCACCCGTCTCACCCGTGCTGTCCGTACCCGGTTGTGCCCCACCCGTTTCACCCGTGCGTCCCGTGCTTCCCGTGCTGCCCCCGTGTTCCTGTGCTGCCCCCGTGCTCCCGTGTTGCCCCGCTCTCCCCGTGCTGCCCCGTTCTGCCTGTGTCGTGCCCGTTCCCGTGCCGTGTTGCCCCGTTGAGCCCTTGTCCTGCCCCGTTCTGCCTGTGCTGCCCCGTTGTGCCCGTGTTGCCCCGTTCTGCCTGTGTTGCCCCGTTCAGCCCGTGTCCTGCCCCGTTCTGCCCGTGTTGCCCCGCTCTGCCCGTGCTGCCCCGTTCTGCCCGTTTGTGCCCTACCCGTGCTGTCCGTACCCGTTCGTGCCCCACCCGTGCTGTTAGTTCTCGCTCGTGCCCCACCCGGTCTGTGCTGCCCGGTCTCGTGCTGCCCGTCACCCCCGTGCGGCCCGTCCCGTACAGCACCTAGTTGCTACCCGAACCCGCTACCCGTACCCGTGCTCCTCGCACACCGTGCACCTGCTGCGGGGCGTTCAACCGCAGCCGGGCACCTGTTCCACCACGATGGTTCAGATGCTGCTTGGTGGTTGCTGCTTGTCAGCTTCAGAGGGGGCCCTTGCTGGTGTTCCCACGCCCTGTAATGGGGTTTTACAGGTGTACCCCTTCAAGGGGGGCTCTGCACATGGTTATGCACTTCAGGCAGATAGGGGGTGTGTCAAATAGATTAATATCTATTTAGTATAATCTGCCTGTAGTGTAGCTGTTGTGTAATACCCTTGTATGGTGGTGCACCTCTTTCACCTTTGTTAGGTTGCTATATGTACTCGTGTGCTATAGTGAACCCACACACATTCTCGACATTTCTCCTTGGCACAAACTCCTCGACACCCGCTTGGCCTAGGCTACTAAGCATAGGCCCCTAGTTAAACCCGGTTACCAGTTAAGTTAGTCTCGTAACACGGCTCTCCCAGGTCGGTCAGCAGGTAGGTGAGTCAGCGTAACTCCTGTGCAGCCATGGCCCCTGCGTAAATCTCAGCCTCACAACTGGAGCTGAGAACAGAAGACGAGCGGGTAGACCGCCAAGAGACAGAGCCGGAGCCAAGACTGAAGGTGAAACCCTGTGACGACCGCTGCGTAGCCAAGTCGTCAGCCCTGGAAGCGTCTGCGTGACCAGTGAGGACAACTCGAGCCCGTCCTCCAAGCACGAGCCCCATGCCCGACGTACTGCACAAGTAGCGCAACACCCTCTTAGCTGCATCCATTTGCTCCTTCCTGTGTCGGCCAGGAGCGACATAGCGTGCTAGAATGCTAAGAGGGTAGGCAAGGTCAGGTCGAGTGCAGGTCATCAGATACATGAGGCAGCCCACAAGCTCTGGATACGGGCCACTCGGCTCTACGGACTCGTCCGAAGGTGGAGCTGAGAGCGAGTGACCGGTAGGCAGAGGAGTGGACTGTGGCGAGGAGTACGTGAAGCCGAAGCGCTGAAGGACCTGCTGCACCATGTGTGACTGAGTCAAGGTAATGGTGAGCTGTGCTCTGTCCCGGGTGATCCGCAAGCCAAGATAGCTTGTCAGCTCACCCAGGTCTGTGCACGTGTGTCTCTTCTGCATCTCCGACTTCATGTGGGCGAGTGCCTCAGTGTCAGCAGTAGCAAAGACCAAGTCGTCTACGTACACGAGAACGTAGAACGGCGGCAGAGTAGTGTCGGTGCGTAGAAACAGCGACGGGTCAGCAGTAGAAGGAGCAAACCCAAGAGCAGCAAGAGTCGTCCTCAGTGTGTCGTGCCACTCACGGGGTGCCTGGCGGAGACCGTAGACTGGCCGCCGGAGGCTCCACTGGGTACCAGCAGGAAACGACCCAGTGAAGCCAGGTGGGCGGCGCAGCCAGATCTCCTCGTGCAGGCTGCCCTGTAGGAAAGCAGTGCTGAAGTCAAGAGAGTGAAGCTCGTAGTCACGCTGAGCGGCGACATGCAACAGCACCCGAAGAGTGGTCATCTTCGGGGTAGGGGAGAAGGTCTGGAAGAAGTCAACTCCCTGTCGCTGACTGAAGCCTCGAGCAACGTAACGCGCCTTGAAGACAGGCGGAGAACCCGGCGGCCGCTTCACCCTGAAAATCCACATGCCGCTGACGATGTTCGCCCCAGGTGGGGGAACCTCGTCGACGTAGGTGCCTGTGGACTTCCAAGAAGCCATCTCTGCGTCCATGGCTGTCTGCCACTGAGAGGAGTAGGGACCCTCTATCGCCTCTGCGTAAGAGCACGGGGTCGGGATGTCTGGTGCATCCGGGTCTCCCTCAGGGGCAAGCAGCATGGACACGAGATGAGGTAAAGCAGCGGCAAAGCACTCAAACTCCTCCTGTCTGTCCTCAAGGACGTCCGTGCCAAGAGCACACTCACCCCCGACGGACGGAGGACAGACAGAATCAGACTCTGACTCAGCAACAAGGCTAGCGGCGTAGTCTAGACGACAGGCGGCAGCAAAGTCAACAAGCTCAGCAACTAGAGCAGACGCAGCAGTGGACTCAAACGAAGGGTCAGTGACAACAGTGGCCAGGAAACGCGTGACAGTAGGACTAGCAGCACGAAGGGAGTCAGACTCCGGGTCCGGACTGTCAGGAAGAGAGGACGCAGGAGGAGACGGCAGAGGGACACGCTGTGGAGCAGTGGAAGGACGCAGAGTCATATAGTGAGTGCCGGGGACAGGAGGAGGACGCTCACGCGGAACACGACGACCAGTGCGGACAGCGCGAACAGGCGACTCAGGACGAGACTCAGGCGACGCAGGACGAGACTCAGGCTCACGACGCTCCGTAAGACCTCTAGTTGGTCCAGAGTAAGGAGAAGGAACAGGCAGTGGAGAGGCTGGCTGTAACTGCGACTGCGACTGGACAGGCGGTGGACGCAGTAAGGGAGAAGTAGGACCAGTAGAAGGCGGGAAGCCAAGAACCTGCTGAAGGAGCGGAACGTAGTATGGCCGCGGCCGCGCAGCGCCTCCAAAACCAGCAGAGACAGCACCAGTACCCGCAGCTCCAGGGTCTCCAGCTACAACTCTCTCAGCACCACCAGCGACAGCACCTCCAGCAGCTCCAGCTCCAGCAGCACCTCCAGCAGCAACAGCTCCAGCACCTCCAGCTCCAACTCCTGCAGCACCAGCAGCCCCAGCAGCTCCAGTACCTCCAGTACGAGCACCTCCGGGACCAGCGGCACCAGCACCTCCAGCAGCTCCAACACCAGCAGGACCTCCAGCAGCGCCAGGACCTCCAGTACGAGTACCTCCGGGACCAGCGGCTCCAGCACCTCCAGCACCAGCAGCACCTCCAGCAGCTCCAGCTCCAGAAGCACCTCCAGCAGCACGGCTACAGCGCCGAGCGTACCACTCACGCAGCCGCTGTGGAGAGAGAGGCTCCCGCCGTGACGGGACACCCGGAGGACCTCCAGACTCAGCACACTCAGGCTCAGCACTCCCAGACTCAGCACCCCCAGACTCAGCACCCCCAGGCTCCGCACGCGCAGGCTCAGCACCCCCAGGCTCCGCACCATCAGACTCAGCAGCCCCAGGCTCAGCAACCCCAGGCCCCGCACCCGCAGGCTCAGCACCCCTAGCAGCACCAGAGTCGACAGCTACCTCGACAGGCTCGACAGGGTCTACCTGGGACACACCTGAGGGGGCAGGACCCTGAGGGGGGAGGGGGTCTACCGGAGGAGCACCTGGTGCGAGGAAGTGCGGCGGGGGGGGGAGGGGGGCAGTGCGGTAGGGGAAGAGACGGTAGTAGGGAACCGACTCGTCAAACGTGACGTCCTGAGAGGACAGAACACGGCGCGAGGTGGGGTGGTAAAACTGCCAACCAGGCGCGTCAGGGGGGAAGCCAAGGAAGACGCAGGGAACTGCACGGGAGGACAGCTTGTCCGCAGACAAGTCGCGGACGAAAGCTCGAGATCCCCAGACACGGAACGCAGACGCATCGCCAACCTTCCCCGTCCACCGCAGAGTAGGGGTGGTCTCCGGCATGGAGACCCGGGGCTGGAGGTTGATCTGATGCGCTGCGTACTGAACTGCGAACGGCCACAGAAAATGGGGAGCAGCCGCATGGATCATGGACGTACGAGCGACGTCCATGACCATGCCAATGCGGCGCTCAGCAATCCCATTTTGCTGTGGAGAGGCCGGAAGCGTGAACGTCTGGCGGATGCCCTCCGCCCGACAGAAAGCTCGCAGAAGGTCGGAGGAAAACTCTCCACTTCTGTCGGAGTGCAGGCCGCAACGAGAGAGGCGGCGGGGCCGCAGCGAGAGAAGCGGCGGGGCCGCGAAGTCGGGCGGCGGGGCCGCTGAGTAGGGCGGCGGGGCCGCAGTGAGAGGCGGCGGGGCCGCAGCGAGAGAGGCGGCGGGGCCGCGAAGACGGGCGGCGGGGCCGCTAAGACGGGTGGCGGGGCCGCAGTGAGTGGCGGCGGGGCCGCAGCGAGAGATGGCGGCGGGGCCGCGAAGACGGGCGGCGGGGCCGCAACGAGAGAGGCGGCGGGGCCGCAGAAAAGGGCGGCGACGGGCCGTAGGCGGCGCGAAGCCGCAGGTAAGGGCGGCGACGGGCCGGGGCGGCTCGAAGCCGCAGGTAGAGGCGGCGCGAAGCCGCGGGAAGGGCGGCGACGGGCCTGGGCGGCGCGAAGCCGCAGGTAGGGGCGGCGCGAAGCCGCCGGTGAGGGCGGCGCAAAGCCGCGGGTAAGGGCGGCGACGGGCCGGGAAAAGGGCGGCGCGCCGCAGCCGCTAGGGCGGCTCGACGCGACCGTAAGGGCGGCGCGACGGGCCGCTAGGTGCGACTCGACGGGCCGCTAAAAAAAAAAGGCAGGCGCGACTCGAGGCGCGCTTCGGTGGGCCCAAGGAACAGTCCCTAGGAGGGGACCTGCTCTGATACCATGTGAAAATGAGAACGAGAATGGATGAACTATGAAATGAAGTGAGTACAAATATGAAACCCTAATTGGTTGTACCCCCTATGGGATACCCCACTATAGCCTACACAACAGCATAAGCTACAATGTTCTGACAAGGCCGACCGCTTTGCAGCCCACCAAGTCTATCCCTTCCCTTGTACAAACTACCCTGGAAACGCGAGGGTAACCTAGGAAAGTTGCTTTGATACCAAGTGTTATGAGTTGTAAAAGACAGAAGTGCGCAGAATGCAATAACGCGGAAGTGATTACAACGTCTGCGCAAATAATGGGGCCTAGCACTAATATAGCAAAGCTAGCTAGGCGACGGTCGCGGATTCGCGAGATGGTTGGCTGCATGTTCGGGGTTGGGAAACCCGAAGGGGGACGCGATGGTGGTTCGGAGGGCGAGGTCGTCGGACCGAGCCTGTTCGTCGAAAACCGGAGTTGTATGCGTACAATGTGACCCATTAAGGAGTCACGGAAAATTCCTTACCCACGCGTTTGATAACTCGCTAAACGCATTTGGTAACTTGAGACTGGCGAATGATCACGTGTATGGTAACTAGAAGAAGCCCCCGCTCGAAATGACCCCGGTTTCAAGAAATTTTGCTTTTCTAATATGCGCTGCCTCTTTTTAAATCCGTGAATGACTCTCGTGGCGCCTTATGACGTGTCAAACATTCATGCTATAGTCTTTCTAGGCTGTAGTGGGGTAGACAGTATGGGGTACAGATTTCTAGGGTTGCATATTTGTACCCAACTCATTTCCTAGTCAATCATTCCTCTTTCTTCACATGGTGTAGAGCGGGTTCCCTAGTGGGACCATTTCTTCCTAAGGGCCCACCATTAATTTTTTTTTTTTCCTCACCTGCCCGAAGCGCGCTTCGCGCTCTGACCTGCCCTACCCTTTCGCGGCCCCTTAGCGGCCCCCTTTCGCGGCCCCTTAGCGGCCCCTTCGCGGCCCCTTCGCGGCCCCGCCCCGTTGCCCGTAGCGGCCCCGCCCCGTCGCCAGTCGCGGCCCCGCCCCGTCGCCACCCGGGTGTTGCCCCTGCCTCGTCGCGACGCCTTAGCGGGACCCGCGCGTCGCCCCCGCCTTGTCGCGACACCCCTGCGGGACCCGCGAGGCGCAACTCCTGTGCGTCGCGACGCCCCAACGGGACCCGGGCGTCGCCCCCACTCGTCGTGACGCCCTTGCGGGACCCGCGCGGCGTCGCCCCTGCCCGCCGCGGCGCCCTGCCCTAACCCGCGCCCGACCTGCAGCAGCCGCCCTTGGCCCCTGGAGCAGCCGCCCTTGCAGCAGCCGCCCCTGCAGCAGCCGCCCCTGGCCCCTGGAGCAGCCGACCCTGGCCCCTGGAGCAGCCGCCCCTGCAGCAGCCGCCCCTGGCCCCTGGAGCAGCCGCCCCTACAGCAGCCGCCCCTGCAGCTGCTGCGGAGCCCTCGCCCTGCAGTGGTAGCGGCCTCGCCGTTGCCACCGTCGTACGCCTGCCCTTCTCGCCACTGGTGAGCACTACCCTGCCCGTACTGCTGTTACTGCTGCTCCTGCTGCTACTGCTCTTTCTACTTCTACTGTTGCTCCTGGCGTGGCCAGATGCAGCTCCAGCGCCGTCCGCATGAGTCCCTCACGCCCCAACAGCTTCGTGAGTGGTATGCTAGTTGGGGTTGTAGGGGTGGCCACGCTACTACTGCTGCTACTGCTGCTACTGCTGCTACTGCGGCTACTACTGCTACTGCTGCTCCTGGCGGTGGCCAGATGCAGCTCCAGCGACGTCCGCGTGAGTCCCTCACGCCCCAGCAGCTTCGTGAGTGGTACGCTAGTTGGGGTTGTCGGGGTGGCCGTAGTGGGAGTCGTCCTGGAGTGAGTAGTTCGGGAGCTTCTTGTAGTGGCCAGGTGCAGCTGCAGCGTCGTCTGCGCGCGGCCCTTTCACCCCAGCAGCTTCGTGAGTGGTACGCTCAGCGTGGAGGGTCACGGGGTACTGCTCGCTGCCCGTACGTCATTCGCACTGGTGCTCGGACTGGTCAGCCTTGCGGGACGTTTGGTCACGCAGAGTCCCGCTGCTTCGCCCGTCTGAGCGACGCCTGGCGTACAGAGTTTGGCGACGCGGCTGAGCTCCCCGACTGGGTGGAGCTGCTTAGGCAGAGGGTAGATATCTATGCTCTTGACTATGATGCTATCCTCACTGCCATGTATGCATTGCCTACTAGTGCTGAGGGTGCCTGTTACCTGTGTGTGCCGCCTGACCCCGGTATCCAGTCTGCTGCTCTAGGTACTGGTGAGGCTGCTGCTCTAGGTGCTGGTACGTCTCCTGCTCCAGGTGCTGGTTAGGCTGCTGCTCTAGGTGCTCGTGAGTCTACTGCTCCAGGTGCTGGTGAGTCTACTCTCTCTAGTGCTGTGCCTGCTGCGGTCGTACACACCTTCACCCTTGACTCGGGTGCTTCCCGCTCCTTCTTTCGAGACCGCACCACACTCACGCCGCTTAGTCGGCCGGTTGCAGTCTCCCTGGCAGACCCCTCTGGGGGTCCTGTCCTTGCCCACTACTCTACTGTCCTACCGTGCCCGGCGGCCCCGTCCGGCTCCCTGTCAGGTCTTTACCTCCCCTCGTTCTCTACGAACTTGGTGAGTGGTGCTGACCTTCAGGATGGGGGGGTTGACCAGTTCACTCCTGCGAGTCAGCGGGTGACCCACTGTACGTGTGCTCAGACGGGCCGACACTTGGCCACGTTTACCCGTCAGCCGCGGTCGAGCCTGTACACACTGACTACCGAGTCTCCTCCGGTTCCTGCGTCTGGCCAGGTAGCTGCGTCGGGTCAGGTGTTTGCTGCAGCGTCCAGGTCTGGTCCTGAGTCTGCCCTCTGCTCGTGTCGTCTCCTGTCTCACCAGACTCTCCTCTGGCACCACCGCCTTGGTCACCCCTCCCTGCCTCGTCTCAGAGGCATGGCCTCCCGTGTCCTTGTCTCTGGTCTCCCCCCTTCCCTTCCTCCCCTTCCTCTGGGGCCTGCCCCTACCTGCGTTCCCTGCGTCGAGGGCCGGCAGCGCGCCGCTCCTCACTCCTCTGAGTTTCCTCCGATAGAGGCTCCCCTGCAGACTCTTCACATGGACGTGTGGGGCCCAGCCCGCGTCCGTGGACAGGGTCACGAGCACTACTTCCTGCTGGTTGTTGACGACTACTCGCGTTTCACCACAGTCTTCCCCTTGCGCCGCAAGGGTGAGGTCACTGTCAGAGGTCCACTGGTGATCCCCGATTGTTCCTAGGGAACGGTTTCAGGCATGTTGGCCAGGGGGGTTATGGGCGCACTGAACTGCTACTTAATATGCCCTTTGACCCAATTGGTTAGTGAACTGGGTCCGATGTCCGGGGGGCCAGGGTTCGAATCCCGCTGTTATCGCTTTCAGTGGAGTGAAAGTGAACTTTCCTTCCTCTGGGTGAGGCCGCTCCCAGTGAGGACACTTGGATTGGCCTCTGGACTGGCGTCGGAAGGGCTACAAGCTCTGCGCTTGGGAGGCGTGGGCGCGCTCACCCGCTATACAAACAAGCCCTTTTATCCCAATGGTCTAGTGGTTGGGATTCTGACATGGTATCAGAGCGAAGGTCTCGGGTTCGAATCCCAGTGTGTGCACTTCGGGCATCCCAGTGCGGGGGGGTGTCAGAGGTCCACTGGTGATCCCCGATTGATCCTAGGGAAGGGTTACGGGCATGTTGGCCTGGGGGGTTATGGGTGCACTGACCCGCTACTTAACAAGCCCTTTTATCCCAATGGTCTAGTGGTTGGGATTCTGACAGTCACTGAGGTGTTGATCGACTGGATCCGCGCTGCTCGTCTCCAGCTCAGAGAGAGTTTCGGCTCGGACTTTCCTGTTGTGCGTCTGCACTCAGACAGAGGTGGAGAATTTTCCTCCGACCTTCTGCAGGCCTACTGTCGGGCGGAGGGCATCCGCCAGACGTTCACGCTTCCGGCCTCTCCACAGCAAAATGGGATTGCTGAGCGCCGCATTGGCATGGTCATGGATGTCGCTCGTACGTCCATGATCCATGCGGCTGCTCCCCATTTTCTGTGGCCGTTCGCGGTTCAGTACGCGGCGCATCAGATCAACCTCCAGCCCCGGGTCTCTATGCCGGAGACCACTCCCACTCTGCGGTGGACAGGGAAGGTTGGCGATGCGTCTGCGTTCCGTGTCTGGGGATCTCGAGCTTTCGTCCGCGACTTGTCTGCGGACAAGCTGTCCTCTCGTGCCGTTCCCTGCGTCTTCCTTGGCTTCCCCCCTGACGCGCATGGCTGGCAGTTTTACCACCCCACCTCGCGCCGTATTCTGTCCTCTCAGGACGTCACGTTTGACGAGTCGGTTCCCTACTACCGTCTCTTCCCCTACCGCACTGCCCCCCTCCCCCCCCCCCCGCCGCTCTTCCTCACGCCAGGTCCTCCCCAGGTAGACCCCCTCCCCCCTCAGGGTCCTGCCCCCTCAGGTGTGTCCCAGGTAGACGCAGTCGAGCTTGTCGAGGTAGCTGTTGACTCTGGTGCTGCTAGGGGTGCTGAGCCTGCGGGTGCTGGGTCTGGGGGTGCTGAGCCTGAGCGTGCGGAGCCTGGGGGTGCTGAGTCTGGGGGTGCTGAGCCTGGGGGTGCTGAGCCTGGGGGTGCTGAGCCTGGGGGTGCTGAGCCTGGGGTTGCTGAGTCTGGGAGTGCTGAGACTGGAGGTCCTCAGAGTGTCCCGTTGCGGCAGGAGCCCCTCTCTCCACGACAGTTTCGTGAGTGGTACGCTCGGCGCTGTAGCCGTGCTGCTGGAGCTGGGGGGCCTACTGCTGGAGGTGCTGCTGGTGCTGGAGCTGCTGGCGGTGCTGCTGGTGCTGGAGCTGCTGGAGGTGCTGCTGGTGCTGGAGCTGCTGGAGGTGCTGCTGGTGCTGGAGCTGCTGGAGGTACTGCTGGAGCTGGAGCTACTGGAGGTGCTGCTGGTGCTGGAGCTGCTGGAGGTACTGCTGGTGCTGGAGCTGCTGGAGGTGCTGCCAGTGCTGGAGCTGCTGGAGGTGCTGCTGGTGCTGGAGCTGCTGGAGGTACTGCTGGTGCTGGAGCTGCTGGAGGTGCTGCCAGTGCTGGAGCTGCTGGAGGTGCTGCTGGTGCTGGAGCTGCTGGGCCGCTGACCCTGGAGGTGCTCGTACTGGAGCTATTGGGACTGGAGCTGCTGCGGGAGTTGGAGCTGGAGGTGCTGGAACTGCTGGAGCTACTGGTGGTGCTGCGGGAGTTGTAGCTGGAGACCCTGGAGCTGAGGGTGCTGGTGGTGTCTCTGCTGGTTCTGGAGGCGCTGCGCGGCCGCGGCCGTACTTCGTTCCGCTCCTTCAGCAGGTTCTTGGTCTCCCGCCTGCTCCTGGTCCTACTCCCCCTTTAGAGTGTCCTCTGCCTGTCCAGTCACAGTCACAGTTACAGCCTGCCTCGCCACTCCCTTGTCCGTCTCCCTACACTGGTCCGACCGGAGGTCTTACGGAGCGTCGTGAGCCTGAGTCTTGTCCTGCGTCGCCTGAGTCTCGTCGTGCGTCGCCTGTTCGTGCTGCCCGCACTGGTCGTCGTGTTCCGCGTCAGCGTCCTCCTGCTGTCCCAGGCACACACCACATGGCGCTTCGTCCTTCCACTGCTCCACAGCGTGTCCCTCTGCCGTCTCCTTCTGCGTCCTCTCTTCCAGCTCTTGCTGACCTGGAGTCCGAATCCCTTCGTGCTTCTAGTCCTACTGTCACACGTCTCCTGGCTACTGTTGTCACTGACCCTTCCTTTGAGTCCACTGCTGCGTCTGCCTTAGTTGCTGAGCTTGTCGACTTTGCTGCTCACTGTCGTCTCGACTACGCCGCTAGTCTTGTTGCTGAGTCTGAGTCTGTCTGTCCTCCGTCCGTCGGGGGTGAGTGTGCTCTTAGCACGGACGTCCTTGAGGACAGGCAGGAGGAGTTTGAGTGCTTTGCCGCTGCTTTACCTCATCTCGTGTCCATGCTGATTGCCCCTGAGGGAGACCCGGATGCACCAGTCATCCCGACCCCGCGCTCTTACGCAGAGGCGATAGAGGGTCGCTACTCCTCTCAGTGGCAGTCAGCCATGGACGCAGAGATGGCTTCCTGGAAGTCCACAGGCACCTACGACGACGAGGTTCCCCCGCCTGGGGCGAACATCGTCAGTGGCATGTGGATTTTCAGGGTGAAGCGGCCGCCGGGTTCTCCGCCTGTCTTCAAGGCGCGTTACGTTGCACGAGGCTTCAGTCAGCGTGAGGGAGTTGACTTCTTCCAGACCTTCTCCCCTACCCCGAAGATGACCACTCTTCGGGTTCTGCTGCACGTCGCCGCTCAGCGTGACTACGAGCTCCACTCTCTTGACTTCAGCACTGCTTTCCTACAGGGCAGCCTGCACGAGGAGATCTGGCTGCGCCGCCCACCTGGCTTCACTGGGTCGTTTCCTCCTGGTACCTAGTGGAGCCTCCGGCGGCCGATCTACGGTCTCCGCCAGGCACCCCGTGAGTGGCACGACACACTGAGGACGACTCTTGCTGCTCTTGGGTTTGCTCCTTCTACTGCTGACCCGTCGCTGTTTCTATGCACCGACACCACTCTGCCGCCGTTCTACGTTCTCGTGTACGTAGACGATTTGGTTTTTGCTACTGCTGACACTAAGGCACTTGCCCACGTGAAGTCGGAGCTGCAGAAGAGACACACGTGCACAGACCTGGGTGAGCTGACAAGCTATCTTGGCTTGCGGATCACCCGGAACAGAGCACAGCGCACCATTACCTTGACTCAGTCACACATGGTGCAGCAGGTCCTTCAGCGCTTCCGCTTCACGTACTCCTCGCCACAGCCCACTCCTCTGCCTACGCGCCACTCGCTCTCAGCTCTGCCTTCAGATGAGTCCGTAGAGCCGAGTGGCCCGTATCCAGAGCTTGTGGGCTGCCTCATGTACCTGATGACCTGCACTCGACCCGACCTTGCATACCCTCTTAGCATCCTAGCACGCTATGTCGCTCCTGGCCGACACAGGAAGGAGCACATGGATGCTGCTAAGAGGGTGTTGCGCTACTTGTGCAGTACGTCGGGCATGGGGCTCGTGCTTGGAGGGCGACGTTCAGTGGTCCTCACTGGTCACGCAGACGCTTCTTGGGCTGACGACTTGGCTACGCAGCGGTCGTCACAGGGTTACACCTTCAGCCTTGGTTCCGGCTCTGTTTCGTGGCGGTCTACCCGCTCGTCTTCTGTTCTCGGCTCCAGCTGTGAGGCTGAGATCTACGCAGGGGCCATGGCTGCACAGGAGTTACGCTGGCTCACCTACCTGCTGACCGACCTGGGAGAGCCGCCTCGTTCTCCTCCAGTTCTGTACGTAGACAACAAGGCCATGCTGGCTTTGTGTCAGGAGCACAGACTGGAGCACAGAACGAAGCACATTGCTCTTCGCTACTTCCTTGCACGTGAGCTGCAGTAGCGTGGTCAGCTGCGCCTTGCTTACGTGGCCTCTCAGGCCAACACTGCTGATATCTTTACCAAGGCACTTCAGCCTTGTGATCATCAGCGCTTCTGTACTATGTTAGGTCTTGTGCCTACCTGGCCTCAGTTTCCTAGGGCTGCATATTTGTACCCAACTCATTTCCTAGTCAATCATTCCTCTTTCTTCACATGACGATCTCATTTTGTGTATTTCTACACACCCAAAATTTCAGGGCGTTATCATATTCCAACACGGTCAAATTTTATAGGCTCGAAATAATAAACCTCTATCGGATTGCATGCATTTTCGTAAAAATATACCCTAAATACATTGTCAGGAGGTGTTTAGGTTGATGCTTTCATGGTCGCATGCCATTGTCAGAATGTTATATTGTCTAGTCTGCAGTGGGGTATTCAGTAGTGAGTACAACCTTGTTAGGGTTTCCTATTTGTATCCCCTCTGCCTGCTAGTGCAATCCCTCTTCTGCTGTTCAACATTCTCGTTCGTGACTTTGACAGCCATGCGAAATGTATTTATCCTTTTTGCCCCGGAGATACGATAGACGTAAACAAACGTAGCGTTCTCGAAGTGCGCTGGAAACAATTAATTATAAGTCGTAAATAGTACAGCACAAAACTACTTGCGTGTTAATTACCTTGATTCGGAAAATGTGTGTGGAAGGGAAAACTCGAGGCGTCGGGATTCGTCAATCTATTTCCGCACGAGCGGGAAAACCTGAAATCAGGGTCATGTCAGACTTGTTAATGTTGCTGGTTATCATTCGCGTGATCTACTCCTATTGTTTAGTTACCAATTGTGTGAAGCGAGTTACTAAACGCGTGAAGATAGTTGCCAAACACGCGAAAACATCATGTAATGGTTACCGTACGCATTATAGTGCCCCATAGAAGTTACCATTCACATATTTTCCCTATTTACGATATACTATGTACAAGAGGTACAATCATTGACAAAGGCGACATCAAAGCTAACAGCTACCATAGTAGGAAGAACCAGGGGTGCTCAACTGTCCGGACCTACGAAGTCAGCAACCTAGGGCTGGGTGGTTGTTGAAATATGATGTTAAATGAGAAGGCATTCATGTACGCTGCCGGAGCCGACTCTGCTGGAGGATCCGGACGCCTATCGAATCTGACGGTTGAAGGCCAGCCCAATCCGGCTGCGACATCTGAGGCGACAAGTACGATCAGTTCTTTCGCACTCGAGCAACTACTTTAGCGACTGTCAACACAGGAGCAAGATCTCCAAACATTGCGGAATGGTGACGCGGGAACCTCCTCGCAAACCGCACAACCTACTCAGCCGATCACGAATAACCAAGGAACTGGGGTTTGGCTGGGGTAGGTGTTGCTTGGACTGGGGTTTGGCTGGGGTCTTGCAGATAGAGCGATACGCGGACTGCAATGGTGGCGGCGATGAAATCTGCTTATGCTGACAACATCACTTACGAAGCCGTAAGTGATCGTCGGTTGTCAGGATCTGCGGCGTGATCTGCATCCACGTATCCAGCGAGGTTGAAGGATGGTGTTGTCAGCGTTGAGTAGGAGAGCCCAATATTGGGCATGGAAATAAAGTACTACACGGCGCGCTTGAGGTACAGCAGGATCTCTGCAACTGGCTTGCGTTACTATTGTGCTAGTTGACTGGCGTCGTAGGAAAGGTCGGGCCTGCAGGTGACGGAAGCGAACAGCAAGCAACCCAGTTACTGCTGGTAAAGGTGGAGTCATGCGGGCGACAGAGGTTTGTTGTCCGGTTTGTGGTTAGGTCCTGGCGAGCGGTAGGGTCGAGAGTGGTGCAGTCAAAATTCTGAACTGCTCCCCCAGTGATTCTGCGTACTTAGAAGCTGAGAGATAGATAGCTTCTGGCGCATAGGAGATTTTGTGCCCTAGGAACTATGTCATATTGTGGTTGGTGGTGATGTCGACGTGCTGCGCTAGGTTCCTTTTGAATTGGTCGAGCAAGGTGTTGCTCGTACTTGTTGGTGCAACCCTACGGTTTGCAATCGGCTTGTTGTCCGTGTGCGTGCATGTGTGTGTGTATGGAATGGTATGAGGGCATGGGATAATATATATTTCATGCTTATAATTCTGTGTGAATGTCGAGTCATGATGTCGAGTGTGTGTGTCGAGTCAATAGCGAGTTATCGCTAGACGCGTGTTACGCGGTCGTTTGTGTCTCGCGCGCGGTTTCTATTTTGTCGTGCGCGGTTTCTATTTTGTCCTGTGTCGAACGTTCGGCGTGTCGCAGGTGTGTGCAGCAGACCCATCAAGAACTCAAGGATGAGTTTGTGATGAAGAGCCCGAGCCTTGGTGTCAAGCCTCAAGTGATTTCGAAGCTCGCCAAAAGGGTACACCTCAAGATATTGAAGATAGTTACATTACTTTGTGTAGTGTAACATTTCACTTGGTGTAGGCCCTAGTGAAGGGTAGTTTCGAGACCCTTCGTGGTTAAGGACAGTGTGGCACTGATCCACATCACTGTACCTCGGCTCTTGGGGTTTGTAGGAGCTGGGAGTCATTCCCAACTCGTAACTCTTCCTAACTCTTCCTATTGTGTGTTCTAAGACTATAGTGGCTGCCATAGTGCCGTTCGTTCAAACCGACACTGTGTCGTCAATACTTGGTGAAATCGTGCGATCTAAATTGCATATAGTAGGCGACGTTAAGACGCTCCAGATCCAAGTTGAATCAGGTCATTTGAAGTTGTGACCAGAACGCTATGAACGTTTGAAGCCGCTGTGCAGAAATCCGACTGTGCACTCTATCTTTCGTTTTAGGCACATTGGAGCCTATTGTGACTATAACAGTACTGTCAGAATGAACAAGGGTGATTGAACTAGGAAAGAGTTGGGTACAAGTAGGAAAACCTAAACTTACTGTACCCCATAGTAACTACCCCACTACAGCCTAAACAAACTGTAGCAAATATGACATTTGACACACCCCCATAGGCAAAGTGGGGGAGAGCAAGGGGTCACAAGACCAGTCAAGAAGGCAAAGCAAGCTCAGGGTGGATCACAACGTCACCACACACACTGAGCACAAGCAAAGGGCCACAAGGCCAGTTCACATGCAGAGGCATATATGCAACACAAACATCACAGTGATCTCTACCTAGCAAAGCAAACATGCGGGTATATATATGTATATATATATATATATATAGATCACAGTACAAGCAAAGCCTACAGCAAGTGAGAAAAAGTGGGAACAAGCCCTAGCATAGTGCAGAAACGCTGATGATCAACAGACTGAAGTGCCTTGGTGAATATATCAGCAGTGTTGGCCCGAGTGGCCACGTAACGCAGACGAAGCTGACCACGCTGCTACAACTCTCGAGCCAGGAAGTAACGCAGAGCGATGTGCTTCGTTCTGTGCTCCAGTCTGTGCTCCTCACACAAGGCAATGGTAGCCTTGTTGTCGACGTACAGCACTGGAGGAGAACGAGGCCGCTCTCCCAAATCAGTCAGCAGGTAGGTGAGCCAGCGTAACTCCTGTGCAGCCATGGCTATGGCGTAGATCTCAGCCTCACAACTGGAGCTGAGAACTGAAGACGAGCGTGTAGAACGCCAAGAAACTGAACCAGAGCCAAGGCTGAAGGTGTAACCCTGTGAGGACCGCTGAGTAGCCTGGTCGTCAACCCAAGAAGCGTCTGAGTGCCCAGTGAGGACAACTGAGCTCCTCCCTCCAAGCACGAGTCCCATGCCTGATGTACTGCACAAGTAGCGCAGTACCCTCTTAGCAGCATCCATGTGCACCTTTCGGTGCCGAACAGGAGCCACGTAGCGAGCCAGAAGGCCAAGAGGGTACGCGAGGTCAGGACGAGTGCAAGTCATCAGGTACATGAGACAGCCAACTAGCTCTGGGTAAGGACCACTCGGCTCTACGGACTCGTCCGAAGGTGGAGCTGAGACCGAGTGACCTATAGCCAGAGGAGTGGCCTGTGCCGAGGACCAGGTGAAGCCGAAGCGCTGAAGGACCTACTGCACCATGTGTGACTGAGTCAGTGTGATGGTGCGGCCTGCTCTGTCCCGGGTGATCTGCAAGCCAAGGTAGCTGCGCAGTTCACCCAGGTCTGTGCACGTGTGTCTCTTCTGCAGCTCCGACTTCACCAGGGCGAGAGCCTCAGTGTCAGCAGTGGCAAAGACCAAGTCGTCGACGTACACGAGGATGTAGAACGGCGGCAGCGAAGTGTCGGTGCGCAAAAACAGCGACGGGTCAGCAGTAGAAGGCGCGAACCCAAGAGCCGCAAGTGTAGTCCTCAGTGTGTCGTGCCACTCACGTGGCGCCTGGCAGAGACCGTAGACTGGCCGCCGGAGGCTCCACTGGGTACCAGGAAGGAACGACCCAGTGAAGCCAGGAGGGCGGCGCAGCCAGATCTCCTCGTGCAGGCTGCCCTGCAAGAAAGCTGTGCAAAAGTCAAGAGAGTGAAGCTCGTAGTCACGCTGAGCGGCAACGTGGAGTAGCACCCGAAGAGTGGTCATCTTCGGGGTGGGGGAGAAGGTCTGGAAGAAGTCTACTCCCTCTCGCTGACTGAAGCCTCGAGCAACGTAACAAGCGTTGAAGACAGGCGGAGAACCTGGCGGCCGCTTCACCCTGAAAATCCACATGCCACTGACGATGTTCGCCCCAGGAGGGGGAACCTCGTTGACGTAAGTGCCAGTGGACTTCCAGGATGCCATCTCTGCGTCCATGGCTGACTGCCACTGAGAGGAGTACTCACCCGCGATCGCCTCAGCGTAAGAGCGCGGGGTCGGGATGTCTGGTGCATCCGGGTCTCCCTCAGGTGCAATCAGCATGGACACGAGATGAGGTACAGCAGCGGCAAAGCACTCAAACTCCTCCTGCCTGTCCTCAAGGACGTCCGTGCCAAGAGCACACTCACCCCCGACGGACGGAGGACAGACAGACTCAGACTCAGCAACAAGACTGGCAGCGTAGTCTAGACGACAGTGAGCAGCAAAGTCGACAAGCTCAGCAACTAAGGCAGACGCAGCAGCTGACTCAAAGGAAGGGTCAGTGACAGCAGTGGCCAGGAGACGCGTGACAGTAGGACTGGCAGCACGAAGAGAGTCAGACTCCGGGTCAGCAAAAGCAGGAAGAGATGACGCAGGAGGAGAAGGCAGAGAGACACGCTGTGGAGCAGTGGAAAGACGAAGCGTCATCTGGTGAGTGCCTGGGACAGCAGGAGGACGCTGACGCGGGACACGACGACCAGTGCGAGCAGTACGAACAGGTGACGCAGAACGAGACTCAGGCGACACAGGACGAGACTCAGGCTCACGACGCTCCGTAAGACCTCCTGTCGGACCAGTGTAGGGAGAAGGACTAGGAAGTGGCGAGGCAGGCTGTAACTGTGCCTGTGACTGGACAGGCGGAGGACACTCTAAGGAGGGAGCAGGACAAGGAGGAGGAGGCTGACCAAGAACCTACTGAAGGAGCGGAACGAAGTACGGTCGCGGTCGTGAAGCGCCTGCAGAACCAGCAGAGACAGCACCAGAACCCCCAGTAGCAGCTCCAACTCCCGTAGCACCACCAGCAGCTCCAGTAGTGTCAACTCCAGGACCCCCAGTAGTACCAGCTCCAGCCGCACCGTCGACTCCAGCACCTGCAGGAGGACGAGCGTCAGCACCTCCAGCTCCAGCCCCTGCAGCACCAACCCCAGGGTCAGCAGCTACACCAACTCCAGTAGGCCCAGCGGCCTCAACTCCACCGGCAGCTCCAGCAGCTCCAGCACCTCCAGCTCCAACTCCAGCACCAGCAGCACCTCCAGTAGCACCAGCTCCAACAGCTCCAGCTCTAGCTCCAGCAGAACCCCCAGTCCCAGCAGCTCTAGTACTGCCTGTACGAGCACCTCCAGGACCAGAGGCTCCAGTACCTCCAGCAGCACCAGGGCCTCCAGCGGGCGGCACCCCGGTGCTAGGAGCGCCGCTCCGGAGGCTGCAGCGTCGAGCGTACCACTCACGCAGCCGCTGTGGGGAGGGAGGCTCCGGCCGCGACACAGCACCCGCAGCACCACCAGCTCCAACTCCGGCAGAACCCCCAGCTCCAGCAGCCCCACGCTGGAGGCTGCAACGCTGAGAGTACCACTCACGCAGCTGCTGTGAAGAGGGAGTGCCACCAGGCGCAGCACGGTCAGTCTCGGCTCCCCCAGGCTCAGCACCGCCAGTCTCAGCACCCCCAGGCTCAGCACCCCCAGTCTCAGCACCCCCAGGCTCAGCACCCCCAGTCTCAGCACCCCCAGACGCAGTACCTCGCGCAGGACCAGAGTCGACAGCTACCTCGACAAGCTCGACCGGGTCTACCTGGGAAACACCTGAGGGAGCAGGACCCTGGGGAGGTAGGGGGTCTACCGAAGCAGCACCTGGCGTGAGGAAGAGCGGCGGAGGGGGGAGCGGGGCAGTGCGGTAGGGGAAGAGACGGTAAAAGGGGACCGACTCGTCAAACGTGACGTCCTGAGAGGGCAGGACACGGCGCGAGGTGGGGTGGTAAAACTGCCAGCCAGGCGCGTCAGGGACAAAGCCAAGAAAGACACAGGGAACGGCACGGGAGGAGAGCTTGTCCGCGGACGTATCGCGGACAAAAGCTCGACATCCCCAGACCCGGAACACCGACGCATCGCCAACCTCCCCCGTCCAACGCAGTGTGGGCGAGGTCTCCGGAGCAGAGACACGGGGCCAGAGGTTGAGCTGATGCGCAGCGTACTGCACTGCAAACGGCCACAGGAAATGGGGGGCAGCCGCATGGATCATGGAGGTACGAGCAACCTCCATGACTAAGCCAATGCGGCGCTCGGCAACCCCATTCTGCTGTGGAGAAGCCGGAAGTGTGAACGTCTGGCGGATGCCGTGCTCCGCACAGTAGGCTGCCAAGAGGTCGGAGGAAAACTCACCACCCCTGTCAGAGTGCAGACGCAGGACGGGAAAGTCCGAGTGGAACCGCTCGCGGAGCTAGAGACGAGCAGCGCGGATCCAAGGGATCAAAACATCAGGGACCTCACCCTTGGTGCGCAAGGGGAAGACTGTGGTGTAGCGCGTGTAGTCGTCGACGACCAGTAGGAAGTACCGCTCGTGGCCCTGTCCACGGACGCGGGCTGGGCCCCACACGTCCAGGTGGAGAGTCTGCAGGGGAGCCTCTGTGGGAGGGAACGAGGAGGAGTGAGGAGTGGCGCGCTGCCGCCCCTCGACACAGGGAAGGCAGGGAGGAGCAGGCGAGGGTGGGAGGGGAGGGAGAACCCTGGGAAGACCAGAGACAAGGTACCGGGAGTGCATGCCACGAAGGCGCTGCACTGAGGGGTGACCAAGGCGGTGGTGCCAGAGGACGGTCTGGTGCGACAGGGTGCGACACGAGCAGGGGGCGGACAACTGACCTGACGCAGACGCTGACGCCGCTACTAGTGCCGCTGACGCAAAGATAGCATCATAGTCAAGAGCAAAGATATCTACCCTCTGCCTAAGCAGTTCCACCCAGACGGGGAGCTCAGCGTCGTCGCCAAACTCTGTACGCCAAGCGTCGCTCAGACGGGCGAAGCAGCGAGACTCTGTGTGACCAGGCGTCCCGCAAGGCTGACCAGTCCGGACACCCGTGCTAATAACGTACGGGCAGCGAGCAGTACTCAGCGACCCTCTACTCTGAGCGTACCACTCACGAAGCTGCTGGGGCGAACGAGTCTCGCGCAGACGACGCTGCTGCTGCACCGGGCCACTACAAGAAACTCCCGAACTACCCACTCCAGGACGACTCCCACTACTGCTACCCCGACAACCCCAACTGGCGTACCACTCACGAAGCTGCTGGGGCGTGAGGGAGACACGCGGACGGCCCTGGAGCTGCATCTGGTCACGTCAGGAGCAGCTGTAGAAGCAGTAGCAGCAGGAGCAGCAGTAGCAGTAGCAGTAGCAGCAGCAGTAACAGCAGTAGCAGCACGAGCAGGGCAGTGCTCACCAGTAGTGGGAAGGGCAGGCGGTCGACGGAGGCGACTGCGAGGCTGCTACAGCGGCAGGGCTGGGCCGCGACCACGGCAGGGAGCTCCGCGGCAGTTGGTGCAGGGCGAGACCGGGCCGCGACGGCAGCTGGTGCAGGGCAGGGACAGGGCCGCGACGGTCGCTGCTGCAGGGGCGGCTGCTCCAGGGGCCACGGGCGGCTGCTCCAGGGGCGGCTGCTCCAGGGGCCAGGGGCGGCTCCTGCAGTGGCGGCTGCTCCAGTGGCCAGGGGCGGCTGCAGGTGCGGCTGCTCCAGGGGCCAAGGGCGGCTGCTGCAGGGGCGGCTGCTCCAGGGGCGGCTGCTCCAGGGGCCAGGCGCGGGGTAGGGCAGGGCGACGCGGCGGGCAGGGGCGACGCCGCGGGCAGGGGCGACGCGGCGAGCAGGGCGACGCGGCGGGCAGGGGGCGACGACGCGTCAGCAGCTGGGCGCGGCCGCGTCAATAGCAGGGCGTGGCCACGTCAGCAGAAGGGCGCGGCCGCGTCAGCAGTAGGGCGCGGCCGCGTTAGCTGCAGGGCTGGCGGGGCCGCGTCACGGCAGGGCGGGGCCGCGTCCGCGTCGGCGGCAGGGCGGGGCCGCGACCGCGGCAGGGTGGGGCCGCGTCAGCGACAAGGCGGGGCCGCGACTGCGGCCTGACGGGGCCGCGACAGCGACCTGACGGGGTCGCGCGCTGGCCTGACGGGCCTGCAGAGGCTGCGTGCGGGCTGCGAGGGCCTGCAGGGGCGGCGCGCGGTGGGGCAAAGGCTGCGCGCGGGCGGCAAGGTCCTGCAGGGGCAGCGCGCCGACCTGACGGGCCTGCAGGGGCGGCTCTCGGGCCTGACGGGCCTGTAAGTGGCGGCTCGGGGGCCTGACGGGCCTGCAGAGGTGGCTCGAGGGCCTTACTAGCTTGCAGGGGCGGCGCACTGGCCTAGGGCAGGATGAGGCAGCGCAAGGGCTACAGGACGGCGCGCGGGCAGAACGAAGGGCGGGGCGCGCGAGGGCGCACTAGCAGAAAAAGGCGCACGAGGGCGCACGAGCAGAGAAAGGCGCACGAGGGCGCACGTAAGGTAGGGCGCACGAGGGCGCTTCTAGCGGAATAGTGGGCCCGTAGTAGTAAGCGGTCCTAGGTGGCAACCTAGGCTCGTGATACCATGTCAGAATGAACAAGGGTGATTGAACTAGGAAAGAGTTGGGTACAAGTAGGAAACCCTAAACTTACTGTACCCCATAGTAACTACCCCACTACTGCCTAAACAAACTATAGCAGATATGACATTTGACACGTACCTGTAACACAGCCAAACCCCAGTCCAAGTGATGAAGCTATTAACTGTGCGCAGGCACGCTTTCTCAGCATTTCAAGATCAAGACTAGTACCATCTTTAACGGGAAGGACTTTTATACATGGAGTTTTGAACTAGAGCTCCTACTACAAACAGCGCAGATCTACCACTACTTCGACGGCTCCTATCCAAATCCGGTAACCAATACCGAAGACGCCCGGGCTAAACCAAGTCTCTGATGGCGTATAGCATGCTGCTAAGAAACATGATGCTTGCGGAGCAACTAGGCATCCGCTCCTACAAGGAGAACCCAGCTCCAGCACTGGAAGCTTGGAAGCACCTGACAAACGTGTATCAGCCGAAGGATTGTGTCACCTCCAGCATGCTCCTGCAGTAACTCATAGATATCAAGATGGGGCATGGGGAGAAAGCGAATTCATACATTAATCGTTGTCGGAAATCCGCGATCAAATCGCGAAGCACGGAAGCACAATTGCAGCAGAGATGTTCGTCAACATAGTGCTCGCCGGACTCAGGCCAGAGTGGAAGCCCTGCAAGGCGCTACAATGGCAGCAGGGAGCAATTTCTGAAGCTTCCCTATGCGCGGCAGTTCTCGTCGAACAGCAAGATATGGACTCAAGCAAGACAAACTCCGCGCCGCGACGAGAACGCCTCGCCTTCTACGCTGACAACCGAGAAGAGCGACGACAACCGCGGCGCCACTATTGCAAAAAATGCAGAGCCTTTGGGCATTCAACGGACCAATGCAGATTCCAATCCAACAATCGCCACTCCGATTTGACTCACCACATAAACTGGGTTGGCCGACAAGACGTGGGACAGTCTCAGCCTCAAGCTCCACGTCCACCTGCACAACAACAACAACAGCAGCAGACACAAGCACCTCAGACAGGAGTAACTAGAAACGTGTTTGGAAATATGGCGATGCGCCGCCGCGCACGAGCTAGTACGCCAGACGAAGAAGAAGAACCCGTCGGCCAGCTGATACAACCATAAGAGGGTCGTAACAAGCCCTTTACTGACCAACACTACTATGATGACGACGACCAGCAAGACTGGAACTTACCAATCCAGCTAAGCGAAAGCCATCCTCACCGCCATGATCAGCGACCCGTTCCTCAAGGGTGGAACGAGCAAGAAGACTTCCTCAGAGTCAATACGACAACTCTTGTCACGCCGCAAATCGCACTACTCCTGCGCGACAACACTGACAACTACAACAACTGGTACTTGGAAAGCTATTGTGGGCAGCACATGGTGGGATCAACACACTACATCTCTAACACTACCGCCACCCCCACAATCACCTACGTTACAGTCGCGAACAACCACCAACTGTGACATCAAAGGTACAATATACTATGCGATATATTATATACTATGTGCAAGAGGTACATTTATTGACAAAGGCAACATCAAAGAAAACAGCTACCATAGTATGAAGAACCAACGGTGCTCAACTATCTGAACCTACGAAATCAGCAACCTAGGGCAGGGTGGGGGTTGAGATATGAAGTTAAATGAGAAGGCATTCCTGTACGTTGCAGGAGCAGACTCTACCGATCGCATCCCCACTTCCGAGAATGTGTACGACCCGAAAGTGGCGAGTGGCACACGCTAACATGTCAAAATGGCCGGAGGATGTGGAGGCCAAGCAAATCTAACGGCTGAAGCTCAGCCCAGCCCTGCTGCGACACCTGAGGCGACGACAACGATCAGCTCCGCCGCTCTCAAGCAGCTACTTTAACGACAATCAACTTTGGAGCAAGGATTCCAAACATTGCCGACTGGCGACCCGGGAACCACCTCCCAACCCACTCAACCGGTGGCAATTGACCATGCAACCGCCCCGCAAACCTCCTCCCTTCACACAAATAACTCAACACCAACTCAAGTGATGATGCCATCAATTCAGCACATGCACGTTTCCTAAACATCTCCAAGATCGGAATAAGAACCTTCTTTGATGGGAAGGAATCTTACACCTGGAGTTTTAAGTTAAAACTATTATCACAAACAACTACTTCGATGGCTCTTGCTCATGCCCGGTGACAGACACCGAAGACGCGAAGGCTCCATTCCTCACGGAATCCCTCATGGCGTACATCGTTGGACGCCATATGACGCCCGCGGAGCAACTCGGCATCCGTTCCTTCAAAGAGAAGCCGGCCCCAGCGTTGGAGGCTTGGAGATACCTCACAAAGTTGTACCAACCGAAGGACTCGGTCTTGTCGAGCAGGCTCCTGCAACAACTGATGGGGATAAACATGGGGAACGGGGAGAAAGCGAATTCGTACGTTAATCACTGTCGAAGCATCCGCGACCAAATAACGAAGCACTGGAGCACTATTTCTGAAGAAATATTTTTTACTATTGTGTTCGCCGAACTCGGGCCAGAGTGGAGGCCCTGCAAGGCGCTACTCCGACAGTAGGGAGCTGTTTCCAAAGCTGCCCTTTGCGTCGCACTTCTCGTCGAACAACAAGACATGGACTCAAGCAAGACGACTTCCGCGCCACGACGAGAACGCCTCGCGTTCTACACTGATAACAAGGAAGAGCAACGACAACCAAGGCGCCACTATTTCAAGATCTGCAAGACCTTCTGGCACTCTACTGAGCGATGCAAATACCACTCCGACACTCGCCACCCAACCTCCACTCACCCGAACAACTGGGTCGGCTGACAAGACGCACGCCAAGCACAGTCAGCTCCCCGTCCACCTACGCAACAGCAGTAGCCACAAGCAGCACAAACAGGAGGAGCAAGAAACATCATTGGCAACATGGTGATGCGCCGCACAAGGGGGACACATCGCCTTTTCGAACAACACTCACCCACGCCCGATCCGAAAGACGTTTACAAGGCGATACAGCCGAAGGCCGACAATAACCCATTTACCCTCGATCACGACTACAACGACGATGAAGAACAAGGTTGGAACCTAGCAATTCCACTAATCGAGAGCCCCCCGCACCACTACGATCCAAGGCCGGCACCAACTGACCGGAACGAGCGCGTAGATATCCTTAAAGTTGACATGCCCCACATCGTCACGCCATGACTCGCCCTACTCTCGTGCAGTAACAACTACAACACCTGGTACCTAGACAGCTTCTGCAGGCAGCACATGGTGGGATCTCGGTGCTACATTGCAAACGCTATCCCCACCGCCACTGCTACTTACATCACCATTGCGAACAACGAGAAACTGCGGGCAAGTGCACAAGGAATGGTCGTACACAAGGCACGAGACAGCAACACGCACATCACCTTCAACAATGTGCTCATCGTGCAAGACCTCCGCTTCAATCTGCTATCCGTGGTGAACTCTCCGACTGCGGAGTTGAACTCTGCACCGATCCAATCTCGCACGACATCTTGCTTCACTTCGCCGTCCCCGACAAACCACGCGTACATCGGCAGAGCACGGTCAATTAACGGCATTTACATTCTCAACTTCGACATGCCAGAATACGGTGGCTCCTCCGACGAAGTCATTGACCTTGTCCCCCATGAGTTCAAGTACACATCAGAATCTTCCTGGAAACACCCAGACGGCAGACCCTAGATCAAGCACAAACTTCACCGGCAAGAGGCGGATCTGCATAACCCCGGTCCCGACGGCCTCTGCACCAACTGTCGTGTGCGTACCGCTTCCTACACAAACATCGTCGGCAAAGGACTAGACGCAATTGAGGAGGCAGAAAGCCTCGCGCCGCCCGAAGAAGGGATGTCCGCTACTGAACTCGCCACCACATCGTATGGCATCTTCGGCACACGAGAACAACCGCGCCCTGGACCAGCCATTGAAAGGATGCGTTGGATTCTGCAAGGGGAATCCCAAGATACGTGCGATGAAGATGGGGTACCACGCCCCTATACCCGGGAAATTCACCGGAGAATCTACAAAGATTGGCCCGATCCCGACAAAGAGGAGGAGCTCAACATTATGGAAGAAGAAGAAAAGGTACAACGTGAAGCAAAGGAGCTTCGTCGGCAAGCCCGGGAACAAGGAAGATGGGGTTGGGAATCACCTACTGAAGGGGGGTAAGGAGCATCTGCTGAAGGAGGATGGGGCGGAGGGGACACCGACAGAACTTGGGCTGCTGCTGAAGGAAATTGGGGCAACTCGGGTGCAGCAACTGGATGGGCATGCATACTCGACAGGAACTAAAGGGGGAGAAGAAGTCACCACTACCATAGTTCCCCTCGGCCAACCCTCACTTAACCCCCCATCATTCGCGGCTCCCCGCGAACCTCCCCAAAGCTACTAGAGTACTTACGTCGATTGGGGCAACATGCCACCAACTCCACGACGGGACGCCTTCGGACCCGTCCTCGAACCAGAAGATCCGCTGGGATGAAACATTGAAGGAACCGACACTCGTCTCTCCGTCATCCCCGACCACAACTTTTTGGCGCACTATCAACCCTGCCAACACAAGTTGAAGTGGCAACAGAAACACAGAAGCAAAAGCAGCAATAACAGACACAAAAGCAGCAACAGAATAAGCAGCAGCAACAACGCAGCCATAACCTGAGGAAACTCCCGAAGAAGCTGTTATGTGATGCTATCCCTTGCATTCACGTCCGTCTGCCTCCCATCACATGTTCGTGCGTTGCATGCGTGGTGTGAGCGTGTGCAAGAATTTGTGTTTGATGTGGTTTGGTTTTTCTGAGTGTGTGTGAATGTTATTTGGCTTGAGCGGATATCTGAAGTGACTCCTCTGCTCAAGAGCTTTCCGACGAACCAAGTATCGCTTCAATCGGAGCACGAACAAGAAAGTTACGAACGTTGGAAGTTCGTATGCTTTTGATCTTTGGTTGTGGTGACTATGGGAAGTTGTGGGGTTGACTCCATAAGGGGTATAGACTTTTGGGGGTTGGGAAATTCGTCATCATCACTGTAGATGCTGCCAAGTGGTTGGGAGGTGCCAAACCAGGTTGGCAAGTGTGGCCAAGTTGGGCAAGGTGGATGGCATGGGTTGGTAAGTGACAAAAGTAAAAGTGGGGTTCCTATAGGGAAGGGATTTGGTGTGCTTATGGGGTTTCCTTGGTTGGGGACTCCTTGGGGACCTTCCTTCTCGTCCTCCTCTTCCCTCCCACCTGGTTAATTGCTACTCTTACTTCCTTGTGTGAAAATTGTGTGAACTTTGTGATTGAGTTAAGATTCTATGGCAGCATACCCCCTAGTGCGCCGAAACTGATACCTCAAGAAATACTTCACCATATCGTACGATTCAAATTGGGAATTGTAGCCACAGACTAGGGCTACAACATATCTGAGTTTGGTGAAGTTTTAACCGTGAACTTTTCGTCAACGGCGTTTCTTGTGAACTCGACTTTTCTGTCCAGAAACTAGGCCTAACGATTTTGAGATATTTCGGCTCCTAATCTTCATAGACTCCGTCCTTAGTCTCTAACAGAAGCGCGTGCAAGATACCTCCGCATGCCTGGGGTCCGCGTAACTGAAGACCTATGGCACCAACGCCTCAGTCACCCCTCACGACAGACCGCGAAGTACTGGACGTACGCGATGCACCATGCTATGAGACTGCACAACCTCCTCTCCACCAGGGCAAACACGGGTAACCTCTCACCTCACGTGAAGTGGACCGGGAATAAGGGCGACACCTCAATGCTGCGGGCATAGGGCTGCATGGTGCAGTACAGGCCCACGTCCGCAACCATCGGCAAGTTCACCGACCGCGCCGATTGGGAATACAAGGGGTGGCTCATCTCGGATTTGCAGACCAACAAAATGGCTCCTGCACGAGACGTCATGTTCTACGAACGTCTCACTCTTGCCAGATACCGTGCCGATGAGCAACCAGGAGCTACACAGGCCTACGCCCATGGAGGCATGAGCTTCTCCTCCCCAGAGGATGAAGCCGCAGCGGTGACCCTCGACCGCGACACCCGCAATGAACATCCTGGCGAAACCCCTCGCTCGCGCGACGATGACGACGACAATGACGACGACAGCAACGCATCCGGACCGTGAAGGCGCCAAGACCCAGTAAGGAGCCCCTCACCTGCACCTAAAAGCGACAACGACGACGTGCAGGAAGTAATTACTGAGGAACGCCACGACACCGACGTCACGGGACTACAACTACTCGGCCTACACACCGCCACGACCAACGCCCCACGAGTCATCGAGCCTAAGAACCCGAGGCAGGCTCTGACCGTACTGCACGCTAAGGTGTGGTGTGCAGCTATGGACGCGGAACTAAAAGCACTGGAGGCGCGAGACACCTGGGTCCTAGTCGACTGAGCAGCAGTGAAAGGCAGGAGAGTGCTATCGGGAATGTGGGTCTTCCGCGTGAAAACCGCCGCCAATGGAACCATTGAAAGCTTCAAAGCTAGGTAGGTCGTACGCGGCCACGATCAGTGCCACGGGATCGACTTCGACCAGACCTTTGCCCCCGTAAGCCAGCACACCTCCGTGCACATTCTACTCGCCATCGTCGTCGACAGGCACCTACCGCTACGACAGATCGATGTGAAGAATGTATTCCTATACGAAATAGTGGACGCGGTGATCAAGAGGCAAAAATCCCGCCAACATTTCGCCTCCACTGCGACAACCAAAGCGTGATCAGAATTGCGAACAATCCCGGCTTCGTCAACAGGACGAAGCACATCGCGTTGCGGTACTTCTTCGTCAAGGACGAAATCGACCAAGGTAAGGTTGATCTGACGTACTGCCCCACCACTGACATGGCAGCTGACTTCCTCACCAAGCGACTGCCACATCAGCAGTACCAGCACTGCCCCAACCTCACCGGAGTGGTCAAGCGAGTCAGCACCTACTACGCCCAGGAATGAAAGGGGGTGTTGCGATATCAAGTAAAAATGAAGAACATTCATGTATGCAATAGGATCTAGCACTACCGAGTATGAAGATAAGGACTCAGGCGAGTCGAAGCGACGGAAACAGCTGTCAGGTAAAGATCGATGCAGGCAGAAACATTTGAATGGGAAATGGCGGGAACATGTTTGAAATGGGTTCCCGCGCCGCACGGTTGAATCTCGATGTAATAAGGGAATGTACCCCTTAGAGTACATGGCTAGCTAGGTCGTTTCGTATTCCTTTGCACTCTTAAATAAACCTAGGTATGTCATTGTTATAGTCACTTCAGTCATTTTATAGTCACTCCGATATGAGGTCAATCACTTCCGCTGCAATATCACCATGCGATCAACCCTGAGTCGATCTGAACCAAGTCCCCAGTGGGATTGTAACAAACTTCATCTAGTTGTCGAGGATCTGTATGAAGTCATTTCTTCATGTACAGTTTTGTATCATTATTAATATATCATTCACTTGTTTCATTTTTTAATTGTATAGATGCGATTTTTCTCTGTGATTCAAAATGGTGTAGTCATGTACATAGCGGAATGCACGAAACCCTCCATTGCTTTCCTCGCGCACACGACCGGGGAATTCCTCCTTGTGTCGCCCTTGCTGCGAGCTCACATATATCCGTTCACACCAACGGACTGTTCCGCTTTTAGTTTCTGTTCCATTTGCAGACCCCAATGTCTCTCCTCACCAGTGCATCGCAGGTGTCGCAGCTGTCTCCACACCTCCTCCTCCTCCTCTCCCTCATTCTCCCGCTCACTGCTCTCCCCATTCCCGACGCCACTGTAAAGTCTACTTTCCGTGGGAACCCAACCCCCTTGTCGTCCTCCCCTGGTTACAAGCGCACTCCTCTCGGCGCTCCTCCCGCCCACTCGCTACTCCAGCAGCTCCGTGCCACGCCACGTGGCATCCAGCGTCCCAAAAATGCGGACCACGTGTCAGCACCAGCGCGGTCACAGGCGGCATCGTCCTTAGCATCATCGGCGGAAAAACACAATCCATCATCGGCGGAAGCTTCCGCTTCTGCCAACGCGTCCGCGGGTTCCGCGGAGCCCCCGACCCCTTTCCCGCCTTCGCCGCGGCCGTGGCCGGAGCGGTTCCACGCGGTGCTGTTTCAGAACCGCAGCGGGCGGCTGGCGCTGACGGAGCTGTGGTACGACTGGCCGGGCGGGCGCAACCTGAACGCCATCCGCCCGCAGCTGTCCGCGGGCACGCTCATGGACGTGGAGTGGAGCAATGGCACCAGGTGCGCCGGGGGATATGGGGGAAGGTGTGGGTGGTTGAGGGTGGGGGGGGGGAAAGGGTGGGGGTTGGGTGTGAAGGGGGGGGAACAGAAGGGGGGGAGATGAGGGAGGGAGGAGAGAGAGGGAGAGAGTTTGCGAAGCAGGGTTGGGGATTGGGTGCGGAGGTGATGGGAATGGATCTGGGAGGCGATGGATGGAGCAGGGCGGTGTGAGCGAATGGGGTAAGGATTGGGTGTGGTTGACGGGGAAGGGCCGGAGATGCGAGATTCCAGAGTGTGTCCAGGGAGCAGCCAAGCAACCCTAGATGCGCTGGAGAGGGAAAGAAAGGGGAATCGTAGAGCTGGTCCCAGGGAAATCACCCACAGGTGCTCCAGGTGCTCCAGGTGCTCCAGGTGCTTCAGGTGCTCCAGGTGCTTCAGGTGCTTCAGGTGCTTCAACTCTTGCTGCCACTGCTGGGTGTGCCGCCGCTCGTTGTCCTCTCTCCCTCTCATCTCCCACTGCCTTTGATGCCTCCTCTCAATCCTTCTCCATCACTCCCCGCCCCCTCCATGCTCCACCCTACGCCCGCAGCTTCTACTACAACCTGCAGGAGCGCTCGTGCAAGGTGATCACGTTCCCAGTGGGCATTCTGCGGCCGGACTGGCTGGTGGGGGCGGTGCTGGTGAGGGAGGGCGAGGTGGTGGACGGCAAGTTCCGCTGCCGCGTGTGGACCAAGGCTGACTTCATTCTCTACTACGAGGACATGGAGGTGCCCTTTCCCTTTCTTCTATGTATTGCATAGTGTTGCACTGCACGGCATGACAACCTGTTTGCTTTACTTCGTTCACTGCGACAACGGTTCTGCCATTAGCCAGCCCTAGTTGCGCGCTGCATTCCTTTTCCAACTGCAATGCTTTTCTGCTCTGCTGCTTTTGCATCTTCACCTCAGCTTCCCTCATTGCATTTTCCGTTTTCTGGGTTTGCATATTGGCTGGCAGACTGGGTTTCCAGTGAAGTGGATTTTCCTTGGAAGTGGAGGAATCTTCCATGTGCTCTCCTTTGAACCTGGCGCCACTTTGCTGGATGAACAATGGCAAGCACCAGCAATGTGCTTCCATTAAATCACATCATGTGTATGTAGGTTGTGCGTGCAGTGATGGCAATGTCAAACGAGATTTGATTGGTGGTCTGTGTCATATTATACATATCTTAGTTACAGTAGCTGTGGTAGGCTTACACAGGGTACAACACTTTTTCGACTGGGCTACTTGTACCCTACTCCTTATTAACCCGTCACTTCCGCAAACCGGTGGTACTCACTGTTAAATTACCGTACCTTAGCTCCTACGGTAGGTTTTCTCCTGCAAGTTGCGCGCCCCCCTGGGCCCCCTCCCCCCCTTTCCCCCCCTTCCCATAGCCAGAAATCGCACGCCAGCAGCCGCCAGCAGCCGCCAGCAGACTAGCGCGAATGCATGCCAGCAACCGCGCATGCAAGCAGTAGCAGCGCGACAGCCAGCACGCTAGCGAGCCTGCATGCCAGCAGCCACCTGCTGCTAGCAGCGCCTGCGCGCCAACGCCTTGCAACCGCCAGCGCGCCCATTCAAGTGCAGCCTGCAGCCCGAAGTGCAGCCAGCATCTAGCAAGCGCGCCTGCCTTGGGTGCATGTCTTAGGTGCTGCCACAGCGCCCCTCCTAGCCGCCCTTCGCCACTCACAGCCGCCCCTGCTACCTGTACCTGCCTTTCCAGCCACCCACGGCCGCCTGTAGCCACCCACACCCAGCCTTAGCCACTCACGGCCGCCCACAGCCGCCCATAGCCGCCCACCCACCACCTCCTACATCTGCCCATTTCTGTCTACAGCCGGCCATAGCTACCCACAAGGGCCTAGAGCCGCCCGTAGCCGCCCACAGCACCCTCCCAGACGCCACAGCGCACCACAGCCGCCACAGCGACAGCACGCGCCCACGCCTTACCTGCATACGCTCCGCCCTTGCAGCCACCAGCCGTGCCCGTTGTCTCCAACACGCCTACTGCCACAGGCATTTCTCGCGGCGGCTGGCAGCCGCAGTTGCTTCTACTGGTGCAGATTAGGTTAGTACCCTGACGTTACTTGCGTTCCTAGCCTGTCTTACCTAGCCTAACGTTCCTAAACTGGCTTTCCTAGCTCCCCTCGCTCCTCGCCCCGGCCGTTCCGAGACTGGCGTTCCTAGCTCCGTTCGCTCCTCACTCCAGCCACTCCTAGCTCCAGCCGTTCCTAGCTCCAGCCGCTTCTAGCCGCTCCTTGCTCCAGCCGCTCCTAGCGCCAGCAGTTCCTAGCCTGGCGTTTCTAGCTCCAGCCGTGTCTCACTCCAGCCGTTCCTCATTCCGGCCGTGTCTATCTCCAGCCACTCCTCGCTCTAGCCGCTCCTAGCTCCAGCTACTCCTCGCTCCAACCGCTCCTAGCTCCAGCTGCTCCTTGCTCCAGTTGCTCCCAGCTCTGACGTGTCTAGTTGCAGCCACTCCTAGCTCCAACTGCTCCTTGCCCCGGCCGTTTCTAGCTCCAGCTGCTCCTAGCCTGCCGCTCCTGCGCTCAGCTAGCAGTTATGCAGGAGCAGGGACAACAACAATAGCAGTTCCAGCAACTGGAACCTCAGCAGCAGTGGGGACCTCAGCAGCAGTGGCGCCCTCAGCAGCAGTGGCGCCCTCAGCAGCAGTGGTGCCCTCAGCAGCCGTGGGGCCCTGGTGGTCCGAGGGGTGTCGGCCCCAGCAGCGGCCCAGCCAGCTGGGGGGCTCGTCGCGGTGGTCGCGACGTCGGCTCTTGCCAGTACTAGATTCGGACTGGCCCTTGTTCTGGCTCTACCTGCCGCCGTCCTGACCATTCCGCGTTGCGCGGCTTCAGTCTCCTCGATGGCCTTTACCGTGAGCGTTTCGGGCCTGACTTGGTTCCCCTGTGCTGGCCTGGTCTACTTCTCAATGGCTTTTCTGTGTTTGAAATGTCCATAGATCATATTCACTCTGTTGCGTTTTCGGGTACCCCTAGTACTGTCGGATCTGTTCACTTATGTGTACCTTGCATAGGATCTTTGCGTGTCGCTAGTGTAGTTAATTGTGTTTCTAGTGTAGGTGCTTATGTAACTACTAGCCTAGGTGTGACGTCTGCTGACGCGTCGCTCTCCTTCACGCTTGACTCCAGCGCGTTCCAGTGATTCTTCCGCGACCACACCACCGTGACGCCACGTTCTGCACTAGTCCTAGTCGCTTTGGCTGATCCCACTTCTGGACCAGCCGTCGCTCGCAGTTCTACCACGCTCCCCTGTCCCGCCATCCCCTCTGGTTTCCTTGTCGGTCTTCACATCCCTTCGTTCACAAATACGTGGTGGGTGTTGGACACCTTCAAGACCGCAGGGTCACGGTCACTTTTCCTGCATAAGAGAGGTTTGCGACCTGTACGGACGCTTCCACTTGGGCACTTCTTGCGACCTTCTCCTGGGAACCCCACTCAGGTCTCTTCACACTGCACACTGCGTCCCCCCAGGTAGCTGCATCTGGTCAGGTTGCTGCGTCGTGCTCCTATCAGTCAATCATCCACCCGACCGTACTTTGGCACCGCCGTCTTGGTCAACCGTCCCTCCTACGCCTCTGTCACATGTCTCGCGTCTGTCTTGTCTCAGGTCTCCCGTCCGAGTTTGCTTTGCTCTCTCCTTCGCCTCTTTGGGCCGTGCACTCCTTGCGTCGAGGGTGGGCTGCGCACCACCCCTCACTCCTCCTCCCTTCGACCGGCCCCCGCGCCCCTCCAGACTCTCCACTTGGACGTCTTGGGCCCCGCCACTTGCCCTGGGCGCGAGGGGAGAGCTTCTTCCTGGTGGTCGTCGACGACTTCACCCACTACACCACAGTGTTCCCCTTCTAGCAGAAGTCCGACGTGACTTCTAACCTGATCCCGTGGTTGTGGCCACTAGTGCCGAGCGTAGTAGTCATGTTCTTTTTCTCCACTCCGACTGTAAGGGCGATTTTCGCTTTGGCGTGCTTGCTGGCTTCTGTCGCGAGCAAGACATCACTCAATCATGAATGCTTTCGGAGTGGAGATCGACCGCACCATTTTCTGTGACCCTATGTGGTTCGCTACGCCGCTCATGAGCTCAACCTCTGGCCGCGTGTCTCTCGCGCAGAGGATTTACCGACCAGTCTTTGGACAGGGTCCCCTGGTGTTGCGTCGGATTTTCGTGCCAGGGGCTGCCTTGCGCATGTCCGCGATACCTCCGCGGACAAGCTCTCGGCTCACACCCTCCCCTGTGTCTTCCTTGGTTTCCCGGTGGACGCCCCTGATTTCACGTTTTACCACCCGCCCCTCCACCGGTTCCTCGACTTACGTGACGTCACCTTTAATGAGTCATTGTCCTACTACGCCCGCTACCCCCACTGAGGTCTCCCGGTTCCTCCCCCTCCCCTCTTCCTACCTTCCACTCCTCCTCCTGGTCCTGCTCCTCTGGTACGTCCACCCCACCCAGGTCATGCCCCGTTAGGTGTGTCTCACGCTACCCCCCTTCCCTCGGAAGCACGTCCTATGTCGTCTCCCTCACCGTAGTCATCTTCACAGTCACCACAACGGCCTTAAGTACTACCGCTGCAAGTCGAATTGGACTCTACGGGTGCTGCTACTGGAGGTGCTGATACTAGAGGTGCTCGTTCTGAGGGAGTTGGTGTCGGGGGCACTGTGACTAGAGGTGCTGGAGCTGGAGGTGCTGGTTATGGGGGTGCTGGAGCTGGAGGTACTGGCAGTGGAGGTGCTAGTTCTGGGGGTGCTGGAGCTGGAGGTACTGGCACTGGAGGTGCTAGTTCTGGGGGTGCTGGAGCTGGAGGTACTAGCACCAGAGGTGCTGGTATTGGAGTTGCTGGCGCTGGAGGCACTGGCGTTGGAGGTCTTGGTTCTGAGGGTGCTGGAGCTGGAGGTACTGGAGCTAGAGGTGCTAGCACTGGAGGTGCTGGTTCTGGGGGTGTTGGAGCTGGAGGCATTGACTCTGGCGCCTGCTCAGCCTAGCGTCGATTACCTGATGCATCTTTAGCATCTTCGGCAGCTGGAGCGAGAGGAGCATGAGCGTTTGGTGCAGGAGCAGCTGGAGCTGCGAAAGAAGCAGCAGCAGATGCAGACGCAGCAACAGCCACAGTTGCGACTGTTGTCCCCACCTGTGAGTGGTCTTCGGACCCTTGGTCTCCCTTCCTCCCCTCCGGACCGCTCACCTCCTCCTCCTGCTCACGGTCTTCCTCCTCCGGACGCGTCCTCGGCTGTTTTCTCTCCTCCTCGGTCACAGCCGCCTCATCCTCTTGTCCCGCAAGCCTGGACCAATCGTTGTCCCCCGAGTGCTCGTGCCTCGTCTCCTGTCTAGGACCACCGTACTGTCTTTGTTTCATACTAGTCCTCCTCGTTCTCCGCCTCAGTTTGTTCTTCTGTCTCCTCCCGTCGAATCTTACAGCCTCCTCTCACCCTTTCACTAACTACTACCGTATTGCTCGTCCTGTTGTCTCACGCGTTCTTGCCTCTCTTGTCACGGACACCATTGCCTCTCCGTCATCAGTCTCGACTCTTGTTGCCGTCGTAGCTGCTTGCCTTTGCCGCCACTTTGCCGCCACACGTTATCTTGACTATGCCACCTGTGTGATCGCTTCTTGCCCTACCCGTCCTCTGCCTGCCGAGGGTGAGTCTGCCCTTGGTCGTGACATCCTAGAGGACAGGCAGTTTGAGCTGGAGTTCCTGGCAGCCACTTCTCCCCATCTCTGTGCCATGCTGCTAGCCCTTGAGGGAGACCCGGATGCCCTTGACAAACCAACTCCTCCCACTTACCGTGAGGCAGTGTCTGGGCCGTGGGCCTCTTAGTTGATAGCGGCCATGGACTCAGAGATGGCGTCTTGGAGATTTACAGGCACCTACGTTGATGCAATTCCCCCTCCCAGGGCGAGCGTAGTCGATGGCATGCGGATTTTCAAGGTGAAGCGGTCGCCTGGATCGCCACCTGTCTTCAGGGCGCCAAGTGGCTAGAGGTTTCAGTGAGCGTCTGAGAGTAGACTTCTTCCGGACCTTCTCCCCGACCCCGAAGATGACCACTCTTCGGGTGTTACTCCATGTCGCAGCACATCGAGACTATGAGTTACACTCACTAGACTTCTCGACTGCCATTATTCCGAGCAGCCTGCACGAGGAGATCTGGCTACGCCGTCCTCCTGGCTCCACTGGTACTTTCTCGCCTGGGACCCTATAGAGCATGAGATGACTAGTCTACAGACTGCGTCATGCACCTCATGAGTGGCACGACACCCTGCGCACCACTCTTGCCAATCTTGGGTTCAGTCCTTCATCCGTCGACACTTCACTTTTCGTGCAATCCCTTCTTTGTCCTCGTCTACGTCGACAACCTGGTCTTTGCTACCGTAGACATAGCTGCTCTGGCTTCAGTGAAATCCGAACTATGGAAGAGACACACGTGCACTGACCTTGGTGAAATGCACCGCTACCTTAGCTTGCATATCACCAAGGACAGCCGCTCGCACAATCACACTAACTCAGTCACACATGGTGCAGCAGGTCCTTCAGCAGTTCGAGATTCAGTTCTCCACTACACAGCACACTCCTCTTGCAATTGACCACAAGCTCACCGCTCCTCTTCCAGACAAGCCCTTTGAGTCTAGTGGTCCCTACACAGAGCTTGTGGGTTGCTTCATGTACCTGATGACCTGTACTCGTACGGACCTCGCCTATCCTCTTAGCGTCTTTGCTCGCCTTGTTGCGACTGGGAGACACCGTCTTCTTCAAATGGCCGCCTGCTATGAGAGTAGCGAAGTACTTGGCGAAAATCAGGCGTGGGGCTGTGCTTGGAGGGAGAGAGCAAGTAGTATTGACCGCGCACTACGACTCGTCCTATGCCGATGACTTGGAGACTGGCAGGTATACTCAAGGGTACGGCTCCAGCTTGAGCTCCGGCATTGTGTCGTGGAGGTCTACTTGGTCGTCGTCTGTGGTTTTGTCCAGTGCTGAGGCAGAGATATACGCTGGTGTCATGGTTGTTCAGGAGCTTTGCTGGTTTACCTATTTACTCACTGACTTAGGTGAGCAGCCTAGCTCCGCACTGACCTTGTTCGCTGACTACAAAGCCATGATCTTTTTGTGTCAAGAGCCTCGACTGGAGGGCAGAGTGAAGCACATCAACTTGCTGTACTTCCAATTGCGAGAGCTGTAGCGACGCGGCCAGGCTTGCTTGGACTTTGTGGCCTCAGCGGCCAACACTGCAGGCATCTTCACCAATGCCCTTCCGCCAGGTGACCACCACAGGTTTTGTACACATCTTGGCCTTGTTAAGACGGGCCCTGGTTTGTTGTACTCTTGTCTCTTGTCTCTTGTGCTGCTTGTATTTTTTGCTATTTATATTTACATGTAAACTCTTGAAACGGCCTTGTAGCCGTTTGTCTAAGAGGCTGGCTAGTCGTACCACCATGAGTTGCTTATCTTGACTGGTCTTATGACTATGTGTCTCCTTTGCTTGTTTTTTATGCCCCTCACTTAGCCAATGGGGGTGTGTCAAATAATAGATATCTTGGTTAGCTGAGGTTCACACTTGCTATAGTGAGGTTCTCTACATAGGGTGTCAGAAGACCGGCAGTGGGGATGCCCGATTGATCCTAGGGAAGGGTTAAAGGCATGTTGGCCTGGGGGGGTTATGGGCGCACTCACCCTCTACTTAAAAATCCCTTTTATCCTAGTGGTCTAGTGGCTGGGATTCTAACTTGGTATCAGAGCAAAGGTCTCGGGTTCGAATCCCCATGGATGCATATGTTGCCAAAGGCGCTGTGCAGTGTCCTAGGGCATCTCTGTGTGGGGGGGTGTCAGAAGACCGGCACTGGGGATGCCCCATTGGCCTGGGGGGTTATGCGCGCACTGACTCGCGGCATAAAAATCATTTTATCCCAGTAGTCAAGTGGCTGGGATTCTGACATATGGTACAACACTTTGCTCGACATCCCTACTTGTACCCTACGCCTTAGTAAACTCGTCACTTTCGCTAACCTACTCTTAAGAGTCTGAAAAGCAAACTCGTTTTTTAGTGTTCATCAGGATGATTGCGTAGACAAATATTCTATTTTCTTTTTCATCTGAATCACTAGAATTGCAAAGTATGTTCTGTCAAATGTGTGTGTTACACTTGAGTGTTACATTTGGTAGCCTAAATTAGGGGCATGCCCTCGGATTGGTTTTGAGGGAGGCTTAAAAAACAGCATTGTCCAACAATTTCACGCTAAAAATACGTGAAATCGGCTAAAAGGGGAAATCTACACTAGGATTGATTGTGAAATCGGAAAATCAAACACTGAAAATTCAGCTGCAAAAAAAGTCTGAAATGTGTACCCGTCATTTCTCATTTATTGTACATTCTGTTACGTTACATCGCTTTCGTTACGTTACGTTACAAGTTACGTTACCTCGCTACCGTCCACTGTCACCTAGCCTAGCCTGCCACCTACCTCGCTCCAAGGCCGCCTGCCAGCCTTAGCGCCGCCCGCCAGTCTTACTGCCATCAGCTAGCCTTAGGGCCAGCACAGCACGCCAGCCAGCCCTAGCAGCCCGCCAGCACGCGCAGCCACGCGCATGCCAGCACCCAGCAGAGAGCACCCCAGCATGCACATCAGCGCGCGCGCCGGCACGCACACCAGCATGCACGCCAACACCCCCAGCAGCGAGCGGGCCGGCACTTCCAGCAGAGCGCATGCTAGCACATGCACCAGAGTGCACGCCGACACGCACAGCAGCCCGCACCCACGATGTGCATAGCAGCGCGCACGCCAGCAGCTGCCGTAGAGCGCACGTCAGCAGTGCGAGAGCAGGGAGCGCCAGCAGCACTAGCGCCGGCAGCGCACGAGCTGGCAGCGCACAAGCTAGCAGCGCGCCGCTGGCACGCCACCCCTTACTTTCATTCCTCGTCGCCACCGGCGTTCCCCCCATCCCACTTAGGGTTTGGACCATTCTTGCCGTTGTTCCTTAACCGTTCCTAATGCCGCCCTTATCCCGCTCCTCGTGCAGTTCATCTCAGCGTCCTTGCCGCCGTTCCTAGCGACCTTCCTCGAGCTGTTCTTGCCGCCACTCCTAGCACCGTTCCTTGGCCCGTTCATAGCACCGTTCCCAGCGCCATTACTAGCAACATTCTTAGCCCGGTGTTCAACACGGCTGTCAACTAGCCCGCCTAGCACAAGTCATGGCGTCCGATGGAGTCCTACGCTTTGACGCAAAAGGGCATGCGATCGACTTCGCCACGTGGCTGCTGCACACCACAGTCCTTCTCTAGAGCTAGAAGCGGTGTCCCATCTACCAACGGTGAGTGTGCTCTTGGCACGGACGTCCTTGAGGACAAGCAGGAGGACTTTGAGTGTTTTGCAGCTGCTGTACCTCATCTTGTGTCCATGCTGATTGCACCTGAGGGAGACCCGGATGCACCACACATCTCGACCCCGCGCTCTTAGGCAGAGGCGATAGAGGGCCCCTACTCCTCTCAGTGGCAGTCAGCCATGGACGCAGAGATGGCATCCTGGTAGTCCATAGGCACTTAAGTCGACGCAGTTCCCCCTCGTGGGGCGAACATAGTCGATGGCATGTGGATTTTCAGGATGAAGCGGCCGTCGCGTTCTCCGCCTGTCTTCAAGGCGCGTTACGTTGCACGAGGCTTCAGTCGGCGACAAGGAGTTAACTTCTTCCAGACCTTCTGCCCTATCCCGAAGATGACCACTCTTCGGGTCATGCTGCACGTCGCCGCTCAGCGTGACTACGAGCTTCACTCTCTTGACTTTAGCACAGAAATCCTACAGGGCAGCCTGCACGAGGAGATCTGGCTGCGCCGCCCACCTGGCTTCACTGGGTTGTTTCCTGCAGGTACCCAGTGGAGCCTCTGGTGGCCAGTCACCGGTCTCCGCCAGTCGCCTCGCGAGTGGCACGACACACTGAGGACTACGCTTCCGGCTCTTGGGTTTGCTCCTTCCACTGCTGACCCGTCGCTGTTTCTACGCACCGACACTTCGCTGCCGCCGTTCTACATCCTCATGTACATCGACGACTTGGTCTTTGCCATTGCTGACACTGAGGGACTGGCCCTAGTGAAGTCGGAGCTGCAAAAGAGACACACGTGCACAGACCTTGGTGAGCTGCGCAACTATCTTGGCTTGCAGATCACCCGGGACAGAGCACGGCGCACCACTACCTTGACTCAGTTACACATGGTGCAGCATGTCCTTCAGCGCTTCCGCTTCCAGTACTCCTCGCCACATTCCACTCCTCTACCTACGGGTCATTCGCTCTCAGCTCCACCTTTGGACGAGTCCGTAGAGCCGAGTGGCCCGTATCCAAAGCTTGTGGGCTGCCTCATGTATCTGATGACCTGCACTCGACCTGACCTTGCCTACCCTCTTAGTATCCTGGCACGCTACGTTGCGCCCGGGAGACACCAACCAGGGCACTGGGAGGCCGCTAAGAGGGTGATGCGCTACTTGTGCAGTACGTCAGGCATGGGGCTCGTGCTTGGAGGATGGGGTCCAGTTGTCCTCACTGGACACGCAGACGCTTCTTGGGTTGACGACTTGGCTACGCAGCGGTTGTCACAGGGTTACAATTTCAGCCTTGGCTCCGGCTCTGTTTCTTGGCAGTCTACCCGCTCGTCTTCTGTTCTTTTTTCAAGTTGTGAGGCTGAGATCTACGCAGGGGCCATGGCTGCAAAGGAGTTACGCTGGCTCACCTACCTGCTGACCGACTTGGGAGAGCCGCCTCGTTCTCCTCCAGTTCTGTACATCGACAACAAGGCCATGATTGCCTTGTGTCAGGTGCATAGACTGGAGCACAGGACGAAGCACATCGCTCTGCGTTACTTCCTTGCTCGAGAGTTGCAGCAGCGTGGTTAGCTTCGTCTTGCTTACGTGGCCTCTCGGGCCAACACTGCTGATATATTCACCAAGGCACTTCAGCCTTGTGATCATCAGCGTTTCTGTACTGTTTTAGGCCTTGTGCCTACTTGGTCTCACTTGCTCACTTCTTGACTTTGCTTGTACTGTGATCTATATGCTTATACCTGCATGCTTACACTTGCTAGGTTGTGATCACAGTACTGCTTGTTCTCCATCATATAACTCTGCATGTGAACTGGCCTTGTGGCCATTTGCTTGTGCTCAGAGTGTGTGGTGACTTCGTGATCCACCCTGAGCTTGCTTTGTTTTTCTTGACTGGTCTTGTGACCCCTTGTTTTCCCCCACTTTGCCTATGGGGGTGTGTCAAACTGTTATATTGTTGTGTAGGCTACAGTGGGGTAACCCATATGGGGTACAACCCAAATTAGGGTTAGTACTTGTATCACTTCCCTTCTCAATGCAATCATTCCTGCTCGTTAGTTTCTGACATGTGGTGTTCGGGCGACGGAGCATAGTCAGTAAGGGGCCCGTTAATTCCAGACTCTTCCAATTTCCCTGCTCCTTCATGTCGTCCCCCTTCGCTGGTGATGTTACGGGGCAGTCGCTCATGTAGTGACCTGTCTTCCCACACCGGTAGCACGTTCCTTGAAAGGGGCGCCCGGGTGTATGGACTACGTTGATGTGACCCGTTGGGTCTGGCCACGAAAACGGATTCCGTGCCGGGAAGCTGTTCTCGCATATTGCATCAGTGCATCAGTGGACTCTGCCAACCGTACTGCTTCCAAGAACGACGTCGGGCGGCATCGGCGCACCTCGTACTGTACTTCGTAATTAAGGCCGCTGATGTATTTATCCAACCGCTCTGCTTCCGACATATCGTCCACTTGGTCGGGGAGTGCCATGAATGACGCTGTGTAGTCCTGGACAGATGCCATCTGCGACCAGGCACGCAACTTCATGCGAGCTTGCTCCGAGGCGGATACGTGATCAAAGCGATCTCATAAGGCTGCGCCCCACTCATTCCACGTGCGTATCTCGGTAACTCCGAAGATTGGTTCTGCCACTTGATTAGCCGATGTTGAGGTCCCGTCTGCCGCATGTGTCACACCTGTCGGGGTCCCCGTGTCCAGAGTTCGGCGCCACCATTCAAGCGCTGCGCCTCGAAGAAGGGAAACCGCGTAATTAATACGTGTGGCATGGTCGTCAACGTTCGCTGCAGTGAAGAAGACTTCAACGCCGAAGAGCCACCCCTTCACTGTAGTGTTCTTGTCCGTCGGAATGAATGGGGGCGGGCTCACAGGTTTAATCTTGACCGACGTTACTGCAATTGGCGTCGCTACCGCCCACTGCCTATCTTCTTCTTCAAAGTCACGTGTGAGCACGTCTAACGGGTTGCTCACCGCTTGACTGTTGCCGTCGCCTTCTTCATCGGGCGACTCCTGATGCGCTTCACCTCGCGTCTGGCGTAGCTCGGTGTTTTCCTCACGTAATGTTGTCACTTCTGCCGAGAGACTCTGCACTTATGCCTGTAGCTCTTGCATTTGCGCCAACATCTTGTTCAATGTTTCTTGGTCCATGAGTCCCACGCTTTGTATGGTGGGCAGAGGGGTATCCGTGGCCTTCAGGCAAGAAGAAAGCAAAAACTATCGGAGTCGGGCAGGTTAGAATTAACGAACCTTGCAGCCAACCGTTTTGCAGTCCACTGTGTCAAATTTATACTCTACTGTTTGTTTAGGATGTAGTGGGGTAGTTACTATGGGGTACAGTAAGTTTAGGGTTTCCTACTTGTACCCACCACTTTTCTAGTGCACACGCACTTGTTCATTTTGACATGGTATTACGAGCCTAGGTTAGGAACCTAGGACCGCTTAGTCCTAAGGGCCCACCGTTCCGCTAGAAGCGCCCTCGTGCGCCCCACCTTCTTAGCGCCCTCGTGCGCCTCTCTGCTAGTGCGCCCTCGCGCGCCCTCCCTCTCACGCTGCCCGTGTGCAGCCCGCTAGCCGCCCGAGCGCGCCCCCCCCGTTTTTAGCGCGCGCAGCCCACTAGCCGCCCGTGCGCGGCCCGTTTTCTCGCGCGCGCCCGTAGGCCGCCGCCCGTAGGCCGCCGCTCGCCCGTAGGCCGACGCTCGACCAGCTGCCGGCCGCCCGAAGGTCGCAGCCCTCGCACCGCGGCTGTCGCGCGTCGGCTGTTGCAGCTCGCGCTTAGCCGCCGCCTACACGCAGCCGCGGCCCGCGCGCAGCCGCACCCTAGACGCAGCTGCGCACCGTGCACAGGCCCGCCGCCGAGCCGCCCTGCCTGCCCGAGCCGCGTCGCGTCGTCCTGCCCGAGTCGCGTCGCCCTTACCGAGCCGCGCTGCCCCACCTGGAGCAACTGCTGCTCCTGTTCCTGCTGCTACTGCTGTTCTTACTGCTACTGGTGCTATTACTACTGCTGTTACTGCTACTACTGCTACTGCTACTGCTGCCACCATGGCTACTTTCGATGCTGAGGGCCGCCCGGTTCAGTTTGATGCTTGGCTCGCTCCCAGTGGCAGACTCGTGACGCTCACGCTCGCCTAGCCATTCGCAGCCACCTACCGCTAGATGAGCGCGCGCATTTTGGCCAGCACAAGACTGCTTAGGCACTGTACGATGCTGTAGTAGCGCGCTACTCCTCGCCTGCCTCTGCTACGATCGGCCGTCTCTCGCTGCCCTATCTTTTCCCTCATCAGGCCGCCTTTCCCACAGTCGCTGACCTCATTACTCACCTCCGCACTAGTGACACTCGCTACGGAGCCGCCCTTCATGCTGAGTTTCTAGCCAAGAATCCTCCCCCGATGTACCTCGTTCTCTACCACCTAGTCACCCGTCTCCCTGACTCTCTTCGGGCAGTCAGGGACCACTTTCTCGCCCTCTGCCCCACCGAGCTCACCGTTGAGCTGCTCGAGAAGCACCTGCTTGCAGCTGGCACAGGACGAGGAGAGGCGCAATGAGAAGTGAAGCAAAGGTACTACAAGTAGCCACACTCGTATCATGGTAAGGAATGTGGAAGGTTTTAGGAGTACAGTAGGGGTTGAATGTTGAGTCGCAGCAAAATGTTGTGCGACGCCATGAGGGACTTGTACTTGACAGACATTGAATGATTTTCCAGCTTAATGCGCTGTAGCAAGTGCATACCTGATGTGTTGCACGGGGTGTTGGAGAATACTGTAGCAATGTCCGACTGGCGAGTGGGGGGATGGCATTAAAGGGAAATTGTGAGGGACGAGTGAGAACCAAGTGGGCTGATGGGGGCCAGGAAAGGTGGGAGCTGGAGTCATGAGTGGGCCACAGAGTGCTGCCGGCTGCCCAAAGATAGGTCGGTGGCCTTACACATCGGATTGAATGACTTTTTTCTCGCACATACTAGTACAGAGAATCAAGACTCCTACCGCCACACAACAGACCATGATCTCTCCAAAGGTCTTACTGGTTTTTTTCAGCCCAAAGGGTGGGAGATGGGTGGCTTACCATGGGACAGGGGGTGCCTGCATAGCGCGTGATGGTGGAGGGCGCCACCACGCACATGCGCACACAGTCCACAAACTCCCCTGCCACCTCCCTCTCTGTGAATGCCCGCCCGCACGCTGCTGGCAGACACGTGGTCAGGCTCACACACGTCTGCACACACACGCATGCATGCATGCATGGACGGACGGACGGATGGATGGATGGATGGATGGATGGATGGATGGATGGATGGATGGATGGATGGATGGATGGATGGATGGATGGATGGATGGATGGATGGAGCTGGATATATTAACATCAAATGGATTAGAAAGTATAGGCACCACACCCAGCTCAGACTTACATTATACATATGCTGAAAGCTTCACATGTTAAACAACACGGCGGAAAAGTGAGCAACTACATACTCACATTGCGGGAGACATCAGCAGCAGCGGAAGAACCGCCACTGGCCCCCTTCTGATTGGCCGCATTCGCATCGACGGCATCGCCACTGACGCAGTCCCCCCATGCCACCAGCTCCACCGTGCTGGCGGAGCCAATCACGGAGAGGCGGCGCGTGCCGGGAGGGGGCGCGTGCACGGCGCCCCTGATGCCCCCCGAGGGCGCGTTGAGCAGCACCTCCCAGTCACCGTCCGGTATCTCCATCTCCACTGCCACCTCCCCGCCTGCCACTGGCTGGAAGGCCTCATACCTGATGATTGTACGGGGTGGGACGATGGGGTGGGGTGGGGTGGTGTGGGTGGGATAGGATGGAATGGGGTGGGATGTGATGACCCCATACATAAGATGGTTGACGGCAAGATGAGCAGGACGGATGGAGGAGGGTACGTTCACTGGCAGAGTAGCTGCTTCCTTTGCAAGTGGGAAGAACATACCAGCAGAGGGACACGGGGTTGACCATGCAGAGGTTCCAGGAAGGTTCCTCCGCAGCCCCCTGGGTATCGAGCTGGGAGGAGAAGGTGATGATGACCGAGGTGAGGTTGGGGAAGGTGCCACAATCCGCATGGCAACCAAAGCGGCCGAAGGCGGGGAACTGGAAGGGACGGTCGCACGTGCCGTCGCCACACGGAAGGTCCGCCCAGAGGGTCTGAGGGGACGACAGGGAGGAACACGGGGCAGGTGCGACACAAAAGGCCCGATGATACGTGTGTGGGTTCTCTGGTGAAGGAAGTGGAACGGAAAGCTGTGATGTGGCATGGGAGAGTGTGTGTGGAGGGCAACATGCAACAACAGGTGCTCGAGAGAGGGGAGACATGAATCAAGGGTAGAGAGGCAGGAAGACAGTGTCACGTGCATGACACAGTGTATGCGTTGACTGAATATCGGCTCACCTGCCTGAACCACGGTGTTGTTGAGCCACCGCTTTGCGGTGAGGTGACTCATGGTAATCGCTGTAATCAAGGTATCAGGTGTAACCGGGGTGATCGGCGTGATCGGTGTAATTGGTCGGGTCACTGACCTGCACGATGGTGGTGTTGAGCCAGTCATAGAAGTCAGCGGGGCCTGCAAAGGTGTTGGACGCGTCCTGACTCATACCCTGGTGGCATTGGGAGGTGGCGCAGTGGGGAAGCAGGAGTGAGGGAGAGGATAGGAGGCGGCAGTGGCAGAACAGAGACGTGAGTAAATGTGATGTGAGTGGTTCACGATACAATCCGAGAGGGCACAGGGCTTCAGAAATCACAGGAAGCTCTGAGGCACGGGGAGGAGACGAGAGGAAGCGAGACAAGCAGAGGAAAGCAACTGGACAAACAGGCGGGTGGATTGGAGCATGGAGCAGTGGAGGAAGGGAGTGAGTGGGGGGGAGGAGGGGGAGGGGAACATACAGGGGGGAAGAGCACAGAGTGGGCGGCAGTGATTTCATAGCTGCAAGAGGAATCAGCCTGCAGGTAGAGGATGGTGGTGAAGAGCGCCATGAGCAGCGTAAACCCCCCCAGGTCGCGGTAGTGCTGCACGCGCTGCTGCAGCGCCACCACACACGAGAACGCCTCTGTCACGCACGAGAGGGGCGGAGGGAGGGAGACAGGGATGACATCACATGGGCATGATCATGGTCACTGCACAGGGGGCTCTTTTGCCGCTGACACTGAGGCGGGCGCCTCGATTCCACTCCTTCAGGCGGCGAAACGCAGCGGTGAGGAGAGGACGGTGGTTATGGCACGGCGTGCAAGAAAGGTCCCTGCCAGTGGAGCACCGCTTGCTACCGCTTTGAACCTGCGCGCACCTTGCAGCACGTCTCTGTCCATCTCGTCCATCTCCGTGTCCTGCAGCAGCACGTCGCTCAGCGATCGCCGCAAGCTCGCCCCCGCCACGCTCGCAGCCCTCATGCTCGCCCCCCCCATGCTCTTGGGCGCGCCCCGCGCCATGGTCGTCCCTGCTGCATCCGCCGTCAAGCTGCGCTTCAGGGGAGCCCCCTTCTCAGTCGCCTTCCGCCCCTCCACGCCTTCCGCGCCCTCCGCGCCCTCCGCACTGCTGCTCCCCTCGCAACCCGTGCTGTCCGCCTGCCTGATCCCCGCCCCGCACTGCGGCAGTAAACCGTGCAATCCCCTCTCAACATCCGCTGCACTCTCATGGTGGCTGCTGCCGCTGTCCCTCGCGACCTTGTTTCCCCAACAACCTTCTCCGCCGGCTCGCCCTTCCTCCGCCAACCCCTCCGCGCCCATCCCCGCGCGACTCCCCTCGTCCACCCCTTGGCCGCCAGCTCTCCCCTCTCCCTCGTCGTCGCCGCAACCTGGCTCATTCTCGCCTTCGCCCTCCTCTTCGACGCAGTCGGACGGATTGAACGACGCGCCTGCTGCGACACGTGTCATGAGCTCCGCATTCCGCGGAGCGAACCCGTGGCTATCGAGGAAGTCCAAGTTGTGCGTCGTGCGGATGCGAGACCCCGATGGCTTCGAGCCATGGCTTGCAAGCACACGAAGCGGAAGGAATGGGCGGAGCGGAAGGGTATCTAGATTAGCGGACCGAAAAATGGAACCGCCGTGCAACTTTGCAAGGCAAAAATGACAAGAGCGAACCGGAAAAGGTTCACAGAAAGTTGTCGCGTTCAAAGTTGTTCTTCAGTACCTGGACGCAGCAGCGTGGGACTTGGATCGGAACCACATGCGTTTATTGGCCGCCTCGTACGCGTGGAACTTCTCCTCCAGCAAGCTCTCCGACCGCCACAGCAGCGTCGCGTCCGCCCCCCCATTCGCCTCCGCGGCCGCGGCCGCCTCCGCCTGCTTTTTCGCGCGCACCACTGCGACCGCCTCCGCCATGGCTAGTGCTACTACCAGGAGGTGACGCAGACTCGCTCGGACTTACTAATGCCGCATAGGGTGGAATTACTGATGCATAACGTCTTTGGCGGTGGGAAAGTGGTAGCTCCGTCGAGAGGAAAGCACCCATCATCGTCGTATTGAGGGTGAGTGGTTGGCTGTGGGGGAGAGTGCAGATTGTGTAGCTTGAGTGGGGTGAGCCAATGGCGCGAGCTTTGGCAGTTGACCAGACCTTGGTGTCAGACAAGGCCATGCCGACAGGTATATTGCAATTGCGGCGATCTCAATTGTCTGGCGTGGTGGAGGAAGGAGAAAATCCAAATGCCTGCACTGGCCCGTAGTTGACTTAAAACCAGGGTGCACATTCAACGCGGTTCGGCTTGAGATGTTGGGAAGGGGGTTTGGAGAAAAACAGTGATTGGCTCACGAGGGGCGACAAAAAAATGATTCCGCTAGAGCTTCGGGCATTTCGTAGGTGGCGGGAGGGGGTGAAATGGCGGGAGTGGGTGAAACCGAATGGCGGGAGGGATGAAACAGATTGGCGGGAGGGGGGGGAAACGAAATTGCGGGGGAGGGGGGAAACAAAATTGCGGGGGAGGGGGGAAACGAATTTCGACGGGGAGGGGGAAATGAAATTGCGGGGGCGTGGGGAAACGAAATTGCGGGGGAGGGGGGAAACGAATTTCGACTTGAAGGGGTTGAAAGCACACCTCGTAACCCACTCAGTCAAGGGATAACCTTTGATGCACATTCAGCTGAATGTGCACCCCGGTTTTAAGACATAGGTTCCGCACCGCAGGCACCCTGTAGCTGGCACCCCACCCCCATGCAGGATGATATTTTGGCATTTGTAATAGGGAAAATATGCCATAACCAACTTGGGACTCGATAACGTGAATGGTAAAAACAAAAAGCGTACGGTCACTGTATTGGGTTTTCTGACGGGTTTGGTAAGTGGGGTCACGGATTCAGTCACTAACAACAGGTAAAAATCACGCGAATGGTCACACATGTAACTCCCGCCAAAAAAACTTGAAACTCAACAAAATTCCCGCTCGCGACCAACCAATCTGCTAACTTCTAAAAAAACTAAAACCCAATCGGAATCGGATGCGGTTTGGGAACGGATCAACCCTAAACACCTGGCGAGTTACGTATTTAGGGTTGATTCATCCGAAAATGCATCCAGGTTTTTTTAAGGTTTCATTTTGTTTTGATGGAAGTTTCATCTATGATCATTCGCGTTTTTTTTTTCCACTTGATAGTGACTGATTACGTGCAATCAAATTAACGAAGAGAATTTCCCAAAGGGGGTATGTAAGGAAATTTGGGTTGCGTAGCAACCTTATACATTTGGTTTAACTTTTTGGGAAACTGGCCGTGAACAGTGATTTTCCCTGACTGTTTGGGAAACAAAAAACAGCTGTTAAATTTGTGGAACCAAACGTACGTTGGCAAAATTGTGGAACCAAGCGTACGTTCCCAAAATTGTGTAACCAAACGTACCCAATAATCCCAAAATTATCGAGAAGTATGGCGAATGGAAAAATTGGTTGGACAGTAACTTGAACCCAAATAGCAATACCTCCTAAGACACACAAACAGAATAGACCACACGTATACTACCATCTAAAGACACACGTACACAAGTTACAGTACCGCACTGTGAGAATAAGAACAAGGAATGATAGTGTTTCACTATAGCACGAGAGTACATATAGCAAACAAATGAAGAGGTGCACCACCTACAAAGTTAATAACTACACTACAGCTAGAACTACATGCAGGTATAATAAGAATATAATTCTGACATCCCCCCGTAACTGCATGCAGGAATAGCTAAGTGCAGTTTACAACCTGCAAGGGTACACCACAGACAGAGAAAACAGCAACAGCAGGCAAGGCAACAGAGCAGGTACAGCAGGAAAGGGGCAGGCACTCCTGCCACCCCTTTACTCTCCCCCCCCCCCCCCCCCCAACTTCAGGAGGGGCGGCTGGTTGGTCTCACACCCGCCACCCCGGTGCCACTCCCCCGGCTCCCCCACACCCTCACACCCTCCCCCTCAGCGACAGCTGCAGCAGTGGGAACGAAAGGAGGAGGAGGGGAAGGGAAGCACACCACACATCACCCCACACCCGCCACCCCCATACCCTCCCCCCCACGGCTGCAGGGAGACGAAGGAGGAGGGGGGGGGGCGGGGAGAAAGCCACAGAGCGGCTACAGAGGGTCGGCGCGGGTAGGGCAGGGGCGGCTGCAGCGAGTGCAGGCGCGGGGTGAGGCAGAGGCGGCTGCACCGAGTGCAGGAGCGGGGGCGGCTGCTCCAAGGGCAGGCGCTGGGTGTTGCAGGGGCGGCTGCACTGAGTGCAGGCGCGGGTGAGGTAGGGGCACCGTCGCGGGCGCCAGGGGCGGGTCCGCGGCGGCTCAGGGCACCGTCGCGGGCGCCAAGGGCGGGTCCGCGGCGGCTCAGGGCACCGTCGCGGGCGCCAGGGGCGGGTCCGCGGCGGCTCAGGGCACCGTCGCGGGCGCCAGGGGCGGGTCCGCGGCGGCTCAGGGCACCGTCGCGGGCGCCAGAGGCGGGTCCGCGGCGGCTCAGGTCACCGTCGCGGGCGCCAGTGGCGGATCCGCGGCGGCTCAGGGCACCGTCGCGCACCACGGGGCACGCGACGGGCAGTTCAGGGCACCGTCGCGTGCCACGGGGCGCACGACGGGCAGGGCACCGTCGCGTGCCACGGGGCGCGCGACGGGCAGAAAAGATGTCACGCGCCACCCAGGCGCGGGACAGGACGAAAATCGCCACGCGCCCGAGGCGCGCGACCGGAAAAACAGTAGCGGAAGCGTGAGGCGGGCCCACAGGCCTGGACTTAACAGGCTCTGATACCATGTGAGAATAAGAACAAGGAATGATAGTGTTTCACTATAGCATGAGAGTACATGTAGCAAGCAAATGAAGAGGTGCACCACCTACAAAGTTAATAACTACACTACAGCTAGAACTACATGCAGGTATAATAAGAATATAATTCTGACACGCACGCCCTTACTTGCATAAAAACCACAATGTATATTTCGAGGCAAATACTAAATGCATCAATGCTGAAACCGAGCTTGATATGGTACGGAAAAGACGAGCAAAGCTGCCCCACCGACGTGTCAGAATCACAGTGCAGGAATGGTAAGAACGGAAGAGATTTGAACAAGCAGGTAGGTGGGATACATATAGGAAACCCTAAAAGGGTTGTACTCACTGCTGAGTACCCCACTACAGCCTACACAACAAATAACAGTTTGACACACCCCCATAGGCAAAGTGGGGTATAGCCAACAGAACAAGCAGTAACAGAACCAGTTCATAGGCAAAGACTGGTGGCAGAAGCAGAGGGCAAGTGAGGAGGAGGAGGAAACTGGAGAGGAGACGAGGTGGGCGGCCGCTGAAGCTGCTGGCACTGGTCGCAAATGGCGTAACTGGCTCTGCTCGCCGGCAAGAGCAACTGACCCTCTGGGGACCGGAGCAACGGGTAACCGGAGTAACTGGCTCGCTCGCCGGCAAGAGCAACTGACCCACGGGCCTCTGACGCAACGGTCTCACGGGCGACAAGAGCTGCGGACTTCACGTCGGCTACCTCCGTTCAACCTCCCCCCATTGCCCTAAACCCCCTTGTCACATCCCCCACTGCATCCCTAGCACCACTCCCTCAACTTCCACACCATCCCCCCCTCAGCGGCAGCTGCAGCAGTGGGAGAGAAAGGAGGAGGAGGAGCAGCCGACCACTCACACCTGCCACCCCCATACCCTCCCCCCCACGGCTGCACGCGCGACAGGGAGATGAAGGAGAAGAAGGGGGGGCGGGGGAGCGGGGTAGGAGCTGCCCCGCGACTGCAGGGGCAGGCGCGCGGGCTGCAGAGGTGGCGCACGGGCTGCAGGGGCAGCGCAGAGGCTGCAGGGGCGGTTCGCCGGCTGCACGGGCGGCTCGCTGGCTGAAAACCCCCCCCCCCCCCCCCCCCCCCCCCCCCCCCCCCCCCCCCCCCCCCCCCCGAGGTGCGCGGGTCCCACAGAGGCGGCGCGCGGGTCCATGGGGGCGACGCGCGGGTCCCACGGGGCGGCGCGACGGGTGCACAGGGGCGGCGCGCGGGTCCATGGGGGCGACGCGCGGGTCCACGGGGGCGACGCGACGGGTGCACGGGGGCGGCGCGCCGAGCAGAAAACCGCCGCGGGCCCCGGGGCGCGCGGGGGGCAGAAAACCGCCGCGCACCACGGGGCGCGCGGCGGGCTGAAAAATGTCGTGCGCTAGGGGCGCGCGACTAGCAGAATAGTAGCGGAAGCAGTAGGGTGGGCCCATCCACAGGATCGACCAAGGAGGGTCGACCTGCTCTGATAGCATGTCAGAATCACAGTGCAGTAATGGTAAGAACAGAAGAGATTTGAACTAGCAGGCAGGTGGGATACATATAGGAAACCCTATAAGGGTTGTACTCACTGTTGAGTACCCCACTACAGCCTACACAACAAATAACATTTTGACACGACGATGACAACCCCTGTTGCATACACGAGACACTTAGCACCACACCCCAAAACAGTCACAAACAACAGCACACGAACTTGTACAAAAACGAGGAACCCCAGTTGTGAATGCTTCGAAGCTAATGCTAGAATGCATCGTTGATGCAGCTGCAATTGATTTGGTATGGAAGAGGCAAGCAAAGCTACCAGCCCCACCAACGATCACAACCACAATTGCATACACGAGGCACTTAGCACTCACCCCGAAACGTACACAAACAACACTACATATATGCACGCGCGCGCACACACACACACACACACACACACACACATACACACACACACACACACACACACACACACGCACGCACGCACGCACGCACACACATATACACACACACACACACACATACACACACACACACACACACACACACACACACACACATACATACACACACACACACACACACACACACACACACACACACATACACACACACACACACACACACATACACACACACACACACACACACACACACACACACACACACACACACACACACACACATACACACACACACACACACACAGGCGTAGCCGGTAACCGTCTGCTTGCCTTTACCAGCTACCTGGAAGATTCATAATACCTTCCATATCCAACTCCCCAAGCCATATCGGGGCCCGAACACGGTCTTCAAGGGTCACCAGCCGCCACCGCCACCGCCAGTACTCGTTAATGGGGAACCGTAGCATGAGGTTGAAGCAATTCTGGCGCACCTACGACGACGTAATGACACCTTGGAGCTCTTGATTCGTTGGAAAGGCTTTGATCCTTCCGAGGATAGTTGGGTGCCTAAACATGACATGGAAAACGCCCATCGTCCTCTCCAAGACTGCCTTGTCAAGCATGATGTTACTTCTACCACCCACCTTTGAGGGGGGGAAGTGTGAGAAGACATCACTGTTAAAATATTTTCTCATTATTATACTTTCCCTTTATCTTGTTCTCCCTTTACTATGGTTAGGTATTTATGTCACCTTAAACAGACTACTGTTCTATTTTCTAGAGCCTTATATTTATTTAACATATTTCCTACTTTTCTCACCAACATAATCATTTCACAGCACCGACATCTCTGACAGTGGTGTGCATGGTGTGATATGGGCACAATCCCAAGTGCCAATAGCCTTGCATGCATGTGCGTACTTGTGATTGTAGTATTCGGAAGGGCATGTTTCCGAACGTTCATTTTATCTAGATCATCCTTGTAGTTCTCAAGTATAAAAGCGCATTGTATCTGATTTTAGTGACACGTTCGATTGAGAATGTGATCCTGTGACAAGATGTTTTGCATCGGATCTGGACGGCGTGAGCAACTCCTGCAAACACTCCATATGCTCATCTCCAAGGGATACCTCGGCCAACAGGTTCCAATTCCGCAAATAGCTCGTATCACCGGCATCTTGAGCTCCATGGCACTCGCACCGGGCACAATGGCGCGTGCCTTTAGACAGAAACTGCTACATCTGATCAATACAATGAAATCATGGCACTCTTAATTCTTCTACCAATCACGAAATCATGATTCAGCTACCACCAACGGCGGCAAAAAAAGTTAATTTTCTGGCAATCGCACTTCAACCAGTTCAACGACGGCCTGTTCCATACCAGTCACCAGTTTGATATGGTCATTCACGCAAACGCTAGAGCTCACAGCAGGGGTGCAACACTTACCAAGTTTGCAGGCACATCTTGCGACGCAAGTGCCAGCATACCAAGCGAGCTCCTCCCAACCTCCAGCACCCCACGAGAGCTTGAGGGAGTCCTTTGGGCATTGAATACATTCGCAACCCAGATCGCGAACGACCATGTCGTCGTCCGTGTAGACAACCAAGGAGTCGTGTTCATCTTGCGTAAAGGGGGGTCCCGCCAACCCCGTCTAACGTGGACATGCTTAGCAATTATACAGTTTTGTCTTAGAAATTGTTCCCACCCAGTGATTGAATGGATTCCAAGGGAGCTGAATGCCCACGCTGACGAACTCTAAAAAATCCAGGATCGTGATAATAATTCCTTGCACGTACCCTGGTTTCGCCTCTTGGAACGTTGATGGGGACCCCATACGATTGACCTATTCGCAAATGCTCACAATAAGAAGCTGGATCGGTTTTGCTCCAAAATACCATTTCCAGATGCTATCGCCATCGACTCATTTTCCATTTCTTGGTGAACGTTGCTTCGCCTTTCCGCCCCTCAACCTAATATCGCCTACGCTCAGCCATGCCGACTCTGTCAAACTTATACTCTACAGTTTGTTTAGGCTGTAGTGGGGTAGTTACTATGGGGTACAGTAAGTTTAGGGTTTCCTACTTGTACCCACCACTTTTCTAGTTCACACACTTGTTCATTCTGACATGGTATTACGAGCCTAGGTTAGGAACCTAGGACCGCTTAGTCCTAAGGGCCCACCGTTCCGCTAGAAGCGCCCTCGTGCGTCCTACCTTCGTTGCGCCCTCGTGCGCCTCTCTGCTAGTGCGCCCTCGCGCGCCCCCTCTCTCACGCTGCCCGTGAGCAGCTCGCTAGCCGCCCGCGCGCGGCTCGTTTTTTAGCGCACGCAGCCCGCTAGCCGCCCACGCGCGGCCTGTTTTCTGGCGCGCGTAGCCCGCTAGCCGCCCGCGCGACCAGCACCGCCCGCGCGTAGCCCGCGCCGTCCTCGTGCGGCCCCACGTGCAGCCCGCGCGCCGCAGCTGCTCGCGTGCCGGCCGCTGCAGCCAGCGCGTAGCTTGCTGCCCGCACGCAACTGCAGCCCACGCGCAGCCGCGGCCCGTGCGCAACAGCAGCCTGCGTGCAGGCCCGCCGTCGCGCCGCCTTCCCTGTCCGAGCCGCGCCGCATCGACCTGTCCGAGCCGCGCCGCGCCGCCCTGCCCGAGCCGCGCCGCGCCGCCCTGCCCGAACCGTGCCGTGCCGCCCCGTCCGAGCCGCGCTGCCCTACTGCTACTGCTGTTCCTGCTGTTCCTACTGCTACTGCTCCTACTGCTACTGCTGCTACTGCTATTGCTACCACTATGGCTAGTCCTACCGTTCTCTCTTTCGATGCTGAGGGCCGTCCCATTCAGTTTGATGCTTGGCTCGACGACCTGCACCTGTTCCTACAGATCACTGCTAAGGACGATGTTTCGGTGTATGATCACGCGTCCGGAACCGCTCTAGCACCTGCTGAGACTGCTGACAGTACAGCTCGCTCCCAGTGGCAGACTCGTGACGCTCACGCTCGCCTAGCCATTTGCAGTCACCTGCCGTTAGATGAGCGCACGCACTTTGGCCAGCACAAGACTGCTAAGGCGTTGTACGATGCAGTAGTCGCGCGCTACTCCTCGCCTGCCTCTACTACGATCGGCCGTCTCTCGCTGCCCTATCTCTTTCCCGATCTCGCCGCCTTTCCCACAGTCGCTGAGCTCATTACTCACCTCCGCACTAGTGACACTCGCTACCGAGCCGCCCTTCCTGCTGAGTTTCCCGCCAAGAATCCCCCCCCGATGTACCTTGTTCTCTACCACCTAGACACCCGTCTCCCTGACTCTCTTCGCGCAGTCAGGGACCACTTTCTCGCCCTCTGCCCCACTGAGCTCACCGTTGACCTGCTCGAGAAGCACCTGCTTGCAGCTGAGGCTAGCATAGTTGCTGTATTTGCCTCTCGTGGCGACCCCCGCACGCCCTCCTTTGACGGGTGTTCCCCTCCCCCCCTTCTCCCCTCGGTCGCCTCTGCTGCCGCTGTCGACTACCTAAGGAAGTCGGGGCTGCGTCTGCTCCTAGTGGGAGGCGCAAGGGCGGCAGGGGCAAGGGGGGCAAGGGTGGTGGCGGTGACAGCGGGGGGGGTGGAGGTGGAGGCGGTGGGGGCGGTGGGGTTGGTGGCGGTGGTGGGGGTGGTGGCGGGGCTGGGGGGGTGAGTGGCAGCGGCGGGAGTGGTGGCGGCAGTGGTGGTGGAGGAGGTCGGGGTGGAGGCGGTGGTGGTGGCGGCGGCTAGGGTGGTGGTCGAGGTGGACCCGCGCAGCGTGGAGGTTCGGGTGGTGTCCAGCGCCAGCAGCAGCGTCTCGGAGAGACCCCGTCGCCCCAGCAGCTTCGTGAGTGGTACTCTCAGCATGGGGGGTCTGGGGGTGGAGGTACCTGCCCGTATGTCATCCGCACAGGTGACCGCGCTGGTCAGACGTGTGGGAGGCCCCACACGCAGCAGCGCTGCTTCTCCCGTCTCGACGATGCCTGGCGTGTACAGTTCCCCGACGCCTCTGAGCTGCCCCGATGGGCTGATCTGCTTAAAAAGAACATTGATATATTTGCTCTTGACTTTGATGTTATCCTTGGTGCCATGTATGCATTGACTATTAGTGTTGAGGGTGACTATTACTTGTGTGTCCCGCCAGACCCAGGCATTGAGACCAGTGAGGCTGCCGCTCTAGGTGCTAGTGCGTCTGCTGCCCCAGGTCTTGGTGAGGCTGCTGCTCTAGGTGCTGGTGTGTCTGCTGCTTCAGGTGCTTGTGAGTCTGCGCCTTCAGGTACTGCGTCTACTGAGGCACTGCACACCTTCACACTGGACTCAGGTGCTTCCCGCTGTTTCTTTCGTGACCGCACTGTCCTAGCGCAGCTCCCTAGGCCGGTTGCTGTCTCTCTGGGTGACCCCTCCGGGGGTCCGGTCCTTGCGACCTCCACCACTGCCCTCCCTTGTCCTACTGTCCCGTCCGGCACACTGTTTGGTCTTTACCTCCCCTCGTTCTCTACGAACTTGGTGGCGGGTTCCGCGCTCCAGGACGCGGGTGTTCACCAGTTCACCCCTGCCTATGAGCGTGTGACACACTGCACGTGTGCTCAGACGGGTCGTCACCTGGCTACCTTCACTCGGCAGCTGGGGTCGGACCTGTACACACTGACCACTGAGTCGCCTCAGGTAGCTGCGTCTACGTCTGCGTCAGGTCAGTTGTCCGCCCCCTTCTCGTGTCGCACCCTGTCGCACCAGACGGTCCTCTGGCACCACCGCCTTGGTCACCCTTCGATGAAGCGCCTTCGTGGCATGCACTCCCGTTTCCTTGTCTCTGGTCTCCCCAGGTCACTGCCTCCCCTGCCAGTGTCCCGTGCCCCTCACTGCCTCCCTATGTCGAGGGGCGGCAGCGTGCCACCCCTTACTCCTCTGAGTTCCCCCCGACGGAGGCTCCTCTGCAGACCCTTCACATGGACGTGTGGGGCCCAGCCCGCGTCCGTGGACAGGGCGGAGAGCGCTACTTCCTACTGGTAGTTGACGACTACACGCGTTACACCACGGTCTTCCCCTTGCGCACCAAGGGAGAGGTCCCTGATGTCTTGATCCCTTGGATCCGCGCTACCCGTCTCCAGCTAGAGAGGCGCTTTCGCACGGACCTTTCCGTCCTGCGACTGCACTCTGACAGAGGTGGTGAGTTTTCCTCCGACCTCTTGAGAGCCTTCTGTCAGGGGGAGGGCATTGAGCAGACGTTCACGCTTCCGACCTCTCCGCAGCAGAATGGGGTTGCTGAGTGCCGCATTGGCTTGGTCATGGAGGTCGCTCGTACCTCCTTGATCCATGCGGCTGCCCCCCATTTTCTGTGGCCGTTTGCGGTCCTGTACGCCGCGCATCAGCTCAACCTCTGGCCCCGTGTCTCCGTTCTGGAGACCTCGCCGACACTGCGTTGGACGGGAGCGGTTGGCGATGCGTCTGTGTTCCGGGTCTGGGGATCTCGTGCCTTTGTCCGCGATACGTCCGCGGACAAGCTCTCCTCCCGCTCCGTTCCTTGTGTTTTCCTGGGCTTTGTCCCTGATGCGCCTGGCTGGCAGTTTTACCACCGCACCTCGCGCCGTGTCTTCCCCTCTCAGGACGTCACATTTGACGAGTCGGTCCCCTTTTACCGTCTCTTCCCCTACCGCAATGCCCCGCTCCCCCCTCCGCCGCTCTTCCTCACGCCAGGTGCTGGTTCGGTAGACCCCCTGCCTCCCCAGGGTCCTGCTCCCTCAGGTGTTTCCCAGGTAGACCCGGTCGAGCCTGTCGAGGTAGCTGTCGACTCTGGTCCTGCGCGAGGTACTGAGTCTGAGCGTGCTGAGCTTGGTGGTGCTGGGTCTGGGGGTACTGAGACTGGGGGTGCTGAGACTGGGGGTGCTGAGCCTGGGGGTGCGGGGCCTGGGGGTGCGGAGCCTGGGGGTGCTGTGTCTGGGGGTGCTGAGCCTGGAGGTCCTGAGCCTGGGGGTGCTGCGCCTGGGGGCGCTCTCTCGTCCCAGCAGCTGCGTGAGTGGTACTCTCAGCACTGTCACCGCCGACATGGTGCTGTGGGAGCTGGGGGTGCTACTGGAGCTGGAGCTGAGGGCGCTGGGGCTACTCGTACTGGTGTGCCTGCCGACCCTGGAGTTGGCTCTGGAGGTGCTGGAGCCACTGGTCCTGGAGGTGCTCGTACTGGCGGTACTGGAGCTGCTGGGACTGGAGGTACTACGGGAGTTGGAGCCGCCGCTGGGGGTACTGGTGCTGTCTCTGCTGGTTCTGAAGGCGCTGCACGACCGCAGCCGTACTTCGTTCCGCTACTTCAGCAGGTTCTTGGTCTCCCACCTTCTACTGGTCCTGCTCCTTCCTTAGAGTGTCCACAGCCTGTCCAGTCGCAGTCACTGTTACAGCCTGCGTCCCCGCTCCCTGCTCCTTCTCCTTACACTGGTCCGACCGGAGGTCTTACTGAGCGTCGTGAGCCTGAGTCTCGTCCTGCTCGCACTAGTCGTCGTGTTCCGCGTCAGCGTCCTCCTCCTGTCCCAGGCACTCACCAGATGGCGCTTCGTCCTTCCACTGCTCCACAGCGTGTCCCTCTGCCGTCTCCTCCTGCGTCCTCTCTTCCTGACCTTGCTGACCCGGAGTTTGACTCCCTTCGTGCTACTAGTCCTACTGTCACGCGTCTCCTGGCCACTGTTGTCACTGACCCTTCCTTTGAGTCCACTGATGCGTCTGCCTCAGTTGCTGAGCTTGTCGACTTTGCTGCTCACTGTCGTCTAGACTACGCCGCGAGTCTTGTTACTGAGTCTGAGTCTTGTTACTGAGTCTGAGTCTGTCTGTCCTCCGTCCGTCGGGGGTGAGTGTGCTCTTGGCACGGACGTCCTTGAGGACAGGCAGGAGGACTTTGAGTGCTTTGCAGCCGCTGTACCTCATCTCGTGTCCATGCTGATTGCCCCTGAGGGAGACCCGGATGCACCAGACATCTCGACCCGCGCTCTTACGCAGAGGCGATAGAGGGTCCCTACTCCTCTCAGTGGCAGTCAGCCATGGACGCAGAGATGGCATCCTGGAAGTCCACAGGCACCTACGTCGACAAGGTTCCCCCTCCTGGGGCGAACATCGTCAGTGGCATGTGGATTTTCAGGGTGAAGCGGCCGTCGGGTTCTCCGCCTGTCTTCAAGGCACGTTACGTTGCTCGAGGATTCAGTCAGCGACAGGGAGTTGACCTCTTCCAGACCTTCTCCCCGACCCCGAAGATGACCACTCTTCGGGCTCTGCTGCACGTCGCTGCTCAGCGTGACTACGAGCTTCACTCTCTTGACTTCAGCACTGCATTTCTACAGGGCAGCCTGCACGAGGAGATCTGGCTACACTGCCCACCTGGCTTCACTGGGTCGTTTCCTTCTGGTACCCAGTGGAGCCTCCGGCGGCCAGTCTACGGTCTCCGCCAGGCGCCCCGTGAGTGGCACAACACACTGAGGACTATGCTTGCGGCTCTTGGGTTTGCTCCCTGTACTGCTGACCTGTCGCTGTTTCTGCGCACCGACACTTCGTTGCCGCCGTTCTACATCCTCCTGTATGTCGACGACTTGGTTTTCGCCACTTCTTACACTGAGGGACTCGCCCACTTCAAGTCGGAGCTGCAGAAGAGACACGCGTGCACAGACCTGGGTGAACTGCGCAGCTATCTTGGCTTGCAGATCACCCGGGACAGAGCACGGTGCACCATTACCTTGACTCAGTCACACATGGTTCAGCAGGTCCTTCAGCGCTTCAACTTCACGTACTCCTCACCTCAGGCCACTCCTCTGTCTACTAGCCACTCGCTCTCAGCTCTGCCTTCGGATGAGTCCGTAGAGCCGAGTGGCCCGTACCCAGAGCTTGTTGGCTGCCTCATGTACCTGATGACCTGCACTCGACCTGACCTGGCATACCCTCTTAGCATCTTGGCGCGCTATGTTGCTCCTGGGAGACACCGACCAGATCACATGGCTGCAGCGAAGAGGGTGTTGCGCTACCTGTGCAGTACGTCGGGCATGGGGCTAGTGCTTGGAGGACGGGCTCGAGTGGTCCTCACTGGTCACGCAGACGCTTCTTGGGCTGACGACTTGGCTACGCAGCGGTCGTCACAGGGTTGCACCTTCACCCTTACCTCCGGCTCTGTTTCGTGGCGGTCTACCCGCTCGTCTTCTGTTCTCAGCTCCAGCTGTGAGGCTCAGATCTATGCAGGGGCCATGGCTGCACAAGAGTTACGCTGGCTCACCTACCTGCTGACCGACTTGGGAGAGGTGCCTCGTTCTCCTCCAGTTCTGTACGTCGACAACAAGGCCATGCTGGCCTTGTGTCAGGAGCACAGACTGGATCACAGAACGAGGGTGTTGCGCTACCTGTGCAGTTCGTCAGGCATGGGGCTAGTGCTTGGAGGACGGGCTCGAGTGGTCCTCACTGGTCACGCAGACGCTTCTTGGGCTGACGACTTGGCTACGCAGCGTTCGTCACAGGGTTGCACCTTCACCCTTACCTCCGGCTCTGTTTCGTGGCAGTCTACCCGCTCGTCTTCTATTCTCAGCTCCAGCTGTGAGGCTGAGATCTATGCAGGGGCCATGGCTGCACAAGAGTTACGCTGGCTCACCTACCTGCTGACCGACTTGGGAGAGGTGCCTCGTTCTCCTCCAGTTCGGTACGTCGACAACAAGGCCATGCTGGCCTTGTGTCAGGAGCACAGACTGGAGCACAGTACGAAGCACATTGCTCTGCGCTACTTCCTTGCTCAAGAGTTGTAGCAGCGTGGTCAGCTTCGTCTTGCTTACGTGGCCACTCGGGCCAACACTGCTGATATCTTTACCAAGGCACTTCAGCCTTGTGATCATCAGCGCTTTTGTACTATGCTAGGTCTTGTACCTACCTTGCCGCACTTGCTTACTTCTTAACTTTGCTTGTACTGTGATTTATACATCTATACCCGCATGCTTTCACTTGCTAGGTTTTGATCACTGTCTTGTTTGTTCTATGCTATATAACTATGCATGTGAAGTGGCCTTATGGCCGTCTGCTTGCGCTCGGAATGTGTGGTGACGTTGTGATCCACCCTGAGCTTGCTTTGCTTTTTTTGACTGGTCTTGTGACCCCACTTTGCTCTCCCCCACTTTGCCTATGGGGGTGTGTCAAACTTATACTCTAAAGTTTGTTTAGGCTGTAGTGGGGTAGTTACTATGGGGTACAGTAATTTTAGGGTTTCCTACTAGTACCCACCACTTTTCTAGTTCACACACTTGTTCATTCTGACAGACTCTACGCAGACCGAGATGACGCTGATTGTGCCCCAATGGCATGGAGCAGCATGGTGGCCACTTGTACAGCCACCTCCAAAATTGTGGGCCTCAGAGGTGGTGGTGCACCTACCTCTTGCCCATGGAAGACAACGCCTCAGACGAGGCTCGCACGCAACAGCATTCTCTAGACTCGGACTGCCACATAGCCCAATAATTGCTCTGCATGTACAATATTATGTAATAATATATATTGTAATTATCCAAGACATCGTGAACTTTTTTCAGGACTATTGACCAAGCTCCAAAAACAGTTGCTGCAAGTCATCAACAATGTCCAGGCACCGTCGACGATCGAGACGTATCAGCCATACTGACAAAAATTCAGGAGATTTTGCGTTCAAGTCAAGCTCACATTCCTACCAGCAATAGACTCGATGCTAGCACTCTACCTCATCCATGCACTGAACAACAAGGCGACCATGTAAATAGTCAACCCCACGTGTTCCGCGGTGGCCTTCGCCCATCGAATGACGGGTGAAGCCTCCCCCACAAGCAGCCTATTCACACTGCAAGTGAGAGAGTTTGCCAAACGGCATGGCCTTCGACCCACAAATGGCCTTCCCAGTGGCGGTGACTACGTGTTTACAAACGACGCCGCAAGAAAGTCACCTTCTTACCCAACCATAAAAAACTGGTGCCTCGACGCTTGTAGCATGGCGGGACTAGACGCCACACACATCGGGACCCACTCTTTCAAGAAGGGTGCAGTGCCAGCAGCAGCCATCCTAGGCGTTCTTGATTGGCACTTCAAACGAATGGGCCGATGGCGAAGCGATGGCGCGAAAGAACTTCACGTCACCATCGCCCAGACACATCTACAGCTCCTTCACCCAATAGGCACCAACATCCAATAGAGAGACAGCGCCGGCCAAGAACACACATGCCTCAGAAGCCCCATTTGGAATGAAGAACGCTGCCTTCGCAAGAGGACCGAGCAAGCTTTCACAGTATTATAAATTTTATAAGTAGCAATTTTTCTAAAATTCCGTATTGTGAAAGCGAGGATGTGGCCAACGCAGCAAAGGAGCAGTGCGACGCTACTCACCCCTTTTTTCACCTACAAAGGAGGGACGTGAAGCTATTTGACTCACATAGGTTCTTCATTTCTAGTTGTAGTTCTCTTTTCCCGCCACACACCCCATTGTGTATCATTATAATGCACGAGAACGGTGTACTACCCATTTTGAATGAAGCACGCTGTCGCTGCAAGAGGATTCAGCAAACTTTCACAATTAGCGGGAATGACACAGAGTAGGTGTGACACTGAGGGGTTCCAGGCTCGCAACGACATCCATGGCGGATGTGCGGCGATGAGCTCCATGAAGTTTTTTTTTTTTTTTTTTTTTTTTTTTTGGTGGATATAAGTATATTAATGAAAACATACAGAGACCCGCAGTCGTAATTATAGACTTGGGAGGCTGAGACCTAGCATAACGGGGCTAAGGTCCGTCCCCCCTATACCATTTACGGGGGCTGGTAGATTGTCCGCGGGTTCCGCCAGATAGACATGAAGGCATCCGTCCACCTGGTGGGACCATCCGCCGAACTGATCTCCTTCAGCGCGCTCCTCTCGTCATCTGCCACCTGGTTCCACGCATCATATCCACCACTCCCTTTCACCCCTCGCTTCGTCGCCTCTCTTGCTCTCGCAGCCAACACGACTCGTGCATGTGACATGAAGCTCACCACCGCAATCCGGCCCACCTTCTTCCTTTCAAACGGAATTGCCCGCCACGCAGCATCGCAGCGAGCCAACCACACTTGGCGAAGCACTGTAGCTATCAGTGTCATCTCCGGGAAACCAGACACAGTGCCCCCTTTCTCAAACAGTAGGTCCTCGACCGAGTTTGCCCTCCTGCCCAGGTTCATGAGCTCCAGCGACCTCACCAGCGCGCCGATAATTGGTTGGATCACTGGGCAGTTGAAGAGGCAATGGTCTAGGGTTTCGTAACCCCCACAGTGCGGACAATCAATGCTGTTCCTCAAGAAATCCAGCCTCCCTCCCACCTGCAGATTCATGCTGTGGGCTCTGAGCAGGACATCTCGCGCCTTCAGAGGGTCTGCCAGGGAATCCCTCGCATCAATTACCGCCTTCCAGCTCCATGAAGTTGGTTTAAAACATGAACAAAATAATTGAAACAAAACCCTTCAAAAATACTTCGTAGGTTTTTACTCATTTTTTTTTTCCCGACAGTGTATAAGAGAACCATAGTTTTTTTTCAAATGGGTAGGTGCACGTTTTAGTCAGATGGGTAGGTGCACGTTTCAGTCAAATAGGTGGGTGCACGTTTCAGTCAAATGGGTAGTTTTTTCAAATGGGTAGGTGCACGTTTCAATCATTAAGTATACAACTAGCTATGATCAATGTAGTAGTGGATGTTGACCTAAGTGTGCACGCATTTGAAGAAGTACTCAAATCGGTTAACGATATCCATTAAATGGCTGTTGTCGATGAACTTGATGTGTCACTCTCATTGGCCCTCGAACCCTCCATCCGTCAAAAGCAAGGCACGTAGGTTGTTGTTGTTGTTGTTGTTGTTGTTGTTGTTGTTGTTGTTGTTGTTGTTGTTGTTGTTTGTGTGTGTGTTTTTTTTTTAGAGCCTTTCGACAATCTCCAAGTCCCACGTGGATCATGGAAAAAAATGTCTCTAACCAACTGCTCTCCGCGTGCCCAGCTTCGTGAGTTCGAAAAATCAAACAACCGTCTTCTGCCCAAAGCCGATGGACACTTCGACTCCATCTGTCGCTGGCCCTCGTCACAAGCGGCATGTGTTTGCGTCCTGTTCACGCTCACGTGTCTTTGCTGTGGTCAACAGGTCGGAATTTCCTGCGTCAAAACGATTGTGGTGTATCTCGCGGTCAAGACCCCCCAACCTCCTTCAACCTCTCTACCAAACGTTTCATCAAGGTAACTAGTTTTTTCTTATGGCAGAGCAACCCAAGTCGTCATCCAGCGTTACACACATCGTCGATCAGTCCAACAAAAAAATCAATTCAGGAGGATCTACGGCGTTTCAGCTGCTGCCAAGGAAACACACAACCATGCATGGACACGTCGCTGTCGGCGCAAAACGGCACGAAATATACCCATCCTCTGGTCGACTCTACAACATCTCAACCCCCACTCTGTGCTCTGGTTTGACTCGTCAAGAAATTTGTGCAATCGATCCGCCATGGCTGCCCTACCAAATGTCTTCCGTGGCGACACGTGTTGCTGCATAAGTCCTTCACGTACGTCAGCTTCTCTACCTCCACGTACTGTCCGACGATTCCCTAGATACGGCTCGGCTGCTTGTGACTGTGCTCAATGGCGCAGCGTCTGCATGGCTTATTGTGAAGGTGATGGCTGGATTTCTATACGCCACGCTATGTTTCTTGGTTACACACGATTGTTCTCCTTTGAGAGACAGTGTGACCCCTCTGGGAAATATAATGTTTGCAATATCCCCATGTTGCGTCCATTTCCACCACAGATGTTGCACCCAATTTCTTCTTGTACCCGTCCATTCTCCTCGTGGTCGCTCTTGTCATGGCCAATACTCAGGGCTTCAATGCAGTTATGGCCGACAACGGAGTTAACGTCCCCTCCGTGAGCGATCTACTGCCTGATGAGGGCCAATCTCTGCCGCAGGCCAAGAAAATCAACACGGGTGAGGCCTCAACCTCAGCCCAGCCTGTTCCATAATCTATCACGTACCCGGCTGCCGACCCTGAAGCGGCTCCAGAACTCACCCTCAATGGCTTGGCGTCCAGCGCAACGCCTACGCTTGTGATGGTCAGTGCGACTGTGTCGCAACCGCGACGTTGCCGGAGAGGTTGTACATAACCTGGTACGCAACACCCACACGCTGGTCACTATTATTCTCCCTGATAGCCTGGCCGAATTGCATCGCAGCAAGATCGTTGCTCGTGCATGCACTGGCTTGCATCCTGCCTTCCTTACGTACTCTAAATGTGTACCGGCGTTTGAGTCCGTGGTGGGAGAAGTTCTCCGCCTGCCCCGCCGCTTGTATTCGCGGCATGTTTTCCAGCTTCCCATGCGCGATGCCGCCAGAGGCTTTCACAAGGCGTTCCCGATGACTTACCACTACAACGGTGGTGCTGTGGAGCTGAAGCTCTATGACGACCCAGAACCGGACTTCACCACGGCTAAGGTCAGGGGAGAAACACACTTCGTAATTCGCAACGTCCCCCTCGGGTACTCGCTGAGTGGGATCCGTCAGCTGCTGACGACAAGCCGAACTCGTGAAGAGCGGAAGTGGCTCTTCGACATCTGCGCCTTTCACAAGAGGTACGACCCGTATGAGGAGGTCTCTCAGCCTCAGATGGTGGGTCTCCCCATTGTGGAAACCGACGATCCCTTCTTTGAGAACATTCCCGCGGCGCTCTGGCTCAAGGACGCCCTGCTCTCGATGCTCCCAATTATCGTCAATCTGTCGTGCCACTCGTGCGAAATCTGCACAAGTGATCACAGGACCCGCGCCCACCAATGGTAGCGGTCACTCGCCGCAATTGTCTCCCCTATCGCTACATGATCATGGTCGCTCAACTTCAGAACGTCAATGGTATGCACCTTGGCTGCCATGCTACGGTTGACACTCGTTCTGTGCTAGATTCTTTTGTGCTTATTGGTCCCTTTAATGCGTTCCACCGTTATCGTTATGAGCTCTCTGGTTCAATGCCTCTTTCCAGACCCCCCCTTTCTAATATGTCATTTGAGTGCTGCCTCTAACACCACAAATAAGGGCGGGAGGACCCTTTCTGCCAAACCTTCTTCTCCCCTCAAAGTCCTCCCAGCCAAGCTACTCGGTCGCACCCCGGTGCCGCTGGCTGTCAAGGCCGATCTCAGGTTCTTGTACATCGGATCCAAAGACGACATGGAGCTTTGGACTTGTGCTACATGCGACTTCGAATATGGCCCTGCGATCGACAGCGCCTTCGAGCATATTCGCTCCCCCAGGTACGGGCTGCGTCTCATGCAGGCGGAAACTCAACCTACCGCCTTGGAAACCTGGGCCCCATGAAGGTGCACGACCTCCAGCAATGACAGGAGATAGCATCCTTCCTTGCATCCTTGGTGTAGACCCAGCTACAAGAATCACAAGCTGCATTTGTGTTTGCTTCGCCACAATATGCCGTCTAGGCCCAGCGCTGGCTTTGTTAGGAGGTCTTTTTCTAACCATGTGCTGGTTGCGTACCGCCCTAGAAAATATACAACAAAGATTGGAATCCAACTGCTACACCTTGTGCCATGATTTGCAAAACAACAAAGTGCACAGATATAAGGCCACAACGTTATCCCCTTTTTATTGTAGTGGTAAACACACCAGACCGTGCTTTTGGGTTAAGTGTAGGAATGGTAGCTATAAACCGTTAACCCCGTGGATGTGTGCATGCCAATGCACAAGGGGGCCCTCTGTGTCATCATGTTAGTCCAAATCACCATCGCCTGCCTCAATATTAATGGTCTCAACGCACTTTAGGAAATGGGCGAACAGAAGGCTTCTTTTGTCAAAATGCCTGACGTACTTGTCCTAATTGATACCCGCCTAACCAGGAACTTCTCTAAACCCGTTCACAAATTTAGACCGAAAGCATATGCGCAATCACCCCCCACTATCAGCAATGGTAAGGCGGATGCAGGTGGCATCGCCCTGCTTGTTACCAACCAAGCCATCTCTATTATCGATCGTGCTACATCGGAGGACGGTCGTCTTTTGATGGTCCATATCCGAGTACTTCAGGAACAAATTAGATGTTTTTGTGTGTATGGCCCCTCATACCAACCGGAGAGGCGGCATTGGTGGGAAACCAAGCTTGAAGTCGCGCTGGATGTTTCATCTGCCACACAAACAACAATATTCATGGGAGACTTTAACGTGGTTCTTGCACCAATTGGCCAAAATCGAGAACTACGCACCTCTGAAGTAAGAGAAGGCACGCTCCTCACCTCCATCTTGGATAAACACGGTTTGGTCGACGCTTTCAGGAGCCGACAGCTGGATGAACCTACCTTCACCTACGAGTCACCCTTTCTGGATGGCACCCCGACGAACCCACCCTCGTCTCGGCTAGACAGAGTGTACCTCTCCAGCTCATGGCTTCCACGGGTGCTCACTTTCACTCACCCGTCGGTATCCCATGCCGTTTGTGACCACTCACACGACCCTGAGATGCTTCTAGGTTTCAACAACCCACATTATGCACCACGGGCCTGGTGGCTCCCTCACTCCCTGATTCACAAACCCTTTTTGCAAAAACTCACCCAAGCGAAGTCTGCACCTTCCCCCCATGCTCTGCCATGCCACTTCCTTCGGTAGCACTCTCGACAAGAACAACAGTGAGTGCAACAAATGCTAACCTACCTTCAAAACGAAATGTGCCACCTATAGCTCATCTTAGTGCGCTCCCCACAAGACCAGGCCGTCCGCGCAAAGCTGGACAAGACATCCAAACAGTTTGAGCAATACATCACTGGCAGAGCTGCCAACATCGCCCTAAAAGACGAGTTAAAAGACAAGGGTGCAAAAAAAATGGGCCTACCTTCCCTTATTTTCCACCCCACCCTTCCGACTGGAGAACGAATAAAGGAGCTTTAGGCTATGAATGCACACTGCACCAAGTTCTACACTGCCCTATATAGCGGCTAGAACAAGACAGCCCCCTCACCAGAGTTCTGGAACCATATATACCCGTCATCCTTACCTCAGCCTACGGTATCAAGGTTGGCTGCACCCGTCTCACTCCTCGAAATAAACCGTCCTTTGAAAACACTGGCCGGAGGGAAAACTGTCAAAGTTATGTTTATATTCTTAGTTTGTTAGTTAGCCTCTAGTGAGGTGATTGTTAGAGTGTACAATATTTCTCTCGACTCTTTGGTTTGTACCCTCCCCTTTGACCTAATCAACACCATTCCTACCCACTAGCTTCTAACATAGTATCAGAGCGATTAGGTCCTTAGGACCAGATTTTTAAAAGGGCCCACCGTCCTTTCCTGCCCGAATCGCACCCCTAGGCGCGTCACGCTTTCATCCTGCCCAAAACGCGCCCTAAGTGCGTCGTTTTTACTGCCTAGCCCCGCTGCCCCGTTGCCCAGTTCGCGCGCCCTGCTGCCCAGCCCGCGCGCCTCGCTACCCAGCGCGCGCGCCCCGCTGCCCAGTCCGCGCGCCTCGCTGCCTAGCCCGCATGCCCCGCTGCCCAGCGCTCGTGCCCCGCTGCCCTGCCTGAGCGCCGCCCTGCCCGCGCGCGCTCTGTCTGCAGCTGCGCCCGGCCTACGCCCTGCTCGCGCGCACCCCACGCGCACCCGGCCTGCTCCCTGCCCGTCTGCGCTGCTGCGCGCTGCTGCTGCTGTCACTTCTGCAGCTGCTACTGCTGCATGCATTGCTGCTGCTACTACTGCATGCATTGCTGCTGCTGCTAAGCGCTGCTGCTCCTGATAAGTGCACTGCTGCCACTGCTGCTACGGCAGGGGAGGAGGAGGCGGTGGGGGCAGTGGAGGTGGAGGGGGTGGTGGGAGCAGTGGGGGTGGTGGAGGGGGCGGGGGGTGGCACTCGGGGTGGTACTGGAGGGGGTGGGGCTGGAGGCTCGACTACGCGCACTGCTACGTCTGGTGGTGCACCCGGTGGTGGAGGTGGCTCTGGGGGTGGACAGCTGCAGCTCTCGTCGCAGCAGCTTCGTGAGTGGGTAGTCAGGCGTGGCAGCTCGGGTGGCCCAGCTCGCTGTGGGTACATTTGTCGCACAGGTCAGCCTGGCGCGGCTTGCACCCGCACTGATCGCACAAAGTCTCGCTGCTTCTTTCGCCTCGACGACCTGTATCGTGCGGAGCATGGTGAGCAGCTAAAGACTCCAGACTGGTTAGCTTTGCTGAAGAAGGACATGGACGATTTGCTTGTGGGACGTGATCCATGCTAGCATCTATGCGATGTATGCTGCTTCTTCTAGTGTTGAGGGGGGCTGTTACTCGTGTGAGCCCAGAGTTTCTAGGGTAGAGACTGCTAGACTTGGTGCTTTTGACTCAACTAGCACAGGTGCAGAGCCTGAGGAGGCCTTGCACACTTTTACTATCGACTCAGGCGCGTCTCGTTGCTTCTTTCGCGACAGCACCACAGTCACACCGCTCACAGTCCTTGACCCTGTCACACTGGCCGACCCGTCCGGGGGCCCGGTCGTTGCCCGTGGCGCCACGGTTCTCCCTTGTCCGGCGGCCCCTTGTGGCCTTCTCACAGGTCTCCACCTCCCCTCGTTCGCTAAGAACTTGGTGGCTACCTCTGTCCTCCAGGACCAGTGGGTCACCGTACGGACTTGCGCAATGGTGAGCACCTCGCCACGTTCATTCGGAGGCCTGGGTCTGGCCTGTACACACTGACCACTGAGTCTGCACTGGTAGCTGAGTCAGGTCAGGTAGCTGCGTCGGTTGAGGTCGCTGCGTCTTGCTCGTGTCGTCTCCTCACGCACCAGACTCTCCTCTAGCACCACCGTCTTGGCCACCCCTCCTTGCCACGCCTTTGTGGCATGCACTCGCGTCTCCTTGTGTCTGGTCTCCCCAGGTCCCTGCCCCCGCTCCCTAGGTTGCTTGCGCCGCTGTGCCTTCCCTGCATCGAGGGGCGGCAGCGCGCCGCTCCTCACTCCTCCTCTTTTCCCCCGACCACAACTCCTCTGCAGACCCTCCACATGGACGTGTGGGGTCCGGCCCGAGTCCCTGGACATGGTGAAGAGTGCTACTTCTTTCTGGTTGTAGACGACTACACACGCTACACCACGGTCTTCCCCTTGCAGAGCAAGGCAGAGGTCCGCAGTGTCCTGATTCGCTGGATCCATGCTGTCCATCGCCAGCTCCGTGCTCGGTTTCATGAGGACCTCCCGGTCCTGCGACTGCACTCTGATCGAGGTGGTGAGTTTTCCTTCGGCCTCCTTGAGGACTTCTGTGGTGCTGATGGCATCTGCCAGACGTTCACGCTTCCGGCCTCTCCACAGCATAATGGGATTGCAAAGCACCGCATTGGCTTGGTGATGGAGGTTCCTTGCATTGTCCATGCGGCTGCTCCCCATTTTGTGTGGCCGTTTGCGGTTCGATACGCTGCTGAGCAACTCAACCTCTGGCCCCGTGTCTCCCACTCGGAGACCTCTCCCAATCTGCAGTGGACGGGCGAGGTTGGTGATGCGTTGCCGTTTCGGGTCCGGGGTGCCCTTTTGCTTGTTCGCGACCCCCCCGCGGGGAAGCTCTCTCCCCACACTCTTCGCTGCGTCTTCCTTGGCTTCCCTACCGACGCCCCGGGTTGGCAGTTTTACCACCCGGGTTCTCGTCGTATTCCTTTACGACTCTGTCTGCTTCTACCGTCTGCACCCCCACCGCAGTTCACCCGTGCCCCTCCCGCCTCTTGCACTGGTCTCCGATCCCCCCCCCCCCCAAGTAGCCCCACTCCCCCCGCACGGTCCTGCACCCTCAGGTGTGTCTCAGGTTGACCCGTCCCCCTTGGTTGAGCCAGTCGAGGTCTCCTCTGACACCTCTAGCCCAGCTGAGGGGGGTAACCCGACTCCTGCTGCCACCGTGACCCACCACCGCTCCGCGCGCTTGGCGGTCCCTCCTGGGTTTCCGCCTCGACCGTCTTCACCGCCGTTGCAACCTGTCGCTGTAGACTCTAATGCTGCATGAGGTGGTGCAGACACTGGGGGTGCTGGTTCTGGGGGTGCTGAGTGTCCTGTGGGTACAGGAGGTGCTGGTGCTGGTGGTCCTGGTCTAAGTCGGTAGGAGGCTCTCTCGCTGGAGCGGATTCGCGAGTGGGTTGTGGGGTAGCCCTGATGGTGGAGCTAGCCGTCTTCGAGTAGGAGGTGCTGGGACTGCTGGAGCTGGAGGTTCTGCTACTGGTGGTACTGTGGTTGCTAGTGCTGGTGGCACTGGTGCACGCTGGCAGGGGACTCTCTCGTCGGGGCGGCTTCGCGAGTGGGCTGTACAGTGGGGCAGCCCTGATGGTGGAGCTAGCCGTGCTCGTCCTGCTAGAGCTGGAGGTGCTGGGACTACTGGAGGCACAGGTGCTGCTGGAGTTTCTGAAGGTGCTGGCCCTGGAGGTGCTAGTACCGGTGTTCCTGGAGTTGGCCATGCTGGAGGTACTAGTACTGGAAGCACAGGTGCCGCTGGAGGTTCTGGAGGTGCTGGCCCTGGAGGTGCTAGTGATGGTGTTACTGGAGTTGGCTGTGCTGGAGGTACTGTTACTGGAGGCAGATGTGCTGCTGGAGGTACTGGAGGTGCTGGCCCTGTGGGTGCTAGTGTTGTTGTTCCACGAGTTTGGGGTACTGGCGGTGCTGACACTGGTGGTGGAGCTGGAGGTACTGAATCTAGGGTTGTTGTTGCTACTGGAGCTGGAGGTTCTGGGGGTGCGACTACTCAGCCGCAACAGTCTGCGCTTCGTCATCTTCTTAGTCTCGTGCCTGCTGCTACTGAGTTCCCAGTTGCTGGTTCTACTCCTCCGTTACTGTTCCCACCGACTGTCCAGTCTCAGCCACAGCTACTGCCTGGCTCCCCACTGCCTGCTCCTACTCCTCACACTACGGTGACAGAGTCCTTCACTGAGCGTAGAGAGCCTGCGTCGTGTCCTGTCACGCCTGTCCGTTCTCGCCGTGCTGTGCGTCCTCGTCCTCCACCTGTCCCTGGCACACACATCATGGCCCTTCGTCCTTCCTCTGTTCCACAGGGTGTTGTCATGCCGTCTCCTCCTGCATCTTCTCTTCCTCACATTCCTGACCCTGAGTCAGACCTTGTCCGTACTGCCAGTCGACTGTCACTCGTCTCCTTGCCACGGTTGTGACTGACCCTTCCTTTGAGTCTGCTGCTGCGTCTACCTTAGTTGCTGAGCTTGTTAACTTTGCTGCTTTGTGCCGCCTTGACTACGCTGCGAGTCTTGTTTTTTAGTCTTCCTGTCCTTCGTCCGTCGGGGGTGAGCTTGCCCTTGGCTGTGACGTCCTTGAGGACAGGTAGTTTGAGCTGGAGTGCCTAGCGGCCGCTTCACCTCATCTTGTGTCCACGCTACTTTGCCCTGAGGGAGACCTGGACGCACTGGACATCCCGACCCCGCGTTCTTACGCAGACGCGATCACGAGTCCGTACTCCTCTCAGTGTCAGACAGCCATGGATGCAGAGATGGCTTCCTCAAAGTCAACAGGAACCTACGTCGACGCAGTTCCCCCACCTAGGGCGAACATAGTCGATGGTGAAGCGGCCACCAGGTTCTCCGCCTGCCTTCGAGGAGCGTTACGTTGCATGAGGCTTCAGTCAGCGTGAGGGGGTCGACTTCTTCCAGACCTTCTCCCCCACCCTGAAGATGACCACTCTTCGGGTGTTACTGCACGTTGCTGCACAGCGCGACTACGAGCTGCACTCCCTCGACTTCTCGACAGCTTTCTTGCAGGGCAGCTTTCACGAGGCCATCTGGTTGCGCCACCCTCGTGGCTTCACTGAGGGTACCCAGTGGAGTCTCCGGCGACCAGTCTACGGTCTGCGTCAGGCGCCCCGTGAGTGGACTGAGGACAACACTTGCGGCTCTTGGTTTCGCTCCCTCGACTGCTGACCCTTCACTGTTTCTGCGTACAGACAATTCTCTGCCGCCCTTCTATGTTCTTGTGTACGTCGACGACTTGGTTTTTGCTACTGCTGACACTGAGGCACTGGCCCTAGTGAAGGCGGAGCTGCAGGAGAGACACACCTGCACTGACCTATGTGAGCTGCGAAGCTATCTTGGCTTACAGATTACCCGTGACAGAGCACGGCGCACCATCACCCTGACTCAGTCACACATGGTGCAACAGATCCTTCAGCGCTTCGGCTTCCAATTCTCCTCGCCACAGTCCACTCCTCTGCCTACCGGCCACTCGCTCTCAGCTCCACCTTTGGACGAGTCCGTAGAGCCGAGTGGTCCGTACCCAGAGCTTGTGGGTTGCCTCATGTATCTGATGACGTGCACATGACCTGACCGAGCGTACCCTCTTAGCCTCTTGGCTCGCTACGTGGCTCCCGGTAGAGACCGAAAGGTGCACTGGGAAGCGGCGAAGAGGGTACTGCGTTACTTGTGCAGTACATCGGGCATGGGGCTTGTGCTTGGAGGACAGGGTCCAGTTGTTCTCACCGGTCACTCAGATGCTTCTTGGGCTGACGACCAGACCACTCACCGGTCTACAGAGGGGTACAGCTTTAGCCTCGGCGCTGGTTCTGTCTCGTGGAGGTCCACCCGCTCGTCTTCTATACTGTGTTCCAGCTGTGAGGCCAAGATGTACGCTGGGGCTATGGCTTCACAGGAGCTCCGCTGGTTGACCTACCTGCTGACCGACTTGGGTGAGCGGCCTTGTTCTCCTCCAGTTCTGTACGTCGACAGCAAGGCCACGATTGCCTTGTGTCAGGACCAGGCCTCTGGATAGCAGGGCATTCTACCCTGTTTGCCCTGCATTTCAGGATGATTTTTTAGGATCGCCCTGCTAAACTTGGGTTTGAATGTTCCCCCACCCTGTCACTGGCTGGCAAGGCTCGAAAATCACCCAACCAATGCAGCTATGAGCTGATGTGCGACACTGCACTGTACAAGTTCGTTTTGGCGCGCACCCTGCCAATTTTTTGCTTGTACAGATATCTCGAGTTGCTAGGCCGTCATGCATAGTCATTGGCGTAAAATCTGTGAAGTTGTCCAGATTTTCGAAATTCGTCTAAGTACTTGACATCTCCTCACACGAACGAGCCCATCCACTAAAAAATCCGTCTAAGTACCTTCACCTCCCTCTCATCTGTCACGTAACTTTACCTCACTCACTTCACTTCACCACCACCACCACCAACCATCACATCACATCACATTACGCAGAGTGTCAGGCCAGGTTAGTCAGGCCAAATAGCAAAGGGAGGGAGTTTCTGCCAGCCCTGCTCGACCAGAGTTACTCTGTCTCCTCCCTCCCCGCCTTTTCCTGACTTTGCCGCTCAAACTAGCCCTACGATTAATAACGCCACGTACTAGAAACACGGGCGCCCACGTTCTTCAGACATTATGCTTTCGCGCCAACTTTCCACATCAAACTCCTCTCTCGCCATCTAATTGTTGCTGGTCGGCGCTCAAAACGTCTCCTGCACATCCATCCAACAGTTTTCCCGCCTCCAGATCTACATGAACAACGTTTAGGCAGCACGTTTAGCCCTGCTCATAAGTTATTTCCTCCATTTTCCCACACAAATTGCGTGTCGCTTCTGTTTCCCGCGATTGCAGCTCGCGCATGTAAAGAACAACTGGTGCATTTTTTCGGGACAAGGAGCATGCAAAGCGGCTAGGCTCGAGGCGCTCGTGGAGTGTCAACATGCCTGCTAACCAAGACAGCCGTTTCTAAGCGGTGATTCAGGCATGATGCGTGAAGTTAAATGTTGCATTGCTGCCATTGCATCTCCCAAATTGTGCAATTGTTTCATTTGCTTCCAAATGGATGCTATTGATGTTTCCCATGAAGCGCTTGAGGGCGCTGCTATTCTCACCCCTCCTGCAACTGATCCTCCTGAGCCTAACACTTCTGCCCGGACAGCTTCGACGGAGCTATATGAACGGCATGGGGGTCAGGACTACATTCCGGCTACACCGATTTCTGAGCGGAACCAACCTGCAAGACAACAGCGCTGGACTCAGCAAAGGTTGTCTTTTTCATACCCTCAGCCTACTCCCAGCCCCGATCTCAATGAGAACCCCCCTGAGTCCGGCCCCGAACCTGCAGATGTTCCTTTGGAACCTGTCGGGGTCAGCCGTGCACGTCGATTCTGCACGGACTGGGAAAGGAGATTCCCATAGATTCTCCTGACTGAAACTACACTGGGAGCACTAGAGCTTATGTGCAAGGAGTGCATGCATTGGGGAGAGCGAGGCTGCAACACCCGCTACGGCCGTAGTGGAGAGGGCGCAGTGGACTTCCAGGTGGCTAGTATTCGGGTGCACGAAGCTTCTCGCGCTCACAAGAGGGCGTTGCAGAATCGCGCTGTGGCGGAGGATCGGGATGCACGACAGCAGCGCATTGATGCGTACCTCACCACCGATGCTCAAACATGCCATGCCGTTCGGTGCATGAAGACGGTGCAATTCGTGTGTTAGAAGGAGGCGCCAATCTCCATGTATCCCGAGCTATGCAAATGGATGGCGGGGGAGGGCCTTCCCGACCTCTTGGCGCCCAGCGCCTATGGCACCTACTATTCAGAGTGAGAATTCGTTCCCCTTGTAAACATGCACTTGATAGCATAGATTGGATGTGCACCCTCTAGAGAAACGTTGCTATCACCTACTATGTTCTTGTTTGATTTTATGATATAGGCAGTATTTCAAACTACCTTCGTTTGTTCTTTGCCCTGTTCTAGATATGCTTTCACCGAGTTTTGCTCGGCCCTCAGTCAGTACTTCTTGGAGCAGCAACTAGAGCATGTTCGCAGCAGCCCATACATCGGAATCTCATGCAATGAAAGTACGGATCGTGGCCGGGGGAAGCACCTCATTCTTTACGTCACCTTCCTAAAGGAGAATGAGGTCGTCACCGAGTTCATGGCGTTGCTGACGTTGGTGAAGGGCGACGCCTCTTCACTCTTTGATGCTATCGTCACTCACCTGACAACGGTCGGGGTGGATCTCAACAAGATCGTGGGCATCAGCACGGATGGAGCCAGCGTCATGACGGGGGCCCGGAGTGGGCTTGTTGCAAGGCTGCGTTCTCGTGTGCCGCAGTTGGTGTCGACCCATTGCATTGCTCACAGGTGAGAGCATATAGGGTCATATTCATTGCTTGTAAATACTTGTTGCACATGCCTATTCCAAACAACTTGTGGTTAGGAGGTGGCGTTGTGTTTCTGTTTCCTCTGTGTATTTGGCCATTTCTCTCACATTTTGTTACCTTGTTCTTGCGCTTCATCCCTTCCTAACAGAGAAGCCTTGGCAGCTAAAGATGCTGCCAACAAGGTCCCGGAAATGCTGATCGTGGACAAGGTTGTGCGAGTGGTCCATGACATTCTCAGCCGCTCGAGCGTGTCGCACAATCGCTTCATGGATCTCCAGCTAGTGTTTTGCAAGACCAGTTTGGAGGTTCAGGGCATCCATGACGTCCGTTGGCTATCACGTGGCGATGCCATCAACCGCCTGGTCGAGGTGATTGAGCCGGTGGTGGTGCTTCTTCGAGACAACAAGCACGCTCTGTTCGAGGTCGTCACTTCATACAAGTTCTTCTTCATACTGTACTTGCTTGCGGGCGTCCTCGAGTCTCTGAACCAGCTGAATCTGAAGTTTTAGCAACGCCAGGTACATTGCCCAGATTGTTCCTTACGTGTTCTCTTCTGAAATAGGAACCCTGTCATTGCACGAATAATTCCCAGCCCATACACACGTACATATGTCTTACTGTATTCCCCCTGGTGCTCTTTCTGTGCATCTTTGCAGTAAACACCAAGCTGAACTTTTCCTTTGCTTTCAGCTGCCATATAGATTGTTGTATTCTCTATTATACCTTAACACATCTCCCTCCAATCTTCACAAAGGATCCAACGTTTTATTCTATAGATTGCCCCCGCAACCTCCCATTACTACATAGATTGATATCACGATGGTCGCACAACAAGTGGACCAGTTGTGCACTTCCCTGTCATGTCGGAACGGCAAAAGCACTCGGCTGTCTCCCTTTCTCAAGTTGCATAGCAAACCGGAAGACCACATAATTCTGTTTGAGGGCCTCGATCGGGATGGGAACTCTGTGGATTTTGAGATGGAGCTGCGTGAGCGCATGCTGCCCAATCACAGCTCTGCTGGTGATCACAAGAGTTGTGTCGAGTTTGGCACCTTGTTTGTGAGGGAGGTTGTGGGGGAAGTTAGGGTTCATCTTGCGAACTTGCGCATGCTGGAAGGGGCGCTTCTGTTCAGGCCTAACTATTATGTGCAGCGTGCAGGTGAACAAGAGGCTCAATTCATCGCGTGGTTGCGCATGCTGAAGGAAATGTACTATGGCAACCTTCCAGGTAAAACATTGAATTGTGTAACCTGACTTTTTCATGTCAAATTCCTCAGGTTGAGTTCAAACCCTTGTCAATAATGTCATACTAAGTATGTTGTACAATATTGATTCCATCCCACCTCTATCAGGAGTTTGCTTTGAGACATGTCTGCGGGAGATGCGGCTCTTCACCACCATTCTCGAGAGCCGCCACATCCACCAAACTTTCTCGCTAATTTTGGGGAACATGTTGAGGACAGAGTGGCCTGAAGAGTATCCTAACCTTGTGAAGCTGTGGCAAGCTATTGCAGTTTTGCCTCTCAGCACGGTGGAGTGTGAGAGGGGTTTTTCGAAGCAAAACATCATCAAGTCGTGGACCCGCATCAACCTGAGTGACTCTCGACTTGAGGAGCTCATGGTCGTGTCGATGTTGGACTATGATGTCGACTGGATGCAGGTTGTGGAGATTTTCAGGAGGAAGCAGGAAAAGGAGGCCCACCAAGGACACCACACGTGGGGGAAATACCAATCTGCCTGATCCGTTTTCCCCCCAGAGCCACATGCAGGATGTTGACTAGGTAGGATGCAATATTTGAATAACAGGTTAAGATTTCAATGTAGGAGGTTGGATAGTGACATGGGATGCAGGTTAAGACATTCAAGGGACATTATGATAATCCAGGAGGACGCTAGTTACTAGGTAATAATGTCATACTGGGTTTAGTTAAGGATGTCATTGGTGCAAATGTAATAGTGCCAGGAAGTATAACGTAGCTCTCATTTGCTGAAAAAAACTGCAAGGCAGTGTTGGAAGAAAAATCACATTGCCATTTACGATTTCTAGAAAAAAACACACTGCTATTTATTGGGTTTGGCTGCCGGGCCACACTGCAGAGGCAAGGTGCTGTTCATCCCAACTCTAATAAGCCAGGGCACTCTAAAACGAATCCAGAGGCCTAGTCAGGACCAGAGACTAGAGCACAAGACGAAGCACATTGCTCTCCATTACTTCCTCACGCGAGAGCTGCACCAGCGTGGTCAGCTTCGTCTTGCTTACGTGGCCACACAGGCCAACACTGCTGATGTCTTCACCAAGGCCCTTGGGTCTGGTGATCATCAGCGTTTTTGCACTGCTCTTGGGCTTGTGCCCACTCTGCCTCACATGTTTGTCTCTTGATCTTGCCTTGCCCTTGCTATACACTGATATATATGAGTATACCTGCATGCTTACACTTGCTAGGTTGTGATCAGTGTACTGCTCTTGCTACTATAAACTCTACATGTGAACTGGCCTTGTGGCCGCTTGCTTGTGCTCGGAATGCGTGGTGATCTTGATGTTAGAGACTAAGGACGGAGTCTATTGAAGATTAAGGGCCGAAATATCTCAAAATCGTCAACTACAATTCTGGACAGAAAATTCGTCGTCACAAAAAACGCCGTCGACGAAAAAAACACCGTTAGAATTCTCCCAAACTTGAGTATGATGTGGCCCTGAACTGTGGCTATCTTTCCCAACTTGAATCGTATCAAGAGGTGAAGTAAAAACTCGAATGATCAATTTCGGCGCAAAGGGGGGCATGCTGCTATAGAAACTTATCTTAACCACAATAGTCTCACAAGTTCCACACAAGAAAAGTTAGAGTAGTTAGAAACCAGGTAGGAGGAAAGAGATGGACGAGAGGGAATGTCCCAAGAGAGTCCCCAACCAAGGAAACCCCATGCCACACAATTCCCGTCTCTATAGGTACCCAACTTGCACCCTTGTCATTTTCCCAACCTCCACAATCCACCTCACCCCAACTTGGCCACACTTGCCAACCTGGTTTGGCACCTCCCAACCAGTTTGCATCATCTACAGTGATGGGGACGAATTTCCCAACCCCCAAAAGTTTGTACCCCATATTGAGTCACTCCACAAATTCCCAAAGTCGTCGCATCACAATCAAATCTTCGAACGATCATAACTTTCTCGTTCTTGCTCCGATTGAAGCGATCATTGGTTCATCGGAAAGCTCTCAAGCCAAATAACATTAACACACACTCAGAAAATCCAAACCATACCAAATACAAATTCTTGCACACGCTCACACCACGCATGCAACGTACGAACATATGATGGGAGGCAAACAGACGTGAATGCAAATGATAGCATCACATAACACTTGAGATCCACCCTGGGCTTTGCTTTGGTTCTTTGGTTGGCTGGTCTTGTAACCATTTACTTCTTTTGGTCGTTTTGATGCCCCTCACTTTGGCTATGGGGGTGTGTCAAAGTTATGTTTATATTCTTAGTTTGTTAGTTTGCCTGTAGTGAGGTGCTTGTTAGAGGGTACAATATTTCTCTTGACTCTTTCGTTTGTACCCTCCCCTTTGACCTAATCAACACCATTCCTACCCACTAGCTTCTAATAAAAACACCCGGGCTAGACGACATCGCAGGAGATTTCGTTCGCGCATACTCGAGCCAGCTGGTGCCTGCCCTCCACAGACTCTTTACCGCCATCGAAAACTCGCAGCAAATGCCACCATCCATGCTTCACGGGCAAACCGTGCTCATACCCAAGTGCTCCAACGCCACTTTCGTCGAGGACCTCAGGCCTATCACCCTGACTATAAAGTACTTGACTATAAAGTACTTGCATTCTGCCTGGCACAACAGCTGCAACTCACACTTTGCAGACTCATCTACCCTGCACAATCTGCTTCCATCAATGGATGTTGCATAGGCGACACCATCAATGATTCACTGGACCTCCTGGAATGGGCCGAAACACGGCAACTTCCCCTCATCCTCGTTACGGTCGATATCAAGAAAGCCTATGCTCACATGCCTCTCCCACCTCGGGCCACCCACGGAATCTGTATAATGGGTGCGCTTGCTCCACTCAGGCACTAGCACACAAGTTCTCGTCAACAACCTGGCCGGCCCTTCATTCCCGGTTCTTACCAGCGTAAGGCAATGATGCCATTTGCCTCCCCTCCTTTTCATATGCGTCATAGAAGTCCTTCACTGCCATCTCTCGGTCTCTCTCTCTGGTTCTGCGCTCTCCCCAACACAACGCCACCTGGCAGCATGCTACGCGGACGACATGTCCTTATAGGTGGCAAACTGCAAATAGCAATGGGCCTCCTACAGCCTTTTGCAGATGTCTTAGGTGAACACCCCAACTGGGCCAAATGTTCCCTGACCCTTTTCCACGTACCATCCAGCGACATTTTTCCCCCCTGTCCAATACCGATCTGGAATCCGAATGAGGCTGAATGCATCTTGGGGATATGCATCCAGTCGGATGCTCTCGGTGCCACCACTTGGGAAAAAATCACTGGTAAAGCCCGGAAAACCGCGGCCTTCTTTGCCAAACTCCACGCCACATGCCTGTCTGCCTTATGCTCCGAATGGATCGTCCCCCTTTTCGTGTTCGGAGGTCGTTTTCAACCCTACAACTCGACCTCATCGTAGGGCAACCAAGTACTGCGCCCAAGGTAGAGCAACCAGACTAATCCAAAAAAACTTTCTCCACGAGAAACGTTGTCACTTAAGAATCAGGGCCATTGAACCCTCCAAGCATCTACAGGCGCTACATGTGTGACGCGCGGCAAGACGCTTCCTCCACCCCAACAGAAGGAATTGCTAGATCCTGCTGCACCTTACCATATGGGCTACATTGTTTTCTCGCGCATAAAGATACCACGCTGGCACATGCCGTTCCGGAACTTACAGCTACAATGGACCTACCGGTGGCTGTTCAAACCCCCAGAATCGAACCATGGGTGCTTATGGCTGAGCCCTTGGCATTCAACCGCAAAACTCTGCGGCCACATGGGAGACCCATTGGCCACATCAAAGGCAAATAATTCCTACTCTCCAAGGAGCTGCGACTCGACGATCATCTCGTCCCCACAGCTGCAGGCTCCCGCAAGCTCCAGGAAGAAGTCAAAGCCAAGTTTCTACTGAAAGAATACCCGGGTGCACTTAGGGTCATCATGGATATATATCACGTGATTCCCAAGGCGTGGTGGCCAATTCTCGCCACCTTCTCGCTGCCCTCAAACTACCTGGTGAACAGGGAGTGGGCCATGCTGGCTTCCCCCGGTCTTGAGATGGCACAATAGGTACCACAGGTGAAGGCGGCCTTCCCCAACATTACTTCGCGATTCAGCTGCTTCAGCGTGAGTGACCTACAGATTACATAAGATTCCTCGGCCTCGCTCATACCCGTCTTTTTCCGCAACAACTGGCTGGCCGAAACTTTCTGGATGCTGGCCTCGGCAGCAAACTCGTTTGCAACACTGCTCAACCAGTCCTCCATCAAGAAGCTCATCTACAAAAGCAGTCGCTGCCACATGTGGAATGATGGAACGAGCTTCTCTCAGCGCCACTCGAGACCCTACCCTTCGTGACCCAACCATTTCTCACCGAACAACCAATCCGATAGAGAGATGTGCTATACCGACTATACATCCGGTCACGGGTACACAGATACCTTTCACATCCTTCGACCGGAACTGCGCAAGATGCGAAAACGGGACGTCGGAATCACGCACGCACATATTTTTGGATTGCGGCATGTCAAAGTATATATATGCTATATATGTTTAGGCTATAGTGGGGTAGCCAATATGGGGTAAAGCCCCTTTTAGGGTTTCATACTTGTACCCAACCCTTTCATAGTTCATTCATTCCTGCTAGATTCTAACATGGTTTCAGAGCACTAGGTCCGTAGGACCGTCTTTTTTTTTCCGGGCCCACCTACCGTTACGGTTACCACGCTACCCCACGTGTTGCCTGCCTTGCTTTGTGACGTGCTGCGCTGCGCGCGCCGTCCTGCAGCCCTCGTGCTGCCTACTGCTGCCCTTAGACCAGCGCGCCGCCCCTACAGGCCCGTAAGGCCCGCGCGCCGCCCCTGCAGACTCGTACGGCCCGCACGTCGCCCCTGTAGGCCCGTCAGGCCCGCGAGCCTTCCCTGCAGGCCCGTCAGGCCCGCGAGCCGCCCCTGCAGGCCCGTCAGGCCCGCGAGCCGCCCCTGCAGGCCCGTCAGGCCAGAGCGCCGCCCCTCCTCGCGGCCACGACCTGCCACTGACGCGACCCTACCTGGCCCTGCCCTGCAGCAGCTCGCGCGTGGCTCGCTGCTGCTCCGCGCGCCGCGTCCGCAGCCCGCGCTGCGTGCTGCAGCCCCGCGCGTCGCGCTGCAGCCTCGCGCGTTGCGCTGCAGCCCCGCGCGTCGCGTCAGCTGCCCGCACGTCGCGCTGCAGCCCCGCGCGCTGCGGCTGCCGTCCTCGCGCAGCCCGCGGCGGCTTCGCACGCCGCGCCCGCAGCACGCGTTGCGCGCTGCAGGCCCGCGCGCCACGGCTGCCCCTGTACCAGCTACGCCGCCCCTGGTGCAGCCACCCCTGGACCCTCGAGCAGCCGCCCCTGGACCCAGAGCAGCCGCCCCTGGCCCCTGAAGCAGCCGCCCTTGGTGCAGCCGCCCCCGGACCTTCGAGCAGCTGCCCCTGGACCCAGAGCAGCCGCCCCTGGCCCCTGCAGCAGCCGCCCCTGGTGCACCCGCCCCTGGACCCTCGAGCAGCCGCCCCTGGACCCGCGACGCCGCCCCTGGACCCCGTGCAGCCGCCCGCCGAGCGCCGGCCCTGCTCGCTCGGCGAGCGCCTGCTCTTCCCGCCACTGGTGAGCACCTGCCTTGTAAGCGCGCTGCCGCGCCATCTGCCTGCCTGCCTGCCTGCCTGCCAGCCTGCCTGCCTGCCTGCCTGTCTGCCTGCCTGCCTGCCTACCCTGCCCGCGCTGCTACTGCTAAGCTACTGCTACTGCTACTGCTGCTACTGGCGGTGGCCAGATGCAGCTCCAGCGACGTCCGCGCGAGTCTCTCACGCCCCAGCAGCTTCGTGAGTGGTACGCTAGCTGGGGTTGTGGCGGTAGCCGTCGTGGCTGTCGCCCTGGAGCTGGTCAGTCGGGAGCGTCTGGCAGTGGCCAGCTTCAGCTGCAGCTGCGTCCGCGCGAGACACTTACGTCCCAGCAGCTTCGTAAGTGGTACGCTCAGAGTAGAGGGTCTTTGAGTACCGCACAGGTGATCGGACGGGTCAGGCTTGCGGGACGCTTAGTCACACACAGTCCCGCTGCTTCGCCCGTCTGAGCGACGCCTGGCGTACCGAGTTTGGCGATGAGGCTGAGCTCCCTGACTGGGTGGAGCTGCTTGGGCAGAGGGTAGATATATTTGCTCTTGACTATGATGCTATTCTCACTGCCATGTATGCATTGCCTACTAGTGCTGACCGTGCCTGTTACCTGTGCGTACCGCCTGACCCAGGTATAGAGCCTGCTGCTCTCGGTGCTGGTGAGGCTGCTGCTCTAGGTGCTAGTGCGTCTCCTGCTCTGGGTACTGGTGAGGCTGCTGCTCCAGGTGCTGGTGAGTCTGCTCTCTCTGGTACTGCGCCTGCTGAGGCCTTGTACACCTTCACACTTGACTCAGGTGCTTCCCGCTCCTTCTTTCGCGACAGCACCACCCTCACGCCGCTCAGCCGGCCGGTTCCAGTCTCCCTGGCAGACCCCTCTGGGAGTCCAGTCCTTGCGCACTCCTCCACGGTCCTGCCGTGTCCGGCGGTCCCGTCTGGCTCCCTGTCAGGTCTTCACCTCCCCTCGTTCTCTACAAACTTGGTGAGTGGTGCTGACTTCCAGGACCAGTGGGTTGACCAGTTCACTCCTGGAGGTCAGCGCGTGACCCACTGTACGTGCTCCCGGACTGGCCGGCACCTGGCCACGTTTACGCGTGCGCCTGGCTCGAGTTTGTATACACTGACTACTGTGTCCCCTCAGGTCGCTGCGTCTGCGTCTGCGTCAGGTCAGCTAGCGGCCCCCTGCTCGTGTCGCGCTTTGTCGCACCAGACCCTCCTTTGGCACCACCGCCTTGGTCACCCCTCGGTGCAGCGCCTTCGTAGCATGCACCGCCGTGTCCTTGTCTCTGGTCTTCCCAGGGTTCTCCCTCCCCTCCCACCCTCGCCTGCTCCTCCCTGTCTTCCCTGTGTCGAGGGGCGGCAGCGCGCCGCTCCTCACTCCTCCTCGTTCCCTCCCACAGAGGCTCCCCTGCAGACTCTCCACCTGGACGTGTGGGGCCCAGCCCGCGTCCGTGGACAGGGCCACGAGCGGTACTTCCTGCTGGTCGTCGACGACTACACGCGCTACACCACGGTCTTCCCCTTGCGCACCAAGAGTGAGGTCCCTGATGTTTTAATCCCTTGGATCCGCGCTACTCGTCTCCAGCTCCGCGAGCGGTTCGGGACGGAGTTTCCCGTCCTGCGTCTGCACTCTGACAGAGGTGGGGAGTTTTCCTCCGACCTCTTGGCAGCCTTCTGTGCGGAGCACGGCATCCGCCAGACGTTCACGCTTCCGGCCTCTCCGCAGCAGAATGGGGTTGCTGAGCGCCGCATTGGCTTAGTCATGGAGGTCGCTCATACCTCCATGATCCATGCGGCTGCCCCCCATTTTCTGTGGCCGTTTGCGGTCCGGTACGCCGCGCATCAGCTCAACCTCTGGCCCCGTGTCTCCTTGCCGGAGACCTCGCCCACACTGCTGTGGACGGGGAAGGTTGGCGATGCGTCGCGTTTCCGGGTCTGGGGTGCTCGTGCCTTTGTCCGCGATACCACCGCGGACAAGCTCTCCGCCCGCGCTATTCCCTGTGTCTTCCTTGGCTTTGTCCCTGACGTGCCTGGTTGGCAGTTTTACCACCCCACCGCGCGCCGTGTCTTCCCCTCTCAGGACGTCACGTTCAACGAGTCGGTTCCCTTTTACCGTCTCTTCCCCTACCGCACTGCCCCTCTCCCCCCCCCCCCCCCCCCCGCCGCTCTTCCTCGCTCCAGGTGTTCCCCAGGTAGACCCCCTCCCTGCTCCCGGTCCTGCTCCTTCAGGTGTGTCTCAGGTAGACCCTCCCCCCTTGACTGCGCCGGTTGAGGTCACTGGTGACTGAGGTCCTGCTGAGGGTGGTCCTGCTCGGGGTGCTGCTTCTGGGGGTGTTGAGCCTGGGGGTGCGGAGCCTGGGGGTGCTGAGCCTGGGGGTGCGGAGCCTGGAGGTGCGGAGCCTTGGGGTGCGGAGACTGGAGGTGCTGAGCCTGGGTGTGAGGAGTCTGGGGGTGCTGTGCCTGGGAGTACTGAGTCTTGGGGTGCTGCACCTAGAGGCGCTGAGGCGTCTGGTGAGCAGTCTCCCTGGAGCGGCCGTCTGCGTAGTCGCTCCGCTGGTGCCTCGCCGCTGCGCTCTCGTCGTCGACTCCCTCTCTCCCCACAGCAGCTGAGTGACTGGTATGCTAGCCGTCTGGGTCGCGCTGCTGGAGCTGGGGGCCCTGCTGCGGGAGGCGCTCGTGCTGGTGACTTTGCTACTGGAGTTGTTTCTCCCGGAGGTTCTGGAGCCGCTGAGGGTGCTGGTGCTGGAGGTTCGGGAGCTACTGGTGGTGCTGGAGCTGGAGGTTCTGGAGCTGCTGCGGGTGCTGGCGCTGGAGGTTCTGGAGCTTCTGCGGGTGCTGACGCTAAGGGTTCTGAGTCTGCTGTTGCGTGGTCTCCTTGGAGTAGCCGCCTTCGTCCGCGTGTGCCTCTCACCTCACAGCAGCTGCACGACTGGTACGGTCGCCGTCAGGGTCGTGCTTCTGGAGCTCGGGGCCCTGCCGCTGGAGGTACTTCTGCTGACGTCGCTGGAGCTGGGAGTGGTGCTGGTCCCGGAGGTGCTCGTACTGGAGGTACTGGAGCTGCAGGGGCTAGAGGTGCTGAGCCTGAGGGTGCTACTGCTGGAGACCCTGGGTCTGGGGGTACTGCTGCTGTAGACACTGAGACTGGAGACCCTGAGACTGGAGGTGCCGGTTCAGGGGGTGCTGATGCTGGTGGAGCTGGTCCTGGAGGAGCTGGCGCTGAGGGTTCTGGAGCTGCTGGAGGTGCTGGAGCTGCTGGGGGTGCTGGAGCTGCTGGTGCTGGTGGCACTGCACAGCCCCGCCTGTTCCTTGCTCCACCGTCTCCGTCGTCTCAGCCACCGTCTGCCTCTGTGCTTCGCCAGGTTCTTAGTCTCCCTTCGTCTACTGGTCTTCCGTTACAGCCTGGCTCACCGCTGCCTGCTCCTTCTCCTTACACTGAGCAGACGGGGGGTCTTACTGAGCGTCGTGAGCCTGCGTCGCGTCCTGTCTTGCCTGTCCATCCTGGTCGTTCCGGTAGTCGTGTTCCTCGTTCGAGTCAGCCGGCTGTCACCGGCACCCACCTCGTAGTCCATCGTCCTTCCTCTCCTCCGCAGCGTGTTCCCCAGCCGTCCCCTCCTGCGTCTTCTCTGCCTACCGTTCCTGAGCCTGAGTCTGACCGCACCCGTGCTGCTCACCCTACTGTCACGCGTCTGCTCGCCACAGTTATCACTGACCCGTCGTTTGAGTCTGCTGCTGGGTCTGCCTTAGTCGCTGAGCTTGTTGAATTTGCTGCTGCCTGTCGTCTAGACTACGCCGCTAGTCTGGTTGCTGAGTCTGAGTCTGTCTGTCCTCCGTCCGTCGGGGGTGAGTGTGCTCTTGGCATGGACGTCTTTGAGGACAGGCAGGAGGACCTTGAGTGTCTTGCAGCCGCTGCGCCTCATCTCGTGTCCATGCTGCTTGCCTGTGAGGGAGACTCGGATGCTCCAGACATCCCGACCCTGCGCTCTTACGCTGAGGCGATCGCGGGTGAGTACTCCTCTCAGTGGCAGTCAGCCATGGACGCAGAGATGGCATCCTGGAAGTCCACAGGCACCTACGTTGACGAGGTTCCCCCTCCTGGGGCGAACATCGTCAGTGGCATGTGGATTTTCAGGGTGAAGCGGCCGCCAGGTTCTCCGCCTGTCTTCAAGGCTCGTTACGTTGCTCGAGGCTTCTGTCAACGGGAGGGAGTCGACTTCTTCCAGACCTTCTCCCCCACCCCGAAGATGACCACTCTTCGGGTACTGCTGCACGTTGCCGCTCAGCGTGACTACGAGCTTCACTCTCTTGACTACAGCACAGCCTTCTTACAGGGCAGCCTGCACGAGGAGATCTGGCTGCGCCGCCCACCTGGCTTCACTGGTTCGTTCCCTCCGGGTACCCAGTGGAGCCTCCGGCGGCCAGTCTACGGTCTCCGCCAGGCGCCGCGTGACTGGCACGACACACTGAGGACGACACTCGCGGCTCTTGGGTTTGCTCCGTCGACTGCTGACCCGTCGCTGTTTCTGCGCACCGACACTTCGCTGCCGCCGTTCTACATCCTCGTGTACGTCGACGACTTGGTCTTTGCCACTGCTGACACTGAGGCTCTCGCTCTGGTGAAGTCGGAGCTGTAGAAGAGACACACGTGCACAGACCTGGGTGAGCTGCGCAGCTATCTTGGCTTGCAGATCACCCGGGACAGAGCACGCCGCACCATCACACTGACTCAGTCACACATGGTGCAGCAGGTCCTTCAGCGCTTCAACTTCACCTGGTCCTCGGCACAGGCCACTCCTCTGGCGATAGGTCACTCGCTCTCAGCTCCACCTTCGGACGAGTCCGTAGAGCCGAGTGGTCCTTACCCAGAGCTAGTGGGCTGCCTCATGTACCTGATGATCTGCACTCGTCCTGACCTTGCGTACCCTCTTGGCCTTCTGGCTCGCTACGTGGCTCCTGGTCGGCACCGAAAGGTGCACATGGATGCTGCTAAGAGGGTACTACGCTACTTGTGCAGTACATTGGGCATGGGGCTCGTGCTTGGAGGACGGAGCGACGTTGTCCTCACTGGGCACTCAGACGCTTCTTGGGTTGACGACCAGGCTACGCAGCGGTCGTCACAGGGTTACACCTTTAGCCTTGGCTCTGTTTCAGTTTCTTGGCGTTCTACGCGCTCGTCTTCAGTTCTCAGCTCCAGTTGTGAGGCTGAGATCTACGCCACAGCCATGGCTGTACAGGAGTTACGCTGGCTTACCTACCTGCTGACCGACCTGGGAGAGCGGCCTCGTTCTCCTCCAGTGCTGTATGTCGACAACAAGGCCGCCATTGCCTTGTGTCAGGAGCACAGACTGGAGCACAGAACGAAGCACATCGCTCTGCGTTACTTCCTGGCTCGAGAGTTGCAGCAGCGTGGTCAGCTTCGTCTTGCTCACGTGGCCACTCGGGCCAACACTGCTGATATATTCACCAAGGCACTTCCGTCTGGTGATCATCAGCGTTTCTGCACTTTGTTAGGCCTTGTGCCCACTTTTCCTCACTTGCTGTAGACTTTGCTTGTACTGTGATCTATATATATATACCTGCATGCTTGTTCTGCTAGGTAGAGATCACTGTACTGCTGTTGTTGCATATATACCTCTGCATGTGAACTGGCCTTGTGGCCCTTTTCTTGTGCTCAGTGTGTGTGGTGACGTTGTGATCCACCCTGAGCTTGCTTTGCTTCTCTTGACTGGTCTTGTGACCCCTTGCTCTCCCCCACTTTGCCTATGGGGGTGTGTCAAAGTATATATATGCTATATATGTTTAGGCTATAGTGGGGTAGCCAATATGGGGTACAGCCCCTTTTAGGGTTTCGTACTTGTACCCAACCCTTTCATAGTTCATTCATTCCTGCTAGATTCTAACACAGCAATGCCCCAGTCATCACCGCCGCGCTCCAGCGCACAGCTCGTGACCATCTCGGCATCACAGGGCCGGCTGAGCACCTCTTATTCCCCCTCTCCACCCTGGCCGGTCAAGTTCCGCCATTGAGCCTTCTCGCTGGGGCGGCCGCATAAGTACTATGGAACGAACGCTGTGATACGGTCTATAACCAGGTCCAGACCTCATCGACGCAATCGCTTCACACAGTCCTCACTGTCTGGCATGTGAAATCTTATACATTCAGCAAAAAAAAAGCAGAGCGCCCTCTCGAGTCAAGTTCGGCACAAGGTGGAGACTACTACATTTTGACTCCACTGGTTTCCCATCCCTCCACCCCGATCTGCGCAACACATGGCTGCGAAGGGAAAATCTCCATCCCTCGTAATAAGCAATTGCATCTTAAGGAGGTGCTAGGACAAGTGTAGCCTACAGTGACATTTGCTTGCTGGTCAGGCACAAACCTTTTAGATTTTGAGATTCCTCATTTTTGCTCCTACGTTGCATGACTGGTAGTCAGGCACAAGTGTAGCTTACAGTGACATTTGCTTACTAGTCAGGCACAAACCTATTGATAAAACTAAAAAACTTAAAACGTATATTTTTAGGGTGACCTTTTTTTACCACTAATCGCATTTTTCGCGATTCATTAGCCGCATTCGCAAATCGCGAACCCGTCAAGCTCGAACATGGACACTCGAGGCGTTCGGGGGAGGATTGAGGGTGCATACCAGCCCCGCCCTTGGAGATGACGATCGGTCTTAGTTTGGGGTTGCAAACTGTGAGCTTGCGACCACACTGGGCCATATGCTCACGTCATGATCATCAAATCGACTTGCTACGTGGGCAATGCTCTCAAAGTAGCCAAGGATGATGACATTACATTGGGATGAGGTACATAAACCAAACCCTAATATTTGTACCCCACATGGGAAACCTCACTAATGTCTATCAGCTTTGACACACCCCCATCGACTAAGTGAGGGGCGCCAAGTAGCAACAAGTACCTAAGGTCACAAGACCAGTCAAAGAAATGCAAAGCTCAGGGTGGATCACAACGTCACCACATAGTCCGAGCACAAGCAAGCGGCCACAAGGCCAGTTCAAGAGTTCATATACATATGGTACAAACACAGCAAGAGAGAGACACAAGAGTGTAAGGCTATAGCAAACGAGAACATGCATCAACAAGGCCTAACTGCATACAAAACTTGAGGTGGTCACCAAGCGGAAGGGCCTTGGTGAAAATGTCGGTAGTGTTGGCCTCACAGGCCACGAAGTCCAGGAGCGCCCGTCCGCATCTCTGCAACTCCCGGAGAAGAAAATACCTGACGTCAATGTGCTTCACTCCGCTCTCCTGTCGAGGCTCTCGACACAGGAGAATCATGGCCTTGTTGTCAGCAAACAAGTTCGGTGCAGAGCTTGGCCACTCACCAAGGTCAACGAGCAAAAACGTTAGCCAACGCAGCTTCTGTGCAGCCATGGCTCTGGCGTAGATTTCGGCCTCAGCGATAGACTGCGCGACAGACGAGGACCGAGTCGACCTCCACTACACAGCGCCAGAGTCCAGGCTGAAAAAGTACCCCTATGTAGACCTCTGAGTCTCGACGTCGTCAGCGTAAGAGGGGTCACAATGACCGGTGAGCACAACTGACTGTCTCCCTCCAAGCACAAGCCCCATGCCTGATGTAGTCGCCAGGTACTTTGCCACCCTCACAGCAGCCCTTCAGTAAATAGAGCGGTGTCTCCCAGTCGCAACGAGGCGAGCAAGGACGCCGAGAGGAAAGGCGAGGTCTGGGCGAGTACAAGTCATCAGGTACATGAGGCACCCCACCAGCTCCGCGTAAGGACCACTGGACTCAAAGGGCTCGTCGTCAAAAGGGCATGTGAGCATGTGGTCGATAGGAAGAGGAGTGGGATGCGCAGTGGAGAACTGAAGCCCGAACCGCTGAAAGATCTGCTGCACCATGCGTGACTGAGTCAGAGTGATGGTGCGAACGGCTCCGTCCCTGGTGATCTGCAGGCCAAGGTAGCGGCGCAGTTCACCAAGGTCGGTGCACGTGTGTCTCTTCTATAGTTCGGACTTCACCTTAGTCAGAGCAACTCCGTCTACCGTGGCGAAGACTAAGTCATCAACGTACACAATATAAAAGAACGGTGTGGGACCACGACGAACGAACAGCGACGGGTCAGCATTAGATGGCTAAAACCCAAGGTCAGAAAGCGTGGAGCGAAGAGCATCGCGCCACTCACAGGGTGCCTGGCGGAGACTGTAGACTGGTCGTCGCAAGCTCCACAGGGTCCCAGGCAAGAAGGTACCAGTGAAGCCAAGAATACGGCGCAGCCGGAACTCCTCGTGTAGGCGACCCTGAAGGAAGGCAGTCGAAAAGTCGAGGGAGTGCAGCTCGTAGTCTCTCTGAGCTGCAACGTGGAGTAATACCCGAAGATAGGCGCGAAGGTCTGAAAGAAGTCAACTCCCTCGTGCTGACTGAAACATCTAGCCTCGTAGCGCGTCTTGAAGACAGGAGGAGATCTTGGTGGCCGTTTCACCTTGAAGATCCACATGATCTTGGTGCCATCGATTACGTTCGCCCCCGGTGGGGGAACCTCGTCGACGTAGATGCCTGTGGATCTGTAGGGGGCCATCTCCGTATCCAAAGCAGCTCTCCACTGAGACGCCCAAGGCCCTGACACTGCCTCAGCGTAAGTGCGAGTCGGTATGTCAAGGGCGTCGGGGTCTCCCTCAGGGCAAGCAGCATGGCACACAGATGAGGCGAATCAGCTGCCAGGAACTCGAGCTCAAACTGCCTGTCCTCTAGAATGTCACTGCCAAGGGCAGACTCACCGCCGATAGACAGAGGACGGGTAGGAGGAGCAGCCACCACATGGGTGGCGTAGTCAAGGCGGCGAGTAGCGGCGAAGTTAGTGACACCGGCAGTGAGAGCCAAGATAGACAACAGGGAGGCACGAGGGTCCGTAACAAGGGAGGCGAGAACACGAGAGAGAACAGGACGGCACGTGCGGTATTAGTCAGAGATAGGAGTAGAGGAGGAAGCAGTGAGGGACGACGTAGGAGGGGAAAGAGGCACAGACTAAGAAGGACGAGGCGGGCTAGAACGGAACAGAACAGTACGAAGGTCAGTGACAAAGGACAAGGGACGAGCACGAGAAGGGCAGCGAGTAGCCCAAGTGTGAGGACGGGGAGCAGGAGGTGACACAAACCGAGGACGAGGGAAAACAGCCGGGGCGGAGTCAAGAGGAGGAAATGTAGGACCGTACACAGGAGGAGAAGGGGAGAAAATAGGAGGAGAAGAAGGAAGATCTAGGGCCCGAAGGCCAGTGACAGGGGGCACCGACTCCCGCAGGTACGGAGGCAGCTGCGACGGCTGCTGGGACTGCTGCTGCTGCTGCTCTCGCTGCTGCCGCCGCCGCTGCTGCTGCTGTTGCTGCTGCTACTGCTACTGCTCTTGCTGCTGGAACTCTCGCTGCAGCTGCTCCAGCTCCAGCCGCTCGTGCTCCAACCTCTGCTGCTCCTCACGCTCAAGACGAAGTAGAGCCTGGTGCCGGGTCGGGTAGCGGTGGGGAGGTGTCGGTCGCACCACCCCCAGAACGAGTAGCAACTCCGACTCCGCCCTCCACAGCGGCTGTGCCGGTCGCACCACCCCCAGAACGAGTACCCCCAGCCTCAACGCGACCAGCTCCAGTGTCTTCAGCTCCAGTAGGAGGCGCACCCTCAACCCCAGACGTGGCACCTCCATGGACAGCTCCCAGAACTGGTACCTCCGGCAGTCGCACCCTCAACTCCGACTCCAACACCCCCAAAGCTAGCACCTACACGGCCCTCACCTTACACAACAACACCCCCAGAGTCCGCAGTAGCCTGTGGTGGAAGCACTGACGGCTGCTGCGGTGACTGTGAGGACGACTGTGGGAAAGGGGACGGGACCTGAAGGGATACAGAGGGGGGAGGGTTGACGTGCGACACACCAGACGGGGCGGGACCAGAGGGGGAAGGGTGTATTAAAGGAGTAGGGGCAGGGGGAGACAGAATGAAAGGAGGGGGGGGAACCGGAAGACCGCGACTGGGGTAACGAGTGTAGTAGGGCACGGACTCGTCAAAACGGACGACGCTGGAGTCAAGGAACCGGTGAAGGGGACGGTGGTAGAAGGTGAAGTCAAAGGAGTCATCGGGGAAACCAAGGAAGACACAGGGGAGGGCGCGAGGCAAGAGCTTGTCCGCAGAGGTGTCGCAAACAAGCGCCAAGCAGCCCCATATATGAAAGCGCGACGCGACGCCAGGGGACCCGGTCCAAAGACTAGTCGGTGAAGACCTTGACCAAGAGACACGTGGCCAGAGGTTTCGCTGGTGAGCGGCGTACCAAACCGCGTAGGGCCACAAAAGATGGGGCGCACGGTGGAGGTGCGCGCGATCTCCATGATCAAGCCCATGCGGCGCTCAGTAACCCCATTCTGCTGTGGGGACTCTGGAAGTGTCCAGGACTGGCTGATGCCCTGCTCACAACAGAATCCAGTGAGAATGCCAGAGAGAAACTCATCCCCGAGGTCGGAGTGGAGACAACTGACACGACGGCCACGAGTGCCCTTAGTGGTGAGTAACCACCGGATCAGCGTAGAAGCCAAGTCGGACTTCTTCGCCAAAGGGAACACGGTGGTGTAGCGAGTGTTTAGATATGAGAATGTAATGACTAGAATGAGCAAGTACAAGTCTAGGTTTGACACACTATAATAAACAATACAAACTATAATCATTATAGTCTGACACACCCCCATAGTCTAGGTGACGGTAGTCCTGTGGAGAGCAACACACAACCCAAGAGCAAGGGTCACAGGACCAGTCAGCAAGAACAAGCAATGGTCACAAGACCAGTTCACAAGAACAAAGCAACTCTCGGGGTGGAGTTCAAGGTCACCACACAGTCCGAGAACAAGCAAGAGGCCACAAGGCCAGTCCACATGCAAGGATATAGCTGATATAAAATATGCAAGAGTACACGACATGCATGACAAGCATCTCTACGGAAGCAAAGGGCCACAAGGCCTGTCCACAAGCACATATATAGGATATATAGTAAGATGCAAGAGTACAACACAAAGCATCTCTACGCAAGCAAGTGAGGGCCGGTAGGCACAAGGCCTAGCTGGGTGCAGAAACGCTGGTGGTCACAAGGCGGCAAAGCCTTGGTGAAGATATCTACCGTGTTGGCCTGAGAGACCACACGTCGCACGAGTGCCTGGCCACGCTGCTGCAACTCTCGTAGAAGGAAGTAACAAAGCTGGATGTGCTTTGCCTTCCCAACCATTCAGGGCTCCTCGCACAACAGGATAGCAGACCTGTTGTTAGCGAACAAGACTGGGGGAGAGCGAGGCCGCTCACCAAGGTCGGTGAGAAGGAAAGACAGCCAGCGAAGCTCCTGGGCGGCCATGGCCACAGCGTACACCTCTGCCTCACAGCTAGAACTAGAGACGGACGACGCCCGAGTCGATCTCCACGAAACAGCTCCGGTCCCAAGGCTGAAGCATTAACCCTGTGTAGACCGCAGCGACTCAGCATCATCGGCCCACGACGAGTCCGAGAAACCTGTAAGTGTAACTGGCTGCTTCCCTCCAAGGACAAGTCCCATGCCTGATGTACTCGCCATATACTTCACTAAACTCTTAGCAGCGTACCAGAGGGAAGTTTGGTGTCTCCCAGGCGCAACAAAGCGCGCAAGAACGCTTAGAGGATAAGCTAGGTCTGGGCGAGTACAGGTCACCAGGTACATGAGACAACCCACCAGCTCAGGATATGGACCACTGGACTCAAAAGGCTCGTCCGAAGGTGGAGCCGTGAGCCCATGATCCACAGCAAGAGGGGTGGGCTGTACCTTGGAGAACGGGAAGCGAAACCGCGTGAGGATCTGCTCGACCATATGCGACTACGTCAGCGTAATGGTGCGAGCTGCCCTGTCTCTAGTGATGTGCAGGCCAAGGTAGCGCTGCAGCTCACCAAGGTCAGTGCAAGTGTGTCTCCTCTGCAGTTCCTCCTTCATGGAGGCCAGTGCGCGTCGGTCGGGAGTGGCGAAGACCAGGTCGTCAACGTAGACCAGCACAAAGAACGGGGTCGAGCCACGACAGACGAACAGCGACGGGTCAGCAGACGACGGAAAGAAGTCAAGCGCTGCAAGTGTCGTGCGAAGTGTGTCATGCCACTCACGAGGAGCCTGTTGCAGGCCGTAGACCGGTCGACGCAGCTGCCACTGGGTCCCAGGTGGGAAAGAGCCAGTGAAGCCAGGCGGACAACGCAGCCAGATCTGCTCGTGCAGACTCCCCTGAAGAAACGCAGTGGAGAAGTCCAAGGAGTGTAACTCGTAGTCGCGCTGTGCTGCAATATGCAGCAACACCCGAAGAGTGGTCATCTTCGGGGTGGGAGCGAAGGTCTGAAAGAAGTCTACCCCCTCTCGCTGACTGAAGCCTCTCGCCACGTAGCGCTCCTTGAACACCGGTGGTGCTCCCGGCGGCCGCTTCACCTTGTAGAGCCACATGCCACTGACAACGTTCGCCCCACGTGGTGGAACGACGTCGACGTAGGAGCCTATGGACCTTGTTAGAATCTAGCAGCAGGAATGAGAATGAAGAAAGGAGGGTTTGCACTAGCAACAGTTGGCATACATATAGGAAACCCTAATTGGGTTGTACTCGCTATAGAGTACCCCACTGCAGGCTAGACAATTATAACATTCTGACACACCCCCATAGCCAAAGTGGGGTGTAATCAGCACAATGAGCAGGCATAGTAATAGTTCACAATTATAAGCAAAGCTAGAGGCGATCACAGAGAGCAAGTCAGGAGGAGGAGGAATTGTGAAAGGAGAGAAGATGGGAGACGACGGCTGAAGCTGCAGACACACGGGCAACAGGAGGACTGGCACAGTGGCTACCGGCGGCAAGTGCCCCGGACTACAGGGAGTAACAGGCCCCGCGGCTACGACGAGCGGCAGGAGCAACGGACCCACGGGCGACCGGCACAGCAAGGCTCTCTGGGATACCGAGAGCACGACGGCTCCGTACTACAGGCGCTGTGAACGACACGACGGCGGCCTCCTCTCAGCCTCCCCAAATAGTCCCACCCTCCTGACACACACCCACTGCTGCGCCCCTAGCTCCACTCCCCCGTCACCCCCCCTAGCACCACTCCTTCGGCTCCCCACACACACATCCCCCTGAGCGGCAGCTGCAGCAGCGGGAGACGGAGGAGGAGGAGGAGTAGGGGACAGCGCACACAACCGGCACCCCCACAACCGCCACCCCCTCACTCCTCACCCCCAAACCCTAAAACGGGTGGCACGGGATAGGAGCGCGGGGGACGGCGGGGGGGACGGCGCGCGGCCCCCAGGGCGCCACCACGGGGCAGCAAGGGGCCGCGCGCTGCTCCCCAGAGCGGCGCGACGGGGAATCGGGGACCGCGCGCGGCTCTCCAGGGCGTCGCGACATGACGACGCGAACGGGGGGGGGGGGGGGGGGGGGGGGGACGCGCGGCCCCCGTGGCGCCACGATGGGCGACGAAAGGGGGGGGACGCGCGGCCCCCGAGGCGCCTCGACGGGCGACGGGATGGGGGGGACGCGCGGCCCCCGCGACGCCACGACGGGCGATGGGAGAGGGCGCCACGACTGGCGACGGGATGGCGGGGGGGGCGCGCGCGGATCCACGGGGTAGAAAACCGCCGCGCGCCTCGGGGCGCACGGCGGGCAGAAAACCGCCGCGCGCCCCGAGCGCACGGCGGGATGAAAAACGCCGCGCGCTCCGGGCGCGCGGCAGGAAGAAAGGGTCACGCGCCAAGGGCGTGCGACAGCAGTAGAGCAGCGGAAGCAGATAGGTGGTGGGCCCACCCACAGGATCGACCCAAGGGGGTCGACCTGCTCTGAAACCATGTTAGAATCTAGCAGCAGGAATGAGAATGAAGAAAGGAGGGTTTGCACTAGCAGCAGTTGGCATACATATAGGAAACCCTAATTGGGTTGTACTCGCTATAGAGTACCCCACTGCAGGCTAGACAATTATAACATTCTGACAGACCTAACCCTAAACCTAGGACAAAGTAAAAGCACCTAGACTAGAACAATACAAACTATATCATTATAGTTTGACACACCCCCATAGTCTAGGTGTCGGTAGTCCTGCGGAAAGCAACACAAATCTCAGGGTGGATCACGAAGTCACCACACAATTTGAGAGCATGGGTCATAGGACCAGTCAGCAAGAGCAATGAAAGGTCACAAGACCGGTCTGCAACAACAAGAATCAAGCAAAGGATGCAACTCACGATGGATCACAACGTCACCACACAGTCTGAGGGCAAACAAGGGGCCACAAGGCCACTCCACATGGATCGATACAGATATGTATAGGAAGAGATACAAGGGTACAAGACAAAGCATCTCTACGCAAGCAAGTGAGGGCCCGTAGACACAAGGCCTAGCTGGGTGCAGAAGCGCTGGTGGGCACAAGGCGCCAACGCCTTGGTGATGATATCTGTAGTGTTGGCCTCAGAGACCACACGTACCACGCGGGCCTGGCCACGCTGCTGAAACTCGCGCAGAAGGAAGTAACAAAGCTGGATGTGCTTCGCCTTCCCAACCAGTCGGGGCTCCTCGCACAACAGGACAGCAGACCTATTGTTGGCGAACAAGACTAGGGGAGAGCGAGGCCGCTCACCAAGGTCGGTGAGGAGGAAAGACAGCCAGCGAAGCTTCTGGGCAGCCATGGCCGCAACGTACACCTCTGCCTCACAGCTGGAACTAGAGACGGACGACGCCCAAGTCGACCTCCACGAAATAGCTCCAGTCCTAAGACTGAAGCAGTAACCCTGTGTAGACCGTAGCGACTCTGCGTCGTCGGCCCACAACGAGTCCGAGAAACCTGTAAGTGTAACTGGCTACTTCCCTCCAAGGACAAGTCCCATGCCTGATGTACTTGCCACATACTTCGCCACCCTCTTAGCAGCGTACCAGTGGGAAGGTCGGTGTCTCCCAGGCGCAACAAAGCGCGCAAGGACGCTAAGAGGGTAAGCTAGGTCTGGGTAAGTACAGGTCATCAGGTACATGAGACAACCCACCAGCTCAGGATATGGACCGCTGGACTCAAATGGCTTGTCCGAAGGTGGAGCCGTGAGCCCATGATCCACAGCAAGAGGGGTGGGCTGAAACTTGGAGAACGGGAAGCGAAACCGCGTGAGGATCTGCTCGACCATATGCGATTGCGTCAGCGTAATGGTGCGAGCTGCCCTGTCCCTGGTGATCTGCAGGCCAAGGTAGCGCTGCAGCTCTCCAAGGTCAGTGCAAGTGTGTCTCCTCTGTAGTTCCTCCTTCACGGAAGCCACTGCGCATCGGTCGGGAGTGGCAAAGACCAGGTCGTCAACGTAGATCAGAACAAAGAACGGGGTCGAGCCACGGCGGACGAACAATGACGCGTCGGCAGAAGACAGAAAGAAATCAAGTGCTGCAAGAGTCGTACGTATCGTGTCATGCCACTCGCGAAAAGCCTGGCGCAGGCCATAGACCGGTCGACGCAGCTGCCACTGGGTCCCAGGTGGGAAAGAGCCAGTGAAGCCAGGCGGACGACGCAGCCAGACCTGCTCGTGTAGGCTCCCCTGAAGGAACGCAGTGGAGAAGTCCAAGGAGTGCAACTCGTAGTCGCGTTGTGCTGCAATATGCAGCAACACCCGAAGAGTGGTCATCTTCGGGGTGGGAGCGAAGGTCTGAAAGAAGTCTACCCCCTCTCGCTGACTGAAGCCTCTCGCCACGTAGCGTACATTGAACACGGGTGGTGCTCCAGGCGGCCGCTTCACCTTGTAGAGCCATATGCCACTGACAAAGTTCGCCCCATGTGGTGGGACGGCGTCGACTGTGGACCTATAAGATGCCATCTCTGCCTCCTCAGCTGCTATCCAGTACAAAGCCCAGGGTCCCGAGACCGCCTCAGCGTGAGTGCGAGGGATCGGGATGTCAAGGGCGTCTGGATCCCCCTCAGGGGCAAGCAGCATGGCGCAGAGATGAGGAACAGCGGCCGCAAGGAAGCCAAGCTCGAACTGCCTATCCTCCAGGACCTCCAACGGAAAGACAGGAGCACCCCTAGAGGACGGAGAACGAGCAGGGCCACTCACCAAGTGAGCGGCGTAGTCAGGGCGGTGGGAAGAGGCAAAGTCAGCGACAGTGGTAACGAGTGCCGAGACAGACGACAGAGGTGCAGTCGGGTGCGTGACCAAAGCGGACAAAACATGGGAGACGACTGGACGGGAGGCACGGAGGTGGCAGCTGCCCATCATCCCTTGGGATGGGAAACCTCCAGAAACAGCATCGGCAGCAGCAGCGGCTAAAGCAACTGCGGGAGGAGAGGAGAGTGCACCAACTGTTGGGGCCCATGATGCGGTCAAGAAGGTGCAGCAGCTACAGCAGCCACATGGTGAGGTGCTGGCTAGTGTGTACGGGACAGCTGCATGGGCAAAGGCTTCATCTGGGAGTGGTGAGGCCGACTAGGATACGTGGCACGAGAGGTTGTGTCATGTGTGTCAGAATCCCAGCCACTAGACCACTATGATAATATGGCTTGTTTCAGTAGCGGGTCAGTGCGCCCGTAACCCCCCAGGCTAACAGGCCTATAACCCCCCAAGGATCAATCGGGGATCTCACAGTGCAAGTCTTCTGACACCCCCCCATACCAGGAGGTTCCAGGACTCGGCACAGCGGCAACGGCCTGCATGTGCATACACCAGGATTCGAACCCGAGACCGCTCTGATACCATGTCAGAATCCCAGCCACTAGACCACTAGGATAAAAGGGCTTGTTTTAGTAGCGGGTTAGTGCGCCCATAACCCCCCAGGCTAACAGGCCTGTAACCCCTCAAGGAACAATCGGGGATCTCACAGTGCAAGTCTTCTGACAATGTGAACTTGCATATGCTGCATACGATGGTGAAGGATGGGAGGGGCTAGAGGTGAAGGGGGCAGCGAAGGAGATTGGGAGCTGCCCTATATACCTTGAAACGAAATTCAGCAAGTTCCCTTTCAGCAGTAGCAGCAGCAGCATAGGACCAGCCAAGGTCCCACTCGCGCTCGTACATATGGACGTGGTAGGCCCTACAAGGGCCCATTTGCTCTTAGGAAGTCGCTACTTCTTGAACATTGTGAATGACCACATGCATGCAGTGTGGGTGTACCCTCTCAAGACCAAGGGGAAGGTGGCAGCGGCTGTTTTGAAGGATTGGATGCCGAGAGCACAAAGGGAGTGTGGACACAAGGTGAAGATGATCCACACCGACAATGGAGGCGAGTTCATTGCCGCTAATTTTGAGGTAGAGCTGAAGCGGAAGGGGATCCAGCATCAACTCACAGTGCCTTACAACCCTCAGCAGAACGGCGTGGCTGAGCGGTTTAACCGGACCCTGCAGGAAGGTGCACGCACTCTCCTTGGGCGTGCTGGGCTGCCGGATCCGTTTTGGGTGACTACACTACGGCAGGTCGCCCTTATGAAGAACAGGGTGCTGGCGACTGTTGGGGACAAGAAGTGGGTCCCCTACACCAAGTGGTATGGGAGTGCGCCAGCTGTGAACATGCTAAGAGCCTACAGCTGCATGGTGGTGTTCCATGTGCCTAAGGAGAAGAGGGGAAAGCTTGAAGCGTCTGGAAGATGGGGAGTGCACTTGGGGAATGCGAAGGATCAGGCCTGGTGTTGGTGCAACCTACGGTTTGCACTCGGCTTGTTGTCCGTGTGCGTGCATGCGTGTGTGCATGGAATGGTATGAGGGCATGGGATAATATATATTTCATGCTTGTAATCGTGTGTGTATGATGGGTCATAATGTCGAGTGTGTGTGTTGAGTCAATAGCGAGTTATCGCTAGTCGCGCGTTACGCGATCATTTGTGTGTCCCGCGCGGTTTCTATTTTGTCGTGGGTCTCGTGCGCGGTTTCTATTTTGTCCTATGTTGAACGTTCGGCGTGTCTCAGGTGTGTGCAAAAGACCCATCAAGAACTCAAGGATGAGTTTGTGATGAAGAACCCGAGCTTTGGTGTCAAGCCTCAAGTGATTTCGAAGCTCGCCAAAAGGGTACACTTCAAGATGTTGAAGATAGTTACATTACCTAGTGTAGTGTAACATTTCACTTGGTGTAGGCCCTTGTGAAGGGTAGTTTCGAGACCCTTCGTGGTTGGGGACAGTGTGGCACTGTTCCACATCACTGTACCTCGGCTCTTGGGGTTTGTAGGAGCTGGGAGTCATTCCCAACTCGTAACTCTTCCTAACTCTTCCTATCTTGTGTTCTAAGACTATAGTGGCTGCAATAGTGCTGTTCGTTCAAACCGACGTTGTGCCGTCAATACTTGGTGAAATCGTGCGATCTAAATTGTCTATTGTAGGCGACAGTAAGACGCTCCAGATCCAAGTTGAATCAGGTCATTTGAAGCTGTGACCAGAACGCTATGAACGTTTGAAGCCGCTGTGCAGAAATCCGACAGTGCACTCTATCTTTCGTTTTAGGCACATTGGAGCCTACTGTGACTATAACACCTGGCTGCTGTGGGAATTGACCAGTCAGAGGTTGATTGTATTGAAGGATGTGAAGCTCCTTGAGTCTGTGTACAAGGAGTGGAAGCAGCAGCAGTAGAAGCTTCCTACGACACCGCTCATTATTGAGGCAGATGTGGTGCAGCGGCCTTCAAGGCAAGTGGAGGGTTCTGTCTTTGAGGAGGAGATATCTGGGGTGACTGATGATGGGGGAGAAGCTGAGGTGGAGCAGCAGCAGCAGCAGCAAGGTGCTCCGCCACATGCTCCACACCCTCCTGAGCGTCCTAGGAAAGATGTGCGCCCTCCGGCCAGGCTGACCTATCCGAGTCGTGGCACGCGAAAGGTGGTACGGGCTGGGAGTGTGGCTGAGCAGTGTGATGAGGATGAGATTGCACACTGCTCTTGGGCAGCCGTCCCTGAGCCCATGACGCTGGCCGAGGCGTTGAGCGGGCCCGATGCTGAAAAGTGGATGCAAATTGTTAAGGAGGAGTACGACTCACTTTTGGAGAATGAGACTTGGGAGATGTGCGAGCTGCCTCCTGGGAAGAAGGCATCTCTTCGAAGCTGATCTTCAGGCACAAGAATGGACCTGATGGGGAGTTGATCCACTATTAGTCAAGGCTTGTGGCAAAGGGGTTTCAGCAGACAAATGGAAAGGAGTTCGACGAGGTCTTTGCTCCTGTCGAAAAGGGCACAACACTGAGGGTGGCGTTGGCAATGGCTGCAAACCGTGGATGGAGGATCAAGCAGATGGACATCACAACTGCCTTCCTCAATGGGATCATTCTGGAGGAGCTGTACATGCAGCAGCCTAATGGATTGGATCATGGGAGCAGCAGGGTGTGCAAGCTGAAGAAGGCCATCTATGGGCTGAAGCAGGCTCTTCGTGCTTGGTATCACAAACTCGAGGAGACTCTGCTGTCTGGGGAATTCAAGAAGAGCGAGTGTGATCACAACCTGTTCCCGCTGAAGGAGAAGGAGTTTCATTTTATAGTCCCAAAATTCAATTCTCACTTTCTCGTCTCTCAAGCACATTACCTTCTCATCTCCTCGAGCTACAGTTCCATTGTTGCATCCTTGTCTCATCTCCCCGTTTACTCTGGCCCTCTTTCTCCTCCTTCCTCTGAAGCCCCTCCTACAGAGCAAACCGCATGGATCAAGAAGTATGTCGAAGCTTATCTCTACCTCCTCAACTCTGTTTAAAGTCAATACACCAAGTCGTTGCTCACGTGTGTGAGTCATCCCGACAGTGCCAAGCGCGCATGGGAGAGGCTCACAGGGCTTCATCAACATCGCACCGAGAGCACCAAGGCAGAAATGTGGAGAAATATCTCCAACTTGCGGATGGAGCAAAAGAAGACAATTCACGAGTACCTGGAGTGCGCGGAGATTTTGCCCAACGATGCCGACGTTATCGAAGTCACCATTCCCGAGGAGCTCTTCATCACTATTCTCTCTCGGGGCTCTCACTATTCAAATGCAGAGAACGATTCAAGCTTTTCCCGAGAAGCAAAACTCGTGTGACTTCATCTTCAACACTCTAATCAGCGAGCATCAAACACACGAGCTCGCTAAGGTAAAGGAGGAGAACACGAACCCGCAGGGTCGCTAAGAGAAAGGAGGAGAACACAAACCCACAAACCTCTACAACAACAATGAAGGCAAGAACCATTGACATGCAAGTAAGCCCTCTAACCATTCCATTATTGGTCACGGCAACAATAACAATAACTACAACAACTACTACAACAACAACGAAGGCAAGAACCAACGACATGCAAGTAAGCCCTCTAACCATTCCATTATTGGTCGTTACCCTTCTTCGAGCTCTTCACCCAATCAATCCTTTTCATCAAATACCTCTCAGCCCGCCAAGCCTCAATCGGGGAAGTTCAACTTCACTTGTGATTTTTGTCAATGGTGGGGACATCCTCGTACCTTCTTACCCCTCCTCCGCACCTTCTTACCTCTAAGGGCCGAGCCGCCTTAACATATCCAGCGAGCTCTCAAAATAAGCCTCACCAATTTCCCTCACCTCAATTTCAATCATCCTAGTTCTACCCAACTCAAACTTTTTTCTTTCCCTATCATTCCATGCAACCAATGCCCATGTTTTACCCTTCTCTACCACAAGGCCTTACACCTTTGTTACCTCAAGCATCCCATCTCTCTCCCTCCTACCCTACACCCTCCTCTTCTTCCCAGAGCACCACACAAGGCATAAGCTTTGCCATGACCTCATCCGCTCCCACATCATCGTTTGATCCCGACGTTTGGTACCTCGATAGTGAGTGCGACCAACACATGACTCCCAACTCTTCTCTATTACACCCTCTCACAACCACAGGAGTCAAATCCTTCACCGTCGCAAAAATGGAGTGAACTCCCACCGCGGGAGAAGGAACTCTCACTTTTCTCAACCCCACCGGCAAGTCGGTTTCCATCTCAGGCGTCTTCCTCGTTCCCAACCTTAAATCGAACCTATTGTCGGTTGGACAACTCGAGGAGAGGTGTTGCACCGTGTAGGGTTTAGGGTTTCGTGCAGATTCAGTCTCAATCAGGAATATCATTGCATGTGGCGAGCGAGTTGTTTGCCTTTATCGCCTCAAGCTCAATGTGAACAAGGAGTACCGTCGGCTCTATGGCTATACTGGCTTCATGGCTATACTGGCTCCATGGCTATACTGGCTCCATGGCTATACCATCAAGCCTCATTCAAGTACAGCTACTACACCTACACTTGGCATTGTCGCTTGGGTCACCCTGAAGCATCTACCACAAAGTCCATCACCACACATGCAAGTCTTGAAGGTCTTCGCATCACACCAAGTCCCGAGTCGTCCTCATCACTTTCTCCATGTCCTTCATGCATCAAAGCCAGGCACGCACATCACCCTCATCCCCCCTTCAATGTTCAAGTCTCAAGCTCTCTTGACCTTGTTCATAGTGACATCATTGGTCCTGCTCGCACGCTCAGTCACATGGAAAGGCGATTCATCATGACCCTCATTGATCATAAGACACGCTTTGCATGAGTCTTCCTTCTTGATTCCAAAGACCTTGTCCCCGAAGTATTCAAAGTATGGCATGAACATATCAAGAACACAAACGGCCTTCAAGTCAAGCCTTTGCACTCGGACAGAGGGGGAGAATACATCAATAAGTCATTCCGAAACCACCTCTCATCCATTGGCATTGCACAAGAGTTTTCATGCCCCTACACCCCTCAGCAGAACGGCATTGCCGAAAGGTTCAACCGCACCTTGCAGGTAATTGCAAGATCCCTTCTCTTGCACATGAAGCTAGACGATGCATGGTGGGAGAAGCCGTGAACCACGCTGTCCACCTCAAGAATCGTCGCCCGACCACCGCTCTTCCATCAGGTATCACCCCATTTGAAGCATGGCACGGGAAGAAGCCCGATGTTTCCATGTTGCGGGTGTTTGGGCGCATGGCGCAATATCGCATTCCCGATGAGAAGTGAGGAAAGTTTGAGAGCAAGACATGCTGGGACATGCATCTTGGGGGGAGCAAGGAGAGCAAGGGCTGGGTTCTTTGGGATCCTCTCCTCTGGATATTGTGAACAGGGACGTGATCTTCCATGAAGACATGCCCCTTGCTCGATGGAAGTTATCTCTCCTCCCTCCTTCTCCCTCTCCCCAAGATGCTCTCCCCACTCCAACAGGACCCAATTCAACACCCTTGACGGATCCCTCTCCAAGTGCACCCGTTAGAGATTCCTACTTATCTCCACCTTTACCTGAGACCACCAGGCCTCCTCATGAGTTGCAGCGGAGTCAACCTGGGTTCAAACACACAACAACCCTGCTCTTCACCGACTCTCTATATTCGTTCCAACCTTCGATGGAGCATCTCCCAACGCGAGATTCGACACCCGAGCAGCAGCCAGCCCTAAAGGAGCCGTCCTCGAACATGCCGTCTACTTTTTCACCTCCAGTGAACACTTCAACCGTTGTCCCATTCACAACAGACGAGCCTCTTCAACCCGTTCAACCACCAAATAATGTTCCCGAGACAAACACACCACCAGCATCTCCAACCATCCCAGATGGTAACACGAGCCACCAAGGTATCACCGAGCATGCACTGCGCCCCAAGCGAGCACGCAGGCCAGTCCAGCGCATGAACCTTGCAATCAGTGCATGCTTTCCAATCACACCCAAGTGCACCTAGCCTAACCGCCATATGTCACGCCGTCAAATTTTTTTTTTTAAGTACAATATATAAGTGTCAAACTTATATGTTGCTCATTGTGTAGGCTGTAATGGGGTAGCCCATATGGGGTACAACCCAATTAGGGTTAGCACTTGTACCCTTCCTACTGCTAGTCATTCTCATTCTTCGTTCATTCTCCTGACATGGTTTCAGAGCAGGTCCTAGCCTAGGACCGTTTTTTTCGGGCCCACCATTACATAGTGACCGACTGCAGTTACCGCGTTACCCCACGCCCTGCCCTGCGCTGCACCGTCAGCGCGCGCCCTGCCATGCCCTGCCTTGCGTCACACTGCCCGTGTACGCCCAGCCCTGCGTCGCGCTGCCTCGCGCAAGCCCTGCCCTGCCCCACGCCACGCTGCCTCGCGCACGCCCTGCCCTGCCCCGCGTCGCGCTGCCTCGCGCACGCCCTGCCCTGCCCCGCGCCGCGCTGCCCCGCGCACGCCCTGCCCTGCCCCGCGTCGCGCTGCATCGCGCACGCCCTGCCCTGCCCCGCGTCGCGCTGCATCGCGCATGCCCTGCCCTACCCCGCGTCGCGATGCCTCGCGCACGCCCTGCCCTGCCCCGTGCCCTGCTGCCCTGCACGTCGCGCCCTGCTGCAGCCCGCGCGTCGCGCTCTGCTGCCCCACGCGTTGCGCTCTACTGCAGCCCGCGCGTAGCGCCCTGCTGCCCTGCGCCTCGCGCCCTACCGCCTGCCCGTTAGGCCCACCACGGGCCCTCCCTTCGCGCCGCTGCGCCTGCCCGTTACGCCCGCTGCCGCGCCCGCCCGTTAGGCCCGCCGCGGGCCCTGCCTTTGCGCCGCCGCGCCTACCCGTTAGGCCCGTCACGGGCCCGCCGGTTCGCCCCTCCCGCACCTATCCGCTACGCCCGCCGCGGGCCTGCCCCTTGCGCCCGCCGTGCCTGCGTTTTGCGCCCGCCGTGCCTGCGTTTTGCGCCCGCCGCGGGCCTGCACTCGCTGCCCAGCGCCGCCCTGCCCGTGCACGCTGCTGCCCGCGCCAGCGCCCTGCCCTGCCAAACGCGCCAGCGCCCTGCCCTGCGCGTGCTGGCGCCCTGCTCTGCCCTGCCCGAGCCGCCTCTGCAGCGCCCTGTGCGCCCTGCTAAACCCTAAAGTAAATAAATAAACAAAATAATTTAAAAAAAGGCCCTTGGTGCTTCTGCCCTAGGAGCTACTGCCTGCTACTGGCCGCGCGCCGCCCTGCTCTGGCCGCACGCCGCCCTGCTCTAGCCGCACGCCGCCCTGCTCTAGCCGTGCGCCGCCCTGCTCTGGCCGCGCATCGCCCTTCTCTGGCCACGCGCCGCCCTACTCTGGCCGCGCTCAGCCCTGCTCTGGCTGCACGCCTCCCTGCTCTGGCCGCACGCCGCCCTCCTCTGGCCGCGCAACGCCCTTCTCTAGCAGCGTGCAGCCCTGCTCTGTCCGCGCGCCGCCCTTCCCTGACCGTGCACCGCCCCGACCTACCCTAGTGCCTCCTCGCCGCCCTTCCTTCCCTACGTGCTGCCCTGCTGGTCGCATGACTTCTCTTCACGATAGCGGTGGGAGTGGTGGCGACGGTGGCGGCAGCAGTGGGAGTGGTGGCGGCCGTCGTAGTCACTGTGGAGCTGATCGGTGGGGAGTTTCTGGCGGTGGCCAGATGCAGCTGCAGCGGCGTCCGCGTGAGACCCTTACACCCCAGCAACTTCGTGAGTGGTTTGCTCAGTATTGGGCGTCTCAGCGTAGTGGCCGTAGTGGCAGTCGCAGTGCAGCTACTCAGTTGGACATTCTGGAGGTGGCCCGATGCAGCTGCAGCGGCGTCCACGTAAGACCCTTATGCCCCAGCAGCTTCGTGAGTGGTTTGCTCAGCGTTGGGCATCTCAGAGACGTGCTGAGGGTGACTGTTACCTGTGTGTGCCGCCCGACCCATGTATAGAGGCTGCTGCTCTAGGTGCTAGTGAGTCTGCTCTCTCAGGTACTGGTGAGTCTGCTCTCTCTGGTACTACGTCTGCTGCGGCCCTGCACACCTTCACGCTTGACTCAGGTGCTTCCCGCTGTTTCTTTCACGACAGTACCACAGTCACACCACTCTCTGCACCTATTGCTGTCTCTTTGGCTGACCCCTCTGGGGGCCCACTCCTTGCACGTTCCTCCACTGTTCTGCCTTGTCCGGCGGTTCTGTCTGGCTCACTGTCAGGTCTCCACCTCCCCTCATTCTCAACGAACTTGGTGAGCACCGCTGTCCTTCAGGATCAGTGGGTTGACACCTTCACCCTTGGAGGACAGCGTATGGGAATCTGTACGTGCTCCCGGACTGGCAGGCACCTGGCCACGTTCACCCGTCAGCCCGGGTCGAGTCTGTACACATTGACTACTACGCCTCCTCAGGTAGCTGCATCTGCGTCAGGTAAGCTAGCGGCCCCCTACTCGTGTCGCGCCCTGTCGCATCAGACGCTCCTCTGGCACCACCGCCTTGGTCACCCCTCCGTGGCACGCCTCCGTGGCATGCACTCCCGTCTCCTTGTCTCTGGTCTTCCCAAGTCTCTGCCTCCCCTCCCACCCTCGCCTGCCCCACCCTGCCTTCCCTGTATCGAGGGGCGGCAGCGCGCCGCTCCTCACTCCTCCTCGTTCCCCCCGACGACTGCTCCCCTGCAGACTCTCCACCTGGATATGTGGGGCCCAGCCCGCGTCCGTGGACAGGGCCACGAGCGGTACTTTCTGCAAGTTGTCGATGACTACACGCGTTACACCACGGTCTTCCCCTTGCGCCGCAAGGAGGAGGTCCCTGATGTTTTGATCCCTTGGATCCGCGATGTTCGTCTCCAGCTCCGCAAGCGTTTCGAGATGGACCTTCCCGTCCTTCGTCTGCACTCTGACAGAGGTGGTGAGGTTTCCTCAGACCTCTTGCGGGACTTTTGTCGTGGGGAGGGCATTCGCCAGACGTTCACGCTTCCGGCCTCTCCGCAGCAGAATGGGGTTGCTGAGCGCCGCATTGGCTTGGTCATGGAGGTCGCTCGTACCTCGATGATCCATGCAGCTGCCCCCCATTTTCTGTGGCCGTTTGCGGTCCGCTACGCTGCGCATAAGCTCAACCTCTGGCCCCGTGTCTCCTTGCCGGAGACCTCGCCGACACTGCGTTGGACGGGAGAGGTTGGCGATGCGTCGGTGTTCAGGGTCTGGGGATGTCGAGCCATTTTCCGCGATACGTCCGCGGACAAGCTCTCCTCACGCGCCGTTCCCTGTGCCTTCCTTGGATTTCCCCTTGACGCGCCTGGCTGGCAGTTTTACCACCCCACCTCGCGCCGTGTCCTGCCCTCTCAGGACGTCACGTTTGACAAGTTGGTTCCCTTTTACCGTCTCTTCCCCTACCGCACTGCCCCTCTCCCTCCCCCACCGCTATTCCTCGCACCAGGTCCTCCTCCGGTAGACCCCATCCCCCCTCAGGGTCCTGCTCCCTCAGGTGTGTCCCAGGTAGACCCTGTCAAGCCTGTCAAGGTAGCTGTCGACTCTGGTGCTGCTAGGGGTACTGCTTCTGGGGGTGCTGAGCCTGCGGGTGCGAGACCTGGGGGTGCTGAGCGTGAGCGTGCGGAGCCTGAGGGTGCTGAGCCTGGGGTTGCTGAGCCTGGGGGTACAGAGCCTGGGGGTGCTGAGCCTGGGGTTGCTGAGTCTGAGGGTGCGGAGCCTGGGGGTGGTGAGCCTGAGCGTGCGGAGCCTGGGGGTGCTGAGCCTGAGCGTGCGGAGCTTGGGGGTGCTGAGCCTGAGCGTGCTGAGCCTGGGGGTGCTGAGCCTGAGCGTGCTGCGCTTGGAGGTACTTTGTCTTTTGGAGGTCCTCCGGGTGTCTTGTCACGGCGGGAGACACTCTCTCCACCGCAGCTGCGCGAGTGGTTTGCTCGGAGCTAGAGACTTCAGAGTGGCACTGCTGGAGCCGGAGGTGCTGCTGGTGCTGGAGGTGCTGCAGGAGCTGGTGCTACTGGAGGTGTTGGCGCCGCTGGTCCCGGAGGTGCTCGTACTGGAGGTACTAGAGCTGCTGGAGCTGGAGGTGCTGCTGGAGCTGGAGCTGTTGGAGGTGCTGGAGCCGCTGGTCCCGGAGGTGCTTGTACTGAAGGTACTGGAGCTGCTGGAGCTGGGGGTGCTGCTGGAGCTGGAGCTGCTGGAGGTCCTAGAGCGGCTGGAGCCGCTGGTCCCGGAGGTGCTCGTACTGGAGGTACTGGAGCTGCTGGCGCTGGTGTCGCGATATATATTTATATATGTTTATAACTGCCTGTAGCTTTAGCTTTAGTGTAGTTATGTTTCTTTGTTGTGGTGGTGCACCTCTTTGTTTCTTTGCTATATGTTCTTGCAAACCTATAGTGAAGACACACAATTCTACTTGGTGACTCCCTTGGCCTCGTCTCTCGTCACCCGCTTGGCCTAGGCTTCTAAGCCTAGGCCCTAAACCCGGTTCTTAAGATAAGTCAGTGCCGTAACATGGTATCAGAGCGGTCCGTCCTAGGACCTATTTCGTTTATGGGCCCACCACATTTCGCGACTGCTACAGTTAGTGGCGCGAAATCCGCACCTTGCGTTTTTTTTTTTTTTTTTTTTTTTTTGTGCCAAGGAGAATTGAATCATGGTTGGGTTCACTATAGGACCAAAGGTACATATAGCAAACAAACAGGTGCACCACCAAGCAAACAATCAGATAACTACACTATAGTAACTACAGCAAGCAGGATATATTAAATATAACTTTAACACACCCCCTTAGCCTGCTTGCAGTAATATCTAGTGCAGTCAACACCCCCTGAAGGGGTAGAGCAGGCACGGTGGGAGACGGCAGACGGTTTACGTGGGGGGAGGCGGCGAGAGGGAGAGAGGAGAGAAGAGGAGATAAGAACACAGGAGGGGGTGAGTGAGTGATGAGGAGAGGAGGTGGGGGGGTGGCCGCGGCATCCCCTCTTACTAACCCCCTTTTACGAAAGGGGGGTTGAGTGGGGGATGAGGAGAGGAGGTGGGGGGGTGGCCGCAGCGTCCCCTCTTACTAACCCCCACATCCCCACCCCCAATCAACCACCCTCCTTCAACCTCACCCCCCATTTCAGCCACCCCCTGGAACCGCACCCCCTCCCTCCCTTCCTCCACACCCCTGCCCAACCCACAGTTGTCTCTGCCCTGTCCTTCACACTGCAGCCAGCCCTCCCACCCCCCCGCTCCCGCCACCTACCCCCCACAGTAGCAGCCGCGGGAGGGGAGAGGCAGGGCAGAGGGTGGTGCTCTGCTGGCGGGGTTCTGCTGGCGGGTTCTCTGCTGGCGGGGTTCTCTGCTGGCGGGGTTCTCTGCTGGCGGGGTTCTCTGCTGGCGGGGTTCTCTGCTGGCGGGGTTCTCTGCTGGCGGGGTTCTCTGCTGGCGGGGTTCTCTGCTGGCGGGGTTCTCTGCTGGCGGGGTTCTCTGCTGGTGGGGTTCTCTGCTGGTGGGGTTCTCTGCTGGCGGGGTTCTCTGCTGGCGGCTGGCCCTGGAGTTGGTGCTGGTGCTGGCGGCTGGCCCTAGAGCTGGTGCTGGTGCTGGCGGCTGGCCCTGGTGCTGGTGCTGGTGCTGGCGGCTGGCCCTGGAGCTGGTGCTGGTGCTGGCGGCTGGCCCTGGTGCTGGTGCTGGCGGCTGGCCCTGGAGCTGGTGCTGGTGCTGGCGGCTGGCCTTGGTGCTGGTGCTGGCGGCTGGCCCTGGAGCTGGTGCTGGTGCTGGCGGCTGGCCCTGGAGCTGGTGCTGGTGCTGGCGGCTGGCCCTGGAGCTGGTGCTGGTGCTGGCGGCTGGCCTTGGTGCTGGTGCTGGTGCTGGTGCTGGCGGCTGGCCCTGGAGCTGGTGTTGGTGCTGGCGGCTGGCCCTGGAGCTGGTGCTGGTGCTGGCGGCTGGCCCTGGAGCTGGTGCTGGTGCTGGCGGCTGGCCCTGGAGCTGGTGCTGGTGCTGGCGGCTGGCCCTGGAGCTGGTGCTGGTGCTGGCGGCTGGCCCTGGTGCTGGTGCCTGGTGCCGGGGCCTGGTGGCTGGCGCTGGTACAGGTGACTGGTGCTGGCGGCTGGCGCTGGTGCTGGTGCCTGGTGCTGGCATGACGGCGCTGGTGCCGGTGCTGGTGCTGGTGACGGGCTTCGGTGCTGGTGCTGGTGCTGGGGCCTGGTGCTGGCGGCTGGTGCTGGTGCTGGTGGAGTTGGAGCCGGAGGTGCTGCTGGAGCTGGAGCTGCTGGAGCGGCGGTGCTGGAGGAGCTGGAGCTGGAGCCGCTGGAGCTGGAGCTGGAGCTGGTGGAGGTGCCGGCCCTGGGGGTGCTGGTGCTGTCGGTTCTGGTTCTGGAGGTACTGTGCGGCTGCGACCGTACTTTGGTCCTCTGCTTCAGCAGGTTCTTGGTCTCCCTCCTTCTACTGGCCTTACTCCTCCCTTACTGTGTCCACCGCCTGACCAGTCCCAGCCGTAGTTACAGCCAGCCTCCCCGCTGCCTGCTCCGTCTCCTTACACTGAGCAGCCCGGAGGTCTTACAGAGCGTCGTGAGCCTGCGTCTCGTCCTGCGTCGCCTGTTCGTGCTGTTCGCACTGGTCGTCGTGTTCCGCGCCAGCGTCCTCCTCCTGTCCCCGGCACGCACCAGATGGCACTTCGTCCTTCTTCTATTCCACTGCGTGTCCCTCTGCCGTCTCCTCCTCCGTCCTCCTTTGCTGACGGTCCGGACCCGGAGTCTGACTCCCTTCGTGCTGCTAGTCCTACTGTCACGCGTCTACTGGCCACTGTTGTCACTGACCCTTCGTTTGAGTGTACTGCTGTGTCTGCTCTTGTTGCTGAGCTGGTTGACTTTGCTGCTCGCTGTCGTCTTGACTACGCCACTAGTCTTGTTGCTGAGTCTGAGTCTGTCTGTCCTCCGTCCGTCGGGGGTGAGTGTGCTCTTGGCACGGACGTCCTTGAGGACAGGCAGGAGGACTTTGATTGTTTTGCAGCTGCTGTTCCTCATCTCGTGTCCATGCTGATTGCACCTGAGGGAGACCCGGATGCACCAGACATCCCGACCCCGCGCTCTTACACAGAGGCAATTGAGGGTCCCTACTCCTCTCAGTAGCAGTCAGCCATGGACGCAGAGATGGCATCCTGGAAGTCCACAGGCACTTACGTCGACGAGGTTTCCCCACCTGGGGCGAACATCGTCAGTATCATGTGGATTTACAGGGTGAAGCGGCCGACGGGTTCTCCGCCTGTCTTCAAGGCGCGTTACGTTGCACGAGGCTTCAGTCAGCGACAGGGAGTTGACTTCTTCCAGACCTTCTCCCCTACCCCGAAGATGACCACTCTTCGGGTTCTGCTGCACGTTGCCGCTCAGCGTGACTACGAGCTTCACTCTCTTGACTTCAGCACTGCTTTCCTACAGGGCAGCCTACACGAGGAGATCTGGCTGCGCCGCCCACCTGGCTTCACTGGGTCGTTTCCTGCAGGTACCCAGTGGAGCCTCCGGTGGCCAGTCTACGGTCTTCGCCAGGCGCCTCGAGAGTGGCACAACACACTGAGGACTACGCTTGCGGCGCTTGGGTTTGCTCCTTCCACTGCTGACCCGTCGCTGTTTCTACGCACCGACACTTCGCTGCTGCCGTTCTACATCCTCGTGTACATCGACGACTTGGTCTTTGCCACTACTGACACTGCTTGACTGGCCCACGTGAAGTCGGAGCTGCAAAAGAGACACACGTGCACAGACCTGGGTGAGCTGCGTAGCTATCTTGGCTTGCAGATCATCCGGGAGAGAGCACAGCGCACCATTATCTTGACTCAGTCTCACATGGTGCAGCAGGTCCTTCAGCGCTTCGACGTCCAGTACTCCTCACCACTGTCCACTCTTCTGCCTACCGGTCACTCGCTCTCACCTCTGCCTTCGGATGAGTCCGTAGAGCCGAGTGGCCCGTATCCAGAACTTGTGGGCTGCCTCATGTACCTGATGACCTGCACTTGACCTGAGCTTGCTCACCCTCTTAGCATCCTGGCACGCTACGTTGCGCCCGGGAGACACCGACCAGAGCACTGGAAGACCGCTAAAAGGGTGATGCGCTACTTGTGCAGTACGTTGGGGTTGGGGCTTGTGCTTGGAGGACGGGCTCGAGTTGTCCTCACTGGTCACGCTGACGCTTCTTGGGTTGACGACTTGGCTATGCAGCGGTCGTCACAGGGTTACACCTTCAGCCTTGGCTCCGGTTCTATTTCGTGGCTGTCTACCCGCTCGTCTTTTGTTCTCAGCTCCAGTTGTGAGGCTGAGATCTACGCAGGGACCATGGCTGCACAGGAGTTACGCTGGCTCACCTACTTGCTGACCCACTTGGGAGAGCCGCCTCGTTCTCCTCCAGTTCTGTACGTCGACAACAAGGCCATGATTGCCTTGTGTCAGGAGCACAGACTGGGGCACAGAACGAAGCACATCACTCTTCGCTACTTCCTTGCTCGAGAGTTGCAGCAGCGTGGTCAGCTTTGTCTTGTTTACATGGCCTCTCAGGCCAACACTGGTGATATCTTCTCCAAGGCACTTCAGCCTTGTGATCATCAGTGTTTCTGTATTGTTCTAGGCCTTGTGCCTACTTTGCCTCACTTGCTCACTTCTTGACTTTACCTGTTCTGTAATCTATATACATATACCTGCATGCTTACACTTGCTAGGTTGTGATCACTGTACTGCTTGTTCTCCTCTATATATAGATATAACTCTGCATGTGAACTGGCCTTGTGGCCATTTGCTTGTGCTCATACTGCGTGGTGACTTTGTGATCCACCCTGAGCTTGCTTTGCTTTTCTTGACCGGTCTTGTGACCTCTTGTTCTCCCCCTTTGCCTATGGGGGTGTGTCAAACTTATATGTTGCTCATTGTGTAGGCTGTAGTGGGGTAGCCCATATGGGGTACAACCCAATTAGGGTTAGCACATGTACCCATCCTACTGTTAGTCATTCTCTTTCCTCGTTCATTCTCCTGACAATAAGCATACAGCCTGAGTCGTAACTGATTCAGTGGATGACCTAACTACTGACACGTCGAGCAGTTGCTCTACCATACCACTCCTTTATGGCGTTTTTAACTGTGCCCGCGGAACCTCCCTGACCGATCGTAAACCCTCCTTCCACGTAATGTCCTTCTCGTTAGCAAAGATGTTGTTGAGGGGTTGTGTTTCATCTGAGGCCAGGTGCCCCCAGTCCCTGCCACTTGTCGTGTTTGTCATGTGCCCCTGCATGCTTCTCCCTTTGTTGTAAAAGTATACATGACGGATGAAGCTCGCCATAATTTTCCTGACCACCCTTTTGTGTTGAAACTTTTCCTGCCTGAAGACTGTCAACAGGAGTTGAGGTTGGCCCCGTCCTTGCTTGGGCGGAGCCGACTTCGTTGTCGGGAGTGCGGGATGTGCAGCCGACCTGCAGCAGTGGGCGAGCTGGTCGACGGGGCTGATCGACCTGCACGGGGGCCATTGCAGGGGCACCGACTTCGGAGGGCGCCGAGTGTAGGTGGTCGACCAGGCAAGGTCGACCTCGGAGGCATCGACTAGGAGATGCCGACCTGGGGCAGCCGACTTGGGTGGTCGGCTGACAGCTGGGCTGGTGGACCTCGAGCTGGTCAACCAGGTGTGCGGTCGAATTGGTGCGGTCGACCAGTGGTGGTTGTCGACCTGGGTGGTCGACAATCACAAGGAGGAGTTGGTCGACGAGGTGGTTGCCCGGTCGACCAGGTTACCCGGGCGACGGGTTTTTGCAGAGGCACGCGACGGTTGCCCAGGCGTTTGTGGAGAGGACGATCTCGGTGTGGTATCCCGAGGTCGACGTGGCTGATTGGGAGCAATCGTCAGCACGAGGACGATTTGGTGTGTGCGCTGTGCAGGTGACAAGACACAGCCCGCCAATCATCTGCGAGCACCTGCGAAGCAGGTGCGCTGCTATCCTGCGGGTGCAACGCTGTGCAGCCGACTTGCTGCAGCGTTGGCACGCCGTCGACTTACAGTGTTGGCATGCCGCGACTTTGCTCTGCTGGAGCACGGTCGACCAAGTCGTGTTGGAACGCGATCGACCGTGCTGCGCTGGCAGTCGACCGACTTGCATGCTAGCTCTAATGTGGTCAGTCTTGCCAGCCTTGTTGGAATCATTCTGAACTTTTGTTCTGAAAACTTTTCCTAGTGAAACTCTTGCCAATTTTCCCCGTGAACTAGCAAGTAGTGAGCACACAAGGAAATGACTAAGGAACGAATGCAGAGATCACTCCTATCACGTGTCTAGCCAGTAGACCTGCTCCCGTTGCTAGAGTTATCTCCGCAAAGACTGCACCACACCTCTCCACCTAGAGTTGGTGAAAAGTGATGGCGATCAGCGACAGCTCTGAGAAACATGACTTCATACTGACTTCCCGGAACAAGAAGTCGCCCACGCTCTTCGCCTCCTCCCTGGCTCCCAAAATACTATGCGTTGCTTGCAGATTTGTATAACTCCTTCCACTTCCGGGCACGTCTCTTCTGCCCCACAGTGTGGACAGTGCACCGAATCCCCCAAACAGTGGAGCCTGGCTCCCACTAGCAGATTTCTGCAGTGCAAACAAACAAGCACCTCCCTAGCTCTAGAGGGGACCATCAACGAGTCCCGTGTAGCAATGGTTTTTTCCCAATTAACTTTTCTCCCGTACTCCTCTTCCCAGCTGACCTGCTGTTTCGGCTTCTCGGCTGGCTCCCTTATTGCCCTCCTTAGGATTTTCATAGCTACCAGCTCCTCGCCCTTGCATAGAGCCAACTCACGCAGCCTGATGAGGTGATGCCCAAGCAGCCCCAGAACCTTCCCATCCACTCTTTCATTGGTGTAGCCCAAGATGTGCTGATGGCGAAAGGGCTAGCTTAAGGAACTGGTACCAGCTGCCCCCGCACCATCTTTACTTTCCTCACTACCAGCCTCTCTCCCTCTGTCTTGAGCACTTTCCAGTATAATTTTTGCCTTGCATGGTGAAGGTCCATGTGCATTAGATTTGTCGCCTGGAGAATCTCTTCCCCCGACCGTTTTTTCAACAGTGTATTCCGCCTCTCCTCTTGTGTTGCCTTAAAAGCTTTCAGCGCCCATCTGGTTGGGATCTTCTCCCCCAAATCCCTGATTAGCCTCTGATGGTCCTTAACCGTGATCGTTCCGTCTGGTTCTGTGATGAGCAGGTCCCCCAAATTCAATCCCTTCAAAGACTTTGATCTGCGTTGCGCTCCAAAAAGGCTCCTCACCCTGAAGAAGATGCGCTTGTTAAACCAAAGATGCTCCTGCTCCACCTCCCATCTGTTAGAATCTAGCAGCAGGAATGAATGAACTATGGAAGGGTTGGGTACAAGTATGAAATCCTAAAAGGGGCTGTACCCCATATTGGCTACCCCACTACAGCCTAAACATATATAGCATATATCTACTTTAACACACCCCCATAGGCAAAGTGGGGGAGAGCAAGGGGTCACAAGACCAGTCAAGAGAAGCAAAGCAAGCTCAGGGTGGATCACAACGTCACCACACACACTGAGCACAAGCAAAGGGCCACAAGGCCAGTTCACATGCAGAGGTATATATGCAACAACAGCAGTACAGTGATCTCTACCTAACAGAACAAGCATGCAGGTATATATATATAGATCGCAGTACAAGCAAAGACTACAGCAAGTGAGGAAAAGTGGGCACAAGGCCTAACAAAGTGTAGAAACGCTGATGATCACCAGACGGAAGTGCCTTGGTGAATATATCAGCAGTGTTGGCCCGAGTGGCCACGTGAGCAAGACGAAGCTGACCACGCTGCTGCAACTCTCGAGCCATGAAGTAACGCAGAGCGATGTGCTTCGTTCTGTGCTCCAGTCTGTACTCCTGACACAAGGCAATGGCGGCCTTGTTGTTGACGTACAGCACTGGAGGAGAACGAGGCCGCTCTCCCAAGTCGGTCAGCAGGTAGGTGATCCAGCGTAACTCCTGTGCAGCCATGGCTGTGGCGTAGATCTCAGCCTCACAACTGGAGCTGAGAACAGAAGACGAGCGTGTAGAACGCCAAGAAACTGAACCAGAGCCAAGGCTGAAGGTGTAACCCTGTGACGACCGCTGCGTAGCCTGGTCGTCAACCCAAGAAGCGTCTGAGTGCCCAGTGAGGACAACTGCGCTCCGCCCTCCAAGCACGAGCCCCATGCCCGATGTACCGCACAAGTAGCGCAGTACCCTCTTCGCAGCATCCATGCGCACCTTTCGGTGCCGACCAGGAGCCACGTAGCGAGCCAGAAGGCCAAGAGGGTACGCAAGGTCAGGTCGAGTGCAGGTCATCAGGTACATGAGGCAGCCCACAAGCTCTGGGTACGGGCCACTCGGCTCTACGGACTCGTCCGAAGGTGGATCTGAGAGTGAGTGGCCTGTAGCCAGAGGAGTGTGCTGTGGCGAGGACCAGGTGAAGCCGAAGCGCTGAAGGACCTGCTGCACCATGTGTGACTGAGTCAGTGTGATGGTGTGGCGTGCTCTGTCCCGGGTGATCTGCAAGCCAAGGTAGCTGCGCAGTTCACCCAGGTCTGTGCACGTGTGTCTCTTCTGCAGCTCCGACTTCACCAGGGCGAGAGCCTCAGTGTCAGCAGTGGCAAAGACCAAGTCGTCGACGTACACGAGGATGTAGAACGGCGGCAGCGACGTGTCGGTGCGCAGAAACAGCGACGGGTCAGCAGTCGACGGAGAAAACCCAAGAGCCGCAAGTGTAGTCCTCAGTGTGTCGTGTTAAAGTTATATTTAATATATCCTGCTTGCTGTAGTTACTATAGTGTAGTTATCTGATTGTTTACTTGGTGGTGCACCTGTTTGTTTGCTATATGTACCTTTGGTCCTATAGTGAACCTAACTATTCCCTCTCTCGCTTGGCACAAACTCTCTCGACTCCCGCTTGGCCTAGGCTACTAAGCCTAGGCCTACTAGCTACACCCGTCGCCTAGATTACGTTCGTTTGTTGACATGGTATCAGAGCGATTAAAATCCTGACCTAAGTTAATGGGCCCACCCATTCGCGGCACGGCGCTCGCTGCGACGGGCGCGGCGGCGAGCTGGCCGCGTTTCCCTCGTTGCCAGCCCGTCGTTTTTTCCCTCGTCGCCTGCCCGTCGCCAGCCCGTCGCGTTTTCCCCCGTCGCCAGCCCGTCGCGTTTCCCTCGTCGTCAGCCCGTCGCTTTTCCCCCCCGTCACCACCTCTGCCCGCGCCTACGCCTGCCGTCGAGTTTGCGCGAGAGTGGGGAAAGGGGGGGGGGGGGCGGCATCGGGAATGAAGGGGACGGCGACCGTGGCGGTCGTCGCGGCCCTTCCCCCCCCCGTCCCGTTTTCTTCCCTCCCGTCGCCTCGCTCCGCCCGTCGCACTCCCCCGGCCCCCTGCCCATCACCCACCCCGTCGCGACTGTTCGCGTGTGCAGCGGCGGTCGCTGTGGGTGGGAGAGGGAGGAGGGGAAGGGATTGGCGGCGGAACTCTGTAAGGGGGAGTGGGAAAGGGGGAAGGGAGTGGTGGCGGAATGCTGTGGGGGAGAGAGAGGAAAAGGGGGAAGGGAGTGGCGGCGGAACACCAGCGATCACCGCCAGCGCACCGGCGATCGCACCAGCTCTTGCGCGCCTCCTACCGTCAGATCCCGCCCAGCCTGTAGCCCGTCTGCAGCTCGTCCCACCCGTCGCGCCCCATCAGCACCAGGCACCAGCACCAGCGCCAGCCGCCAGCACCAGCACCGGCACCAGCGCCGTCATGCCAGCACCAGCACCAGCGCCAGCCGCCAGCACCAGGCACCAGTACCAGCGCCAGCCACCAGGCCCCGGCACCAGGCACCAGCACCAGGGCCAGCCGCCAGCACCAGCACCAGCTCCAGGGCCAGCCGCCAGCACCAGCACCAGCACCAGCTCCAGGGCCAGCCGCCAGCACCAGCACCAGCTCCAGGGCCAGCCGCCAGCACCAGCACCAGCTCCAGGGCCAGCCGCCAGCACCAGCACCAGCTCCAGGGCCAGCCGCCAGCACCAGCACCAGCTCCAGGGCCAGCCGCCAGCACCAGCACCAGCTCCAGGGCCAGCCGCCAGCACCAGCACCAGCTCCAGGGCCAGCCGCCAGCACCAGCACCAGCTCCAGGGCCAGCCGCCAGCACCAGCACCAGCTCCCGGGCCAGCCGCCAGCACCAGCACCAGCTCCAGGGCCAGCCACCAGCACCAGCACCAGCTCCAGGGCCAGCCACCAGCACCAGCACCAGCACCAGCACCAGGGCCAGCCGTCAGCACCAGCACCAGCTCCAGGGCCAGCCGCCAGCACCAGCACCAGCTCCAGGGCCAGCCGCCAGCACCAGCACCAGCTCCAGGGCCAGCCGCCAGCACCAGCACCAGGGCCAGCCGCCAGCACCAGCACCAGCTCCAGGGCCAGCCGCCAGCACCAGCACCAGCACCAGGGCCAGCCGCCAGCACCAGCACCAGCTCCAGGGCCAGCCGCCAGCACCAGCACCAGCTCCAGGGCCAGCCACCAGCAGAGATCCCTGCCAGCAGAGAACCCCGCCAGCAGAGCACCACCCTCTGCCCTGCCTCTCCCCTCCCGCGGCTGCTACTGTGGGGGGTAGGTGGCGGGAGCGGGGGGGTGGGAGGGCTGGCTGCAGTGTGAAGGACAGGGCAGAGACAACTGTGGGTTGGGCAGGGGTGTGGAGGAAGGGAGGGAGGGGGTGCGGTTCCAGGGGGTGGCTGAAATGGGGGGTGAGGTTGAAGGAGGGTGGTTGATTGGGGGTGGGGATGTGGGGGTTAGTAAGAGGGGACGCTGCGGCCACCCCCCCACCTCCTCTCCTCATCCCCCACTCAACCCCCCTTTCGTAAAAGGGGGTTAGTAAGAGGGGACGCCGCGGCCACCCCCCCACCTCCTCTCCTCATAACTCACTCACCCCCTCCTGTGTTCTTATCTCCTCTTCTCTCCTCTCTCCCTCTCGCCGCCTCCCCCCACGTACCCCTCTGCCGTCTCCCACCGTGCCTGCTCTACCCCTTCAGGGGGTGTTGACTGCACTAGATATTACTGCAAGCAGGCTAAGGGGGTGTGTTAAAGTCATATTTAATATATCCTGCTTGCTGTAGTTACTATAGTGTAGTTATCTGATTGTTTGCTATATGTACCTTTGGTCCTATAGTGAACCTAACTATTCTCCCTCTCGCTTGGCACAAACTCTCTCGACTCCCGCTTGGCCTAGGCTACTAAGCCTAGGCCTACTAGCTACACCCGTCGCCTAGATTACGTTCGTTTGTTGACATGTCCTGCCACTCACGTGGTGCCTGGCGGAGACCGTAGACCGGCCGCCGGAGGCTCCACTGGGTACCAGGAGGGAACGACCCAGTGAAGCCAGGAGGGTGGCGCAGCCAGATCTCCTCGTGCAGGCTGCCTTGTAAGAAAGCTGTGCTGAAGTCAAGAGAGTGAAGCTCGTAGTCACGCTGAGCGGCAACGTGCAGCAGCACCCGAAGAGTGGTCATCTTCGGGGTGGGGGAGAAGGTCTGAAAGAAGTCTACTCCCTCTCGCTGACTGAAACCTCGAGCAACGTAACGAGCCTTGAAGACAGGCGGAGAACCTGGCGGCCGCTTCACCCTGAAAATCCACATGCCACTGACGATGTTCGCCCCAGGAGGGGGAACCTCGTCAACGTAAGTGCCTGTGGAATTCCAGGATGCCATCTCTGCGTCCATGGCTGTCTGTCACTGAGAGGAGTACTCACCCGCGATCGCCTCAGCGTAAGAGCGCGGGGTCGGGATGTCTGGTGCATCCGGGTCTCCCTCAGGGGCAAGCCGCATGGACACGAGATGAGGCGCAGCGGCTGCAAGACACTCAAGGTCCTCCTGCCTGTCCTCAAGGACGTCCGTGCCAAGAGCACACTCACCCCCGACGGACGGAGGACAGACAGACTCAGACTCAGCAACCAGACTAGCGGCGTAGTCTAGACGACAGGCAGCAGCAAAGTCAACAAGCTCAGCGACTAAGGCAGACGCAGCAGCAGACTCAAACGACAGGTCAGTGACAACAGTGGCTAGAAGACGCATGACTGTAGGGTGAGCAGCACGAGCGCGGTCAGACTCAGGCTCAGCAACGACAGGCAGAGAAGACGCAGGAGGGGACGGCATGGGAACACGCTGCGGAGGAGAGGTAGGACGACGAACTACGAGGTGGGTGCCGGTGACAGCCGGCTGATGCGAACGAGGAACACGACGACCAGGACGACCAGAACGGAGAGGCGAGACAGGACGCGACGCAGGCTCACGACGCTCAGTAAGACCCCCTGTCTGCTCAGTGTAAGGAGAAAGAGCAGGCAGCGGTGAGCCAGGCTGTAACGGAAGACCAGTAGACGAAGGGAGACTAAGAGCCTGGCGAAGCACAGAGGCAGACGGTGGCTGAGACGACGGAGACGGTGGAGCAAGGAACAGGCGGGGCTATGCAGCGCCACCAGCACCAGCTGCTCCAGCACCCCCAGCAGCTCCAGCACCTCTAGCAGCTCCAGAACCCTCAGCGCCAGCTCGTCCAGGACCAGCTCCACCAGCACCAGCACCCCCAGAACCGGCACCTCCAGTCCCAGGGTCTCCAGTCTCAGTGTCTCCAGTAGCAGCACCCCCAGACCCAGGGTCTCCAGCAGGAGCACCCTCAGGCTCAGCACCTCCAGCCCTAGCAGCTCCAGTACCTCCAGTACAAGCACCTCCGGGACCAGCACCACTCCCAGCTCCAGTGACGCCAGCAGAAGTACCTCCAGCGGTAGAGCCCCGAGCTCCAGAAGCGCGACCCTGACGGCGACCGTACCAGACGTGCAGCTGCTGTGAGGTGAGAGGCACACGCGGACGAAGGCGGCTACTCCAAGGAGACCGCACAACAGCAGACTCAGAACCCTCAGCGCCAGCACCCGCAGCAGCTCCAGAACCTCCAGTGCCAGCACCCGCAGCAGCTCCAGAACCTCCAGCGCCAGCACCCTCAGCAGCTCCAGAACCTCCAGCTCCAGTACCCGAAGCAGCTCCAGAACCTCCAGCAGAAAAAACTCCAGTAGCAGCAGGGCCTCTAGCTCCAGCAGCGCGACCCTGACGGCCAACGTACCACTCACGCAGCTGCTGTGGGGAGAGAGGGAGACGACGACGAGAGTGCAGTGGCGAGGTACCAGTAGAGCGACTACGGAGACGGCCGTCCCAGGGAGACTGCTCACCGGACGCCTCAGTGCCCCCAGGTGCAGCACCCCCAGACTCAGTACCCCCAGGCTCAGAACCCCCAGACTCCTCACGTCCAGGCTCAGCACCTCCAGTCTCCGCACCCCCAGGCTCCGTACCTCCAGGCTCCGCACCCCCAGGCTCAGCACCCCCAGGCTCCGCACCCCCATGCTCAGCACCCCCAGAAGCAGTACCCCGAGCAGGACCACCCTCAGCAGGACCTGAGTCACCAGTGACCTCAACCGGCGCAGACAAGGGAGGAGGGTCTACCTGAGACACACCTGAAGGAGCAGGACCGGGAGCGGGGAGGGGGTCTACCTGGGGAGCACCTGGAACGAGGAAGAGCGGCGGGGGGGGAAGAGGGGCAGTGCGGTAGGGGAAGAGACGGTAAAAGGGAACCGACTCGTCGAACGTGACGTCCTGGGAGGGGAAGACACGGCGCGAGGTGGGGTGGTAAAACTGCCAACCAGGCGCGTCGGGGACAAAGCCAAGGAAGACACAGGGAACAGCGCGGGCGAAGAGCTTGTCCGCGGTGGTATCGCGGACAAAGGCACGAGCACCCCAGACCCGGAAACGCGACGCATCGCCAACCTTCCCCGTCCACAGCAGTGTGGGCGAGGTCTCCGGCAAGGAGACACGGGGCCAGAGGTTGAGCTGATGCGCGGCGTACCGGACCGCAAACGGCCACAGAAAATGGGGGGCAGCCGCATGGATCATGGAGGTATGAGCGACCTCCATGACTAAGCCAATGCGGCGCTCAGCAACCCCATTCTGCTGCGGAGAGGCCGGAAGCGTGAACGTCTGGCGGATGCCGTGCTCCGCACAGAAGGCTGCCAAGAGGTCGGAGGAAAACTCCCCACCTCTGTCAGAGTGCAGACGTAGGACGGGAAACTCCGTCCCGAACCGCTCGCGGAGCTGGAGACGAGTAGCGCGGATCCAAGGGATCAAAACATCAGGGACCTCACTCTTGGTGCGCAAGGGGAAGACCGTGGTGTAGCGCGTGTAGTCGTCGACGACCAGCAGGAAGTACCGCTCGTGGCCCTGTCCACGGACGCGGGCTGGGCCCCACACGTCCAGGTGGAGAGTCTGCAGGGGAGCCTCTGTGGGAGGGAACGAGGAGGAGTGAGGAGCGGCGCGCTGCCGCCCCTCGACACAGGGAAGACAGGGAGGAGCAGGCGAGGGTGGGAGGGGAGGGAGAACCCTGGGAATACCAGAGACAAGGACACGGCGGTGCATGCTGCGAAGGCGCTGCACCGAGGGGTGACCAAGGCGGTGGTGCCAAAGGAGGGTCTGGTGCGACAAGGCGCAACACGAGCAGGGGGCCGACAACTGACCTGGCGCAGACGCAGACGCAGCTACCTGAGGGGACGCAGTGGTCAGTGTGTACAGGCCCGACCCCGGCTGCCGAGTGAAGGTAGCCAGGTGACGACCCGTCTGAGCACACGTGCAGTGTGTCACACGCTCGTAGGCATGGGTGAACTGGTGAACACCCGCGTCCTGGAGCGCAGAACCCGCCACCAAGTTCGTAGAGAACGAGGGGAGGTACAGACCCGACAGTGTGCCAGACGGGATAGCAGGACAAGGGAGGACAGTGGAGGAGGTCGCACGGACTGGACCCCCAGAGGGGTCTGCCAGGGAGACTGGAACCGACCGGCTGAGCGGCGTGAGGGTGGTGCTGTCGCGAAAGAAGGAGCGAGAAGCACCAGAGTCAAGTGTGAAGGTGTACAAGGCCTCAGCAGGCGCAGTACCAGAGAGAGCAGACTCACCAGCACCTGAAGCAGCAGCCTCACCAGCACCTAGAGCAGGAGACGCACGAGCACCTAGAGCAACAGCCTCATCAGCACCGAGAGCAGCAGGCTCTATACATGGGTCAGGCGGTACGCACAGGTAACAGGCACGGTCAGCACTAGTAGGCAATGCATACATGGCAGTGAGAATAGCATCATAGTCAAGAGCAAATATATCTACCCTCTGCCCAAGTAGCTCCACCCAGTCAGGGAGCTCAGCCTCGTCGCCAAACTCGGTACGCCAGGCGTCGCTCAGACGGGCGAAGCAGCGGGACTGTGTGTGACTAAACGTCCCGCAAGCCTGACCCGTCCGATCACCTGTGCGAATGACGTACGGGCAGCGAACGGTACTCAAAGACCCTCTACTCTGAGCGTACCACTTACGAAGCTGCTGGGACGTAAGTGTCTCGCGCGGACGCAGCTGCAGCTGAAGCTGGCCACTGCCAGACGCTCCCGACTGACCAGCTCCAGGGCGACAGCCACGACGGCTACCGCCACAACCCCAGCTAGCGTACCACTCACGAAGCTGCTATGGCGTGAGAGACTCGCGCGGACGTCGCTGGAGCTGCATCTGGCCACCGCCAGTAGCAGCAGTAGCAGTGGTAGTGGCAGTAGTAGCAGCAGCAGCGCGGGCAGGGCAGGCGCGGCAGGCAGGTAGGCAGGCAGGCAGACAGGCAGGCAGGCAGGCTGGCAGGCAGGCAGACAGGCTGGCAGGCAGACAGGCAGGCTGGCAGGCAGGCAGTGCGCGAACAAGGCAGGTGCTCACCAGTGGCGGGAAGAGCAGGCGCTCGCCGGGCGAGCAAGGCCGGCGCTCAGCGGGCGGCTGCACGGGGTCCAGGGGCGGCGTCGCGGGTCCAGGGGCGGCGTCGCGGGGTCCAGGGGCGGCTCCACTGAGTCCAGGGGCGGCTGCACCAGGGGCGGCTGCTTCAGGGGCCAGGGGCGGCTGCTCTGGGTCCAGGGGCGGTTGCTCGAGGGTCCAGGGGCGGCTGCATCAGGGGCGGCAGCTGCAGGGGCCAGGGGCGGCTGCTCAGGGTCCAGGGTCAGCTGCTCGAGGGTCCAGGGGCGGCTGCACCAGGGGCGGCTGCTGTAGGAGCCAGGGGCGGCTGCTCGAGAGTCCAGGGGCGGCTGCACGAGGGTCCAGGGGCAGCCGCGGCGCGCAGGCCTGAAGCGCGCAACACGAGCTGCGGGCGCGGCGCGCGAAGCCGCCGCGGGCTGCGCGAGGACGGCAGCCGCGGCGCGCGGGGCTGCAGCTCGACGTGCGGGCAGCGGACGCGACGCGCGGGGCTGCAGCGCGACGCGCGAGGCTGCAGCGCGACGTGCGGGCAGCTGACGCGATGCACGAGGCTGCAGCGCGACGCACGAGGCTGCAGCGCGAGGCGCGGGGCTGCAGTGCAACGCGCGGGGCTGCAGCACGCAGCGCGGGCTGCGGACGTGGCGCGCGGAGCAGCAGCAAGCCGCGCGCGAGCTGCTGCAGGGCGGGGCCAGGTGGGGCCGCGTCAGTGGCAGGTCGTGGCCGCGAGGAGGGGCGGCGCTCTGGCCTGACAGGCCTGCAGGGGCGGCTCGCGGGCCTGACGGGCCTGCAGGGGCGACGTGCGGACCGTACGAGTCTGCAGGGGCGGCGCATGGGCCTTACGGGCCTGTTGGGGCGGCGCGCTGGCCTAGGGCAGCAGTAGGGAGCGCGAGGGCTGCAGGACGGTGCGCGCAGCGCAGCACGTCACAAGGCAAGGCAGGCAACACGTGGGGTAGCGTGGTAACCGCAACGGTAGGTGGGCCCGGAAAAAAAAAAAAGATGGTCTACGGACCTAGTGCTCTGAAACCATGTTAGAATCTAGCAGCAGGAATGAATGAACTATGGAAGGGTTGGGTACAAGTATGAAACCCTAAAAGGGGCTGTACCCCATATTGGCTACCCCACTACAGCCTAAACATATATAGCATATATCTACTTTGACACCATCTGGACTCTGGTTCCGCAAACAGCGGGAGTTTCCTTTTCCAAAGGATCTGTAGCGTCACTCTCCACCTTTCGCCGCCTCCTTTCCACTATTTGAAGATGTCCGTATGCGCCCATAAGGTGGCCCAACCCAGCGGCATCGACGTCGCTTGCTCCATCATCCAACGCTTTATGTCGTTCGTCTCTGCAATGGCCTTACACAGACTCTCCAGTGCCATGCTGTCTATTTGGTCCTTGAATTAATTACTCTTAAAATTTCGTCTCTTCTCCTTCTGCATGTCAGGTCATAACTTTAGATGACAAAGCGCCGGTCCATGGTTGTCCCGAGACAAAATCGTGACATAGCCTCCTGACTCTCGTCCATAAGTCTATCAGCTGTAGGTATATCTGCGCCTGGAAGAGCAGCACCGTAGGCATTAATCACCGTGACCCTCGGTGATATCGTGAGATGCTGCACTGCGCATCTGCTAAGCGAGCCGCTCACCCTCTCGAAGGCCTTGTCCCAAGACGGTCCCGCCTCTCCATTCGAAGTAATCCATACCCCCTGCAGCCTCTCTGGTTGTCCCGGTTCCGTCACCTTGAAGGGTATTGGTCCTTGTATCTTGCGCATGCAGTTCTTCCCCAATGACATTAACATCGTCTTGTCCTGGTTGACGTGCAGGCCCGACACCTCGTCGAATTCCTTCAGCACTTCCTCCGCCTTCACCACTTAAATGAGGTCGTTAAGCACCAGTGTTGTGCCGTTAGTATACCCCAGGTAACCCGTCTCTCCTTTCCCACACTTCCTGGCTCCTTGCTTCCTCCTTTTAATTTCCTGACACAGTGGCTCCACCGCGCATATGAAAGCAAATGGGGCACTCACTCCAACCTCTACTCCCTGTTTTTCTCCTAGCTAGTCATTGAGTACTTCGCGGCGAAGAGATGGATCTTTCCAGGTTCCCTGCCTGTTTCATCCTGTAAAAAGGCTTTTGGAGGAGGCACACGGCGTCTTCGTCCTCCTCGAAGGCGTGCGGCTGCTCGACATAGATGATCGCATCGACGATCACGTTGGACACGTCGATATGGCAAAGGGGGCGCTGCTTCAAGGCTGTGACACAGATGAGGATTCGCATGGAGGTGTGACGTCCGACAAGTGCAAATGTCTGGTCATAATCGACGAATTGTGTTTGTTCGAAGCCGCGAACTACCCTGTGCGCTTTGTATTTGTCAATGGCGCCGTCCGCAAGAGTCTTGATTCTGAACACCCATTTTCCTGTGAGGATTTTCATCCCCTTTGCGTTTCGTCGCGGTACCAGTTTCCAGGTCCCGCGCCTCTGGAGTGCGGCGACTTCTGCGGCCATGGCTGCTCTCCACTTCTCGGCTTCGGGCCCCTGCAGAGCCTGACGAATGGTGGTGGGCTCAAACAGTTGCTCATTACCACGGATGGCGACGGCGAGGCCGCGAATACGAAGCCCGATAAGGTTGGACTCAGCTGCGTCGATTACTTCCACCACGTCGTCATCATCGCTAGGGATGTCGCGAATTGTGTCGCAAGAGCAGTTGCGGTTGGGGTCTTCCTTCATGGGTGAGTGCATTTCCGCAAGAGGTGTTGTGCGTGCACTGCTTCATGTTGATTGGGGTCAGTTGGGAAGAAGTGCGATGTGCCGAACTCCTTTGTAATGGGTACAAAGTGTCAGATTTATATGACATAGCTGCTGTAGGCTATAGTGGGGTAGCACATATGGGGTACAGTTTTCTAGGGTTTGCACTTGTACCCAACTTTCCCTTAGTCAATCTCATTCCTCATCATTTTCACATGGTATAGAGCGGGTTCCCTCGTGGGAACGCTTCCTAGGGCCCACCAATCGAAAAAAAAAAAAAATCTGCCCGGAGCGCGCTTCGCTCCTGCCCGAGTCGCGCCCCGCGTGCCCTCCCTACCGTCGCGCCCTCTCTAGGCCCCTTACGGCCCCTTCGCGTCGCCCTTAGCGGCCCCTCTGACGGCCCTTCCAGCCGCCCTTACGGCCCCTCGTGCCGCCCTTACGGCCCCTCGCGCCGCCCTTCCGGCCCCTCGCGCCGCCCTTACGGCCCCCTACGGCCCGTCGCCGCCCTTCGCGGCCCCTCGCGCCGCCCTTCACGGCCCGTCGCCGCCCTCCGCGGCCACTCGCGGCCCCTTCACGGCCGGTCGCCGCCCTCCGCGGCCCCTCGTGCCGCCCTTCACGGCCCGTCCGCCGCCCTTCGCGGCCTCTCTCGGCCCGCCGTCGCCGCCTCTACAGCAGCAGCAGCTGCAGTCGCTACAGCGGCCGCGGCCGCCGTCCCAGCAGCAGCAGCATCCGCCGCCCCTGCAGCAGCACCCGCCGCCACTGCAACCGCGGCCGCCGCCGTCCCTGCAGGAGCGGACGCCGCCGCCCCTGCAGCAGCAACTGCCGCCGCCGCTGCAGCAGCGGCCGCCGCCGTCCTGTGAGCAGCAGCCGCCGCTGCCCCTGCAGCAGCCGAGCCGCCCGAGCCGCCGAACCGCCCGAGCCGCCGAGCCGCCCGAGCCGCCGAGCCGCCCGAGCCGCCGAGCCGCCGAACCGCCCGAGCCGCCGAGCCACCCGAGCCGCCGAGTCGCTGAGCTGCCGAGCTGCTGGTGCTGCCGAGCCGCCGAGCCGCCGAGCCGTCCGAGCTGCCCTGTCCTCCACACTCGGTCCGTCTCGCCTGCCCGGTAAGAGCAGCACCTCTACTACTGCGCTGCCCTTAGCCTACTGCTCGTGCTGCTAGTCTACTGCTGTCATGGCTACCCCCAGTGTCCTCGCTTTTGACGCTGAGGGTCGGGCCATTGACTTTGACGTCTGGGTAGATGACCTGCAGCTTTTCCTACAGTGCGATAGGGCAGACGGTCTCTCCCTCTTTGACCTCACTTCTGGTGCCTCTCCTGCCCCCGCTGCTGATGCTGACGCCACTGTTCGCTCACAGTGGGCCACACGCGATGCTGCTGCACGTCTTGCTGTGCGTCGCCACTTGCCTACCTCTGAGCGTGCGCACTTCAGCCAGTACAAGAGTGCTAAGACCTTGTACGACGCTGTAGTTGCACGCTACTCTTCCCCTGCCACTGCTGCACTTAGCCGCCTCATCCTGCCGTACCTCTTCCCTGACCTCGCAGCTTTTCCCACAGTTGCTGACCTCATTACGCACCTCCGCACTAGTGACATTCGCTGCCGCGCTGCCCTTCCCGCTGAGTTCTGCGCCAAGAACCCCCCCCCTATGTACATCACCCTCTACTACATAGTCACCCGCCTCCCTGACACCCTTCGCCCGGTCAGGGACCACTTTCTCTCTGTTTGCCCCACCACCCTCACCGTTGACCTCCTCGAGGAGCGCCTCCTAGCAGCAGAGAAGAGCATAGTCGCTGTAGGAGCCTCTCGTGGTGACCCGCGCGCCCCTGTCTTTGAGGGGTGCTCCCCCTCTCCTCTCTTGCCCTCTGTTGCCTCTGCTGCTGCGGCCGACCTCGTTGGTCTTGAGTCGGTCGGTGCGGCGTCTACCCCTAGCGGGAAACGCCGCCCTGGCAAGGGCAAGGGGGGCAGGGGCGCTGGAGGAGCTAGCGGGGGCGGTGGAGGCAGCGGTGGAGGCGGCGGAGGGGGTGGGGGTGGCGGTGGGGGTGGTGGCGGGGGTGGAGGTGTCGGTGGCGGCAGTGGAGGCGGAGGCGGAGGCGGCGGTGGCGGTGGGAGCGGAGGTGGCGGAGGTGGCGGCGGTGGAGGAGGCGGCGGCGGAGGAGGTGGAGCTGGTCGGGGTGGCGCTGCGCAGAGGGTTGGCTCCGGTGGTGGTCAGCGCCAGCAGCAGCAGCAGCAGCAGCAGCAGCAGCAGCAGCGCACTCGGGACATCCCCCCCCCTCAGCAGCTCCGTGAGTGGTACGCTGCACGCCAGCGGGGTTGGGGTACTGGTCCGTGCACCTACGTCCTACGCACCGGCGACCGCGCGGGTGAGCAGTGCGGGGGTGCGCACTCCACCCAGCGCTGCTTTGGCCGCCTGACGGACGCTTGGCGTCACCAGTTCCCTGAGGCCACTGAGATCCCTCGCTGTCTAGGGCGGGAGTAGCTATCTTTGACCTTGACTTTGATGCTATTCTTGCTGCCATGTATGCTGTGACTATTAGTGATGAGGGTGACTGTTACCGGTGTTTTCCGCCCGACCCGGGCATTGAGACTGCTGCTCTAGGTACTGGTGAGGCTGCTGCTCTAGGTGCTAGCGAGGCTGCTGCTCTAGGTGCTAGTGCGTGTGCTTCCTCAGGTGCTGGTGAGTCTGCTCTCTCAGGTACTGCGTCGGCTTCGGCCTCCCACACCTTCACCCTTGACTCGGGGGCTTCTCGCTCCTTCTTTCGAGACCGCACCACACTCACGCCGCTTGGTCGGCCAGTTGCAGTCTCTCTGGCAGACCCCTCTGGGGGTCCTGTCCTTGCTCACTTCTCCACTGTCCTCCCGTGTCCGGCGGCCCCCTCTGGCACCCTGTCTGGTCTTTACCTCCCCTCGTTCTCTACGAACTTGGTGAGTGGTGCTGACCTACAGGATGCGGGGGTTCACCAGTTCACTCCTGCGAGCCAGCGGGTGACCCACTGCACGGACGCTCGGACAGGCCGACACCTGGCCACGTTTACACGTCGGCCGGGGTCGAGCCTGTACACACTGACCACTGCGTCTCCTCCAGTCACTGCGTCTGGTCAGGTAGCTGCGTCGGGTCAGGTGTTTGCTGCGGCGTCCAGGTCTGGTCCTGAGTCTGCCCCCTGCTCGTGTCGCCTCCTGTCTCACGAGACTCTCCTCTGGCACCACCGCCTTGGTCACCCCTCCCTGCTTCGTCTCCGAGGCATGGCTTCCCGTGTCCTTGTCTCTGGTCTTCCCCGGTCCCTCCCTCCCCTTCCTCCGGGGCCTGCCCCTACCTGCGTCCCCTGTGTCGAGGGGCGGCAGCGGGCTGCCCCTCACTCCTCCTAGTTTCCTCCGACAGAGGCCCCGCTGCAGACGCTTCACATGGACGTGTGGGGCCCGGCCCGCGTCCGTGGACAGGGTCACGAGCGCTACTTCCTGCTGGTGGTTGACGACTACTCGCGTTACACCACAGTCTTCCCCTTGCGCAGCAAGGGTGATGTCACTGAGGTGTTGATCGACTGGATCCGCGCAGCTCGTCTCCAGCTCAGGCAGAGCTTCGGCTCGGACTTTCCTGTTTTGCGTCTGCACTCTGACAGAGGCGGAGAGTTCTCCTCTGGCCTTCTGCGAGCCTACTGTCGTGCACGAGGCATCCGCCAGACCTTCACGCTTCCGGACTCTCCACAGCAAAATGGGATTGCTGAGCGCCGCATTGGCATGGTCATGGAGGTCGCCCGTACGTCCATGATGCATGCGGCTGCCCCCCATTTTCTGTGGCCGTTTGCGGTTCGGTACGCGGCGCATCAGATCAACCTTCAGCCCAGGGTCTCCATGCCGGAGACCTCCCCAGCTTTGCTGTGGACTGGGAAGGTTGGCGATGCGTCTGCGTTCCGTGTCTGGGGATCTCGGGCGTTTGTCCGCGACTTGTCTGCGGACAAGCTGTCCCCTCGTGCTGCTCCTTGTGTCTTCCTTGGCTTCCCCCCTGACGCGCCAGGGTGGCAGTTCTACCACCCCACCTCTTGCCGTGTTCTGTCCTCCCAGGACGTCACGTTTGACGAGTCGGTCCCCTACTACCGCCTCTTCCCCTACCGCACTCCGTCCCTCCCCCCGCCACCGCTCTTCCTTGTGCCAGGTCCCCCCCCGGTAGACCCCCTTCCCCCTCAGGGTCCTGCCCCTTCAGGTGTGTCCCAGGTAGACGCAGTCGAGCCTGTCGAGGTTGCTGGTGACTCTGGTGCTGCTGAGGGTGCTGAGCCTGGGGGTGCTGACTCTGGGGGTGCTGAGCGTGTGGGTGCTACGCCTGGGGGTGCTGAGCCTGAGGGTGCTACGATTGGGGGTGCTGAGCCTGGGGGTGCTACGCCTGGGGGTGCTGAGCCTGGGGGTGCTACGCCTGGAGGTGCTGAGCCTGGGGGTGCGGAGCCTGAGGGAGCTGGGCCCGCTCGCGTGGCGTCTGGCGGTACTGTGCCTGGAGGTTCTCCGGGTGCTTCGTCTCGGCGGGAGCCACTCTCTCCACAGGAGCTGCGCGAGTGGTTTGCCCGGCGGTGGAGGCGTGCTGCTGGAGCTGGAGGTTCTTCGGCTGCTGAGGGTGCTGGTGCCGCGGGTCCCGGAGGTGCTCGTACTGGGAGTACTGGAGCTGCTGGGCCTGCGGGTACTACTGGAGCTGGTGCCACTGCGTCTTCTCGTGGTCCGACTGGAGCTGGAGCTACTGAGGGTGTTGGCGCTGAGGCTACTGCTGTCGGTCCTGGAGGCGGTCCTGCTGGGGGTGCTACTGGTGCTGCTGGAGGTACTGGAGCTGGAGGTGCTGCTGGCGCTGGTGCTACCACTGGGGGTACTGGTGCTGTCCCTGCTGTGTCTGGAGTCGCTGCGCGGCCTCGACCGTACTTCGTTCCGCTCCTTGAGCAGGTACTTGGTCTCCCGCCTTCTACTGTTCCTCCTCCTCCCTTAGAGTGTCCACAGCCTGTCCCGTCACAGTTACAGTTACAGCCGGCCTCCCCACTGCCTGCTCCTTCTCCCTACACTGGTCCTACTGGAGGTCTTGCTGAGCGTCGTGAGCCTGCGTCTCGCCCTGCGTCGCCTGTCCGTGCTGCTCGCACTAGTGGTCGTGGTTCGCGTCAGCGTCCTCCTCCTGTCCCTGGCACGCACCGGATGTCTCTGCGTCCGTCCACTGCTCCTCTGCGTGCCCCTTTGCCTTCTCCTCCTGAGTCCTCTCTTCCTGCTCTTCCCGACCCGGAGTCGGACTCTCTTCGTGCTGCCAGTCCTACTGTCACGCGTCTCCTTGCTACTGTTGTCACTGACCCTTCCTTTGAGTCCACTGTTGCGTCTGCCCTAGTTACTGAGCTCGTCGACTTTGCTGCTCGCTGTCGCCTAGACTACGCTGCTAGTCTTGTTGCTGAGTCTGAGTATGTCTGTCCTCCGTCCGTCGGGGGTGAGTGTGCCCTTGGCACGGACGTCCTTGAGGACAGGCAGGAGGAGTTCCAGTGTTTGGCTGCTGCTTCACCTCATCTCGTGTCCGTACTGCTTACCCCTGAGGGAGACCCGGATGCACTTGACATCCCGACTCCGCGCTCTTACGCGGAGGCGATAGAGGGTCCCTACTCCTCTCAGTGGCAGGCAGCTATGGACGCAGAGATGGCTTCCTGGAAGTCCACAGGCACCTACGTTGACGAGGTTCCCCCACCTGGGGCGAACATCGTCAGTGGCATGTGGATTTTCAGGGTGAAGCGGCCGCCGGGTTCTCCGCCTGTCTTCAAGGCGCGTTACGTGGCTCGTGGCTTCAGTCAGCGGCAGGGAGTTGACTACTTTCAGACCTTCTCTCCCACCCCGAAGATGACCACTCTTCGGGTACTGCTGCACATAGCTGCTCACCGTGACTACGAGCTGCACTCTCTTGACTTCAGCACTGCTTTCTTGCAGGGCAGCCTGCACGAGGAGATCTGGCTGCGTCGCCCACCTGGCTTCACTGGGTCTTTTCCTCCTGGCACCCAGTGGAGCCTCCGGCGGCCAGTCTACGGTCTCCGCCAGGCACCGCGTGAGTGGCACGACACACTGAGGACTACACTTGCGGCTCTTGGGTTTGCTCCCTCTACTGCCGACCCGTCGCTGTTTCTGCGCACCGACACTTCTTTGCCGCCGTTCTACATCCTCGTGTACGTCGACGACTTGGTCTTTGCCACAGCTGACACTGCTGGACTCGCCCACGTGAAGTTCGAGCTGCAGAAGAGACACACGTGCACAGACCTGGGTGAACTGCGCAGCTACCTTGGCTTGCAGATCACCCGGGACAGAGCACGCCGCACCATTACCCTGACTCAGTCACACATGGTGCAGCAGGTCCTTCAGCGCTTCGGCTTCACGTACTCCTCGCCTCAGGCCACTCCTCTGCCTACTCGCCACTCGCTCTCAGCTCTGCCTTCGGATGAGTCCGTAGAGTCGAGTGGCCCGTACCCAGAGCTTGTTGGCTGCCTCATGTACCTGATGACCTGCACACGACCTGACCTTGCCTACCCTCTTAGCATTCTCGCACGCTATGTTGCTCCTGGGAGACACAGACCGGAGCACATGGCTGCAGCGAAGAGGGTGTTGCGCTACTTGTGCAGTACGTCGGGCATGGGGCTTGTGCTTGGAGGGCAGAGTCCAGTGGTCCTCACTGGGCACGCAGACGCTTCTTGGGCTGACGACCAGGCTACGCAGCGGTCGTCACAGGGTTACACCTTCAGCCTTGGTTCCGACTCTGTTTTGTGGCGGGCTACCCGCTCGTCCTCTGTTCTCGGCTCCAGTTGTGAGGCTGAGATCTACGCAGGAGCCATGGCTGCACAGGAGCTTCGCTGGCTCACCTACCTGCTGACTGACCTCGGAGAGCCGCCTCGTTCTCCTCCAGTGCTGTACGTAGACAACAAGGCCATGCTGGCCTTGTGTCGGGAGCAGAGACTGGAGCACAGAACGAAGCACATTGCTCTTCGCTACTTCCTTGCTCGTGAGCTACAGCAGCGTGGTCAGCTGCGTCTTGCGTACGTGGCCTCTCAGGCCAACACTGCTGATATCTTCACCAAGGCACTTGCGCCTTGTGATCATCAGCGCTTCTGTACTCAGCTTGGTCTTGTGCCTGCCTTGCCTCACTTGCTCACCCCTTGACCTTGTTTGTACTGTTACATATATATATACACCTGCTCTTGCTTGTCTAGCCTTATATATATATGTAATCCTGCATGTGAACTGGCCTTCTGGCCTTGAACTTGTGCTCGGAATGTGTGGTGACTTTGTGATCCACCCTGAGCTTGCCTTGCTTTGCTTGACTGGTCTTGTGACCCCTTGTTCTCCCCCACTTTGCCTATGGGGGTGTGTCAGATTTATATGACATAGCTGCTGTAGGCTATAGTGGGGTAGCACATATGGGGTACAGTTTTCTAGGGTTTGCACTTGTACCCAACTTTCCCTTAGTCAATCTCATTCCTCATCATTTTCACAGCCGGCACGCGCTTCGTCTGGGCTGCAAACGTCGGTGCGCAGAAACAGCGACGGGTCGGCAGTAGAGGGAGCAAACCCAAGAGCCGCAAGTGTAGTCCTCAGTGTGTCGTGCCACTCACGCGGTGCCTGGCGGAGACCGTAGACTGGCCGCCGGAGGCTCCACTGGGTGCCAGGAGGAAAAGACCCAGTGAAGCCAGGTGGGCGACGCAGCCAGATCTCCTCGTGCAGGCTGCCCTGCAAGAAAGCTGTGCTGAAGTCAAGAGAGTGCAGCTCGTAGTCACGGTGAGCAGCTATGTGCAGCAGTACCCGAAGAGTGGTCATCTTCGGGGTGGGAGAGAAGGTCTGAAAGTAGTCAACTCCCTGCCGCTGACTGAAGCCACGAGCCACGTAACGCGCCTTGAAGACAGGCGGAGAACCCGGCGGCCGCTTCACCCTGAAAATCCACATGCCACTGACGATGTTCGCCCCAGGTGGGGGAACCTCGTCAACGTAGGTGCCTGTGGACTTCCAGGAAGCCATCTCTGCGTCCATAGCTGCCTGCCACTGAGAGGAGTAGGGACCCTCTATCGCCTCCGCGTAAGAGCGCGGAGTCGGGATGTCAAGTGCATCCGGGTCTCCCTCAGGGGTAAGCAGTACGGACACGAGATGAGGTGAAGCAGCAGCCAAACACTGGAACTCCTCCTGCCTGTCCTCAAGGACGTCCGTGCCAAGGGCACACTCACCCCCGACGGACGGAGGACAGACAGACTCAGACTCAGCAACAAGACTAGCAGCGTAGTCTAGGCGACAGCGAGCAGCAAAGTCGACGAGCTCAGTAACTAGGGCAGACGCAGCAGTGGACTCAAAGGAAGGGTCAGTGACAACAGTAGCAAGGAGACGCGTGACAGTAGGACTGGCAGCACGAAGAGAGTCCGACTCCGGGTCAGGAAGAGCAGGAAGAGAGGACTCAGGAGGAGAAGGCAAAGGGGCACGCAGAGGAGCAGTGGACGGACGCAGAGACATCCGGTGCGTGCCAGGGACAGGAGGAGGACGCTGACGCGAACCACGACCACTAGTGCGAGCAGCACGGACAGGCGATGCAGGGCGAGACGCAGGCTCACGACGCTCAGCAAGACCTCCAGTAGGACCAGTGTAGGGAGAAGGAGCAGGCAGTGGGGAGGCCGGCTGTAACTGTAACTGTGACGGGACAGGCTGTGGACACTCTAAGGGAGGAGGAGGAACAGTAGAAGGCGGGAGACCAAGAACCTGCTCAAGGAGCGGAACGAAGTACGGTCGAGGCCGCGCAGCGACTCCAGACACAGTAGGGACAGCACCAGTACCCCCAGTGGTAGCACCAGCGCCAGCAGCACCTCCAGCTCCAGTACCTCCAGCAACACCAGTAGCACCCCCAGCAGGACCGCCTCCAGGACCGACAGCAGTAGCCTCAGTGCCAACACCCTCAGTAGCTCCAGCTCCAGTCGGACCACGAGAAGACGCAGTGGCACCAGCTCCAGTAGTACCCGCAGGCCCAGCAGCTCCAGTACTCCCAGTACGAGCACCTCCGGGACCCGCGGCACCAGCACCCTCAGCAGCCGAAGAACCTCCAGCTCCAGCAGCACGCCTCCACCGCCGGGCAAACCACTCGCGCAGCTCCTGTGGAGAGAGTGGCTCCCGCCGAGACGAAGCACCCGGAGAACCTCCAGGCACAGTACCGCCAGACGCCACGCGAGCGGGCCCAGCTCCCTCAGGCTCCGCACCCCCAGGCTCAGCACCTCCAGGCGTAGCACCCCCAGGCTCAGCACCCCCAGGCGTAGCACCCCCAGGCTCAGCACCCCCAATCGTAGCACCCTCAGGCTCAGCACCCCCAGGCGTAGCACCCACACGCTCAGCACCCCCAGAGTCAGCACCCCCAGGCTCAGCACCCTCAGCAGCACCAGAGTCACCAGCAACCTCGACAGGCTCGACTGCGTCTACCTGGGACACACCTGAAGGGGCAGGACCCTGAGGGGGAAGGGGGTCTACCGGGGGGGGACCTGGCACAAGGAAGAGCGGTGGCGGGGGGAGGGACGGAGTGCGGTAGGGGAAGAGGCGGTAGTAGGGAACGACTCGTCAAACGTGACGTCCTGGGAGGACAGAACACGGCGAGAGGTGGGGTGGTAGAACTGCCACCCTGGCGCGTCAGGGGGGAAGCCAAGGAAGACACAAGGAGCAGCACGAGGGGACAGCTTGTCCGCAGACAAGTCGCGGACAAACGCCCGAGATCCCCAGACACGGAACGCAGACGCATCGCCAACCTTCCCAGTCCACAGCAAAGCTGGGGAGGTCTCCGGCATGGAGACCCTGGGCTGAAGGTTGATCTGATGCGCCGCGTACCGAACCGCAAACGGCCACAGAAAATGGGGGGCAGCCGCATGCATCATGGACGTACGGGCGACGTCCATGACCATGCCAATGCGGCGCTCAGCAATCCCATTTTGCTGTGGAGAGTCCGGAAGCGTGAAGGTCTGGCGGATGCCTCGTGCACGACAGTAGGCTCGCAGAAGGCCAGAGGAGAACTCTCCGCCTCTGTCAGAGTGCAGACGCAAAACAGGAAAGTCCGAGCCGAAGCTCTGCCTGAGCTGGAGACGAGCTGCGCGGATCCAGTCGATCAACACCTCAGTGACATCACCCTTGCTGCGCAAGGGGAAGACTGTGGTGTAACGCGAGTAGTCGTCAACCACCAGCAGGAAGTAGCGCTCGTGACCCTGTCCACGGACGCGGGCCGGGCCCCACACGTCCATGTGAAGCGTCTGCAGCGGGGCCTCTGTCGGAGGAAACTAGGAGGAGTGAGGGGCAGCCCGCTGCCGCCCCTCGACACAGGGGACGCAGGTAGGGGCAGGCCCCGGAGGAAGGGGAGGGAGGGACCGGGGAAGACCAGAGACAAGGACACGGGAAGCCATGCCTCGGAGACGAAGCAGGGAGGGGTGACCAAGGCGGTGGTGCCAGAGGAGAGTCTCGTGAGACAGGAGGCGACACGAGCAGGGGGCAGACTCAGGACCAGACCTGGACGCCGCAGCAAACACCTGACCCGACGCAGCTACCTGACCAGACGCAGTGACTGGAGGAGACGCAGTGGTCAGTGTGTACAGGCTCGACCCCGGCCGACGTGTAAACGTGGCCAGGTGTCGGCCTGTCCGAGCGTCCGTGCAGTGGGTCACCCGCTGGCTCGCAGGAGTGAACTGGTGAACCCCCGCATCCTGTAGGTCAGCACCACTCACCAAGTTCGTAGAGAACGAGGGGAGGTAAAGACCAGACAGGGTGCCAGAGGGGGCCGCCGGACACGTGAGGACAGTGGAGAAGTGAGCAAGGACAGGACCCCCAGAGGGGTCTGCCAGAGAGACTGCAACTGGCCGACCAAGCGGCGTGAGTGTGGTGCGGTCTCGAAAGAAGGAGCGAGAAGCCCCCGAGTCAAGGGTGAAGGTGTGGGAGGCCGAAGCCGACGCAGTACCTGAGAGAGCAGACTCACCAGCACCTGAGGAAGCACACGCACTAGCACCTAGAGCAGCAGCCTCGCTAGCACCTAGAGCAGCAGCCTCACCAGTACCTAGAGCAGCAGTCTCAATGCCCGGGTCGGGCGGAAAACACCGGTAACAGTCACCCTCATCACTAATAGTCACAGCATACATGGCAGCAAGAATAGCATCAAAGTCAAGGTCAAAGATAGCTACTCCCGCCCTAGACAGCGAGGGATCTCAGTGGCCTCAGGGAACTGGTGACGCCAAGCGTCCGTCAGGCGGCCAAAGCAGCGCTGGGTGGAGTGCGCACCCCCGCACTGCTCACCCGCGCGGTCGCCGGTGCGTAGGACGTAGGTGCACGGACCAGTACCCCAACCCCGCTGGCGTGCAGCGTACCACTCACGGAGCTGCTGAGGGGGGGGGATGTCCCGAGTGCGCTGCTGCTGCTGCTGCTGCTGGCGCTGACCACCACCGGAGCCAACCCTCTGCGCAGCGCCACCCCGACCAGCTCCACCTCCTCCGCCGCCGCCTCCTCCACCGCCGCCACCTCCGCCACCTCCGCTCCCACCGCCACCGCCGCCTCCGCCTCCGCCTCCACTGCCGCCACCGACACCTCCACCCCCGCCACCACCCCCACCGCCACCCCCACCCCCTCCGCCGCCTCCACCGCTGCCTCCACCGCCCCCGCTAGCTCCTCCAGCGCCCCTGCCCCCCTTGCCCTTGCCAGGGCGGCGTTTCCCGCTAGGGGTAGACGCCGCACCGACCGACTCAAGACCAACGAGGTCGGCCGCAGCAGCAGAGGCAACAGAGGGCAAGAGAGGAGAGGGGGAGCACCCCTCAAAGACAGGGGCGCGCGGGTCACCACGAGAGGCTCCTACAGCGACTATGCTCTTCTCTGCTGCTAGGAGGCGCTCCTCGAGGAGGTCAACGGTGAGGGTGGTGGGGCAAACAGAGAGAAAGTGGTCCCTGACCGGGCGAAGGGTGTCAGGGAGGCGGGTGACTATGTAGTAGAGGGTGATGTACATAGGGGGGGGGTTCTTGGCGCAGAACTCAGCGGGAAGGGCAGCGCGGCAGCGAATGTCACTAGTGCGGAGGTGCGTAATGAGGTCAGCAACTGTGGGAAAAGCTGCGAGGTCAGGGAAGAGGTACGGCAGGATGAGGCGGCTAAGTGCAGCAGTGGCAGGGGAAGAGTAGCGTGCAACTACAGCGTCGTACAAGGTCTTAGCACTCTTGTACTGGCTGAAGTGCGCACGCTCAGAGGTAGGCAAGTGGCGACGCACAGCAAGACGTGCAGCAGCATCGCGTGTGGCCCACTGTGAGCGAACAGTGGCGTCAGCATCAGCAGCGGGGGCAGGAGAGGCACCAGAAGTGAGGTCAAAGAGGGAGAGACCGTCTGCCCTATCGCACTGTAGGAAAAGCTGCAGGTCATCTACCCAGACGTCAAAGTCAATGGCCCGACCCTCAGCGTCAAAAGCGAGGACACTGGGGGTAGCCATGACAGCAGTAGACTAGCAGCACGAGCAGTAGGCTAAGGGCAGCGCAGTAGTAGAGGTGCTGCTCTTACCGGGCAGGCGAGACGGACCGAGTGTGGAGGACAGGGCAGCTCGGACGGCTCGGCGGCTCGGCGGCTCGGCAGCACCAGCAGCTCGGCAGCTCAGCGACTCGGCGGCTCGGGTGGCTCGGCGGCTCGGGCGGTTCGGCGGCTCGGCGGCTCGGGCGGCTCGGCGGCTCGGGCGGCTCGGCGGCTCGGGCGGTTCGGCGGCTCGGGCGGCTCGGCTGCTGCAGGGGCAGCGGCGGCTGCTGCTCACAGGACGGCGGCGGCCGCTGCTGCAGCGGCGGCGGCAGTTGCTGCTGCAGGGGCGGCGGCGTCCGCTCCTGCAGGGACGGCGGCGGCCGCGGTTGCAGTGGCGGCGGGTGCTGCTGCAGGGGCGGCGGATGCTGCTGCTGCTGGGACGGCGGCCGCGGCCGCTGTAGCGACTGCAGCTGCTGCTGCTGTAGAGGCGGCGACGGCGGGCCGAGAGAGGCCGCGAAGGGCGGCGGACGGGCCGTGAAGGGCGGCACGAGGGGCCGCGGAGGGCGGCGACCGGCCGTGAAGGGGCCGCGAGTGGCCGCGGAGGGCGGCGACGGGCCGTGAAGGGCGGCGCGAGGGGCCGCGAAGGGCGGCGACGGGCCGTAGGGGGCCGTAAGGGCGGCGCGAGGGGCCGGAAGGGCGGCGCGAGGGGCCGTAAGGGCGGCACGAGGGGCCGTAAGGGCGGCTGGAAGGGCCGTCAGAAGGGCCGCTAAGGGCGACGCGAAGGGGCCGTAAGGGGCCTAGAGAGGGCGCGACGGTAGGGAGGGCACGCGGGGCGCGACTCGGGCAGGAGCGAAGCGCGCTCCGGGCAGAAAAAAAAAAAAATTCCGATTGGTGGGCCCTAGGAAGCGTTCCCACGAGGGAACCCGCTCTATACCATGTGAAAATGATGAGGAATGAGATTGACTAAGGGAAAGTTGGGTACAAGTGCAAACCCTAGAAAACTGTACCCCATATGTGCTACCCCATTATAGCCTACAGCAGCTATGTCATATAAATCTGACACCGGCGCCGATGAATGTAAGGGTGTACTGCTCCCCTCCTAGCCCTTTTGCCGTGAGTACCAGGAAGTCGCTGTAAACCTTGTCGAGTGGTTCGTACCACATGGCTCCATGTATCTTTTCGGCGTAGGGAGTGTGACATAGCGCGGCTTCCGGGCGGACGTTGCAGTTGGGCTCCCCTCTTGGCTTCAGCAACCTTCCATCGGGTAGCAACAGCGCGTCTTTTGCGAATACTTTGGCGTTGATGCAGTTGTTGAGTACTTTGACTGACGGATGTCCGAGTCGTTTGCACCAGATGTCGGCATCGGCACGATATCCTCGTGTGCGTGTGTAGATCTGCTTCTCTCGTGCCAAATCTTCTTCTGCGGTTTCTTTTCCCACTCCTTCCGCAGGCTCTTCCGGTACGAGGATTTCAACTACTACAGCATGAAAAGTATCAAGCTTTGTCCCGTGATATGTCCCACTGGAATCGCCGATTGTTGCAATGTCAGTTGTCACGGGGAGTTCCAGCGGTCCTGCCGGAGGAGTTGGCGTTATTTTCCGTAACGATCTTCTGGCTGGGTAATTTCGCCTTCTTCGAAGTTGGTGTCGCCGATCGCTGCTCCCCTTGTCTCGAGGCGGGAGATAGGTCCTTCCGTTCGTCGTGGCGGGGAGAAGGTTTGGTCTATATTCAGTCAGCGCTTCTTCTTCTTCTGCTTCTGGCGCTTCCTCAGTGATTTCTAGTTCTTCGTCTCCTTCTAGTGCCTGTGGACCGGTATCTGCAGGATTTGTGGTTGAAGCAAGAGCGCAAGAGCGCGGAAGGTTCCGTTGTGGCCCGGTCGCTGGCAGTCCTTTTCTTCTAGGTGGCTTCACGTTGGTGGCGACGAATGCCCGGGTGGATCAAGAACGATGATGTGGTATCTGTCGCCGCTATTTCCAGGTGAGTCGAAGTCTAGCACGAACACTCTATTTTCATTCTTCGCCTTGCCGATGAGTTTTCTTCGTGTATGAAATGAAACTCTTCCTTGAATATCTGCAGGTGGACGCTGCACTTCATCAGCTGGGCGGCTGACAGAAGATCAAATTGAAGCTCCGGCATGACAAGGACGTCACTGATGTGGATGTAGTAGCATGTGCCGTTTGACTCCAGTTGGATCTGTCCGCGACTCTTCGCATAGATCGACTAGCTGTTGACGACCGTGGTTTCGATATCGTTGAAGAGCGCTTCACTGTTGAGGATGAAAATGCTCGACGAAACCATGTGTTGACCGCAGCAACTGTCGGGGTACCGTTTATTGATGTCCTTCTTTACCTTGACAATGTTTGCAAGCTTCGGAGTCAGGTGATGTTGCATGTCGTGATCGTCGTTGTACTGTATCCTTCGTCGTCGTGTGCGATGCATGCAGGTGGTGACTCTTGGATCCATTGTGGCGCTTCTTAATCGTACAAGATGCGGCCGAGTGTCATCTCGTCGTAGGTGGGGTCATTATCTTCTTCTTCCGAGACCGAGCCTGCATGCCTTTCTTGAGGTGGGTCTTGCCAAATGTCTTCCCATGCAGGTTAACACCTTGTTCTTCCCCTTGTCATTTGCAAAGATGCACGCCGCAGCCTGGGAAGTGCTTGCAACGGCGGCCGGGGGCACAGTCTGGTTGCGCGTTGCTGGTAAGGAACTCCTCCCTGTTGCCTTTGTCTGCAGTTGTTGTTGTTGTTGCCATTTAACTTCCAGCACTCCTTGATTGTATGTCCTGTCTTCTTGCAGTACTTGCATAGAAGTCTCCTTTTGTCGGATGGTCCTTCTGCACTTGTGTAAAACGCGATGTTTTCCTTCTTGTTGCCTCTCTCATTATACAGGTCAATTTCCTGCTATTCGGAGAGAAGCGAAGCAGAGAGCGGAGTTTTGCTTAGCGTGCCTTGCATGCGAAGGAGCGATTTGCAGTGGCGCCGATCCGGAATTAATCCAGTGAGGATGATGGTTACTAACACGTCGTTAGGGAAGTTGCCGACGCTTTTCTTGAATTGGTCTCTTAGATTTCTGCAGCGGTTGATGTATGGCCCGGCTTTTTCTCCGAGGAACATCTTCACATTGTTCAGCTGGTTTAGTAGGCACCCAAGTGTCACCGAGTCCGTTGCCATGTGGCAGGTGCGCAGGTGTTCCCAGGATTGTTGCGCGGGCGCCCACTCGTTCTTGAAGGAGCGGTTGCTGAGCTGCTCCTCGGGCGTCCGGATTAGGACGGTGAATTCAAGCAGCGACTCGTTGTAACGTTGGCCGGGAAAGGTAGGGAGTCGTCGTAGTACATTCAGATTTGCGCGCTTTGTGCCAGGAGCTCGAATTCGAAGTTCCATGTGTAGAAATCCTTCCTGTCGAAGAGCTTGGCCGTTCTCAGCTTCGATGTTGAAAGGAACTAGCTTTGTATGGATGCCATTGATTTGTAATGTGCCTGTTGTGCTTGCGCAGATGCTTGTGCTCCGCGATTGTTGAAGGTAAACGACCGTTCAGAATGTGCTCCTTGTGGATCGGGGGGTCGGCGGGCGAAGCTAGAGCCGTCAATGCTCATCGGCTGATGACTCTCTAGGGTGCTGATGCGGGTAATGAGCTGCTCAAGGAGTGTTGTGTCCACAGTTGTCGTTATTGAGGTGGCATTGGGGGAGGGATGCCCTGGATTTTCTCCAGTTTTGCCACAGTCTGCGCTTGTCCTGAATGCAATATATTTATAATGAAGAACGATGTTTTAGCAGATCTTATAGTCCAAACTAGTTCTCATTCCATGATAGAATAAGGATCATTGGATATGATAAGTCTGCTAGAGTCGGTAGCGGAAGTCTTAGATAGTGGTACGAACCTTGTGCATAGTGGATGTAGATGACAAGATCTATTAAAAGAGAAAATTACACACAATAAATAGATCTGGCTAGCCAGCTCGCACAGTACACGGCTAGCTAGATCTTCTTAGGGCGTGTGCACTAGGGGTTCGAACTTGTGTCTAAGTTTGAACTTTTAGCGAGGTTCTTCTCGGTACGATATTATTGAGAGACGTTTCGCCATGGTGAACAGCGCTTAATGTTCGAACTTTGACAAATTTCGCCAAAAGACACACGCCCTTTTTGTGTGCAATTTTCTCTTTTAATCATTTTTGTCATCTACATTCACTATGCACAAGGTTCCTACCACTATCAAAGACTTTCGCCACCGACTCTAGCAAAATTATCCTATCCAAGTGTTAGAGCAAGTACCTTTGATAGAATAGGAGTGCCTTAGAAGAGTTTTGGTAGCGGAAGTCTTTGTTGTAGGAACTCTGATTATAGTGAATGTAGATGACAAAGTTGATTAAAACATAGATTACACACATAATGAATAGTTCTTGCTAGCCATGTACTCTGAGGGGTACATTCCCTTATTCTAACTGCTTTACAGGCATTTCTACAATGACTCTGACTGTTGCACTACTTTCTTGTTACCGAATCGCTGCATGTAACCTGTACGTACGGTTACGCCTGTTACCATTCCTTGATGGTAAGTCAATCGTCGGTCCAGATGGTCAACAGTCGCGACAGTTGACTCTTGTGACTGTTGACCTTCCTACCCTTGATACGGGCTGATCCAATACTGCTGCTAGCGCTGCTTCGATAGTGACGAGTGCGATACTGCTGCACCTACGGGAATGTTTAAGTATGATTCCCTTCACACTCCAACACTCCCCTTCATTCCTAAAGGTGCGCCACGTGGCTCTTTCGGATGACTCCGCACAGGTCCGAGCATTACTGAAATTTCTGACGTGGCAATTTCTTCATTAGAAAATCAGCTGCCATTTTGTCAGTCGGGCAGTAGGTGAGCTGGACCTTCCCTTTGTCGATTTCGTCCTTGACGAAGAAGTAACGCAGGGCGATGTGTTTCGTGCGGTTGACGAAGCCCGGCTTGTTTGCAATTTTGATTGCACTCTGGTTGTCGCAGAGTAACTTGAAGGACCCGTTCATCGTCGTCTTCGTTTCGTGTAGGAGTTCCGTGAGGTAGAGTCCTTCGCGAACTGCTGCGCTTGCTACGATGAATTCTTCTTCTGCTTATGAGAGGGCGATGAGCTCCTAATTCTATGAGTTCCAGGAGATGGTTCCTGCAGGTTCAAGTTTGAAAATGAAGCCTGTGCGGGACCTCCTGTTATCTGCATCCCCAGCGTGATCCGCATCCACGTAACCAGTAAGCTGTAGAGTGGCCGTCAGGTTCGCTGTGTAGGTGAGGCCGACATCGGGCATAGAGATGAAGTAGTGTAAGGCGCGGCACAGGTCTGCCAGGCCTTCAGGTCGACGCAGGTACTGGGCGAGCTGGCTGGCGATGTAGGATAAGTCCGGGCGGCACGTGACGGCGGCGAACAGTAGGCACCTGAGGTGCTGCTGGTATAGGCGATGATCGGCCGAAGAGAGCGGGGTAGTGTCCGGCTCGTGGTTAGGCAGAGGAGTACGGAAAGGTGTGGTGATGCCGATTGGAGCTATGCCGAACTTCTTAGCGAGGGTTTCGGCGTACGCAGCAGAGAGGTGGATCGTGTCAGCGGTCTGGGTGACGTTGAGGTCGAGGAATTGAGTGACCTCATGATCGATGGTCACCTCCAGCTTCTCCTGGATGTCGCGTTCAAAGCGATCGAGCAGTTCCACGTTGTCGCCGGTGTAGAGAAGGTCGACCACGTCGGCGACTAGCAAGATGAAGTTGCCGCGGGACTCGAGACGGTACATCCCCTGGTCGTGAGGGAGCTGCTGGAAGCCGAGCTCGATGAGCACGATGTGGAGGTATTGCTGCCACAGGCGTGGTGCCTGCTTGATGCCGTACAGGGACTTCTGGAGGAGGCAGATAGCGTCGCCGTCGTTCTCGAAGGCGTGCGGCTGCTCGACATAGATGATGGCGTCGACGATCGCGTAGAAGAAGGCGTTGGAGACATCAATCTTGCGGAGGGGGCGCTACTTCACGGCGACGATGCAAAGGAAAATTCGCACTGATTGTAGTCCACAAATTGAGTCTGCTCGAATCCGCGGACAACCCAACGTGCTTTGTACTTGTCAATAGTCCCATCCGCGAGAGTTTTAATCCTGAAGACCCATTTTCCCGTAAGAATTTTCCTCCCCTTTGCGTGTCGTCGCGGTACCAGCTTCCAGGTGCTAGGCTGCTGGAGTGCAGCGACTTCTGCGGCCATGGCTGCTCTCCATTTCTCAGCATCGGGCCCGTTGAGGGCCTGGCGAACGGTGATAGGCTCGACCAGCTGCTGGTTACCCCGAACGGCGACGGCGAGTCCAAGGATGCAAAGGCCTGTGAGGTTGGATTCTGCTGCGTTGCTAACTTCTACCACGTCGTCGTCGTCGCCGGGGATGTCGCGAACGGTGTCGCAGGAAGAGCTGCGAGGTGGGTCTGCATCCATGGGTGAGTGCATTTCTGCACTTGCATAATCGTGATGTGCCTGTACTGCTTCGTGTTGATCAGTTTCAGTTTGGAAGAATGCAGGTGTGACGAACTGCTCCGTAACGGGTACGAAGGGTGCCTCATCCTCTGTTGTCTCGTCTGGCTATTCGCCTGCGACGTCGACGGCGTCCTCGTCATTGGCGTAGCTGTGCTGTCCCTGAAAAATGTTGTCCGGTACATTTTGTGCAGTGCGGTGCTATCGGTACAGTGGCAGAGTCAACCTTTCGTAGAAGATGCAGTCACGTGAACGTGTGAGCTGGTGGGTGGCGAAGTCCAGGATCATCCAGGCGTGTTATTCGGATTCGAATCCGAGGTGAATGCCCCAGCGTGCGCGGTCTTCAAATTTTCCAGTCCGGGTAGTGTGGGGACGGTACTGTACCATACACCCAAAGACCCGCAGCATGCGTGTGTCAGGGTGTTTTCCGGTCCTCTCCTTGAAGGGTGAGATGTTGTTGGGCAGTGCTTTCAAAGAAAGTTTGTTGTGCAGCCGAACTGCATGCGCCATCGCGAAGGGCCAATATTTGGTTGGCAGAGCTGACTGCTTCATGGGGGCTCGCATCTTTGTCTCGAGGCTCATGTTGGTTCGCTCAGCCATTCCCTGCTGTTCGTGGGCGTAGGGGAGAGAAATCATCCTCTTGATTCCTTTCTGCTTGCAGAAGGTTTTGAACTCCTCTGTCTGGTACTCCAGGGCTCCGTCTGTCTGAAAAGCCTTCAGCTTCTGTCCAGCCTTCGCTCTGTGTCTCCGCCATGCTTAGCCAGACCTCGAAGCACTGGTAGGCAAGATAGCGGTTACTGGCGTTTACGGCCCACACGAAGTGGGTGCCGGTGTCGATGAAGGTAAGTGTGTACTGCTCCCGTCCAACTCCTTTCGCCGTGAGCACCAGGAAATCGCTGTAGACTTTCTCTAGCGGTTTGTAGAGTTCGGCTCCAGGAATTTTCTCGGCGAAGGGCGTGTGACGCAGCGCAGCTACTGGGCAGACGGTGCAGTTGGGTAAGTCAGTTCTTGGCTTGAGTAGCTTTCCATCCGGCAGCAACAGTGCGTCTGCCGCAAAGACGTTTGCGTTGATGCAGTTGTTGAGCACCTCAATTGATGGGTGCCCGAAGCGTTGGTGCCAGATGTCTCCGTCGATGCGATAACCCCTTGTGTGTGCGTAGAGCTCATTTTCTCGTGCCAATATTGCTTCTGCGGTTTCCTTCCCGACTTGTTCCGCAGGTTCGTCAGGTACGGTGATTCGAACTACCGCTGCTTGAAGTGTCGCGCGGTGGTATGTCCCGCTGGTGTCGCCGACGGCAGTAGTATTGATCGTCACGGGAAGCTCCAGTGGCCCTTCAGGGGGCGGGGGTGAGATTCGCAGACGACGGTCTTCTGGCTGAGTGACTTCTCCTTCATCGAAGTCGGTGTCGCCGATCGCCGCTCCCCTTGTCTCGATGCGGAGATAATCCATGCCGTCTGTTGTAATGGGAATGGGGTGAGGTCCGTACTCCGTCAGGGATTCTTCTTCCTCTAATTTTGGTGCCTCCTCAGTAATTTCTAGTTCTTCTTCTGCTTCTTCTGCATCTTATGCTACAGGTCCTTCAGCGATGTTTCCCCATCCTGCTTTAGCTTCAACGGCTTCTCCCAGCGCGGTGTTCTCCGTGACCCAGCGGGCGTCCACGGCGTCCCAGCCTTCAGTGGTGCCGCTAGGTTGCTGAACGCGAGGCCAGATTGCTCACGCGAATCTTCCAACTTCTGCACTTGTCGTTTCCGTTGTTGCAACCGCTGTTTCTGATGTAATCCTTTCTCCTTCTTCCACCGCTTGTGGTCCAGTGTCCGCAGGATTCGTGGTCGAGGCGATGGGTACAGCAAGTGCGCGGAATGTTCCGTCGAGGCTGGGTTGCTGATAATCGGTTTCTTCAGGGTGGCTCCACCTTGGTGGTAACGGATGACCGGGTGGATCAAGGACGAGGATGTGTTGGTTGTCGCCGGAGGTCTTGGGTGACTGGAAGTCGAGCACGAACACTCCTTTGATGCTTGTCGCCTTTCCGATGAAGATTCCGTCGTATATTAAGTGGAGTTCGTTTTCAGTTGCTTGAAGGCCGACACCGCACTTCATCAGCTGGTCAAAGGACAGAAAGTTGTACTGGAGCTCGGGCACAGTGAGGACGTCGCTGATGTGGATGCAGTAGCCGGTGTCATGTGATTCCAGTTGGATCTGACCGCGGCTTATGGCGTGAATGGTTTGGCTGTTGGCGACGGTAATCTCCACCTTGTTGAAGAGTGCTTCGCTGTTGAGGATGAAGACACTTGACGACACCATGTGTTGGCCGCAGGAACTGTCCAGTTACAATTTGTTTACTTCTTTCCTTGCCTTTGCGAGGTTGGCGAGCTTCGGAGTGATGTGATGCTCCATGCCGTGTTCGTTCTCGTAGTCATAGTAACACCCTTCCTCGTCGTATGCGATGCGTGCAGGTGGCGATTCCTGAATCCACTGCGGCGCTTCCCGGTCAAATTGCATCTGTCCAACCGTCAGCTCGTCGTAGGTTGGACCGTTCTCTTCTTCATCTTCAATTGATCCTTCAGGCTGCTCCTGAGGTGGGTCTGTGAACATGTCCTCCCAGCTGCGAAAGAAGTGGTAGTGTCGGTTTGGGCGAGGTGGTCCTCGACGCACCATGCGAGTTAATACCTTGCTCTTCCCTTTGTCGTTTGTGTTCGCACGAATACGCGCCTGAGTTTGAGATGTACTGGCGACGGCCGGTGGCGAAACTGTCTGGTTACGCACTGGAGCACCTCCTTGCTGGTGTGTTGCGGCACCTTTCTGGTTAGTGTTGTTGCCGTTCAGCTTCCAGCAGTCTTGAATCATGTGTCCTGTCTTCTTGCAGTACTTGCATAAGAGTCTTTTCTTGTCCGGTGGCGCTTGCGCATAGAAAGCAATCTTCTCCTTCTTGTTGCCTCTTTCATTGTACAGGTCGATTTCCTTCTGCTCGGAGAGGAGCGTGGAGCAGAGGGCAGTTTCGCTAAGGGTCCCTTGTGTGCGAAGGAGCGACTTGCACTGGCGCCATTCCGGGCTTAAGCCAGCGAGGATGATGGTGACGAACATGTCGTCAGAGAAGTTGCCGCCGCTTTTCCTAAATTGGTCTCTCAGGTTCCTGCAGCGGTTGATGTATGGTCCGGCCTTTTCGCTGGGGAACATCTTGACATTGTTCAGCTGGTTGAGCAGGCGACTAAGTGTCACCGAGTCTGTTGCCATGTGGCAGGTGCGCAGGTGTTCCCAGGACTGTTGCGCGGGTGCCCACTTGTTTTTGAAGGGGCGAATGCTCAACTGTTCTTCAGGCGACAGGTTCCGGATCAAGACGGTGAAGGCCAGGAGCGATTCGTTGTAAGACTGCGTTTTCTCCTGAGGTGAGCCGTTAGTCGGAAATGCGTACGACCCTTCGTAATACATCCAGATCTGAGCGCCTTGAGCTAGTAACTCGAATTCAAAGCTCCAGGTGTAGAAGCCTTGTCCGTCGAACGGTTTTGTTGTCCTGAGCTTTGATGTTGATAAAAACTTGCTATGCATTGACACCATCGCTTCGTAATGCGTCTGTTGTGCTTGTGCAGATCCTTGGGCTCCGCGATTGTCGAAGGTGAAGGATCGTCCAGATCCAGCTCCTTGAGGGTCGAGGGGTCTCCGGGCGTAGCTGGAGCCGTCGATGCTCATCGGCTGATGGCTCTCCAAGGCGCTGATGCGGGAGATTAGTTGCTCGAGGAGCGCCGTATCCACGGTCGTTGTTGTAGAGGTGACATTGGTGGACTGAGGTGTTGGATCTTCTCCAGCCTCTCCGCAGTCTGCGCCTGGCATGATGTTGCCCTTGATGTAAGATTAAGTTGTAAAAGAAGCTTGCTTTGAAGCCCTTTTAGCAGTTCCTATAATCCAAACTAGCTCTCATACCATATTAGAGTAAGGACCTTGGATGGAATAGGAGTGCCTTAGAAGAGTTTTGGTAGCGGAATTCTTTGTTGTAGGAACTCTGATCATAGTGAATGTAGATGACAAAGTTGATTAAAACATAGATTACACACATAATAAATAGTTCTAGCTAGCCATGTACTCTGAGGGGTACATTCCCTTATTCTAACTGCTTTACAGGCATTTCTACAGTGACTCTGACTGTTGCACTACTTTCTTGTTACCGAGTCGCTGCATGTAACCTGTACGTAAGGTTACGCCTGTTGCCATTCCTTGATGGTAACTCAATCATCGGTCCAGATGGTCCATAAGGCTGTGCCGGTCGGCCTATGCTATGGGGGTCATCTAGACCTCGTTGTCAGCTCTGAATAGCATAGCTCGCAGTTGAACATCCTTTTACTACGAAGTTCTCTCTCATGTTCTCGCTCACAGTGTATTGCTTTCCCTTCACCCTTTTGCGCAATCCCGAGTTGGTCACTACATTGCACAAGTAACTAATGGGTATAATTGCATGGTTACTCCAATTGCGCTCGTAATATACCACTGTACCGATTCTTGCCATACACCATTCAAACTGTGAAGTGCCTGGCCCTTCTGAGAAGTCAAAATTCGCGGTCCCAGAATTGGCCAGTTGCTGCTGGTGTTGGTGACGGTTGCTTGTGAATTTCTGACGAATGGAAGAGCATCCACTGTCAGAACATTATAGCTTATGTTGTTGTGTAGGCTATAGTGGGGTATCCCATAGGGGGTGCAACCAATTAGGGTTTCATATTTGTACTCACTTCATTTCATAGTCCACTCATTCTCTCGTTCTCATTGTTACATGGAATCAGAGCAGGTCCCCTCCTAGGGACTGTTCCTAGGGCCCACCGAAGCGCGCCTCGAGTCGCGCTCTCCCCTTTTTTTTTCCTAGCGGCCCGTCGTGCCGCCCTTACGGTCGCGTCGAGCCGCCCTAGCGGCCCCGCCGCCCTACCTAGCGGCCCCGCCGCCCTACCTAGCGGCCCCGCCGCCCTACCTCGCGGCCTCGCCGCCCCATTGCGCGGCCCCGCCGCCCTACCTAGCGGCCCCGCCGCCCTTACTCGCGGCCCCGCCCCCCCCCCCATCGCGCGGCCCCGCCGCCCCATCGCGGCCCCGCCGCCCCATCGCGCGGCCCCGCCGCCCTACCTAGCGGCCCCGCCGCCCTTCCTCGCGGCCCCGCCGCCCCATCGCGCGGCCCCGCCGCCCTACCTAGCGGCCCCGCCGCCCTTCCTCGCGGCCCCGCCGCCCCATCGCGCGGCCCCGCCACTCTACCACGCGGCCCCGCTGCCCTATCTCGCGGCCCCGCCGCCCTACCCAGCGGCCCCGCCGCCCTTCTGCAGCGGCCCCGCCGCTCCTCTGCAGCGGCCCCGCCGCCCTACCCAGCGGCCCCGCCGTCCTTCTGCAGCGGCCCCGCCGCTTCTCTGCAGCGGCCCCGCCGCCCTATCAAGCGGCCCCGCCGCCCTTTCTGCAGCGGCCCCGCCACTCCTCTACAGCGGCCGAGCCGCCCAGCAGCAGCGCAGCCGAGCCGCCCAGCAGCAGAGCAGCCGAGCCGCCCCGCCGCCGAGCCGCCCGGCCGCCCACCAGCCGAGCCGCCGTGCAGCCGACCGCCCAGCCGCCGAGCCGCCCAGCCGCCGAGCCGCCCAGCCGCCGAGCCGCCCAGCTGTCGAGCCGCCCTGCAGCCGAGCCGCCCGAGCAGCCCTGTCCGGTGAGCACAGACCCTCTGTCACTGCGTGCTCTTCCCCTACTGCTTGCACTGCTGGTCTACTGCTGTCATGGCCACCCCTAGTGTCCTCACTTTTGACGCTGAGGGTCGGGCCATTGACTTTGAGGTCTGGGTAGATGACCTACAGCTGTTCTTACAGTGCGATAGGGCGGACGGCCTCTCTCTCTTTGACCTCACCTCTGGCGCTTCCCCTGCCCCTGCTGCTGATGCTGACGCCACTGTTCGCTCCCAGTGGGCCACGCGCGATGCTGCTGCACGTCTTGCTGTGCGTCGCCACCTCCCTACCTCCGAGTGTGCGCACTTTAGTCAGTACAAGAGTGCTCAGACCTTGTACGCCGCTGTAGTCGCGCGCTACTCCTCCCCTTCCACTGCTGCACTGAGCCGTCTCATGCTGCCGTACCTCTTCCCTGACCTTGCTTCTTTTCCCACCGTTGCTGACCTCATTACGCACCTCCGCACTAGTGACACTCGCTACCGCGCTGCACTTCCTGCTGACTTCTGCACCGCGAACCCCCCCCCCATGTATATCACTCTGTACTTCCTAGTCACTCGCCTCCCTGACTCCCTTCGAGTAGTCAGGGACCACTTTCTCTCAGTCTGTCCCACCACACTCACTGTAGACCTCCTCGAGAAGGCCCTCCTCGCGATAGAAAAGAGCATAGTCGCTGTAGGAGCCTCTCGAGGTGACCCGCGCACCCCCATCTTTGAGGGGTGTTCTCCCTCCCCCCTGCTGCCCTCTGTAGCCTCTGCTGCTTCGGCCGACCTCCTTGGTCTTGAGTCGGTCGGTGCGGCGTCTGCCCCTAGCAGGAGACGCCGCTCTGGCAAGGGCAAGGGGGGCAAGGGAGCTGGAGGAGCGGGCGGTGGAGGTGGAGGTGGAGGCAGTGGGGGGAGTGGGGGTAGCGGTGGAGGTGGAGGTGGGGGTGGGGGGTTCGGTGGCGGCAGTGGAGGCGGAGGCCGTGACGGCGGTGGCGGTGGCAGCGGAGGTGGTGGAGGAGGCGGCGGTGGAGGAGGCGGTGGAGGCGGCGGCGGCAGTGGAGGCAGCGGAGGCGGTGGAGGCGGTGGGGGTGGCGGTGGAGCTGGTCGCGGGTCTTTGCAGAGGAGTGGCTCAGGTGGTGGCTCGCGCCAGCAGCAGCAGCGTGGTCGTGCGACCCTGTCCCCTCAGCAGCTCCGTGAGTGGTACACTGCACGCCAGCGGGGTGGGGGTTTTGGTCCGTGTACCTACGTCCTGCGCACCGGCGACCGTGCGGGTGAGCAGTGTGGGGGTGCGCACCCCACTCCGCGCTGCTTTGGCCGCCTGACGGACGCATGGCGTCACCAGTTCCCGGAGGCCTCCGAGATCCCTCGCTGGGACGAGCTGTCTAGGGCGGGGGTTGCCATCTTTGATCTGGACTTTGATGCTATTCTCTCTGCCATGTATGCTGTGTCTATTAGTGATGAGGGTGACTGTTACCGGTGTTTCCAGCCCGATCCGGGCATTGAGACTGCTGCTCTAGGTACTGGTGAGGCTGCTGCCCTAGGTGCTTACGACGCTGCTGCTCTAGGTGCTGGTGTGTCTGCGTCCTCAGGTACTGGTGAGTCTGCTCTCTCAGGTACCGCGTCGGCTTCGGCCTCCCTCACCTTCACTCTTGACTCTGGGGCGTCTCGCTCCTTCTTTCGGGACCGCACCACACTCACGCCGCTTAGTCGGCCGGTTGCGGTGTCTCTGGCTGACCCCTCTGGGGGTCCGGTCCTGTCTCGTTTCTCCACAGTCCTCCCGTGTCCGGCGGCTCCCTCTGGCACCCTGTCTGGTCTCTACCTCCCCTCGTTCTCGACGAACCTGGTGAGTGGTGCTGACCTACAGGATGCGGGTGTCCACCAGTTCACTCCTGCACGTCGGCGAGTGACCCACTGTACAGAGGCTGGCACAGGCCGACACCTGGCTACGTTCACTCGTCAGCCGGGGTCGAGCCTGTACACTCTGACCACTGCGTCTCCTCCAGTTGCTGAGTCTGGTAGGGTAGCTACGTCGGGTCAGGTGTTTGCTGCGGCGTCCAGGTCTGGTCCTGAGTCTGCCCCCTGTTCGTGTCGTCTCCTGTCTCACGAGACTCTCCTCTGGCACCACCGCCTTGGCCACCCCTCTCTGCTTCGGCTCAGAGGTATGGCCTCCCGTCTTCTTGTGTCCGGTCTCCCCCGGTCCCTCCCTCCCCTTCCTCAGGGCCCTGGCCCTGCCTGTGTCCCCTGTGTCGAGGGGCGCCAGCGTGCTGCCCCTCACTCCTCCCAGTTTCCTCCGACAGAGGCCCCGTTGCAGACACTTCACATGGACGTGTGGGGCCCAGCCCGCGTCCGTGGACAGGGTCACGAGCGCTACTTCCTGCTCGTTGTTGACGACTACTCGCGTTACACCACAGTCTTCCCCTTGCGCAGCAAGGGTGATGTCACTGAGGTGCTGATCGACTGGATCCGCGCAGCTCGTCTCCAGCTCAGGCAGAGCTTCGGCTCGGACTTTCCTGTTCTGCGTCTGCACTCGGACAGAGGCGGAGAGTTCTCCTCTGGCCTTCTGCGTGCCTACTGTCGTGCACGGGGCATCCGTCAGACCTTCACGCTTCCGGACTCACCGCAGCAAAATGGGATTGCTGAGCGCCGCATTGGCATGGTCATGGACGTCGCTCGTACGTCTATGATGCATGCGGCTGCCCCCCATTTTCTGTGGCCGTTTGCGGTGAGGTACGCGGCGCATCAGATCAACCTCCACCCCAGGGTCTCCAGGCCGGAGACCTCCCCAGCCTTGCTGTGGACGGGGAAGGTTGGCGATGCGTCGGCGTTCCGGGTCTGGGGATCTCGGGCGTTTGTCCGCGACCTGTCTGCGGACAAACTATCCCCTCGTGCTGCTCCTTGCGTCTTCCTGGGGTTCCCCCCTGACGCGCCTGGGTGGCAGTTTTACCACCCCACCTCTCGCCGTGTTCTGTCCTCCCAGGACGTCACGTTTGACGAGTCGGTCCCCTACTACCGCCTCTTCCCCTACCGCACTCCGTCCCTCCCCCCACCCCCACTCTTCCTGGTACCAGGTCCCCCCCAGGTAGACCCCCTCCCCCCTCAGGGTCCTGCCCCTTCAGGTGTGTCCCAGGTAGACGCAGTCGAGCCTGTCGAGGTCACTGGTGACTCTGGTGCTGCTGAGGGTGCTGAGGCTGGGGGTGCTGTACCTGGGGGTGCGGAGCCTAGGGGTGCTGGGCCTGGGGGTGCTACGTCTGGGGGTGCTGAGCCTAGGGGTGCTGAGCCTAGGGGTGCTGAGCCTGGGGGTGCTGAGCCTCGGGGTGCTGAGCCTGGGGGTGCTGAGCCTGGGGGTGCTGAGCCTGGGGGTGCTGAGCCTAGGGGTGCTGAGCCTGGGGGTGCTGAGCCTAGGGGTGCTACGTCTGGGGGTGCTGAGCCTAGGGGTGCTACGCCTGGGGGTGCTGAGCCTGGAGGTGCTCCACCTGGAGGTTCTCCGAGTGCTTCGTCTCGCCGGGAGCCACTTTCTCCACAGGAGCTGCGTGAGTGGTTTGCCCGGCGCTGGAGGCGTGCTGCTGGTGCTGGAGGTCCTTCGGCTGCTGAGGGTGCTGCGGTCGCGGGTCCCGGAGGTGCTCGTCCTGGGTGCACTGGAGCTGGTGCTGCTGAGGGTGTTGGCGCTGAGACTACCGCTGGCAGTCCTGCTGGGGGTGCTCCTGGTGCTGCTGGAGGTTCTGGAGCTACTGGTGGTGCTGCTGGAGCGGGTGCTCCTGCTGAGGGTTCTGGTGCTGTCCCTGCTGCTTCTAGCGTCGCCGCGCGGCCTCGACCGTACTTCGTTCCACTCCTGCAGCAGGTTCTTGGTCTTCCACCTTCTACTGGTCCTCCTCCTCCCTTAGAGTGTCCACAGCCTGTCTCGTCCCAGCTACAGTTGCAGCCTACCTCCCCTTTGCCTGCTCCTTCTCCCTACACTGGTCCTACTGGAGGTCTGGCTGAGCGTCGAGAGCCTGCGTCTCGCCCTGCGTCGCCTGTCCGTGCTGCTCGCACTAGTGGTCGCGGTTCGCGTCAGCGTCCTCCTCCTGTCCCTGGCACGCACCGGATGTCTCTGCGTCCGTCCACTGCTCCTCTGCGTGCCCCTTTGCCTTCTCCTCCTGAGTCCTCTCTTCCTGCTCTTGCCGACCCGGAGTCGGACTCTCTTCGTGCTGCCAGTCCTACTGTCACGCGTCTCCTTGCTACTGTTGTCACTGACCCTTCTTTCGAGTCTACTGCTGCGTCTGCTCTCGTTACTGAGCTCGTCGACTTTGCTGCTCGCTGTCGCTTAGACTACGCTGCTAGTCTTGTCGCTGAGTCTGAGTCTGTCTGTCCTCCGTCCGTCGGGGGTGAGTGTGCCCTTGGCACGGACGTCCTTGAGGACAGGCAGGAGGAGTTCCAGTGTCTGGCAGCTGCCTCACCTCATCTCGTGTCCGTACTGCTTACCCCTGAGGGAGACCCGGATGCACTTGACATCCCGACTCCGCGCTCTTACGCGGAGGCGATAGAGGGTCCCTACTCCTCTCAGTGGCAGGCAGCTATGGATGCAGAGATGGCTTCCTGGAAGTCCACAGGCACCTACGTTGACGCTGTCCCCCCTCCTGGGGCGAACATCGTCAGTGGCATGTGGATCTTCAGGGTGAAGCGGCCGCCGGGTTCTCCGCCTGTCTTCAAGGCGCGTTACGTGGCTCGTGGCTTCAGTCAGCGGCAGGGAGTTGACTACTTTCAGACCTTCTCCCCCACCCCGAAGATGACCACTCTTCGGGTACTGCTGCACGTTGCTGCTCACCGTGACTACGAGCTGCACTCTCTTGACTTCAGCACAGCTTTCTTGCAGGGCAGCCTGCACGAAGAGATCTGGCTGCGTCGCCCACCTGGCTTCACTGGGTCTTTCCCTCCTGGTACCCAGTGGAGTCTCCGGCGTCCAGTCTACGGTCTCCGCCAGGCGCCACGTGAGTGGCACGACACACTGAGGACTACGCTTGCGGCTCTTGGGTTTGCTCCTTCTACTGCCGACCCGTCGCTGTTTCTACGCACCGACACCTCTCTGCCGCCGTTCTACATCCTCGTGTACGTCGACGACTTGGTCTTTGCCACAGCTGACACTGCTGGACTCGCCTACGTGAAGTCCGAGCTGCAGAAGAGACACACGTGCACAGACCTGGGTGAACTGCGCAGCTACCTTGGCTTGCAGATCACCCGGGACAGAGCACGCCGCACCATTACCCTGACTCAGTCACACATGGTGCAGCAGGTCCTTCAGCGCTTCGGCTTCACGTACTCCTCGCCTCAGGCCACTCCTCTGTCTACTCGCCACTCGCTCTCAGCTCTGCCTTCGGATGAGTCCGTAGAGTCGAGTGGCCCGTACCCAGAGCTTGTTGGCTGCCTCATGTACCTGATGACCTGCACACGACCTGACCTTGCATACCCTCTTAGCATTCTTGCACGCTATGTTGCTCCTGGGAGACACAGACCAGAGCACATGGCTGCAGCGAAGAGGGTGTTGCGCTACTTGTGCAGTACGTCGGGCATGGGGCTAGTGCTTGGAGGGCGGAGTCCAGTGGTCCTCACTGGGCACGCGGACGCTTCTTGGGCTGACGACCAGGCTACGCAGCGGTCGTCACAGGGTTACACCTTCAGCCTTGGTTCCGGCTCTGTTTCGTGGCGGGCTACTTGCTCGTCTTCTGTTCTTGGCTCGAGTTGTGAGGCTGAGATCTACGCCGGGGCCATGGCTGCACAGGAGCTTCGCTGGCTCACCTACCTGCTGACCGACCTTGGAGAGCCGCCTCGTTCTCCTCCAGTCCTGTACGTAGACAACAAGGCCATGCTGGCCTTGTGTCGAGAGCAGCGACTGGAGCACAGAACAAAGCACATTGCTCTCCGCTACTTCCTTGCTCGTGAGCTACAGCAACGTGGACAGTTGCGGCTTGCGTACGTGGCCTCTGAGGCCAACACTGCTGATGTCTTCACCAAGGCACTTCCGCCTTGTGATCATCAGCGCTTCTGCACTCAGCTGGGTCTTGTGCCCGTCTTGCCTCACTTGCTCTCCTCTTGACCTTGCTTGTACTCTCACATATATATATACCTGCTCTTGCTTGTCTAGCTTTATATATATGTGTGTACTCTTGCATGTGAACTGGCCGTGTGGCCTTGACCCTGTGCTCGGACTGTGTGGTGACTTTGTGATCCACCCTGAGCTTGCTTTGCTTTGCTTTGCTTGACTGGTCTTGTGACCCCTTGTTCTCCCCCACTTTGCCTATGGGGGTGTGTCAGAACATTATAGCTTATGCTGTTGTGTAGGCTATAGTGGGGTATCCCATAGGGGGTGCAACCAATTAGGGTTTCATATTTGTACTCACTTCATTTCATAGTCCACTCATTCTCTCGTTCTCATTGTTACATCCACCACAAGGAAGCACACCTTCTACGTGCAGATCAGCCAATGCGGAAGCGCCAGATGCGTTTCGGCGCTGCTCATTGTTGTCCCATCCCAGCGTGGCGTGTGGCATTCTAGAATCTAAATGTTCACCCAACAACAAAGGTTGTAAAGATGCCCAGCCCATCCATCCACACATCACATACACCTGGAAAGCGTTTTCTTTTCTCCACCTCGATTTTGTCACCACCCTGACTTGTATCTGTTCAGCGTAAGCAGTTCTCCCACAATTTACAGGCGTGACCATACGTCTCATAACCCGATTGTGGTACGTGACTCTATCCCTGGACGAAACAAATCCAGAGCTGGAAACCATCATCCCACCCTTCGTTGATTCTACTCGTTTCTTTCTGTTAGAGGGCCCTACGACAGCAAGGGCCCTCGATGACCTTTGACTTGGCAGGTCGGCGCCTAACGACTGAGTCTACTCGGCACCGACGCACGAGTTCGGTGGCGGTCATTAGTGACTACGGGTGACTGTGAGCTACTGCAGCGAACTCGGCGGAATCGGTGCTAGGAATGACGAGTCTTGGGGGTCGTAGGTGCCTTGCTTGTGAGGCACGCTGCTCACTTGCTGTGTTGGCAGGAGTAGCGTGCACGGTGAGACATTCCGGTGCCGAGTTGGGTTGGAAATGTGCGGGGCGCGTTCACCCACCTGCACAGCACTTTCGTGTGGGTTGGGTTACTCGCAGCGCCACGCAACAATTGTGCAACTCTTGCTTGCCTATATATGTTTGTGTTTGCTTGTGTGTTTGATAATTGATATTGCAATTCTACTTGGCCCAAATGCTACTTCAATTCTCACAAAGTCCTTAGAGGCAAACGCTACCAAAACTCTACCAAGTTGCTGGCGCAACATCATTCCCATAGCAGAGACTCTCTCGCTATCGCTACGCTCTCTAATATATTCCTTCACTTTCCCTCTTAGCTCACCGTCTGAGCTTGTGGTTAGGACACGAGAACCGAGGAAGCAGGTGGTTAACAAAACTGGCAAAAGTATCAGGTGTAATATTTTAGGGGGTTGGGCGTCTTTCTCTTGAATTTCAACAGCCCAACCCACACACCCCCCCCCCCCCAGCTCAACCACACAATCCCCACATCAATAAAATGCCTCGACAACATTCGTGTCCTCGCGCTCTCTTATCCACCCTTCCTGCTGCTGCTTCTGCTGTTTCTCGCGCTGCTGTGTTCCGCGCGCAGCGAGCCAGGCAGCGCGCATGGCGCTGGCGGACGACCCCCCGGAGGTGTGGGTGGTGGACGTGGGGCGCGACCGCGAGGCCACCAAGGACGCGCTCGTCACGGCCGTCAATGACGCCACGGCCGTCATTTATCGCGTGCTGCTGCGGCTCGTCACCACCGGCGCCTCGCGTATGTAGTAGCATGCGGCTTTCGCATTACTCCGGGCAATGTGGAAGCGCCGCGCGAAACGTCTCGCAGAACTCCCGAGAAATGGTCGCTTGTCAGCGCGGAACGTTCTAGAAGTAGTTAGAAGCTATCCTACGTCTCCAGGCTCGTTGTCGAGAGAGATGTACGTAAAGCGAGCCGTTCCTGTCTCAATACCCCACGGGGCCTCCGTGCCTTCTTACGGCATAGGCAGCGTCGTTTGCGCCGTCAATAGCGGATGTGTTATTGAGTCCACAGCTAGGCGTCCTTCCCTTGACACTCGCGTTGGCTACCCGTGCTCGCAGCTTGTATAGTAATCCCATTCGCGACGGCAATGGCTGCTTTCCTCGTCTTCTCTGGTAGGCGTTATGCCTGCGAGTCGCCGCTGATCACAGCATGATAGAGAGAGCCGCCGGCCGTGATCTGCCGCTTACTTGCGAGACACGTGGCACGTGGCACGTGGCACAGCGTAGAGCGAGTGTCCGTGAATCCATGAAGCGCGAAACAGTGAGGCTGCTAACGGATGGTGGGTGGAGACCGGGAGGACGCGAGGAGAGGGCAGAGCGTAGAGGGCAGAAATGCAGGAGGGAGGGCGGCGCAAGCAGTGATGCTTGACGACGACAGCAGTACTTCATTGCTGCGGTGTGTCCGATGGCTTTTGAGTCGACTCAACGGCCAGATCATGGTCGTTAAAGGACAGCGTCACATGTCATACCCCCCTCTTCGTTTCCCCTCAGCAACCAGACCGGCGCTCCTTTCGCCCTGTGCGATGCACCCTCCAGAGCCCGGCATATCTGACGCGCCGCACAACGCTCCCCTGCGGCGGAGCTGGTATTCGTATTCACGTCTGAGCCCAGTACCACCATCCAATCTCCCCCACTATAACGCCAGTTCCTTGTCTTCCCCGTCTCCCTCCCCGTCTCCCTTCCCCTCCCTCTCCCTGCACACTTTTCTGCCGGTGCAGCGGTTGGCGCAGGGCATGCAGCGGGAGGCGGAGCAGGGGGAGCGGGCGGCGCGGGAGGGGGCGAGGGTGAGAAGGGCGCAGTGGGCGAGGAAGAGCGGGACTCACCGCATGCGATGCTGCTGCCGTACAAAGAGTTCGCGGAGAAGATGGACGTACGTGCTTGCATCCCATCACCCACCCCCTCTTCCCTCCCCCTTCTCCCGCCACCGTTCCCTGTTTTCTCTCTTGTTCTCTCTGACGCGCACGCACGCGCACGCGCACACGCACAGCCACTTGTAGTTGTTTCTCGTCTTTGCTGGTCCCTTTTCCACTGCTCTGACGCCGTCTTTTACCTCCTGTGCTGTGCACATCCCTCATCGACCTTCCGCCCCCCTCCACATTCCCAATGGCGCATATCACGTGCTCCGCCCTTTTCATCCCCCTGCTCCACCATGTGGCAGCAGACATGCTCATTTTCAGTAGATCCCTCACCCCCTTACGCACATCGCCCCTTCCTCGTCTCCTCCACCCTCCATATTGCCCCCTCCTCATTCTCGCACCCCTGTTTTGCTCCCTCCTGGTGTTCACCTCCCTCCACCCTCTCCCCTTTCCCCGCCTCCCCCCCCTTCCTCCTCTCCCCGTCCTCCCCCGTCACTCCTCTCCCCGTCCCCCTCCCCCTCTCCGCTCCGCGCCCCCCTCTTTGCCCCGCACCCCTCTCTCCACTCCTCAGGTGGCGGCGGACACGTTCGTGGCCCCCACGGACAAGCGCGAGAGGGCGCTGTGCCACGCCGTGCTCGCAGGGGAGGCCTCGCGCCTCTACATCGGCCAGCGCAAGTCAGTGCTGTGGGGGGGAAGAGGGGAGAGGGGAGGGGAGTGGGAGGGGGGGCGGTAATTTGAGTCGACTGCAATTGCGCGAGAGGGCGTGTTGCCATGCCGTGCTGGCAGGGGAGGCCTCGCGCTTCTAAATTGGCCAGCGCAAGTCAGTGCTGTGGGGGGGATGAGGGGGGAGAAGGGGGGAGAAGAGGGACAATGCGGGGGAAAAGGCACAGTGATGCACAGGGGAAAGGGCGAGGAATTTTGAGAGCATGCAATGAGTGCCTTGTCGTGGGTTGGGAGGGATGGGAATGTGTGGAGTGACAATGCTCTCTAAGGTTCTCCGTGGTGCGTCCCCTGTTGCGGTACAAAAAGGAGGAGGATTAGGATTGATCGCTCACAGAATTGGACTTCTTAAGGAGTTATGCACGGGTTCAGGGCGGGCGATGTAACCCGAGTCGAAATTCACTTGACTTGGGTCAAGCAATAAAGAACTCGGGCCGAGCTTTTATTCACTCTAATTTATGGTCGACTTTTGAGTCGGGCGCGAATAAAAGAAACTCGAGGGAAGAGGTGCGGGAGGATGAGATAGTTATTGGATGAGTATGAGTCGCCATGAACCTAAGAGTGGTAGAAGTTGAGAAAGTAGAGTAGAAATTCGAGGGGTGGTGATCTTGAAAGGTCACGTATGCATCCAGATACCCGAAGTGAATTTTTGTATCCAATCGAAAGTTACGCTCCTCTCGCCCCCCCCCTCGCCCTCCTCTCCTCTCCTCCCCTGCCCTCCCCTCACCCCCGTGCAGGAAGCTGTTCAGCAAGAGTTCAAACCTACCAGCATACTGTGCGAAGCACCTGCCATACACGTGCGACATCATAGTGGTGCAGGCCGGCCGCAAGGTCAAGCACTTGCAGGGCGTGCTCTCACCCGACGCCCTCGCCCCACCCGCCCCTAGAGGCTCTGCTGCTCCCGTTCCTGCGCCTGCTTCCGCTTCCGCTTCTGCCTCCCCCTCTGCGTCCCCTGCTACTGCCAAGGCAGGAGGCGTGAGCGCGCTTCTAAGCCGCTCTGCATCGTCCCGCTCTCCCTCCTGCAGCCCACCTCTCTCCCCGTCCGCTTCTGGCCCCTCCCCCACACAGCCGCGCATGCAGAGAGGGAGGAGCCTGGGCCGTGGCACGCTAGGGGCAGGGCCTAGACTCGCAGAGGGGGAGGTGGGGGGGCTGGCGCAGGTGGAAGAAGGGCATGAGGGGCGAGGGGCAGCAGGGGGGCGGGACGGGCGGGAAGGTATGGCACAGCTGTTGAACGAGAGTAATGTTCCTCACGGCAAGCAGGCAGCGCGTCTGGATACCGCTGCTGCCTCTCCTGCTGCTGCTGCCGCTGCTGCTGCGGCAGCAGGCATGGTGGTAGGTCCGTCAGCGGATTCCGGGGCAGCAGCGGCAGCAGCGGCAGCAGCGGCAGCAGGGGCAGCAGGGGCAGCAGGGGCAGCAGGGGCGTCAGGGGCAGCAGGGGCAGCAGGGGCGTCAGGGGCAGGCGGCACAAGAGGGGTTCCGCCCCAGGCGTTGGACCTGAGGCACCTCGTGCTGGCGCGCAAAGAACTGGCCGCCCTGGCGTTCGCTCAGGCCGCCGCCACCACAGGGGGGGACGCTGGGGACGCAGGGGGCGGGGGAGGGCGACGGGGAGGAGGAGGAGGAGGGGGAGGAGGAGGAGGAGGAGGAGGAGGAGGAGGAGGAGGAGGAGGAGGAGGAGGAGGAGGAGGAGGAGGAGGAGGAGGAGGAGGAGGAGGAGGAGGAGGAGGAGGAGGAGGGTCCAGCATTGGATGGGAGAGCCCGGGGCCTAGTGGGGGGCAGCAGCAGGGCTTCTCTTCTGCCACAAGCTCGGCAGTGAATTCCCCACGGCTCAAGCGTGCTCTTTCTGCTAGTTACTCCTCTGCCGCGTCCTCTGGTCTCACCCCAGGCCTCACCCCCGGCACAGGGTCTCCCGCCATGGGCTCTCCTGGCATAGCCATGGGCGTCTTTGGGTTTGCGTCTCCGTCTCCTGGCAGCAGCCTTCTGAATAGCCCTTCTGTGCCCTCGCCGCTTGCGCGGGCTGCTGCTGCTGGTGGCTTTGCTGGTGTGCCTCCTGCCGGGTTCCACTGGGGCTTGCAGGTAGCACTGCAACAGCAGCAGCAGCAGCAGTTGCATCGGCTGAGCAATGTGGGTGCTGCTGCTGCTGTTGCTGCTGCTGCTGCGGCTGGTGGAGATGCAGCAGCAATGGAAGGAGTGGATGAGGAGTGGAGCAGCGGGAGGAGCAGCGGCAGGAGCAGTGTGGGAGCAGGGATGGGTAGGGAGGAGTTGAGGTCGGTGGCTGGTGGTGACACAGGCGGTATGCTTGGAGGGGAGGTGGCTCCATTTGAGGTGCAGGGTGTGGGCGAGGGGCAAGGGGAGAAGGGGGGTAGTGCGGTTGACAGGTCTGCACAGCAGACGTACCAGCAGCGGTTGATTCTGCTGCAGCAGCTTCTGGAGCAGCAGGAGCGGCAGAATCAGCAGCTTCACGAGCGATGGCAGCAGCAGCAGCAGCATCACCACCAGCAACAGCTGCTACACCACCACCAGACGCAGCAGCAGCAACAACAGCAGGAGCAACAGCAGCAACAACAACAGCAGCAGGAGCAACAGCAGCAACAGCAGCAACAGCAGCAGCAGCAGCAACAACAGCAACAGCAGCGGCAGCAGAATGTGTATCAGATGGCTCCGAGTGGCTCTGTGCCGCCACGCTGCAGCAGTGCACCCCCGCCTGCCCTACAGCCACCTGCAGAACCACCCCTTGCTTCTGGAACAGTAGTAGCAGCAGCAGCAGCACCAGAAGCTGTTCCAAGCATTGCAAGTGGATCTCCCCTTCCTCCCACACCACCAGGCCACACAGCCGCGCACCTCCCCCCACACTCTCTCCCCCCGTCCCTCCCACCGCCACCACACCAGCCCCCATATCCGATCCCCTTCTCCCCATCCTTTCCATTCTCCATGCAGCACTCGCTCTCTCTCCCAGCGTCCGTCCCCACGTCCCTGCCATCCATGGGCGTGCCAGGAGGCGCGAGGGAGCGAGCAGAGGTGCAGGTACTACTGGTGGAGCTGGCACGCATGCAGCAGCAGGCGCGGTCCGCACAGGAGGCAGCAGAGAGAGCGGATCGCGAGGCAAGGGAGGCGAGGGAGGAGGCTCGGAGGGCTGCGGAGAGTGCGGCTGCGGAGGCGGAGAGGAGAATGAAAGCTGAGATGGAACGAGAGGTGGCGAAGAGGAAGGTGGGTTGAAGAAGGGAGGGAAGGTGGGGGGGTCAGGGGGAGAGGGATTGGGTGGGAGTGTGGAAGCTGGGAAGGGGCGGTGTTTGTGTGTGAGGGGGGTGTGAGTGCGCTCTGATCAAACATACCCATCCCCACCCCCACCCCCCATCCCTCTCTCCCTACCAAACACCCTTCTCTTCCACCCACCCATACCTCCACACACCACTAGCACACACCCCACAAACCTCCACATGCATTTTTTAGCCAGCTAGATCCCCTGTTCACGAATTCCTTGTTCAATCTTCCCCGCAAGTTTCACATATTAGTGCTGATTCTGCAACCAAAGACCTGCTGGTTGCAGCAGCAGCAGCAACCTCTCAACACAGGCCAAAACTCTCCTTCTCACCTTTCTGTTGAGCTTCCAAGGGAGGTCCAGGCTGATGTGGAAACTCGCCCAGGAGCAGCACAACAACAGCCATCGCACGCACAGCACCCACTCACTCTTCTCCCCTCCCCACCATCAACCGCCCCTCGCTTTTCAGGCAGACGACCGAGGAGTCATGGCTCAGAAGCAGAAACAGTCTCACACCACACCATACCGCACCATACCACACCACACCACTAAATATTCTTCTCCTACGCTTCTCCCCCATCTCCTCCACCGTCTGCCTCCTCTTCCCACCCCCTTCCCTGCCCGCCAGGCGGATGAGGAGTCGAAGCGAGCCGCAGCAGCAGAAGCAGAGGCAGAGCGCGTGCGGCACGAGGCAACCGAGCTGGCAGCAGCAGCCTCCGCCACTCTCGCCAAAGCACAGGAGCAGTACGCACTCAGCCGACAAGTGCAGCAGCAGCAGCAGCTACAACAGCAGCAGCAGCTACAGCAGGAGTTCAGAGAGTACAGCATTGAGGAGCTGGCGCGTGCGTGCGACATGTGGGACGAGGAGAACCTGGTGGGCGAGGGCGGGTACGGCACGGTGTATCGCGGCATGCTGGAGCACTGCCCTGTGGCCGTCAAGTGCCTCAAGACCGCCAACAGCAACCAGGCTCTGAAAGAGTTCAAGAAGGAGGTGCGTGCAAGGAGGGGGGATGGGACAGAGAGGTATGGGGGATGGTGCGTGGAGCGAGGGGGGATGGGAAGGAGGAAGGGAGTGAGGGAAAGAAGGAGGAGGAAGGGAGGGAGAGAGTGGTGAAGACGTATGGAGGAGGAGGAAGGGGTGTAATTGCGAAAGGGTGGGAGAGGAGGGAATGGGATAGGAGGGGAGGAGCGGAGGGCTGGAGAGGGGAGGGAAAGGGAGACGAGGAGAGAGGATGGGGTGTGATGCTAAACTGGATTGGGTTAGCAGTTGCTGGTTCTGTAACATTACTGCTGGGCTGCATTAAGCCTCAAAAGCATCTGCCTTGAGTTGTGCCATGCCCCTTCCCTCATGTCCCTCCCCCTCACGCCCCTCCCTCACACGCCCCCCCCTTCATGCCCTTCTCACAGCTCCTCCAATCCACTCTCCCACCTTATGTGCCCGCCCTGCTTCCATTTCCCCTTTGCCTCACAATATTGTTCCTGTTTTCCCTACCATTCCTCTCTGGTTTCTCTCGCCTGCCTCTTCCTCTCCCTCCATTCCGTACTCTCTACCCCCCCCAACCCCACACCCTCCACCCTCCACCCCCGACACTATCCCCCACCCTTGGCACCCCGAAACCCCCTCGCCCCCCGCCACCAGATGGACGTGCAGAGGGGGCTGCGGCATCCGACGGTGGTGCTGCTGATAGGGTGCTGCCACGACCCGCCGTGCCTGGTGTACGAGCTCATGCCGTGCGGGTCGCTGTACGACCGCCTCGTGTGCGACCAGGGCTCGCCCCCCCTGCCCTGGAACCACCGCTTCAACATCTTTGAAGACACCTGCAAGGCTCTCATTCACCTGCACAACCGGTGAGAGTTGGGGGAAGTGGGGGGAGAGCCGGGAGAGAGTGGGGAGAGAGAGTGGGAGAGAGAGTCGGGAGAGAGTGGTGGGGAAGGGGGAAACGGGTGGGGGAAGAGTGAAGGGGAGAGTGGGTGGAGGATGAAAGGGGGTGACTGTGGAAGGGGTGCGATGGTCGTGGGCAGAGGGAAGCCAGGACGGGCATGTGAGAGGGAACTGCGTGAACCATCCCCCCTGCTCATCCCCCCCATCAATTCCCCACACGTTCCCCTCCACTTCTCCCTCCTCCCACCCTCCCCCTCTTCCCCTTCCTTCCCTCCCTTACAGCCACCCCGCCATCGTGCATCTGGACCTGAAGCCAGCAAACATCCTCTTAGACGGCAACATGCGGGCAAAGCTCGGCGACGTAGGTCTAGCGCGCTTCATGGTGGGCATGGACAGCGGCAAGAGCTTCATACAGCAGTCCGTGGCCGTGGGCACGTTCGGCTACGTGGACCCGCACTTCCTGCGCACGGGCCAGTTCAGCCGCGAGTCCGACATCTACTCCCTCGGCATGGTTCTCCTCGACATGCTCCGCGGGATCGACACCTCTAAGAAGCCTGCTGGAGGAGGAGGAGGGGGAGCAGGGGGAGCGGCGCGGCGGCACGTGGGGGACCGGGTGGCGGCGTTGGAGGGGCTGGAAGCATGTGTGGCGGCGGGGGATGTGGAGCGGTTGCAGGGGTTGCTGGATCCGACGGCTGGCACGTGGCCGCCGGGGATTGCGATGCGGCTGGTGGAGATCGCGCGGCGGTGCGCGGCGTTCAAGCGCAAGGAGCGCCCGGAGCTGTCGCGAGACGTGATGGCCATGCTGGCGGAGATGAAACCCGCTGTCATGCGCGCCGCCAAGCAGCAGCGCGACCTGGGTCTGCTCAAGGATGACTCCTGGGGTGGCGGCAGCGGTGGTGGTGGTGGGGGTGGTGGGATGGGGGTGCATGGGCGAGGCGGGGGCGGTGCGGTGGGGAGTGCGACGACGCGGTCGGGCGTGCAGGTGCCTGATGGGTTCCGATGCCCCATTACCATGGTGAGACGGGAGGGGGGATGGGATGGCATGATGATGGTGGTGATGATGCTTGTGCAAGGGGGACCTAATGCCGCTGTAACTTCCCTCACCTATCATGCCCCGCGAGTGCACATCAATGTACTGCACCTCCCTTCCTTCACATGCACGCACGCACGCACACACACACACACACACACACACACACACACGCACGCACGCATGCACACACACACACACACACACACACACACACATGCACGCACAAATGCACGCACGCACACACCATTCCTCGTCTACCATCCTCAACCATCCCTCCTTCCTCCCACCTCCTCCCTTCCTCCTCTACTTCCCACCCTGTCTTTGTCACACCCCTTCCCACCCTGCCACCAACAGGAGCTGATGCAGTGGCCAGTAATAGCAGGGGATGGGCACACGTACGAGCGAGCGGCCATGCAGCAGTGGCTGCAGCAGCACTCTGTGTCCCCGCGCACGGGGCGGGCCTTACCGCACACGCACCTGCAGGACAACCTGCTCGTGCGCTCCCTCATTGCCGACTGGGTCGCCTGCCATGGCGGCCTGCTGCTCCGGTGCGTGGGAGAGGGAAAGGAGGGGGTAAAGCTGTGGAGTGAGGAATAACAGAGGAGAGGAGAGGCGAGAGGGTGGGAAGGGAAGCAAGTGGTAATGCTGGGGGCAGGTGGGGCAAGGACGTATGTCTCGGCTGATCGGGAGGGCGGGCGACTTTTGAGCTGCGCTTTGCTGTAATTTTCTCCTGCTCGCGTCACCTCCCACATCACATCCCCCCTCACCTCGCAGTCTCCTCCCCTCACACCCCTCCCTATGCACCCCTCCCTCAGGTCGGAGGTGCTTGAGGAGGGCTGCTCAGAAGGTCCCTCGGAGGAAGGTGGTGAGGCAGAGGCATACGCAGAGGGCGAGGGGGACGAGGAAGGGGCGCAGGACTGGGCGTCATACGTGGAGGAGCTGGGGGAGAGTCTCCTGCCTCTGGGTATTCACAGTGAAGTGTGTGTCCCGGGCGATGGCGGCAGTGTGCCAGGAACGGACGGTGAGGATGGGCTCCCTGCGGTCGGTGCGCCTGCGGGGCACAAGGTGAAGGATGCAGCTTCAGTGTGATGTGATCCAGGCGACGGGGTGGAGTTTGTGGAACTTGAGAGGCTAATGAAGAGAATATATGTTCTTTTATTTGTGCTTGTAGAAAGTATGATACGGATGGCAATTTTTTGGCAAAGATCAAACGGCAACTACAGATCTGGAAAAATATGGATAATTCGTTGTATGTATCATAATTTTTTCTTCGGGATTTATAATTCACATCGCAGTATTTGTTCTACGGTACCTGGATTCACAGGTAAGCCCCTGTATTTGAGTGAAAAAATTGTAAGTGATCCTTGTAGCCATGCGAGAGCAAGCTTTTAATACCTGTCGCGAGTCCGTTTATCAAGGGAACTTTGTGACACCCCTCGACCACAGTCGAGGCGCGCCAATCACAATTACTACAATCACAGAAACCCGCGACTCTCGCTTGGGTGCGCGCAAAACGGCAACACACCCGCCATGTCGGCGGCACCAGGGCACGCGCACACGCGTGTGACGACGGGCGAGGAGGGCGAGGAGCTAGACCCCATGGTGGAGCAGTTACAGGACTGCAGCCGCCTCTACGTCCGCCTCGAGGTGCCATCTCCCCTCCCCTCTCCTTCTCTCCTCTCCTCTCGTCTCCTCCCCTCCTCTCTCCTCTCCTCTCCTCACCTCTTCTCCCGTGCTTCCCGCCAAACCGCGAGTCGCTATGCTCTTCCTCGTGGCCGTCATTATGCTCTTCTCCTCGCCTCCACGTCTCTCGGCGTTCGAAGCGACTGGGAGCGGCGGCCAGAGCGGTCCGACTGGGAAGCGCGAGGAGGGGGGTTTCTTCGCGGTATAGAGTGGATCCGTTCCGCGTGGTTCCGTTAGGCGCAAGGCGCGAGCGGAGTAACGAGGGGGTGATGGAAGGAACGAGCACCCACCACCGCAGACACACACTGATGATCATAATATCTTGCCTTCCACGTTCTGTACAATCCCTCTTCGCGATCTGCACTCTCTCACGCTGCTTCGCGTCTCGCGTCTCGCGCCTCCTATCCCCATCCATGTTTCCCTCCCAGCGCGCGTGCAGGCGAAGGGCCAGCTCTGGCTTGTGATGTGATTCCTAAACCTCGCCCGCTCAAGCAAATGCGTGCCGTATGCCATGTGCCTTGTGCGCTTTGCTGCTGTGTTTCTGTGCTGCCGTGTGCGGTGTGTTGCTGTGCTGGCAAGTGCTGTGCAGAACTGCCTTGTGGAGCACGACAGGGACTGGAGGAAATGCCAGGAAGGTGAGGCTTTGGAAAAGAACGTCTGCCTGCACCCTCTTTTTTGTTCCTCTGCAACCGTCCCCCACTCATCATTCCGTCTCGTCCCAGAAATCTCACGTGTTTCCCTGTGTATCTCTCACCCGCTTCCGTGTCTCCTCCATCCAACCATGCTCATGTGGAGCCCGTGTTTTCCTGCTCTCTTCCCGTCTGCTCCCAGAGGTTCGTTCCCTGAAGGTCTGCATGTCACGCCAACAAGCGCACCAGCAGCAGCAACAACAACAAAGTGCAGATCAGAAACAGTAGTCGCATGAGCTGCTTGTGCAACTATTGTGTTCTGTGGATCAAGCTTCTCAGCTAGAACCAGCCTCGCTCGCATACCCTAAGCCTTTTGCTTTAGTTGATGCTGATGCTGACCCTTTAGGTTAATTGGAGTTTCTATTTCTTCATTCTGCTGATGCTCCATGCTCCTACAGTACACGTGTGGTTCTGGCTGTGCAATGGAACCAGCTAGAGCTGCTCAGCAGCATGTATATAAATCGTTCTTTTCTACAAATTGATCGGATTCATGTCGCACAGCTTTAGCGAGTAACGCGTATTTCGAAATTCCTTCCCGCGACGTCTTGCGGAATTCCAAGCTGCCGTGCAAACAACCATCCAACACCGCACTCTCGCCTCTGCGCCTTCACATCTCGCCATCCAGCGAATTTCACACTACTGCGACCGCATTGAGTTGACAACTGCATCGTCACTGGATCGCAGGTTCACGGAGCAACGCGAGTCGATCCTGTCAGGCAAAGGGGAATCGATAGTGCGAGTTCGAGGATCGGAGCTCCCGGAGATTTGAGTTGTTTAAAACAAAGGGGATCTGATCCGCGCCGCGCCGATCTAGATTCGCCCAAAGCAATCCTGCTGTTCGTCCTCTCTCTTTCAAATCAGCCGCTCGATCCGTAACCCAGTCCAATTCCCGAACGCCATAATGAGCAATAGTAACTCCGGCGCCGGCGCTGGCGGCGCGGCGAGCGTGGCGGAGGAGGTTGCGGGGCTGGACCGGCTGCTAACGCGGCTGGCGCTGACGGAAGACGCGAAGCTCGAGAAGGTTCTCTCGAAGCTTCTCCCGCTCGCCATCTCCCGCCTCGCGTCGCCGCACGAGGCGTCGCGGAAGAAGGTGAGAGGCCGGCCGAGGGTCGGGATGTGAGAGGCAACCTGCGTGCGGGGAAAAAGAGGAGGGGTGAGTGGGTGGGAGGCGGGGAGGGGCGGGAGAATTTATATATTCTGACTGGTTTTCGCGACGCGGATGTGGTCAAGGGAGGAGATGCACTTAATTCACGGCGATTGGGTAACTGAGTGGAAGTTGCAGACTCCAGTTGACAAAGCCAGTGAGCGGGGAGTTGCGGGCTGTGTCGCTGTGCGTGCATGGGGTTGTAGGGAAGCCGATTGAACGTGTAGCGTTAAACGGGAAAAGAGAGTCGAGAGCATGTGTCATCCCTCTCCTCTGCGTTTAGTGTCCGTCCTACTCCTTGCGTGCCTTTATTTGTGATGTAGCATCTCAGATCCACCCGCGTAACTTCTCATCTTTCTCGCTCCTCTTCCTCCTTTTCCTCTTATTTTCCTCTTCCTCGCCCTCTTCCGCCCCCACCTTCCTTTCCCCTGTAACCTCCTTCGGCCCCCCATTTCGGTCCCTCGCCTCCGTGTGCCGCTACCCTCCCTGTTTGCACCCAACCCACCACAACCCAACCCTCCTCGCCCCACGTCTACCGACCACTGCACACGGGCTCTCTGCTCTCTGCACCCCTGGGGCACCGCATCAGGTGATGGAGATGCTGGCGCACATCAACAAGCGCGTGCGGGGGGCGTCCGCCATCCACCTGCCGCTCTCCGACCTCCTCGCGCTCTACTGCTCCGCCACAGCCACCACACCCGCCCCTTCCCCCTCCTCCACCTCCACCACCACTACCTCCGCACCCCTGCTCCCTGCCCCACACCCCCTCACGGCGAGCTTCGCGCTGGTATACACAGACATGGCGTTTCAGCGCGCCACACCAGAGGAGCAGGCAGCAGCGGTGCCGGTGCTGCTACGGGGCATAGCTTCGCGCGCAGCAGCGCACCAGGACATGCTGCTGCGGTGCGCGCTGCAGGGCCTGCTGCGCTATGGGTCGCCAAGAGGGGTGGGGTCGGGGCCTGAGGAACAGCAGCTCGCTGCTACCTACTCCTGGCTCACCTCTTCGCCTGCTGCTGCTGCTGCTGCTGGCACTGCTGATGCGGGTGCGAGTGCTGCTGGTGCTGGTGCAGCTGAATCGACTAAGGTGGCAGCGGCAGGGGGTGTGTCAGAGGGAGGAGAGGCGGCTGGGGGCAAGGCAGAAGCAGCGGCCGCAGCAGGCACAGGCGGGGGGGCAGCGGGGAAGGCTGCTGCTGCCGCTGCTGCTGCGAGTGCTGCCCCTAGTCCGGACATGGCTGTGTGGCTGGAGTTTTGCCTGCAGGTGATGCTGCTGCCGGCCTCTCTCTCCGCTGCTGCTGCTGCTGCGGCGAATGCAGGGTCGGCACAGGGGCAGGGAGGAGTAGCAGCAGCAGCGGGTCTGGCGGCAGGGGGGAGAGGAGCGGCAGTGGGGGCAGGAGGTGCGGGGGCAGAGCTGAATGCGGCAGGGCAGCAGGGCGGACCCGCGCAGTGAGTGTGTGGGGATGTGGGGTTGTGCGGGAGTGAGGAGTTATGTGGGAGTGAGGGGGTGGTTAAGGGTTTTTTGGGGTGAAAGGGTGTGTGGGTGAGAGGGTGTGGGGGATTGTGTGGGTGAGGGCGTGTGTGGTTGTGAAGGGAGGTTTGGGTTGAGGGGCTGTGAGCGTTTGAGGGGGTGCTCTATTCTCCCACCCACCGCCCCATCACACCCTCCCCTTCCATCTCCTCAACTCCCTTATCTCCCCCATCTCCCCCATCTCCCCTATCTCCCCACCTCCTCGTTCCCCTTCGCTCCGCGTCCCTCTGCCACACTCCGCACAGGCCTCCTCTCTCGGACCACCCCGGGCTGTCCCTCGCGCAGCTGCACCGAGTGCTTGGCCCCGCGCCTTCCTCCTCAGCCGCCTCCCCTGCAACCGCGGCTTCCCCTGCTGCGCTCAACCTCATTCCGCCTGACGCTGTGGCTCAGAGGAAGGTGCGTGGAGGGGGGCTCCTTTCCTGGGGTTCCGTGGCCATTCCATTCTTGATCCTCGCGTCCTTCCAAGTGCTTTTTCTATTCGATTCAGCAGCAGGAGAAGAGCGTGGTTTGCATACTACTAAACTAAACCATTTCTGTTTGTGTGTGAGAGCAGTAGTAGAGGGAGAGCTAGTGAGTGGACTCAGTTGTGAGCGGTGGATGCAGGGAACGTGGCGGGTGCGGTGTGGTTCACTGGAGTCACTCTTTCCTGCAGCAGGGAGGAGTTAAAACTCAAACCTCCTTGTCTCCTTGGTTTTTCCTCCTCTCCACTCACACTCCCTCTCGCATCACCCCCCTCTTCCTCCTCTCCTCTCTCCCCCCGTCTACCTGTGTCCCGCTCTCCCATCCATTCGCCCTCTCGCCCCGTCGGTGTCCGCACCACAGGTGGCGGTGCTGAACTTCCTGGCAGCCGTCAAGGCGCCCGCCCATGCGTGCTACCTGCTCTGGCTCGTTGCCGCCACTGACAGGTGCGTGCCCGCGTGGGGTGGGTGGGGTTCGTGGGATGGGGGAGATGGGGGGCGTTGGGGGGGAATGGGTGTGGGTGGGGGGGTTTGGGGGAGAAGGTTGGGGTGTGTGGGTACGAGGATGTGTTGGGAGAGGGGGTGTTTGTATGTCAGACGCTGATTTAACACAAGCACACAGGTCGACATGATTCGTTTCTTGTTCTTCATTCTTTCCTTGCCTCTTTCTCTCTCTCATTCCAACAAGGTGGTCTCCCTCACTCGCTCCATTCCCCCCGACACGAGCAGGCGTGGTAAGGAGCCAAGAACTCACCCTTCTTCCCTCCATCCTTTCCCTCTCACTCGTTCCCCCCTCCCCCCATTCCCCCGGCCATCCGTGTCCCTGTCTGCTGTGGGCAGCAACGAGCGGGTGAACCGGCGCGGGGAGGAGCTGATGAAGCGCCACGGGGGGGCAGTGGACTTGGAAAGCGACAGGCTTGTAGCCGCCATGATGCGCCTTTACCAAGGTGATGCTCAGCTCGCTCTCTGCCCCACCCACCCACCCACCCACCCACCCGCTACAAGATGAACCCCTGCCACGCCGTATCCCAGTCGCTTGTGATCATCGTGAAGACGGGCCGGCGCAATCATGCGACAGTAACAACCACTGATTTTCAGCGGCCCCTGCCGGCCCCAGTGGTTACCTTAAATTTTTCAAGTACCAACATGCTCGTCTGCTTCTGACCGTCCTCATCCACCTCTTCATGCTTCCTCCCCTCCTGTCCCCCCCATCTCTCTTTCACGGGCCCTGCTTCCTCTGTCCGTTTCTCCAGCTGGTATCCTCTCCTGCTGCCTCCTCCCTGCCCTCTCTCCATCGCGCTCTCATCCTGGCTCTACTCTCCTCCTATGTTTCACTTCTCATCCTTCGCAACCAATCCTTTGCCTGCCATCCCTATCCTCCCATCCGTCCCCCACCATGTCCTTCCATGCTGCGTGCTGCTTCCCATCTCTCCCCTACAAGCCTCTCAATCCCTTTCTACCCCTCCCCACCTCCTCTCACATCACCACCAGGCACCCCCGCATCTGACCCCAAGCAGCCGCAGACAGCAGCAGCAGTGCCAGCAGCGTCAGCAGCGGTGAAGCTGCGGCTGCTGGGCGCGTTTGTGCGCTCCATTGCTGCCGCCAACGCATTCCCAGGCACCCTGCACGTCATTTTCGATGCTATCTATGGTACTGTGTGGGGGGGTGGGTTCTGGGGAGGAGGGAAGAAAAAGGGGGAGGAAGAGGGGGGGATAGTGGTGGGGGCGGGGGGGTGGTTGAACTGTGTGTAACCCATGACCCATGACACACGACCTGTGACCCATGACACACGACCTGTGACCCGTGACACACGACCTGTGACCCGTGACACACGACCTGTGACCCGTGACACACGACCCATGACCCGTGACTCGTTGGGAGCGTGCTCGTGTGGCACTGAGCTGTGGCTGGTACTTCCACGGCCGGGTGTGAGCAGTGGCAGGGGCCATTGCTGTCAGGTTGGGGCGGCGGTGACTGCAGCATGCTCGTTCCCTGCCGTCCGTATTGCATTGCACTGCGTTGCGTCCTGCTGTGCTACCTGCTTGTTCGCTTTTTTATTTTATTTCAAAAAGCTATCTTTGCTATGCTTGTCTGCCTGGGACCACCACAGCCTGACCTTGTCACGTGCCCTGTGTGCCTGTGGGCGTGCCTAAATCCGTCCTTGGACGCGTGCCATGGCTGTGTGCACTCCTTATCCTGTGTGTGCATGGGTGGTATGGTGCAGGCGTGGGGGCATCAACGCGCAGCAAGCAGCTGGGCATGGAGTTTGCCGTCTGGGTCTTCAAGCATGTGCGTGCTGCGTGCTGCGTGCTGCTTGCTCCTTGCTCCTTGCTCCTTGCTCCTTGCTGCTTGCTCCTTGCTCCTTGCTCCTTGCTCCTTGCTGCTTGCTCATTGCTCCTTGCTCCTTACTGCTTGCTCCTTGCTGCTTGCTCCTTGCTCGTTGCTGCTTGCTCCTTGCTCGTTGCTCCTTGTCCCTTGCTCGTTGCTGCTTGCTCCTTGCTCGTTGCTCCTTGTCCCTTGCTCGTTGCTGCTTGCTCCTTGCTCGTTGCTCCTTGTCCCTTGCTCCTTGCTGCTGTTTGCGCTATTCATGCTGCATCCATGCAACCTGCTTCGCTTCTATCACCTACCCATTGCATCCGCATGCGTCTCTCACCTTTTCTCTCCCTCCCTCCCCACCCCCTCTGCTCTGCCCCCGTGCCCCCATGCCCCTGTGCCTCTGCCTCCCTGCCACCACCAGGCAAAGGAGGACCGGCTGCGGCCCTTGTCGCCAGTCATCCTCTCCTCGCTGCTCAAGCTGCTCTCGCAGTACGACGCTGCAGAGTCCCTGAGTGAGTAAATGTGCAAGGGGAAAGGAGAAGGGGGAGGGGGAGGGGGTCTGTAATTTTAGGCGCCTCAAAAGAAGATTCAAAATGCTCCCTAAATATGATTTTACTGAGTGTGTGCGGAGGGGAAGGAGGGGATGGGGGAAGGGGGGGAGAAATCTTTGTGATTGAGGCGCCTTAGCGCCAGAATTAAGCTGCCCTTGCTCGCTCTGATGCTGCTGAGGCGCTGCACCTAGGAGAGGCACCTAAGTAAACATACACATACACGCTCTGGACAGCGAGCGTCCAGCGTATATACGCTACGCTAGCGCATGGATCGCTGGGCGCGGCCACGCCAGTTCCACGTAGATCTGCAGCCCACTCCACTTATGTACCCCTGCCCTGCCTTCTGCACGCCCATGTACGGGTTACCATTCCCCACCCCCTTTTCCCCCTTTCCCACTCCTGAACTCCTCGTGCCTTTATGCGTGTCCCCATGCAGACCCCCCATCGCAGCAGCTACAGGCATTCACGTATCGAGCCATCGCTCAACTGGCAGAGCGCTGCCCCTTCCTTGTCAGGTCTGTCTGCCGCCCTCCCGCCTCCTTTCAGAATCACACCCCCTTCCCCCTCTTTCACCCCTCTCCTCTTCCGCCCATCCCCCGTCGCCTTCCTCCCTGCCCTCTCCTCTATCAGCTCTTCTGCTGTCCCCCCTTCCTCCCCTGGGTCTTATTCATATCCACCCTCTCGCCGTTTCGTTGCTCCTTTCATTCCCCTCTGGCCTTAGCTGATCGACATGCATTGGCCAATTCACTAATTTGTTCAATCCTGATTATGGCATGGTATGGCATGGCATGGCATGGCATGGCATGGCATGGCATGGCATGGCATGGCATGGCATGGCATGGCATGGCATGGCATGGCATGGCAGGGGGGATGCGAGCATGTGTGAGCGCATGTTGGTGGCACTGGAGGCATGTGAGTCGCCATCCCTGCGAGTGGTCATGCAGGACGCACTACTCTCCCTCGCGTCCGCTTACAAGGTACGCCTCTCCTTTCCTTCCCCTCCCCATGTGCCTCACACCTCCAGCAGCACTTCCCACAGTCAGTCAGTGTATGGTCCTCTAAGGCACACCTGAAACCGGCAGCACCTGAGACCAGCAGGGCTGTTCGCCAGCTCATATTGTACCGGTTTGTAGGATGGAGTGGCTTCTACGTGCCATGCTATGGCTGCTTGGTGGAAAATTGGAAATGGGAATGTAGCGTGGTCCCTCCCTCCATTGCCTTTGGTGGAAGTGAAGTGACTTAGGATGCGTATTCATAGCTGATTCATTCAAACGTCATTTCCCTCCTATACGCCACACAAAATAGCTGCGATGGTGTGGTGTGTGATGTGATGTGAGCCGTGCTGAGAGCACAGGTAGCACTCACTCCAACCCTTTCCCCCGCCCGCATTCCTCGACATTTTGTCTGTTGTGCTCGTCCCTCTCCTCTCCCCCTCCAACCCGCACCCCCTGACAGGGCTGTTCACCCAAGGTGTTGGAGTCCGTTGAGGGCCTGCTGCTCAAGCACTGCTCCTCTGTCAGTGCCCGCCTGTGCTGGGGTGTGGCATGCTGCGGTGTGGCATGCTGCGGTGTGGCATGGCAACGCCCTTTTTATCTAGGCATTGTACTTTGACACGTCATTTCATGCCTTCACGCTTTTCTGCATTTTACCTATTATTCACAATCAGCCCCTCCTCTTCCCCTCCCGCTGCCTGCCTCTTCCTCATCCCCATCCACTGTCTCTCTCTGTCCACTTCCACAACTGCGCATGAACCCTCCATTCACCATGGGCATGCACATTATTGCTACTAAATCTCCTCATGACACCCCATTTTTCCTCATCTTCACAACTCAACCTTATTACACCCTGCTCCACCCCACTCCACCCCACCCCACCCCTCTCCACGCCTCCAGCCAGTGGAGGCGGTGCGGTACTGCACGCTGCAGTGGACCATGCGCCTGCTCTCGCTCTCCTCTGCGCCCGCCTGCTTCCTCGCGCTGCTAGCTACAGCTGACAACAAAACCGAGATCAAGTCAGTGCCAGCCACAGGCACACCACAGAGAGGACCTTAAACGGTTTTTGTCCAGTTGGGAAAAGCTTTGTGGTTGAAGTTGCAGGGAGTCAGTTTTTTGTTTGCACATGCACTCGTTCACCCCCTGCACACTCCCTGCACTCACGTTCCCGTCACATCTCTCACACTCTCACATCACATGTCTCAGAATCTATTCCCCCATATGAGCAAACACCTCGCCATCCTCTAAACCCATCCAAAAATCCAAATCCCAATTCCCAATCCCACCCCCATCTACCAGGGAGGCAGCCCAACGCTTTCTCTTCCCAGAAGCAGACACACGCACCAAGAAGCCCACCGCCGCCTCCTCCCCCTCTCCCCTCTCCACGCCCTCCCCAGCTTTCGCCTCCTCTTCCTCCTCCTCCTCCGCCTCTCTCTCCCCACCCCCCTCCCTCTCATCCCTACTCGCGTTCATATGCAAGCAGAAGCCCAAGGCAGCTGCACCCGTGCCCCTGGAGGGGGAACAGACGCTGCTGCTGCCCCCTGCTGCGTTTCTCTCCGCCATTCGCTTCCTGCTGCTGTGCTGGCGCGAGGAGCGACGGGGAGGTGGGGCGAAGGGGGAGAGGGAGGGAGGGGCTGGGGAAGAGGGAGGAGGAAAGGGTGAGGTTGGTGGGAGCGGTGGTGGTGAGAAAGGGAAGGAGAAAGTAGAGGAGAAAGCAGAAGCGAGTGCAGAGGCGAAAGCAGAGGGGGGAGCGGAGGGGGAATCAGTGGAGGAGCGGCTGTGTGTGTTTGTGGAGCATGGGTTCGCACGTGATGCCACGTGGGAAGTGCATGCCGAGGCTGGCAGGGCGCTGCTAGAAATCATGGCCGCTCATCCGCAGGTGAGATGGGTTTTTGAGGCTGTGTGTGTTTGTGGAGCATGGGTTCGCACGCGATGCCACATGGGAGGTGCACGCGGAGGCAGGCAGGGCGCTGCTAGAAATAGTAGCTGCTCACCCTCAGGTGAGATGGGAATGGGGGTAGGCGCACCGCGAGGGGCTTTTGACAAGGGCGGAGGGGGATAGGGTGAGGGTTGGGGACGAATGGAGGGGAAGAAGCCAAAAAGAACGTGAAATAGGCAGCGGGGGGCAGAAGACACCACAGCGTTTCCTCCTTTGTACCGCTCACTATCCCCCCTTCACTCTTCACTCCCCTTCCCATGCCCCTCCCCCGCACTTGCCCCCCTCCTCCAGTTGGCTCTGCGCTTCACCGCGCGTCTTCCGTGGCTGCAGCGCTTCCTGTCGCACAACGACCCGTCAGTGCGAGCAGCCTTCGCCAAGCTCATGGGCGTTGTGGCGCGGGGGTTGCCTGCCCCTGACGCCCACGCGCTGCTACTCAAGCTGCAGGGGGGCCTGGCAAATGAGGGCGGGAAGGCGGGGATCAAGTGAGTGCGGGCAGGCGTGTGGTGGTCGGGTGTCGTGTTGTTGTTGCTGTTTGGAGGAGGGATGCGCGCAGGATGATCCGTCCTTCCTCCAAACGATCCTTTGTATCAATGCGGGTAATGGTACCATGGTCTGTCTCCATCTCTCCATGTCTCTCCGCTCTTTCTCTCCCCGCACCTCTCCTTTCCTGCATGGGCACGCCTTGCTGTTGCTCATCCTACCAACTTATCATTCGCTCTTCTCGCCCTGCATCCGCCCTGCTACTGTGTTGTGTGTGTGTGCGTGTTGTGGTGGCAGGGAGGAGGAGGCGCAGGGGCTGATAGCAGCGCTGGGCTACGTCACAGCCACAGCTGCCGACGCTGCAGGGGTGAGTGTCCCCTTTCACACGCCAAACTTCAACACTCGATTCTCGTGTATGTACCTCTCGTGTGTGCTGCTCGGCACGTCGCCCCTTCACACCCTGGCTGTTGGTGTTGGGAGGACGTGCCGCAACAATGGCAATGCATCATCCATCCACTCCCCCGTTCCACCGTGCACATAACCCTTGAGGTGTCACATCACGTTACTAACTCCTTCTGAACGAGTATGCCCCTTACATTCTGCCGTTACACCCTCTCTCTCTCCACTGCTGTTTCCCACACTTGTCACCCATGCCCCTTCCTTCCTCCCGCTCGCCACTCCCTCTTCTCCCCCTTCTTCCCCCTTCACCACTGCAGCGAGCATCATCGGTGGATCTGCTCCTCTCGCGCCTGCTCTCCCCCTCATCAGCGCCCTCCACCCTCGCCCTCACCGCGCAAGCCCTGGGCCTCATAGGCCTCATAGGCCCCCTTCCGCCCCCCTCCTCCTCCACCTCCTCCTCCTCTCTCAAGGATGAAGCAGCACCTGAGGGTACTGCGAGTGGAGCGGTGGGAGAGGAGGGGAGTGGGGGAGATGTGGGAAAGAGTGGTGAGGATGGGGAGAAGGCAGCGAGTGGGGAGGAGGAGGGGCGGAAGAAGAGGAAGAGAGGGGATGTGGTGGAGCAGCTGGCCTCGTTATTGTCACACAGGGATGACAAGGTGGTGCAGAGTGCGGCAGGGGCGCTGGGGATGATGAGCTATGGCGACCCTCAGGGTGTGGCGGATGCTGCTCTCACGGCTCTGCTCACTCTCGGTCGATGCAAGGTCAGATAAAGAGAGGGGAGGAAGAGGGGAGGGGGAAGGTGGTGTTGTGTGAGCAAGTACAAGAATTTGTAAGAAAGGGAGAGTGGCTTGCTAGGTCAATTCCTCTCCTTATTGCCCTCCCAAGCCACTCACTTCTCTTCTAATATGCTCTGCCATGGACACCCTTTCACTCGTCCTCAATTTGGCCTGGCACTGCTGTTCTCCGGCCCTCACTCCTCCCTCGCTCCCATCTCTTCTACCCTTCCCCTCACCTGCAGAGCGAGGCAACGTTGCTGGCAGCAGGCGAGGCGCTGGCGTTCGTGTGGGGTCCGGTGGACTGCCCTCCCTTCCGGCCCACCCTGCTGCTCTCCGGCCCTCACTCCTCCCTCGCCCCCATCTTCAACGACGCTGATGACGCTGCTGCCGCCGCGCTACAGGACAAGGCGCGCCGCCCCAAGCGGGAAGCAGATGTGCAGATGGGTGATGCGAGTGGTGAGGCAGGAAAGGAGGAGACGGCAGGTGGGCAGGGTGGAACAGGAGCAACAGCAGGAGCAGGAGCAGGAGAAGAGATGGAAAGAGAGAAAGAAGGGCAGGCTGTTGCTGATGTGATGATGGGGGAAGGGGGGCAGGAGACCTCAGCGGGCGAGGGGAGGAAGGAGGGAGAGGGGAGCGAGAGGGTGTGGGGAGGCGAGGCGATGGAGGCGAGGTGGGAGAGCATGAGGAAGGTGCTGGTGGAGGAGCTGCTGGTGAGCAGCCGCAGTGAGGAGCGCTGTGCGGGGGCCGTGTGGCTCATGTCGCTGCTCTCCTTCTGCGGCCACCACGCCTCCATGCAACGCCTGCTGCCGCAGCTCCAGGTATGCCACCTCCCTTGTTGAGTCGACTTAGAAGCATGCTGAACCAGCTGCAGGCAGGTACCCTGCTTCCCTGTTCCACCACTACAAGTCACCTTGTCCACCCACCCACCCACCCCCTGTGCCACGCTGGGAGTTCTTGATACTGGTTCAAGCCCCTCCCTCTACCGCCCTATCACACACCCACCCACCCCCCTGCTCGCACCACCACCACTACCAGGACGCGTTCAGTGCACTGCTGGGCGATTCCAACGAGCTGACCCAGGAGATGGCGTCCCGTGCCATGTCTCGCATCTACACACTGGGCGATGCCGGCACCAAGCAGCTGCTCGTTGCTGCTCTTGTCGCTAACCTCACTGGCGCTGCCGGGCAGAAGCGCAGCGGGAAGGTGGGAGAGGGGAGTGGGAAGGGAGGGGGAGTGAGCGGGGGAGACTGAGTGGGGAAGACTGGGGAGTGAGGGGGTAGTGGGAAGGAATTGAGTGTTCACTGTGCATGCCTTCTTGCATGTTCTCCTCTCATTTCTCACCTCCTCCTTTTGCCTCCGCCCTGCTCTCCTTCAACTCTCATTCATCCCCCCTCACCCTCCAAACCTCCTCCACATCTCCCATCACCCCACCCTTCCTTACTCCCCTTCCTCCTTCTCCACCCACTCTTCTTCCTCTTTCTCCCCCCACTCCCCTTCCCACCCACCCCACAGCTACTGGGCGACACAGAGGTATTCACAGAGGACTCAGTCGCGCGCAACACCTCCTCCTCCTCCATGCGAGCAGGGGCGGCGGGCAGCAGCAGCAGCGCGGCGAGCTCAGCAGGGCGGGCGCAGAGCAGCGTGGGCGTGAGCACGTACCGCGAGCTGTGCAGTGTGGCCACGGACATGGGGCAGCCCGACCTCATCTACCGCCTCATGGACATCGCCAACCACCATGTGCGTTATGTGCCCCTCTTGCCCTTGCCATTAACCGGGGGAACGGGTTGGAGATGGGCTTGCGGGGTGGGGAAGGGGGAAGCAAGGCAAGGCAAGTTGTGGTTGAGTCGAGCTGTGCAGTGTGGCGACGGACATGGGGCAGCCCGACCTCATCTACCGCCTCATGGACATCGCCAACCACCATGTGCGTTATGTGCCCCTCTTGCCCTTGCCATTAACCGGGGGAACGGGTTGGAGATGGGCTTGCGGGGTGGGGAAGGGGGAAGCAAGGCAAGGCAAGTTGTGGTTGAGTCGAGCTGTGCAGTGTGGCGACGGACATGGGGCAGCCCGACCTCATCTACCGCCTCATGGACATCGCCAACCACCATGTGCGTTATGTGCCCCTCTTGCCCTTGCCATTAACCGGGGGAACGGGTTGGAGATGGGCTTGCGGGGTGGGGAAGGGGGAAGCAAGGCAAGGCAAGTTGTGGTTGAGTCGAGCTGTGCAGTGTGGCGACGGACATGGGACAGCCCGACCTCATCTACCGCCTCATGGACATCGCCAACCACCATGTGCGTTATGTGCCCCTCTTGCCCTTGCCATTAACCGGGGGAACGGGTTGGAGATGGGCTTGCGGGGTGGGGAAGGGGGAAGCAAGGCAAGGCAAGTTGTGGTTGAGTCGAGCTGTGCAGTGTGGCGACGGACATGGGGCAGCCCGACCTCATCTACCGCCTCATGGACATCGCCAACCACCATGTGCGTTATGTGCCCCTCTTGCCCTTGCCATTAACCGGGGGAACGGGTTGGAGATGGGCTTGCGGGGTGGGGAAGGGGGAAGCAAGGCAAGGCAAGTTGTGGTTGAGTCGAGCTGTGCAGTGTGGCGATGGACATGGGGCAGCCCGACCTCATCTACCGCCTCATGGACATCGCCAACCACCATGTGCGTTATGTGCCCCTCTTGCCCTTGCCATTAACCGGGGGAACGGGTTGGAGATGGGCTTGCGGGGTGGGGAAGGGGGAAGCAAGGCAAGGCAAGTTGTGGTTGAGTCGAGCTGTGCAGTGTGGCGACGGACATGGGACAGCCCGACCTCATCTACCGCCTCATGGACATCGCCAACCACCATGTGCGTTATGTGCCCCTCTTGCCCTTGCCATTAACCGGGGGAACGGGTTGGAGATGGGCTTGCGGGGTGGGGAAGGGGGAAGCAAGGCAAGGCAAGTTGTGGTTGAGTCGAGCTGTGCAGTGTGGTGACGGACATGGGGCAGCCCGACCTCATCTACCGCCTCATGGACATCGCCAACCACCATGTGCGTTATGTGCCCCTCTTGCCCTTGCCATTAACCGGGGGAACGGGTTGGAGATGGGCTTGCGGGGTGGGGAAGGGGGAAGCAAGGCAAGGCAAGTTGTGGTTGAGTCGAGCTGTGCAGTGTGGCGACGGACATGGGACAGCCCGACCTCATCTACCGCCTCATGGACATCGCCAACCACCATGTGCGTTATGTGCCCCTCTTGCCCTTGCCATTAACCGGGGGAACGGGTTGGAGATGGGCTTGCGGGGTGGGGAAGGGGGAAGCAAGGCAAGGCAAGTTGTGGTTGAGTCGAGCTGTGCAGTGTGGCGACGGACATGGGGCAGCCCGACCTCATCTACCGCCTCATGGACATCGCCAACCACCATGTGCGTTATGTGCCCCTCTTGCCCTTGCCATTAACCGGGGGAACGGGTTGGAGATGGGCTTGCGGGGTGGGGAAGGGGGAAGCAAGGCAAGGCAAGTTGTGGTTGAGTCGAGCTGTGCAGTGTGGCGACGGACATGGGACAGCCCGACCTCATCTACCGCCTCATGGACATCGCCAACCACCATGTGCGTTATGTGCCCCTCTTGCCCTTGCCATTAACCGGGGGAACGGGTTGGAGATGGGCTTGCGGGGTGGGGAAGGGGGAAGCAAGGCAAGGCAAGTTGTGGTTGAGTCGAGCTGTGCAGTGTGGTGACGGACATGGGGCAGCCCGACCTCATCTACCGCCTCATGGACATCGCCAACCACCATGTGCGTTATGTGCCCCTCTTGCCCTTGCCATTAACCGGGGGAACGGGTTGGAGATGGGCTTGCGGGGTGGGGAAGGGGGAAGCAAGGCAAGGCAAGTTGTGGTTGAGTCGAGCTGTGCAGTGTGGCGACGGACATGGGACAGCCCGACCTCATCTACCGCCTCATGGACATCGCCAACCACCATGTGCGTTATGTGCCCCTCTTGCCCTTGCCATTAACCGGGGGAACGGGTTGGAGATGGGCTTGCGGGGTGGGGAAGGGGGAAGCAAGGCAAGGCAAGTTGTGGTTGAGTCGAGCTGTGCAGTGTGGCGACGGACATGGGACAGCCCGACCTCATCTACCGCCTCATGGACATCGCCAACCACCATGTGCGTTATGTGCCCCTCTTGCCCTTGCCATTAACCGGGGGAACGGGTTGGAGATGGGCTTGCGGGGTGGGGAAGGGGGAAGCAAGGCAAGGCAAGTTGTGGTTGAGTCGAGCTGTGCAGTGTGGCGACGGACATGGGACAGCCCGACCTCATCTACCGCCTCATGGACATCGCCAACCACCATGTGCGTTATGTGCCCCTCTTGCTCTTGCCATTAACCGGGGGAACGGGTTGGAGATGGGCTTGCGGGGTGGGGAAGGGGGAAGCAAGGCAAGGCAAGTTGTGGTTGAGTCGAGCTGTGCAGTGTGGCGACGGACATGGGGCAGCCCGACCTCATCTACCGCCTCATGGACATCGCCAACCACCATGTGCGTTATGTGCCCCTCTTGCCCTTGCCATTAACCGGGGGAACGGGTTGGAGATGGGCTTGCGGGGTGGGGAAGGGGGAAGCAAGGCAAGGCAAGTTGTGGTTGAGTCGAGCTGTGCAGTGTGGCGACGGACATGGGACAGCCCGACCTCATCTACCGCCTCATGGACATCGCCAACCACCATGTGCGTTATGTGCCCCTCTTGCCCTTGCCATTAACCGGGGGAACGGGTTGGAGATGGGCTTGCGGGGTGGGGAAGGGGGAAGCAAGGCAAGGCAAGTTGTGGTTGAGTCGAGCTGTGCAGTGTGGCGACGGACATGGGACAGCCCGACCTCATCTACCGCCTCATGGACATCGCCAACCACCATGTGCGTTATGTGCCCCTCTTGCCCTTGCCATTAACCGGGGGAACGGGTTGGAGATGGGCTTGCGGGGTGGGGAAGGGGGAAGCAAGGCAAGGCAAGTTGTGGTTGAGTCGAGCTGTGCAGTGTGGCGACGGACATGGGACAGCCCGACCTCATCTACCGCCTCATGGACATCGCCAACCACCATGTGCGTTATGTGCCCCTCTTGCCCTTGCCATTAACCGGGGGAACGGGTTGGAGATGGGCTTGCGGGGTGGGGAAGGGGGAAGCAAGGCAAGGCAAGTTGTGGTTGAGTCGAGCTGTGCAGTGTGGCGACGGACATGGGACAGCCCGACCTCATCTACCGCCTCATGGACATCGCCAACCACCATGTGCGTTATGTGCCCCTCTTGCCCTTGCCATTAACCGGGGGAACGGGTTGGAGATGGGCTTGCGGGGTGGGGAAGGGGGAAGCAAGGCAAGGCAAGTTGTGGTTGAGTCGAGCTGTGCAGTGTGGCGACGGACATGGGGCAGCCCGACCTCATCTACCGCCTCATGGACATCGCCAACCACCATGTGCGTTATGTGCCCCTCTTGCCCTTGCCATTAACCGGGGGAACGGGTTGGAGATGGGCTTGCGGGGTGGGGAAGGGGGAAGCAAGGCAAGGCAAGTTGTGGTTGAGTCGAGCTGTGCAGTGTGGCGACGGACATGGGACAGCCCGACCTCATCTACCGCCTCATGGACATCGCCAACCACCATGTGCGTTATGTGCCCCTCTTGCCCTTGCCATTAACCGGGGGAACGGGTTGGAGATGGGCTTGCGGGGTGGGGAAGGGGGAAGCAAGGCAAGGCAAGTTGTGGTTGAGTCGAGCTGTGCAGTGTGGCGACGGACATGGGACAGCCCGACCTCATCTACCGCCTCATGGACATCGCCAACCACCATGTGCGTTATGTGCCCCTCTTGCCCTTGCCATTAACCGGGGGAACGGGTTGGAGATGGGCTTGCGGGGTGGGGAAGGGGGAAGCAAGGCAAGGCAAGTTGTGGTTGAGTCGAGCTGTGCAGTGTGGCGACGGACATGGGACAGCCCGACCTCATCTACCGCCTCATGGACATCGCCAACCACCATGTGCGTTATGTGCCCCTCTTGCCCTTGCCATTAACCGGGGGAACGGGTTGGAGATGGGCTTGCGGGGTGGGGAAGGGGGAAGCAAGGCAAGGCAAGTTGTGGTTGAGTCGAGCTGTGCAGTGTGGCGACGGACATGGGGCAGCCCGACCTCATCTACCGCCTCATGGACATCGCCAACCACCATGTGCGTTATGTGCCCCTCTTGCCCTTGCCATTAACCGGGGGAACGGGTTGGAGATGGGCTTGCGGGGTGGGGAAGGGGGAAGCAAGGCAAGGCAAGTTGTGGTTGAGTCGAGCTGTGCAGTGTGGCGACGGACATGGGGCAGAGAAAGGGCATGTGGTGGCTGGGCGCGTGCGTCCTGTCCCTTTCCTGCCTTAGCCCTTGCAAGTGCTGCTCTTTTGGTCTTGACAGAATGGTATGTGCAGGTGTTGCTGCCTGTCAGTCAGTTGCTCTGTACGATCTACCCGCATGTTAACCATATCGGTTTCAACCTTCCGTCTCCGCCAACTCCCTCTGCCCACCTCCCACCCCGACCCAACCGCTCCTCCACCCACTCACATCTCACCCCACCCCGCCCCCTTCCCACCCTTCTCCCCGCCCCCTTCCTCCCAACCCCTTCCAGGCGGCCCTCAACTCCAACCGAGGAGCCGCCTTCAGCTTTGCAGCAGTGGCAGCAGAAGCCGGCGCAGCGCTAGAGCCGCACCTGCCGGCACTCCTCCCGCGGCTGCTGCGCATGATGTACGACCCCAACCGCCCCCTCGCAGAGGCTGCCGGGCACATCTGGCGCGCGCTGGTGCGCGAGCCCAAGGCCACGGTGGACCGGCACTTTGATGAGATTGTGAATGACCTGATGGGGAATGTCACGGGGCGTCTGTGGCGCAACAGAGAGGCTGCGTGCCTTGCGCTTGCTGACCTGCTGCCTTCGAGACGGTTTGCAGAGGTGCGTGGGGGAATTGGGGGCGAGGGAGGGGGGGTTGGGCGGGGTGGAGGTGGGTTGCGGGAGTGGAATAGGAGATGGAAATGGATGGATTTTGTGTGAGGTGATTTGCTTTTGGGGGGTTGTTGACCCACAGTTTCAATCACACTTCGTCTTGTAGCAAGTTGTTCTTTTCAGCACTCCAGTAGTACCCTTGTCCCACCACACCGCCAGCTCCTTGCATGGGGAGGCATGTTATGCTAACATGATGATATCATGTTAACACCTTCCTCGTGCATGCTGCTGTACTAACTTGTTTGTGTATATGAACGCCATGCCTGAACAGCAGAACTGCATCCGAATACATATTTGGGTTCCATATACCCTTGTCCATGTGCTCACATGCCCACTTGCTCACTTGCTTACATGCCCACACGGTCACACCTCCCCCTCCTCAGATATCAAATTATTGCAGGGGGGGGCGGGTAGTGGCACAAGGAACTAACCATGTCAGGTTTTGTTTGACTACTCACCCCACCCCCAGGTATCGGGGCACCTGCAGCAGGTGTGGGTGGTGTCATTCCATGCGTGCGATGACATTAAAGACAGTGTGCATGTGGCTGGGGAGAAGTTCCGCCTCGCCGCCACGTCGCTCACCGACTTTTGAGACGCCTCGTAACTAACCATTTCGGGTTCCGTATGACTCATCCCCCCCACCCTCTGCAGGTATCCAGCCACCTGGAGCAGGTGTGGGTGGTGTCATTTCGTGCGTGCGACGACATCAATGAGAGCGTGCGTGTGGCAGGGGAGAAGGTGTGTTTCCCCTAGGTATTTTTGAGACAACTCACTGACACGCCCACGCATTTCCCTGTTCCCCTCCACAGGTTTCCAGTCATTTGGAGCAGGTGTGGGTGGTGTCATTCCGTGCATGCGACGACATCAAGGACAGCGTGCGCGTGGCCGGAGAAAAGCTGTGCCGCGCCGCCACATCGCTCACCGTGCGCCTGTGCGACCCCACGCTCACTCCACGCGCCGACGCACACGCAGCGTGCAGCGTGGTGCTGCCCGTGCTGCTGGCGCAGGGCATGACCTCGTCCGTGGGCTCTGTGCGCCACCTCGCCCTCTCCACCACTGCCAAGCTCGCCAAGGTGGGTGGCAGAGGGGGAGGAAGGAGGGAGAGAAGTGAGGGGCGTTGTTGAGATATCTCAGCAACAACTTGCTGGCGCTGGGCATGACTTCATCCGTGGGCTCTGTGCGCCACCTGGCTCTCTCCACCACTGCCAAGCTCGCCAAGGTACCCGTTGGGGGGGTAAGGGAGGGGAATTGTTGTACAGCAAAGTGCTCCTGAAGAACTCTTTGTTGGCACACGCAGGGAATGGCGTCCTTGTTGCGAGTTCTCAAGAGTGACTCTGGTTTGTGTGGGATGGGGATTGTTGTTGAAAATCTTCCCACAGCGCCCTCCTGGCGCAAGGTAGGGCCACCACTGCGTGCCACCACTGCGTGCCACCACTGCGCGCCACCACTGCGCGCCACCACTGCGTGCCACCACTGCGCGCCACCACTGCGCGCCACCACTGCCAACTCACCAAACTCCCCCACTTCTTTGTTCTTCCACCGTCCACCACCTCTCCCCATCGCAGGGAGCGGGAGCATCGGTGCAGCCGCATCTGGCAGCGCTGGTGCCGGCCATGCTGGAAGCGCTCTCAGGCCTGGAGGACCAGAACCTCAACTACGCTGAGGTGCGCGGGGTGGAAGGGGTAGGGGTAGGGGCAGGGGCAGGGGCAGGGGCAGGGGCAGGACGCCGGGGCCAGGGCCGGGGCCGGGGCGGGGGCGGCTTGGGCTAGGGCTGGTTCTTGGGTGACGCATGTAGTGTAGTGTGGAGATTTTTGCAGGAGAGCAGCAGAGCACGCACATGCACAGGAGCTTGTGGTGATGTGCGCATGCACGTGCACAAATGCCCATCTGTCTTCTTCGTTGACTGTCTCATCTGCCTGCTTGCCAAGTCTTCTTTTTTTTGGCGGCTCAGAAATGGATGCCTCAATATTTTCAACACCGCCGATCCCTGTCTCATCTGCCTGTGTGAGCCACTTCCATTCCTTCACCCCACTGTCCTTCTTGTCCGTTGCACCCTCCCACGCCCGCCCTGCCGTTCCTCTTTCCACGGCACGGAGCAGCAACACGCGGAGAGGGTGGGCATCAGCAGTGAGAAGCTGGAGGCGGCACGGCTGGCCATGTCCCGAGACACGCCCATGTGGCACACACTCGATGCGTGCCTGCAACAGGTGCGTGCATTGTTCCTTAGTGCTTGTTGCTTGCTGCTCACTGCATTTGGTTTCTGTCTCCAGCTAGCTACTCGTGCGGTCCATTAGTCAATTCTTCCCTGTACCTGTGTGCTTCTCTGTCTGTCTTTCTGTGTATCCGTTTCGATCCCGTTTCTGCTGTTCCCTCCACCTTTTTGCTATTGCCCTCCACCTGTGCTCTGCTATCCTCTACCTTCCCCTGCTACCTACCCTGTTACCCTGTTACACTGCTGCTTTGTTGCAGGTGGACGAGTCCTGTCTGCCTGACCTCCTACCTACACTCAAGTCCCTCACGCGCTCCTCTGTGGGCCTCAACACCAGGTGCCGCGCAACCTGATCCCGTCCCCAACCCAATGCCTACTCGTTGCCATAATCCCCATTCCTACATTCGACCAACATCTCACCATCCCTCCTGCCTGCTTCCTCACGAAACGGGCCCCTTAACTTCCTGACCTAGCTCGAATGCCGCCATCACCCCCCTCAGAGTCCGCATCCCTCTGCATTCCTCCTCATCCCTTCTCATCCCTCCTCATCTCTCCGCACCTCCCCTCCTCTGCCCTGCCGCTTCCCCTCCCCCATCAGAGTGGGTGTGGCTCGCTTCATCTCGCTCCTCATCCCGCGCGCCGGCCCCACAGCCATGCGCCCGCACGCCCCCGCCTTCCTCAAGACCCTCACCCTCGCTCTCTTCTCCGAGCGCACCTCCGCGGGCCGAAGAGCCTTTTCAGCAGCAGCAGCCGACATGGCCAAATGCGCAGGGGGTGCTGCAGTGGAGAAAACAGTGGGGGAGACGTGTGGGAAGTACCTGGGGGAGGAGGCAGCAGGGCAAAAGGACGTGCGGCTGTGCTGTGCGCTGCTGATGCGGGATGTGGGGAAGGCGTGTCCGGACGATATGCCACCGTGCCACCATGTGTTGCTGCCCACGCTGCTCCTTGGACGGTTAGTCAGGAGGGTCAGTCGAGGGGATGCTAGCTAGCTCACCTGCTCCTTTCCCTTCCCCCTCTCCTCTTCCTTCCCCCCCTGCTCGGATGCCTCTCCCCCTCCTGCACTTCCCTCCACAGCTATATAACCAACCATGCATGCTCGCATCCTCTCCCTGCTGCATGCATGCAAACAATTGCCTTTTATATGAGCGCACCTTCCCTCTTCTACGCCTGCCTCTCTCCACCCACTCTCCCTCACTTCCACCCCTTTCCCCCCCTGACGTGTCTGTTTACCAGGCACGATGAGGACGAGGCAGTGTGGGCAGTGTGGGAGGAGGCGATTCTTGGTCGTCTCAAATTTCACGCACCCACTTCTTCCCCCCACCCCCTCTCCATGCCTGTTACCAGGCACGATGAGGACGAGGCAGTGCGGGCGGTGTGGGAGGAGGCGTGGGACAACGTGGGAGTGGCGGCGTCGGCAGCAGTGAGGGAACACGCAGGGGACATTGCTCCCACGCTCACCGCTGCTGCCTCTTCCTCCTCCTGGACCCGCCGCTGCCAGGTGAGGCAAGGCTACACCGCTGCCAGGTGAGGCAAGGCTACACCGCTGCCAGGTGAGGCAAGGCTACACCGCTGCCAGGTGAGGCAAGGCTACACCGCTGCCAGGTGAGGCAAGGCTACACCGCTGCCAGGTGAGGCTAGAAAGCTGCCAGCTCCTTCCTTTTCCCCTTCCCCCTCTCCATCTCTGACCTTCTCTCTCGTCGCCTCTCCTCCCTTCCACTCCTCAGCCCCCTCGTTTCCTTTCCTCGCGTCCCACCTCTCCCCACTGCAAACAGCAGCAGCCATGGAGGCAGTGGTGAAGGCCATGAGCGTATACATTCCACACACGGCCCTTGCTGCAGTTCCTCTCCTCCCTCTGCTTTTAGTCAGCTCAATGATCACTCCTCCCCACCTCTCCTCCTCTCTCCGCCTTCCCCCACCCCTTCCGCTACAGGCAGCAGCAGCCATGCAGGCAGTGGTGAAGGCCATGGGCACAGACACCCCCCACACCGTCCTGCTGCAGTTCCTCTCCGCCCTGCTGCCACAGCTGCCAGGCCGCTTGTGGGAGGTGAGATAAACCCCATTGAAAGTACTCCCTAAGCATCTAAACCTCCGCTTGCACTTGCCTTTCATGCACGGCCACACGCATTGCTGCTACGATCCATTCCATTCGTTCGTTTATTCTCGTCAGCTAGGTGACATTGCATGTACCATCCTTGTTCCTTCATCTTCCTCCCTCCACATTGTCTCTCTACACCCCCCGTCTCTTCCTCTCCCTCCTCCGCCTCCTTCCCCAGGGCAAGGAGCAGCTGCTGCCAGCCATTGCGGCCATCTGCACTGCATGCCCCTCCGCTCTGCTCTCACTCTCACTACAACCGTCAGCAGCCACACAGGGAGCACCAGCAGCAGCAGCAGAGGCAGGGAAATCAGCAGCAGCAGATGTGGTGGCAGCAGTGCTGGCAGCGTGTGGGCGCAACAAGGCGGCATTCAGACTGGCAGCTCTGCAGAGCCTGCACAAGGTGTGCTGTGCACTTTCTTGCATGCACTTTGACGCGCAAGTTACAGTGCCTGCACCAAGTGGCAAAGATTGACAATAGCAGTATCACAATATCTGGGTACTCTGTTGCTTTCTGCGCCCTTCAGTCGCAGTTATCCAATCCCTTCTGTCTCTCCACCCCTCGCCATTGCACATTACATGTTTATTTTGCTCCCGTGCCACCACCAGTTGTGAGTTGAATTAAAGAATCGCCCTCCTCCCTTTCACCAACAGGTCTTGCATGCTTTCTCGCCCACACCTCCTCCGAAGCAGCAGTTGTCGAAACCATCTGCATCACCAGCACCACCAGCAGCAGCAGCATCAGCTCCAGCATTGGACCTGCTACCTCTGGTGGCACCAGGCTTGATTGCGCTCTTTCCACCCGCATCTCCCACCACTGCACCTGCTGATGCTTCAAAAACTGCATCTGCTGGTATGTGGTTTCATGCAATCTTCCCTGAACATGTCTGTTGAAAGGTAGTTGCTTGTCGTTTTTTCTTGTGCTGGGGAGAAGTGTGGGTTCATTGAGAATGGATGTGCTCACAAGACGTTGTTGCCTTGTTTCTGTATGTCTCTGCCTTCGCAACTGATTATCACAGCTCTTTTCCTCACCGTTTCTCGTATTCCATCCTCCCGCCCTTCCCCCCATCTCCCCCCACGCACACCCCCCACTTCCAAGCAGTAGAGCCAACAGGAGAAGCAAGGGCAACAACAGCGGAGCAGCAGGAGGCGCTGCTAGCTTGTGTCTCTGCAGCTCTCCTCTCTGCAACACCCACGTCCCTGCCACTATACACAACACCCCTGCAATCAGCCCTCTGCGGCCTCCTCTCTTCCAATCCCGTCTGGACAGGTGTGCAAGACCCCCTCTCGACTTTGGCTTCTGTCTGTTGCTCTTGTCTCGCCACGAAGCTTCACTGGTGCATGCACTGTCGCTTTTCCGAGTTCCACCCACTCCTGCAGCTTAGCACCAAGTGAAACCACTACTGCACAGCACTCACACTGTTGTAGCCCTCATCCACTCGCACTCAGGGACCCCTGTTATGCCTTGCTGCCTCGCAATCGTCCTCCTCCCCTTCTCAACCCGCTTCCTTTGGCAGTCAAGCTAGCAGTGCTCAATACGAGCGCCACGTTCCTACCTGCTCTTCTTAAGTTACCTTCGGATGTAAGTTTGTTACGGGAAGAATTCCAATGGTCCTTGAGCATCCAGTGTAGTCGTTTTGAATGTGTGGGCTGCATTGCATCAATCACTGCATATGTAGATGAATGTTTGCAAGCAAGAGATAGGGAGAGTGTGCTCTCATGTGCCCTTCATACGCCCTTCGTGTGCTCTTCACATGCACCCTGCACGTGTTCGTATGGCCATCACCGCATGCCGCTGCATACATGCATGGCCATCACCGCATGCCGCTGCATACATGCACATGTGCAGGCTGCTGTGCACAACACGGTGGCCCCCTTCCTCCCCAGCTTCATCGATGCTCTATCCGACACCAAGCGCTCCCAGGCAAGCAATCAATCCGCCCAACACCTCCACCCACCCCCTCCCAACTCCAGCCCCCTCCTTCCCCCTCCTCCCTCTCCTCCCCTCTTTTCTCCCCCGTCTCTCAACACCCAGTTAGGCCCCCTTCCAAGTTTCCTGTCAGTTGTTGCTCGATCCCTCTCCGCAGGCCCTTCCTTGACTCACTCTCCACATGCCTCTCACATAAGCGCTTTTTGTGCACACACATGTATGTGCACATACGTCGTCTCTGTGATCTGCCCATTCTCGTGCATGTGCCCATGAGAGAACAGACCCGTCAAGCAGCCGTGGAGGCAGTGCAGGCAGCTACAGTGTGCCTGCAGCACCACAGCGCCCTTGAGCCTGCGGACCGGGATTCCCTCACTGCTGCTCTGCGCGATGCTGTGAAGGTGGAGAAGAGTGAGGCTGTCAAGATGGCTGCTGAGAAATGCCTGGAGTTGTTGGGGGGCATGGTGGAATGAAAGGCATGGGTGGAGGGAATGGGGGAAGAAGATTTGTGGTTTGTCAGCGATGGCAACAGCACAAGGCGTAATCGCTGCTGGTGATCTAAGCAGTATGAAAAACACGATGTTAGTTGCCTGGCATACCACAATACTCTTATCACAAGATGTGGCAAATACCAACAGATGATGCTTGTTTCCATTTGAGAGGTGTTAATAGCAAAGAAAACACATGTTATGAGCAGCAAATATACTGAAGTAAAGTACACTGTGATTTCAGCAAAGGGCCAAAACAATTCATACTCGTGATGGTGTCAGGGCTTGTGAGTGCCTGCGTCTGAAGGCGCGGAACCCGAATCGCCCATATTGGGCAGCTGACGGGATTTCGCTTCCATCCAGCAGCTTTGACCAACTTTCGAGAAACTGGTTCTTGTGTGCCTGTGACCGACAAATATATATTTGTTTTAGGCAGCCCTGGAACCCAACGGTTGCTCCCGCGCTTTTCACTCGGAGCCGCGGATTGACTGACAGCCAGCATGCGACGCGGATGATGCTCAGCCCGGCCGTCAACTCAACTTTTCCACCAGCAATCACTCTGGGTAGTAACTCGGACATTTCTTCGATGGAGTAGAGTTGACGGAATCAGCTGATGTTCAACGAGACGCGGGATTGTTGCATCCAGGGTCCCAGGCGACCCGAAACTTTCCATCGGTAGCCATCATGTGCTGCTCTCCCATCACATTCCCTTGACTAGTGCTTCTTGCACCCATCTCCCAGACGAGCAGAATTCTAGCATCTGTCCGCACGCCATCCACACACCAAGCGAACTCTAATCTCCTCCCGAGTCCTGCTACCTTAGCTGAATAAAAGATTCTAACGATAATGATGGGCCCTCCCAAGAGATCCTCACAGCGCGCATCGTCTTCCACTCTCGCAGTCTTGTGCGCGCTGCTGCTACTGGTGTTCCCATGGCAGCACGCGGCAGCGCAGCTACCGCACGACATCCCCACCATTCCCATCGGCTTCATGCTTCCCGACCCTGACCACAGTTCCGCCATCCCCTCGTCGCTCGCCAAAGAATGGTGCGCACTCGCTCTTCCCTCTCGCGCCTGGTCTTTCCTTCCTCTCACGCGTCCGCCGGTCTTTCAGCCGCACACTCCTCGTCGCGTTACTCTCCTCTTCGTCTGTTTCCCATTCAAAAGGATCACAAAAACTTACCGAATAACGACGTTGTCCGTGCGTGGAGGCAGCTTGAATGGATTGGAAAGGGAAATTAAGAACAGGGGTTCTGACTAAAAAACGGGTCTCTTTTTCTTCCATTTGGGGCCACTGTATGTTGTTGCATGACATCACATGGCATGGAATGGCATGAAATGCATGGGATCCAACGGCATGGCATGGTGCGACTCTCTCGCAGGATGAGCGCAGCACAGGTGGCGGTCGACGTCCTCGCTCCAGACTACATTGACTTCACCATCGAGCCCATCATTGTCGAGACGGACTGTAACGCGGACAGCGCGCGTGTGGCCGCCAAGTCGCTGGTGGAGCGCGGAGTGGTGGGCGTGGTGGGACCCGCGTGCAGCGAGGCGGTGGTGGGCGCGGACGAGGTGTTCCGCCGCCAAGGCATCCCCTTCGTGTCCTTCGCCGCTACCGCCGACGTCTTCCGCCAAGGCGTGCAGTTCTACTCCTTCTTCCGCACCGTGTACGCGCCGCCATGCCGTCCCGCTCTCTGCTCTGCGCTGTTGCACTCCTTCCGCTCCGTACTCGGCCTTCCCTGCAGCTCCCTATTCCTGTTCTTCTTTACCTCATCCCCACTCTGCTTTGACTGCTTCGTATCTTGCGTCGTTCGAGAGTTCGCTTCTCCCCGTTTCCCCTCCTATTCTTTCCCCACTCTCGCCTTGCGCCCCCCGCTCCGCTCCTCCTTTTCCCTCCCTCTCTTTCGCTTTAGCAGTTTTCGTCGTGCTCATCTATTGCTTGTCCAACATATCGTTCTTCCTCCTTTCTCCTCCACGTCCTGGTATCAGGTTCGGCGATCGCCACCAATCAGCGGCCATTCGCAACGTGGTAAGTGGAATGCCGATGGCTTTACATTGCACGGCACAGCATGGCACGACATAGAACGACATAGCATGGCATATCCTCAGGCGTGAAAGGAGCACACTGATATGGCGGTTGGCTGTCGCGCGTAACAGAGTTTCACCCTGAGGACTCTTCCAACTCCCTCTGCCCAATCCTCCTCGTCCTCTCCCATTTCCCGCTCGCCACTATCACAAGTCCAGTCCGCCAATCCCTTCTCTCTTCGACTCTTCTCCCTCTTCCCCCCCGCACTCCTCTCCGCGCAACCCCCTCCCTTCCCCGCGCGTCCTCCCGCAGGTGCAGCACTTCGGGTGGAAGAAGCTGTACGTGTTCTACTCGGACGACACGTACGGCCGCGCGCTGGGCTACGACGTGTCCGTGGAGCAGGACGCGGGGGTCGCCACGCACCTCATCCGCGTGCCGTACCCGCCGCCCGCCGACTGCTCGGCGCTGTTCGCCGCGCCGGACGGGAACGGCGGGGTGCTTCAGGGCGGGGAGGACACGGCGGTGGTGATGGCGGTGCTGCCTGCTGTGGCGGAGTGCCTGTGGAAGGCCGCTGATAAGCTGGTGAGCGCGGGTTAGGCGGCGCGTTTTGGCGCGTGGGAGGGAGGGGTGGGGGGATGTGGGAGTCTGAGGGCATGCGTGAGACGGGTGGGGATGGGAAGGCGGGGAGGATGACGGGGAGGCAGGTGGGGCTGGTGGAGAGCGCGAAGCGGGAGGGCGGGAAGGCGGGAGGCGGGACGGGTGGATTGGTGTGCACCTGGGCGCTGTTTGTACAGCCCATCCCATGCCTCGCACATGCACCTGCCACCCGCCCGCAACCCTCCTTTTTCCCTAACCCGTCCTTGCCGCACGAGCTCCCCTTCCCTCGTTCCCTCCCCTCTGCGCGCAATGCCTCCTGGCCTACAGAACTGCACACTGTTGCTTCAACCACAACCGCCCTTCCTCACCGCTCTCCCTTCTCCCGTCTCCTCTCTCCCCTCTCCCTTCTCTCGTCGCCCCTGTCCCCTCCCCCGTCGCCCCACCAGAACCTGCTGCAGTACCCCTGGTGGTACGTGGGCACGGACGGCGTGGTGGCGCTCGACTTCTCCGACGCCGCCTCCAGTTCCCCCGAGAGCGCGCTCGCCGCCAAGCTCCGCGGCGAGCTGGGCGTCGCGCCTTTCGGTCAGTTTCCGCCACTGCTAGCTCCTTTCCTCCTGCTGGGCTAGCAACGCTATCCCCTATCACGCCATTCTTGCTCCTTCTTAGCTTCCTCGTCCGCTGTGTTCGTCGCCTTCCTACCCCCGTCCCTCCACCATCTCCCACCCGTCCTTCACCTCCTTTCCACTTCGTACATGCTCTCGTGGGGTTCTTTTCACATGACAACTCCTTGCAACGGTTCTTAAGACTGATATAGCAGTCACACGCCAAGCTTCTTACTCCCTCCCCTCCGCTTCATCCCAGCCAACTTGTTTCAGCGCTTCCTGGATTCCCCCATAACCTCCGCACTCTCTCCACTCGTGCTCTTGCGCACCCACTTCCTGGCCTCCAGTGGGCGACTTCGCGGAGGACAACACGTTTCAGCGGTTCCTGGACTACTGGAGCGCGCAGTCGTTTGACAAGTTCCCGGGGCTCATCACCATGCCCGTGACCCCGCGCCTGCGCTACCCGCGCGCGTACGTGCCGTACCTGATCGACACGGTGTGGGCGTTCTACGAGGGCATCAACCACATCATCGTCAACCAGCGTACGCACACACGCCGCCCTGCCCTCATCAGCGTTGCGTTCTTTCTCTCGTTCGCTTCCTCCCCTCCTGCGCTTCCTCCTCCGTCAATACCAAAGGATGAGTACCCATTCACCATGTACTGTGCATTTGTATAAAACCCTTTCATCCTCTTCTACACCTTACCTCCATCCTCCCCAGCCCCTTTTACCCCTCTCTTCAACCTTCCCAACCCTCTAGGCACCAACGTGACGGCAGGAGTGCTGCGGCGGTGCTTCAAGAACCAATCACCAGCTTGGCATAGCGAACACGCGTCTGATCCACCCCCATTTTACCCCCCCTCTTCATCTCTTCCCGGCTGTTCTCCCTCCCGCTTCTCAACCCCGCCAGGCGAGAACGTGACGGCGGGGTCCCTGCGGCGGTGCTTCAACAACGAGCCGGCGGGGTGCGTGGCATTCTACGGCGTGACGGGGCAGATGGCGTTCAACGGCAGCACGGGCGAGCGCGCCAAGGACCGCGTGCGCCCCGCCTACTCGGTGCAGCAGCTCGCCAACGCCACGTGGCACGAGGTGGCGGACTGGTCGCTCGCGCGCGGGGGAGATCGGTTGCAGTTTAGTGCGGAGAGCGTGCCGCAGCCGGGGCAGGTGGGTTTGGTTGGGGGTGTGTGTGTGTGGGTGGGTGGTACGATATGTGTGAGTGTGAACGGTCAATCTACTTGCTTAACTCCCTCACCGTTTACTCTCCCTCTTCCTCTCTCTCCCCTCTCACACTAACCAGGCCCCCAGCGGGTTGAGTGGCGGCGTGATTGCACTGATAGTCCTGGCAGTGCTGGCAGTCCTGGGCGGCGTGGCAGCATACGTGGGGCGAATGATGTGGGACAAGAGGCGGCACATCCACCATATGGGCTCATCTTTTAACGCACAGCCGCTCGCCATGGCTGACGAGATGCAGATGGAGCGGGGTAAGGTGCGTCTCATATAGAGCAGCATTGCGTGAAAGTAGCTCGGCGTTGGCTTGAGCAGCTGGGCCTGAGCTTGCACAGTGACAAAGACAATACAGGCTTGGCCGAAGTCAGGAAGGGAAACAGCCATTGGATGGAAGCTGGGCTGATCCCTGTAGGGGAGGGAGATGATATATATACGCATACATCCCGGTGTTATAGGAAAGGGTACTAGAGCAGTGCCCGTTATAGTGTAGCCACTGTATCAACAATATATAACGCTCATGAAGTGTAGCTACGAGATATGAGGTTCCTGCTGTGCCATGCATGCACCCTGTGTGCCATCTGCTAGCATGACTCAATGTTATTACGGTAGGATTACTGGAAACTAATTCAAGTTGCAATCTTAATGCTGGTACCAGTACTAGGTAAGGTTGGTTGGTGGTAGTAAAGCTTTCAGGGCTACTCATGCAGCGACAAACGAAAGTAGTGGCAGTAATACCATACTACTCCACTTGTGGAAAATAGAACTCCAGGCACAAACCCCAAAGATCATATCCTAATCATTAGTCTTCACTATGATGAAATCGGCCGGTTAAGCTCAAGATGTGGCTGTGTGCAAGCTCGCCTATGTGCATGGTGCATGAGTGCTGAATACCAGGATGCATGGTGGTGTGCCAATGAATGCGCGTGGTGCATTGCAAGTATGAGTGTGCCTAAGAATGTCAGTCTCTGTGCGTATATACGTGTATGCTTGTCGTCAAGTGTGGTGATGCATGGCATGGCGAGCGCATCGGTCAGGGCTTGACGCACTTGCCCTTGCGCATGGCATAAGGCTCCTTGCAGAAGCACGTTCCGCGGAAGTCCGCGGGCTTGCACACTGCGTTGGTGGGGCACTTCACATTAGCGCACAGGTCTGCACCGGGGCACACCGGGGTTGATGATGGGAGAGACGGGTAGGAAAGGGCAGGGGGGTTGGTTCAGGGTGGGGAAAAAACTGATCCAAGTGGGGGGTTGCGCACAGGGGAACAGGGAAGCTAGTGTAAAACGCTGGTGTAGACAAAACACTGTAACGGCTGGTTTAGGAAGCTAGTGTGAAGGGTTAATGCAGAAAGCTAGGGAGGAAAATGCTGGGAAGAGTCATGGTGATGATCTGTCAATGTGGTCAATGGATAACTGCTAATCCAGGTGTATGGCCGGCTGCTACTCCACATAGATGGCGAATTACCAATGCATTTGTTTCTGCGCTTGACCAGCGGGGGCGAGCAGGAGCACACGGCCGTGCCGTTGACAGCCTTACACACGGAGGGTGCAGCACAGCGCGCTGATGCACAGGGGTCTGGTGGGGGGTGGACAGGAAGGGGAAGAGGAGCAGAGAAGTGAGGGAAGGCGGAAAGGATTGATATAATGGAAAGTCCAGCTATTCCTTACCGCGTGACTCTATGTGGTATGAAGAGGCAAGATACTGCAGAATGTGGCATGAGGTGGCATAACATGACATTAGTGGCACGGTATGGAGTGATGTGACCCAAGTTTCAGGTCATCTCAGCACTGAGTTAACAAGAGCTGTGCACGGGGAGAAACATGAGGAGAAGAAGCAGGTGACAGAACAAGAGCAGGAACAGAGCGGCACGGCGGCGAGAGACACAGCATCTAGAGACACGCACCGTTGTTACCGCCGCCCCCGCCGGTCTGCTTGACGCACTTGTTGCCTGACATCACTTGCCCCTTGGGGCACACGCACTTCACCTTGCCGCTCACCACCTTGCATGTGCTGCCGCCCGGACACTTGGTGGTCATGCACAGGTCTGCAGAGAAGGAGGTGGGAGAAGACGAAAAAGAGGAGAGTTGTTTTAGAGAATAACCAGTTGACGCCTACGAAAAGGTCAGGAAGGATGGGAAAGAGAGAAGCGCAGGGAAACTGACACGAGGAAAGTGGCGGTTACCGACGGAGGACGCGGCGGGGTGAAAAGGGTGGAGGCGAGGGGAGTGGAGCGGAAGGGGAGTGGGGAGGTTAGGTTGTTGAGTTAAGGAGGAGGCACCTTTGCATTCGGAACCGACGACGTAGTAGGGCGGCTTGCACCTACACGTGGCTGAACCATCGTCGTCCACCTCGCACACTCGGTTGGTCGCACACCGCACCGTCGCGCACGTGGCTGGCGACACAGACGAAACGGGTCCGAGAGATTGTGCACCGCACGGGAAAACGAAAATGACGGAAGTGACTTCCTAGCTCTATAATAAAACAATGAAAGGTACACTCAGCGGAAGTATATCTATGCGGGTTGCCTGATGCCGCGAATGAGTAGAGCGGGGTTGATCGTGCGACATAAGGCAAGAACGGAACGGCGTGGGGTATTGCGAACTGTGAAGATGCGAGGGTGTGCGACGAGAGAGAGTGCCATGGCGGATGTTTGTGCGAGTGATGTCGAGACGAACGGATATCGTTGTACGGTGAACACACGCATGAAAGGGGTAGAAGGCAGACGCGAGAAGAGAAGAACATGGGACGGAGAAGGGGAGGTGGCGTACGAAGTAATTTTGGTGGTCAATTGAGTAAAAAGTGTAGAGTGGACTCTAAAAGAACGGCACACCGAGCTAGTGATGAGTTCTTAAAACCAGGTCAAAAAGGTTGAATGGGGTTAAAAGGAGCAGCGTACAGAGGCATTTGTCCTGCGACTTGAAGAAGCCGGTGTTGCACTCGCACGACAGAGAGCCGTTGGTGTGCTTCACGCAGCGAGAGTTGGCGGTACAGCGCACCGACGCACACGTTACTGGGATAGCTGGTTGGTTCGGCGGATTTAGTGCGAGAGGGTGGCGAGACAGAGAGTGAGAAGGGGGTTGAGGGACAGAGAGGGAGAGGAAAGGGGAGGGAGGGAACGGGAGAAGGGGAGGGGGAGGGAGCGAGAGGGGGAGGGAGAATGTGAGTGAAAGTGAGAGAGAGTGTGTGTGTGCGTGAGAATGAATGGGAGAAAGAGAGAGAGAGAGAGAGAGAGAGAGAGAGAGAGAGAGAGAGAGAGAGAGAGAGAGAGAGAGAGAGAGAGAGAGAGAGAGAGAGAGAGAGAGAAAGAGAGGAAGAGAGGAAGGGAGAGAAAAAGAGAGGAAGGGAGAGAGAGAGAGAGAGGGAGAGAGGGAAAGAGAGACAACTCGAGAAGCACAAAAAACGTCGATCCCAGCAGATCACACCACGTAATCTCCAAGCCACAAAGAACCTACCTTTGGCGTTGGCGGCAACAGCAGCGGCGAGAAGAGCGAGGAGGAGAATAACACGCGCGCTAGGCCGACTCATGGGAGATGGCTGCCTCATCGTGAGAAACGCGCAAACACACAATCCGTTTCAGCTGGGCTTCCTACAAGAGAAAAAGTATCTGAAATGTGAGTGCAGGCAGAGTACTCTGCGACAGTGTGTGAAGTGGAAATGGAACAGCGTGAGTCTTGCTCAGGCCTAGTAGAGAGTAACAAGCGTAGTGTGGTGTATGTGGGCCAAGTAAACTTCTGGAGGGAGGGAAGGTGGTGGTGGTGGAAGTATCCCGCCGACATGCGTTCACCCGACATCACAACACCCACCCTACCCAGCCCAGCACAGCCAAGCGAGGAGAGAAATTCGCGCAGCACTTTCGAATCCCCGCCGCGCGTCACGGAAAGCAATGACTGCACAGTACAAGTACGGTTTGACTTGCCATAAATTCGCATAGAATCAGTGTAGAAGTCATGTATGAAATACCCCATATGACTCTGGAGCAGCATATCACATGACCCCAAGAGCGGGCCTGCTTGATGAGATTGGGAGAACGAGCATCACTGAAATGAACTCAGGATGCGGGCACTCAAGGGAGCTGACGGGCATGACGAGCTTTGGCAGGCATGTGCCAGTGGTGCCATGGAAGGAATCACGGATCCTGCAGAACAGCACTTTTGGATGTTGAAAACAATGGCAAGCTTTATATGAATGAAGTCCCATGCCGTGCAAGACACGCATAATCTTTAATGCAAATGGACGAGCACAACAAGAAGCACGTGTCAAATGTTGTAGCCAGGCCCTCAGATTGGTTTCAGGGTATGCTGATCGATCAGTGTGCAGTGTCCAAAGTGGTGTCCAAATCAGCGTTGGGGGTTAAACTTATGCTGATTTCTTCAGTGTAAATTTTCAAGGGAAACTGAACAATCGGTGTTAAATATATCACTGCAAATACCAAACGGTGTTCTGCCGTAGTTGTTTGGATTATTCATGTAATCGCGAAGGTCTCGGGTTCGATTCCCGTAGGCGGGAGCTATCTGTGTGGGCCGTGAGTTCTTTTCGCGGGAATCTGGTTTGAACACCCCCTGTACACCCATACCCTATCATGTCCGAATCAGTGTGACTCGTTACACTATACTAATTCGTCAGTGTTACTTGTACGGTAACACGCAAAATGGTCAGTGTGACAAAATAGGTTATACTGAAATTTCAGTGCAAAATTGAAGCATATGCTGAATTTCCAGGGAAAACGAAAATCTGAGCTACAAAATCAGCGCAATCAGCGTGTTTTACGCTGATATCTGAGGGCCTGGTTGTAGCCTGTAGTGAGGTTTGTCTTAGGGGGTACAGATGTTAGGGTTTGTTATATGTACCCCAACCCACATCAATGAACCAACACTTTCATTCTTGACATGGTATCACCTAGGTTATGATCCTGTGGGATCCCGTTCCTCTTGTTCACGTCCGTAGCGCCCGAGCCTGTCCCGTACCCTAGTGCCCGTTACGCTCGTATTGTCCCTTAGCGCCTATCGCGCCTGCCGTTACGTCGCTCTCGTGCCCTCGCGCCCGCTGTGCCTGCCGTTACGTCGCTCTCGTGCCCTCGCGCCCGCTGCGCCTGCCGTTACGTCGCTCTCGTGCCCTAGCGCCCGCTGCACCTGCCGTTACGTCGCTCTCGTGCCCTAGCGCCCGCTGCGCTGTCCATGCGCGTCGCGCCGTCCGTCCCGTCCCGTCCGTCCGCGTCACGCTGCCCGTCCGCGTCGCGCCTTCAGTCCCGTCCCGTCTGTCCGCGTCGCGCTGCCTGTCCGCGTCGCGCCGTCCGTCCCGACCCGTCCCGTCCCGTCCGTCCGTCCCATCCCGTCCCGTCCGTCCCGTCCGTCAGTCCCGTCCCGTCCGTCCCGTCCCGTCCGTCCGTCCCGTCCCGTCCCGTCCGTCCGCGTCGCGCTGCCCGTCCGTCCCGTCCCTTTGCGTCGCGGCGCGCTGCCCGTCCGCGTCGCGCAGTCCGTCCCGTCCCGTCGCGTCGCATCGTGTCGCGCTGCCTGTCCTGTCCCGCTGCGTCGCGTCGCGCTACCCCTGCCCGTGGCGCTGCGCCCTCCTAGTCCAGCAGTGTTCGCCCTACTCTGTGTCCCGTAGCGCCCTACCCTATGTCCCGTAGCGCCCTACTAAGTCGCTCTCAGTGATTAGGGTTTCAGCAGCAGCACTTCCCACCTCTTTGATTTTGCTATGGCGACCCCTAGGGTTCTTCGTTTTGACGCTGACGGTAGACCGTTCGAGTTTCCGGTCTGACTCCTACGCGCGCGTCGCCTTTTAGAGAGTCAGGTCCAGGCGGGCGAGTCCCTCTGGGCGCACGCTACTGGTGACCTTCCTGCGCCCGACGACCCTACGCCTTTAGGCCCTGCCCCTAACGACGCCGCCAGAGACCGCTTTACCCGCCAGCGTGCTGACCTGACGGCGTGGAAGTCGCGTGACGCTGCGGCCTGCATCGCTCTTAACAGCCTCCTCTATGAGTCTGAGGAGGCCCACGTCACTCAGGTTCGCACTGCTAGTGAGTTCCTGACTGCGATCAAGGCCCGCTACGCTACTCCCACCACTGTCTCCCTTGGCCGCCTCTTCCTACCGTTCTTGTTCCCTGACCTCGCCTCGTTTGAGCGCTCTGCTGACTTGATTGCTCACCTCCGCTCGCTCGATTCTAGCTACCGCACTGCTTGCACTGACGCATAGATTGCACTGCTTCCCCCTCCTATGGCGATTACTATCTACTTCATTGCCACTAGCCTCCCTGACCGCCTTGCCTCGGTTCGTAACACGCTTCTTCTGAAGCATCCTAGTGAGCTCACTATCGAGGTCCTTGAGTCTGCGCTCAAGGACGTCGAGAGCAACCTCCGCTCAGTAGCCTCCGCCTCTGGTGCTGTGCCCCCTCCACTGTTTCACGGGTGCACTGTCCCTCAGCTGCCCACTTTTACTGCCTCGCTAGCCACTGCCACTACTGACGTGACCGCAGCTGCTGTTACGACTACGTCGCGGTCTCGAGGTAGGGGTGGCAGGAGGGGCGGTCAGGGTGCAGGCGGCGGCGGCGGTGGCAGCATTGGCGGCGGAGGTGGTGGGGGTGGCGTGCCGACCGGTGGCGGCGGGAGCGCAGGGCCTGGAGAGGCGTCTCGTGCAGCGGCCAGTGACTCCCCTACTGCAGCTGGTGGAGGCGACACCCGGACTTGTCAGCCTCCTCCTGGTCTGCCGGCCGCGGTGGGTGGAGCAGCGGCGTGGTACCTGGCCCAGCGGCAGCAGCAGGTGCAGCAGCAGCAGCCCCTCCCCTTGCAGCAGCCCCCGCAGCAGCAGCGGCAGCAGCAGGTTTCGGGGCTGGGACAGCGTCCGCCCCAGCGAGGTGTTGTTCACCCTTCGTGCACCTATCAGGTTCTGACAGGTGCTCGCCGAGGCCAGCCTTGTGGTCGCACCCACCCTCCTGGTCAGTGCTTTGCTCAGCTCACTGACACGGTTCGCTTGGCCTTCGGCATTGGCGGCCCTGCCCCTGACTGTTTACCTCTTGTTCAGACGTACGACTCCGCTCTTTGGGGCATGTCTGCTTCTCAGTTGCTTGATCTCTTAGGAACTCCTCATGCTATGTATGCTGTTGTTGATTCTAGTGCTTCTGACTCTGTTTACTCGTGTGTTGTTAGCTTAGGTGCTAGTCTTGCTGAGTTGCCTGTTGCTAGTGTAGGCACTTGTGTAAACACTAGTCCAGCGCTACTTCGGAGGACGCTTCGCTGTCTTTCACTCTGGACTCTGGGGCTTCGCACTGCTTCTTCCGCGACCACACGACACTTACTCCACTTCCTGCGCCAGTCTCTGTGGCCCTGGCTGATCCCACCTCGGGACCAGTCACTGCTCGCTACACTACTACTCTTCCTTGCTCTGCTGTTCCCTCTGGGTCTCTGACTGGCTTCCACGTCCCCTCGTTCTCGAGGAACTTGGTGGGCGTGAGGCCTCTTGTGAGTCAGCACGTGGGTGTGTGGATTGAGCCCTCTGGTGAGACGGCGGTTTGTGTTGACGGCGACACTTACTCGCCTCTTGCCACCTTTACTGCCGAGCCGGGCTCTGGTCTCTACACACTTCACACTGGCCCTGGTGGGCAGCAGCAGCAGCAGCAGCAGCAGCAGCAGCGGCAGTAGCAGCAGCAGCAGCGGCAGCAGCAGCAGCAGCAGCGGCAGCAGCAGCAGCAGCGACTCCTGCCCCCGGCCCCGGTTACTTCCCCCAGTCTGGTCCCTGCGTCTCACCAGGTTGCTGCGTCCCCCCAGGTAGCTGTGTCTGGTCAGGTTCCCGTGTCTGGTCCAGTTGCTGCGTCGTGCTCCTGCCGGTCGCTTGCACACCCCACCGTTCTGTGGCACCACCGGACGGGGCACCCGTCCCTCCCTCGTCTGCGCGCTATGTCTCGTCAGCGTCTTGACTTAGGCCTCCCGCGTGTCTTGCCGTCGCTGCCGCCTTCGCTTGCACCGCCGTGCGGTCCCTGCGTCGAGGGTCGGCTGCACGCCACCCCTCACTCCTCCTCCCTTCGTCCAGCCACCGAGCCTTTTGAGACGCTCCACTTGGACGTCTGGGGCCCCGCCCCTCGCCTTGGCCCTGAGCGCGAGCGTTTCTTTTTTGTGGTCGTTGACGACTACTCCCGCTACACCACAGTGTTCCCCCTGGCGAAGAAGTCTGAGGTGACTTCTACGCTGATCAGGTGGTTGCTTACCACTGAGGGCACTCGTGGTCGTCGTGTCAGCTGTCTTCACTCTGACCGTGGGGGTGAGTTTCGCTCCGGCATTCTCGCTGGATTCTGTCGCGAGTAGGGCATTCGTCAGTCCTGGACGCTTCCAGAGTCCCCACAACAGAATGGTGTTGCTGAGCGCCGCATAGGCTTGGTCATGGAGATCGCCCGCACCTCCTTGACTCACGCCCGTGCCCCCCACTTCCTGTGGCCCTACGCGGTTAGGTACGCCGCTCACCAGCTGAACCTCTGGCCACGCGTCTCTCGGCCAGAGGCTTCACCGACCAGTCTTTGGACCGGGTCCCCTGGTGTTGCGTCGAGGTTTCGTGTCTGGGGTTGCTTGGCTCTTGTCCGCGACACTTCCGCGGACAAGCTCTCGCCTCGCGCCGTTCCCTGTGTCTTCCTTGGTTTCCCTGAGGACTCCTCTGACTTCACCTTTTACCACCCTCCCTCTCACCGGTTCTTTGACTCCCGTGACGTCCGTTTTGAGGAGTCCACCCCCTACTACGTCAGGTACCCTAGTCGAGGTCTCCCGGTTCCTCCTCCCCCTCTCTTCCTGACTTCCGCTCCCCCTCCTGCTCCCCCGGTATAGCCTCCCCCCCCTGGTCCCGCCCCGTCAGGTGTGTCCCAGGCTACCCCTCCCCCCTCGGTAGCCCCTCAGGTGCAGCCTCCTTCCCCGCAGTCCTCCTCGCAGCCTGCTGCAGACCCTGCGGGAGCCGGTGCTCGTGGAGAGGGCCCTACAGGTGCTAGCTCTGGGGGTGCTGGAGTTGGAGCTGAGCCCGTGGTTGCAGGAGACTCTTGTCTTCCGGGAGCTGGTGTTGGTCCTGCTGACTTTGGGGGTGCTACGTCTGGGGGTGCGAGTGCACCCTCTTCAGGTCCTGGTGAGCCTGGTCGTGTTGCTGTTGGTGGTGCTGATTCTGGGGGTGGTGCGCCAGGTGCTTTGGAGGGCGGTCCCGGGGCTGCCGCAGCCCCCGACACTACTCCTCCCCCCCACCCCTACCCGACCCGGCACCAGGCTCGTGTTCGCCGTGCCCGTGAGGAGCAACTGGAGTTGGAGAGAGAGGAGAGAGAGTTGCAGCGGCTGGAGGAGCAGCAGCAGCAGCAGGAGCAGCTGCAGCTGGAGCCGCCGCAGCAGCAGGAGGCGCAGCAGCTGGAGCCGCTACAGCAGCAGGAGGAGCAGCAGCAGCCGCCGCAGCAGCAGCAGCAGCAGCCGCCGCCGCCGCAGCAGCCGCCGCCGCCACCGCCGCCGCAGCAGCAGCAGCAGCCGCCGCCTCCTCCTCCTGTCTCCGGTCTTCGGGCCCTCGGTCTCCCCTCCCGCTCTCCTTCCTCCTCCCCCTCTCCTCCCGTCTCGGGTCCTCCGCTTCCTCTTCTCTCTCTACTCCTGTCACTGACTACTACCGCACGTACCGTCCTGTTCTCGCTCGTGTTCTCGCCTCTCTTGTTACCGACCCTCGTGCCTCTGTCTCCTCTGTCTCCGCCCTTACTGCCGCAGTCACTGAGTTTGCCTCCACTCGCCGCCTCGACTACGCCACCGGTCTTGTGGCTGCTCCTCCTACCAGTCCTCTGACCGTCGGGGGTGAGTCTGCCCTTGGCTATGACGCCCTAGAGGAGAGGCAGTTTGAGCTAGAGTTCCTGGCAGCCGCTTCCCCACATCTCTGTGCCATGCTGCTCGCCTCTGAGGGAGACCCCGACGCCTTTGACATACCGACTCCTCGCACTTGCGCTGAGGCAGTGTCAGGGCCTTGGGCCTCTCAGTGGAGAGCTGCCATGGACGCAGAGATGGCCTCCTACAGATCCACAGGCACCTACGTCGACGAGGTTCCCCCCCCTGGGGCGAACGTAGTTGATGGCATGTGGATCTACAGGGTGAAGCGGCCACCGGGATCTCCTCCGGTATTAAAGGCGCGCTACGTGGCTAGAGGTTTCAGTCAGCGCGAGGGAGTTGACTTCTTTCAGACCTTCGCGCCTACCCCAAAGATGACCACTCTTCGGGTGTTACTGCACGTAGCAGCACAGAGAGACTACGAGTTACACTCTCTCGACTTCTCCACTGCTTTCCTTCAGGGTAGCTTACACGAGGAGGTCTGGCTGCGTCGTCCCTCTGCCTTCACTGACACTTTCCCTCCTGGTACCCCGTGGAGGCTGAGGCGACCTGTCTACGGTCTTCGTCAGGCTCCTCGTAAGTGGCACGACACTCTTCGTTCTACCCTCTCTGACCTTGGGTTCCAGCCGTCTTCTGCCGACCCGTCGCTGTTTGTTCGTCGTGGCTCCACACCGTTCTTTGTTCTGGTTTACGTCGACGACCTGGTTTTCGCCACTGCTGACAGGGTTGCCTTGGCAGACGTGAAGTCCGAACTGCACAAGAGACACACGTGCACTGACCTTGGTGAGCTGCGCCACTACCTTGACCTGCAGATCACCAGGGATAGAGCTGCTCGCACCATTACACTCTCACAGTCACACATGGTGCAGCAGGTCCTTCAGCGGTTCGAGCTTCAGCACTCCACAGTACAGCGCACACCTCTTGTTGTTGACCACAGACTTACTGGACCCTTTCCTGACGAGCCGTTTGAGTCTAGTGGTCCCTACGCAGAGATGGTGGGCTGCCTCATGTACCTGATGACTTGCACTCGCCCGGACCTCGCCTTCCCTCTCAGCATCCTTGCTCGCTTTGTTGCGCCAGGGAGACACCGTCCTGTTCACTGGACGGCAGCTGTGAGGGTGGCGAAGTACCTAGCGACGACATCAGGCGTGGGGCTATTCTTGGAGGGCAGCAGCCTGTCGTACTTACTGGTCACTGTGACTCTTCTTACGCTGACGACGCTGAGACTCATAGGTCTACTCAGGGGTACTATTTCAGCTTGGGTTCTGGAGCTGTTTCGTCGCGGTCCACGCGCTCCTCTTCGGTCTCGACCTCTACAGCTGAGGCTGAGATCTACGCTGGTGCCATGGCGGCACAGGAGCTGCGTTGGTTGACCTTCTTGCTCGCCGACCTTGGTGAGCGGCCGAGCTCTGCACCGACCTTGTTCACTGACAACAAGGCGTCGATTCTCCTTTGTCGAGAGCCGCGACTGGAGAGCAGAGTGAAGCACATTAACGTCAGGTACTTTCTTCTGCGAGAGTTGTAGAGACGTGGACAGGCTCGCTTCGAGTTTGTGGAGTCCGAGGCCAACACTGCAAACATCTTCACCAAGGCGCTTCCGCCTTGTGACCACCAGAGGTGTTGTGTGCAGTTAGGCCTTGTTGACATAGTTTCTAGTCGTGTATAGGCTTGAGTCTACTGTTTGCTTTGCTTGTACTCTTGCTATACACACTTGTGAACTCTCGAACTGGCCTTGTGGCCCCTGTTGCTTGTGCTCAGAGTGTGTGGTGACGTTGTGATCCACCCTGAGCTTTGTTTCTTTGTGACTGGTCTTGTGACCGTACACTTTTGGTTTTGCTTGACACCCCTCACTTAGGCTATGGGGGTGTGTCAAATGTTGTAGCCTGTAGTGAGGTTTGTCTTAGGGGATACAGATGTTAGGGTTTGTTATACCGTATGGCCCCGGATATAGGCGCCGTCCGATTAAAGGCACCGGCGCCTCTATCTGGAGCATGGCGGTTATGGCCGGAACTCGATTATAAGCGCACCCCCTGAAAATTTTATCCTTATTATAAGCGCATCCCTTAACCTTTCATTGGAGGCATTACAAAAGATTTTACTAAACTGTCACTTTTTCTAAGCAACAACATCAGATTAAGCTACGGTAGATCTCCTAACAACAAGTTTAGCGGGGGTACTTCTACCTAACATGGATCATACACTACCCCTCCTACTCCTCCTCGTCAGATTCGGGCTCCTGGCAGTTGTTGCCAAAAAAACCATCAGCGATGATGTCATCGTCGACATCCACTTCAGCTGTCAGCTGGCTCCGCCTGTGCGCCATGGCGAGTCCGTCCTCACTGCCGTCAAGCTGGTTGCTGATGCCACAGGTGAGGAAGGCATGTTTGATGAGGTCGGCCGGCACTGCTTTCCAGGCTTGTGATACCCACCGCAGGACGACCTCTGGTGGAGGCTTCTTCAGGTTCCCTGAAACATTACGGGAGAACGGTGGAAAGCAGTTAGTGCAACAACAAAGAATTCGGGGGGGGGGGGGGGGGGAATACCGTACTCATGCCATACCTGCTGCCGTCAGCTCCTCTTGCCCCTCTGCCTCAAACCACCTCTGGTACTGCTGGCGGACCGACGCCTTAAAGCTCTTGTTGATGCAGACATCGAGCGGCTGTACCTCCGCCGTACAGCCCGACGGGATGATCGCCGGCACGCAGTTCATCTCGTGGAGCTTCTCCTTCACCTCCTCGGTGAGGTGACCGCGGTAAGAATCCAGCACCAGCATCGAGCTCTTGGCGTGTCTGCCGAACCGAGGCTTCAGGAACGGCTTCACGCCCTCCTCAAGCCAGCGAACGACGCCTGGGGAGTCCATCCACCCGTTCTCGTGGCAAGCCACGACCACATCTGCATGAAACACGCACGTGTGGTTAGAATTCGAACTCCGAAAAGAACGCAGTGACCGAGCCGTGCACCTCTTTACTTACCGGCAGGGAAATCGCCCTTCGGCAAGGTTTTGCGCTTGAAGAACACCCACGGCTTCAGCTTCCTTCCGTCCGCCGTGCACGCCAACATCACGGTCACTCTCTGCTTCTGATACCCCGCGCTCCTGATAGGCACCGAGCGAACACCCGTTTCCTCCACGGTGGTGGTGGCGGGCATCTCCAGCCAGAGCGGCGTCTGGTCCGCGTTGATGATCCACGCGGTGTCGATGCCGCGCTCACGACGCTTGGCACGCACGAACTGCCAGAAGCTCTTGCACTGCTCAGCGACATCTGCACGGCGGTGGAAGAGACGACGGACACAGACGGAGGGCGTTAGTACAATTAAAGAAAAACAACGTGCCAAATTTAACGGGGTAATTCTCACGCGCGGCGGTTTTCTGGGCAACCCGGGTCTTCATGCGGACGCTCAGATTCCATCGCCGCCGAAAGCGCTCCGACCACCTCAGGCTTCCTTTCCACTTCTTGTCCGGGTACAGAAGCTTCATGAACTCCCGCGACCACTCCTGCAGGCGGCCGACTGACACGGCGGTTCCCTTGCGGCGCCACTCGAGTAGCTTCTCGTACACCTTCAACTCCATCGGCCGGTACCACGACGCTCGCCCGCGGCCGTGCTTGCGCTTCCGAGCGGAGTGAACATTCTTGAGGAATTCCGCCGCCCGCTTCCAGTTGGTGAGGCACTTCCGGTGGATTCCGCTCTCGCGAGCCAAGGCGCGCACCGACACCGCCACGTCCATCAGAGCAACCCACTTCAACTTCTCCGCGGCGGTGTAACCTTGCCGCTTGTGGTCGGTGAGCTTGTGCCTGGGAGAGGGGGGGCGGGCATCACGGTTCTGTGAAGAGGGGTGGGGTCGCTTGCGATTATTCGGATAGGTTGGTATGGGCAGTTTCTCGGGTAGCCCGTCGCGTGACCAGTACTCAACGCCGTCGTCGTCATCGTCGCCCGTAACACCTTCTGGAAACACATCCTCAGCGGTGCCGCCCTGGGCGCCGCCCTCGGCGGAAGCCTCCGTGCCACCCTCGGCGCCGTCAGCGCCGCTCGCTTCCTCAGCGTCAGCAACATCATCATCACCGCCGACCGCAGATTCGTCCCAAGGGCAATCGTCGGGCTGTCCCCAACGTCCTCCAGAAGCGTGTTCCACTTCCACGTACTCATCTTGCGCCTTGTTAGACTCCGGTTCGGAGAGGTATTCATCGAACGCCGATGGGAGCAGCAGCGTGAGCATGGGCTGATTGCCAGTGAGTTGCGGAGACACAGGACCCGGAGGCGGAGGAGCAGGAGGAACAGGAGGCGCAGGAGGTGCAGGAGGCGAAGGAGGAGCAGGAGGGGTAGGAGGCGCAGGAGGCCGTGGTGGCTCTGGTGGTTCTGGTGGGATACGGGAGTACCACCCGTCAGCGTCTACTCTAAACACGGGCCTTCGCGTAGGCTTTTTCTTGAACAATAAGTGGGTGCCGCTGAATTCCGCCATGGCTTCCGCAGCCAGGCGAGAACGACCAAGAAACTGAACGAGAAACTAAGAGAAATGGAGAACAAATGAGAGATTCAAAGGGACCCCTTCTGGTTAGCGCCTCGGGGTCCTCGTCGGGGAGAGACGGGTCCCCCCTGTCTGAACCCGGAGAGGAGGTTATCGCGGCACAAAGATGTTGCGCTGGCAGGGCATTCCAGCCCCTTCTCGATGGTTCGGGTGAAATGCAGCTGCCTGCCAGTGCATGAAAGCCTGATTGGGCCTCAAGGCAACTTTCACGTCAGCGCTGGCAGGTGCGCTGCTCCTGGATGGGATTTGTGCGGTCGGGAATCGAAGCGCAGCAGTTTTCGGCGGGATTACATGCATGATCCCACGCGCACGTTACTCAATTGTGTTCGCCTCTTTGCGGGCTTCGATTTGGTACATAAAAATAACAAATTCATTTTTGCCATGATATAAGCGCCGGCGCTTATGGCCGTTATTCAATTACAAGCGCCACCCCTAAAAAAAATGATTTTATTATAGGCGCATATGCGCCTATATCCGGGGTAATACGGTATGTACCCCAACCCACATCAATGAACCAACACTTTCATTCTTGACAGCACGCTCTGTCCAACTACCTGTATCCTAGCTAACACGAGCACCATATCTTTTCCATCTTCCAGTAAATACCCTCAACATGTAACAGCAAATTAGTCATGTACGGTGTACCGTACATCCAAGGATGATATTTATCAAGAGGAAGTGAAAGAACAACTGGCATCCTATATTTACAATACCAAAAAATGCCACCTTGTAACAGTAATGGCTTCATGCAAGGGGCATGTGCCATAATCAGAATATCTACACTACAGGGGCAACACCTAACGGCCTCTTTACAGGTTACAACTGATGTAAGGGAGGGTAGCCACTCGACAGGAGGTGAACCATCACGGCTCAGCACTATTCACAGGGCAGCTTGAAGCTGAGATGGCGTGGATTGTCAACAAGAGACGGGAGGCAGAAATACCACCTGAAGACAGTATGTGCACACTGCCGAGGTACCTTCCCCTCACATGCGCATCACCACACGGCTGGACAAGATCACAGCCCCCACGATTGCACGGACCAGCACTCGCTCTTTATAAATGCTGGCCATGGGGAACGCCAGACAAGACAATGATAAAACAGGAGAAAACATTGATTATTAGGCAAATAGGGCAATAAAATAATGGCCAAGCCAATGTCTTGAAGGAACCGGCAAAAATCACAGCACCAGAAAGCAAGGGCATACCTGACGAGGAAGGAGGTGGCACAGGCAGTCTTATACGCCCCTCGCCCCCACTGGTACATCTGCTTCAGCAGGCCCTGTCGCCGTATGTGCTGAATGCCACTTGTCAGCGCTGTACTCGTGAATGAACACACACCAATATAGAGCGGGATAGGGAGTTGAGTTGGATAAGGTATTGCTTCCAGGTGCTGAGGACGTCAGAGGAACCGTGCATGATCAAGAGAGCACACGACACGAGATTAGCAAAAGGAGAAAAGCTGAAGGATAGAATCTGAAGAGCAAAGCTGAAGGAGAAAAGCTGAAGGTGCAGCGGATGGAGTGCTGGGTAGGGAGTTAGAATGGACCGATCACCTTTTTCCAATTCCTCTGGCGAGAGAGACTGGACAATCAACCATTTACACCACAGTGAGAGAAGAAAAGAGGGAAAGAAAAGCGGAAGATAAGCCGTGAGGAGGAAGCGTGACAAGGTAACACATACAGGCATGCTTCGCCAAACGGTTCAAGCAGGGAAAGCGAGTCACCTACAATACGCCAGTACAACGATCAATGCATGCAGGTGAGAGGAGACCGGATGGGGAAGAGGGAGGGGCAAGCGAAGGCAACTAAAGGAAACTGGGTAACGGGAGGAGGCGAGGGCTTTGGGAAAAAAATGGAGACGGCAGTGAGGGAAGGCGCAGGAGGGAGGTGGCGGGGAAGGGTATGTGTGGTAGAGAGAGGGAGGAAGGCGGGTGGGGGCGGGCGAGACGACCACAGCAGCCGCTGGAGCACCAACGCAACCCAGCAGCAGCAGCAGCAGCAGCAGCAGCAGCAGCAGCAGCAGCAGCAGCAGCAGCAGCAGCAGCAGCAGCAGCAGCAGCAGCAGCAGCAGCAGCAGCAGCAGCAGCAGCAGCAGCAGCAGCAGCAGCAGCAGCAGCAACAGCCGCTGCCAACGCACCTGGTACTCGGGGTGCAGGGCGATGTAGCGAGCGAGCACGTGAGCAATACCATCCACCACCTCCTCCACCTGCACCACCTCGTACGCGCCCTCGCCCTCCAGCGCCTCGCACGGCTCGCTCCCGCGGATCACGCCCGCGTCCATATCCGTCACCCACTGCCACCACTCCTCGCCCTCGCCCTCGCACTCGCTCTCGCCCTCGCTCTGGCTTCCGCTTGCGATTCCGCTCGCGATCCCGCTTGTGCTTCCGCTTCCGCTTGTTCCCCCGCTCTGTGCGCGGCCCTCTCGCGGAACTGTTACTTCTATGCGGCCTGCAGGGCGGACGCAGTTGCGGGGAGCAGAGAGGGGAGCCGAGAGGGGGGAGGGGAAGAGCGCGGAAAGGTGGGGGGGGAGGGGGGAGTAGGGGAGGAGCGGGGGGGGGAGGGAGGGATAAGTGGAATGATTACACGGCTGCGACGTGCCGCGTGCGGCCCCCGGCGTGAAGGCAGCTCCCGGTGAGGCAGTAGCGACACATGCGTAAGGGTGCTTCTAACGATGAAAACTTGTGGTGACGTGAACACTAAGAGGTAAGTGCGCGGTGAGGTGCGCGATGCGTGCGGCGGCGCTACCTGCGTCCACGAGCATGCGCGCCGTGCCGTTCGACGTCGCGTCGCCCGCCTTGAGCTCCGGCGGGCCTCGCAGACGCAGCTGGAACTCGGGCGAGTTCACCTTCAGCTCTATCTGCGCCAACAACTGTGACAATAACGAAGGGTAGGAGTGTGAGCGTGAGCAGACAGGACAATAACGAAGCGGGATGAAGTGGGCAGCCATGCGAAGCGTGAGCGCGAGTGTTAGCACGTGCCGATGCGCTACTCCAGTCACGAGTGCGAAGAAGAGATTGGCAAGGGAAACGGGACGATGACACGGAGAGGCGGAACGGAAGAAGAAGGAAGAGAGGCGAAGGAGGGTAACTAGGGAAGGGTAAAAGGCCACGGTAGGACGAAACGCAATAATCATCATACCGTCCTGTTCCTGTGCCATCCCCCACACATCGTCATCACCTCATCCCCTCCTCGTCACTTCATCCCCTCCTCACCCCCTTCTCATTCCCTCCTCATCCCTTCCGCGTTCAACCTACGTCTTCGTGCTGCTCCTCGCCCGTGCCCACTTTATCGCCCATCCACGCGAGGTCCTCCGCGCGTTGCTGCAGCAGCTCTGTCGCCGCCATCTTATACTCCTCCAGCATCGCCTGCAGCCGCGCGTTCTCCGCGCGCTCGCGCGCCAGGCTCCCCTCCAGCCGCAGCGTCGCGTCCTCGAGAATCTTAAGAGCGTCCCCGCGCCGCGTGCGCTTTGAGACGAGGCTCGACACGCGCGACCATCCCGCCTCCGCAAGCTCCGCGGCCAGGAGGATGGGATGGAGGGCAAGCATGGCGGCGCGCGGATAGCGGATGAGCGGTGAGGTGTAGATTCGCTTCACTTTCCTCTAACGAGTGGGTGACGGAGAAGCAAGTTCGAGCTGTTGGAAAAAAGAATTCCCTAAGAACCCTAAGACGTACTCAGAGATGGTTGAATCTGTGTGAAAGCTTCCCCGGAACTAATTAGACATCAATGGTCTAGCTAGCAAAAGCTGTCACTCCATGTCAGCTAACCACCACACCATCATCGCCTCACCAACACCACGCGTTACCCACAACCACAACACGACCAGCAACTAGCAGGGCAGTCAGTCAGTGAGTCCCCTCACATCTACCGTTTTGTCTGACGACATATCAAGGTGCACAGCGGTGAGTGCCTTTCTCTCGCGTTTCTGTGCGGTTAAACGTCCTTCTGAAGGGTAGATCCGACAAACCCCCGCCCACGAAAAACACATCACTCATGCGGGATGAGCGACGAACCAGGCGAAATACCCGCCAGGGACGTCAAACCTCCAAACCAGCGTACCTGGTTCAGGCTCGGCGAACTGTACGCGTCTTGCTTTGGAAGTTCGTTTAGGAGGTGATATCTCACTACAGTGTACAGCTTATCCTGCTTCTGTAGAAATAGTGAAACATTTTACATTTAGTGTATGCATGCTAAATTGACTGGAACTGAAGTCTCAGACCTCTATTTCGTACCAGGTCTGACTTTTCAGCCCTTCCCGGGGATGAGATGAGAGCTACTGTAATTTACCAGTATAATGCTTCTGCATTCTTTGCTGCAACAATATTTGACCTGACATGACAACCCTGACATTTTAGCTTGCCTGTGAACTAAAATCCTGTCTAACCAGAATGCTAGCTTCAATATATCTGCTTTCATGGCATGTCAATCCAGCATGTGTAGCAAAAAATAATGGCTACATCAAGTGTTGTGTGATCTACATGATTGTGTTTGATTTTTTCCCCTGCGAATGCATGCAGTGTCTGGTGGTTACAGCAGGAAAGAAACAAGTTGTCCGGCGAAGCAGAGGTGAATCACTAAAATTCAGGTGATACTTGGTTTGATTCTGCATGATGAGCCTTGTGAGCGAGTGAAATGAGTGAAACCGCAGGTGAAGCCTTTGCTGCTGAGCAGTTGTCAATATCGTCCTTCGCCCACCAGCTCGGTTTGGAAACTCAGTGAAATCCTCGGTGGGAGGCAGAGGATAACCACTGACCACGAAGCAATTCCTGCGGGTTGGACAGCTTCATGGTGTGTTGCAGCTTCGTGAGTTCATATCCCGTGTTCGATACCAATACGCTAGGGGCGTGGAACAAGAAAGGAAGACCATACACGCACGCTAGGTGCAGCACGTCACCATTTTGCGAACTAGAATCTTGAAATAATACCGCAAATCACATTAACATGCATCGTAGAACCTACAGATCGCTCGCGCGCTTCGAGGTGAACTTCACCGCGGCGGGATCTACGTTCTGGCCAATAGAGCGAAGGTTTTGGTTGGCACCAACACGACCCGCATTCACCTTCTCAGGGTACACACCATCCTTAGGGTGCAGGTACTGCACCTCGCCGCTGGGGAACACCCTGTAGAACTGGTAGTTAATCTTGAACTTGGTCCTCAGTTGCGTACCAAGGGCCAGGCATTGCTCCTTTCTGGCCAGTTTCAGCGAGTTCTCACCGGCTCTCATGGTAGCAGCGCCACCAGTAGGCATCTCGAACACCTGCTCCTTCTTCGAGTCCCACGTGATCACGTAAAACTCCTCATCCTGGGCCTTCCTGAGCAGGCCACCAGTGCTGCCGCCAAAGATCGGGGACGGGACGTCACCCTTCAGCTCTGGGGGGGTGAATCCAGCGGGAGCCTCAGCGGACATGGTAAGGCGGGAGATGGCCGAGGGAGCGACACGGAGGGGCTGGCCTGAGACGAAGCTGCTGCCATTGCGCTGCTGGGTCTTGGCGGACAGAGCAGCGGGAACGCGCAGGGCGGAGGACGATGCAATGGCTGCCATGGTGGCTAAGGCACTGCTATCGTAACAGGAAGTTCAGTGAAGTGAGCAGATCTGTCTTGGCGGAACCGAAGCAGAAAAAGATCTGTGATACCTATACCCTCCATGGGCACTGCTGCTTTCAAACTCCTACATTTGTGAGATCGCAACAAATTCGCAATCAACTCCTTACCAATCGCGATGTACACACGTGGATTTCCTGCCCTGCTGGATTGGCACTCGCGAAGCCATTTTCAACGAAATACCTGAGGGTTCGTCGGGTGTGTCTGCACAACCTTCTGTCAGAGCACACTGGGCATCTGCGACAATAGCTTGTCAATCGAACAAACTGACGATCTTTACGGAACATATAATCATTATCATGTGAATGATTCATGTTATGAGTTATCAAACAGAGCGACATCAGCAGATAATGAAGCTGTGGCGAGATGAACCGTCAAGACTGTTACGATCCCAAGAGGAACCTGTTAGAATCTACTAGCAGGAATGGATCAACTAGGAAAGTGTTGGGTACAAGTATGAAACCCTAAAAGGGCCTGTACCCCATATTGGCTACCCCACTACAGCCTAAACATGTATAGCATACATATAATTTGACACACCCCCATAGGCAAAGTGGGGGAGAGAAAGGGGTCACAAGACCAGTCAAGAGAAGCAAAGCAAGCTCAGGGTGGATCACAACGTCACCACACACACTGAGCACAAGCAAAGGGCCACAAGGTCAGTTCACATGCAGAGGTATATATGCAACAACAACAGCACAGTGATCTCTACCTAGCAGAGCAAGCATGCGGGTATATATATAGATCACAGTACAAGCAAAGTCTACAGCAAGTGAGGAAACGTCGGCACAAGGCCTAACAAAGTGCAGAAACGCTGATGATCACCAGACGGAAGTGCCTTGGTGAATATATTAGCAGTGTTGGCCCGAGTGGCCACGTGAGCAAGACGAAGCTGACCACGCTGCTGCAACTCTCGAGCAAGGAAGTAACGCAGAGCTATGTGCTTCGTTCTGTGCTCCAGTCTGTGCTCCTGACACAAGGCAATGGCGGCCTTGTTGTCTACGTACAGAACTGGAGGAGAACGAGGCCTCTCTCCCAGGTCGGTCAGCAGGTAGGTAAGCCAGCGTAACTCCTGTGCAGCCATGGCTGTGGCGTAGATCTCAGCCTCACAACTGGAGTTGAGAACTGAAGACGAGCGTGTAGAACCCCAAGAAACTGAACCAGAGCCAAGACTGAAGGTGTAACCCTGTGACGACCGCTGCGTAGCCAGGTCGTCAACCCAAGAAGCGTCCGAGTGCCCAGTGAGGACAACGTCGCCCCGTCCTCCAAGCACGAGCCCCATGTCCGATGTACTGCACAAGTAGCGCAGTACCCTCTTAGCAGCATCCATGTGCACCTTTCGGTGCCGACCAGGAGCCATGTAGCGAGCCAGAAGGCCAAGAGGGTACGCAAGGTCAGGACGAGTGCAGGTCATCAGGTACATGAGGCAGCCAACTAGTTCTGGGTAAGGACCACTCGGCTCTACGGACTCGTCCGAAGGTGGAGCTGAGAGCGAGTGACCTGTAGCCAAAGGAGTGGCCTGTGCCAAGGACCAGGTGAAGCCGAAGCGCTGAAGGACTTGCTGCACCATGTGTGACTGAGTCAGTGTGATGGTGCGGCGTGCTCTGTCCCGGGTGATCTGCAAGCCAAGGTAACTGCGCAACTCACCCAGGTCTGTGCACGTGTGTCTCTTCTGCAGCTCGGACTTCACCAGGGCGAGAGCCTCAGTGTCAGCAGTGGCAAAGACCAAGTCGTCGACGTACACAAGGATGTAGAACGGCGGCAGCGAAGTGTCGGTGCGCAGAAACAGCGACGGGTCAACAGTGGAAGGAGCAAACCCAAGAGCCGCAAGTGTCGTCCTTAGTGTGTCGTGCCACTCACGCGGCGCCTGGCGGAGACCGTAGACTGGCCGCCGAAGGCTCCACTGGGTACCAGGAGGGAACGACCCAGTGAAGCCAGGTGGGCGGTGCAGCCAGATCTCCTCGTGCAGGCTGCCTTGTAAGAAAGCTGTGCTGAAGTCAAGAGAGTGAAGCTCGTAGTCACGCTGAGCGGCAACGTGCAGCAACACCCGAAGAGTGGTCATCTTCGGGGTGGGGGAGAAGGTCTGGAAGAAGTCAACTCCCTCCCGCTGGCTGAAGCCTCGAGCAACGTAACGAGCCATGAAGACAGGTGGAGAACCTGGCGGCCTCTTCACCCTGAAAATCCACATGCCATCGACGATGTTCGCCCCAGGAGGGGGAACCTCGTCGACTTAAGTGCCTGTAGACTTCCAGGATGCCATCTCTGCGTCCATGGCTGTCTGCCACTGAGAGGAGTACTCACCCGCTATCGCCTTAGCTTAAGAGCGCGGGGTTGGGATGTCTGGAGCATCCGGGTCTCCCTCAGGGGCAAGCAGCATGGCCATGAGATGAGGCGCAGCGGCTGCAAGACACTCAAGGTCCTCCTGCCTGTCCTCAAGGACGTCCGTGCTAAGAGCACACCCACCCCCGACGGACGGAGGACAGACAGACTCAGACTCAGCAACAAGACTAGCGGCGTAGTCTAGACGACAGGCAGCAGCAAAGTCAACAAGCTCAGCGACCAAGGCAGACGCAGCAGCAGACTCAAACGACGGGTTAGTGACAACAGTGGCTAGCAGACGCGTGACAGTAGGGAGAGCAGCACGAGCGCTGTCAGACGCAGGGTCTGGAACGTCAGGCAGAGAAGACGCAGGAGGGGGTGGCAGGGGAACATGCTGCGGAGCAGAGGAAGGACGCAGGGCCATGAGGTGTGTGCCGGGGACAGCCGGCGGACGCTCACGAGGAACACGACGACCAGTACGACCAGTGCGGACAGCGCGAACAGGCGAGACAGGACGGGACGCAGGCGCACGACGCTCAGTAAGACCTCCTGTCTGCTCAGTGTAAGGAGAAGGAGCAGGCAGCGGTGAGTCAGGCTGTAACGGAAAACCAGTAGAAGACGTGAGACTAAGAACCTGGCGAAGCACAGTGTCAGGTGGTGGTAGAGACGAAGGCGACGGCAGAGCGAAGAACAGTCGCGGCTGTGCAGTGCCACCAGCACCAGTAGCTCCAGCACCTCTAGCAGCTCCAGAACCTCCAGCTCCAGCGCCTCCAGCGCTAGCACCTCCACTAGCTCCAGAACCTCCAGTAGCTCCAGAACCTCCAGCGCCAGCACCTCCAGTACCAGCACCACCAGCAGCTCCATAACCGCCAGCGCCAGCGCCTCCAGCGCCAGCACCTCCACCAGCTCCAGAACCTCCAGCGCCAGCACCTCGAGCAGCTCCAGAGCCTCCAGCGCCAGCACCTCCAGTACCAGCACCTCCAGCAGCTCCAGAACCTCTAGTGCCAGCACCTCCAACAGCTCCAGAACCTCCAGCACCAGCACCTCCAGGACCAGCGCCACCAGCAGCAGCACCCCCAGAACCGGCACCCCCAACTCCAGGGCCTCCAACCTCAGAGTTGACAGCAGCACCTCCAGGTCCAGCAGTACCTCCAGCCCCAGCAGCTCCAGTACCTCCAGTAGGAGCACCTCCGGGACTAGCGGCTCTAGGAACTCCAGTAGAAACACCTCCAGTAGCAGAGTCACCAGCTCCAGCGCCTCCCGCAGTAGGGCCCCCAGCTCCAGCAGCGCGACCCTGACGGCGAACGTACCACTCACGTAGCTGCTGTGGGGAGAGAGGGACAGTGCTAGCTCCAGTGCCTCCAACCCTAGCGCCTCCAGCAGCAGGGGCCCCAGCTCCGGCAGCGCGACCCTGACGGCTGACGTACCACTCACGCAGCTGCTGTGGGGAGAGAGTGCCGACGAGAGTGCTACGGCGAGGCACCAGCGGAGCGACTACAGAGACGGCCGCTCCAGGGAGACTGCTCACCAGACGCCTCAGTGCCCCCAGGTGCAGCACCCCCAGACTCAGTACCCCCAGGCTCAGCACCCCCAGACTCCTCACGCATAGGCTCAGCACCCCCAGGCTCCGCACCCCCAGGCTCAGCACCCCCAGAAGCAGCACCCCGAGCAGGACCACCCCCAACAGGACCTGAGTCACCACTAACCTCAACCGGCTCACGCAAGGGAGGAGGGTCTACCTGAGACACACCTGAAGGAGCAGGACCGGGAGCGGGGAGGGGGTCTACTTGGGGAGGACCTGGAGCGAGGAAGAGCGGCGGGGGGGGGGAGAGGGGCAGTGCGGTAGGGGAAGAGACGGTAAAAGGGAACCGACTCGTCGAACGTGACGTCCTGAGAGGGGAAGACACGGCGCGAGGTGGGGTGGTAAAACTGCCAGCCAGGCGCGTCAGGGACAAAGCCAAGGAAGACACAGGGAACAGCGCGGGCGGAGAGCTTGTCCGCGGTGGTATCGCGGACAAAGGCACGAGAACCCCAGACCCGGAACACCGACGCATCGCCAACCTTCTCCGTCCACCGCAGTGTGGGCGAGGTCTCCGGCAAGGAGACACGGGGCCAGAGGTTGAGCTGATGCGCAGCGTAGCGGACCGCAAACGGCCACAGAAAATGGGGGGCAGCCGCATGGACCATGGAGGTACGAGCGACCTCCATGGCCAAGCCAATGCGGCGCTCAGCAACCCCATTCTGCTGCGGAGAGGCCGGAAGCGTGAAAGTCTGGCGAATGCCCTCCCCACGACAAAAGCTCTGCAGAAGATCGGAGGAAAACTCTCCACCTCTGTCAGAGTGCAGACGCAGGACGGGAAACTCCGTCCCGAACCGCTCGCGGAGCTGGAGAGGAGCAGCGCGGATCCAGGGGATCAAAACATCAGGGACTCCACCCTTGGTGCGCAAGGGGAAGACCGTTGTGTAACGCGAGTAGTCGTCAACAACTAGCAAGAAGAACCGTCGCGGTCCTGTCCACGGACGCGGGCTGGGCCCCACACGTCCATGTGCAGGGTCTGCAGGGGAGCAGTCGTCGGGGGGAACGAGGAGGAGTGAAGAGCGGCGCGTTGCCGCCCCTCGACACAGGGAAGGAAGGGAGGGGCAGGGGAAGGCGGGAGAGGAGGCAGAGTCTCCGGAAGGCCAGAGACCAGGAGACGGCGGTGCATGGCCAGAAGGCGCTGCACCGAAGGGTGACCAAGATGGTGATGCCAAAGAAGGGTCCGGTGCGACAGAGCACGACACGAGCAGGGGGCCGCTAGCGGACCAGACGCGGAAGCAGACGCAGCTGCCTGAGGAGACTCAGTAGTCAGTGTGTACAGGCTCGAGCCAGGCGCACGGGTGAAAGTGGCCAGGTGCCGACCAGTCCGGGAGCAAGTACAGTGGGTCACCCGCTGACCTCCAGGAGTGAACTGGTCAACCCACGCATCCTGGAGGTCAGCACCACTCACCAAGTTCGTAGAGAACGAGGGGAGGTAAAGACCCGACAGTGAGCCAGACGGGACCGCCGGGCACGGCAGAACCGTAGAGGAGTGCGCGAGGACTGGGCCCCCAGAGGGGTCCGCCAGGGAGACCGCCACCGGCCGACGCAGAGGCGTGAGCGTGGTGGAGTCACGAAAGAAAGATCGGGAAGCACCTGAGTCAAGCGTGAAGGTGTGCAAGGCCTTAGTAGGCGCAGTACCTTAGAGAGTCAACTCACCAGCACCTGGAGCAGCAGACGCACTTGCACCTAGAGCAGTAGCCTCACCAGTACCGAGGGTAGCAGACGCACTGGCACCTAGAGCAGCAGCCTCACCAGCACCGAGAGTAGCAGACTCTATACCTGGATCAGGCGGTACACACAGGTAACAGGCACCCGCAGCACTAGTAGACAATGCATACATGGCAGTGAGGATAGCATCATAGTCAAGAGCAAAGATATCGACCCTCTGCCTAAGCAGCTCCAGCCAGGTGGGGAGCTCAGCCTCGTCGCCAAACTCGGTACGCCAGGCGTCACTCAGACGGGCGAAGCAGCGGGACAGTGTGTGACCAATCGTCCCGCAAGCCTGACCAGCCCGATCACCTGTGCGAATGACGTACGGGCAGCGAACGGTACTCCGAGACCCTCGACTCTGAGCGTACCACTCACAAAGCTGCTGGGGCGGAAGAGTCTCGTGCGGACGCCGCTGCAGCTGCAGCTGGCCACTGCCAGAAGCTCCCGAACGACCCGCTCCAGGGCGACTCCCACTACGGCCACCCCTACAACCCCAACTAGTGTACCACTCACGAAGCTGCTGGGGCGTGAGGGACTCACGCGGACGTCGTAGGAGCTGCATCTGGCCACCGCCAGTAGCAGCAGTAGCAGCAGGAGTGGCAGTGCAGCAGTAGTAGCAGTGACAGCTGGAACAGTAGTAGCAGCAGGGCAGAGCAGTGCGGCTCAGTAGGGCAGGGCGGCGCGGCTCGGTTGGCAGTCAGGCGCGGCACGCGCGGCAGCGCGCTGGCAAGGCAGGCGCGCGGGCAGTGCGGGTAGGGCAGGTGCTCACCAGAGGCAGGTAGGGCAGATGCCACCGGCGGCAGTGGGCAGGCGCTCAACGGGCGGCGGCAGGCACTCGACGGGCGGCTGCAGCGGGGCCGCGACGGCGGCTTCGACGGAGCCGCGACGGCGGCTGCAGGCACGACGGCGGCTACGGCTGGGCAGGGCCGCGACGGCGGCAACGGGCGCGACGGCGGCAGGGCAGGGCAGGGGCGGCCGCCCCAAGGGCGGGCGCGGGGTGGTGCAGGGCGCGGGCTGGCCGTAGATGAGGCGGCGCACGGTCGGGCAGAGGCTGCGCGCGGGCGGCAAGGGCCTGCAGGGGCGGCGCCCCGGCCCGACGGGCCTGCAGGGGCGGCGCGCGGGCCTTACGGGCCTGCAGGGGCGGCGCGCTGGCCTTACGGGCCTACAGGAGCGGCGCGCTGGCCTTACGAGCCTGCAGGGACGGCGCGCGGTCGGGCAGAGGCTGCGCGCGGGTGGCAAGGGCCTGCAGGGGCGGCGCGCTGGCCTGACGGGCCTGCAGGGGCGGCGCGTGGGCCTTACGGGCCTGCAGGGGCGGCGCGCGGGCCTTACAGGCGTGCAGGGGCGGCGCGCGGGCCTTACGAGCCTGCAGGGGCGGCGCACTGGCCTTACGGGCCTGCAGGGGTGGCGCGCTGGCCTTACGGGCCTGCAGGGGCGGCGCACAAGCTGCTACGGCGGTGCGCGCATAGCTAGGGCAGCGCACGGGGGAGCAGTAGAGTAAAATGTAAATGACTGAATCGACTATACCGTCATCGCCCAGATATAAGACATATATGTCTTATCTCGTACACTAAAAAAATGCTTGGGTTCTCTTGTATTTGGGGAGGTTTTGGGTGTCTTATAAGTCTTATAAATGGACAAAGAACCGTTTAGAAGATACCCCCTCGTTATACAATTGCCCTAACCCTTACACTGGCGTAACTCGTGCACACAAATAGGTGTCTTAGAATGAGGCAAGCCTGTTTATAAGAGACACCTGGATAATAGACAACCCCAGTCTACTGTTCAACACTGTCTACTATCCGGGCCATGACGGTAAAAAAAAACATACAATAGTTTATATAGGAAAACAAAGGAACACAATGCGTCCTAGTTAGCTATGTACTCAGAGTTACATTCCTTTATTGCCATGTACTCGCAAGGCAGCTAAGGCACATGCTAGCTCTCATCCATGCAAACAAACACACCACCTAAAACCATCAGGCTAGTACAACCCATGTTTACTCCATAGCCCATGTCTACCTCCCTCACTGTTCGAAATAATAGGTCGCTAGAGTAGCGGAAATACTCTAGGAAGCTAACGAGGTCCCTGCGGCGGGGCTATGGTCACTTAGAGCTAGCTCTCCTGGCTTGCAACATGGTGCCAAAGCGGCGGCCGAGGGTAGGCCGGACACAAGTATGAGAATTGTGCAATTAAAACAAGGAATTACATTATGTTATTTAGGAAACGCATAAGGCAGGCGGTTACCGTGGCGCAACTATATAACAATTGCGCTGCGTTTCTGGGGTTGCCCTGTTACTGTCGCACTGGCGAGACCCTTCAGCTTCGGCATTGGCGCGGTATTCTGCCGCGCCCTGCAGGGAGGTTTCGTGGTACAGTACAAGCTGCCAATGTTAACGGGAATGGATGTAAGAATTTGTAAATTTCTTATAACTGCCTGCTAGTGTAGCTACTGTGTAATGTTACTGTTATTGCTGGTGGTGCACCGTCTTGTCCACCCTTTCTCTTACTTGTACCTTCCTTTCTAATCAATCATCCTCTTTTGCCAAACCTTTCTCTTCATACTCATGTTTCCAACCCAAAACCCTAGGTAACTAAGTAGTGATATATGAGCCTAATTTGACATGGTATCAGAACGAAGGTCTCGTTTTCGAATCCCGGTGTGTGCACCTCGGGCATCCCAGTATGGGGGGTTGTCAGAGGTCCACAGGAGATCCCCGATCGATCCTAGGGAAGGGTTACAGGCACGTTGGCCTTGGGGGTTATCGGCGCACTCACCCGCTACACAAACAAGCCCTTTTATCCCAGTGGTTAGTGACTGGGATTCTGACATGGTATTCAAAGCAGGCTCGTTCCTAGGGCCTTCATCTTTGGGCCCACCATCAGCTTCCGCTATGGCGTAGTCCGTCAAGCTGCCCGTCGCGCGCCCAGGGCGCGCATCGGTTTCTGCCTGTCGCGCGCCCCGGCTGCGCGACGGTTTCTGCTCGATGCGCGCCCCGGCTGCGCGTCATACCCTGCCCGATGCACGCCACAGCTGCGCATCGGTTCCTGCCCGTCGCGCGCGTGCCCGATGCGCGCCCCGGCTGCGCGTCGGTTTCTCCCCGTCTCGCGCCCCGGCTGCGCGTCGGTTCCTGCCCGTCGCACGCCCCAGGCGCACGTCGGTTTCTGCCCGTCGCGCGCCTCGAGGCGCGCGACGGTTTCTGCCTGCCCGCGCGCCCTGCAGTCGCACGCGCAGCTCATACCCCCCCTCCATCTCCCTACTGCGCGTGCAGCAGTTTGGTGGGGGAGAGTGGGGGAGAGGGTGTGAGGGGGTGGCGGATGTGTTTCAGCAGCAGCATCTGCCGCCACGCCTCCTCCTCTCTCACGGCTGCGCTTGATGCTGTGGGGGGAGGGTGAGGGGGTGGCGGACGTGTTTCAGCAGCAGCCGCCTCTCCGTGTTTCAGCAGCAGGCGCCTCCCCATATTTCAGCAACAAACTGGTGCAGAAATTTGGCGGCATAATAGGATTTGGAGTCGGCGTTGAAGTGGCGCCGAGCCGCCGTGTCTGCAAGTAGCTTCAGGAAAACGGGTTCCTCTGCACACGGGCAGCCGTAGGTCTCTACGGCCAGTGGAAAGAAACCAACTGTCTCTGGTCTGCTTGAGTCTGATTTTCTTGTCCGCCTGCTCCCTTGCCGCCCATCCCCTTCCTTTCTGTGCTTCCGGGTCCCTCGTGCTGATTGGATCTGTGATCGTGACATCGCACACCCAGACCGCCCCACTGCTTCTGTCTGTCATCGTAAAATCAGCCGTCTGTTCCTCAATGGGGCAGTATGTAGCTGACTCGATGTGAACAATAAAACCCGCGTCCTGTGCCATGCTGATGCATGCGTCTCTGAGCTCGTTATGGGTATTGATGCGCTGCTTCCCCGTGCCGCAGCGAAACATGTGGTTAGGAAGTCGAGGGTCACTGATGGCAGTGTGGTCCGCATAATCACAGTTTTTGGGAGTTGAGAAAGGGAGACATAGGCGGAAGCGGACGGCGTTAGCAAAGTGCACCGGCCCAATGCGTCTATTCGCTGCTATGGGAATCGCCGTGAACCAATCACCAGTGCCGTATCCCGTGAGCGAATACATCCGCTGTGTATGTCCTGAGAGCGGATTCAAGCCCATTTTCCTAGTCGCCTGAACCTGCACCGCATAGCGACTGCCGTGAACCTGTAGAGCCAGTGCGTGCTGCAGTCGTATGTCTGAACGCTCCAGTCTCTCCTTCTCTAACAGCTCCCGCGCGTCACGTGGCAGGGCCATCTCACACTCCGCGAGCCAGGTGTGGAGCAGTGTGCTGTCATCTCGGGGCAAGAGCATGTGCTGACGTGCTAGCGCCAGGGCGGTTCCTAGGTCGAGATCGAGGGAGGAGAGTAGTTGTGCCGCCTGGGTGAAGCTAGCTACGAAACCGTAGACTCCCTCGATAGTGGGGTCTGTGATGCCGACCCCTCCTAGCGACGAAGGCAGGGATGCCTGTGCCCAGACCCGTGTTTGCTCGTCCCTACTCGATGGAAAACGGATGTCGCATGAGGTGAGTAACGCGGTCAGAAGGTCACGACCCCACTAGGCCCAGGTGTCTCGAGGGAGAAGGTGGATGGGTGTTGTCCTGGTGAGGTAGGTGTTATAGTCACAATAGGCTTGAATGTGCCTAAAACGAAAGATAGAGAGCACAGACGGATTTCTGCACAGCATCACTACTCTCCAAAGCCTCCTTGAGAGTTGCTGGTTCTCCCGGCATCTCCACCGGAGAGAAGAACGCGAAGGCACACTCCTCGTAGTCACTCTCCTCGTCGTCTCCGACCATCATTGCCGCTCCGGCCAGGGCTGTCTTGCCCTGCTTTCCCGGCGCATCATAGGTCAGCCTATTAGGGGGTTGAACTCTCCTCTTCCCCCTTCCTTCCTCCTCAGCTGCAGGGACTTGAAGGCCTTGGCGTTGCTGCGGTGTGGCTCGAATCCGTGGAGCACTCGTAGTACGGGAAGGGAGTGACGGTGCACGCTCGCTCACTTGCTGCACCTCCTCCTCTTCTTCCTCTGCATCATTGGCCTCCTCTCCCCCATTCACAAGGGAGGATTGCCTTGTGGTTGTGCTGCCGCTGCTCAGCTCCAAAGGCAGCTCCACATGCTCCAAACCGGAACTCTTCACCTCCCCAAACCGCACGCCTATCTTCGCCTCATTCTCCGCCTTCCAATCCTTGTACATGAAGTTCTCCATGAACTTGCAGTCCCTGCTCACCAAGAACTTCTTGGTGAATGGGTCCCAAAGAAGCCATCCCTTGCTGTTTTGAGCCATGCCCAAGTGCACGGCCCACACCGCCTTGGCACCAAGCTTGTTGTGCCGAAGATGCTTAGGCACGAGCGCCATGCACATGCACCCGAACACCCGAAGCATATCCACCTTTGGCTTCCTTCCTAGCCACTCCACATAGGGCACCCATTTGTCTGCTCCCACATGAGTCAAGGCTCTGTTCTTGGCCACACACGCGCTCCGCACCGCATCAGGCCAGAAATAGTCGGGTAGCCCGGCTTCAATGAGCAACCCGCGTGCCGCCTCCGTGATTGTGCGGTTCGCTCGCTCGGCGATGCCGTTCATTGCAGGGGAGTATGGCATGGTGAGGGAGTGCCGAATACCATTCTTCTTCAGCCACAACCCAAACTCCTTGCTCAGGAACTCTCCCCCTCGATCGGTGCGGATTGACTTGACTAGACGGTCTTGTTGCCGCTCCACCATCGGGAACCAATCCGTCTTCAACGTTTCAGCCACGTCGCTCTTCTTGGCCAGCACGTACACCCAAGTCATGCGGGTGTAGACGTCGACAATGGTGAGAAAATACTCAGCTCCAGCAGCTCCAAGCTTCAGGGGGCCCACCACGTCCATCACCACCTCATCAAGCGGTGCCTTTGCCGTTGCCTCCGAACTAGGGAACGGAAACCGGGTGAACTTGGCTTGAATGCACGTCGGGCAGCCAAGCACCTCATCGGGCTCCCCCTTCACACGTATGCCAGCAACCATCTCATTCTTCACTAGCTGCTGCAAGATGGGCAGGGCCACATGCCCCATGCGCCGATGCAAGGTGAGCCAATCACACTCCCCCGTAGCCGAAGTTGGATTGGAGAATGCCGCGCTCGCAATAGCGCCCCACATACTCTCTCCGTAGTCCTCCTCCGCTGCTGCCTCTGGGTTCTCCTCACCCTTTTGCTGCTCCTTGGTTGCTGCACCACTCTCCTTAGGTTCACTGAACTTGCTGGTCCCTCCAGGTTTGCTCTTCTTGAGCTCATTCTCCTTAGCGCGACCGTTCGCGCCATCGTCGCTACCGACCGCTCCATCCTTGGTGCTGATGCTTGCTACCACTTGCCTCTCCTTAGGCATAGGGACCACTGGGATCTGCCACATCTCGTTGTAGACATCCCTGTCCTCATGAAGGTCCCAAAGAATTCGATCGCCAAGCCTTGCGGTGTAGGTCTTGGCTCCCTTCGAGTTCGTGTCCATGCCGGCCTTTGCCAACCGCCGCACGGAAATCAGGTTTGCAGCAAGGCTGGGCACCCAAAGCACGTTCTTGAGGCCCACCATCTTCCCATCAGCACCCTTGAACATGGCCTTGCCCATGCCTTTCACCTCTGCTCGCTGCCCCAAAGCCGATGTGACATGCTTCACCGGTGACGGCTCGAGTTCGGTGAGCAAGTCCGGGCGAGGTGTCATGCTATAGGTAGCGCCACTATCAATCACCCAATAGTCCAGGGGGTGTAGGGTCACCTTCCCCACAGCTGCTGGCTCCTCAAAGCCTTCATCCTTCTCTGGACCAGCCGGTACTTGCGTCGACACGAAGTAGAATAGACCCGGGTAACGATCGTCGCTCGGGTCCTTGTCGTTGTCTCCGCTCTTCATGTTTGCAGCTCCGCCACCGCGACCGCCACGGCCTCCACGGCCTCGTCCTCTCCCTCCTCCTGCTCCTCTACCCTCTTGGCCTTGAGCAGGGGTCCAACCATCAGGGAGTTTGTAGCAGTCGCGCCACATGTGTCCGCTCTTGTGGCAATAGTGACACTCGCCGTCGAATCGGCCGCGACCGCGTCCGTAGCTCTTGTCGTCGCTGCCGTAACCGCCACTCCTGCGGCCTCCGCCGAAGTTGCTGCCACCAAACCTTCCTCCCCCTCGTCCTCTGCCTCTTCCTCGACCATATCCACGGCCGATGCTCGCTGCCCCAGCGCCATCCGCACTCGCCAACTCACGGCGGCGGAAATCCTCTTGAAGGATAGCTCGCTTCACGTCTTCAAGCGAGAGGCGGGGCAAGTCGCGATTAAGGTTGATGATGAGCGAGGACCATGACTCTGGGAGTAAGGCCAGCAACTTGGTCTTCTTTTGGAGCTCACTGTAGTTCAAATCAGCTCCCTCAAGCCGCGTCAACAAGTCGAAGAATTTCTGCACCCCTTCTTCAACCGCTTCGTCTTCTTCAATTCGTAGTGCCGCCATTTGCCGTTCCAACACCACCGCTACCGCCGCTGTTGCAGGAGCATGTACACCCTTGAGAGCAGCCCATGCCTTTGGTCCTTTATCTGGTTCACGCTGGAATGGCTTGATGTGACGGATCTGACTGCTCCCCAACGCTTGCCCAAGTAAGAGATAGCCTTGTGCGCTCTTCCGCACCCACGGGCTCTTCTCCGGGTCGTTCTCGGGGCGCTTCTCCGTTCCTTCCATCACCTCCAGCAGGTCATAGTGGTCAAAAATGTTCTCCATCTTGAAGGACCATTCAGCAAAGTTGTCACCGTTGAACTTGTCAAGCCCAAACACCCTAGGCTCATCCCTAGGTGGGCCAAGACTTGGTTGCATGGGCGCCATGGCTGAATCACGGGGTTGGCCTTGAGCTTGAGCTTCTCCACTACCACCAGCACCTCTGCCACCCCTTTCCTCAGGTCCAGACATTGTCGAAACTGCTCCAAGGGGCTCTGATACCACTTGTTATAGTCACAATAGGCTTGAATGTGCCTAAAACGAAAGATAGAGAGCACAGACGGATTTCTGCACAGCGGCTTCAAACGTTGATAGCGTTCTGCTCACAGCTGCAAATGACATGATTCAAATTGGATCTGGAGCGTCATCATGTCGTCTACAATTAGCAATTTAGATTGCACGATTTGATAAAGAATTGACGACACAGCGTCGGTTTGAACGAACGGTACTATGGCAGCCACTATAGTCTTAGAACACAAGATAGGAAGAGTTACGAGTTGGGAATGACTCCCAGCTCCTACAAACCCCAAGAGCCGAGGTACAGTGATGTGGAACAGTGCCACACTGTCCCCAACCACGAAGGGTCTCGAAACTACCCTTCACTAGGGCCTACACCAAGTGAAATGTTACACTACACAAAGTAATGTAACTATCTTCAATATCTTGAGGTGTACCCTTTTTGGCGAGCTTCGAAATCACTTGAGGCTTGACACCAAGGCTCGGGCTCTTCATCACAAACTCATCCTTGAGTTCTTGATGGGTCTGCTGCACACACCTGCGACACGCCGAACGTTCGACACAGGACAAAATAGAAACCGCGCACGACAAAAATAGAAACCGCGCGCGAGACACAAACGACCGCGTAACACGCGTCTAGCGATAACTCGCTATTGACTCGACACACACACTCGACATCATGACTCAACATTCACACACAATTATAAGCATGAAATATATATTATCCCATGCCCTCATACCATTCCATACACACACACATTCACGCACACGGACAACAAGCCGAGTGCAAACCGTAGGGTTGCACCAACAGTAGGCGACACGCCTTGAAATGCAGCGACTGATCAGTAGCGAGGCTACTTGGGGGTCGGCCCGCTCGATGTGTGGTAAGGGTTTCGCCATCTCCTCCAGCTGGCCCGCTAGGAATTTCGCCGCACCGTTGGTCGGCCCAATGTAATTGCCAAGCAGGCGTACCCCATCGGTCTTGAACGGTACTCCCGGAGGTAATTGTGTTTCGTCTGCCACTGTCTTGCTCCATGCCGCGCATTTCTGTGGGTTGTGTGTCAGACCCAGCTGCTGCAACTTCGAAGTGAAAAAATTGAATGCAGCTACAGTAGCATCTTGTTCGCCCACGAACGTCACGTCGTCTGCATACGCCAAACACAGCACATCTGGGTGGGCCTCAGCTGTTTCGCGGAGTGTCGGGTGAATCCCAACTGCAAACAATAATGGGCCCAGAGGATCTCCTTGTTGGACACCCCGTTCGCTTGTCAGGGGTTCGCTCCCAAAACTGACGTCCAGGTGTAACAGCGATGGGTTACCGTATGTCAGCTTCACAAAAGGTTGCAGTGGCGAGAGACTGGGCTCCTGTAACGCGGTCGCAATGGCCTGTCGCGAAATACTGTTGAAGGCGTTTGCGATGTCAGCTTGCAGCACCAGACTGTTGGGGCGTGCGTCTAAAAAAGCCCTTGCTGCGTGGATCACCGCCTCAGCTCCACCTGGCACTGCTACACCGTACTGTAGTGGTATGAAGTGTTCGCGGGCAGCATCGCCCATGACCGCCAGTGCTGCTTTAGCGGTCAAACGAGTCAGGCATTCGCCGATGGCGATTGGCCGAGCCCCTCCACCAGGCTTGGCCAATGCGACAAGACGCGACGAAGTCAGCAGGTCTGCCACCGGGCCCGGCAGGTTTCCCCCCAACAGTGTATTTACCAGGGCATGCAGATGGGTGCTGACTCGCGCGTTGGTTACTGCCGCATCTCGTAAATGTTCGAAAGTCATGGCAGATTGTCCAGCACCCACGCCGTTTTCGCATCTCCCCAGCAGTTTGGCGAAATCGGCGTAGGCGATGGTTAGATCCGACTCGCGAACTGTATGCCAGGTCAACGCCTCGGCCCCCGCTGACGGATGCTTTTTGTGAAGCTCGGCCAAAATTTCCAAGCTGGGTGTACAGACAGGTGTTGACTCGAGGGCCAGCACAGCTTGTCGGAGGCTGCCACGTTTCGCCAGCCCCTCGGATCTGCTGACGACCCCGGTCGCGTCGGGCTGATGTCGTGGCGCGGGGGGCGTGTTGACCGCGTTTACCGCGTCCTGGTACAGCTGGTTCCATTCGCCACGTTGGAAGGCTCGGAGCCGGGCCTTGATTTGGGGCCAGTCAGAACGTTTTGGCGACGTTTGGCGAAGTGTCAGGCGGGGTAAAAAGAGTAGCAGGCTCCAGCCAGCTTCCGAATCCGGGTTACGCGACAAGTAGAGGAGCGGGGTCAGTAAGGCCAGCGAGAACAACTGGCAGAGATTTGACGGTAATCGTCGTGTCAGCGACGGTTGTCGACTGTCGCAAAGGGCTGGTATGTCCCAGTTCGCTATGTCAGCGAACTTGTCCTCATGCTTCGCCAGCTCCTCTGGTGAAAAATAGCGCGCTACGTGGGGTGCAAGCGGCGGCGCATTCCCGATGTTGGCAGATCTAATTCGGCGACGGCGACTCGGCCTCGTGCTCTGTGGGACGGTTGGAATTGCGTCCGTCCGATCAGCATCGGACAGTCCCTCCCCTACTTCTGGCTGTTGCGCGGCAAGCTCCCTTGCTCCTGACTCTGTCCTTCCTCCCGTCTGCCGTGCTCCCTCTTCATCCTCAGACTCCCCGACTTCACTCGTGGGGATCGCTTCCTCCCTATAAGAAGGGTCTGCAGCTTCCTCGTCTTCAGTAGTTGCTTCTAGAGCGTTTAAAGCCCGACGCCCTGCCGCTTGATACCCGTTTTCTGGTCCTCCGCCTGTGCCGCTACCAGCCTGTCTCCTCGCCCCATTGTCTCGTTGGTTCAGGGATGGTGATTGCCGGAGGGCTTGAGCCGTTGCTAGAGCGCACTGCCGCCTCGTCGGCTGCGCCCGCCAATTCCCAGACGGTGGCCGAAAAGGCGACCACGGCGACGAAGCCCCCGCTGCCGCCGGCTCTGAAGCCCGGGACAGCAGTCTCTGAAATGCCTCCTCCCCTCGTAGCCGCAGTTCCTGTTGCGGCGAGCTCGCCTGCCCAATCTGCGCCTGTCCCTGCGCCGTCCGCTCCTGCTGCAGCTGCCATTCACCTGGCTTCTCATGCCGTGTCGTCGGCGACTGTCCTTGACGAGGCTGGTGTTGATCCGCCCGTTCCTGCTCCTGCCGCGCCTGTTGCGATGCCCGCTGCCGTCCCCGCTGGCTCAGCGCCTGCCGCTGCTTTGTCGTCGCAGGCGGCGTCCGCCACCACTGGCGGCCCGGCCCCATTGGCGCCTGCTGTGACGTCGATGGCTCCGGCAGGTCAGCCGTCGCGTCCCCCGTCACCCGACCGTCGCCCGTCTCGGCCCCATTCGCCTGCGCCCCACCAGGATCGCAAGTCGTCTCGTCGCCGTCGCGACTCTCCACGGCGTTACCAGCAGCAGGCGCACTGGCCTGCTCACCCCGGTGGTCAGGGGGACTGGAGGGGTCACCGCGGGCGTGGCGGTGGTGGGGGGTACCGCCCGCCTGTGACGATGGCGGATCTACAGCGGGAAGTCTCGAGGGCGGTGCGTGAGGAGAGGGCGGCGCAGAGCCAGAGTAGTTCGTTGCGCGCCTTGCCCGCACTTGAGGCTCCTCGACAGGCTGTGCTACCCTTGAGTCCGCCACCTGACGCTGCACCCCCGCCTCCTGTTCACTTCCCGCCGGCTCCTGCTCCCGCCCCCTCGGCACCTCTCTCTCTCTCTCTCTCTCTCTCTCTCTCTCTCTCTCTCTCTCTCTCTCTCTCTCTCTCTCTCTCTCAAACAGTCCTTCATTGATAGGTTCATAGAGGTACAGGCATTGGCAAGAGCAAAGTACAGAACAGGCCTAGTCCTATGAGCAACCAGTTATGCGAGGCAGGGCCAAGGTTGGCACAACAAGTAGCCAGTGGGAGGTCGGGCTAGCAAACCAACGGTACCAGCAGGTCAGGACCTTGAGGGCAGAAGGGAAAAAGCAAGGCAAGGCAAGGCACAAACAGGCATGGCAGGCAAACAAGGCAACTCCAAGCCAAGCAAGGCAAGCAAGGCCAGGCAAGGAAGGCAAGACACGGCAAACAGGACAGGGCAAGACATGCAAGACAGGCAATGCAGGTTGCTAACACTCCGCTAGACACCTAGCCCACAGCTATCCTGCTCACTGACCCATCACCCCGTCCATCTCATCCTCGAGGACCTGCCAGAGGTCCCCTAGGCTAGGTTCCCAAGGGTCCCTAGCCGTCTGTGAGAAGGCTGCCACGTCACCTATGTTAGACTTGTTCAGGAATGACGTCGCCTGTGATCGCTGGAGCATGACACTGAAGCGCTGCCTGTAGTGAGCGGTGAGTCTTGCAGTGGTGGTGGTGAGCCTCCCCTGGCGGAACCTTCTTTTTGCCGCCGAGGTTGCTAGCAGGCGGATAAACTGCTGTGTATCCGTAGCTAGGGCACCGTACGTTTCCACTGCCAACCCAAAGAAACCCACGTAGTCAGGCCGCCCCTCGTAGATCCTGTGTTTCCTCTCCGAGGCTTCCCTTGCCGCCCATCCAGGAGGCTTCCGAGCACGTTTGTCGCGGCACTGCAGCACTGGATCAGTCACCGTCACATCGGTGACCCATGTCTCATTCGACTCCTTGTCACGGATAGCAAGATCACCTCTCTTCCTGATCACCGGTGGGGAGAAGGCAGTAGTTTCATGGAAAACGGTGAAGTCGGCCTCCTTTGCCATCCGGAGCAGAGCGAACACCAGGGCATTGTGCGTGCGGATGACATCTCCCCCGTAACCACACCTCAAGAGGTGGTTTGCTAGGCTTGTGTCGGTGATTGCTGTGTTGGCGCGCTTGCACGGGCAGGTAACTGTGACTGGAAGGGCCATGCCGAGGCGGAAGCCAAGTGCCAACGAGAACTGACCAGGGGCAAATGTAAGGTCAGATCTCGTTGGGATGGCATGGAGCCAGTCCCCCGTTCCCACCCCTTGAAAGCTGATGAGCCGCACTGCGTGCCCCCGGTCCTTCCCTGGGCGGTCCTCTATTGTGTCAGCCAACAGCTCCGCTGCCCGTGTCTCGTTGATGTGGCGAGACAGGGTCAGTTGAAGGTTCCCTTGCCCTGCCGGCTGCGCCCTGTAGGTGTGTAGTGCTGCCCGTGCAGCCATGGGCAGCCCAGCTTCCAGTGGTGTCAGGGGGTTTATACCAGGTGGGTCAGGGGTCCACTCGTGGTTCAGCAGCTCGACCGCCCTGCTCAAGAGGTAAGCCTCAGGTAGGTTCATCTGCCGCAAGAGTTGCTGCGCCGCTGTGACCGAGGCAATGTAGGCTGCAGGTGCTTCCGAGACGGGGTCAATAATCCCCAGTCCTCCCAACCTGACCGGTAGAGTTCCCTGGCGCCACAACAGACTCCTCTCCAGTTCGTTCGGGGGTACCCGTAGCTTAGCCGCTGCTAGTGCTGCTGCCATCAGTGTTTCACTCCAGCCCCTCCACCCCTCCCTCTCCAATACTTCCGCCGGTGTCGTCCTCAGCAGGTAGGAGATTCGGCGGGATATGCTCCTTGTGAGTATGAGCATCGCGCTCTGCGGGTGGAGCTGCGCCACCAGAGGTAATGTGGCCGACGCCTCATCTAGCCTCGACTGTGCTAGGGCGGTGCAAAAGGCAGGCGAGCCGACTGGGCTGCCTAGAACACGAATCCCGTCTGCGGTCTGCTGCAGGCCAATAGCAGGTGCCGTGCCGCCATCGTCCTCGAGGGTTTGTCCCCATGCTGATGATTTTGCGACGTTGCAGCGGAGGCCGAGGGTTGCCAGCTCCCTTGTGATGGCCCCAAAAGCCTCATAGCAGGCCTCCTTCGCCCCCACTATCGTTATGTCATCCGCGTAGGCTACTATGGCGACTTCGGGTAAGAAGGTTGCCGTGCTAAGCAGGCACGGTTGAATCGCAGCCGCGAAGAGTAGTGGGCCGAGCGGGTCCCCTTGACGCACACCCCGTGACGAGAGGATATGGTTTACTCGCTCATCCACCAAGAGAGACGAAGGTGCCCCGTAGAGTGTTCTAACGAGAGGCATGAGCTGCAGAAAACTGGATTGGGATAGAGCGTTGAAGAAAGCCGCCCGTTCGACACTGTTGAAGGCGTTTTCTATGTCCAGCTGTAGCGCTACTCTTGTGTCGTCGTCTCTTAGTAGTGATCTGACGGAGTGTATGATACACTCCGCGCCTCCTGGTATCGCCACCCCAAACTGCACCGGTAAGAAGAATTCTTTAATGTTTTCCGTTAAACCCCTCAATGCTGCCTTAGCCACAACGCGAAGTATAGCTTCCCCTATCGCGATAGGGCGGACGCCTCCTCCTGGCTTTTCTAGGGCGATCAACCGTGAAGGCAGCAGCAGGTCACGGGTCGATTGAGTTTGGAACGTGCTCAGCAGGTAAGTCACTGTCTTAGCGAGTAGGATAAGCACCTCCCCGTTTGCCAGTGCTGGATCCTTGAGGTGTTCGAAGCATGTGCCTGATGGGCCTGCTCCAACCCCGTTCGGACATTTCTTGAGAATTTCGCGAAGCTCGTCCGCCGACACGCTGAGGGTCGAGCGGTTGAACCCGGTAACCAGGCATGGTAGCGATGTTTCAGCTGCGGGGTGTTTCGCTTGGAGTGCCGTCAATGTTGCCGCCGTGGCTTCTACGAGCGGTGTAGTTCGTAACGCCGCTACCGCTTTGGAAATATTTCCTTTCCTTATCAACCCCTCCGCCCTCGCGCATAAACCTGCATCGTCCGGTTGGTGTCGTACCGGACTCTCATTGTCGGGGATGACACACGCGTCGGTGTAGAGGGGTTGCCAGGTGCCGAGTTGGAACTGGTGCAGGCGCAGCTCTATTGCTGTCCACCGGCTGCCTTCAACAGGTTCAGGTGCCGGACGCAGCGTCAGCGCTGTCTGTTCCAGAGCCACTGCCGGTCCCAGCACCTCTGGTTGCAACGCCCGGGGGATGGCAGAGGGTGAGGCTGAGCCGCCGCCAGAGGCAGCGTCAGGCTCGCCAAACTCAGCAGCAACCGCCCTCTCAGTCGCCTCAGCAGCAACCCCCTCCAGCCCCGCAGCAGCCGCAGCCTCAGCCGCAACAGCCGCCTCCGACGCAGTCTCCATTGCGCCGCTTTCCACTGCCGCCGCGGCCACAGCCGCCTCGCCCTCCACCGTCTCCTGTTCCTCCGCCGCCTCCCCAGGTGCTGCTATTCCCTCCCGTCCCACCAGCTCCTCACGTTGCTGCTCGTGTAGCTGCGACTCCTCTCCACGTCGAGCAGCGCGTAATGCACGTGGGGACGTGTTTGACGCTGCTCTCTCTCTCTCTCTCTCTCTCTCTCTCTCTCTCTCTCTCTCTCTCTCTCTCTCTCTCTCTCTCTCTCTCTCTCTCTCTCTCTCTCTCTCTCTCTCTACTACTGCTGCCACTTCTATCGCCGCCGAACAACTGGATTCGCTGCCTGCTGTCACCGTGACACCTGCTGGTGCCCCACCTGCCGCCACAGTGAACCTGCTGCACTTGTCTGCTGCAGCGTACGCTTCTGCCGCCAATGATGTGCCTCGGAAAAATATGGCTTGGTCGACTCCCGTACGTGCCACGAAACCGGATAGGACTAGGATGGGCTGTACCGTACATCAAACAACATGCACATTGATGAAGCCATGAAGAATTGGTGCCATTGCGGGTTGGTCTGGTCCTTGCTGTTACAATATGATAGTATTGCCCCACCTTCTTCAGCCTTTGATGTTATTACTGAAGGATCATAGTGAATAGGATAAGGTTGCCAAGTGTAAAGAAGAGAGCTGTGAAGTCTCTGTAATGACCTTGTTAATAAATTGAAAGATGATTATAAGATAGATGTACAAGGATATAAATAGCATTCCTAGCTAGCCATGTAATCTGAGGGGTACATTCCCTTATTAACAGAATTGCATTGCTACAGTAACCACGACTATTGCCATTCTAGACAGTTACCATGCTGCACTTCGTAACTGGCTTGTGCGGTTACTGGGCAGTCAAGGGTCACGACCGTTGACTGTCTTCGACTGTTGACCTTCGGGTGACCCTCGACCTTCCGCGTGCTCTATATGAGCTAGCGCGGTACTGATACAAGCGCCTGCTTCGCTATGAAGAGACGCGACAGTGGAGAGCCTTCGGGAATGCTTATCGGTTATTTCAACACTCCCCTTCATTCCTGAAGGTGAGCCACGTGGGACTTCTTGGTGATCCCGCAGAGATCGGCGCAGTGCTGAAACTGTTGACGTGGCAGTTTCTTTGTCAGAAAATCGGCCGCGATGTCGCCAGTTGGGCAGTACGTAAGCTTGACCTTGCCCTTGTCGATTTCATCTTTGACGAAAAAGTAGCGAAGGGTGATGTGTTTCGTGCGGTTCACGAAGCCGGGCTTGTTCACGATCTTAATCGCGCTCTGGTTGTCGCAGAGTAACGTGAAGTGCCCGTTCATCGTTACTTTCGCTTCCTGCAGCAGTTCCATCAGGTACAGTCCTTCGCGAACAGCTGTGCTGGCGGCGATGAACTCTGCTTCGCTGACGAAAGGGCGATGAGTTCCTGCTTTTGAGAGTTCCACGAGATGAGTCCAGCAGGTTGATGTTGAAAAATGAATCCTGTGCGGGAGCGTCTGTTGTCAACATCTCCCGCATGGTCTGCGTCTACGTAGCCGTGCAGCTGCATGGTAGCCGTTAAGTTAGCTTCGTAGGTGAGGCCGACGTCGGGAGTAGAGATGAAGTATTGAAGTGCGTGGCATAAATCCTGTAGATTCTCCCCTTCAGGTCGCTTCATGTACTGCGCGAGCTGGCTTGCGACGTAGAAGAGATCGGGCCGGCACGTGACGGCGGCGAACAGGAGGCACCCTAGCTGCTGCTGATAGAGCCGATGATCCTCGAGAGAGAGGGGCGTGGTGTCCGGTTCGTGGTTAGGAGGAGGAGTGCAAAAGGGGGTGGTGAGGTTAATAGGTGCGATGCCGAATCTCTTCGCGAGTGTTTCGGCATATTTGGCGGCGGAGAGGTGAATGGAGGAAGCGGACTGGGCGATGTTGAGACCCAGGAATTGAGTGACGTCGTGGTTGATAGTGACCTCCAGCTGCTCCTTGATATTCGCTTCGAACTGGTCCAGCAGCTCCATGTCGTTGCCGGTGTAGAGGAGGTCGTCGACGTAGGCAACGAGGAGGATGAATTTGTGGCGTGACTCCTTCCTGTACAAGCCGAGGTCGTGTGGCAGCTGTTGGAAGCCGAGCTTCGTGGGCACGGTGTGCAGGTACTGCTGCCATAGGCGAGGTGCTTGCTTAATCCCGTAGAGGGATTTCTGGAGTAGGCAGACCGCGCCGTCGTTCTCTTCTAAGGCGTGCGGTTGCTCGACGAAGATGGTTGCGTCGACCGGAGCGTACAAGAATGCACTGCCGACGTCGATTTGGCGGAGTGGGCGCTGTTTGACGGCTGCGATGCAGATGAGGATCCGTACTGAGGTGTGCCGTCCGACTGGTGCGTAGGTGAGATCGAAATCCACCATGTGAGTTTGCTCAAAGCCGCGCACCACCCATCGCGCCTTGTATTTGTCGATGGAGCCATCTGCCAATGTCTTGATGCGGAACACCCATTTTCCGCTGAGAATTTTTCTCCCCTTCGCAGATGTCCTGGGAACGATCTTCCAGGTTCCACGGCTCTTAAGCGACGTGATCTCCTTGGCCACGGACGTCACTGTTGAAGTTGAAGGCCTCTCGAGTTGTATCATCGGGATCGGGTTGGTGTAGAGTGTCAAACATTATACATGTTTATATTGTGTAGGCTATAGTGGGTTTAGCCTTAGGGGGTACAACATTGCTAGGGTTTCCTACTTGTATCACCCTGCTGCCTAGTTTTATTCATTCTCGTTCAGTTCTAGATTCTAACATGGTATCCGACGCCTAGGTCAGGACCTAGGACCGACGTTGGTTAGGGCCCACCGTTCCGCCGCGCCCTTGCGCGACCGTGTCTGATAGTAACTCGCGCCGTCGTGCGCCCCTACCCGCGCCGTCGAGCGCCCTTACTAGCGCCGTCAAGCGCCCCTACTAGCGCCGTCGTGCGCCCCTTCTTGCGCCGTCGTGCGCCCCTTCTAGCGCCGTCGAGCGCCCCTTCTAGCGCCGTCGTGCGCCCCTTCTAGCGCCGTCGTGCGCCCCTTCTAGCGCAGTCGTGCGCCCTAGGACAGACGCGCGCGCCGCCTGCCCACTAAGCCGCACGCGCAACAGCCGCGCAGCCGCCCCTGGTCCCCGCGGCGCGGCCCCTTGACCCCGCGACGCGACGCCCTACTCGTCGCGTCGCCTCTGCGGGACCCGCGCGTCGCCCCTGCCTCGTCGCGACGCCTCTGCGGGACCCTCGCGTCGCCCCTGCCTCGTCGCGACGCCTCTGCGGGACCCGCGCGTCGCCCCTGCCTCGTCGCGACGCCTCTGCGGGACCCGCGCGTCGCCCCCGCCTCGTCGCGGCGCCTCTGCGGGACCCGCGCGTCGCCCCTGCCTTGTCGCGACGCCCCTGCGGGACCCGCGCGTCGCCCCCCGTCTCGTCGCGACGCCCCTACGGGATCCGCGCGGCGTCGCCCCTGCTAGCCGCGGCGCCCTTCCCTACCCCGCGCCCGCCCTTGGGACGGCCGCCCCTGGCCCCTGGAGCAGCCGCCACTGCAGCAGCCGCCCCTGGCCCCTGGAGCAGCCGCACCTGCAGCCGCCCCTGGCCCCTGGAGCAGCCGCCCCTGCAGCAGCCGCCCCTGACCACCTGGAGCAGCCGCCACTGCAGGAGCCGCCCATGGTCCCTAGAGCAGCCGCCACTGCAGCAGCCACCCCTGGCCCCTGGAGCAGCCGCACCTGCAGCCGCCCTTGGCCCCTGGAGCAGCCGCCCCTGACCACCTGGAGCAGCCGCCACTGCAGGAGCCGCCCCTGGTCCCTGGAGCAGCCGCCCCTGCAGCAGCCGCCCCTGGCCCCTGGAGCAGCTGCCGTCGCGACCCGGCCCCGCCCTGCAGCAACTGCCGCGGAGCCTTTAGCCGCAGTCGTGGCCCCGCCCTGCAGCAGCTGCCGCAGAGCTCCCTGCCGCGGCCCGGCCCCGCCCTGCAGCTGTAGCGGCCCCGCTGTCGCCGCCGTCTTGCGCCTGCCCTTCCCACCACTAGTGAGCACTACCCTGCCCGCGCCGCTACTGCTACTACTGCTTTTTCTGCTCCTGCTGCTCCTGGCGTGGCCAGATGCAGCTCCAGGGCCGTCCGCGTGAGTCCCTCACGCCCCAGCAGCTTCGTGAGTGGTACGCTCGTTGGGGTTGTCGGGGTGGCCGTAGTGGGAGTCGCTATGGAGTGGGTAGTTCGGGAGCTTCTGGTAGTGGCCAGGTGCAGCTGCAGCGTCGTCCCCGCGAGGCTCTTTCGCCCCAGCAGCTTCGTGAGTGGTACGCTCAGAGTAGAGGGTCACTGAGTACTGCTCGCTGCCCGTACGTCATTCGAACAGGTGTCCGGACTGGTCAGCCTTGCGGGACACCTAGTCACACAGAGTCCCACTGCTTCGCCCGTCTGGGCGACGCTTGGCGTACAGAGTTTGGCGACGCCGCTGAGCTCCCCTCCTGGCTGGAGCTGCTTAGGCAGAGGGTAGATATCGTTGCTCTTGACTATGATGCTATCCTCACTGCCATGTATGCATTGTCTACTAGTGCTGAGAGTGCCTGTCACCTGTGTGTGCCGCCTGACCCCGGTATCCAGTCTGCTGCTCTAGGTACTGGTGAGGCTGCCGCTCTAGGTGCACTAGCGTCTGCTGCCCTAGGTCCTCGTGAGGCTGCTGCTCCAGGTGCTGGTGAGTCTGCTGCTCCAGGTGCTCGTGCGTCTGCACCTGCTGGCACTGCGTCTACTGAGGCACTGCACACCTTCACACTGGACTCAGGTGCTTCCCGCTGTTTCTTTCGTGACCGCACGGCCCTTGAGCAGCTTGCTCGGCCGGTTGCAGTCTCCCTCGCTGACCCCTCTGGGGGTCCGGTCATTGCGACCTCCTCCACTGTCCTCCCTTGTCCTGCGGTCCCGTCGGGCACACTGTCAGGTCTCTACCTCCCCTCGTTCTCTACGAACTTGGTGGCGGGTAGTGCGCTCCAGGACGGGGGTGTCCACCAGTTCACCCCTGCCTACGAGCGCGTGACACACTGCACGTGCGCTCGGACGGGTCGCCACCTGGCTACCTTCACTCGGCAGCCGGGGTCGGACCTGTACACACTGACTACTGAGTCCCCTCAGGTAGCTGCGTCTGCGTCTGCGTCAGGTCAGCTGTCGGCCCCCTGCTCGTGTCGCTCCCTAGCGCACGAGACCGTCCTCTGGCACCACCGCCTTGGTCACCCGTCAGTGCAGCGCCTTCGTGGCATGCACAAACGGTACCTTGTCTCTGGTCTTCCCAGGGTTCTCCCTCCCCTCCCACCCTCGCCTGCTCCTCCCTGTCTTCCCTGTGTCGAGGGGCGGCAGCGCGCCGCTCCTCACTCCTCCTCGTTTCCCCCGACGACTGCTCCCCTGCAGACGCTCCACATGGACGTGTGGGGCCCAGCCCGCGTCCGTGGACAGGGTCACGAGAGGTACTTCTTGATAGTTGTTGACGACTACTCGCGCTACACCACGGTCTTCCCCTTGCGCACCAAGGGTGAAGTCCCTGATGTTTTGATCCCTTGGATCCGCGCAGCTCGTCTCCAGCTCAGCGAGAGGTTCCACTCGGACTTTCCTGTCCTGCGTCTGCATTCTGACAGAGGTGGGGAGTTTTCCTCCGACCTCTTGAGGGCCTTCTGTCAGGGGGAGGGCATTGAGTAGTCGTTCACGCTTCCGGCCTCTCCACAGCAGAATGGGGTTGCTGAGCGCCGCATTGGCTTGGTCATGGAGGTCGCTCGTACCTCCTTGATCCATGCGGCTGCCCCCCACTTTCTGTGGCCGTTTGCGGTCCGATACGCTGCGCATCAGCTCAACCTCTGGCCCCGTGTCTCCGTTCCGGAGACTTCGCCGATACTGCGCTGGACGGGAGAGGTTGGCGATGCGTCGGTGTTCCGGGTCTGGGGATCTCGTGCCTTTGTCCGCGATACGTCCGGGGACAAGCTCTCCTCCCGCGCTGTTCCTTGCGTCTTCCTTGGCTTTTTCCCGGACGCGTCTGGTTGGCAGTTTTACCACGCCACCTCGCGCCGTGTCCTGCCCTCTCAGGACGTCACCTTCGACGAGTCGGTCCCCTACTACCGCCTCTTCCCCTACCGCACTGCCCCGCTCCCCCCCCCGCCTCTCTTCCTCGCACCAGGTGCTGCTGTGGTAGACCCCCTCCCCCCTCAGGGCGCCGCTCCCTCAGGTGTGTCCCAGGTAGACCCGGTTGAGCCTGTCGAGGTAGCTGTCGACTCTCGTCCTGCTAGGGGTGCTGAGCCTGGGGGTGCGGAGCCTGGGGGTGCTGAGCCTGAGCGTGCGGAGCCTGGGGGTGCTGAGCCTGCGGGTACGGAGCCTGGGGGTGCGGAGCCTGGGGGTGCTGAGCCTGAGGTTGCTGAGTCTGGGGGTGCTGAGCTTGAGAGTGCTACGTCTGAGGGTACTGAGCCTGGGGGTGCTGCGACTGACCGTGCGGCGCCTGGAGGCGCTCCCTCTCCACAGCAGCTGCGTGAGTGGTACTCGCGGTACTGCAGCCTCAGGAGGGGCGCTTCTGGGGCTAGGGGTGCTGCTGGAGCTGGTGCTCGTGGTTCCCCGCCTAGGCGGGAGCCGCCCTCTCCCCAGCGGCTCCAAGAGTGGTACGCTCGGCGCTGCAGTCTCCGGAGTGGCGCTGCTGGTGCTTTGGACCCTGGAGCTGGAGCTGCTGCTGGTGCCGCGGACCCTGGAGTTGGAGCTGCTGCTGGTGCTGAGGACCCTGGAGCTGGAGCCGCTGCTGGTGCTGCGGACCCTGGAGCTGCTGGTGGTGCTGCTGGAGGTGCTGCTGGTGCTGGAGCTGCTGGAGGTGCTGCTGGTGCTGCTGGAGGTGCATCTGGTGCTGGAGCTGCTGGAGGTGCTGCTGGTGCTGGAGCTGCTGGAGTTACTGCTGGTGCTGGAGCTGCTGGAGCCGCTGGTTCTGGAGGTGCTCGTACTGGAGGTACTGGAGCTGCTGGGACTGGAGCTGCTGCGGGGGTTGGAGCTGGAGTTACTGGAGCTGCTGGAGCTGCTGGTGGTGCTGCGGGAGTTGTAGCTGGAGACCCTGGGGCTGAGGGTGCTGGTGCTGTCTCTGCTGGTTCAGGAGGAGCTGCGCGGCCGCGGCCGTACTACGTTCCGCTCCTTCAGCAGGTTCTTGACCTCCCGCCCTCTACTGGTCCTACTCCTCCCCTGCTGAGTCCACCACCTGTCCAGTCGCAGTCACAGTTACCGCTTGCCTCTCCGCTGCCTGGTCCTTCTCCTTACGCTGGGCCGACTAGAGGTCTTACGGAGCGTCGTGAGCCTGAGTCTCGTCCTGCGTCCCCTGAGTCTTGTCCAGAGTCGCCTGTCTGCGCTGTCCGCGCTGGTCGTCGTGCTCCGCGTCAGCGTCCTCCTCCTGTACTTGGCACTCACTAAATGACTCTGCGTCCTTCCACTGCTCCACAGCGTGTCCCTCTGCCGTCTCCTCTTGCGTCCTCTCTTCCTGACGGTCCGGACCCGGAGTCTGACTCCCTTCGTGCTGCCAGTCCTACTGTCACGCGTTTCCTCGCCATTGTTGTCACTGACCCTACCTTTGAGTCCTCTGCTGCGTCTGCTCTAGTCGCTGAGCTTGTTGACTTTGCTGCCGCCTTTCGTCTAGACTACGCCGCTAGCCTTGTTGCTGAGTCTGAGTCTGTCTGTCCTCCGTCCGTCGGGGGTGAGTGTGCTCTTGGCACGGACGTCCTTGAGGACAGACAGGAGGAGTTTGAGTGTTTTGCCGCTGCTTTACCTCATCTCGTGTCCATGCTGATTGCCCCTGAGGGAGACCCGGATGCACCAGACATCCCGACCCCGCGCTCTTACACAGAGGCGATAGAGGGTCCCTACTCCTCTCAGTGGCAGACAGCCATGGACGCTGAGATGGCTTCCTGGAAGTCCACAGGCACCTACGTCGACGAGGTTCCCCCACCTGGGGCGAACATCGTCAGTGGCATGTGGATTTTCAGGGTGAAGCGGCCGCCGGGTTCTCCGCCTGTCTTCAAGGCGCGTTACGTTGCACGAGGCTTCAGTCAGCGAGAGGGAGTTGACTTCTTCCAGACCTTCTCCCCGACCCCGAAGATGACCGCTCTTCGGGTTCTGCTGCACGTCGCCGCTCAGCGTGACTACGAGCTCCACTCTCTTGACTTCAGCACAGCTTTCCTACAGGGCAGCCTGCACGAGGAGATCTGGCTGCGCCGCCCACCTGGCTTCACAGGGTCGTTCCCTGCTGGTACCCAGTGGAGCCTCCGGCGGCCAGTCTACGGTCTCCGCCAGGCACCCCGTGAGTGGCACGACACACTGAGGACTACTCTTGCTGCTCTTGGGTTTGCTCCTTCTACTGCTGACCCGTCGCTGTTTCTACGCACCGACACCACTCTGCCGCCGTTCTACGTTCTCGTGTACATAGACGACCTGGTCTTTGCTACTGCTGACACTGAGGCACTCGCCCACGTGAAGTCGGAACTGCAGAAGAGACACACGTGCACAGACCTGGGTGAGCTGACAAGCTATCTTGGCTTGCGGATCACCCGGGACAGAGCACAGCGCACCATCACCTTGACTCAGTCACACATGGTGCAGCAGGTCCTTCAGCGCTTCCGCTTCACGTACTCCTCGCCTCAGGCCACTCCTCTGCCTACCGGTCACTCGCTCTCAGCTCTGCCTTCGGATGAGTCCGTAGAGCCGAGTGGCCCGTATCCAGAGCTTGTGGGCTGCCTCATGTACCTGATGACCTGCACTCGACCTGACCTTGCATACCCTCTTAGCATCCTAGCACGCTATGTCGCTCCTGGCCGTCACCGGAAGGAGCACATGGATGCCGCTAAGAGGGTGTTGCGCTACTTGTGCGGTACGTCGGGCATGGGGCTTGTGCTTAGAGGACGGAGCGACGTTGTCCTCACTGGGCACTCAGACGCTTCTTGGGTTGACGACCAGGCTACACAGCGGTCGTCTCAGGGTTACACCTTCAGCCTTGGCTCTGGTTGAGTTTCTTGGCGTTCTACACGCTCGTCTTCAGTTCTCAGCTCCAGTTGTGAGGCTGAGATCTACGCCACAGCCATGGCTACACAGGAGTTACGCTGGCTCACCTACCTGCTGACCGACCTAGGAGAGCGGCCTCGTTCTCCTCCAGTGCTGTACGTCGACAACAAGGCCGCCATTGCCTTGTGTCAGGAGCACAGACTGGAGCACAGAACGAAGCACATCGCTCTGCGCTACTTCCTTGCTCGAGAGTTGCAGCAGCGTGGTCAGCTTCGTCTTGCTTACGTGGCCACTCGGGCCAACACTGCTGATGTGTTCACCAAGGCGCTTCAGCCTTGTGATCATCAGCGTTTCTGTACTGTTCTCGGCCTTGTACCTACTGTGCCTCACTTTCTTACTTCTTGACTCTGCTTGTACTGTGATCTCTATATATATATACCTGCATGCTTACACTTGCTAGGTTGTGATCACTGTTATATTATCAAACTGCATGTGAACTGGTCTTGTGACCGCTTGCTTGTGCTCGGAATTTGTGTGGTTTCCTTGAGATCCACCCTGAGCTTGCTTTGCTTTGCTTTGACTGGTCTTGTGACCATCTGGTTGTCCCCCACTTCGCCTATGGGGGTGTGTCAAACATTATACATGTTTATATTGTGTAGGCTATATTGGGTTTAGCCTTAGGGGGTACAACATTGCTAGGGTTTCCTACTTGTATCACCCTGCTGCCTAGTTTCATTCATTCTCGTTCAGTTCTAGATTCTAACATAGAGGTATGAAGGTTGGAGTCTGGAACGGGCTTGTAAGGGGGATGTTGGGTGCGCTGTCAAACTGGGTAATATTTGCTGCATCCACATCTTCCGCCAAGTCAGCTTCATCGTGTGGAGTGGCGAAGCTGCGGTGTCCCTCAAAAACCCTTTTCGGTGCCCTGTCAGCTTCGCGGTGTTCGTTGAACAGTGGCAGAGTCAGCCTCTCGTAGAAGATGCAGTGACGTGATTTCGTCACTTCGTGTGTCGCGTAGTCCAGCACGATCCACGCCTTGTATTCCTTTTCGATCCCGAGGTGGATGCCCCAACGAGCCCGGTCAGCAAACTTTCCGGTCCTTGCTGTGTGTGGTCTGTACTGTACCATGCAGCCAAACACCCGAAGCGGGCGCGTGTATGCTTTTCTGCCCGTCCACGCCCTGTAGGGGGAGTTGTTGTTCTCGAGGCTTCGGGATGACAGCAAGTTGTGCAGCCGGATTGCATGGTTTATAGCGAACGGCCAGTACCGAGTTGGTATGGCCGACTGCTTCATCAGGGCTCTCATTCTGGTGGCGAGGCTCCTGTTTGTCCGTTTTGCTACTCCTTACTGCTCGTGAGCGTAGGGCAGGGACACCAGGTGCTCAATTCCTTTCTGCCTGAAGAGCTCCTTGAACTCGTCTGAGAAGAACTCCAGAGCTCCGTCCGTCTGCCAGCTCTTCAGCTTAAGCCCCGATTGTAGTTCAGCCCGCTTCATCCATGCGATGAAGCACTCGAAGGCGAGTGACCTGCAGTCAGTATTAACAGCCCAGATGTAGCGAGTGCTTGCGTCGATGAAGGTAAGCGTGTATGATTCGCCGTCGAGTCCCTCCTTCGTCAAACACATGAAGTGGCTGTAAACTTTGTCGAGTGGTTTGTAGCGTTCGTAACTGGGCGGTAGGTCGGGGAAGGGCTTGTGAGCAAGTGACGCAGTAGGACACACTGTGCATGGCGGGTCTTCGGAGTCGATGGTGAGGGAGCCTCTACGGGGAAGGAGTAGTGCTCCGTCGTCGAGGACGCCAGCCCGCAGGGATTTCTTGAGTGTTGTGTGAGAGGGGTGCCCGAGCCGTTGATGCCAGATTTCTGGTTCCGCGCGGTAGCCGACCGTTTTCTGATAGTACTTGTTTCTTGCTGCTTCGTCGTTTGCCTCCCCTTCAGGTCCTGCATCGGCGGCGTCGTCGTCGTCGGCGACGAATGCTTGGATTGACTTCCGTTCCAGAAGCGCGTGTGGAATCCGGATGATGTCGTCGGTGTCGCCGGCGTCGACTTGGTCGCCTGTGACGAGCAAGCACTGATTGGGCCAGTCGTGGGCTGGAAGGCCCTTCATGGGAATGCGGAAGTAGCTGTACTCGGCCCTGATGACTTCAATCTCCTGTGGACCTTGTTCTGGCGGCGGCGGCTCCTCGGTAGGTTCCGGTAATTCTGCTGCTTCGCCGAAGAATTTGTGAGTCACTTCTTCCTCCGACTCCTCTTGCATTGGTTCTGGTGTGTCAGGGGCGTATTGATCGGGGAGAGGAGGTCCGCCCCAGCTTGTACCACGCGTTGCCCAATATGGGTCGATTGCCGCGGTCGCTACCGAGGGGAGTCTCGGGGCTTCGGGATAAGGGGGAGCCGCCGGCTCCCTTCCTTCTTCATTTGCGGAAGCAACCCATCCGCCTCCTGTGCCCCATCCCCATCCGCCTTCGGTGGCAGCGGCGCCGCTTGCTTCTGTTGTCGAGACAGTGCCCCGTTCTTTGGCGGCAGGTTCTTTTGGCGTTAGGACTTCTCCCAAGGGACCGAGTGCAGGGCCGGGACTGCCTGATCGAGTTCCAGTTTTCTCGCTTTCTTCAGTGACTGTTCCGCAGGTGCTGACGTGCCACTTTCCTCTTCCATTGGTGCAGGTCCAGTCTCAGCTAGGTTGGAGGTTGAGGCAGTCGAAACGGTGCGCAGTCGTAGAAGGCCGTCCGAGGCGTGACGCTCAAGATCCATTTCGGTGGGATGTGACCAAGTCGGTGTCTCTGAAGGAGTTGTCTTCAGTAGCAAGGTGCGGTGAGAATCGCTGGTGGTGCTTTGCGCTAAGAACTGCAGTACGAAAACCCCGTCGTTATCAAACGCCTTGCCGATGTAAGTGTTGTTATAGAAAAATTCAAAGGTCTTGTCTTTGCGATTACTTCGAATGTCGACTCCGCACCGCATGAGCTGCGCCGAGGAAAGCATGTTGTACCGCAGATCTGGAGCGACGAGCACGTCACCAATGTGAATTGTGAATTTTGTGTCGTCAGCTTCAAGGAAGATTTCACCGATGTCGTATGCTTTGAGTGTGCCGTTGTTTGCTACTGTGATCTCGCAGGGTCGACGCATGCGTTTGGAGTTGCTGATGAACGTTGGCGATCCCACCATGTGCTGTCCACAGCAACTGTCCAGGTACCAGGTGTTAATATGCTCGCAGCTCTGTCGCGCGATGTTGGCGATTTTTGGCGTAACCACGCGATCCCTTTCGCCGGTGTATGGCGAAAGAGCGAAGTACCGGTTCGGAGATGTTGGGAGGCGATTCCGGTGTCGGTGGTGGCAGCTCGAAATCAGGAGGGTACCTTTGTGGGTCATCGGACCAGGTAGGGATAGTGGGATCGTTGTCTTGCCTGGGTGCAACAGGGTTGATGGGGTCGTCAGACGGGAATGTTACTCGATTGTAGTATCGAAATCCTCTGTTGCGGCGAGCCATGCAGCTCATGATTGTCCCTTTGCCTTTGTGCTTGGTCGTAATGCGTGCAGGCGACTGCGAGGTGCTTGCGACGGAGGGAGGCGAGACGGTGGTTGTTGCGGCGGGAGAGGTCGAAGCCGTTGAGGATTGAAGGCTTGAAGGGTTGTTGCGCCTTTCGTCGGCGGCCTTTCGCTTGTAGCACCAATCGATAGTGTGCTGCTCCCCTTCAGTTGCTCCAACGTAGAAGACTAACTTCTCCCGCTTGGTGTTTTTCTCGTTGTATAGGTCGATCTCCTTTTGCTCGGAGAGAAGTGTGGCGCACAGGGCCGATTCGGAGACGGTTGCTCGAGCGCGGAGCAAGGATTGGCATTGACGCCAGTCGGGTCCGAGGCCGGAGAGGACCATTGAGACGAACATGTCGTCTGGAACTGATCCGCCACACTTCTTGATGTGGTCGCGCAGATTGCGGCACCGATTGATATATGGTCCCGCTTTCTCCCCTTGATGCATTTTGACCGATGTAAGCTGGCTAAGAAGGCGACTCATAGTAACTGGGTCTGTTGCCATGTATGAGTTGCGCAGGTGCTCCCAAGAGGCGTACGCGAGCGCCCACTCTGATGTGTAGGAGCGAATGCCGAGCTGTTCATCGGGGGAGAGATTTCGGAGCAGAGTGGTGTACGCGAGAAGAGATTCGTGGTAATATTGGTTCTTCTCTTGGATGGTGCCTTCCGTTGGAAACGGTAAGCTCCCGTCGTAGTACATCCAAATTTGCGCAATTGTCGCGAGGAGCTCAAACTCGAAGCTCCAAGTGTAGAAGTCCTTTCCGTCGAAAGGAACTGATGTTTTCAGCTTTAATGTCAGAACGAATTTTGTCTGCATTGTTGCAATCGTGTCTGAGTGTGCGCGTTGTTGACTGTCTTGCGCAGGAGCTGAAGCTTGACGGTTGTCAAACGTGAATGATCTCTCGGAGTTGATGCGGCGGTCTTCTCTAGGAAGAGGGAGTCCAACAACCCCACGTGCATAGCTTGAGCCATCGATGCTCATGGCTTGGTGGCTCTCAAGAGCATTGATGTGGGCGACCAGCTGCTCAACGAGAGCGGCGCTGACGGAGGTCACCGCAGATGGTGCAGTGGGTGTTGCTGGTGGTGGGCCCGGAGATTCTGCAGTGGGCTTTCCTTCTAGAGCCATAGTAGTGCAGAGTCTTTTAATGCTGTAATGATTAATTTATAAGGAGGTTGTTCTTGCAAGAACAAGAACTTGGCAGGCCTTATAATCCACTCTAGCTCTCATACCATGATGTTATTACTCAAGGATCGTAGTGAATATTATAAGGTTGCCAAGTGTAAAGAAGAGAGCTGTGAAGTCTCTGTAATGACCTTGTTAATAAATTGAAAGAGAAGATGATTATAAGATAGAAGTACAAGGATATATATAGCATTCCCAGCGCGCCACGCCAGCGCACCGCGCCGCCCGCCCGCCAGCCAGCGCGCCGCGCCGCCCGCCAGCCAGCGCTCTACGCCACCTACCCGCCTGCATGCCTCCGCGCCTGCTCACACGTTCGTGACTGTCTCCCCCTCCCGCGGCTGGCAGCCGCGCTCTCTCAGTTTCGCCCCCTATGGCGACCTCCCGAGTACTTCGATTTGACCCTGAAGGGAGACCGATTTACTTTAGTACGTGGCTTACGCAGGCGCAGCGCCACCTTAAGAGCCAGCGGCAGGATGGCGTGCACCTGTTCGCACACGCGTCCGGCACTCAGACCGCCCCTCCGCAGCCTCAGCCGCTGCCCACTACCCCACCGCCTACTTCTGAGCAGGAGGCCGACTACCAGCGCCAGCTCCTCGCTCGTGACGTGTGGAAGTCTCGTGACGCCGCTGCCTGCCTCGCCCTGACCGACCTTCTCCCGCCGACAGAGGCAGTCCACTTCGCTCAGGTCGAGTCTGCTGCAGATCTGTATAAGGCTATTGTTAATTGCTACTCCACTCCCTCCTCTGCTTCGCTGAGTCGCCTCCTCGTACCTTTTATCTACCCTGACCTTGCCTCCTTTGAGACTGTCTCTGACCTCGCTACTCACCTGTGCTCCCTTGATGCTCGCTTTCGCGCTGCTTGCACTGAGGACCAGCTTGCCCTTGCCCCACCCCCTATGTGGCTCACTATTCACTGGCTAGTCACTCGCCTCCCTGACCGCCTAGCCACACCCCGCGACGCGCTTCTTCTGAAGCACCCCACTGAGCTTACCATCGATCTTCTTGAGACTGCTCTCTCGAAGATCGAGAGTAACCTCCTCACTGTTGCCTCTGCCTCTTCCGCGCCCCCTCCTCGTCTTTTTGAGGGGTGTGCGGTACCACAGCTTCCCACCTTCTCTGCCCCACTTGCCACCTGTTGGATGCACGTCATTCTGAGTGCATGTCATTCTAACGTCCTGCCGAGTGCTCGTGCTATTCATGCGTGCATTGTTTGCATGCGCATATGTCATTGTGCATGGCTGTTGGATATTTTCATCTCTGTGTTTTTCTCCAGGTTCAAATGCTTGATCATGCAGGAGAAATCCAGAGCTTTCCAACGATACCAAGATCGCCTTATTCCGACCAAGATCGCCCCAGTTACAATATTTCCAAGACTTGGATTTTTTATTACCTTTTGGAGTTATATCTAATTTGGGTGATTACTTGGGACATGACTATAAAGGAATCTTTGGTTGGGTGGTTAGGGAAGGCAACTTTGACTTTTGGATTGGGGTGGCTAGAAGTTTCTAGCATGGGTTGCAAATGTTGCAACACCTAGGCAAAATCCAACTAGATTGGATTTTGCATGTGACACCTCAAGGACCTCATGATGAGGGTTGCATCCTTGCTGCTAGGAAGGTTCTTACCATCCTTCCCTAGCTATTGGAGAACCCCTTCCCTCTCATGGTTCTCTTGGAGTCCCCAACTCCAACTTTCTATGCCCTAATGCTTGTATTTCCTCTATCATTCTAGTCATGCGGCTGCTGGACGTTTTTACTTAGTTCTCACTTTATAGACCATCTTAACGACTGATTCAACTTGGAGATGGTAGCTAAGCCTAAGGTGCTCAATCCTACCGAGCAGATTTGCGTTTAGTTGAGTAATGAGTTCGTTGTAAGCTCTCAAAGTGACAGATCCTGAACAACAAGTGGTATCAGAGCGGGTAGTCGACTTTGAGACGAGGAATCGTCGTGAATCCTCAACCAATGTTGACGAGTGAGACCAGTTTCTTGTATCTCGGCTCGCGAACGTTCGAGTGGTGGTCGAAACGCGTTCTAATTCGAAGCACTCAGTCCGCGACGACGATTTTCGTAGAGTCGAAAGTTCTGGCAGAATTCTCTCCAAACGATTTCTCAAGTTTCCACCGTTCATAAGGCCGCAATATGGTTGGTACGAACTCCGGAGGTGCTAGTGGCGAGATGGATAGAGGTAGAGAGGCTGGAGAGCAAGGGGGAGTTGCTGGTGGAGGAGTGGGGACTCACCAACCAGCCAACCCTACGCTACCCTCAACTTCTACACCATCTCCTGCAACACGGATCCTGTGAAGGCTTTCTCTATTGAGAAATTCATGAGGGAGGACTACGAGCACTGGAGCTTCCGCATGAGGCTGATGTACACCCAATACAAGCTATTGGATTTGGTGGAGGGGAAGGAGAAGATGCCGGAGGCCGCGGAGATGAAAGGAGCGTGGATGAAGCGATCTTTCGACGCATACATGCTCATGGTGCAAGCGGTTGGCGGACGACAACTTGACCACATCAAGGACCTCTTGGGTGATCCAGAGTGTGGCCCCAAGGCTTGGAGGAAGCTTCTGGATGTGCACTCACCGACACATGCTACCGGCATTGTGCTACTCGCACGGCGGCTGCGCGACATCAAGTTCGTTGATGAAGAGCCGATGCAACCGGTGTTGGATGAGATGCGGGACATCTTCACGAAGCTCCAAGGCGGCGGTGTGGTGTACCCGGAGCTCGTGCAATGCGTGGAGATCGTGATACGGCTGCCGGAGTCGTGGTCTGCCCTTGCGATCAACCTCAACTCTCAACAGCCCCAGTGGAGCGTGGATTACATTCGCGCGCGCATCCTAGAGGAGGACTTGCGTCGGCGGAGTGTGGAGCGCTCGGAGGAGGGGGCTGGCTATGGAGTTGGAGGTGGAAAGAGTGGCTTCAAGAAGAAGTGGAAGGGCAAAATCAAAGACAACCCTAAGGAGGATGGCGGCGGGGGTCAAGGGAGGTGTGCTTCTACTGCAAGAAGCGCGGACATCGTTGGCGGAAGTGCTACCAACGACCCAAGGATTAGACCCCGCCTTCATCAAGCAACCAGCGCGGTGGCACGAGGAGTGGGGGAGTCATGGGAGCTAGTGGAGAGGAGAAGGATGAGGAGAAAGGCGGCAAATCTGAGGAGCGGAAGGCCGGGTTCTTCTTCTTCGTGAACAAGGGCGCAACCGACCTCGCTATGGCTGCCAAGGTTCTTCTTCATCCCCTCACCCATTGGGTGATTGACTCGGGCAGCTCTTGGCACATGACTCCTCGTGCGGACTTACTCGATGAGATTCAGCCCGCACCCATCTCTACAGTCACATCCGCGACGGGCGCGAAGGCCAAGGTCATGGGCATGGGATGCGCCAAGTTCATGGGAGCGGATGGAGAGCTCGTGGGGCTGAAGAACGTGCTGTGGGTGCCGGACTTGTGCGCGAACCTGATTTCTACCGGCCGATTGGGAGATGCGGGTGTGAACACCGAGACGATTGGCTCGGCGCGCTATCGTGCCTACAACGATGAGCGCCTCATTTGGGACATGCAGTGGAAGGGAGATGTCCACAAGCGCATGTGGCAGATCCCGGTCCTCCCTTGGCGGAAATCGGGCAAGGCGGCAGTGGTGGCATCTATGGAGGAGAGTGTCACCGAGGAGGAGCAGCAAAGTGTGCAAGGAGAGGAGCTGATTGGAGGAAGCGCGGCGGTGAAGGCGTCGGCTACCTTGGGCCAAGCGGATTGGGAGACTTGGCATCGGCGGCTCGCACACGTGGCTGTATCTACATTGGAGGTGATGCACAAGGAGAAGTGCGTGCATGGGCTGCAACTACAAGGAGATGGCGCTCACTATGGCAGCTGCGAGGCGTGCATGCAAAACAAGTTTGCACGGTTCCCGTTTCCACGTGCGGAGGGATCAGCAAAGGCGCCATTGGAGGTGGTGCACATGGACCTGGTGGGTCCTATGAGGAATGAGGGGACTGGGGGAGTGCTGTACTTCCTCACCATGGTGGACGAATGGAGCCGTTTCACGTGGGCACGTCCCCTGTCCAAGAAGAGCGATGCTGCAGCGGCGATCAAGGAGGATTGGTTGCCGATGGTGGAGCGGCAAGCGATGCGGCTGGTGAAGGTGCTGAGGAGCGACCGTGGTGGAGAGTTCCTTGGAGCGGAATTCACCAAGTTTCTCAAGAGGAACGGCATCCGACACCAGCTGACCTGCCCAGGAACACCACAGCAGAACGGCATTGCTGAGCGTGCCAACCGGACCATTGGCGAGGCAGCTAAGACCTTGTTGGGGGCTGCTGGGATGCCCTACAAGTTCTGGCCTGAAGCTGTTCGCCATGCCATCACGGTCAAGAACAGGGTCTTGACACATGTTGGCGACAAGCATTGGGTGCCGTACGAGCGTTGGCTTGGGAAGAAGCCATCCATTGACATGCTGCGGGTGTGGGGCTGCATGGGGCTTGTGATGGTGCCTAAGGAGCAGAGGCACAAGTTGGAAGTTGCTGCTGTGTGGGCTGTCCATCTTGGGATGGCTCCTGACTCGAAGGGGTGGCTGATGTGGGACCCCAAGAGCAAGAAGACGCTGGTCAGCTGTGACGTCAAGTTTGTGGAGGACGTCATGTACAAGGACTGGCAGCAGCAGCAGCAGGTGCAGATTGGCTTGCGTCTGCAGGACATTGAGCGGTCTGCAGTGGAGGAGGTTCAGCTGCACCTTGATGAACTCCATGGGTCAGAGCTGACCAGTGACCACAGTGGCGGTGGTGAGCAGCAAGTTTCTGGTCCTGCTGGAGAGGAGGGGTTGGAGGATGAGTCAGAACGTGTGGACTCACCAACTCAGCCCGAGCCTGCTGCAAACGCCAAGGTCACCAAGAGGAGTGTACAGAGAGGAGCTTCACCACATGGGCAGCAGATTGCAACCCGCGAGAAGAGAGTGGCAGCAGCACCCTCAAGGCTGAAGTATAGCCGTTTGGGAGGACCCAAGCAAGGTGCCATGGCGGTTCAGGCGGATGAGGGAGAGGATGAGGAGATGGCGTTCTGTTTCTTCACACCCTTGCCTGGAGAACCAGCCACAGTGGAGGAGGCACTGAGTGGACCCGAGAAGGAGGAGAGGAAGGCTGCCATGGATGCAGAGTTCAACAGTCTCATTGAGAATGGGACTTGGGAGCTTGTTGAGTTACCCGAGGGGCGACGGCCGATCAGCAGAAAGTGGGTCTTCAAGGTGAAGAGTGGAGCTGATGGTGCGTTGGAGCGGTTCAAGAGCCGTTTGGTCACCAAGGGGTTTCAGCAGAAAGAGAAGGTCGACTTTGGGGAGATCTTCGCTCCCGTTGCTAAGCCAGTGACACTGAGGACTTTGATGGCTGGCGCAGCTGTGAAGGGATGGCACGTGAAGCAGATGGATATCACCACTGCGTTCCTCAATGGAGTGCTGCTGGAGGATATATACATGGCGCAGCCCGACGGCTATGAGGATGGGACCAGCCGGGTGTGCAAGCTTAAGAAGGCCATCTATGGCCTTAAGCAAGCGCCCAGGTGTGGGTACGAGAAGCTGGAGGAGGTGCTGCTGGGTGGAGGCTTCAAGACGTCCCAGGCGGATCACAGCTTGTTTCTGCTTGGAGAGGGGGAGCAGCTGCTCTTGCTGCTGGTGTATGTCGACGACATACTGCTGTTCTCGCCTTCCATGGAGCAGATTGAGAGGACACAGAAGCTGCTGATGGACAACTTCAAGTGCAAGATGCTGGGGGATGTCCACCACTACTTGGGGCTGCAGATTGAGAGGGATGTTGAGAGGAGGTGGCTGAAGGTGCATCAGTCACACTACATCTATGGTGTCATGGAGTGGTATGGTGTGACTGGGGGTCGCACTGTGATGACACCGTTCCCTGCGGGCTTCAAACTGAAGAAGGCAGCTGAGGAGGATGATGTACTCGAGGATGAGCAGCAGAATGAGTACCAGTCACTCATTGGGAGTGTGATGTATGCAGCTGTGCATACGCGAACTGATGCTTCATTCGGAGTGGGGCAGCTGGCCAGAGTTGTGCAGCGGCCCACTGAGGAGCAGTTGGAGGTGGCAAAGCGCTTGGTGCGCTACCTCGGATCAACGGCATCTGCTGGTGTTCAGTTTTCAGCTGGCGGGCAGTTGAAACAGATTGGAGCAGAAGGGGTCACGCCTGGAACCTTGAAGCTGTCGTGCTTCACCGATGCTACGTTGGGCCTCAGAGGAGGAGGATCAGTCATCATTTGGCGGCTTTGTGTGCATGGTCGGAGGTGGACCAGTGAGCTGGAGGTCCAAGAAGCAGAGTGAGATTGCTCAGTCTTCCGGAGAGGCAGAGTACATGGCGATGTACCATGCCATTAAGGAGATCGTGCTCCTGAGGAAGCTGCTGGAGGACATGGGAGCTGAACAGGAGGGACCTACACCACTTTTATCCGATAGCGAGGCTGCTATTTGCATGGCCAATAATCCTATCCTGAATGGGCTGAACAAGCACATGAAGATTAAGTGGCACTGGGTGAGGCAGATGGTGAAGGAGGGGATTGTTGAGCTTCACCATGTGAATGCTAGCAAGCAGGCGGCAGATTTTCTCACCAAGAGACTTCCCAAGAGCGCACATTGGAAGTGTGCTAAGATGTGTGGCATGGCATTGCACTAGTGTGGGCAGCAGTGTCATGAGTGCATGTGTGATTGTGTGCATAAGAGTTTGCATGTGTGTGAGTGTGTGTGCATGCAGTCCGTTAGTCTGAGGGGGAGTTTGTTGGATGCACGTCATTCTGAGTGCATGTCATCCTAACGTCCTGCCGAGTGCTCGTGCTATTCATGCGTGCATAGTTTGCATGAGCATATGTCATTGTGCATGGCTGTTGGATATTTTCATCTCTGTGTTTTTCTCCATGTTTAAATGCTTGATCATGCAGGAGAAATCCAGAGCTTTCCAACGATACCAAGATCGCCTTATTCCGACCAAGATCGCCCAAGTTACAAGATTTCCAAGACTTGGATTTCTTATTACCTTCTGGAGTTATATCTAATTTGGGTGATTACTTGGGACATGAATATAAAGGGATCTTTGGTTGGGTGGTTAGGGAAGGCAACTTTGACTTTTGGATTGGGGTGGCTAGAAGTTTCTAGCATGGGTTGCAAATGTTGCAACACCTAGGCAAAATCCAACTAGATTGGATTTTGCATGTGACACCTCAAGGACCTCATGATGAGGGTTGCATCCTTGCTGCTAGGAAGGTTCTTACCATCCTTCCCTAGCTCTTGGAGAACCCCTTCCCTCTCATGGTTCTCTTGGAGTCCCCAACTCCAACTTTCTATGCCCTAATGCTTGTACTTCCTCTATCATTCTAGTCATGCGGCTGCTGGACGTTTTTACTTGGTTCTCACTCTATAGACCATCTTAACGACTGATTCAACTTGGAGATGGTAGCTAAGCCTAAGGTGCACAATCCTACCGAGCGGATTTGCGTTTAGTTGAGTAATGAGTTCGTCGTAAGCTCTCAAATTGACGGATCATGAACAACACCACCCCCACGACTTCTGCCTCTGAGGAGACGGCGGCTGTTTTTGTCTCTGGCGGGCAGAAACGTGGCAAGGCTGGTAAGAGGGGCGGGAAGGGCGGCGGGGGTACTGGAGGTGGTGCGGGTAGTGGCGGTGGCGGTGGAGCAGGTGGTGGGAGTGGTGGTGGGGGTGGCTCGGGACCTGACGGCCCTCCTTTCGACGGTGTAGTTTTCACTGGTGGTGAGGGGTCCCAGCAGCAGCAGCAGCAGCCGACTCCTCAGCAGCTGCCACCACCTGGACAGCAGCAGCGACAGGGCCATCAGCAGCGCCCGCCATAGCAGCAGCCTCAGCAGTGGGGCCCTCCGCAGCAGTGGGGCCCTCAGCAGCAGTGGAGGTCTGCGGGTCCCCTGAGCACTGGGCGCAGTGGCGCCCCGTCCAGTCGGGGACCTCGCTCGGCCGGCCGCGACGTTGGTCCCTGTGAGTACTGGATCCTTACGGGTCCTCGTCGGGACTCGTACTGTGGCCGCCCCGACCACTCTGCTGCACGCTGCTTCAGTCGTCTCGACGACCTCTACCGCTTGCACCACGGCCCCTCCGCTCCCCCGCCGCCACGCTGGGGGACACTTCTTGCTCGTGGTATTGCTGTTTTTGATATGACTATGGATGATGCTAGGTCATATGCCATGTATGCTGATGTTGACTTTAGTGCTCCTGGATCTGTGTACTTGCATGTACCTAGCTTAGGATCTTTGCCTGTTGCTAGAGTAGGTGCTAGTGTAGGATCTTGTTTAGCTACTAGTACAGGTACTCCCTCGGCGGACGCCTCTCTCTCCTTCACACTGGACTCCAGAGTGTCACACTGCTTCTTCCGCGACCGCACGACTCTCTCTCCGCTACCGGCGCCTGTCCCTGTAGCACTGGCCGATCCCTCTTCGAGACCGGTCATTGCGACTCACGCCACTACACTCTCGTGCCCAGCTGCTCCTTCCGGTTCCCTGACTGGCCTCCACGTTCCTACGTTCTCTAGGAACCTGGTTGGTGTGGGCACCCTGGCGAGACAGCACGCCGGGGTCTGGGTTGAGCCTTCTGGTGACACCGCGGTCCGTGTGGACGGTGACACGTACGCCCCCTTGGCCACTTTTCGCCATGAGCCGGGCTCCGGTCTGTACACCCTCCGCACCGACCCCCGTCAGGTTCCCCCGTCTCACCAGGTAGCCGGGTCCAGTCAGGTTGCTGTGTCAGGTGTAGTTGCTGCGTCGTGCTCGTGTCGGTCGCTTGCCCACCCCTCCCTCCTCTGGCACCACCGCCTTGGTCACCCTTCCCTCCCTCGTCTCCGCGCTATGTCCAGTCAGCGTCTTGTCTTAGGCCTCCCCCGAGTCCTCCCGCCACTTCCGCCGTCCCCAGCTCCTCTGTGCGGTCCTTGTGCCCAGGGTCGGCTGCGCGCCACCCCTCACTCCTCATCCCTTCGTCCGGCCACCGAGCCCTTCGAGACTCTCCACTTAGGGCGAGTAACCATTTTCGTTTTTCCTGAAGTTACGTTTAGAACGAACGTTCGACAGATGGACGGTTCCATTGCACATAACGAACCGTCCGTCCAACGAAACAGAACGCCAACATTTGAACCGTCTTGTTGAACTTTTTTTTTATGTTTTGAACTCACGCGAAAATAACGACTGTTACGCAATCATACAGATCTCGCAATTTTCGCGAGCCAATATATGCGGCTCGGCCAACAATTTCGAACGTTCATGAATGAGTTTACCGAAAAAATGTCAGTATCAGTTTTCCCCGCGAATACAGAAGAATTTCGTGCGCCAACCACAAATCGCCATATTTGATCAGTTCATTGCTGACGAACCGTAACCGTTCAAGTGACGGTTTCCCTCCGTTTTACAGAAAAAGTTCAATACGGTTATGTTGCGACGGCGACGTCGCAGGGTTACTTGCGAAACATCTGCGAGCAATGACGAAACGTGTAACCAGTGTTTCGAACGGACTGTCCGAATAACGAACCGTCAAAACCAAAATGGTTACACGCCATTAGACGTCTGGGGCCCCGCTCCCCGCCTTGGCCCTGCGCGTGAGAGTTTCTTTCTGGTGGTCGTTGACGACTACTCTCGGTACACCACCGTGTTCCCTTTGGCGAAGAAGTCCGACGTGACTTCTACGCTGATCCGGTGGCTCCTCGCCACCGAGGGCACTCGCGGTCGTCGTATCAGTTGTCTTCACTCCGACCGTGGGGGTGAGTTTCGCTCCGGCATTCTCGCCAGATTCTGTGCTGAGCAGGGCATCACCCAGTCCTGGACTCTTCCAGACTCTCCACAGCAGAATGGGGTTGCTGAGCGCCGCTTAGGCCTGGTCATGGAGATCGCCCGCACCTCCATGATCCACGCCCGCGCGCCCCATTTTCTGTGGCCCTACGAGGCTCGGTACGCCTCTGGCCTCGCGTCTCTCGGCCAGGGGCTTCACCGACCAGTCTTTGGACAGGGTCCCCTGGTGTTGCGTCGAGGTTTAGTGTCTGGGGCTGCTTGGCTCTTGTCCGCGACACCTCTGCGGACAAGATCTCGCCTCGCGCTGTCCCCTGTGTCTTCCTTGGTTTCCCAGAGGGCTCCTCTGACTTCACCTTTTACAACCCTCCCTCCCACCGGTTGTTTGACTCTCGTGACGTCCGCTTCGACGAGTCCGTCCCCTACTACGTCTGGTACCCCTGTCAAGGTCTCCCGGTTCCCCCCCCCTCCCCTCTTCCTGGCTCCAGCTCCTCCTCCCGCCCCTACTCCTCCGGTACCCCCCCCGGTTCCCGCTCCGTCTGGTATGTCCCACGCTACTCCCCCGCCCCTCGGTACCCCCCCAGGTCTTTCCTCCTTCCCCACAGTCGTCCTCACCGCCTCCGCAGCAGCCGTCAGCGCTTCCTTTACCGGCCACTGCGGCCTCTGAGGGTGTTGGTGCTCGAGGTGAGGGCTCTGGCGGTGCTCGCTCTGGGGGTGCTGGCGTTGGAGCTGTTCGTGCACCTACAGGGGCAGCCAGTTCTGGGGGTGTTGGCGTTGGCGCTGAGCGTGCACCTGCCGCAGCTGCCCGTTCCGAGGGTACTGGAGCTGGTGGTGGTGCTGGAGCTGGTGGTGTTTCTAGAGCTGGAGAGTCTGGGGCTGATGCTGGTGCCTCTGGAGGCACCGCGACTGGGGGTGCGGGTACACCTCCTACAGGTGCTGGTCGTGCTGCTGCGGGAGGTACTCGCTCTGGGGGTGCTCAGTCGGGTACTGTCGAGGACGGAGCCAGTTCTTCTGCTGCGTCTCCTGACACCACTCCTCCTCCTCACCCCTACCCGACTCGTTACCAAGCCCTTCTTCGTCTAGAGCGTGAGGAGCAGCAGCGTTTAGAGCGTGAGAGGTCGGAGGTTCAGCAGCTGGTGGAGCGTGAGAGGTTGGAGTTGCAGCGGGAGCAGCAGCAGCAGCAGCAGCAGCAGCAGCCGCAGCAGCCGGAGCAGCCTCCGGCCCCTGTTTCTGGCCTTCGGGCCCTTGGTCTCCCCTCCTCTCCTCCTGTGTTCGGTCCTACGTTTCCTCCTCCGGACTCAGCTCCGGCTGTGTTCCCTCATTCTCAGTCTCCTCCGTCTCCCTCTCCTCTCGCCCACACTTGGACCTCTCGTCCCCCTCGTGCTCGTCCTTCGTCACCTGTCACTGACCTCCGTACCATGTTGTTTCGTCCTAGTCCTCCTCGTCCTCCTCCGTCTGTTCTTCCTCGTCCTCCTGAGTCGTCTCTCATAACCTCCCTGTCCACTCCGGTCACTGACTACTACCGCACGTACCGCCCTACTCTCTCTCGTGTTCTCGCCTCTCTTCTTACTGACCCTCGTGCCTCTCCTTCCTCCGTCGCGGTCCTCATTGCCGCTGTCACTGACTTTACTGCCACTCGTGTTGTGGCCGCTCCTCCTGTCCGCCGGGGGTGAGTCTGCCTTTGGCTGTGACGTCCTAGAGGACAGACAATTTGAGCTAGGGTTCCTGGCAGCTGCTTTGCCTCATCTCTGTGCCATGCTCCTCGCTCCTGAGGGAGACCCCGACGCTCCTGACATACCTACTTCTCGCACTTACGCTGAGGCAGTGTCAGGGCCTTGGGCCTCTCAGTGGAGAGCTGCCATGGACGCAGAGATGGTCTCCTACAGGCCCACAGGCACTTACGTTGACGAGGTTCCCCCCCCAGGGGTGAACATAGTTGACGGCATGTGGATCTTCAAGGTGAAGCGGCCGCCAGGATCTCCCCCCGTCTTCAAGGCACGCTACGTGGCTAGAGGGTTCAGTCAGCGTGAGGGAGTTGACTTCTTTCAGACCTTCGCGCCCACCCCGAAGATGACCACTCTTCGGGTGTTACTGCACGTAGCAGCGCAGAGAGACTACGAGCTACACTCTCTTGACTTCTCCACTGCCTTCCTCCAGGGCAGTCTACACGAGATCTAGCTGCGTCGTCCTCCGGGCTTCACTGGCACCTTCCTGCCTGGGACCTAGTGGAGCCTCAGACGACCGGTCTACGGTCTCCGCCAGGCACCCCGTAAGTGGCACGACACTCTCCGCTCTACTCTGTCCGACCTCGGGCTTGAGCCGTCTTTCGCCGACCCGTCGCTGTTTGTTCGTCGTGGGCGCACACCTTTCTTCGTTCTCGTCTACGTTGACGACCTGGTTTTTTCCACAGCCGACACAGTTGCACTGGCGGAGGTGAAGTCCGAACTGCACAAGAGACACCCCTGCACTGACCTTGGGGAACTGCGCCGCTACCTTGGCCTGCAGATCTCCAGGGACAGAGCCGCTCGCACCATCACTCTGACTCAGTCACACATGGTGCAGCAGGTCCTTCAGCGGTTCGGGCTTCAGCACTCTTCTCCTAAACCCACCCCTCTTGATGTAGACCACAGACTCACTGGGTCTTTTCCTGACGAGCCGTTCGAGCCCAGTGGTCCCTACGCAGAGCTGGTGGGCTGCCTCATGTACCTGATGACGTGTACTCGCCCGGACCTCGCCTTCCCTCTTAGCATCCTTTCTCGCTTTGTTGCGACTGGGAGACACCGTCCTGTTCACTGGACGGCGGCTAAGAGGGTGGCGAAGTACCTCGGCGCGACATCAGACATGGGGCTTGTACTTGGAGGGACACAGCCAGTTGTACTCACCAGTCACTGTGACTCCTCCTACGCCGACGACGTTGAGACTCAGAGGTCTACGCAAGGTTACTGTTTCAGCCTGGGCTCTGGAGCTGTTTCGTGGAGGTCCACTCGGTCCTCTTCTGTTGCGACGTCTACCGCAGAGGCCGAGATCTACGCTGGAGCCCTTGCTGCACAGGAGCTACGCTGGTTGACCTTCTTGCTCACTGACCTTGGTGAGCGGCCGAGCTCTGCACCGACCTTGTTTGCTGACAACAAGCCGATGATTCTCCTGTGTCGTGAGCCTCGACTGGAGAGCAGAGTGAAGCACATCGACGTCATGTACTTCCTCCTTCAAGAGTTGCAAAGACGCGGACAGGCTCGTCTGGGCTTCGTGGCCTCCGAGGCCAACACTGCAGACATCTTCACCAAGGCCCTTCAGCCTTGTGACCACCGCCGGTTTTGTCTGCAGTTAGGCCTCGTTGAGACTGGGTCTAGTAGACTGCAGTAGTGAGTTTTTGCCTCTTGTTTGTGTGTACCATATATATTAGCTTGTATACTCTTGAACTGGCCTTGTGGCCCTTTGTTTGTGCTCAGACTGTGTGGTGACGTTGTGATCCACCCTGAGCTTTGTTTTCTCTCTTGCTTGTGACTGGTCTTGTGACCTTAGGTTGCGTTTCTTGTTGGTTGGCATTCCCCACTTAGGCTATGGGGGTGTGTCAAATGTTATAGCCTCTTGTGGGTCATGCTATATGGGGTACAAACAGTTAGGGTTAGGCATCTGTACCCCAACCCAATCAATCCAACTCATTCCGCTGTGTTTAATTTCTGAGAGAAATCTCGGCAGATTCTACGGTACGGTAAGTGAAAGTACACGCGAATTTTCATCTAGGGAGCAATCCTCGCGATATCCCCCCGTAAGGAATCGGACTCAATAACAGCTATAATAGGAATCTATAAGAAAAGGGGGGTGTTATAGAGAATCACCCCAAAAGGGGGGGTATAGTACTAACGGGGTCCGATATAACACCCACCCCGTATTAGCTACCCGGGGGTGTACAATTACGGGGGGGTGTTTTATCCGGGAGAATACGGTAACTGAAGTGTTGGGGAACAAAGCTAGTGCACAGTGTTGATGCACTTGAATGGGCATCAGCAAGGGGGGAGCTCTCTTCAACCAACCATAGCCTGTCGAGATGATGCAGTAATCGATAATATCAATATAACAAGGGGTTCCCCATTTAGCTACCGTATTCCCCCGGATAGAAGACCCCCCCAAAATACAACACCCCCGGGTACCTAATACGGGGGGGGGGGGCTTTTATTAAACCTCGATTTCGTTATACCCCCCCTTTGGGGGGTGATCAATATAAGACCCCCCCCCTTCCCCTATAGGGGGGTTTTCCATGTACTTTTCCTTTGTTTCATTTAAAACTGAAACATTTTATTGTGCGAATCTGACTTTCGGGCGTGACTTCCCGTGTCAGGGGGTTGATTTGCTGCGTCAGGGGGCGAGTTTGCCGCGTCAGGGAGCGAAACTGTTGCGTCAGGTGGCAAAATTGCCGTGTCAGAGGGCAAAATTGCTGCGTCAGGGGGGCGAATTTGTTGTGACTGTTCAAGCGATCAACTTTCGCTGGCGTGGTTCCCACCAAAAGCAAACCCACAACTTTTATATCAACTGTAGTGTTGAAAACACTAAAACAAAATATGCCATATGAAAAGACCCAGGTGTTATTTTTTTTTTTCCTTTTTCTAGGGATTTAGCATAAGACCCTAGGGTCTTATATCCGGGGGAATACGGTATGATCCGGTCACAAGAACCTGCCTCCCAAGCAGCAGCTGTAGTAGCTAAATCACAACCATCCAACCCTGAACCATATTGGAAAGTAGTGCATTATACCGTAGCACAAATGTGTAATGCACCACAGGAACATCCATCACGGACTAATTCCGCTCCTAGCATGCATGTGCCTCCTAGCTATTTAAGAATCACGCAGTATGGTATGCCCGATTTATCACACTGCAGCAAACCCCTCTGGGCAGCTGAATCCCCATCCCACTCCATAGTCATCCCTATTGAAACTTGAGAACGGGCTTACCAACATAAAGAACCGTCTTGCCTGCCATCGCATTGAAGCAGGCCGCACCAGAAGCATACCAGGCTGGTGACAAGTACAAGGAGAGTGGAAAGTAAGAGGGGGAAAAGCGTCAGAGAGAATAGACAGAGTGCCTGGCACAAAGCAATTCTGGGATTCAACAAGCCAGAGTCAACGAGCCAGACTCAGGGTTTTGCAGAGTGAATTGATGCTCCTAACGCCACTACAGAATTCACTCACCAGCAATGGCAGTGAAGAGGCCGAAGAATCCGCCAGCCTTGACCCAGCCCTGTCCAGCATGCTGGTGGTTGAAATTCCAGATGAAGAGCAGCATGAGGGTGACCTCGAGCAGGCCGAACACGAGCAGCACGGCATGGTTTGTCATGAGCGCGCACACTGTCATGTAGCTGTTGAAGATGAAGAACCCCGACAGGAACCACCCAAGAGCCTCCGACACGTCTGTGCCTTGAAGCATCGTGGTCTGCAGTAACAGATGCGATAGAGGAAGGAGCAGCGGGGATTACTATCAACCCTGTTCACACGATGGTGAATTTCCGGATTAGAAACTTCCTGTTTGGTACCTACGTGCAAAATTGCATCCTAAACTGTCGCGGAACAAGAACGTTTCTGATTGGTACTTACGTAACCGAGAATCTTGAGGAGAACGAAGAAGGCGAGGCCCATCCAGAAGGCACCGTAGGTTGAAAAGGAGGTGGCGCCAAAGGTGTTGTTCTTCTTAAACTCCCACATGCCGGCCAGCAGCTGCGCGAGCCCGCCATAGAAGAACGCGAGGCCCACCCAGATAACGTCGGGAGCCCAGCCGGCGTTGTGGCACGAGAGGACGTACGTCGTCAGCGCGAACGCGGCGAGCCCGAGAGGGGCCGGGTCGGCGATGACGCTTTTCTCGACGACCACGCGAGCTTCCTCCTTAATGTCCATGTCGATTGATGAGACTTGGGTAAAGGTCATTCACGAAGCTGAGGTGGTCAAATCGCACGGCGCGACCTGAGAAAATCCGGCCAGTTCAGAAGGTTGCTGGTCGGACTGGTAGCAGCCTGGAGCCGAAGTTGGAAGAACAACGGCGGAAAGGGCTGTAACTGCAGCTTCGAGAATGCAAGAGGGGATGCTCTCGGTTCGGTTCGAGAGAATGAGGCTCTTGATTGCTAGGCGGACTTTTATACCATCTTATGTCTACACTGCTTATCCTCCCCCCAGCCACCGCGGCTTGGCTGGGAAGTGTTGGGTGCAAAATATTATTTTTGCACTGCAACCAGCCGCCTGCATGATGTTATGCATTTTGTGTATGTTCTGTGTGCATTCGTTTTCGCATTTCGTTTCATGTGCTGTTGCTGCGGGATCATGATCGGTCGTGACGGATCATGACGAGTCATGTTCGTTCATGTCGGCTCATGTTCGTTCATGTCGGCTCATGTCCGCTCATGTTTGTTTTCATCGACGAACATGTGCGTTCATGAATATTCTGTGTTTCATGAATGTTCTGTGTTTCATGAATGTCGAATTGTTTCATGAGTGCTGTTGAGAGTGTCGAGTGTGTTGAGTTAGGGGCTCGATTGTTTGACCAGCCCCGTTGACCATTTCGCGCTGGTCAATGAAAAAGTGCGCGAAGTCAGGACCCGCGCGTGGGGTCCTGACACGCGCGTGTGGTCGTGCAGGGCCCACGCGTGTGTCGCCACTGTTTCGATCGTGCACAGTGCGCACGATCGATACAGGACGGAACGCACGATCGCGTCAGCGATCGTCTTGTCCTGCACGACCGAGAAATATCTCCGTCGTGATGAGGGGCACGTGGGGCACGTGGTGTGAAATGAACGAGGAATGAAATGACTAAGGGAAAGTTGGGTACAAGTACAAACCCTAGAGCAGCAGCCTCGCTAGCACCTAGAGCAGCAGCCTCACCAGTACCTAGAGCAGCAGTCCCAATGCCCGGGTCGGGCGGAAAACACCAGTAACAGTCACCCTCATCACTAATAGTCACAGCATACATGGCAGCAAGAATAGCATCAAAGTCAAGGTCAAAGATAGCTACTCCCGCCCTAGACAGCTCACCCCAGCGAGGGATCTCAGTGGCCTCAGGGAACTGGTGACGCCAAGCGTCCGTCAAGCGGCCAAAGCAGCGCTGGGTGGAGTGCGCACCTCCGCACGGCTCACCCGCGCGGTCGCCGGTGCGTAGGACGTAGGTGCACGGACCAGTACCCCCACCCCGCTGGCGTGCAGCGTACCACTCACGAAGCTGCTGAGGGGGGGGGATCTCACGAGTGCGCTGCTGCTGCTGGCGCTGACCACCACTGGAGCCGACCCTCTGCGCAGCGCCACCCCGACCAGCTCCACCTCCTCCGCCGCCGCCTCCTCCACCGCTGCCACCTCCACCACCTCCGCTCCCACCGCCACCGCCGCCGCCGCCTCCGCCTCCACTGCCGCCACCGACGCTCCCACCCCCGCCACCACCCCCACCGCCACCCCCACCCCCTCCGCCGCCTCCACCGCCGCCTCCACCGCCCCCGCTAGCTCCTCCAGCGCCCCTGCCCCCCTTGCCCTTGCCAGTGCGGCGTCTCCCGCTAGGGGCAGACGCCGCACCGACCGACTCAAGACCAACGAGGTCGGCCGCAGCAGCAGAGGCAACAGAGGGCAAGAGAGGAGAGGGGGAGCACCCCTCAAAGACAGGGGCACGAGGGTCACCACGAGAGGCTCCTACAGTGACTATGCTCTTCTCTGCTGCTAGGAGGCGCTCCTCGAGGAGATCAACGGTGAGGGTGGTGGGGCAAACAGAGAGAAAGTGGTCCCTGACGGGGCGAAGGGTGTCAGGGAGCTGGGTGACTACGTAGTAGAGGGTGATGTACATAGGGGGGGGGTTCTTGGCGCAGAACTCAGGAGGAAGGGCAGCGCGGTAGCGAGTGTCACTAGTGCGCAGGTGCGTAATGAGGTCAGCGACTGTGGGAAAAGCGGCGAGGTCAGGGAAGAGGTACGGCAGGATGAGGCGGCTAAGTGCAGCAGTGGCAGGGGAAGAGTAGCGTGCAACTACATTGTCGTACAAGGTCTTAGCACTCTTGTACTGACTAAAGTGTGCACGCTCAGCGGTAGGCAAGTGGCGGAGCACAGCAAGACGGGCAGCACCGTCGCGTGTGGCCCACTGTGAGCGAACAGTGGCGTCAGCATCAGCAGCAGGGGCAGAAGAGGCACCAGAAGTGAGGTCAAAGAGAGAGAGACCGTCTGCCCTGTCGCACTGTAGGAAAAGCTGCAGGTCATCTACCCAGACGTCAAAGTCAATGGCCCGACCCTCAGCGTCAAAAGCGAGGACACTGGGGGTAGCCATGACAGCAGTAGACTAGCAGCTGGAGCAGTAGGGTAAGGGCAGCGCAGTGGTAGAGGTGCCGCTCTTACCGGACCGGGTGGCTCGGGCGGCTCGGCAGCTCGGCGGCTCGGCAGCAACTGCAGTTCGGCGGCTCGGCAACTCGGCGGCTCGGGCGGCTCGGGCGGCTCGGCGGCTCGGCAGCAACTGGAGCTCGGTGGCTCGGCGACTCGGCGACTCGGGCGGCTCAGGTGGCTCGGCGGCTCGGGCGGCTCGGGTGGCTCGGGCGGCTCGGCAGCAGCGGCGGCTCGGTAGATCGGCGGCTCAGCGGCGTCGGCGGCTCGGTGGTGACGGCGGGGCCGCGTGGGGACGGCGGCGGGGCCGGGTGGGGCGGCGACGAGGCCGCTGAGGGCGGCGGCGGGGCCACGAAGGGTGGCGACCGGCGCCTTAAGGGTGGGGCCGCGGGGTCGCAAGGGTGGGGCGACGGGGCCAGCAGAGGCGGCACCGGGGCCGGGAAGGGCGGCGCCGGGGCCGGGAAGGGCGGCTCCGGGGCCGGGAAGGGTGGCGCCGGGGCCGCAAGGGTAGGCGACGGGGCCGCGAGGGCGGCGTGGAGGGGTCGCGAGGGCGGCTCGAGGAGGCCGCGAGGGCGGCGCGAAAGGGCCGCGAGGGCGGCGTGAAAGGGCCGCGAGGGCGGCGCGACGCGACGGGACCGCGAGGGCGGCGCGACGGGGTCGCAAGGGCGACGTGACGGGGCCGCTAGGGAGGCGCGACGCGACGGGGCCGCTGAGGCGGCGCGACGGGGTCGTAAGGGCGGCGCGACGGGGCCGTGAGAGGGGAGCGCGACTCGGGCAGAGGCTGAGCGCGCTCCGGGCAGGAAAAAAAAAATTGGTGGGCCCTAGGAACAGTTCCCACAGGGGAACCTGCTCGATACCATGTGAAATGAACGAGGAATGAAATGACTAAGGGAAAGTTGGGTACAAGTACAAACCCTAGAAAGCTGTACCCCATATGTGCTACCCCACTATAGCCTACAGCAGTTAAGTCATATAAATCTGACACGTGGGGCACGCGAGACTTCGCAGTTGACTAACGGAATTTTCGCGCTGACTCGGCGAGCAAGAAAATTCGCCAGAAAGTCGCGCTGCTTTGCGTCATCATTTCGACAGAGGTACAAAACGGTAAAATCCGTTTGTAACTGAAAAACGGAAATCTCACACGGGCGTTCATGATCGCACACGAGTAAACATGAATGTTCGCGAGGAGAGTCAGCAGGAGAATTTGGCAGCAGTGCAGGTTGAAGACAGTTATTCTACAGCGGCAAATCAAGCCAAATTCTAAAGCAGTTTTACAACCGTTTTTCAATGACAGCAAAGCGAAGACCTGGACGACAGTTAGACAACTGTTTTGTGTGATTTCCTTTGTGTACTTAGGACCTCTCTTATATGTGTGCTTGTATTTGCTTTCATCAACAATGCTTTCATGATTTCAAACTTACAATCTACTACTGCGTATTGACGAGAGTAGACACACACCGAAGTACTGCCGAAACTCTGCTCAACCAGAACACTCACTCTACAAGCTAAGCTTGGCATAACTACTCACTTGGTTCACAAGTGATGTTAAGTGTTGCCTAGTTTATGTTTGTGGCACTGAGTTAATCGCTTCCGCATAGTAATTAGGCTTAACAGGAAGGACAGCAAGCCGGCCGTTGGAGTCGCCACCAAGAGATGCGGTGCGGTGTGTGTCTATCATGTTAGAGTCAGTAGCGCGTAGCGCAAAGCTCGGCCGTGGCGATACGAACTCTAGTTGGATGTTGAGATTGAGTTGTAGGAGAAAGTGAAGCCGTGCTGACACGCGACGCTTCAGTGCCCATAACGTGGCGATGCGGTTTCAGGACAAGCAGGACGGCGCACCGCTGTTGAGCTGTTTTAGGTCACTGGTGACGTGAAACACGTGCGAGGAGGAATTAGCGAAACGTCGGATATGTTGGTTGGCAGGTGGCGGCATCTGAAATCACTGTTTTTTTGGGTTGCGAAGCAACCTATTACGATCGATTTGGACAGATTTTTTTTTTCCACATTTTAATTATTTAAAATAAAATGTGAAATAAAAAAAACAGGATGCACTAGTTGCTAGCTACATGACCAGTAAGTATTGTCTACATTCAATTGTGATGTGATGGTAGTGATTTTTCTGTTCGCACTACGACATATTTTTGCATGTTGGATGGTATAGTGGTAATTACGTGACAGTCGTGAAATGCATATATGTTATAAATTATACACTTGTGCTTAAATGAATATAATAATACATGAATAAATATAATGATACATGCTTGCTTGAATGAATATAATGATGCAAATTTAATAAATGCAGTATGCAATGATGATAATAATGCTTCAGTGTGCATAATGTTTGATGTTGAAATACATGCATACTAGTTCATGATATAAATGCGTGAAAGCTAACAATCCAAAAACTACGCTATCGCATCCCCTGCCTAGCATGGGGGGGAGCTAACAGCATAATTTTTGAACAATCAGCAGTCACATGAAACAACACAATCTGTGAACTCTAAAAAGATGGTCAACTCTATCATCTCCAGCTCAAGTGGGCTCCCGACAGGCGCGCCAATGAACCTTCTAATGAAATGATAGACCTGATTCACCTTTTTAAAACCCACAGACATGCATTGTCATTGCAATGATAGATGAATGCACACTCAGACAAGCAAACACATTCACAACCAAACGCATGAACAGCAAAAAAACGAGCCAGAAACCCACGAAAATACATAAAACATGCAAACAAAGTAAAAATGGCAATATGGTAAATCCTATTAGTGACAACTACAAATTCTCCATATTGGACTCGTCTTCCGGATTAGCAAGACTCCCGAGAACAAAAAAAGAAAAAACAAAAGATACAGAGAAAAGGAAATCATAGAAAAATTTTAGACATGAATAATCAGGATACAAAATTACGGATGATGAAAAGGTGGAAGCAGAAAACAGAAGCTGAAAACGAAAACAGCAAACTGAAGCAGTAAACATAATGGAGGAAGGAGGAAAGGAAGTATGGAAGGTAGGAGGGAAGGAAAGAAGGAAGGACGGACAGGAGGAATGAGAGAGCGAGAGCGAGTGCGAGAGAACGAGAGAGAGAGCGAGAGAGAGAGCGAGAGAGAGAGAGAGAGAGAGAGAGAGAGAGAGAGAGAGAGAGAACGAGAGAGAGAGAACGAGAGAGAGAGAACGAGAGAGAGAGAGAGAGAGAACGAGAGAGAGAGAGAGAACGAGAGAGAGAGAACGAGAGAGAGAGAGAGAGAGAGAGAGAGAGAGAGAGAGAGAGAGAGAGAGAGAGAGAGAGAGAGAGAGAGAGAGAACGAGAGAGAGAGAAAACGAGAGAGAGAGAACGAGAGAGAGAGAACGAGAGAGAGAGAACGAGAGAGAGAGAGAACGAGAGAGAGAGAACGAGAGAGAGAGAACGAGAGAGAGTACGAGAGAGAGAACGAGAGAGAGTACGAGAGAGAGAACGAGAGAGAGAGAACGAGAGAGAGTACGAGAGGAGAACGAGAGAGAGAGAACGAGAGGGAGAGAACGAAAGGGAGAGAACGAGAGAGAGAGAGAGAACGGGCGAGAGAGAACGGGAGATAGAGAACAGGAGAGTGAGAACGGGAGATTGAGAACGGGAGTGAGAGAACGGGAGAGAGAGAACGGGAGAGAGAGAACGGGAGAGAGAGAACGGGAGAGAGAAAACGAGAGAGAGAGAACGAGAGAAAGAGACAGAGAGAGAGAGAGAGAGAGAACGAGAAAGAGAGAACGAGAGAGAACGAACGAGAGAGAACGAACGAGAGAACGAACGAGGGATAGAAAGAGAGTTCAATAAACTACGTTTTCGAAAAAAAATCTATGTAGCATATGGGGACAAAAACAGATTTTAAGAACGAAGAAACGATGCAGCTACGAATAGAAGGAGAGGCTCATCGAAGAGTCAGAAAAAGGAGAAGGAAGGTTGTGAAGATAGTAGGTAGAGTTAGGAGCCATAGCTAGGTAAGCCCTAGCTAGGCAAGAGAGAATAAGCAAAGGAGGAGGTTCACTAGAAAGCAGCAGGATACATATAGGAAACCCTAGGGGGTTGTACTCGCTATAGAGTACCCCACTGCAGGCTAGAGAACAATAACATTCTGACACACCCCCATAGTCAAAGTGGGGTATAATCAGCAGAGCAAGTAGTCCTAGAGCAGGTTCACATGCACAAGTAAAGCTAGGGGCAGTCGCAGAGGGCAAGTGAGGAGGAGGAGGAACTGTGGAAGGAGAGAAGATGGGAGGCAACGACTGAAGCTGCAGAGGCACGGGCACAGGAGCGGCTGACTCAGTGGCTACCGAAGCAAGGGCGACGGACTACTGGAGTAACTGGCTCCGCGGCTATAGACGAGCGGCAGGAACAACGGACCCACTGACGACTGGTGCAACAGGCTCACTGGCTACCGAAGCAAGGGCGACGGACTACAGGCGCTGCAGGCGACACGATCGCTACCTCCACACAACCTCCTCCAACTGCCCCACACCCTCGACACACACCCCCTGCTGAACCCCTAACTCCACTCCTACAGCACCCCTCTTAAACCCTAAACCCTAGGCTCCCACACACCCACCCCCCTCAGCGGCAGCTGCAGCAGTGGGAGACCAGGGAGGAGGAGGAGCAAGGGGAGTAACACACAACCGCCACCCCCACACTCCTCACCCCCAAACCCTAATTCAGGAGAACGGGCAGCAGTAGGGGTGGGGCACCGTCAGAAGCACGGGGGACAGCGAGCAGCTCAGGGACAGAGAGGAACGGGCCGCCCACGGGCCTGGCACAGCCCGACGAACCGCGCGCAGGCGGCCTGAGCCGCGCGCGGGCCTGGCGCAGCCCGTACGGGCCACGCGCGGGCCTGGCGCAGCCCGTACGGGCCGCGCGCGGGCCGGGCGCAGCCCGTACGGGCCGCGCTCGGGGCTGGCGCAGCCCGCGCTGGCCAGGACGGGCGACGGGGGACGACGGGCTGGTCCCCGTCGCCCGTCGAAGCGCCCCCCGGGGGCGACGCGCGGACCGACGGGGCAGAAGGCCGCCGCGCGCTTCGGGGCGCACGGCGGGCAGAGAACCGCCGCACGCCCCGGGGCGCACGGCGGGCAGAAAACCGCCGCACGCTCCGAGCGCGCGGCGGGAAGAGAAATCCGTCGCACGCCACGGGGCGTGCAACACACAGAGTAGCAGCGGAAGCAGCAGTAAGGCCCACAGGCCAGGAGCGTGAGTGCTCTGATACCATGTGAAGATAGTAGGTAGAGTTAGGAGCCATAGCTAGGTAAGCCCTAGCTAGGCAAGAGAGAATAAGCAAAGGAGGAGGTTCACTAGAAAGCAGCAGGATACATATAGGAAACCCTAGGGGGTTGTACTCGCTATAGAGTACCCCACTGCAGGCTAGAGAACAATAACATTCTGACAAAGGTGAAGAAAGGATAAAGAAAGAAAGGTAACGGAAACCAAGACAAACGTCACTAGATGCGGAATCTATTAAAAGGAAGGAACAGCTCGATAAAATCTCAATAAACGGAATGAACGAGATCAGAAAGGAACGAACATGGGACTGGAAGGAAAACAAAAAGGGAAAAACAATAATTGGAAAGCATATAAATAGAGACATCGCAAGGTAAGACGAGAGATAAGAGCGCGATAGGGAATGAAAATAAGCATGCAGCCTTATTAACGACCTAAGGAAAGCTGACGTCCTTACAAAGGCCTGGAACTTAGGCTTAAACTGCTAGTTAAAACGACCAAATGCGGAAGTAAGCGAAGATCTTAGTCTAGCTCGTAATCTTTTAACATAGTCTCTACTTAAAAGCTACAAGTCTTCTCACCTTTAGGAGATAGCAGCAGATGGAGCGTGAGTATGGGGCTGATATGAAGAACTGGGCTCCACTCACGAGTGGGAGAGACAAAGAAAAAAGGGACGTCGAAACCCTAGAGCAGTTCAAATTCCGTCGCAAAGGAAACGTACAACCTTCCCCTTGTCAACTTCGTCCTTGACGAAGAAGTACTGCAGCGCAATGTGCTTGGTGCGGTTGACGAATCCTGGCTTGTTCGCTATCCTGATCGCGCTCTGGTTGTCGCAGTGCAGGCGAAAGGTAGGCAAAATTGGGATTTTCGCTTCTTGTAGGAGCTCCTTTAGATAAAGCCCCTCGCGAGCTGCTGCTGTCGCGGCGATGAATTCAGCTTCCGCCGATGACAGGGTAGCCAGTTCTTGGTTCTCCGAGTTCCAGGAGATGGGTCCTGTGGGCTCGAGTCGGAACAGGAACCCGGTTATGGACCGGATTGTCAGGATCAGCAGCATGATTGGCGTCCACGTAGCCAATGGGGTTGAAGAACGGGGTTGCAATTGTGGAGTAGCAGAGTCCGATGTTGAGCGTGGAGATGAAGAACCTCAGAGCGCGTTGAAGATCTAGAAGATTCCCAGCCATCGGTTTGCGGGAGTACTGAGCCAGTTGGCTCGCGATGTACAAAAGATCAGGCCAGCAGGTAATAGAGGCGAAGAGCAGACAACCTGCTGTTGGTAAGTCTGGAGTTAATTGGGAGACAGGGCTTTGTTGTCGGGCTTGTGGTTCGGTCCGTAGTGCGGTAAGGAGTGGAGAGCGGTGCAGGCGCAATATTGAAGCGTTTGCCAAGTTCTTCTCCATACTTGGCTGCTGAGAGGTGAGTGGCTTCTGGCGCATAAGAGATGTTGACGCAAAGAAACTACTTCATGTCATGGTTGCAGGTAGTGTCGACCCGCCCCGCCAAGTTCTTTTCGAATTGTTCAAGCAGCTCGGTGCTTGACCCTATATAGAGCAGATCGTCGACGTAGACCGTGAGTAATTCGTCGACGTAGACCGTGAGTAGACCGCGAAGATCTCGGCAGTACATTCCGGGATCGTGGGGCAGTTGCTTGAAGCCTATCTCGAGCAGGATATTGTGCAGGTGTTGCTGCCAGAGCCTGGGCGCCTGTTTGATCCCGCAGAGGGATTTCCGCAGCTGGCACACACGTGATTCGCTCTCGCCGTATGTGTGCGGTTGTTCCACGTAGATTACTGCGTCCTCTAACGCATAAAGGAATGCGTTCATCACGTCAATTTGTCGGAGCGGTATGTGTCTTCCTGCGGCGATGGCGAGCAAGATCTTGACGGAGGTGTGATGGCTGACTGGCGCAAATGTTTGGTCGAAGTCAATGCCATGCCTTTGGTCATAGCCGCGTACAACCCAGCACGCCTTGAAGCACTCAATCGTGCCGTCTGCTGCGGTCTTCACTCGGAAGACCCATTTTCTGGAAAGGATTCTCTTTCCTTTGATTGTGGCGTGATCGACGAGCACCCAGATGTCCCGGGATTCAAGCGTTCGGATCTCTTGATCCATTGCCTCACGCCACTCCTTGCTGTGGGGACCCTTCAGCACTTGTCGCGGGTTCTTTGGTGTTGGTGCAACTGAGAGGAGCGGTTCAGAGCCATTCCAGTCAACACCGAAGGGGAGTTTGTTGGTGCAACCTACAGTTTGCACTCGACTTGTTGTCAGTGTGCGTGCATGCGTGTGTGCATGGAATGATATGAGGTCATGCTTATAAAGGTGTGTGAATGATTAAGTCGTGATGTCGAATGTGTGTGTGTCGAGTCAATAGCGAGTCATCGCTAGTCGCATGTGTCAAAGTACTAGCGTAAGGTTTAAGGCCTAGGCTTAGAAGCCTAGGCCAACGTATGTCGAGAGAGTTTGTGCCAAGGGAAAGTGAGAATGGTTGGGTTCACTATAGCACACAAGGTACATACATAACAAACTAGCAAAGGTGCACCACCAAACAAGCAATTAACGAACTACACTACAATAACTACAGCAAGCAGGATAGATAATAAATATAACTTTAGCACACCCCCTTAGCCTGCTTGCAGTAATAACTAGTGCAGTCAACACCCCCTGAAGGGGTACACCTGGCGCTGTGGAAGACGGCAGAGAGTTAAATGAGGAGGAGGAGGCGAAAGGAAGAGAAGGAGAGGAGAGGGGAGAGGTACCAAGGAGGTGAAAGAGGGATGAGGAGAGGAGGTGAGGTGGAGCTGGGAGTGGTGGTGGTGGCGGCGGCGCCGGTGGTGCACCAGGAGGAGGGAGCCTTGGAGGAGATGCAGGACAGACAGGCCCGCCTACGGGCAGTGTTCAGACCGGCGGGGGTGTCGGACCTCAGCAGCAGCAGCCACAGCAGCACCAGCCACAGCAGAGACAGCAGCAACAGCAGGGACAGCAGCAGCAGCAGGCACCGCAGCAGTTCCAGCCTTGAAGGCCCCCACTGCATTGGGGTTCGCAGCAGCACTAGGGCCCCCCGCCGCAGTGGGGTCTGGGAGGACCAGGGAGCTCCGGCCGCAGCAGCAGCAGTTCCAGCTGGGTCCCTCGCCCCCCTCGCCGTGACACCGGCCCATGTGACCACTGGTGCCTCACCGGACCGGCCAGCCCCTGTGCCTGCGGCCGCGACGACCACTATGCCGCGCGGTGCTTCCGCCGCCTCGACGACCTCTACCGTGCCCGTTGGGGCCCTGAGGCGACCACTCCGCGCTGGGCTCGCCTGTTAGCCCGTAAGATTCCTGTCTTTGATCTGTCTATGGATGATGCTCGTCAGTATGCTTTGTATGCTGATGTTGACTATAGTGCTGATGGATCTGTGTGCTCGCGGGTTCGTGGATTAGCTTGCTTGCCTCTTGCTAGCGTAGACTTGTGCCTCTCTAGTATAGGTGCTTGTGTTTCTGCTCTAGGTGCTTGTGTAGCTTCCACACCGGGTACACCACAGGCTGTGGCGTCTCTGTCTTTCACGATGGACTCTGGCGCGTTGCAGTGCTTCTTTCGCGACCACACGACACTCACACCGCTCCTTGCTCCTGTACCGGTAGCCCTGGCTGATCCTTCCTCAGGACCAGCCATGGCACGCAGCTCTACCATCCTCCCGTGCTCTATGGTCCCCTCTGGTGTCCTGCGCGGCCTCCATATCCCCTCGTTCACTCGGAACTTGGTGGGTGTTGGATACCTCCAGGACAGGGGGATCACTGTTACCTTTTTGGGGGGTGGGCGGACTGCAGTCTGTACGGACGCTGTCACTGGCAGAGTTTTGGCCACGTTCACCAGGGAGCCGCGCTCCGGTCTCTACGTCCTCCACACCGAGCACTCCCCGGTTTCCACGTCCGCTCAGGTCGCTGCGTCCCCCTAGGTTCCTGCGCCTCCGCCAGTTGTCGAGTCCAGTCAGGTAGTTGCATCTCCTCCGGTTGTCGCGTCTGGTCAGGTTGCTGTGTCTTGCTCGTGTCGGTCTTTCACCCACCGGACCGTCTTGTGGCACCACCGTCTTGGCCACCCGTCGATCCCCCGCCTCCGCACTATGGCTAGTCACCGTCTTGTCTCAGGTCCCCCTCGCGTCTTCCCGTTGCTCCCTCCCTCGCCTGCACCGCCGTGCACTCCTTGCATCGCCGGCCGTCTCCGTGCCACTCCGCACTCCTCCTCCCTTCGTCCGGCCATTGCTCCCTTCCAGACGCTCCACTTGGATGTCTGGGGCCCTGCACCTACACAGGGACCTGAGGGGGAGCGCTACTTTCTGGTGGTCGTCGACGACTTCTCCAGGTACACCACGGTGTTTCCTCTCGCAAAGAAGTCCGAGGTGACTTCTACGCTGATCCGGTGGCTTCTAGCCACTGAGGGCACTACCTGACGCGCGACCGAGGGTAGAGGGGTAGCGTGAGACACACCTGAAGGGGCAGGACCAGGGGGGGGTGGGGGTACCGGAGGAGCGGGAGCAGGGGGAAGAGAGGGTGCGAGGAAAAGGGGGGGAGGGGGAACTGGGAGACCTCGACAGGGGTACCGGGTGTAGTAGGACACTGACTCGTCGAACCGGACGTCACGAGAGTCTAGGAACTGGTGGAGGGGCAGGTGGTAAAAGGACCAGTCGGCCGAGGCTACCGGGAAACCAAGGAAGACACAGGGGACGGCGCGAGCCGAGAGCTTGTCCGCAGAGGTGTCGCGGACAAGCGCAAGGCAGCCCCATACACGAAAGGCTGACCCAACACCAGGGGACCCGGTCCAAAGACTGGTCGGTGAAGCCTCCGGCCGCGAGACGCGCGGCTGGAGGTTCAGCTGGTGAGCGGCGTAGCGAACCGCGTAGGGCCACAGAAAATGGGGGCCACGGGCATGAATCATGGACGTGCGGGCGATGTCCATGACCAAGCCAATGCGAGCCACCAGTGGCGAAACCCCTCTTAGTAACCCCCAAGTCCCCACCCCCTTTCAACCACCCCCCCTTGACCTCACTCCCCCGTTCAGCCGCCCCGTAGAACCTCACCCCGGCCCCCCTTTCTTCCTCCACACCCCTGCCCCACCCACGGTAGTCCCTGCAGCGGGGTCTCTGCTGGCGGGGTCTCTGCTGGCGGGGGCTCTGCTGGCGGGGTCTCTGCTGGCGGGGGCTCTACTGGCGGGAGTCTCTTCTGGCGGGGGTCTCTGCTGGCGGGGGTATCTGCTGGCGGGGGTCTCTGCTGGTGTGGCGGGGTCTCTGCTGGCGGGGGTCTCTGCTGGCGGGGGCTCTGCTGGCGGGGTCTCTGCTGGCGGGGGTCTCTGCTGGCGGGGTCTCTGCTGGCGAGGGTCTCTGCTGGCGGGGGCTCTGCTGGCGGGGGTATCTGCTGGAGGGGGTCTCTGCTGGCGTGGCGGGGTCTCTGCTGGCGGGGTTTCTGCTGGCGGGGGTCTCTGCTGGCCGGGGTCTCTGCTGGCGGGGGTCTCTACTGGCGGGGGTCTCTGCTGGCGGGGTCTCTGCTGGCGGGGGCTCTACTGGCGGTGTCGCTGGCGTTGTAACTGCTGGCGGTACCGGAGGCGGCTGGCGCTGGTGCTGGTGCCTGGTGTCGGTGCTGGTGCTGATGCTGGCGGACGTCCCGCCGTCACCCCTTTCCCCCTTTTCGCCTCCCCCCCACAGTGCTCCGCCGCCACTCCCTTCCTCTCCTCCCTCTGCCCCCCAAAGCGACCGCCGCTGCACCTGCGAACAGTCGCGACGGGGGGGGGGGGGGGGGAGACGGGCATGGGGCGGGCGAGTAGGCGGGTTGCGCAGATGGGTTGCGCGAACTGGGTGCGCAGGCTCCAGTGCAGGCGGCCGCCGCTGGTGTGTCCAGCTGGCGCGTCGGTTGGCAAGGTGGCTGGTGGTCCGCCGCCACGCCCTTCCCCCTTCCCTCTCTCCCCCCACATTGCGACCGTCGCTGCACACGCTTACAGCTGCGAGCGGTTTTCTGCTGTGGGGACCCGCGCACAGCCCCCGCCCGTCTCGTCGCGTCGCCCTGCAGGCCGCGCGCGCCCCCCCTCCCGTCCGTCGCGGCGCCCTGGGGAGTAGCGCGCGGCCCCCTCCCGTCCGTCGCGGCGCCCTGGGGAGCTGCGTGCGCCCCCCGCCCGTCCGTCGCGGCGCCCTGGGGAGTCGCGCGCGGCCCCCGCCCGTCCGTCGCGGCGCCCTGGGGAGCCGCGCGCGCCCCCCGCCCGTCTGTTGCGGCGCCCTGGGGAACCGCGCGCGCCTCCTCGCCCGTCCGTTTCGGCGCCCTGAGGAGGAGCGCGCGGCCCCCCTTCTGTACCGTCTCCCCCCCCCCCCCCCCCCCCCCCCCCCCCTTCCCCCGTGCTGCCCATTCCTCCCGTGCCGCCGTGCGTTCCGCGGTGGTGGGGGGTGTGGGGTGGCAAGCATGGGGGTGCGCGGTGTGGGTGTTCCCCTCCTCCTTGTTCGTCTCCCACTACTGCAGCTGCTGCTGAGGGGGGTGGAGGTGTGGGAGCCGCGGGGAGTGGAGGTGGGGGGGTGACGTGGAAGTAGAGCTAGGGTTTCTGCAGGGGGTGTGTGATAGGGGCGTGGGGCAGTTGGCGGAGGTTGAACGGAGGTCGCAGTCGTGTCGCCAGCAGCACCAGTAGTCCGGAGGCTACAATCTCCGGTAGTCGCCAGTCGCCTGTGGGTCAGTTGCTCCAGTCAGGAGGCTACAATCTCCGCGGAGCCAGTTACTCCTGTAGTCCGGGCCTTTGCTTCGGTAGCCACTGAGCCAGCAGCTCCTGTGTGTCTGCAGCTTCAGCAGTCGCCTCCCATCTTCTCGCCCCCACAGTCTCTCCTCCTCCTCACTTGCCCTCTGTGATAGCCACTAGCTTTGCTTGTAATTGTGAACTACTGCTATGCCTGCTCATTGTACTGATTACACCCCACTTTGGCTATGGGGGTGTGTCAGAATGTTATTATCTAGCCTGTAGTGGGGTGCTCTATAGCGAGTACAACCCAGTTAGGGTTTGCTATATGTATCCCAACTGCTGCTAGTGAAACCCCTCCTTTCTTCAATTCTGTTTCTGCCTGCTAATCTTAACACAGTAGTCAGTGTGTACAGACTCGACCCAGGCTGACGGGTGAACGTGGCCAGGTGGCGGCCGGTCCGGGAGCACGTACAGATTGCCACACGCTACCGTCCAGGGGTGAAGGTGTCAACCCCCGCATCCTGGAGGACTGCAGTGCTCACCAAGTTCGTAGAGAACGAGGGGAGGTGGAGACCTGACAGTGACCCAGACAGAACCGCTGGACAGGGCAGAACAGTGGAGGAACGTGCAAGGACTGGGCCCCCAGAGGGGTCAGCCAAAGACACAGCCACAGGTGCAGTAAGCGGTGTGACTGTGGTACTGTCGCGAAAGAAACAGCGGGAGGCACCTGAGTCAAGCGTGAAGGTGTGCAAGGCCGCAGCAGACGCAGTACCAGAGAGAGCAGACTCACCAGCACCTAGGGCAGCAGACTCACTAGCACCTAGAGCAGCAGCCTCTATACCTGGGTCTGGCGGCATACACAGGTAACAGTCACCCTCAGCACTAACCGTCAATGCATACATGGCAGATAGGATAGCATCAAAGTCTAGAGCAAAGATATCAACATTTTGCCTAAGCAGCGCCGCCCAGTCGGGGAGCTCAGCCGCGTCGGGGAGCTCTGCGCGGAAGGCGTCGGTAAGGCGGTAGAAGCAGCGGTGCTGAGTGTGAGACCTCCCGCATGTCTGACCAGTGCGGTCACCTGTGCGAATGACATACGGGCAGGGACCACTACCCCCAGCCGCCCCACGCTGAGCAAACCACTCACGGAGCTCCTGAGACGAAAGGGGCTGACGCTGCTGCTGCCGCTGGCCACCTCCAAGGCCTCCCCTCTGGCTGGTGCCACCCCTGCCGCCCCCACTGCCGCCGCCTCCACCCCCACTGCCGCCACTACCGCCGCCACCACCACTGCCGCCACCACTCCCACTGCCGCCACCACCGCCGCCACCTGCCCCGCCGCCCCCACCACCACTACCTCCTCCACCGCCACCCCCACCACCGCCTCCACCGCCCCCACCACCGCCTCCACCTCTGCCGCCCCCACCGCCCCTGCCTCCCCTGCCCCTACCGTTGCGACGCCTCCCACTAGGGGCAGACGCAGCTCCTACCTCCTCAGCACGAAGGTAGTCAACAGCTGCAGCAGAGGCGACTGAGGGGAGAAGGGGGGAGGGCGAACATCCCTCAAAGAAGAGGGTGCGAGGAGTGTCACGAGAAGCACCTACAGCGACTATGCTAGTCTCAGCTGCTAGGAGGTGCTTCTCGAGCAGGTCGACAGTGAGGTCGGTGGGGTCAAGAGCTAGGAGGAGGTCCCTGACTGCGGTAAGAGAGTCGGGGAGGCGGGTGACTATGAAGTAGAGCGTGATGTACATGGGGGGGGGGGGGGGGGGTTCTTGGTGAGAAACTCGGCGAGGAGAGCTGCACGGTAGCGAGTGTCACTAGTGCGAAGGTGAGTGACTAGGTCGGCTACTGTGGCAAAGGCGGACAGGTCTGGGAATAGGTAGGGCAGGAGAAGGTGGCCTAGAGCAGCAGTGGCCGGGGAGGAGTAACGAGCGACTACAGCGTCGTACAGTGCTTTAGCTGTCTTATGCTGGCCAAAGTGGGCGCGTTCGCCTAACGGCAGCTTTTTGCGAACAGCTAGGCGAGCAGCAGCGTCACGGGTAAGCCACTGTGAGCGGGTCGCACCTTCAGCTGTAGCGGCAGGGGCGGGCGAGGCGCCAGAAGTGAGGTCAAACAGTGAGGTACCGTCCTTAGAGTCTGTCAGCAGGAACAGCTGTAAGTCGTCTAGCCACGCATTGAATTCTATCGGGCGGCCCTCCGAATCAAAGGTGAGAACGTTGAGAGTGGCCATAGCGATCGGAGAAGTCGAGCGCGCTAGCAGCACGCAGGCAGGGCTAGGCAGGGGAGTGCGCTAGCAGCAGTGCAGCAGAGAGCGGCGCGTGGCGCGCACGGCAGGGTAGGGCGTGCCACAGGGCAGGGCGCGCACGGCAGGGCAAGGGCAGAGGCGCGCGGCGGCGAGGCGCGCGGGCAGGTCAGAGGCGCGCGGCGGCGCGTTGCGCGGGCAGGGCAGAGGCGCGCGCGTGAGCAGGGCAGAGGCGTGCGCGCGGGCAAGGCAGAGGCGCGCGCGCGGGCAAGACAGAGGCGCACGCACGAGCAGGGCAGAGGCGCGCGCACGGGCAGGGCAGAGGCGCGCGCGCAGGCAGGGCAGAGGCGCGCGGCGCGGCGCGCGGGCAGGGCGACGCGGCGCGCGGCGCGGGCAGGGCAGGGCGTGCTGCAGCAGGTGGCGCGCAACTCAGCAGGGCGCGCTGCAGCAGTCGGCGTGCACGCAAAGCAGAGCGCGCTGCAGCAGGCAACGCAGGGCAGGGCAGGACAGTGCAGGGCAGGGCAGTACGAGGTGATCACACTAGCGCGACGGGTGGGGTAGCGCTACTCGGTGGGCCCTAAGAGATCGGTCCTAGGCTAGGACCTGCTCTGAAACCATGTCAGAATAATGAACAGGAATGGATGAACTAGCAGCAGGATGGGTACAAGTAGCAAACCCTAATTTGGGTTGTACCCCATATGGGGTACCCCATATGGGGTACCCCACTACAGCCTACACAACAAGCAGCACATAGTTTGACACGCGGATGCTTCAGTTACTCTTGCATGGATTCCCTAGTACACCTCGTGTACAGGCAACCCTTGCACACCTGCAGAAGGTCGGCTGCACCTCCCGCACACCCGACCACGAAGTCAGTTTTGCCCATGCGAGGGCGGGGCCAAATTCCTTCAATAGGTTGCAGCTGTTGGCTTGCTGGCTTGTCTGACCACCATATGTGTTGCATATGTTATGTCTGGCCTCCATGTTGTTGAGATGTACAACAACGTCCCCACTTGCTTCATCACCAGTTGTCTGTCAATCTTGTATGGTGACTCTCCTTGCAGTCCAGGCTCCTTGGAGATTGGCGTATGAACTTTAGAACGGCTCCCTTCCATCCCGAAGTTTGCCAAGGCATGAGAGATGTACTTGGTGAGTCCCAAGGAGATTGTGTCAGTCTCAACAGCAACGTTGAGGCTCAAAAACTGCGTCACGGTATTTTCGATGGTCAATGTGAAGTACTTCTTCAAGTGCTGAATCACTGCTTGAATTCGCTCCTCATCATCAGATTGAATAAGAATGTTGTCCACATAAGTCAGCAGCCACACCATGTCTTTCCATATTCTTTTGCAGATGAACATGGAGGGGTCGTATCCTGACTGCATCATGTTCAGCTCCAGCAGCACTCCACGTAAGTGCTGATGCCACAAGCGTGGTGCCTGTTTGAATCCGTATACGCTGCGCTTGAGTTTCCAGACCTTGTCTCCATCTCGTCGTGATCCTGGCGGTCTCACATGCACGTCCTTGTCGATTGGTGTATACAGGGACACATTGGGAATGCCAAGTTACACCACTTTTCACTTTGTGGTAGATGCGCCAGCAACGAACATGCGCGAGGTGAATCCTTGGCTGACAGGTGCGTACGTCTCATCATATGTTCCCCATGTCTGTCCACATCCCTTCACCACCCATCGCGCTTTGAAGCGATTTGACTGTCCATGCTCGTCACGTTTCACACATCGCGCTGCTGTCTCTATGTGTCTTGTCCAGGTCTGTCTATTTGGCTTCTCCCACTTGCTGGTGGCCAAACAACACATCCAGCCCTATACTGTTGTCCATCACTTGCTCCTCTCTCCCGAGCACAGTCACATTGGGTTGAAGTGAACTCGACGTGCAGTTGTATCCTAGCCAGCCAACGGGATCCCATCGGGTGGGTAGGCATAGTCATGAAGATGACTGTCTCAGTCTCTGTCTTAATGTCTTCAGCCCATCAGGGATGGAAACATCTGCTGCAGGTAAGTCACTTGTTGCAGTTCCTTTATCTGAATCGGTTGCATCATCAATCGGTGAGTCCTCATCGGATGAGTTAGATTCCCGTCCATGTGTGGCTAATGTACCCGGGGTTGCGGAAAAAGGGTCAAACTTGGACCCAATGCCTTCTCCCCCTGAACTCCAGCCACCAATGTGAGGTGAGACTTTATCCGTGTAGCGTTGGTGTTCGAGCAGAGTCCCAGCGTCAGGCAGCATGAGATCGTAAAAAAAGCGAGCTGGACAAGTGTCCTTTTCCACGTCGCTTGCCAAGTCCCGCACAATCCACGCTTTCGGAATGTGGGAGATGCCGAGAAACATCCCAACTGCCTTGCGGCTCAAACTTGCCAAAGCTGCCTTGCGGAGGATTGTATTAGCAGAGACAGCCAAAGGTATGTGCCATTGACACATCAGCTCCTTTTCCCGTCATCGTGAATCCTTTCAGGAAAATGGGACTTCCGAGTGAAGACCGCAGCAGATGACACGATTGAGTGCTTCAAGGCGTACTGGGTCGTACACGACTACGACCAAAGGCATAGCATTGACTTCGACCCGGTCAGCCGTCACACTTCCATCAGGATCTTGCTCGCCATCGCCGCAACACGACACCTACCGCCCCGACAAATTGACGTGAAGAACACACTCCTTTATGCGTTAGTGGGCACAATAATCTACGTGGAACAGCCGCACAGATACGGCGAAGGCGACTCACGTGTGTGCCAGCTGCGGAAATCCCTCTACGGGATCAAACAGGCGCACAGGCTCTAGCAGCAACACCTGCACATAATTTTGCTCGAGATAGGCTTCAAGCAACCGCCCCACGATCCCGGAATGTACTGCCGAGATCTTTGCGGTGACTACATGTTACTCACGGTCTATGTCGACGATCTGCTCTATACAGGGTCAAGCAACGAGCTGCTTGAACAATTCGAAAAGAACCTGGCGGGCGCGTTGACATTACATCAACTATGACATGAAGCAGTTTCTTTGCATCAACATCTCTTACGCGCCAGAAGCCACACACCTCTCAGCAGCCAAGTATGCAAAGGAACTTTGTAAACGTTTTTTTATCGCGCCTGCACCGCTCTCCACTACTTACCGCACTCCCGGACCGAACCACAAGCCCGACAACAAAGCCATGTCTCCCACTGGACTCCAGACTTACCAACGGCAGCTAGGATGTCCGCTCTTCGCCTCTGTTACCTGCTGGCCTGATCTTTCGTACATCGCGAGCCAACTGGCTCAGTACTCCCGCAAACCGATGGCTGAGAATCTTCTAGATCTTCAGCGCGCTCTGCAGTTCTTCATCTCCACGCCCAACATTGAACTCTGCCACTCCACAATTGCAACCCCGTCCTTCAACCTCACTGGCTACGTGGACGCCGATCATGCTGCTGATTCCGACAATCGACGGAACATAACCGGTTTCCTGTTCCGACTCGAGCCCACAGGACTCATCTCATGGAACCCGGAGAAGAAAGAACTGGTTGCACTGTCATCGGCGGAAGCTAAATTCATTGCTGCAACAATAGAAGTTCGCGAGGGTCTTTATTCTTAGTAACTAAACACAGCGGAATGAGTTGGATTGATTGGGTTGGGGTACAAATACCTAACCCTAACTCTTTATACCCCATATAACATGACCCACTAGAGGCTATAACATTTGACACACCCCCATAGCCTAAGTGGGGAATGCCAAGCAACAAGAAACGCAACCTAAGGTCACAAGACCAGTCACAAGCAAGAGAGAAAACAAAGCTCAGGGTGGATCACAACGTCACCACACAGTCTGAGCACAAACAAAGGGCCACAAGGCTAGTTCAAGAGTGTACAAGCTAATATATATGGTACACACAAACAAGAGGCAAGAACTCACTACTGCAGTCTACTAGACCCAGTCTCAACGAGGCCTAACTGCAGACAAAACCGGCGGTGGTCACAAGGCTGAAGGGCCTTGGTGAAGATGTCTGCAGTGTTGGCCTCGGAGGCCACAAAGTCCAGACGAGCCTGTCCGCATCTCTGCAACTCTCGAAGGAGGAAGTACCTGACGTCGATGTGCTTCACTCTGCTCTCCAGTCAAGGCTCACGACACAAGAGAATCATCGCCTTGTTGTCAGCAAACAAGGTCGGTGCAGAGCTCGGCCGCTCACCAAGGTCAGTGAGCAAGAAGGTCAACCAGCGTAGCTCCTGTGCAGCAAGGGCTCCAGCGTAGATCTCGGCCTCTGCGGTACAAGTCGCAACAGAGGAGGACCGAGTGGACCTCCACGAAACAGCTCCAGAGCCCAGGCTGAAACAGTAACCCTGCGTAGACCTCTGAGTCTCAACGTCGTCGACGTAGGAGGAGTCACAGTGACCGGTGAGTACAACTGGTTGTGTCCCTCCAAGTACAAGCCCCATGTCTGATGTCGCGCCGAGGTACTTCGCCACCCTCTTAGCCGCCGTCCAGTGAACAGGACGGTGTCTCCCAGTCGCAACAAAGCAAGAAAGGATGCTAAGAGGGAAGGCGAGGTCTGGGCGAGTACACGTCATCAGGTACATGAGGCAGCCCACCAGCTCTGCGTAGGGACCACTGGGCTTGAACGACTTGTCAGGAAAAGGCCCAGTGAGTCTGTGGTCTACAGCAAGAAGGGTGGGTGTAGGAAAAGAGTGCTGAAGCCCGAACCACTGAAGGACCTGCTGCACCATGTGTGACTGAGTCAGAGTGATGGTGCGAGCGGCTCTGTCCCTGGAGATCTGCAGGCCAAGGTAGCGGCGCAGTTCCCCAAGGTCAGTGCAGGTGTGTCTCTTGTGCAGTTCGGACTTCACCTCCGCCAGTGCAACTGTGTCGGCTGTGGCAAAAACCAGGTCGTCAACGTAGACGAGAACGAAGAAAGGTGTGCGCCCACGACGAACAAACAGCGACGGGTCGGCGGAAGACGGCTCAAACCCGAGGTCGGACAGAGTAGAGCGGAGAGTGTCGTGCCACTCACGGGGTGCCTGGCGGAGACCGTAGACCGGTCGTATGAGGCTCCACCGGGTCCCAGGCGGAAAGGTGCCAGTGAAGCCCGGAGGACGACGCAGCCAGATCTCCTCGTGTAGACTGCCCTGGAGGAAGGCAGTGGAGAAGTCAAGAGAGTGTAGCTCGTAGTCTCTCTGCGCTGCTACGTGCAGTAACACCCGAAGAGTGGTCATCTTCGGGGTGGGCGCGAAGGTCTGAAAGAAGTCAACTCCCTCACGCTGACTGAACCCTCTAGCCACGTAGCGTGCCTTGAAGACTGGGGGAGATCCCGGCGGCCGCTTCACCTTGAAGATCCACATGCCGTCAACTATGTTCGCCCCTGGGGGGGGAACCTCGTCAAAGTAAGTGCTTGTGGACCTGTAGGAGACCATCTCTGCGTCCATGGCAGCTCTCCACTGAGAGGCCCAAGGCCCTGACACTGCCTCAGCGTAAGTGCGAGGAGTAGGTATGTCAGGAGCGTCGGGGTCTCCCTCAGGAGCGAGGCATGGCACAGAGATGAGGCGAAGCAGCTGCCAGGAACTCTAGCTCAAACTGTCTGTCCTCTAGGACGTCACAGCCAAAGGCAGACTCACCCCCGGCGGACAGAGGACGGACAGGAGGAGCGGCCACAACACGAGTGGCGTAGTCAAGGCGACGCGTGGCAGTAAAGTCAGTGACAGCGGCAGTGAGGACCGCGACGGAGGAAGGAGAGGCACGAGGGTCTGTAACAAAAGAGGTGAGAACACGAGAGAGAGTGGGGCGGTACGTGCGGTAGTAGTCAGTGACCGGAGTGGACAGGGAGGCAGTGAGGGACGACTCATGAGGACGAGGAAGAACAGACGGAGGAGGACGAGGAGGACTAGGACGAAACAACACGGTACGGAGGTCAGGGACAGGTGACGAAGGACGAGCACGAGGGGGACGAGAGGTCCAAGTGTGGGCGAGAGGAGAGGGAGACGGAGGAGACTGAGAACGAGGGAACACAGCCAGAGCTGAGTCCGGAGGAGGAAACGTAGGACCGAACACAGGAGGAGAGGAGGGGAGACCAAGGGCCCGAAGGCCAGAAACAGGGGCCGGAGGCTACTCCGGCTGCTGCGGCTGCTGCTGCTGCTGCTGCTGCTCCCGCTGCAACTCCAACCGCTCACTCTCCACCCGCTGCTGAACCTCCGACCTCTCACGTTCCAAACGCTGCTGGTCCTCACGCTCTAGACGAAGAAGGGCCTGGTAACGAGTCGGGTAGGGGTGAGGAGGAGGAGTGGTGTCAGGAGACGCAGCAGAAGAACCGGCTCCGTCCTCGACAGTACCCGACTGAGCACCCCCAGAGCGAGTACCTCCCGCGGCAGCACGACCAGCACCTGTAGGAGGTGTACCCGCACCCCCAGTCGCGGTGCCTCCAGAGGCACCAGCATCAGCCCCAGACTCTCCAGCTCCAGAAACACCACCAGCTCCAGCACCACCACCAGCTCCAGTACCCTCGGAACAGGCAGCTGCGGCAGGTGCACGCTCAGCGCCAACGCCAACACCCCCAGAACTGGCTGCTCCTGTAGGTGCACGAACAGCTCCAACGCCAGCACCCCCAGAGCGAGCACCGCCAGAGCCCTCACCTCGAGCACCAACACCCTCAGAGGCCGCAGTGGCCGGTAAAGGAAGCGCTGACGGCTGCTGCGGAGGCGGTGAGGACGACTGTGGGGAAGGAGGAAAGATCTGGGGGGGTACCGAGGGGGGGGGGGAGTAGCGTGGGACATACCAGACGGAGCGGGAACCGGGGGGGGTACCGGAGGAGTAGGGGCGGGAGGAGGAGCTGGAGCCAGGAAGAGGGGAGGGGGGGGAACCGGGAGACCTCGACAGGGGTACCGGACGTAGTAGGGGACGGACTCGTCGAAGCGGACGTTACGAGAGTCAAAGAACCGGTGGGAGGGAGGGTGGTAAAAGGTGAAGTTAGAGGAGCCCTCTGGGAAGCCAAGGAAGACACAGGGGACAGCGCGAGGCGAGATCTTGTCGGCAGAGGTGTCGCGGACAAGAGCCAAGCAGCCCCAGACACTAAACCTCGACGCAACACCAGGGGACCCTGTCCAAAGACTGGTCGGTGAAGCTCCTAGCCGAGAGACGCGTGGCCAGAGGTTCAGCTGGTGAGCGGCGTACCGAGCCGCGTAGGGCCACAGAAAATGGGGCGCACGGGCGTGGATCATGGAGGTGCGGGCGATCTCCATGACCAGGCCTAAGCGGCGCTCAGCAACCCCATTCTGCTGTGGAGAGGCTGGAAGAGTCCAAGACTGGGTGATGCCCTGCTCAGCACAGAATCTGGCGAGAATGCCGGAGCGAAACTCACCCCCATGGTCGGAGTGAAGACAACTGACACGACGACCGCGCGTGCCCTCGGTGGCGAGGAGCCACCGGATCAGCGTAGAAGTCACGTCGGACTTCTTCGCCAAAGGGAACACGGTGGTGTACCGAGAGTAGTCGTCAACGACCACCAGAAAGAAACTCTCCCGCCCAGGGCCACGGCGGGGAGCGGGGCCCCAGACGTCTAAGTGGAGAGTCTCGAAGGGCTCGGTGGCCGGACGAAGGGAGGAGGAGTGAGGGGTGGCGTGCAGCCGACCCTGGGCACAAGGACCGCACGGAGGAGCTGGGGACGGCTGAAGTGGCGGGAGGACTCGGGGGAGGCCTAAGACAAGACGCTGACTGGACATAGCGCGGAGACGAGGGAGGGAAGGGTGACCAAGTCGGTGGTGCCAGAGGAGGGAGGGTGGGCAAGCGACCGACACAAGCACGACGCAGCAACTACACCTGACACCGCAACCTGACTGGACCCGGCTACCTGGTGGGACGGGGGAACCTGACGGGGGTCGGTGCGGAGGGTGTACAGACCGGAGCCCGGCTCCTAGCGAAAAGTGGCCAAGGGGGCGTACGTGTCACCGTCCACACAGACTGCGGTGTCACCAGAAGGCTCAACCCAGACCCCGACGTGCTGTCTCGCCAGGGTGCCCACACCAACCAGGTTCCTAGAGAACGTAGGAACGTGGAGGCCAGTCAAGGAACCGGAAGGAGCAGCTGGGCACGGGAGTGTAGTGGCGTGAGTCGCAATGACCGGTCCCGAAGAGGGATCGGCCAGTGCTACAGGGACAGGCGCCGGTAGCGGAGAGAGAGTCGTGCAGTCGCGGAAGAAGCAGTGTGACGCTCCGGAGTCCAGTGTGAAGGAGAAAGAGGCGTCCGCCGAGGGAGTACCTGTACTAGTAGCTAAACAAGATCCTACACTAGCACCTACTCTAGCAATAGGCAGAGATCCTAAGCTAGGTACAGGCAAGTACACAGATCCAGGAGCACTATAGTCAACATCTGTATACATGGCATATGACCTAGCATCATCCATAGTCATATCAAAAACAGCAATACCACGAGCAAGAAGTGTCCCCCAGCGTGGCGGCGGGGGAGCGAGGGGCCGTGGTGCAAGAGGTAGAGGTCGTCGAGACGACTGAAGCAGCGTGCAGCAGAGTGGTCGGGGCGGCCACAGTACGAGTCCCAACGAGGACCCGTAAGGATCCAGTACTCACAGGGACCAACGTCGCGGCCGCCCGAGCGAGGTCCCCGACTGGAGGGGGCGCCACTGCGCCCAGTGCTCGGGGGACCCGTAGACCTCCACTGCTGCTGAGGGCCCCACTGCTGCGGAGGGCCCCACTGCTGCGGAGGGCCCCACTGCTGAGGCTGCTGCTGTGGCGGGCGCTGCTGCTGGCCCTGGCGCTGCTGCTGCTGTCCCTGCCGCTGCTGTTGTCCAGGCGGTGGTAGCTGCTGAGGAGTCGGCTGCTGCTACTGCTGGGACCCCTCACCACCAGTGAAAACTCCACCGTCGAAAGGGGGGCCCTCAGGTCCCGAGCCACCCCCACCACCGCTCCCACCACCTGCTCCACCGCCACCGCCACTACCCGCAACACCTCCAGTACCCCCCCCGCCCTTCCCGCCCCTCTTACCAGCCTTGCCACGTTTCTGCCCGCCTATTGACAGAAACAGCCGCCGTCTCCTCAGAGGCACAAGACGTGGGGGTGGCAAGTGAGGCAGAGAAGGTGGGAAGCTGTGGTACCACACACCCCTCAAAAAGACGAGGAGGAGGCGCGGAAGAGGCAGAGGCAACAGTGAGGAGGTTACTCTCGATCTTCGAGAGAGCAGTCTCAAGAAGATCGATGGTAAGCTCAGTGGGGTGCTTCAGAAGAAGCGCGTCGCGGGCTGTGGCTAGGCGGTCAGGGAGGCGAGTGACTAGCCAGTGAATAGTGAGCCACATAGGGGGTGGGGCAAGGGCAAGCTGGTCCTCAGTGCAAGCAGCGCGAAAGCGAGCATCAAGGGAGCGCAGGTGGGTAGCGAGGTCAGAGACAGTCTCAAAGGAGGCGAGGTTAGGGTAGATAAAGGGTACGAGGAGGAGACTGAGCGAAGCAGAGGAGGGAGTGGAGTAGCGAGTAACAATAGCCTTATACAGATCCGCAGCAGACTCGACCTGAGCGAAGTGGACTGCCTCTGTCGGCGGGAGAAGGTCGGCCAGGGCGAGGGAGGCAGCGGCGTCACGAGACTCCCACACGTCACGAGCGAGGAGCTGGCGCTGGTAGTCGGCCTCCTGCTCAGAAGTAGGCGGTGGGGTAGTGGGCAGCGGCTGAGGCTGCGGAGGGGCGGTCTGAGTGCCGGACGCGTGTGCGAACATGTGCACACCATCCTGCCGCTGGCTCTTAAGGTGGCGCTGCGCCTGCGTAAGCCACGTACTAAAGTCAATAGGTCTCCCTTCAGGGTCAAAATGAAGTACTCGGGAGGTCGCCATAGGGGGCGAAACTGAGAGAGCGCGGCTGCCAGCCGCGGGATGGGGAGACAGTCACTAACGTGTGAGCAGGCGCGGAGGCATGCAGGCGGGTAGGTGGCGCAGAGCGCTGGCTGGCGGGCGGCGCGGCGCGCTGCCTGGCGGGCGGCGCGGCGCGCTGGCCTGCGGGCGGCGCGGCAGGTCGACGGGCAGGCGGCGCGGCGGGTCGACAGGCGGGCGGCGCGACGCGCGGGCCTACAGGCGGCGTGGCGGGTCGACGGGCGGGCCTACGGGCGGCGCGACGCGCGGGCCGACGGGCGGCGCGACGCGCGGGCCTACGGGCGGGCGGGTCGACGGGCGGGCCTACGGGCGGCTCGACGCGCGGGCCTACGGGCGGCACGGCGGGTCGACGGGCGGGCCTACGGGCGGCACGGCGCACGGGCCTACGGGCGGCGCGCGGGCCTACGGGAGGGCGGTGCGGTGCTCTAGCGGACGGGCCGCGCTGCAGGTCGACGGGCGGGCGGCGTGGTGTGCTAGCGGGCAGCGCGGTGCGCTGGCGTGGCACGATGGCTAAGGCGTTTTAGGGCAAACGTAGAGGAAGGAGGCGGCCTAAGTCTAGGAACGACGACGACTAGGTGAGGCCTAGGAACGGCGAACCTACTGCTGATACCATCTTAGAAACTAAACACAGCAGAATGAGTTGGATTCATTGGGTTGGGGTACAAATACCTAACCCTAACTGTTTATACCCCATATAGCATGACCCACTAGAGGCTATTACATTTGACATTTATCTACAGGAGCTTCTACAAGAAGCGAAAAACCCAAGGGGAAGGTTGACTTGAGCTACTGGCCGACGGGTGACATGACAGCTGACTTTCTCACGATGCGACTGTCACGTCAGCAGTACCAATATTGCTCCGAACTCACCGGGGTAGTCAAGCGGGTGAAGGAGCGAAGGAGGGTGTTACGAATAGTAAAATGAGAAAGGATACTGTGCACTCTTGACAGCAGCAAGCGAAGCACGCAGTACCGAGGTTGAAGACGGAAGGCGGAATGACGCGAAGAGTCGCGTACAGTTACAAGCATCTGGACCGTCAGGGCGGACAGCATCAGGCAGCAGCAGTGGCGGGGATTCTGCCAGAGCAGTTCGTAACCGTCTCGAATCGCACGGTTGGATTTTGCTGCAATAAGGGAATGTACACCTCAAAGTACCGTACATGGCTAACCTAGGTCGTTCCGTATTCCCCTGTGCTATTATTCATACGATTGTATTTGCACGTTTTAATCATCTCAGTCATTTTACCGTTTAGCCCCGGATATAGGCGCATATGCGCTTATAATAAAATCATTTTTTTGAGGGGGGGCGCTTGTAATTGAGTAACGGCCATAAGCGCCGGCGCTTATATAATGACAAATACGAAATTGTATTTTTAGAGCACCAAATTGTTCATTTTCTTCTTGCCATTTCAACCGAGTCGAAATGTTTTAGCGTCACAATGCAGAATCTCGCACAAGCGATATTCTGGGTTCACACACAGGCAAAGCCACGTCATTCCAGCACATCCTGACTGGACGCGCAGCCAGTCAGGTCTTCGCGAGTCAAACGAAGCGAAATTGAAATCTGACTCGCTGTAAAAATGGATTTCGTTACTGTTTTAGGCAAGAATTTAAATTCAAATCGCATATGCGCTTATAATAAGTAAAGGTTTTCTAGGGGGGGCGCTTATAATCGAATTCCGGCCATAGGCGCCATGCTCCAGATAGAAGCGCCGGCGCCTTAAATCGGACGGAGCCTATATCCGGGGCCATACGGTACATTCAATATGATCTGAGGTCAACGGCCCACCACTACCACACATTCTTTGCGAACCTTCCCGAGGCGATCCTAGGGGCGATCACCTTCTGGTCGCAGCACTAATTATACATCTTTGCCAATAAATTGGAGGTTTTTTGAGGAGGCTATATGAGGGCATGCTTTTATGTTTTACAGTGTGAACAATTCTCCTTCTGTAGACTGTCCCAACGCTAATCTGAGGCCTTGGTCATCCCCCCTAAATGAAGCATGATTTGATTGGAACGTTTGTGTGTTTTTATCGCCTATTTTTTCTAACAAGCTTGATTGCTGTAGAGACTCGCACTTCATTATCAAGATTTCAGATACGAGCACTTGCCAATCACATATGCGCCACCTAATCGAAAAGCAGTGATTTCAGATGCCGCCACCTGCCAACCGACATATCCGACGTTTCGCTAATTCCTCCTCGCACGTGTTTCACGTCACCAGTGACCTAAAACAGCTCAACAGCGGTGCGCCGTCCTGCTTGTCCTGAAACCGCATCGCCACGTTATGGGCACTGAAGCGTCGCGTGTCAGCACGGCTTCACTTTCTCCTACAACTCAATCTCAACATCCAACTAGAGTTCGTATTGCCACGGTCGAGCTTTGCGCTACGCGCTACTGACTCTAACATGATAGACACACACCGCACCGCATCTCTTGGTGGCGACTCCAACGGCCGGATTGCTGTCCCTCCCAGCCAAGCCGCGGTGGCTGGGGGGATAAGCAGTGTAGACATAAGATGGTATAAAAGTCCGCCTAGCAATCGAGAGCCTCATTCCCTCGAACCGAACCGAGAGCATCCCCTCTTGCATTCTCGAAGCTGCAGTTACAGCCCTTTCCGCCGTTGTTCTTCCAACTTCGGCTCCAGGCTGCTACCAGTCCGACCAGCAACCTTCTCAACTGGCCGGATTTTCTCAGGTCGCGCCGTGCGATTTGACCACCTCAGCTTCGTGAATGACCTTTACCCAAGTCTCATCAATCGACATGGACATTAAGGAGGAAGCTCGCGTGGTCGTCGAGAAAAGCGTCATCGCCGACCCGGCCCCTCTCGGGCTCGCCGCGTTCGCGCTGACGACGTACGTCCTCTCGTGCCACAACGCCGGCTGGGCTCCCGACGTTATCTGGGTGGGCCTCGCGTTCTTCTATGGCGGGCTCGCGCAGCTGCTGGCCGGCATGTGGGAGTTCAAGAAGAACAACACCTTCGGCGCCACCGCCTTTTCAACCTATGGTGCCTTCTGGATGGGCCTCGCCTTCTTCGTTCTCCTCAAGATTCTCGGTTACGTAAGTACCAATCAGAAACGTCCTTGTTCCGCGACAGTTTAGGATGCAATTTTGCACGTAGGTACCAAACAGGAAGTTTTTAATCCGGAAATTCACCATCGTGTGAACAGGGTTGATAGTAATCCCCGCTGCTCCTTCCTCTCTCGCATCTGTTACTGCAGACCACGATGCTTCAAGGCACGGACGTGTCGGAGGCTCTTGGGTGGTTCCTGTCGGGGTTCTTCATCTTCAACAGCTACATGACAGTGTGCGCGCTCATGACAAACCATGCCGTGCTGCTCGTGTTCGGCCTGCTCGAGGTCACCCTCATGCTGCTCTTCATCGGGAATTTCAACCACCAGCATGCTGGACAGGGCTGGGTCAAGGCTGGCGGATTCTTCGGCCTCTTCACAGCCATTGCTGGTGAGCGATTCTGTAGTGGCGTCGGCCGCAAATACCTTTTTCTGCCTCGCTGATTCCTCTGCCTAGTTGATTCCTCTGCCTCGTTGATTCCTCTGCCTCGTTGATTCCGGGAATTGCTGTGTGCCACGCAGTCTGTCTACTCTCTCTGACGCTTGTCCCCCTCTCTACACTTTTCACGCTCCGTGTACTTGTTACCAGCGTGGTATGCCTCTGGTGCAGCCTGCTTCAATGCGATGGCAGGCAAGACGGTTCTTTATGTTGGTAAGCCCATTCTCAAGTTTCAGAAGGTGTGACTAGGGAGTGGGATGGACTTTTAGCTGCCCAGTCGGGTTTGCTGCAGAGTGAGAAATTGTGCATACTGTAGCGTAGCGTGTTGCTTAATAGCTAGGAGTGGAACTACCGTAGTCAGTGACAGGTGTTTCCTCTGTTGCGTGACACATTGTGCTAGAATGCTCTTCTCCTCAATAAGGTTCTGGGTTGAATGTTTGTGACTTAGCTAGACACCTGCGCCTTGAGAGGGAGCTTCTTGTGACCAGAGATACGGTAGCTAAACGGGCTTTTCTAGGGCTCAGGAGTAGAATGGAACTGCATACCGTAATCTGTACTGTCTATGGATGGTCTGAGGCATATAGTTTTGCAACATTTACCGTAATCACCCGGATAAAAGACCCCCCGCAGTTAAAGACCCCCGGGTCTTTAATACGGGGTGGGGTCTTTTATTACGGTATGTTTTGAGTTATACCCCCCATTTTGGGTGAAATCTGTATAAGACCCCCCTTTTCCACTGAAACGGCTATTTCGCATGATTTTCATTAGTCTACTGATAATCCGGGTGCATTGCAGCACGTTAGCATAGCATCAAGGAACAGGTTAGACCCGCTTTCCCCCTGTAGCCATGTACCTACTCCACCCACTACCTCCACATCCCATCATCTAGCCATCTTCCTCCCCCGCCACCCACTCCTCCACCTCCTCCCCCTCATAGCGACCTGGGGCCCACCAGTCATCACCATCGTCGCTCCACTCATCCTCGTCTCCCACATGCCCCTCGGCATCAGACGGGCACATCCTTGTAGAAAAGCCCTCATCCTTGCTCGGCTGAGAAAAGCCCTTAGGATCTTTACAAGGCTAAACTCTGAGTAGAAGTATTTGTAGTTGCGGAAGCGTTTTAATGACCAGTGTTGAACCACCTTGCGCTAGTATGTGAGGGCATTATAGAAAAGTAATATAAGCTTTTATAAGATTACAAGGAATACGAAAGGGTGCAACTAATAACTGTTTTACTGTTGCTGTTGCGGTTCGATACAGTGACGACTCGGGCAACTGCTCAGTATCGAGTCAGTTGTTTGTCCTTGCTGTCGCGCTGTATTTGTCAATTCAAAGGTCGCTGACCTTTGACCTTCGCGTAACCTCCAGCAGTTACTTCTCTTGTCAACCTCCGATGGTTGACTCGCCGTTGCTTCGTTGTAGTTCGCTTCGTTTTCAGCTTGCTGTTGCGACACATCAGAAGCGTTTAAGTTACTTCTTTCCAACACTCCTCCACCTCCTCCTCCTCATAGCGACCTGGGGCCCACCAGTCATCACCATCATCGCTCCACTCATCCTCGTCTCCCACATGCCCCTCGGCATCATCCTCGTCGCTTGTGGAGGCATCAGCAGCAGCAGCCTCCACATCCGCTGCGTCGGCATCACCCACTAGCACTGCCTCCTCCTCTGCCTCCACGTACGAATCAGCGGGGGCGACAGCGGGGTCGGGGTAGAAGGGGTTGGGGATGAGCTCCTCCATCTCCTCCTACTGCACATCCTCGAGCACCTCCACCTCCGCCTTGTCCCGCAGATGAGCGAGGATCGGATGATCCTCGCTCCCGTCCTCGGGGTTGGAGATCCCGCAGGTGAGGAACGTCTGTCAGAATGCTATAATTGTCTAGTCTGCAGTAGGGTACTCTATAGTGAGTACAGCCCAAATTAGGGTTTGCTATATGTATCCTATCTGCTGCTAGTGCAACCACTCTTTCCTTACAGCCTGTGCCAGGCCCGCGCGCGGCCCGTACAGCCTGCGCCAGGCCCGCGCGCAGCCCGCACAGCCCGCGCCAGGCCCGCGCGCACCTGCCCTGCCGCGCGCGCGCCTGAACTGCCCCTGATGTCGCCCGCGCAGCTCCTACCCCGCCCCCCCCCCGCCCCCCCTTTTCCTCCATCCCCCTGCTGCTCGTGCAGCAGTGGGGGGGAGGTTATGGGGGTGGCGGGTATGAGTAATCTGCTGCTCCTCCTCCTCCTCCTCCTCTCTCTACCACTGCTGCAGCTGCCGCTGAGGGGGGGGGGGGGGGGGGGGGGGGTGTGGGGGAGCCGAGGAAGTGGCGCTAGGGATGCAGAAGGGGGTGTGAAAAGGGGGTGTGGGTCAATGGGGGGAGGTTGAAGGAGGTAGCCGTCATGACGTCAGCAACGCCAGTAGTCCGGGGCCCTTGCTCCGGTAGCCCAGCGAGCCTGCTGCGCCAGTCGCCCGTGGGTCCGTTGCTCCTGCCGCTCGTCTTAGCCGCGGAGCCAGTTACTCCTGTAGTCCGGGGCCCTTGCTCCGGTAGCCACCGTGCGCGCCGCTCCTGTTGCCCATGTGTCTACGGCTTCACCTGTCGCCTCCTATCTCCACTCCTCTCACAGTCCATCCTCCTCCTCACTTGCCTTCTGTGACTGCCTCTAGCTCTGCTTGTGCTTGTGAACTTCTTATGCGACTACTTGCTGTGCTGATCATACCCCACTTTGACTATGGGGGTGTGTCAGAATGCTATAATTGTCTAGTCTGCAGTGAGGTACTCTATAGTGAGTACAGCCCAAATTAGGGTTTGCTATATGTATCCTATCTGCTGCTAGTGCAACCACTCTTTCCTTTGGCAAACTCTCTCGACACTCTCTTGCCTAGCCTAAACCCTAGGCTCCTAGTCCTAAGTTAGGAACCTGTTTTAACAACGTCTTCCTCACCAATTCCTCAGGAACGTCGGCCCAGGACTCGTCGATCCACCTGAGCACGAGTTCGGGGGGGGGGGGGGGGGGCTTCTTCAGGTTGCCTGCGAGCGGCAACCACGAGCAAGGGGTGCGAGGTCAGTGGGGTGCAAACAGGGCGAGGTGCACACTGGCTCGGAGCGGGGACTGGGACTCACCAGCGGGCGTCTTGAAGGTGATCCCATCCTCCTCGAACCAGGTTGAGTAGCGGTGGCGGACCCCCGCTTTGAATGCGCGGTTTATCGACATGTCGAGGGGTTGCACCAGCGGGGTGCAACCACCAGGGATCACTGCACGAGTGAACTTGAAGAGGCACATTGTCTGGCCGACTCCTTCGGTGAGGTGCCCCCTGTAGGAGTCTAGCACCAGAAGCGCATCCTTGCGGCTGCCGCCCTCGTCCCTCAACGGTCGCAAGAACGGGACCAGCACTTGGGAGATTCAGTCCTGGACCAAGCTCTCGTCCATCCAGCCTCTCGCCTGAGCGCGAATCACGACACCTGCTCACTCAACAACGCCCGTATTAGACAGCTCATTGCATCACGGAAAGGGGTAAAGAAGCTCTGTACTGAAGACCACTCACCTCTAGGGACTTGAATCTTGAACAGGGTCTTTCGCCTGAACACAACGTACGGCGGGAGCTTCATCCCGCTAGCCGTCACCGCCAGAAGGACTCCACCTTCGCCTTGCAATCTGCATGTTACATCAAAGGTAAAGGTGTGAGTGACCGTGAATTCGTGCGACAACGTGCGACGAGAGAACAGCGTGCTCATCGTCAGCTAGTTTCTGCCCCATTTTAGTCTTCACACGCTTCGCCAAGGACCACTTGACGCGGAAGCGCCAAGTCCAGCGGTTTGATGCGCGCCAGTCCACCCTCGGGTGGCGCTGCGTCATGTACGTTGTAGACCACTTCTGGATCATACTCACCGAAACGGGCAGTCCCTTAGCGCGGTGCGCCAAGAACTTACGGTACACAGCCCTCTCCATGAAGGGCCACTTCGCCTTTCGACCCGCACCAACTAGGCGACGACGACACCCCGCGAAAACAAGCAGACGCTCCTTCAGCTTCCGCCACTCGCGGATCTGCTTCGGCTGAACGTTGGCGAGCCTTGCCAGGCCACGAATGCCGAGGTCTGGCTGCGTGTCTAACATCGCCAGCCAGTAAAGCTTCTCCCTGGCTGTGTACGCGTGCCGCGCCTTCTTCGTCATACGGTGGCGAGGAGAGGGAGGGGCAGCGTCCACCACTCTCTTCTTCTTGCCTTGCGGCCTACTAGACTGCGTAAACACGGGGACCTTCACTTTGGGGAGCAGAGATCAAGGGGCACGAGTGCTACCCGAGGTCTTGCTCGAGGATTGCGAGTTCGTTGGCATCACAGGCCTTGGCGACTGCCTAACACACGAGGATTCACGGACGGGTGTGACGCGAGGGCAACGCGAGTGCGACGCCCCTGAATCTGGAGACGTAACCATGATAGTGGGATGCTAAACAGGGAAGTGACGAGGTGTGCCACAAGTATAGACTCTTTATCTTGCACATATTAAGCAGCCAGACACAGCCTGCCGAGCAGTCGCGATCATCGTGTAGGTGGTGGGAAACATGGCGGCGTGTGAGAGAGCATCTACTGCCAGAGACGTGACTCTGGATGTGCAAAGGAGCAAACCGTGCTCTTTCTAACGACGTGCCACCACCCCACGCAGCGTGCATGGGGTGGTGTTGCCGAGGAGGCAACGCTCGGCGCGCCTGGCCGTGGCCACGTCAATCGCGGCAATATCAGACGTCGTGGCAACCAGCGACACTGGGCCAATTAGTAAGCCCCAATCAGAATCACCAGTGAAGTGGCCCCCAAGCCTCGAAGAGCACACTCTCGTGGGATGGGTCTATTTTACAAACGGGGCAAACATGTACAACATGCTGGTGTTTCATTCAAACCTTCAAAACTAAGTACTTATGTGTATACCCGGGTCTTATAAAATTAGTACACTATATATAGACCCCACTGGTTTTTTTCTTGAAATATTCATAAGACCCTAGGGTCTTTTATCCGGGCGATTACGGTAGCTCCCCACCCCAACACATCGGGAAGCAGCAACATACCGTACCGTCCTATCAAATGTTGTTGTTTGTTGTAGGCAACAGTGAGGTGCTCTTTAGTGAGTACAACAATTTTAGGGTTTCCTATTTGTACCCCTTGCTTTGCTAATCGCAATCATTCCATTGCACTTCGTTCTTAAGATGGTATCATGAGTAGGATAGATCCTCGCCTAGCCTAGCCCCGATCGCGCCCTAGCGCCCTCCGCGCCCTAGCGCCCTCCGTACCCTAGCGCCCTCCGCGCCCTAGCCCCTCCGCTCCCTAGCGCCCTCCGCGCCCTAGCGCCCTCCGTGCCGTCCGCACCCTCCGCGCCCTCAGTGCCTCCGCACCCTCCGCGCGTAGCCCGCACCCTCCCCTCACGTGCGCGCCCTCCTTAGCCCGTCACGCGCCCCTCGGCCTGCCCATCGCGTGCGCCTAGGCCAGCCCGTTGCGCGCGCCCTAGACCAGCCCGTCGCGTGCGCCTAGACCAGCCCGTCGCGCGCCCCAGGCCAGTCCGTCGCGCGCGCCCTAGGCCAGTCCGTCGCGCGCGCCCTAGGCCAGCTCGTCGCGCGCCCCAGGCCAGTCCGTCGCGCGCGCCCTAGGCCAGCCCGTTGCGTGCCCCTAGGCCAGCCCGACACGCGCGACTCCTCCCTCCGCGCCCTCCGCGCCATCCGCGCCCTCCACGCCAGTCGCGCCCTCTGCGCCCTCCGCGCCTTATCCGCGCCTCCGCCCGTGCACCCGCCCTCCCCTTCGCCCGCGCCCTGCCTTAGCCCGCGCCCAGCCTTAGCCCGCGCCCTCCATCTCCGCCCCTGCCCTTAGCACGCGCCCTGCCCTTAGCCTCTGCCTCCCCTGCGACATGTGCGCACCCACCCGCACAAGGCACTCGTCCCTTTCCCCACCACCGCCCTGTTCGCTGGGCCCTAACCATTCCTACTGCCATTGGTCTCTAGTTCAGCGGCTGGCAGCCGCTTCTCTCGCCGGCCGCCTAGGTTAGAGCCGTGTAGTCACTAGCTCCTCGCCTCTAGCGCTCATATCTGAAGTTCCTCGCCGTCTCACGCCTAGCCTAGGTCCCTCCGTGCTCCTAGCCACTAGCTCTGCTGGTCTCTTTCATCTCCACTCCTGGCGCTCCTCAATTTCTCTCCTCATTCCTATCTCCGACTCCTCCGTGCTCCCGCCGCCTCTAGCCTAGCCTCCAGCATGGAGTCCCGCCGCCTTCGTTTCGATGCGGAGGGCCGCCCGATAGAGTTCAGTACCTGGCAGCGCCAGGCCACGCGCTACCTCACCAGCCAACGTCAGGACGGCGCCACCCTGTGGGTCCACGCATCTGGTGCCCTCAAGGCGCCCCTGTCTCCCGACCCCCTCCCGACCGACCCGGAGCCGACTCCTGCGGCGCAGGTGGACTACAACTGTCGTGTCTTGGCAAGGGACGTGTGGGACTCTCGCGACGCTGCCACTGCTCTTGCGCTGACGGAGCTCCTCCCACCGACTGAGGCCGTCCACTTTGCCCATGTGGAGACTGCGCAGGGGATTTGGGATGCTGTTGTTGCGCGCTACTCCACCCCTTCCTCTGCCTCCCTCAGTCGCCTCGTCATGACGTTCGTGTTTCCCGACCTTGGCTTGTTTGCGACTGTGTCCGACCTCGTGACTCACTTGCGCTCACTTGACGCCGGTTTCCGTGCGGCCTGCACCGATGCCCAGCTTCTTGTTGCTCCCCCCACCCATGTGGCTCACTGTGCACTGGTTAGTCACACGCCTCCTTGACCGCCTCGCTACTACTCGCGACTGAGCTTACTATCGATCTCCTAGAGACCGCTCTCGGGAAGATCGAGAGTAACCTCCTCTCCGTTGCCTCCGCCACTGATGCAGTGCCCCCCCGTCTTTTTGCGGGGTGTGCCGCCCCCCAGCTTCCCACTTTCACTGCTACCCGCGCTCCTGCTGCTGTGTCGGTTTCTGAGGACACTGCTGCTGTCTCTGCCGCTGACTGGCAGAAACGGGGCAAGAGTGGCAAGAAGGGCGGGAAGGGAGGTGGAGGAGGCGGTGGAGGTGGAGGTGGAGCTGGGAGTGGTGGTGGTGGCGGCGGCGCCGGTGGTGCACCAGGAGGAGGGAGCCTTGGAGGAGGTGCAGGACAGACAGGCCCGCCTACGGGCAGTGTTCAGACCGGCGGGGGTGTCGGACCTCAGCAGCAGCAGCCACAGCAGCACCAGCCACAGCAGAGACAGCAGCAACAGCAGGGACAGCAGCAGCAGCAGGCACCGCAGCAGTTCCAGCCGTGAAGGCCCCCACTGCATTGGGGTCCGCAGCAGCACTGGGGCCCCCCGCCGCAGTGGGGTCCGGGAGGACCAGGGAGCTCCGGCCGCAGCAGCAGCAGTTCAAGCTGGGCCCCTCGCCCCCCTCGCCGTGACACCGGCCCATGTGACCACTGGTGCCTCACCGGACCGGGCAGCCCCTGTGTCTGCGGCCGCGACGACCACTATGCCGCGCGGTGCTTCCGCCGCCTCGACGACCTCTACCGTGCCTGTTGGGGCCCTGAGGCGATCGCTCCGCGCTGGGCTCGCCTGTTAGCCCGTAAGATTCATGTCTTTGATCTGTCTATGGATGATGCTCGTCAGTATGCTTTGTATGCTGATGTTGACTATAGTGCTGATGGATCTGTGTGCTCGCGTGTTCGTGGATTAGCTTGCTTGCCTCTTGCTAGCGTAGACTTGTGCCTCTCTAGTATAGGTGCTTGTGTTTCTGCTCTAGGTGCTTGTGTAGCTTTCACACCGGGTACACCACAGGCTGTGGCGTCTCTGTCTTTCACGATGGACTCTGGCGCGTCGCAGTGCTTCTTCAGCGACCACACGACACTCACACCGCTCCTTGCTCCTGTACCGGTAGCCCTGGCTGATCCTTCCTCAGGACCAGCCATGGCACGCAGCTCTACCACCCTCCCGTGCTCTATGGTCCCCTCTGGTGTCCTGCGCGGCCTCCATATCCCCTCGTTCACTCGGAACTTGGTGGGTGTTGGATACCTCCAGGACAGGGGGATCACTGTTACCTTTTTGGGGGGTGGGCGGACTGCAGTCTGTACGGACGCTGTCACTGGCAGAGTTTTGGCCACGTTCACCAGGGGGCCGCGCTCCGGTCTCTACGTCCTCCACACCGAGCACTCCCCGGTTTCCACGTCCGCTCAGGTCGCTGCGTCCCCCTAGGTTCCTGTGCCTCCGCCAGTTGTCGAGTCCAGTCAGGTAGTTGCGTCTCCTCCGGTTGTCGCGTCTGGTCAGGTTGCTGCGTCTTGCTCGTGTCGGTCTTTCACCCACCGGACCGTCTTGTGGCACCACCGTCTTGGCCACCCGTCGATCCCCCGCCCCCGCACTATGGCTAGTCACCGTCTTGTCTCAGGTCCCCCTCGCGTCTTCCCGTTTCTCCCTCCCTCGCCTGCACCGCCGTGCACTCCTTGCATCGCCGGCCGTCTCCGTGCCACTCCGCACTCCTCCTCCCTTCGTCCGGCCATTGCTCCCTTCCAGACGCTCCACTTGGATGTCTGGGGCCCTGCACCTACACAGGGACCTGAGGGGGAGCGCTACTTTCTGGTGGTCGTCGACGACTTCTCCAGGTACACCACGGTGTTTCCTCTCGCAAAGAAGTCCGAGGTGACTTCTACGCTGATCCGGTGGCTTCTAGCCACTGAGGGCACTCGTGGCCGTCGTGTCTCTTGTCTCCACTCTGACGTTGGGGGTGAGTTTTGCTCCGGCATTCTTGCCGGATTTTGCGGCGAGCAGGGCATCGTACAGTCCTGGACGCTGCCGGAGTCCCCACAGCAGAATGGGGTTGCTGAGCGCCGCATTGGCTTGGTCATGGACATCGCCCGCACGTCCATGATTCATGCCCGTGGCCCCCATTTTCTGTGGCCCTACGCGGTTCGCTACGCCTCTCACCAGCTGAACCTCCAGCTGCGCGTTTCGCGGCCGGAGGCTTCACCGACCAGTCTTTGGACCGGGTCCCCTGGTGTTGGGTCAGCCTTTCGTGTCTGGGGCTGCCTTGTGCTTGTCCGCGACACCTCTGCGGACAAGCTCTCGGCTCGCGCCGTCCCCTGTGTCTTCCTTGGTTTCCCGGTAGCCTCGGCCGACTGGTCCTTTTACCACCTGCCCCTCCACCAGTTCCTAGACTCTCGTGACGTCCGGTTCGGCGAGTCAGTGTCCTACTACACCCGGTACCCCTGTCGAGGTCTCCCGGTTCCCCCTCCCCCCCTTTTCCTCGCACCCTCTCTTCCCCCTGCTCCCGCTCCTCCGGTACCCCCACCCCCCCCTGGTCCTGCCCCGTCAGGTGTGTCTCACGCTACCCCTCTACCCTCGGTCGTGCGTCAGGTAGCGTCTCCCTCCCAGCAGTCCTCCTCACAGTCCCCTCAGCAGCCTTCGGTACTTCCGCGACATGTTACTGTGGACTCGGTTGGTGTTGGAGCTGGAGGTGCAGCCACTGGCGGTACTCGGTTTGGGGGTGCTCGTTTGAGGGGTGCTGGAGTTGGAGGTGCTGGCGCAGGTGGCTCTAGCCGCGGGGGTGCTGGAGCTGGAGGTCTTGGCACTAAAGGTGCTAGTTCTGGGGGTGCTGGAGCTGGAGGTGATGGCACTGGAGGTGCTAATTCTGGGGGTGCTGGGGTTGGAGGTCCTGGCACGGGGGGTGCTAGGACAGGGGGCGCTGGAGCTGGGGACCCTGACCCTGGTGGTACCCGCTCTGGGGACACGGGTACTGGGGGTGCTAGTTCTGAGGAGACTGGAGCTGGGGGCACTACGTCTGCGGAGAGCACTCCGCCTCCCCACCGCCACGACACGCGTTACCAGGCGGCCTGCCGGCGTGCGCGCGAGGAGCAAGAGCGGTTGGAGCGGGAGCGGCAGGCGTTGCGGCAGTTGCTGGAGCAGCAGCTGCTGCATCAGCAGCAGCAGCAGCGGCAGCCGCAGCAGCAGCCGCCGCAGCCACAGCAGCGGCAGCCGCAGCAGCAGCCGCCGCAGCCACAGCAGCAGCAGCAGCGGCAGCAGCCGCCGCAGCCACAGCAGCAGCAGCAGCGGCAGCAGCCGCCGCAGCCACAGCAGCAGCAGCAGCGGCAGCAGCCGCCGCCGCCACCGCAGCCGCAGCAGCTCCCTCTAGAGCGGCAGTTGTTCCCGCCCGTGAGTGGCCTCCGTGCCCTTGGTCTTCCCTCCTCTCCTCCTGTCCGCTCTCAGTCTCCCCTTGCGTTTGGTCCTACGTTTCCTCCTCCTGACGACCCTCCGGCGGTCTGGTCTTCCCCTCCACTGCAGTCTCCTCCTCCTGTTGTCCGTCACTACCGTGCCCGTCCTTGTCTCCGAGTGCTCGTCCCTCGTCCCCCGTTACCGACCTCCGCACTGCCCTCCTTTGTACGTCTCTTCGTCGTTCTCCTCCTCCGGTGTCCGTTCTCCCGTCTCCTCCTCCGTCTTCTCTTCCTGTCTCCCCTACTCCTATCTTCGACTAATACCGTGCTGTTCGCCCTGTTGTCTCCCGTGTTCTAGCCACTGGCATCACAGACCCTCGTTTCTCTCCGTCGTTTGTCTCGGCTCTCATTGCCGCTGTCGCTGACTTTGCCGTCGCCAGCCGCCTTGACTACAACACTCTGTCCGTCGGGGGTGAGTTTGCCCTTGGCTGTGACGTCCTAGAGGACAAGCACTCTGAGCTGGAGTACCTGGCAGCCGCTTCTCCCTCTCTCTGTGCCATGCTGCTTTCCCCTGAGGGAGACCCCGACGCCCTTGACATACCGACTCCTCGCACGTACCGTGAGGCAGTGTCAGGGCCGTGGGCCTCTCAGTGGAAGGTGGCCATGGATTCAGAGTTGGCGTCTTGGAGATCTGCAGGCACGTACGTCGACGCAGTCCCCCCTCCCCGGGAGAACGTAGTCGATGGCATGTGACTCTTCAAGGTGAAGCGGCCGCCTGGATCACCGCCGGTGTTCAAGGCGCGCGATGTGGCGAGAGGCTTCAGTCAGCGCGAGGGAGTTGACTTCTTTCAGACCTTCGCTCCGACCCCAAAGATGACTAGACTTCGGGTGTTACTCCACGTAGCAGCACAGCGAGACTACGAGCTCCACTCCCTCGACTTCTCCATTGCCTTTCTCCAAGGACGACTGCACGAGGAGATCTGGCTGCGACGTCCTCCTGGTTTCACTGGTACTTTCCCTCCTGGGACCCAGTGGAGCCTGAGGCGACCAGTCTACGGTCTCCGCCAGTCACCCCGTGAGTGGCACGGCACTCTTCGTTCCACGCTTTGTGACCTAGGGTTTCGCCCTTCCTCTGCTGACCCGTCACTGTTTGTTCGTGCCGGCTCCACTCCTTTCTTTATACTCGTCTACGTCGACGACTTGGTTTTTGCTACACCAGACAGGGCAGCTCTGGCTGAGGTGAAGTCCGAACTGCAGAAGAGACACACGTGCACTGACCTTGGTGAATTGCAGCGCTACCTTGGCCTGCAGATCACCAGGGACAGAGCCGCTCGCACCATCACGTTGACTCAGTCACACATGGTGCAGCATGTCCTTCAGCGGTTCGGGCTTCAGCACTCCACCACACAGCCCACTCCTCTTGCTGTAAACCACAGACTCACCGGCCCCTTCCCGACGAGCCCTTTGAGCCCAGTGGTCCCTACCCAGAGCTTGTTGGCTGCCTCATGTACCTGATGACCTGTACTCGCCCGGACCTAGCCTACCCTCTTAGTGTCCTCTCTCGCTTTGTTGGACCTGGGAGGCACCGTCCTGTTCACCGGACGGCTGCCGTGCGGGTGGCGAAGTACCTGGCGACTACATCAGGCATGAGGCTTGTGCTTGGAGGGACTCGGCCAGTTGAGTTGACTGGCCTCTGTGACTCTTCTTACGCTGACGACGTGGAGACTCAGCGCTCGAACCAGGGTTACTGTTTCAGTCTGGGAGCTGGGGCTGTGTCGTGGAGGTCCACTCGGTCGTCGTCTGTGGCTTCGTCCAAAGCAGAGGCAGATATCTACGCCGGTGCTATGGCTGCTCAGGAGCTTCGCTGGTTGACCTTCTTGCTCACCAACCTTGGTGAGCGGCCTCGCACTGCTCCGACCTTGTTCGCTGACAACAAGGCCATGATTCTCTCGTGTCGCGAGCCTCGATTGGAGACCAGGGTGAAGCACATCGACGTTCGGTACTTCCTCCTACGCGAGCTGCAGCGTCGTGGCCAGGTGCGCCTGTACTTTGTGGCCTCGGAGGCCAACACTGCAGGCCTCTTCACCAAGGCCTTGGCACCTGGTGATCACCACCGGTTCTGTGTGCAGTTAGAGCTTGTTGACTCTGTTGCTCGTCTGCCGTAGCCTTGCTCTGCTTGTACTTGCACCTATATATCTTGTGTAACCTCGTGGACTGGCCTTGTGGCCGTTTGTTTGTGCTCAGAATGCGTGGTGACGTCGTGATCCACCCTGAGCTTTGCTTTGTTGCTTGCTTTGACTGGTCTTGTGACCGTTTGGTGACTTACTTGCTTTGATGCCCCTCACTTAGCCTATGGGGGTGTGTCAAATGTTGTTGTTTGTTGTAGGCAACAGTGAGGTGCTCTTTCGTGAGTACAACAGTTTTCCTATTTGTACCCCTTGCTTTGCTAATCACAATCATTCCGTTGCACCCCGTTCTTAAGACGTACCCATACCTACGAACATCACATAGGAAGGCAGAGGAAAGCTCTAGGAGACTAGGACTGACTCACTTTTGCCATCAACACACAACGATACAGCCATCACTAACAGAAATTTGAGCATTTTTTTTTCTAGAAAACCCGGGGTTCTAAAGAACCATGGTTCTTGTTGCGTTATAAAAAAGGGAAAATATGCCACTCGTAATCAACAAGGGTCTCGATAATATGTTCGGTAAAAAAATAACGGGTACGGTCACTGCAAAGGGTGTTTTCACGTGTTTGATAAAACGTTTCACGGAATCAATCACAATCAACTGGGAACAAATAACGCGAATGGTCACAGATGAAACTCCCGCCCGAAAAAATATAATACCCAAAACGAACCTGGATGCATTTTCGGATGAATCAACCCTAAACACAACTCGCCAGGTGTTTAGGGTTGATCCGTTCCCAAATGCATCCGATTCCGATTGGTTTTTAGTTTTTTTTTAGAAGTTACCTGATTGGTTGAGCGCGAGCGGGAATTTTGTAGAGTTTCAAGAATGTTTGGCGGGAGTTACATGTGTGACCATTCGCGTGATTTTCTACCTGTTGTTAGTGACTGAAACCGTGACCCCACTTACGGTAAGTGGGGTCACGGTCAGCAAACCCGATACAGTGACCGTACGCGTTACTTTTTTACCATTTGCGTTATGGAGTCCCATGTTGGTTACTTGTGACATACTTTCCCTATAAAAAACAAGGGTGCTTGAAGATCAGGCTTCTTCAACATCATGTGGGAGAAAGCACCCTGGTATTTTTCTGACCCCTAGTATGCAGAAACTTAGGCACAGAAGGCGGCAGGAAAAGAAAACTGTAGTAGTACCAGTCTCTGGTGATTGTGGAGTGGAGCGAGGAGCGGACTTGGCAGCATCTACCGTACCAGTACGAACGATGACCCTATGGCACGCAAATATATTTGCCTCCCACGTTCTTAGCACATGCGTTTCCATTGTACGTAGAGAACTTGGCAGAGGCTTTCTTGCTGTTGGCATCATAGAAGCTGTAAGCACCGGAACAAGACAGCGTTGGTGACACCACCTTGGCCCTTCCCTTGGTGCATCGGCCGAGTGTGAACGGCCAGTACTCCACCCTTAGGCAAACCTGGGGGTAGGAAGACACGTGGAAAGAATAGAGAGAGGGAGTAGAGCCAACGCTAGAGTAATCGTATGCACAGCTACACATCATTATGACAGACTGGGAGAAAAAATCAAGATATCATTCTTTGTGACTCATTTTTGCCCATACCATCTCAACCATAATTCTCACAAAAAAATTCAGTATATCATCTCACACACACCATTCTACTCCCACCGCTGCTTGTGAACAAAATCAACACCAAAGGCCCCAAAACCACACATCACCTGCACGCCGATGTTGCTGCCAACCGCCGCGATGGAAGTCGGGATGACCTGCGAGCACACCAGCCCGGGGTTGGTGCGATACAGCATGGCCCACGTCGTCGCGTTCACATCTCCCGCCAGCCCTTGCAGCATGCGCTCGCACGAGTCCTGTGCCAGCATGACCCCGTACTTGAGGCATAACGGAACGGCGTACGCGTAGGCAGCACTGCGCTCGATGCATACGGAGCGGCCGGGCTTGATGGGCACCGCGCAGTCAAGCCCGGGGTTGAGCTCCATGAGCTTGCTGCGGGTCATTATGAGCTGATATGCCATGGAACGACACGTGTCACCCTGGAGTGTGGGGATGAGGATTTGGTGTGGGATTGAGGGTATGGAGATTAAGAGTGGGTGTAGGGATGTGTGGGGATTCAGATTGGGTGTGGGGATTTTGTATAATTGTGGGGATTAAGAATGGGAGTGGAAATCAAGAATGTGTGTGGGGATAAAGAATGGGTGTGATCACGAATGGGATCACGAATGGGTGTGGGGATAAAAAATGGGGGTAGTGGAAAAAAGTGGTTTCTTGTCCTTGCTTCTTGCTTGCTTCGTGGCATGCAAAGAGATGGTCGAATGAGGCAGGTCTCAGCTCTCCTTGTTGCACAGAGGGATGTCTTGGATTACGGCAATGTTGTTTTGATAAAGGGCAGTGATGAGACAGTGGGATGTACAAAAAGAGTGATTCCTGAAGCAGATCCCAGGGTCCTGTTGAGGCGTGGAGCAGCAGGACTCTGGCTAGAGATGAAAACTCCACGTAAGACAAGGACAAGCTTGGCAAGGACCCTTGCGGTGAAGGATAGCTTTGATTGCGACGGTTAATAAGCGACAAAGAAGCAAAAGAAAGAAAGAAAGAAAGAGCGGGCATAGAACGGGCATGCATTTATCAGTGCTCACTTGGAGGGCGTAGAAATAGGAAGTGCAGGGGATTTCAGGACTCCCACCCACAGACAGCGTTGTGTTTATCGCCAACGGCTTAGTGCAGTCCACTTGCTGGCCAGGCCAGACAGAAAGAGGAAGTGCATGCAACGGATGGGAGTAAGGCACAGAAAGTGGAGGTCTTTCTATTTACCCGAATGAACAAACGAGGCAAAAGCACTGACACTTGTCTGTATTTATTGAAAGACTTTGGTTGTATGCGTGCTGCCATTCACTCACCTCCGGCTCATGTTGCCCTCTACTCTTCACACAGCCGTTGGCATGGGCCTCCCATGGACCTTGTATCTTTCTTGTAGGTCTCTTTAAGTAAGCTCGCAACCTCTTACACTGAGCATGAACGCAACTCCAAGGTGATTTAGTGTAGCACTTACGAGGCGTACTTTCCAGTCTGTGACCAATCGGTCTCTTCTGCAACACACACTTGGCTAATTCATTGACAGAAAACGATAAGGCGACACACGTACAGGGTTTTGCTGCTTGAACTGATTGTACGATATCCCCACAATGGGATAGACGTCCGAGCAGCGCCAGTTGACCCCGCTCACTGCCATTGATGTGGCCGTGACATTCACTGGGAGAGAGGCAGGTACGAGGGGTGGGCAGCAGGGAGAGTGCAGGGTCGTGGGTTGAAGTAGGATAGGAGTATGCACACAGGATGACATGAGGAGAGAGAGAGAGTACGGTGCATAGTTAATTAGACAGAAGTATGCAGGGGAAGTGGTTAAATCCTCCTGAATTCTACAGTTAGCTGGTTCCTGTAGACTTCTTACAGAAATAAGGCTACTACTGATTCTCTCTTCAAGATGCAAGCTGCAACAACAGGGGTGTGAGTGGCGTGGATTGCATGGCGGGGCAGGTGCAGGTGCAGGGGCAGGGGCAGGGGCAGGGGCAGGGGCAGGGGCAGGGGCAGGGGCAGGGGCAGGAGCAGCACCTGGGTCGCAGGTGGGGAAGTTGGGAATGGTGCGGCTGGAGATGTAGGTGGGAGGGCAGATGCAGGAGTAGGCGCCCTTGCCATCGTTGATGCATGTGCCCACCGCACAGGGGTTCTTGAAGTACGACCCACACACGTCCACTGGCGGGTTGCAGAGTGGGGTTGGGCAAAGATGGTTACAGGATTTAGCAAAGGAGGTTACAGAGTTGAGAGCAGGGGCTCTTGAAGTATGACCCACAGACGTCCACTGGCGGGTCGCAAAGTGGGGCAGAGGGACTTCAAAGTGGGGCAGAGCGGGTTGCAGGGTTAAGCGAAGGGGGTTGCGGGGTCAAGAAAAGAAATCACAAAGTTGAAAGAAAGGGCGTTACTGACCTGGGCAGGGTTACAGAGCTTTTTATGGAGGCGACACAGTAGGCTACAATGTCGGGCAATGGCGGTATGAGAATACCTCATTGCAAGAAAACGGACTCACCATAACCACAGCATAGGCACAGGTGTTGGCGCAAACAGCCTCACCATAGGCAAAGGTGTTGGCGCAAACAGCCTCACCATAGGCAAAGGTGTTGGCGCAAACAGCCTCACCATAGGCAAAGGTGTTGGCGCAAACAGCCTCACCATAGGCACAGGTGTTGGCGCAAACAGCCTCACCATAGGCAAAGGTGTTGGCGCAAACAGCCTCACCATAGGCAAAGGTGTTGGCGCAAACAGCCTCACCATAGGCACAGGTGTTGGCGCAAGCAAACAGCCTCACCATAGGCAAAGGTGTTGGCGCAAACAGCCTCACCATAGGCACAGGTGTTGGCGCAAACAGCCTCACCATAGGCACAGGTGTTGGCGCAAACAGCCTCACCATAGGCAAAGGTGTTGGCGCAAACAGCCTCACCATAGGCAAAGGTGTTGGCGCAAACAGCCTCACCATAGGCACAGGTGTTGGCGCAAACAGCCTCACCATAGGCACAGGTGTTGGCGCAAACAGCCTCACCATAGGCACAGGTGTTGGCGCAAACAGCCTCACCATAGGCACAGGTGTTGGAGCCAACAGCCTCACCGTAGGCACAGGTGTTGGCGCAAACAGCCTCACCATAGGCACAGGTGTTGGCGCAAACAGCCTCACCATAGGCACAGGTGTTGGAGCCAACAGCCTCACCGTAGGCACAGGTGTTGGAGCCAACAGCCTCACCGTAGGCACAGATGTTGGAGCCGTATCCATTGGCGACCTCAGCGAAGGGCTGCTTGGGCTCCTCCGGGATGACGCAGTCGCAGGAGTTGGAGTCGTTCTTGGGGACGGGGCGGCACGTGAAGCGCCCACATGGGTTCATCGTGGGCTGCACGTCCCCATCGCCCTTGTAGCTCCTCAGCCCACACGGGTCCTTGGGAACTGGAGTCAGGAACAAAAGAGGAGCAAGGGTGGAGAAAACAGGTGATGGGGTGGAGTTGACGTGTGGAAGTTTCTATTTGTGATGCTTATGTGGAAGTAGGTGGTTGATGAAAACATGGCTGGTTGATGGAAAAAGAACGGGGCTCGTGAATATTTGCGAGTCCCATGCAGACGATATGTAAGATGGATAAAACGCCAACGTCATGTTACCTTTTTTTTATGCCTGACTTGCATTAGAGAAAAAAACACAACCGGGCAGGCAGCACAGTGAGTTCTCCTCCAGAACGAAGGCTGGGTGGAGGGAAGAAGGCATACATACTCTTGACAATGGGCACGATGCCAGGTAGCACGTTGATGCCACACACGCCGTCCCCTCCCTGGATGTCCATGCGCATGTGGCCCCGGTCGCCCCACTCCACTCCCCACGAGTTGCGCACGATCCAGAAGGGCGGCGCTATGCGGTTCTGGCTGCCGTCGTCGCGGAAAATGAAGTAGCCCACAACGAGTACCACGTGGTTCAGATTGGCCGAGTAACACTGTGGGTCCTGGTACTTGAAGGTCTGGTACGAGAGAGGAGAGAGGGAGGGGTGAGAGGGAAGGGAGGGGACGGAGGGGAGACAGGGCAGGAGGGAAGAAAGAGAAGAACCAACCTTAAACCAATATAAAATCAAGGAAAACGTGTGCACCACGATTACAAAAGCAGAAGAACAAGAGAAAAAAAGCACACGGGCAAAAACGAAACAAACAAAACAAGAAAGAATTTGTTTTGGCACTCCGCTCTCCAGCAGCACAGAAGAGCAGCAGCACAGAAGAGCAGCAGCACAGAAGAGCAGCAGCACAGAAGAGCAGCAGCACAGAAGAGCAGCAGCACAGACGAGCAGCAGCACAGACGAGCAGCAGCGCTGGCAGGGAATCAGAGGCAAGAGAAAGCAGAGCACGCCACATCGTATTCGAGAAAGGACTGTGTGGATGGAGGCCTGTATGTGCACCGCTACTGGCTGGGTGCCTTGTGAGTCGACGCAAAAGTCACCTCACAAAGAATAATCGTAAGCAGCGAATAAGAGCAAGCAAGGGTGACTCACCCCGTCGTAATCAACTCAAAAGTCACCACACAGGGAATATTTGAAAGCAGGGAGTAAGAGCAAGCAAGGGTGACTGACCCCGTCGTATTCGAGGAATGATTGTGTTGAGGCCTCGATGTGCACCACGACTGGCTGGCGCTGCACTGCCAGCATGAGCCCCATGTACCCCTTGAAGAACGTGCGCTCAAAGCCCTGGATCGGGTACCGCTTCTTCTCACGTTCATGTTGGGGGCGGTGAAGAGAGGGGCGAGAGAAAGGGAGGAGGGGAATGGGGAGGATGGGCGGGAAATTGGAGGGAGAGGGGAGGAAATGCGTATAGAGAGGTAAATTGGTCGACAGGTAGATACACCATCATCAGTTAAAGCTTTCGTATACATTTGAAAAAGGGAGGTTCAAAAGTTTTGAAATTTGAAATATTGGTAACCCAGAAACAGCTAGTTTCACTCGCTTCACAAGGGAGGTGATCTCCCCGTCACCCAGGGCTCACTGGTGATTCAAAACTTTTGGAATAACAAAAGTATACGAAATCCAGTCCATGTGAGATCTACGCCACTACGCTCAACAGGCAGCATAAATCGTAGCAAAGCACATCGCGACAACAGCCAGCGCAAATCACTCCCGTTTCCGACACAAACTTAGACGCGTGGGGCAGTTTAGTGTAATTACACGTCCGAGCCAACGTCAGTTCCGCCCTCTAACACGGCGAGCCCGCCGGACCCCTTCTCACAGCCTCGCCTCGTCGTCCGTCGCGTTGCCTCACCACGCGGCCTCCTCACGCCACCATGAACGCGCACGCTGCGTCTCAAACTGCCGAACACGCACGATCACAGTCGCTTCCCGATCGCGCGACCTCGCTACCACGTTTCCGCAGTAGCGGCGGCAGCCGCAATTGAGGTGTCGCGAGGGTAATCAGAAACGATTGCTCCCCATTACCTCTTCCCGCCTCCCCGTTTCCCCTTCCCGCCTCCCCAATTCCCCTTCCCGACACCCCATTTCCTCTTCCCGCTCCCCACTACCCCTTCGCGCCTCCTCGTTTCCCCTTCCCGCTCCCCATTACCCCTTCCTGCCTCTGCAATTCCCCTTCCCGCCACCCCATTTCCTCTTCTCGCTCCCCATTATCCCTTCCCGCCTCCTCGTTTCCCCTTCCCGCTCCCCATTACCCTTTCCCGCCTCCCCAATTCCCCTTCCCGCTCCCCATTACCCCTTCCCGCCTCTCCAATTCCCCTTCCCGCTCCCCATTACCCCTTCTCGCCTCCCCAATTCCCCTTCCCGCTCCCCACTACCCCTTCCCTCCTCCCCGTGACCCCTTCCCGCTTCCCCATTACCCCTTCCCACTCCCCATTTCCCCTTCCCGCCTCCCCAATTCCCCTTCCCGCCTCCCCGCTTCCCCTTCCCACTCCCGATTATCCCTTCTCGCCTCCCTTCTCAAACTGCCGAACACACATCACAGTCGCCGCCCGATCGCACAGCCTCGCTACCACGTTCCCGCACTAGCCGCGGCAGCCGCACTCTCATTTCCCCCCTTGCAGACTCTCATTTTCCCCCTTGCTCACTCTCATTTCCCCCCCATGCTCTCCCTCATTCCTCCCCCCTACTCCCTCTCATTCCCCCCATGAAGCCCCTCATTCCCCCCCTTTCTCCCTCTCATCCTCCCCCCTGCTCACTGTTATGTCCCCCCTTCTCTCGCTCATGTACCCCCCTTCTTCCTCTCATTTCCCCCCCTTATCCCTCTCATTCTCCCCCCTGCTCCTTCTCATTCCCCCCTTAACCACTCAGTTAAATGCCACATAACCTCCCTCTCATTTCCCCGCATTCCCCCCCCCTTCCCCCTCTCGTTTCCCCCCATCTCCCTCTCCTTTCCCCACGTGCTCCTTCTCATTCCCCCCCCCTTCTCCATCTCGTTTCCCCCCCGCTCATTTCCCCCCATCTCCTTTCATTTTCCCCCCTTCTCCCTCTCATACGCTTCTAACCCCTACCGTACCCTTGGATGATCGCATGCCATACTCATCCATCCGCTGCCATACACCGCCACACCCTTCCATCTCCTCCCATACCCTTCCATACGACAGCCAAGCCCGTCCCTCATTCTGCCATACCTTGCCATACTCTGCCATACCTTTCCTTCCCTAGCGTAAGTGTACCATTCCCTTCCATACCCCAGCCATACCCATCCATCCCCTGTCATACCCTTCCATTCCCTTCCATACCCTTCCATACCTTCCATTCCCTTCCATACCCTTCCATTCCCTTCCATACCCTTCCATTCCCTTCCATACCCTTCCATTCCCTTCCATACACTTCCATTCCCTTCCATACCCCGCCATTCCCTTCCATCCCCTGCCATTCCCTGCCATACCCTGTCATTCTCTTCCATACCCTTCCATTCCCTTCCATTCCCTACCCTTCCATACCCTTCCATTCCCTTCCATACCCTTCCATTCCCTTCCATACCCTTCCATTCCCTTCCATACCCTTCCATACCCCAGCCATACCCATCCATCCCCTGTCATACCCTTCCATTCCCTTCCATACCCTTCCATTCCCTTCCATACCCTTCCATACCCTTCCATTCCCTTTCATACCTACCATTCCCTTCCATACCCCAGCCATACCCTTCCATACCCTTCCATTCCCTTCCATACACTTCCATTCCCTTCCATACACTTCCATTCCCTGCCATTCCCTTCCATTCCCTGCATTCGTGCACAGGCATATGACTAGTCACGTGATTGGTATCGAAGAATCCAGGGTTGGGTGATAAAGGTTATGTATATAGTGATACAATTGTAAGGACTTTTTTTATAAAACATGTTGTGAGGCTACGAGCTTGATTTTGGTCCTGAAGTGCCAAAAATATACTAGAGTTGGGAGTGTATGCATGCTTCTTGAATCACAAGTGCATAGTAATAAATACGCAGGGAGCTGCCGCACAAGTTGGCGGCTGCTGTTGTATGCCTGGCGTTGGTGTGCAGCAGAGGGGAGCGATGCATTGTGTGCTGCTTGGTGGACCTGCCGGTGAGAGGAGTGGGGGGGGGGTCAGGGCTGAGAAAGGGACGAGGAAGGGGAAAAAGAAGGCACATATCAGGGTGAGCTCAACCAAAGCCTGGAGAGAGTGCCCTTAGTCATCCAAGTGGCGTGAAAACGGTTGTCTAGGCAAGTCCCAAGGCATGCGATGGGACGCGCACAGTACCTGAGAGGCGTGAACGATGGGACAAAACTTGAGATGAGTCGAGCTCGCTTGCACGCACCATCTGCCGCAACAGCCTCGCTACCTCCTCCTTCTCCCTCTCCCTCCGCCTCGCTTCCTCATCGAGCCTCACACCCTGCTCGCTCCCCAGTCCACTGCTGACATGGCTGCTTCGATAGTGTGCACCCAGCGTGAGAGACCCGGCATGCTGCATCTCCTGCGGCTTGCGCACTCATGAGCGCGCTCGGCTGTGAGACCGCAGCAGGGCTCACTCGCTCTTGGTTCTGCTGTTGCTGCCCATGCACCTGCCGCTGTTCTTGCAAGATCATCCCAGCTCCAACTCCTCGTGGGAGCTGCTGCTACATTTGCTCCACAAATGCTAGGTCCAGTAGGAGCTCAATCCGCAGGAGCAGAAGTATGGTCAGAACCGGGGCAGTTGCAGAGTCACACGGGTTGGGGCCAACAGCCGGCGTCGGCAGTCCATAGTCAAAGGAGTGGGGCGAACAATCCTCCCCACTGGCTGCTCGCCTCATGTCTCCTCCTCCTCCACCATGCCTTCCCCTCCTTTCCTGAGCTACCTCCTGCTCCGGGGGGAACACCAAAGGAAGGAACACTGGGTGTGGCAGCAGAGGCAGCTCCGGCAAAGGCAGCAGCGGCGGCAGTATGGGCAGGGACTGAAGGAGCGAGTGGGATCTCATGGGAGGTGAGATGACCCTGGAAGGAGGGGGGATGAGAAATTAAGGCATGGCGATGGGAGAGCGTGGAAGGGAGAATGGAAGGGAGCGAGTGTGGGGCAGTATTTTGCAAGGGATCCACCCTGTAAGGGAGGGAAGATGAAAAGGACGGGAGGGCAGTGGGGCTATGCCAGAGCTGGGAGGAAAATGAAGGGGAGCAAGGTGGGAAAAATAAGGGGAGAAGAGGGGGAAATGACGGGGAGCAAGGTGGGGAAAATAAGGGTTTAGGTTGGGAAATGAAGGGGTGAAGGAGGGAAATGAGAGGGAAGCAGGGAAGCGAGAGTGAGCAAGGGTGGAAGTGAGAGGCGGCAAGGGGGGAAATGAGAGGGAGAGGGGGAGAGATGAGAGGAGCAAGGGGGGAAATGAGAGGGAGGAGGGGGAGAGATGAGAGGAGCAAGGGGGGAAATGAGAGGGAGGAGGGGGAGAGATGAGAGGAGCAAGGGGGGAAATGAGAGGGAGGAGGGGGAGAGATGAGAGGAGCAAGGGGGGAAATGAGAGGGAGGAGGGGGGGAGATGAGAGGAGTAAGGGGGGAAATGAGAGGGAGGAGGAGGGGAAATGAAGGGGAGCAGTGGGGGAAGTGAGAAGGAGCAGGAGGGGAAATGAGGGGGAGCAGTGGGGGAAGTGAGAAGGAGCAGGAGGGGAAATGAAGGGGAGCAGTGGGGGAAGTGAGCAGGAGCAGGAGGGGAAATGAGGGGGAGCAGTGGGGGAAGTGAGAAGGAGAAGGAGGGGAAATGAAGGGGAGCAGTGGGGGAAGTGAGAAGGAGCAGGAGGGGAAATGAGGGGGAGCAGTGGGGGAAGTGAGAAGGAGCAGGAGGGGAAATGAGGGGGAGCAGTGGGGGAAGTGAGAGGGAGAAGGGGGGGAAATGAGGGCGAGAAGGGGGGGGGGTTGAGGGAGAAAAGGGGGGGAATGAGGGGGAAGAATGGGGGGAATGAGGAGGAGAAGGCTGGGAAATGAGGGGAAGAATGGGGGGAATGAGGGGGAGAAGGGTTAGAACTGAGAGGGAGAAGGGGGGAAAATGAGGGAGAGAAGGGGGGAAAATGAGGGAGAGAAGGGGGGAAAAATAGGGGGAGAAGGGGGGGAAATGAGGGGGAGAAGGGAGGCAAGTGGAGAGGGAGTAGGGGGGGTTGTGAGGGGGAGAAGGGGGGAGGGGGGGTAATTAGAAGAGGATGCGCTTAGCGGGAGAGGCGCTATGCGGGCGCTAAGCGGGAAAGGCGCGCAGCGGGTGCGGCGCTAAGCGGGAGAGGGTGAGGCGACACGCGGGAAAGGCGCACAGGGGGTGAGGCGCGAAATGAGAGAGGCGCGCAGCGAGTGATTCGTTGCGCGGGAGAGGCGCGCAGCGGTTGCGGAGCTAAGCGGGAGAGGCGCGCAGCGGGTCAGGCGCTAAGCGGGAAAGGCGCGCGGCGAGTGATACGCTAAGCGGCATGGCGCGCAGAGGGTGAGGCGCTAAGCGGGAGAGCTCCCAGCATTGGAGGCGGTAAGCGGGAGACCCGCGCAGTGGGTGAGGCGCTAAGCGGGAAATGCCTACCGAGCGGGTGTTGAGAGTGGCGGCGTGGCCAACGCATGGAACGATGCGATCCCGCCGTCGGCTCCGTAATTTTCAATCGGCTTACTCGATCGCACCTACCCAGCGTGGTGATGCAACCCGTCGAGGCGCCCTTGACAGGGCTTCGACGGGGCCCATCAATGCAGCACGACGCGCTCGACGAATGCAGAGCCTTTCCCTCTCCGATTGCCGCTGAACGGCGCAGCAGTGGAAAGGAGCTGGCGTGCAAGCTAGATGTATTTTCCCACTCGCACAAGCCTATAATGTTACCTAAACTCATCTCACATGAGAATATCTGAGCGGTGTCGATGCTCCGCATGTTCTTTGTCGCGCCCCGGTTCCTCTATCTATGCTTAGCGTGTGTTAGTCACATATCATGGTTCCTAGTGAAATCTGACTCCAAGGTTGGGTGACGGGGGAGTTTCCTGTGTTTGGAACTCCTCAAAGCTGCAATTTTTCGCCAAACCTCTCGCCACGCTCAGTTGTTTCGTTCTGGCGAATTTTTCCCTGGCTACAGTGCAAGTCCAAACAGTACTTGCAAATGTATACGAAAGCTTTAAACATATTAATGGGACACAAGAGCTAAACCCAAGGGTCCCCGTTTCCCAATCATCAGTTCCGTACATCCCTTGTTTTTCAGGTGAGGATGTACTACTATGTTCGAATCTATCAGATTCAGCCCGAGAATTTAACAACAAAAAAAAAAAAAAAAAAAAAAAAAAAAGAGCAGATTCACCCTGTTTTTAAGCGAAGATGGACTACTTATTCAATACGAGGCTGGAGAAAGAGCATACCCGAAGGTCCCCGTTCACATTCCAACCAAATGGTCAGCTACCCCAATCCAATCCCCACCCACGCCCATGCATGCCTGCACAGTGCGTTTCACACAGCCCCACCCCTTTACTCACCGCATCCTTGTTCGTCTGTGAAGCACTGGTCCCAGCCAGCACAAGCCCGTCCTTAGGCAGAGCGCGCAGCTTCTCAAAGGCCTCTGTGGGCGAGCCCCCTGCAGAGCACCTGTCAGCCGCGGTGGTGAGGCCCATGAGTGTGAAGAGCGAGTCCACTGACAGCCGCGGCGCTTCCTGTCTTGTCGCTATGCCGTATGCCGCTTCTATGCTCGCCACCACTGCGTATGCCCAGCACGCATCTGCAGGCAGGGGGTTCGTTGATGGAGGTGGTTGGGGATGAGGATGTGTGCGAAAGACACTGCATCCTATGTAGTGCACTGGCACAGGCACAGGCACTACTTTTGAGACGTCTATAAAAGAGGTGGTTAGGGATGAGGATGTGAGCGAAAGATGCTGCATCCTACGTAGTGCACTGGCACAGGCACTACATACGCCGCCTATGTAGTGCCTGTGCTGTGCGTGTGCTGATGACAAGCTGCAGACTTGCCATGCCCACAATTCAAGCAGCAATACGAACCAGACAGAATGCTGATCACTGCAAGTTACAAGTTGAAACGGCTCACGTCCCATGACTCACTGCAGCAGGTGGCTTGGTCCTTGATGGGCCAGTTTTGAGGTGTCTCAAAACTCGGAGTTTGAATAGCTCGTGTCTCACAACTCCGAGTTTGAATAGCTCGTGTCTCACAACTCCGAGTTTGAATAGCTCGTGTCTCACAACTCAATATTTGAGATGTCCCACGACGCACTACACGTGGTCTGGTCCTCTCGACTCACTGCACGTGGTCTGGTCCTTGACGGGCCAGCCGAGGAAGGGCACAGAGTCCCAGGAGTGGTAGTCGCTGAAGCGCCACGAGTCCTTCTTGTCCGCCGCCACGCGGTAGTCTGCACTCACGTACCGCGGAAACGGGCTCGCCTGCTGCGGTGCATACGTCTCCACCGACACGTTCAGCCCGTATGCTGTGAGTCAGGGCGTGGGGAGGCGTGTGTGGGATGGAGAGGCGTGTGTGGGATGGAGAGGCGTGTGTGGGATGGAGAGGGGTGTGTGGGAGTGAGTGGAACGGACTCGCCTGCTGCGGCACGTACGTCTCAACTGACACGCTCAGCCCGTATGCTGCAAGGGGTGTGTGGGAGTTGAGAGGCGTGTGTTTAAAGAGGAGATGAAGCAGTGTGCATGGTTAAGGAGTAGTGCGAGAAGGGGCTCGCCCCTGCTGCGGCACGTACGACTCAACCGATACCGCCGCCAGCCCATATGCTGCGAGGGGTGTGTGGGAGTGGATAGAGGCGTGTTGAAGTGGACATGAAGCAGTGTGCATTGTGGTGGTGATGAGGGAGACGGAAAGGGAGATGCCTGAGAACATATCATACGAGCAGGAAAGGGGAGAGCTTTCCGTGCCTGGGGCTGTCTTGCTTGTGGGGAACGTGGAAGAACGGGCGAGTGCCCTTGCCCAGGAGTGTTGTCACAAGGACAATTGATTTGTGATTGCAGCACTCAATAGCTGAACATGCACTCTGATCTAAGCTGAAGGACTTACCGGGAATGATGTTGACAGGCTTGTGTGGCGGAGGCAGGCCTGTCAAGCACACAAGCAAGAGAAGACGTGAGTTTATCGTAACTTACGGGCATTAAGTTAACATTGTAGAAAAGAAAAAAGAAGAAGAATGGAATGGATAACTCATGCATAGACCTGCACACAATCATGGACACAACATACCAACCTAAGAACCCCACCACCACCCCTCCCACCCCCACCCCCACTGCCACCACCACCATGACCAGCAGCCTCACCAGCATGCACCCAGGAGTCCAGCACCACGTGCTTCTGGAAAGGAGCCACAGTGGTGGACGCCACAAACCCCATGTAGTACGCCTGCAGCTGCGCCTCCTCGCCCTGCTCCACCTGCGGCGGCCCCGGCTGCAGCACCTCACACAGCGAGAACCGCCTCTCCAGCACCGCCGCTCCCAGCTTGGCTGTTGAATTTGCCAGAAACACTTGAATGGTGCCGGGATCCCCCGGCTCGTAGTCCACCCATGCTGTGTACTGCTTCCGGTCGTTCAGCACAAACGGCGCCTTGGCAGTTGCCAGTGACGCGTCCCTGCCTTGCACGTTCAGCCCGATGTGCTGATAGTCCGGGTCTCCGTTCTTGGGGTCCTGAAACGTGTCAAACTCTATCGCCATGCTTCGGCTCTCCATGCCTCCATATCCCACACCACCGCTGCTGCTGTTCCCTGGACGGTTCTTTGCAGAGATGACAAACGCAAAGCCGTTTGCGCCGGCTTTGCCAGGCTTGGGCAAGAGGGAGAAGGTGAAGTTGACGTTGAATGCGAGCTCGGTCCCGCACCCCGGGTCCTCCCGGCCTTGCTCGTATAGGAAGAGCATCACCGGGTCTTCACTGAACTTGCCTGCTGTTTCCTGTCGTGTTCCCTTGGTGAGTTCGGTCTGTGGAGGAACAATGGTGTTGGTGAACGAGTAGCCCTCGTCTTGATCTGCGTAGATTTGAGCGAGCAAGGGGTTGGGTTTGGGGAAGCACGAGGAGTAGTAATGGGGAACATGAGAACTGTAACAAGGACCACGAGAAATGAAAGAGGAGCGAGCTCTGAGTACAGGGTCTGTGATGTGACCCAGAATCCAGAACGGTGCCCACGAAGCAGGAGAACCCTGAAAAGATGTTTTGTGAGGCTGGGATATAGTGAGGAGAAGTTGTACGCAGCCCGGAGCTGGTACGCGAGACAACGGACCCGCAGAGCAATATGAGTGCGACTTTTGAGAATTCTCAAAAGTTGAATTCTCAAAAGTCACACTCTTTTGAGAATTCTCAAAAGTCGCACTCGTACATGAGACAACAGACTCGCAGAGCGTGTTATGTGCGTGTGTTTGCACTTTTTACACAGTGCGAGAGCGAGACCACGGCTCAGCCCAGCACAGGGAATGCAGCGAGCGAACAAACGATACATCGGCAGGAGCACAAGTCAATCAAGGCTACAGTAAACATGCACCCACTCAATCCTTTTCCAACAAGCCTTACACATGAAGAGGCTCTACATGAACAGCCTGCAGCCGTGGCACTACATACATCATCAGGGCCCCACATGAACGGCCAGCAGATTTGCTTGAGGGTCGTCATTACCTTCAGGAACGCACGTCAAGCCATCAACAACTTTGAACCCCTCGTCGCACGCACACGCCGGCCGCAAGCTAGCACCTGTAGGGTAGCACACGCCGTGCCCCGCACAGGCAGCCGAGGTCCCCGAGATTCCACAGAAGGAGTTGCACACAGAATCCGGGCGCATCTGTGCCAGGCAGGCGCCAGTCACTGCGATGCAGTTTGCCTCGTAGTTGCCGGTTGTGCACTCGCGGATAGGGCTGGAGAGGTAGTTGAAGGATAGGTCTGCGTATGCCTGCATCGGCTTCACCACGCCTCCTGTGAGGTAGTTGTGTGAGAGGTCGCTGCAGGGAGAGGAGAGGGATTGGAAGGGGCAGGCCGCGGGGGGATACGGGAAGAGTGGAGGCGGTTCGATGGAGCAGTTGTATGGCGAAAAGGAGAGAGGTGTGAAATGGATGGAGTTGAAGGAGTGGGGCAGAAATAAGGGGAGAGGAGACGCTTGTTTCTAGCGCTGCACTGGGGATGTGCATGATATTTGCATTACTTTTGAGCATTCTCAACAGGATAAGTCACGCATTGATGACAGCAGTGGGGAGGTATGCATGATCTTGGGGGAAGTGGGGTATGCTGTATCGTACAAGACAAAGAGTTTTGTGAGAAATGTCAGTGCCTCTCAGGGATGCTTTCAGTTCTAAAAAGTCCAAGAACGTACAATTTAGAGAGCTTTGTGAGACTGGTCAGTGCTTCGGGGATGCTTCCGTACAGCTGGTTGTGAGCGAATGACCTAATGAGTGGGTGTTAAATCAACAACGCACAGAGAGAGAGTAAAGAGACATGAAGGGGATGAAACAGCAACGGAGAAAAGCAGATACAGAGAAAATAAGTGAATCGATGCGAGAAAGAAGAAAAGAAATATAAGAGAAGAGAAGAAAAAAACGAGAGAGAGAGAGAGGGAAAAAAAAAAAAAAAAAAAAAAAAAAAAAACCGGAGAATGATCGGTGGTCAATAACTTAATGATGGGTAGGGTTGGGTACGTTGTGAATGGAAGGCTGAATCGATAGCGGCCATGTGAGGAAGGACGAAGACTTGAATACATGCGCTGCACTAAGCACTCACAAGCCCTGAAGCACACTCAGTGAACCAACGGACGAAGGGATCGTTCCTGTTAGACTGTTGTAGCTCAAATCTCTGGAATATGAGTGCGTTGGATGGATGGATGGATGGAGGGATGAGAAATTGAAACGACTGAAAGAGCTTGAGGAGTGGAATGTATAACGTGCAAGACTATGTTTGATTCAGAGATTAAGTTAACTGTTGTCGCTGGTATAAATAATGCACCTTATTTGTATTTGCTGGGTTCAAAACGGCGGTTGTTAAAGAATTTAACCAACTTCACTGGAAAACAAAATCTGATGCTGGCTGTGACAAAAAGGGTATCGAATCCCAGCCACAATCTTGCTGTTATCCCGTATACTTCTCTTTCTTTGTAAGCACTGGATGGACACAATTGTAAGTTCCATCGCAATACTCCTAGACCAGGGTGGTGAGCACGGTTGAACAGAGAAGGGAAGAGGAACTGTACTGTACAGCATCTGTCGTACTGTTTCCTCCTTCTGTCTCATCCTGCTCGGCTTCTGAAATCAAGCAACCTTTTCGATGACGGCCTTCCGCACGCACGTATCCATCCCTACTCATCGCAATCTCAGAATGAGAAGGTGAAGCGGGCAACTGCTGTCTCATCGCACTTTACAGCACTGTCAAAAGAACCTCTCTCGACTCGAGCAAGACAGTTGCTGTCGCCTGCTTCATTCAGATCAGATGTCCTCAGGAGAGGGAGAAGAGCACAGCACTGCAGGAAAGCACACACCTGAAGCATGTTTTGGGCGTACAGAACGATTAGGATGGAGAAGGAGGTGAGCCAGTTCGGGATGGTTCCAGATAACTGGTTGGAGAAAAAATCCCTGGAGGCAGGAGAGGGTGGGATGATAGTGGCGACGAGAGGTTGAGAAGAGGGCGAAAAAAAAGGGGTGAGTATGAGAGGAAAACGCAGGGGCAAAGAGAGGAGGAAAGGCACTGAGTGTACTTGAATCCAGAAAAGAGGGGAATATCAGTAGTATAAGGTGAGAGAATAATATTGAAAACGAGGGGTGCCGGAAAAAGAGGGGAGAGAGGAGGGGGGGAAAAGCGAATGCTGCCGCGGGCACTCAGAGATAGAGCAGCTTGGTACTCAGAGCTCGCTGAGGTGACTATGAAACTCATTAAGCACTTACAAATATATAAGGTTGGTAAGACTTTGCAATGCATAGGGAATAGGCCCTGTGAGGCTGTTCCACTTGAGTTCCCTGCACAAACTCAAGTGCACGCAGTGAAATCACGGTGTGAGGAGGCATGGTGGTGTGAGGAAGCATGGTGTGAGGGAGCATGGTGTGAGGGAGCATGGTGTGAGGGAGCATGATGTGAGGAACGGTGTGAGGAAGCATGATGTGAGGGAGCATGGTGTGAGGGAGCATGATTTGAGGGAGCATGGTGTGAAAAAGCATGGTGTGAGGAAGCATGGTGTGAGGAAGCCTGGTGTGAGGAGGCATGGTTTGAGGAGGCATGGTGTGAGGAAGCATGGTGCGGGGAGCTAAGCTGTAACATGCTGTTGCTGATTGGGTGCAGTTAAAATGGGAGCACAATGCACTAGATTATAACACACACACGAAGCATATTCGAGGGGAGACAAAAAAGTCTTATTAGGAACGAAAAGAGCCGACCCGTGGTGTGTCGTATAGTGTATCAGCAGTTTGTGGGGCAACGAAGTGAAGTGTTAACAGAGGAGCATAGGGCTAACAGGTTGTTGGCACTCACAAGAAACATAGCTGGCTTAATGTGCCAATGACTTCTGAGGCGCCTTTAGAGGAGTGACGTGACAGGGTGAAGGGACTCACAAGGAACGTAGCTCGCTTAATGTGCCAATTGATGAAGGGATGGGTCCTGAAAGACCGTTGTAGCTCAGATCTCTGAAGCACGAGTGTAGGAGAGGGAATGGGGACGAGCGAAGGAGGATGGGTCTTGTTTTTAAGGCGACTCAAAAATAGAAGGGATTGGCCCTGAAAGACAGTTCTAGCTCAATTCCCTGAAGCATGCGCGTGCAGAAGGGAGAATGGGGACAAGCAGAGGATGAGGAGCGGAAACACAGTGCTGTGGACGCTTAGGGGTTGAGAAAAAAGAGGACAAGGGGTAGAGGCGAGAGGTGTAAATGAAATCAAAATACTCTCAGAGATTTATTGTGGAGGTGCCTTTGAAATCATGGCTTTATTGCGGTGTACAGTACAATAAGATTCATCAATCAGTGCATTTATGGGCCTTACAGAAACCACATGTTCGAGAGGGAAGAGAAATCGGGAATAGTTCCAGTGAGAAGGTTGTTGCCTAAGTACCTGAAGGGTGGGTGTGAGGTGGGTGGATGGTTGGAGGAAGGAGACACATGGGAGACAGGGAAGTAAGGTTCGCTGAAAGCAGGAATCAATAGGCCCCTCACCTCAAGAATCGTTGAAGGACGGAAGGGACGAGGTGACTGGAATGAAATGGTTCTCGGAAGGGAGATGGAGAGGAGAGATGAGGATAGGAGAAGAGAGATGAGGATAGGAGAGGAGTGGTCATGAGATGGGAGGAGAGGAGAGGAGAGGAGACATAGATACGCTCATCTATCTCACTTGTACGTTACGAACATACAACCTTGTTCTATTCAAGAACCCTGAACTGGACGTTACAGACATCTTCTCAATTTCTATGCAGATGTCTGTAATAGGCACAACTGATGGGGGTTGACTGGATGAGGGTGACTGGATGGGGGCGACTGGTTACAGCCACGTGTGATGACAAGAGTAAACAGCATTTGACACTTTTTAGGAGCCTCAAAACTCGCCGCTTGTCTCAAGGTGATGATAAGAGTGAACAGTGATCACCATTGTTGGGGATGCGTTTTCACTTGGTGACGGCATTTGCTTCAAAAGCATGTGAGGCTGTCCGTTAGTAACGCCATGCATGCACTCCAGAGCTGTCGAAAGCTGGTGATGGCCAGAGAAAAAATCAGCGTATTCTTCAGATTCTACATTTCTATGAAAAGCAAAAAAAAACAAAACAAAAATTATTCTCACATCAGGTTTATATTAGTGAGGGTAGTGAAGAGGTCGGGGATAGTTCCAGAGAGGCGGTTGTTGTTCAGGTACCTGAAGCGTGAAGGATGGTCACGGTCATGGTCCGACCGAAATGGAAGAGTGCAAATGAGTCAGTGAATCCGAGCCAATGAATGGGAACAGTGGATCTTGGGGGAGACGAGAGGAGGCACATAAAGAGATGAAATTCGTGGTAAGGAGAGAAGAGGAGAGAAGAGGATAGGTGCGAGGAGAAGGGAGGAGATTAGAGAGGATGAGAGAAAGGGAGGGAAGGGGAGAGGAGATGAGAGGAGAGGAAAGGAGACGAGAGGATAAAAGAGCAGGGGGGAGAAGGCTATGAACGAGTAGAACAGAAGCTGGGGATGAGAGAGACGATCAAGCAGCAGAGGACAAGATTGGTTAGTAGAAGGACAATGGAGAGGGATAAAAGAGGATATTATTGAAACGGAAAGGAACAACATGCCTGGGAGGCTAGGACAGGTTATACAAACAGGAGTGGAGTGGATCCGACACCAGACGGGGGAATAGACGAGGAAAGAACGGAAGGAAGCAAGAAAGAAAAAAAGACAGAAACAAACGATACAGTCGGTATGAAGTGTACAAAAAACACAGAGAGAATGGAGAATGGGAGGAAAAAATGCAAAGAGGCAAGAAGGAAGATAGCAACGAACGAGGGATGGAGAGGTTGAGACAAGAGATTGAGAGACGAAAGCACGAATTAGGAGAGAAGAGTAGGGGTGGAGGAAAGGAGATTGAAAGCGAGACAAACAGGAGGAATGCGAAATGGGAGAAGAAGAGAGTAGAGTTTGGGAGTGGGATAACAATTAGGCGTCTGGGAATCGCAGGAAAGCAACAGGAATTGGACAGGAATGGGGCCTCGGTGAAAGCGTGAAGCGTCGTGGTCGGGGCAAAGGAGGAAATTACCAGCAGCAGCACTTGAGGCTTTGGTGGCACTGGCAGCACCAACAAGAGCAGCAGCATCAAGAAGCACCCCAGTGCATGTGCAACTCTTCACCGGCACCAGGTGAGGGAGTCAAAGTGAGTGTTTAGGCAAACGCAGCAGAATTCGTGAGTGAGTGAGCGAGTGGGTGAGTGAGTGGGTGGGTGAGTGGGTGGGTGAGTGGGTGGGTGAGTGGGTGGGTGAGTGGGTGGGTGGGTGACTGGGTGGGTGAGCGGGTGGGTGAGTGGGTGGGCGGGTGAAGAATAAAGGTGCTCACAGGAAACTGAGCTCGGTTAGCAAGCCAATGGAGGTGGGAATGGGACCTAGTAGCTTGTTTCTCTCGAACACCCTGAAGGGTGGTTTGAATTGCAGGGTGATGACATGAGGTGGGCGGGCGAATGAAGGTAGGAAAGCAGCAGTGGACGGTTTGAATAACACAGCGAGTGCGAATAGAAGAGAACCTGGCAAGGTGCAGCACTTGTAAGGATTCTCGAAAGGTGAACCTAGCAAGGGGTGGAAGATAAAAAGCATAAAAGGGTTGATAGTTGCAACCAAATGAGTTTGCAAGGCATTGTCACAAAAAGAAAAGGGAAAGAAAGAAAGAAAGAAAGAAAGAAAGAAAGAAAGAAAGAAAGAAAGAAAGAAAGAAAGAAAGAAAGAAGAAAAACTTACGAACGAACAAAGTATTGAGAATGGTTCACTCATACATACAGGTCACATAACTTGGTTAGTGGCCCAAATATGTCAGGAATTGTTCCGGAGAGTTGGTTGTGACCTAGATACCTGGAGGGTGGTGAGAATTTGAATGTTCGGGACAGGTCATCATGATGTGAAACACAGAAGTGAAGCTGGGACGAATGAGGGCAGCTTCTTCACTTGGTTTGTGTAGCTGGCCACAGGGAGGCTGCAGTATAGAGGGGTTGGGATAAAGGTGAATGGAGGGCAAGCGAGGATAAGGGAAGGAGAGGAGGAAGAGAGCTGCAGGAATAACAAGGACGGAGGAATAGACTGGAAGAAATCACTTCTGAAACCTCTCCGAAACTCAACAAGGATAGGAGAGTAGAAGAGCCGCAGGGAATGAGGAATGGAGTGGAAACAGTGGAGGAGAGGGGCTGAGGGGACAGCAGTGAAATGAGCGAGGGGGGTGGGATGGTTTGGGAAACAAATTGCTAGTAGAACTACGGTATGTGAAAAAAGAACAGAAATGAAAAGAAGTGCGACTGGTGGCAATGCATCAGCTAATGATATACGTGTACAATAAATGAGTCCAAAATAACTCATGTATCTGGGTATAGTCACATGGAACAATTGAGTTAGCAGTAAAGGTATTGACAGCAACAGAAGCAGCAATGTAACGAGCAGTAGCAGCAGCATGTATGGGAGTGGAATGCCAATGACTGTTATGACATGAGTGGAAGGATGCCAGGCTGCCCTGCATGATCGCACTTACAAGGTCCATAGCTCGCTTAGGCGGCTAAGTGATGCAGGAATAGCACCTGTTAGGCTGTTGCGCTGGAGGTTCCTGCAACATGTGGGAGGCAGGGTATGGTGAGAAATAAGGAGGAAGGGAGAACGAGGACTGAGAGGTAGAAGTGTTACGGAAGCTACGGAGAGTCATGGATATATGCAATCGCAACAAACAGGGTTGCATTTTTTCTTGGAACGGACGGACCAAAGGTAGAAGAAAAATAAGATGTAATAATGCTAGTAGTAATAGTAATAATAACTAACCACACAGGGAAAGAACGAACAGACAAGATAACCAAGTTGGTTAGACCGGAGATGTCGGGAATTCCTCCTGTGAACTGGTTGTCATCCAGGTGCCTGTACCAAGGGATAACCAACCAAGGGTAAAAGGTACACGATCTAATGATGGCCGGGATGAAGAGACGACGCCGCAGAGGGGAGCAGTGGAAGTGGAGACAGGCAAGAGCTGAGATAAAAGACAAAAGAGGAAGCAGAAGCGGAAGTGTGAAGAATGTAGGATAGGCGGAACGGGTGGTAGGGAGAGGAGGGATTGCAGCTTACATGTAGCGTAGGCTTGTGAAGTCCTTGAATGCTGGTAAGATGGATCCATAGAGCCGGTTCCTTGAAAGCACCCTGCACAGATACGCCTCCATCAATGGGACAGAAGAGAAGAGAAGAGAATAGAATAGAAGAGAAGAGAAGAGAAGAGAAGAGAAGAGAGGAGAGGAGAGGAGAGGAGAGGAGAGGAGAGGAGAGGAGAGGAGAGGAGAAGAGAAGAGAAGAGAAGAGAGGAGAGGAGAGGAGAGGAGAGGAGAGGAGAGGAGAGGAGAGGAGAGGAGAGGAGAAGAGAAGAGAAGAGAAGAGAAGAGAGGAGAGGAGAGGAGAGGAGAGGAGAGGAGAGGAGAGGAGAGGAGAGGAGAGGAGAAGAGAAGAGAAGAGAAGAGAAGAGAGGAGAGGAGAGGAGAGGAGAGGAGAGGAGAGGAGAGGAGAAGATAAGAGAAGAGAAGAGAAGAGAACAGAAGAGAAGAGAAGAGAAGAGAAGAGAAGAGAGGAGAGGAGAGGAGAGGAGAGGATAAGGGAGGATAGGATAGGAGAGGAGAGGAGAGGAGTGGACATGAGAGGAGAGGAGACGAGAAGAGAGGAGAAGTGAGGACAAGAGAGGAGAGGAGAGGAGAGGAGAGGAGAGGAAGGTCGTGGCTGTAATTGAAGCCTTCTTTCGATGTGTGCACACATCGTCAGTTCCTCGTAAGAACCCTGCGAGGATGTGTCTCCATCAGTGGATTAAGAGGTAATGTCATGTCCGTGTGAGGAGTCACAATTGCGGAGATATATCGTCAGTTTAGTGAGCTGTTGGCCTAGTGCAACTTGTGAGGAACCTAGTGTTAGAAAGAAACAATGGGAATGTGTGACTGACTGATGGTACTCACAGGGAGTTGAGACGGGTGAGCAAACCCATGGACTGGGGAATGAACCCCATCAACCTGTTGTATTGGAGATTCCTGCGTGATGATTGGGATGGAGGGTCAGAGTAAGGGTGGGCCGGGGAATTAGGGGAGGAATACAGAACAGAGGTAGACAGGTGGGGTTGAGTGAAGAACACAGAGAGAGGTAGAAGTTAGAACTTGAAGCGAATTCGAGCAGACGGTTAAATCGACCATCAGTGGAATTAAGGAGAGAGGTGATGAGAGAAGGGTGACGGGAGGGAACGGCAGAAGGGTAGGCAAGCACAAGAGGGGTGTGGGGTGGGGAAAGGGGTTTCAAAAATGGACAGCTAGGGACGGAAGAAACGGCTACACGGGGCAGTGACTGACGGTTGTTAGAATCAGCAGCAGCGTTGCATGCGTAGCGGGCAAAAGAAAAAAGAATATATATATAAACAAAAATATGCCTGTTTTCCAATGGCCCTTTCCCCTTTTCCAATGCCCCCCACCCACCCCACCCCTTTCCAGGGACACCCACCCCTCCTCCCATTTTCTGAAGCCCTCCACCACCTTACAGTTCGGTCAGCATAGTGAGGGAGGAAAAGATGTCGGGAATTGTTCCCGAGAACTCGTTGCTGTTTAGGTACCTGCAGGACGGTGGGATGAGATGATAAGAATGGGAGATGGGTTGAGATGATTATGGTGGGATGAGATCAGGATGGGCACAAGATGAAGCTGCACGGGTTGACCGAAGGGAGGTGAGGCGAGGAGAGAAATTGAAGGCAAGTAACTGAACTGGGCATGGAAAAGGCAAGTGGATTGGGGGAGGGGATTGAACGAACGATAGAGACAATAACGTGAGAAAAGAGAAGCAAGGAGAGGAGAGGGAGGGAGGTGTGTTGAGCCATACACAAACAGAGGACAAAGGCACCCTAAACTCCTGCATACTCCACCCCAAGTGCGTCAGAGAAGAGAGAGAAGCAATAACAAAATAAGGCACGCACGCACACCCACTCCTAGCTGGCAGGCAATGCCAAAACACTCTACTCACAGCACCCGCAGATAAGAAAGTGCTCCGAGCCCGGACGGTAGGGACCCATTGATGGTGGTGTATTGCAGGGAACTGAGGAGGAATGTTCAAGGAACGATAGGAGGGTAGGATGAGAGGGGATTGGAGGGGATGGGTGGTAGTCTAGAAAGGTGTTGGAGCGGATACAGTATACTCGTTTTAGAATTGGGCTGCTGATGTGCAGGTATAATCCACGCCTGTGCATCGCACATGGCTTATGCATGCAGTGCAATAGCTCGGGCCAGTGCAGTATGCGGCAAATTGCAGTATGGGCAAGGTGCATGCAGCAGTATGGGGGGCGAGTTGCATGCATATCGCGGAGGACAACGGTTTTGTGCCATACATCGGTGCATGCATGCATGAATCCTCCTGCAGCGTGCGCAGTGCAGCGCAGTGCAGTGCAGTGCAGTGCATGCACGCACGTACAGGTAAGTGCGATGCCAAAGGTTGCTGATTGAGTTGGGAAGAGGGCCCGGCAGATACTTTTTGACGACCATCCTGGAGCATTCATCATCATCATCATCATCATCATCATCATCATCATCATCATCATCATCATCATCATCATCATCATCATCATCATCATCATCATCATCATCATCATCATCATCATCATCATCATCATCATCATCATCATGAGATCACTGCATAAGGGCAACAGCACCACACCACTTCCACCCATCACACCACATCACCAATAGTACCACCAAACCATCCTCATCGTCACATGGTATCACTATCGACTTGCAGCATCCCCATTGTGCAACTTACTACTACAGGAGTGTGTGGGAGTGGGGGTGGGAGCGGTAATGGGATTGGGAGTGAGAGTGGGAGTAGAAGTGGGGGTGGAGTAGGAGAGGGAGCCTGAGGAGTAAGGCGTGGGGGTGGGGTTGAAGCGAGAAGGGGAGTGGGAGTGGGAGTGGGAGTGGGAGTGGGCGTGGGAGTGGGAGTGGGAGTGGGAGTGGGAGTGGGAGTGGGAGTGGGAGTGGGAGTGGGAGTGGGCGTGGGAGTGGGAGTGGGAGTGGGAGTGGGAGTGGGCGTGGGAGTGGGAGTGGGAGTGGGTGTGGGAGTGGCAGCGGGAGTGCGAGTGGGAGAGGGAATGGGCGTGGGAGTGGGTGTGGGAGTGGGAGTGGGAGTGGGAGTGGGAGTGGGAGTGGGAGTGGGAGTCGGAGTGGCCGTGGGAGTGGGAGTGGGAGTGGGAGTGGGAGTGGGAGTGGGAGTGGGAGTGGGCGTGGGAGTGGGAGTGGGAGTGGGCGTGTGAGTGGAGTCGGAGGGGGAGTGGGAGTGCGTGTGGAAGTGGGAGTGAAAATGCGACCGGGAGTGGAAATAAGAAGTGGAATAGCGCGGAGTGGGATGGACGTTGGAGGGAACAGGAGCAGGAGCAGCGGGAAGGGAGCAGCGGGAAGGGAGCAGCGGGAAGGGAGCAGCGGGAATGGAGCAGCGGGAAGGGAGCAGCGGGAAGGGAGCAGCGGAAGGGAGCAGCGGAAGGGAGCAGCGGAAGGGAGCAGCGGAAGGGAGCAGCGGAAGGGAGCAGCGGAAGGGAGCAGCGGAAGGGAGCAGCGGAAGGGAGCAGCGGGAAGGGAGCAGGCACGAGCAGGAGCTGCGAGTCTCAGAGCAGCAGTCACGTGGAGGTGTCGTCTCACATGCTGGAGATCATGCCGTCGCCTCCTCGGCAATCCACCAGCTCTGTCGCCAGGCAGTCCGGGACATCGGGGTCCCACCCGTCGAAGCTCTGGCTCCATGCCTGCTCGCAGTCCCTCAGGAATATCACTGCGCATTCACAGCAGAGCAGGGCAGAGCAGAGTAGAGTAGAGTAGAGCAGTGCATGCAGTGGGGTGCGGTGGAGAAGGTCGAGGCATGAAGCCGTGCTCATTCCGCGTGGGTTGGGCACTGAGCACGGAATTGTGGAAAGATTTATAGAAGCCCTGGTTTTAGCACAGCAAGGTACTGCACGGCACGACATGGGATGGCACCATACAGCACCGCTCCGCTCCGCACCGCACGACACTGCAAGTCACCGCCTACACTGCGCTACACCGCACTACGCCACATGACACCGGCATGTCACGATCAGGCATACGCGGTATGGTATGGTATGGTATGGTATGGTATGGTATGGTATGGTATGGTATAGTATGGTATGGTATGGTATGGTATGGTATGGTATGTTATGTTATGGTATGGTATGGTATGGTATGGTATGGTATGGTATGGTATGGGTGTGGTGTGGTGTGGTGTGGTGTGGTGTGGTGTGGTGTGGTGTGGTATGGTATGGTATGGTATGGAATGGTATGGAATCGTACGGGTATGGCCAATGGATTGTGGAGTTACCTTGCGAGGGCTGTAAAGGCTCGGCATTCGCCAGTTTCGTGAAGAAAGCGGGCGGTGGTAACGGCAGCATCGCGCTGAGAGCTCCAAGAAGCAACACTGCCGCGAACCTCCGCCGGAATAGTAGCACTACTCGTGCGGCGCTGCACGGCGCCCGTGATGATGCCGCGGCGGTCGTTGCAGCGGTCGTCGCGGCGGTACTACCATCATTATCGTCATGCTCTTGCAACCGTCGCATCACCTGCCTTGTATTGCGGCAATTACTACTAGCACTACTTGGAGTTATAGTAGTAGCGGTAGTAGTATTAGCAGTAACATTGGAAAGCGACTCCAGCGGAGACGCGCACGAGGGCCGCGCCGCCCGCGACAACAGCCGCAGCAGGCGGCGGCGCATCTCGCGGAAGGTGAAAGCGCAACTGTCTCGCTGAAGAAAAGCGCTCGCAAATGCTGGAATTCTCAAATGACACTTCCGAGTCGGGGTCCGAGCGCCGGCAGAGTCGCGCTTTAAGAGGCTAGAGCCGGACTGTGGTCTTGAGTATGTGTTTTACTGCGCTCTTTCTGCGATGATTGTAGAGCCTCAAGCTCGCATTGAGAGTCGACTCAAAAATCTAGTAGAGCCGCCGGCGGACTCTGGAGCAATACGTGCCCTGCGCTGGTTCCTGCGATGATTGTAGAGCCACTAGTAGTACTAAACTCGCATTCCAGGTTGTAGTGACCTAAGAGTTAGTAGTCCCAGGTGGTACGAGTCGTACGGTAGTACTAATTGAAGTTATGGTAGCACCTCGGTAATGAATAACCCTTGAAAAAGGTTTCTGTACGACAGAATATCATCCAGAATCGAAGGCCGCGCCGCACCGACAAGTCACAGCCGGTTTCCCGTGTCATCGTCACACTGGAAATGAACCACCAGATGCATGTTTGGGGCGGGGAGGCTATCGGCGGTGACAGGACAGAACTACTGTACTGTACTGTGTCTGCCGCGACGCGTACACCCAAAAGTGGTTGTGATTCGTGAAAGGAGCCTTTCTTGGCTATAAAAGTGCTGCTCGCATCGGGCTAATCTCGCATCTCTGGCTCAGTCACATCACGAGCACAGCAGAGCACTCAAACAAAACTCACAATGAGCAGCATGAGGACTCAAGTGACTGGCGCCCTACGTCTTGAGGCTCGTGTGAAACGCGGCTGAGAAGCACGTGATGAAATAAAACTCGTCTCGTCGTCCTTCGTGGGTGGCGCAAGTGATCTTGCTGACTGCCGCTGAAGCTTTTTGCGGGTGATGCTGCTGGTGCGCTGCCATGGTGTTGTGCTGAATCGCAGATGTGTGGTTGGAGGGGGGGAAGGGGGGCTTTGGTTTGCGAGGCGGGAGGGGAGGGAAGGGAGGGAAGGATGCAGCAGCAACCGGCTCACCCGAGGCGGCTTTTCTTTCTGCGTGTACGCGCTATGCCCGCACGGATCACAAAGACGAAGTACATGTTCTGTAACGCACTTTCTACAATAATCTGATGTGTGTTATGTCTCTCTAGGTAGATAGTGAGGGTGGGGGGGAGCTAAGAATGTGAACAACTCCAAGCGAGGCAAAAGCATTGGAAATTTGTGTGGGAATTCTAGAAATATAAGTTGATAAGAGGATGACACGACACGAGCAAACTTTGAGATGGAGAAAGGCTGATGATGATGGAGTAGGAGCATGCTTGCAATACTTGCTGCTGCGATCAGATGTTGATCGATCCTAGGATCACCTCAGGAAGGTTCGCACACGACTGAGTGGTGGTGGTGGGCCCTTTACCTCAATTCAGAGTGGATGTAAAATGATTGAAATGATTAAAACATGCAAATACAATGATATACCGTATCACCTGTTGGAAACAATTAATTCTAAGCGCCTCTGTCGTGTCGAAACACCAAGTCAGAAGCGAAGTGAAGCATATCGAAGCACTGGCGAGTCAACCCTCGGAGGTTGAGCAGTTGCTGAAGGTTACGCGAAAGTCAAAGGTCAGCGACCTTTGACCTGACAAGTACAGCGCGATAGCGAGGACACACAACTGACTCGCTACAGAGCAGTTGCCCGAGTCGTCACTGTATCGAACCGCAACAGCAACAGTAAAGTAGTTGCAACCGTATCTCTTCGTATTCCTTGTACTCTTATATAATCTTGTATCTCTTTGCTTTAATCAATTCACTTTGCCCTCACATACTAGCACAAGGTGGTTCAACTACTCCATTAAACGCTTCCGCTAATTACAACAAGTCCTACCCCGAGTTCAACCCTGCAAAGATCCCAAGGGCTTTTCTCAGCCCAACATGGTATGAGAGCTAACAGGGGGAACTCAACTACCATCAAGTTATCTACAACGTCAGAAGGCATGGCAACACAAAAGGAAAGGAGCTCCTCTAACGGCTCCCCAGGTACTACTCCTACTCCACCTCCTGCCTCTGGCCTACAGACAGAGGAGGGTACGGCAGCAAGACCAAGAGCAACTTCTACCGAGACTCCCGCGAATCAACCTGCAAGCTTCGATCAGAACATGATGGAGAAATTTTTATCCTTCATGTCCTTCTACGAGCAACACCAACAGTCGGCACCTGCGCAGTCAAACAACAGCAACAACAACAACAACGTGACTCCAATGAGCCTTGATGGTTCATCCTACGCACGTGCAAATCAACAGCAGCAACCTACCTTTGCTCCGTACGAGCCCCAGCGCGGCTCCGTCAGCTTTATGCCACAACCACAGCCTGCACCTGGACAAGAGAAGACACTGGACGCACTTCAAGTTCAGTCGCAGTTCGCGCACGTCTTAAAACTGCAGACGTCAAGGCCCTTCGACGGAAAGGACTTCTTCACCTGGTCATTCGAGTTCGAATTGATGATGGAAGGTGCGCAGATTCTTGGCTTCTCGACGGATCCCTGCCATACCCAACACACGGCACACAGTATGACAAACAGCAGTACACGTATCAGTCAATGATGGTGTACACGATTCTACTGAGGAACATCACTCCGAATCAGCAGCAGAATATACGGTCTTACCGGGGATACGGCAACTCCGCCGAACTCGCATACAGCCACTTGAAGAGCCTGTATCAAGCAACAGACAGCGTAAATCAGAGTCGGTTGATGGCGCAACTGACAACAGTCGAGATGAAACCAGGCGAAAAGGGAATGGCGTATATCAGCCGCTGCCGCGAACTACGCGACAAACTCCTTCGATGCGGAGGGTCAATCTCCGAAAAAGCCTTCGTCACAGTCGTCATCACTGGACTTGGTCCTCATTGGCGCTCCACTCGAGCCATTCTCCGAGCTCACGGGAAGATTTCCGAAGCAGCACTCTGCGCCGAAATTCACGCCGAGCAGCAAGACATGGACCTGCAAGAGGAGTGGCACAAGAAGAAAACGTCAGTTCCCGAATTTGCGTTCCCCACTCAGCGACGCTACAACAACAACAACAGCCGACATCAACCAAAGCCTGTACCTCCGTTCTGCCATCTCTGCAAGACGCCAGGACATCCGCGCACACATTGCCCGAATCGACAACAGTCAACACCGCCACAACGACAGCTTCGACCTTCAAGCAGCCAAGTCGCTTCAACACAAGCGAACCCCACCGCTCAAGTTCAAACAACATCAACGGGACAACCTGCACAAGGAGCAAGAAATATCTTCAGTTGTATGGCAAGACTCTCCGACTCTTGCATCACCGAATCACCACCAAAATACTCACCCGAAGAACTTCTTGACGAAAGCACGCCGCGCCGCGAGACACTGGAGCCGAACCCAACGTACGCAGCTATCGCCCAGAGTGAGCCGTCCGGGAAAGATACCTGGTTCTTGGACAGTTGCTGCGGGCAGCATATGTGCTCTTCGGGTCGTTTCGTTCAACGAGAACAGCAACTTCACCGCGAAGTCGTCTATCACCGTCGCCAACAACCAGAACCTGCGCACACGACGACAAGGAATTGTACAACTTCAGTCGCGAGAGACAAACGTCATTCTACAAATGTCAAAGGTTTTAATTGCGGAGGGACTCGGCTACAACTTACTGAGCGTCAGTCAGCTGATGGCGAAGGGTATCCATCTCGAAGCAGACAGCACTGCACAGGAGTTCAAACTGTATAACGGCAGGGGAGGTCTCTATATCGGGAATGCAGTGCTGAAAAACAACGTCTTCGTTCTCGACTTCGTCCCGGACCTTGGCACCGCTGACAGCGACGCCATCGTGAACTTCACCTCTTGGACACATCCACCGGATCTTGACCCAGACTTCAGTCCTGGAGGCTTCGGGTACTCGAAAACCATCCCTGAAGCAGAAAGAACAAGAGCGTTAGCGACAATTCAACATTCGGCAGCAGCAGAGACAACATCGGCAGCAGCAGAGACAACATCGGCAGCAGCAGAGACAACATCGGCAGCAGCAGAGACAACAACGGCAGCAGCAGAGACAACGGTAACAGCAGTGGCAACATCAACACCAATCGCTGGTCCTTCAACGGCACCGATCTTCGTCGATGACACACCACCAACACCCGCGCAGCAGCTAAACCCGGCACCACGAGAAGTTCATCGAAGCGCCAACTTCACCGCCAGCTTCTACTCCAACTCCGACATGTACCGACGCTCACCCGGACACCGCGCCAGCGAAGAAATCTGGCATGCACGGATGGGACACCCAAGCAACACAACGTTAAACAACACGATAAGAGCAGGGGTGCTCGACAAAGATTCGCTCCTACTACATGACGGGAGAGAACTCCAACGAGTAAAAGGAACGTGCTTCACATGTCCTGAAGCCGACTTACCGCATCAGCCGTTTGTCCCTCACCACAACCCGAGTGCACCAGCATACGCACCGCTTGAAAAGGTGTAAGGCGACATCCTGTACAATCGCGTACCAGGACAAGGAGCTTACAACTACACCATCACCTTCATCGACGCTGCCACCCGATACGTTTGGCACCTGAACCTTCCGAGTCGCGACATGGCTTTCGAAGCCTTCGTCGCCTGGCTTCCAGCAGCAGAACGAGAGTCTGGAGTGAAGCTAAAGAGATTTCAGTCAGATGGAGGCGGAGAATACACCTCACAACGCTTCAAGGACTACCTGGCAGAGAAGGGAATCAAGAGGCTCATCTCCCTTCCTTACGCCCATCAACAGCAGGGTGTAGCAGAAAGAATGAACAGGACCCTTCAGAACACCATGCGCAAGCTGCTACGTGGCATGCGGCTACCCAACCACCAGTGGCCCGAGGCAATGGCTGCACAACTTGCTTCCGTCATCATCGCTTCCGAACAACGCATCACCGCATCTGCTGTGGACAGGAAAATTGGGCAGCACAAAAATGTTACGAGTCTTCGGCTGCATGGTACAGTACCGACCTCCATCTGCAAGAGCCGGCCGATTCTCCCAACGCGCACAGTGGGGACTACACCTGGGCATCGAAAAGAATTACAACGCATGGAAGATTTTTGACGTTCACACCAAGGAAACAGTGGCAGCACGTGATGTCATTTTCTACGAACGACTCACCCTCGACTCCTACCAAGCCAACGTGGAAGAACAACGCGACCTCACCAGTGGATTTCGTGGAGACCGAGCATTCGCTTCCGCAGCGGACGAAGCTGACTGGGACGAGTAGAATGTGGACAGAGCCTCGGAGGAAGCCGGACCTCCAGACTTTTGGGGGTTGGGAAATTCGTCCCCATCACTGTAGATGCTGCCAAGTGGTTGGGAGTGTCAAACATTATATGTTTATATATTGTGTAGGCTATAGTGGGTTTAGTCATAGCGGGTACAACAAACTTAGGGTTTCCTACTTGTACCCAACTTCTTGCTAGTTCACCCCATTCTCGTGCAGTACTATCTTCTAACATGGTATCCGACGCCTAGGTTAGGACCTAGGACCCACGTTCGGTAGGGCCCACCGTTCCGCCGCGCCGTCGAGCGCCTCGCTTCCTAGCGCCGTCGAGCGCCTCCTCTCCTAGCACCGTTGTGCGCCCCTCCTCCTCGCGCCGTCGAGCGCCCCTCTTCCTAGCGTCGTAGTGCGCCCATAGGACAGCCGCACGAGCCGCCCGTCAGCCGCACGCGCAGCCGCCTACTCCGCCGCACGCGCAGCCGCACAATAGGCCACACGCGCAGCCGCACGTACGACAGCACGCGCAGCAGCTAGCGCAGCCGCACGCGGCCACCTGCACAGCCGCACGCGCAGCTGCACGCTCGGCCGCACGCACGACCGCACGCACGGCCGCACGCACGACCGCACGCACGGCCGCACCCACGACCGCACGCACGGCCGCCCGCTAGGCCGCACGCACGGCCGCAAGCGCAGCCGCACGCACAACCGCACGCACAGCTGCAAGCGCAGCCGCCCGCGCAACCACACACACGGCCGCCCACGCAGCCGCACGCGCAGCTCCGCGCTAGGGGGTGCGCACAGTCACGCGCACAGCCGCAAGAGCAAGCCGCCGCGCCGCCCTGCCCGAGCCGCGCCGCGCCGCCCTGCCCGAGCCGCGCCGCGCCGCCTTGCCCGAGCCGCGCCGCGCCGCCCTGCCCGAGCCGTGCTGTCACACTGCTGCTACTGTTCCTACTGTTCCTACTGTTCCTACTGCTCCTACTGAAACTATGGCTAGTCGTGCAGTTCTAGCTTTCGATGCTGAGGGCCGCCCGATCCGTTTTGACACCTGGCTCGATGACCTCCATCTCTTCCTCCAGCTCACTGCTAAGGAGGATATCTCACTGTATGACCATGCGTTAGGCCTCGCTCCTGCCCCTGCTGAGACAGCTGACAGTACTGCCCGCTCACAGTGGCAGACTCGTGACGCCCACTCTCGCTTCGCCATTCGCAACTCCCTGCCGGTAGATGAACGCGAGCACTTTAGCCAGAAGAAGACTGCTCAGTCACTGTACACTGGTGTCGTTGCTCGCTACTCCTCGCCTGCCTCTGCTGCGCTAGGCCGCCTCTCACTGCCCTACCTGTTCCCAGACTTGGCCACGTTCTCTACCGTTGCCGACCTCATTACTCACCTCCGCACTACTGAGATCCGCTTCCGTGCTGCCATGCCCGCTGAGTTTCTTGCCAAGAACCCCCCCCCGCTGTGGCTCACTCTTTACCACCTGGTCACCCGTCTCCCTGACTCCCTTCGTGCGGTCAGGGACACCTTCCTTGCCATGTGCCCCACCGAGCTCACCATTGACCTGCTTGAGAAGCACCTGCTGGCAGCCGAGACTAGTATAGTAGCTGTCGGTGCGTCTCGCGGCGACCCCCGCACCCCTTTCTTCGAGGGGTGTTTCTCCTCCCCTCTTCTTCCCTCTGTTGCCTCTGCTGCTGCTGTCGACCTTCTCGGTGCTGAGAAGGTCGGGACTGCGTCTACTGCGAGTGCGAGGCGCCGCAGCGGCAAGGGCAAGGGGGGCAAGGGGGGCGGCGGTGATGATGGGGGCGGCGGTGGTTGGGGCGGTGGGGGCGGTGGGGGTGGTGGTGGGGCTGGAGGGGCCAGTGGCAGCGGCGGGGGTGGTGATGGCAGCGGCGGGGGTGGTGGCGGCAGCGGCCGGAGTGGTGGCGGCAGCGGCGGGGGTGGTGGCGGTAGTGGTGGAGGAGGTGGCTGGGGTTGGGGCAGTGGTGGTGGCGGCAGCGGCCGCGGTGGCGGTGGTGGCAGTGGTAGTCGTGGAGGCGGCGGAGGCAGTGGAGCTCGTGGAAGCTCGGGCGGTGGCCTGCGCCAGCAGCAGACCCTGTCGCCCCAGGAGCTCCGTGAGTGGTACTCTCAGCGTGGGGGGGGTAGCCTTAGCTGCCCGTACGTCATCCGCACAGGTGACCGCACTGGTCAGACGTGTGGGAGGGCGCACACCCTGCAGCGCTGCTTCTCCCGCCTCGACGACGCCTGGCGCACCCAGTTTCCAGCTGCTACTGAGCTGCCCCGTTGGTTTGATCTGATCAAGAAAAACATTGATGTCTATGCTCTTGACTTTGATGCTATCCTTGGTGCCATGTATGTGTTGTCTGCTAGTGGAGAGGGTGACTGTTACCTGTGTGTCCCGCCCGACCCGGGCATTAGGACCAGTGAGGCTGCTGCTCTAGGTGCTAGTGTGTCTGCTGCCCCAGGTGCTGGTGAGGCTGCTGCTCTAGGTGCTCGTGAGTCTGCGCCCGCTGCGTCTACTGAGGCACTGCACACCTTCACACTGGACTCAGGTGCTTCTCGCTGTTTCTTTCGTGACCGCACTGCCCTTGAGCAGCTTGCTCGGCCAGTTGCAGTCTCCCTCGCTGACCCCTCTGGGGGTCCGGTCATTGCGACCTCCTCCACTGTCCTCCCTTGTCCTGCGGTCCCGTCGGGCACACTGTCAGGTCTCTACCTCCCCTCGTTCTCTACGAACTTGGTGGCGGGTAGTGCGCTCCAGGACGGGGGTGTCCACCAGTTCACCCCTGCCTACGAGCGCGTGACACACTGCACGTGCGCTCGGACGGGTCGCCACCTGGCTACCTTCACTCGGCAGCCGGGGTCGGACCTGTACACACTGACCACTGAGTCCCCTCAGGTAGCTGCGTCTGCGTCTGCGTCAGGTCAGCTGTCTGCCCCCTGCTCGTGTCGCTCCCTGGCGCACGAGACCGTCCTCTGGCACCACTGCCTTGGTCACCCGTCAGTGCAGCGCCTTCGTGGCATGCACAAACGGTACCTTGTCTCTGGTCTTCCCAGGGTTCTCCCTCCCCTCCCACCCTCGCCTGCTCCTCCCTGTCTTCCCTGTGTCGAGGGGCGGCAGCGCGCCGCTCCTCACTCCTCCTCGTTTCCCCCGACGACTGCTCCCCTGCAGACGCTCCACATGGACGTGTGGGGCCCAGCCCGCGTCCGTGGACAGGGTCACGAGAGGTACTTCTTGATAGTTGTTGACGACTACTCGCGCTACACCACGGTCTTGTCAAACATTATATGTTTATATTGTGTAGGCTATAGTGGGTTTAGCCTTAGGGGGTACAACTTTCCTAGGGTTTCCTACTTGTATCCCCATCATTCCTAGTTTCATCATTCTCGTTCACATCTAGATTCTAACATGGTATCCGACGCCTAGGTCAGGACCTAGGACCGACGTTGGTTTGGGCCCACCGTTCCACCGCGCCGTCGAGCGCCCCTTCTCGCGCCGTCGAGCGCCCCTTCTTGCGCCGTTGAGCGCCCCTCCTAGCGCCGTCGAGCGCCCCTCTAGCGCCGTCGAGCGCCCCTACTAGCGCCGTCGTGCGCCCTAGTGGCCGCCGCCCGTAGGCTGCCCGTCGCCCGTAGGCCGCCCTTACGCTGCCCGTACGCCGTCCGTAGGCCGCTGCCGCCCGTAGGCCGCCCGCCCGTAGGCCGCTGCCGCCCGTAGGCAGCCTGTACGCCGCCCGTAGGCCGCTGCCGTCCGTAGGCAGCCCGTAGGCAGCCCGTAGGCAGCCCAGTGGCGGCCCGTACGCCGCCCGTAGGCCGCTAGCGCGCAGGCCGTAACCCGCGCGCCGCGGCTGCTGCACGCCGGCGCCTGCAGCCCGCCGGAACCCGTGCGCGTCGCCCCCTGCCTCTTCGCGACGCCCTTACGGGACCCGCGCGTCGCCTCCGCCTCTTCGCGGCGCCTCTGCGGGACCCGCGCGTCGCCCCCGCCTCGTCGCGACGCAGCTGCGGGACCCGCGCGCATCGCCCCTGCCTCGTCGCGTCGCCCCCACGCGACCCGCGCATCGCCCCTGCTCACCGTGGCGCCCTGCCCTACCCCGCGCCCGCCCTTGGGACGGCCGCCCCTGGCCCCTAGAGCAGCCGCACCTACAGCAGCCGCCCCTGGCCTCTGGAGCAGCTGCACCTACAGCCGCCCCTGGACCCTGGAGCAGCCGCCCCTGCAGCAGCCGCCCCTGCAGCAGCCGCCCCTGGCCACCTGGAGCAGCTACCACAGCAGGAGCCGCCCCTGGACCCTGGAGCAGCCGCCCCTGCAGCAGCCGCCCCTGGCCCTTGGAGCAGCCGCCACTGCAAGAGCCGCCCCTGGCCCCTGGAGCAGCCGCCCCTGGCCCCTGGAGCAGCTGCCGTCGCGGCCCGGCCCCGCCCTGCAGCAGCTGCCGCGGAGCTCCCTGCCGCGGCCCGGCCCCGCCCTGCAGTTGTAGCGGCCCCGCTGTCGCCACCGTCTTGCGCCTGCCGCGCCGACCACTGGTGAGCATTGCCCTGCCCGCACTGCTACTGCTGTTACTGCTGTTACTGCCGCTACTGCTGCTACTGCTGCTCCTGGCGTGGCCAGATGCAGCTCCAGGGCCGTGCGCGTGAGTCCCTCACGCCCCAGCAGCTTCGTGAGTGGTACACTAGTTGGGGCTGTCGGGGTGGCCGTAGTGGTAGTCGCTCTGGAGTGGGTCGTTCGGGAGCTTCTGGTAGTGGACAGGTGCAGCTGCCGTGTCCTCTTTCGCCCCAGCAGCTCCGTGAGTGGTACGCTCAGAGTAGAGGGTCACTGAGTACTGCTCGCTGCCCGTACGTCATTCGCACAGGTGTCCGGACTGGTCAGCCTTGCGGGACCCGTGGCCACACAGAGTCCCACTGCTTCGCCCGTCTGGGCGACGCTTGGCGTACAGAGTTTGGCGACGCCGCTGAGCTCCCCTCCTGGGTGGAGCTGCTTAGGCAGAGGGTAGATATCTTTGCTCTTGACTCTGATGCTATCCTCACTGCCATGTATGCATTGTCTACTAGTACTGAGAGTGCCTGTCCCCTGTGTGTACCGCCTGACCCCGGTATCCAGTCTGCTGCTCTAGGTACTGGTGTGGCTGCCGCTCTAGGTGCTAGTGCGTCTGCTGCCCTAGGTCCTCGTGAGGCTGCTGCTCTAGGTGCTGGTGAGTCTGCTGCCCCAGGTACTCGTGCGTTTGCACCTGCTGGTACTGCGTCTACTGCGGCACTGCACACCTTCACACTGGACTCCGGTGCTTCCCGCTGTTTCTTTCGTGACCGCACGGCCCTTGAGCAGCTTGCTCGGCCGGTTGAAGTCTCCCTTGCTGACCCCTCTGGGGGTCCGGTCCTTGCGACCTCCTCCACTGTCCTCCCTTGTCCTGCGGTCCCGTCGGGCACACTGTCAGGTCTCTACCTCCCCTCGTTCTCTACGAACTTGGTGGCGGGTAGTGCGCTCCAGGACGGGGGTGTCCACCAGTTCACCCCTGCCTACGAGCGCGTGACACACTGCACGTGTGCTCGGACGGGCCGTCACCTGGCTACCTTCACTCGGCAGCCGGGGTCGGACCTGTACACACTGACCACTGAGTCCCCTCAGGTAGCAGCGTCTGCGTCTGCGTCCGGTCAGCTGTCGGCCCCCTGCTCGTGTCGCTCTCTAGCGCACGAGACCGTCCTCTGGCACCACCGACTTGGTCACCCGTCCGTGCAGCGCCTTCGTGCCATGCACAAACGATACCTTGTCTCTGGTCTTCCCAGGGTTCTCCCTCCCCTCCCACCCTCGCCTGCTCCTCCCTGTCTTCCCTGTGTCGAGGGGCGGCAGCGCGCCGCTCCTCACTCCTCCTCGTTTCCCCCGACGACTGCTCCCTTGCAGACGCTCCACATGGACGTGTGGGGCCCAGCCCGCGTCCGTGGTCAGGGTCAGGAGAGGTACTTCCTGATAGTTGTTGACGACTACTCGCGCTACACCACGGTCTTCCCCTTGCGCACCAAGGGTGAGGTCCCTGATGTTTTGATCCCTTGGATCCGCGCTTCTCGTCTCCAGCTCAGCGAGCGTTTCCACTCGGACTTTCCTATCCTGCGCTTGCACTCTGACAGAGGTGGTGAGTTCTCCTCCGACCTCTTGCCAGCCTACTGTGCGGAGCACGGCATCCGCCAGTCGTTCACGCTTCCGGCCTCTCCACAGCAGAATGGGGTTGCTGAGCGCCGCATTGGCTTGGTCATGGAGGTCGCTCGTACCTCCTTGATCCATGCGGCTGCCCCCCACTTTCTGTGGCCGTTTGCGGTCCGATACGCTGCGCATCAGCTCAACCTCTGGCCCCGTGTCTCCTTGCCGGAGACTTCCCCGACACTGCGTTGGACGGGAGAGGTTGGCGATGCGTCGCGTTTTCGGGTCTGGGGATCTCGAGCTTTTGTTCGCGATACGTCCGCGGACAAGCTCTCCTCCCGCGCTGTTCCTTGTGTTTTCCTTGGCTTTGTCCCGGACGCGTCTGGTTGGCAGTTTTACCACGCCACCTCGCGCCGTGTCCTGCCCTCTCAGGACGTCACTTTTGACGAGTCTGTGCCCTACTACCGCCTCTTCCCCTACCGCACTGCCCCGCTCCCCCCCCCCCGCCTCTCTTCCTCGCGCCAGGTGCTGCTGTGGTAGACCCCCTCCCCCCTCAGGGTGCCGCTCCCTCAGGTGTGTCCCAGGTAGACCCGGTTGAGCCTGTCGAGGTAGCTGTCGACTCTCGTCCTGCTAGGGGTGCTGAGCCTGAGCGTGCGGAGCCTGGGGGTGCGGAGCCTGGGGGTGCGGAGCCTGGGGTTGCGGAGTCTGAGGGTGCGGAGCCTGGGGGTGCGGAGCCTGCGGGTGCTGAGTCTGGGGGTGCTGAGCCTGGGAGTGCTACGTCTGAGGGTACTGCGCCTGAGGGTGCTGAGACTGAGCGTGCTACACCTGGAGGAGCTCTCTCCTCGCAGCAGCTGTGTGAGTGGTACTTAGAGTACTGCAGCCTCAGGAGGGGTGCTTCTAGAGCTAGGAGTGCTACTGGCGCTGGTGCTAGTGCTTCCCCTCCTAGGCGGGAGCTGCCCTCTCCCCAGCGGCTCCGAGAGTGGTACGCTCGGCGCTGCAGTCTCCGGAGTGGCGCTCCTAGTGTCACGGACCCTGGTGCTGGAGGTGCTGCTGCTGCTGGCGGTGCTGCTGGCGCTGCTGGAGGTGCTGCTGGTGTTGGTACTGCTGGAGCTGCTGGAGGTGCTGCTGCTGCTGGCGGTGCTACTGGTGCTGCTGGAGGTGCTGCTGGTCCTGCTGGAGCTGCTGGAGGTGCTGCTGCTGCTGGCGGTGCTGCTGGCGCTGCTGGAGGTGCTGGTTCCCCGCCTCGGCGGGAGCTACCCTCTCCCCAGCGACTCCGAGAGTGGTACGCTCGGCGCTGCAGTCTCCGGAGTGGCGCTGCTGGTGCTGGGGACCCTGGAGCTGGAGCTGCTGCTGGTACTGAGGACCCTGGAGTCGGAGCTGCTGCTGGTACTGCGGACCCTGGAGTTAGAGCTGCTGCTGGTGCTGAGGACCCGGGAGTTGGAGCTGCGGCTGGTGCTGCGGACCCGGGCGTTGGAGCTGCTGCTGGTGCTGCGGACCCTGGAGTTGGAGCTGCTGCTGGTGCTGCGGACCCTGGAGTTAGAGCTGCTGCTGGTGCTGCGGACCCTGGAGTTGGAGCTACTGCTGGTGCTGAGGACCCTGGAGTTGGAGCTGCTGCTGGTGCTGGGGACCCTGGAGTTGGAGCTGCTGCTGGTGCTGGCGCTGCTGGAGCTACTCGTGGTCCTGCGGGCGCTGTAGCTGGAGACCCTGGAGCTGAGGCTACTGGTTCTGGCGGCGCTACGCGGCCGCAGCCGTACTTCGTTCCGCTCCTTCAGCAGGTTCTTGGTCAGTCGCCTCCTCCTTGTCCTGCTCCCTCCTTAGAGTGTCTTCCGCCAGTCCAGTCGCAGTCACAGTTCCCTCCTGCCTTACCACTCCCTGGTCCTTCTCCTTACACTGGTCCGACTGGAGGTCTTACAGAGCGTCGTGAGCCTGAGTCTCGTCCTGCGTCGCCCGAGTCTCGTCGTGCGTCGCCTGTTAGTGCTGCTCACACTGGTCGTCCTGTCCCTCGTCAGCGTCCTCCTGCTGTCCCAGGCACTCACCAGATGGCGCTTCGTCCTTCCTCTGCTCCTCAGCGCGTCCCCCTGCCGTCTCCTCCTGCGTCCTCTCTTCCTGCTCTTGCTGACCCGGAGTCTGACTCCCTTCGTGCTGCCAGTCCTACTGTCACGCGTCTCCTCGCCACTGTTGTCACTGACCCTTCCTTTGAGTCCTCTGCTGCGTCTGCTCTAGTCGCTGAGTTAGTTGACTTTGCTGCCGCTTGTCGTCTAGACTACGCCACTAGCCTTGTCGCTGAGTCTGAGTCTGAGTCTGTCTGTCCTCCGTCCGTCGGGGGTGAGTGTGCTCTTGGCACGGACGTCCTTGAGGACAGGCAGGAGGAGTTTGAGTGCTTTGCCGCTGCTTTACCTCATCTCGTGTCCATGCTGGTTGCCCCTGAGGGAGACCCGGATGCTCCAGACATCCCGACCCCGCGCTCTTACGCTGAGGCGATCGCGGGTGAGTACTCCTCTCAGTGGCAGACAGCCATGGACGCAGAGATGGCTTCCTGGAAGTCCACAGGCACCTACGTCGACGACGTTCCCCCACCTGGGGCGAACATTGTCAGTGGCATGTGGATTTTCAGGGTGAAGCGGCCGCCGGGTTCTCCGCCTGTCTTCAAGGCCCGTTACGTTGCACGAGGCTTCAGTCAGCGAGAGGGAGTTGACTTCTTTCAGACCTTCTCCCCGACCCCGAAGATGACCACTCTTCGGGTTCTGCTGCACGTCGCCGCTCAGCGTGACTACGAGCTCCACTCTCTTGACTTCAGCACTGCTTTCCTACAGGGCAGCCTGCACGAGGAGATCTGGCTGCGCCGCCCACCTGGCTTCACTGGGTCGTTCCCTCCTGGTACCCAGTGGAGCCTCCGGCGGCCAGTCTACGGTCTCCGCCAGGCGCCGTGTGAGTGGCACGACACACTGAGGACTACACTTGCGGCTCTTGGGTTCGCTCCTTCTACTGCTGACCCGTCGCTGTTTCTACGCACCGACACTTCGCTGCCGCCGTTCTACATCCTCGTGTACGTCGACGACTTGGTCTTTGCCACCGCTGACACTGCGGCACTCGCCCACGTGAAGTCGGAGCTGCAGAAGAGACACACGTGCACAGACCTGGGTGAACTGGCAAGCTATCTTGGCTTGCGGATCACCCGGGACAGAGCACGGCGCACCATCACCTTGACTCAGTCACACATGGTGCAGCAGGTCCTTCAGCGCTTCCGCTTCACGTACTCCTCGCCTCAGGCCACTCCTCTGCCTACCGGTCACTCGCTCTCAGCTCTGCCTTCGGATGAGTCCGTAGAGCCGAGTGGCCCGTATCCAGAGCTTGTGGGCTGCCTCATGTACCTGATGACCTGCACTCGACCTGACCTTGCATACCCTCTTAGCATCCTTGCACGCTATGTCGCTCCTGGCCGTCACCGGAAGGAGCACATGGATGCCGCTAAGAGGGTGTTGCGCTACTTGTGCAGTACGTCGGGCATGGGGCTAGTGCTTGGAGGACGAGACCGAGTTGTACTCACTGGGCACTCAGACGCTTCTTGGGCTGACGACCAGGCTACTCAGAGGTCGTCTCAGGGTTACACCTTCAGCCTTTGCTCTGGTTCAGTTTCTTGGCGTTCCACACGCTCGTCTTCTGTTCTCAGCTCCAGTTGTGAGGCTGAGATCTACGCCACAGCCATGGCTGCACAGGAGTTACGCTGGCTCACCTACCTGCTGACCGACTTGGGAGAGCGGCCTCGTTCTCCTCCAGTGCTGTACGTCGACAACAAGGCTGCCATTGCCTTGTGTGAGGAGCACAGACTGGAGCACAGAACGAAGCATATCGCTCTGCGCTACTTCCTTGCTCGAGAGCTGCAGCAGCGCGGTCAGCTTCGTCTGCGTTACGTGGCCACTCGGGCCAACACTGCTGATGTGTTCACCAAGGCGCTTCAGCCTTGTGACCATCAGCGCTTCTGTACTGTTCTAGGCCTTGTGCCTACTGGTCCTCACTTGCTTACTTCTTGACTTTGCTTGTACTGTGATCTCTATATATATACCTGCATGCCTGCTTTTGCTAGGTTGTGATCACTGTATCTCTTGTTATATTATCAACCTGCATGTGAACTGGTCTTGTGACCACTTGCTTGTGCTCAGAATTTGTGTGGTTTCCCTGAGATCCACCCTGAGCTTGCTTTGCTTTGCTTTGATTGGTCTTGTGACCATCTGGTTGTCTCCCACTTAGCCTATGGGGGTGTGTCAAACATTATATGTTTATATTGTGTAGGCTATAGTGGGTTTAGCCTTAGGGGGTACAACTTTCCTAGGGTTTCCTACTTGTATCCCCATCATTCCTAGTTTCATCATTCTCGTTCACATCTAGATTCTATCAGGTCTTCCCCTTGCGCACCAAGGGTGAAAACCCTGATGTTTTGATCCCTTGGATCCGCGCTGCCCGTCTCCAGCTCAGCGAGAGGTTCCACTCGGACTTACCTGTCCTGCGTCTGCACTCTGACAGAGGTGGGGAGTTTTCCTCCGACCTCATGAGGGCCTACTGTCAGGGGCAGGGCATTGAGCAGTCGTTCATGCTTCCGGCCTCTCCACAGCAGAATGGGGTTGCTGAGCGCCGCATTGGCCTGGTCATGGAGGTCGCTCATACCTCCTTGATCCATGCAGCTGCCCCCACTTTCTGTGGCCGTTTGCGGTCCGCTACGCTGCGCATCAGCTCAACCTCTGGCCCCGTGTCTCCATTCCGGAGACTTCGCCGACACTGCGTTGGACGGGAGAGGTTGGCTATGCGTCGCGTTTCGGGTCTGGGGATCTCGAGCTTTTGTCCGCGATACGTCCGCGGACAAGCTCTCCTCCCGCGCTGTTCCTTGTGTCTTCCTTGGCTTTGTCCCGGACGCGTCTGGTTGGCAGTTTTACCACGCCACCTCGCGCCGTGTCCTGCCCTCTCAGGACGTCACTTTCGACGAGTCCGTCCCCTACTACCGCCTCTTCCCCTACCGCACTGCCCCGCTCCCCCCCCCGCCTCTCTTCCTCGCACCAGGTGCTGCTGTGGTAGACCCCCTCCCCCCTCAGGGTGCCGCTCCCTCAGGTGTGTCCCAGGTAGACCCGGTTGAGCCTGTCGACGTAGCTGTCGACTCTCGTCCTGCTAGGGGTGCTGAGCCTAGGGGTGCGGAGCCTGCGGGTGCGGAGCCTGGGGGTGCTGAGCCTGGGGTTGCGGAGCCTGGGAGTGCGGAGCCTGCGGGTACGGAGTCTGGGGGTGCTGAGTCTGGGGGTGCTGAGTCTGGGGGTGCTGAGCCTGAGAGTGCTACGTCTGAGGGTACGGAGCCAGAGGGTGCTGCGACTGACCGTGCTGCACCTGGAGGCGCTCCCTCCTCGCAGCAGCTGCGGGAGTGGTACTTGCAGTACTGCCGCCTCCGGAGGGGCGCTTCTGGAGCTAGGGGTGCTGCTGGAGCTGGTGCTCGTGGTTCCCCTCCTCGTCGGGAGCCGCCCTCTCCCCAGCGGCTCCGAGAGTGGTACGCTCGGCGCTGCAGTCTTCGGAGTGGCGCTACTGGTGTCGCGGACCCTGGAGCTGGAGCTGGCACTGGTGCTGGTGCTACTGACGCTGGAGCTGCTGGAGGCACTGCTGGCGCTGGAGGCACTACTGCTTCTGGAGGTGCTGCAGGCGCTGCTGGAGCTGCTGGAGGTGCTGGAGCCTCTGGTCCTGGAGGTGCTCGTACAGGCGGTACTGGAGCTGCTGGGACTGGGGGTTCTGCTGGAGCTGGAGCTGCTGGAGGTGCTGCTGGTGCTGGAGCTGCTGGTGGTGCTGCTGGAGGTGCTGCTGGTGCTGGAGCTGCTGGTGGTGCTGCTGGAGGTGCTGCTGGTGCTGGTGCTGCTGGGGGTGCTCCTGGTGCTGGAGCTGCTGGAGCTGCTGGTGGTGCTGCGGATGTTGTCGCTGGAGACCCTGGAGCTGAGGGCGCTGGTGCTGTCTCTGCTGGTTCAGGGGGAGCTGCGCGGCCGCGGCCGTACTACGTTCCGCTCCTTCAGCAGGTTCTTAGCCTCCCGCCCTCTCCTAGTCCTACTCCTCCCCTACCGAGTCCACCGCCGGTCCAGTCGCAGTCACAGTTACAGCCAGTCTCTCCGCTGCCTGGTCCCTCTCCTTACACTGCGCCGACGAGTAGTCTTACGGAGCGTCGTGAGCCTGAGTCTCGTCCTCCGTCACCTGAGTCTCGTCCAGAGTCGCCTGACCGCGCTGTCCGCACTGGTCGTCGTGCTCCGCGTCAGCGTCCTCCTCCTGTCCTTGGCACTCACTATATGACTCTGCGTCCTTCCACTGCTTCACAGCGTGTCCCTCTACCGTCTCCTCCTGCGTCCTCTCTTCCTGCTCTTGCTGACCCGGAGTCTGACTCCCTTCGTGCTGCCAGTCCTACTGTCGTGCGTCTCCTTGCCACTGTTGACACTGACCCTTCCTTTGAGTCCTCTGCTACGTCTGCTCTAGTCGCTGAGCTTGTTGACTTTGCTGCCGCCTGTCGTCTAGACTACGCCGCTAGCCTTGTTGCTGAGTCTGAGTCTGTCTGTCCTCCGTCCGTCGGGGGTGAGTGTTCTCTGGGCACGGACGTCCTTGAGGAAAGACAGGAGGAGTTTGAGTGCTTTGCTGCTGCTTTACCTCATCTCGTGTCCATGCTGATTGCCCCTGAAGGAGACCCGGATGCACCAGACATCCCGACCCCACGCTCCTACGCAGAGGCGATGAGGGTCTCTACTCCTCTCAGTTGCAGACAGCCATGGACGCAGAGATGGCTTCCTGGAAGTCCACATGCACCTACGTCGACGAGGTTCCCCCACCTGGGGCGAACATCGTCAGTGGCATGTGGATTTTCAGGGTGAAGCGGCCGCCGGGTTCTCCGCCTGTCTTCAAGGCGCGTTACGTTGCTCGAGGCTTCAGTCAGCGAGAGGGAGTTGACTTCTTCCAGACCTTCTCCCCGACCCCGAAGATGACCACTCTTCGGGTTCTGCTGCACGTCGCTGCTCAGCGTGACTACGAGCTTCACTCTCTCGACTTCAGCACTGCTTTCCTACAGGGCAGCCTGCACGAGGAGATCTGGCTGCGCCGCCCACCTGGCTTCACTGGGTCGTTCCCTCCTGGTACCCAGTGGAGCCTCCGGCGGCCAGTCTACGGTCTCCGCCAGGCACCCCGTGAGTGGCACGACACACTGAGGACTACTCTTGCGGCTCTTGGGTTTGCTCCTTCTACTGCTGACCCGTCGCTGTTTCTACGCACCGACACCACTCTGCCGCCGTTCTACGTTCTCGTGTACGTCGACGACTTGGTCTTTGCTACTGCTGACACTGAGGCACTCGCTCACGTGAAGTCGGAGCTGCAGAAGAGACACACGTGCACAGACCTGGGTGAGCTGACAAGCTATCTTGGCTTGCGGATCACCCGGGACAGAGCACAGCGCACCATCACCTTGAGTCAGTCACACATGGTGCAGCAGGTCCTTCAGCGCTTCCGCTTCACGTACTCCTCGCCTAAGCCCACTCCTCTGCCTACCGGTCGCTCGCTCTCAGCTCTGCCTTCGGATGAGTTCGTAGAGCCGAGTGGCCCGTATCCAGAGCTTGTGGGCTGCCTCGTGTACCTGATGACCTGCACTCGACCTGACATTGCATACCCTCTTAGCATCCTAGCACGCTATGTAGCTCCTGGCCGTCACCGGAAGGAGCACATGGATGCCGCTAAGAGGGTGTTGCGCTACTTGTGCAGTACGTCGGGCATGGGGCTTGTGCTTGGAGGACGGCGCGACGTTGTCCTCACTGGACACTCAGACGCTTCTTGTCGTCTCAGGGTTACACCTTCAGCCTTGGCTCTGGCTCTGTTTCCTGGCGTTCCACACGCTCTTCCTCTGTACTCAGCTCCAGTTGTGAGGCTGAGATCTACGCCACAGCCATGGCTGCCCAGGAGCTACGCTGGCTCACCTACCTGCTGACCGACCTCGGAGAGCGGCCTCGTTCTCCTCCAGTGCTGTACGTCGACAACAAGGCTGCCATTGCCTTGTGTGAGGAGCACAGACTGGAGCACAGAACGAAGCACATCGCTCTGCGTTACTTCCTTGCTCGAGAGCTGCAGCAGCGTGGTCAGCTTCGTCTCTCGTACGTGGCCACTCGGGCCAACACTGCTGATGTGTTCACCAAGGCGCTTCAGCCTTGTGACCATCAGCGTTTCTGTACTGTTCTAGGCCTTGTGCCTACCCTCCCTCACTTGCTCACTTCTTGATTCTGCTTGTACTGTGATCTCTATATATATACCTGCATGCTTACACTTGCTAGGTTGTGATCACTGTACCTCTTGTTCTATTATCAAACTGCATGTGAACTGGTCTTGTGGGAATAGAGTATAGTGTTGTGAGGCAAAGGCAGCAGCGGGGTGCTGCTGATTTGGGCAAGGGGGAGATGCTTTTGACCTACTACACTGACGCTAGCTTCAACTCTGTGAAGACGGATGGCACCAGCATTGGAGGCTATGTGTGCCTATTTGGAGGTGGTGAAGTGAGCTAGCGCAGCAAGAAGCAGAACAAGGTGGGGCTGTCCTCGTGTGAAACAGAGTACATGGCCCTGCATCATGGGGCCAAGGAGGTGGTGTGGCTGAGGCGTTTGTTGGAGGAGATCGGAGTGTGCCAGAAGGAGCTGACGTGATTTTCTGTGACAATGAGTCGGCTGTGAAGCTTGCAAAGGATGCTTGTCTTCATGGCCTGACAAAGCACATCAGGCCAAAGTGGCATTGGACGAGGAGGCTCCTGGACAAGGAGGTGCGGCTGGAGATTGTGAAGACCCAGCAGCAGGCGGCTGACATTCTCACCAAGCGCCTGGCAGAACCTGAACATTGGAAGGGCATGAAGCTTGCTGGGATGAGTGTGCATTGAGGGTGCATGCTTGAGCTAAGGCATGTGGGATGATAGTAGGCAGCCAGAGGGGGAGTTTGTTATGTGATGCTATCATTTGCATTCACGTCTGTCTGCCTCCCATCATATGTTCGTGCGTTGCATGCGTGGTGTGAGTGTGTGCAAGAATTTGTGTTCGGTGTGGTTTGAATTCTCTGAGTGTGTGTGAATGTTATTTGGCTTGAGCAGATATCTGAAGTGACTCTGCTCAAGAGCTTTCCAACGAACCAAGAATCGTTTCGATCGGAGCAAGAACGACGATGTTATAATCGTTCGAAGTTTTGATTGGGATGCGACGACTTTGGGAAGTTGTGAAGTGACTCAATATGGGGTACAGACTTTTGGGGGTTGGGAAATTCGTCCCCATCACTGTAGATGCTGCCAAGTGGTTGGGAGAAACCAAATTGGGTTGGCACGTGTGGCCAACTTGGGTGAGGTGAATTGTGGAGGTTGGGAAAGTGACAAATGTCAAAGTTGGGGTGCCTAAGAGAGGGGAATTGTGTGGCATGGGGTTTCCTTGATTGGGGACCTTCTTGGGACCTTCCCTCTCGTCGTCCTCATCCCCTCCCACCTGGTCAATTGCTACTTTAACTTTCTTGTGTGGAACTTGTGAGAATATTGTGATTGAGTTAAGTTCCTATGGCAGCATACCCTCGAGTGCGCAGAAATTCATAACTCGAGTTATACTCCATCTTTTGATACGATTCAAATTGGAAAACATAGCCACGGACAAGGGCTAGATCATACACAAGTTTGAGAGAATTCTAACAGTGCAGTTTCCGTCGACGGTGTTTCTTGCGACGACGACTTTTCTGTCCAGAACTGTAGTTGACGATTTTGAGATATTTCGGCCCCTAATTTTCCTAGACTCCGTCCTTGGTCTCTAACATACTCGAAGATTCCAGTCCTGGCGTCGTCGTCCCTGAAATCTGTTGGTGCAACCCTACGGTTTGCACTCGGCTTGTTGTCCGTGTGCGTGAATGTGTGTGTGTATGGAATGGTATGAGGGCATGGGATAATATATATTTCATGCTTATAATTGTGTGTGAATGTTGAGTCATGATGTCGAGTGTGTGTGTCGAGTCAATAGCGAGTTATCGCTAGACGCGTGTTACGCGGTCGTTTGTGTCTCGCGCGCGGTTTCTATTTTGTCGTGCGCGGTTTCTATTTTGTCCTGTGTCGAACGTTCGGCGTGTCGCAGGTGTGTGCAGCAGACCCATCAAGAACTCAAGGATGAGTTTGTGATGAAGAGCCCGAGCCTTGGTGTCAAGCCTCAAGTGATTTCGAAGCTCGCCAAAAAGGGTACACCTCAAGATATTGAAGATAGTTACATTACTTTGTGTAGTGTAACATTTCACTTGGTGTAGGCCCTAGTGAAGGGTAGTTTCGAGACCCTTCGTGGTTGGGGACAGTGTGGCACTGTTCCACATCACTGTACCTCGGCTCTTGGGGTTTGTAGGAGCTGGGAGTCATTCCCAACTCGTAACTCTTCCTATCTTGTGTTCTAAGACTATAGTGGCTGCCATAGTACCGTTCGTTCAAACCGACGCTGTGTCGTAAATTCTTTATCAAATCGTGCAATCTAAATTGCTAATTGTAGACGACGTGATGACGCTCCAGATCCAATTTGAATCATGTCATTTGCAGCTGTGAGCAGAACGCTATCAACGTTTGAAGCCGCTGTGCAGAAATCCGTCTGTGCTCTCTATCTTTCGTTTTAGGCACATTCAAGCCTATTGTGACTATAACAAGTGGTATCAGAGCCCCTTGGAGCAGTTTCGACAATGTCTGGACCTGAGGAAAGGGGTGGCAGAGGTGCTGGTGGTAGTGGAGAAGCTCAAGCTCAAGGCCAACCCCGTGATTCAGCCATGGCGCCCATGCAACCAAGTCTTGGCCCACCTAGGGATGAGCCTAGGGTGTTTGGGCTTGACAAGTTCAACGGTGACAACTTTGCTGAATGGTCCTTCAAGATGGAGAACATTTTTGACCACTATGACCTGCTGGAGGTGATGGAAGGAACGGAGAAGCGCCCCGAGAACGACCCGGAGAAGAGCCCGTGGGTGCGGAAGAGCGCACAAGGCTATCTCTTACTTGGGCAAGCGTTGGGGAGCAGTCAGATCCGTCACATCAAGCCATTCCAGCGTGAACCAGAGAAAGGACCAAAGGCATGGGCTGCTCTCAAGGGTGTACATGCTCCTGCAACAGCGGCGGTAGCGGTGGTGTTGGAACGGCAAATGGCGGCACTACGAATTGAAGAAGACGAAGCGGTTGAAGAAGGGGTGCAGAAATTCTTCGACTTGTTGACGCGGCTTGAGGGAGCTGATTTGAACTACAGTGAGCTCCAAAAGAAGACCAAGTTGCTGGCCTTACTCCCAGAGTCATGGTCCTCGCTCATCATCAACCTTAATCGCGACTTGCCCCGCCTCTCGCTTGAAGACGTGAAGCGAGCTATCCTTCAAGAGGATTTCCGCCGCCGTGAGTTGGCGAGTGTGGATGGCGCTGGGGCAGCGAGCATCGGCCGTGGATATGGTCGAGGAAGAGGCAGAGGACGAGGGGGAGGAAGGTTTGGTGGCAGCAACTTCGGCGGAGGCCGCAGGAGTGGCGGTTACGGCAGCGACGACAAGAGCTACGGACGCGGTCGCGGCCGATTCGACGGCGAGTGTCACTATTGCCACAAGAGCGGACACATGTGGCGCGACTGCTACAAACTCCCTGATGGTTGGACCCCTGCTCAAGGCCAAGAGGGTAGAGGAGCAGGAGGAGGGAGAGGACGAGGCCGTAGAGGCGGTGGCGGTCGCGGTGGCGGAGCTGCAAACATGAAGAGCGGAGACAACGACAAGGACCCGAGCGACGATCGTTACCCGGGTCTATTCTACTTCGTGTCGACGCAAGTACCGGCTGGTCCAGAGAAGGATGAAGGCTTTGAGGAGCCAGCAGCTGTGGGGAAGGTGACCCTACACCCCCTGGACTATTGGGTGATTGATAGTGGCGCTACCTATAGCATGACACCTCGCCCGGACTTGCTCACCGAACTCGAGCCGTCACCGGTGAAGCATGTCACATCGGCTTTGGGGCAGCGAGCAGAGGTGAAAGGCATGGGCAAGGCCATGTTCAAGGGTGCTGATGGGAAGATGGTGGGCCTCAAGAACGTGCTTTGGGTGCCCAGCCTTGCTGCAAACCTGATTTCCGTGCGGCGGTTGGCAAAGGCCGGCATGGACACGAACTCGAAGGGAGCCAAGACCTACACCGCAAGGCTTGGCGATCGAATTCTTTGGGACCTTCATGAGGACAGGGATGTCTACAACGAGATGTGGCAGATCCCAGTGGTCCCTATGCCTAAGGAGAGGCAAGTGGTAGCAAGCATCAGCACCAAGGATGGAGCGGTCGGTAGCGACGATGGCGCGAACGGTCGCGCTAAGGAGAATGAGCTCAAGAAGAGCAAACCTGGAGGGACCAGCAAGTTCAGTGAACCTAAGGAGAGTGGTGCAGCAACCAAGGAGCAGCAAAAGGGTGAGGAGAACCCAAAGGCAGCAGCGGAGGAGGACTACGGAGAGAGTATGTGGGGCGCTATTGCGAGCGCGGCATTCTCCAATCCAACTTCGGCTACGGGGGAGTGTGATTGGCTCACCTTGCATCGGCGCATGGGGCATGTGGCCCTGCCCATCTTGCAGCAGCTAGTGAAGAATGAGATGGTTGCTGGCATACGTGTGAAGGGGGAGCCCGATGAGGTGCTTGGCTGCCCGACGTGCATTCAAGCCAAGTTCACCCGGTTTCCGTTCCCTAGTTCGGAGGCAACGGCAAAGGCACCGCTTGATGAGGTGGTGATGGACGTGGTGGGCCCCCTGAAGCTTGGAGCTGCTGGAGCTGAGTATTTTCTCACCATTGTCGACGTCTACACCCGCATGACTTGGGTGTACGTGCTGGCCAAGAAGAGCGACGTGGCTGAAACGTTGAAGACGGATTGGTTCCCGATGGTGGAGCGGCAACAAGACCGTCTAGTCAAGTCAATCCGCACCGATCGAGGGGGAGAGTTCCTGAGCAAGGAGTTTGGGTTGTGGCTGAAGAAGAATGGTATTCGGCACTCCCTCACCATGCCATACTCCCCTGCAATGAACGGCATCGCCGAGCGAGCGAACCGCACAATCACGGAGGCAGCACGCGGGTTGCTCATTGAAGCCGGGCTACCCGACTATTTCTGGCCTGATGCGGTGCGGAGCGCGTGTGTGGCCAAGAACAGAGCCTTGACTCATGTGGGAGCAGACAAATGGGTGCCCTATGTGGAGTGGCTAGGAAGGAAGCCAAAGGTGGATATGCTTCGGGTGTTCGGGTGCATGTGCATGGCGCTCGTGGCTGAAGAAGAATGGTATTCGGCACTCCCTCACCATGCCATACTCCCCCACAATGAACGGCATCGCCGAGCGAGCGAACCGCACAATCACGGAGGCGGCACGCGGGTTGCTCATTGAAGCCGGGCTACCCGACTATTTCTGGCCTGATGCGGTGCGGAGCGCGTGTGTGGCCAAGAACAGAGCCTTGACTCATGTGGGAGCAGACAAATGGGTGCCCTATGTGGAGTGGCTAGGAAGGAAGCCAAAGGTGGATATGCTTCGGGTGTTCGGGTGCATGTGCATGGCGCTCGTGCCTAAGCATCTTCGGCACAACAAGCTTGGTGCCAAGGCGGTGTGGGCCGTGCACTTGGGCATGGCTCAAAACAGGAAGGGATGGCTTCTTTGGGACCCATTCACCAAGAAGTTCTTGGTGAGCAGGGACTGCAAGTTCATGGAGAACTTCATGTACAAGGATTGGAAGGCGGAGAATGAGGCGAAGATAGGCGTGCGGTTTGGGGAGGTGAAGAGTTCCGGTTTGGAGCATGTGGAGCTACCTTTGGAGCTGAGCAGCGGCAGCACAACCACAAGGCAATCCTCCCTTGTGAATGGGGGAGAGGAGGCCAATGATGCAGAGGAAGAAGAGGAGGAGGTGCAGCAAGTGAGCGAGCGTGCACCGTCACTCCCTTCCCGTACTACGAGTGCTCCACGGATTCGAGCCACACCGCAGCAACGCCAAGGCCTTCAAGTCCCTGCAGCTGAGGAGGAAGGAAGGGGGAAGAGGAGAGTTCAACCCCCTAATAGGCTGACCTATGATGCGCCGGGAAAGCAGGGCAAGACAGCCCTGGCCGGAGCGGCAATGATGGTCGGAGACGACGAGGAGAGTGACTACGAGGAGTGTGCCTTCGCGTTCTTCTCTCCGGTGGAGATGCCGGGAGAACCAGCAACTCTCAAGGAGGCTTTAGAGAGTAGTGATGCTGATGAGTGGAAGAAGGCCATGGAGAGTGAGCTGAAGAGCATTGAGGAGAATGACACGTTTGAATTGGTGGAGCTACCGGAGGGGCGTACGGCGATAACGTCCAAGTGGCTCTTCAAAATCAAGTCGGATGCCGACGGCAAGATCGAGCGCTACAAGTCTAGGCTTGTAGCCAAGGGGTACCAGCAGAAGGAGAAGGTGGACTTCAAGGAGCTGTTTGCCCCTGTGGTGAAGCCGACGACGCTGCGAACCCTATTCGCGGGAGCCGCCATCAAAGGATGGGTAGTAAAGCAAATGGACATCGTAACGGCATTCCTTAACGGCATCCTTGAGGAGGAGATTTTTATGGCGCAGCCAGAGGGGTTTGATGATGGTAGTGGCAGAGTGTGGAAGCTGAAGAAGGCCCTCTATGGGCTGAAGCAGGCCCCTAGGCAATGGTACATGAAGCTGCGCGAAGTGTTGGAGGGGATCGGCTTCACTCCCTCAACGGCCGATCACTCCTTGTTCATGCTTGGCGAGGGGGAGCAGAGGAGTTTCATGGTGGTTTATGTGGATGACATCCTCATTTTCTCACCCTCTTCTGACCTTGTGAAGGAGGTGATGCTGAAGCTTCAAGACAAGTTCAAGTGCAAGGCCCTTGGTGACGTGAGCTTCTACCTTGGGCTCCACATCGAACGAGATGTGGAGAAGCGGTGCATGCGGGTGCATCAACGAAAGTACCTGGAGGCATTGGCTGCCAACTTTGGGCAGAGTGAAGGCCATGTGGCTACACCCTTTCCCTCTGGGTTCAAGTGTGTGAAGGGACCAGAGGAGGAGAGCGTTGGTGAAGAGGAGAGGCGCCGATTTCACTCGTTGGTGGGCAGCCTCATGTATGCGGCGGTAAACACCCGACCGGACGTCGCGTTTGCTACCGGGCAGCTGGCTAGGGTTGTGCAATGCCCTAATGAGGAGCAGGTAGCAGCTGGAATGAGGGTGGCCAAGTATCTTGGCCAAACACCGACCATTGGGCTGCAATACTCGGCGGCGGCACAAAGGCGCCAAAAGGGCGCGGATGGTGTTGAACCCGGGCGTTTGTTCCTCACTGCCTACTCGGATGCTTCATATGCATCAGAACCAGAGGACATGACAAGTGTGGGAGGCTTCATATGCTGTGTTGGTGGAGGCCCAACTGCTTGGGAGAGCAAGAAGCAGGTTGACCAAGCTTTGAGCTCGGTGGAGTCCGAGTACATGGCACTCTTCCGTGCCGTACGGGAGATTGTGTGGCAGCGGCGTTTGTTGGCTGAATTGGGGGAGGAGCAGCAAGGACCTACCCCACTGTACTGTGACAGCCAGGGTGCCATTGCTCTTGCTAAGAACCCTGTGTTGCATGGACTCACGAAGCACATGAGGGTGAAGTGGCATTGGACGAGGAGCATGGTAACCGCGGGTGAAGTTGAGTTGCGCTACGTGAAAACCACGGGGCAGCCGGCTGACATGATGACCAAGAGGCTGGTGGAGCAGCAGCATTGGAAGTGTTGCAAGCTGGCTGGGATGGCTCTGAACTGAGAGAGCAACATATCCTAAGGCCAACAATCCGAGGGGGAGTTTGTTGGTGCAACCCTACGGTTTGCACTCGGCTTGTTGTCCGTGTGCGTGAATGTGTGTGTGTATGGAATGGTATGAGGGCATGGGATAATATATATTTCATGCTTATAATTGTGTGTGAATGTTGAGTCATGATGTCGAGTGTGTGTGTCGAGTCAATAGCGAGTTATCGCTAGACGCGTGTTACGCGGTCGTTTGTGTCTCGCGCGCGGTTTCTATTTTGTCGTGCGCGGTTTCTATTTTGTCCTGTGTCGAACGTTCGGCGTGTCGCAGGTGTGTGCAGCAGACCCATCAAGAACTCAAGGATGAGTTTGTGATGAAGAGCCCGAGCCTTGGTGTCAAGCCTCAAGTGATTTCGAAGCTCGCCAAAAAGGGTACACCTCAAGATATTGAAGATAGTTACATTACTTTGTGTAGTGTAACATTTCACTTGGTGTAGGCCCTAGTGAAGGGTAGTTTCGAGACCCTTCGTGGTTGGGGACAGTGTGGCACTGTTCCACATCACTGTACCTCGGCTCTTGGGGTTTGTAGGAGCTGGGAGTCATTCCCAACTCGTAACTCTTCCTATCTTGTGTTCTAAGACTATAGTGGCTGCCATAGTACCGTTCGTTCAAACCGACGCTGTGTCGTCAATTCTTTATCAAATCGTGCAATCTAAATTGCTAATTGTAGACGACGTGAAGACGCTCCAGATCCAATTTGAATCAGGTCATTTGCAGCTGTGAGCAGAACGCTATCAACGTTTGAAGCCGCTGTGCAGAAATCCGTCTGTGCTCTCTATCTTTCGTTTTAGGCACATTCAAGCCTATTGTGACTATAACAAAATCGTGGCGAGTGCTGAACGGGTTGTTGTTCGAGAACGCTTCAGTTGGGTGGCGTGCCGACTCAGGTGACGGCGTACGCACGCGGGGACGACGCGACACGTTTGCCATGGTCATATTACCCATGACGTTGCGGACGGGGGCAGCCTGTGGCGGCTGCTGCTGCTGATGCTGAACCGCTGGGTTCAGGTTGCGCGATGGGGGTTGGTGCCCCTGGGCTTGACGCGTGTCGTTTCGTGCGTCTTGTCGGCCGGACCAGTTGCTCGGATTGGTCTTGCGAGGGCGAGATCAGAATTTACATCGATCTGCCAGATGCCAGAAGTTTTTGCAAATCTTGCAGTAAAGGCGCCGCGGCCGCCACTCTTCTGTGTTGTCTGCGTAGAAGGCGGGGCGTTCCCGGTCTTGTCGCGGCGCTGGTCGATGCTGATCCATATCCTTTTGTTCGACGAGAAGGGCGGCGCACAGGGCACCTTGAAAGATAACCCCCTGCTGTCGGAGAAGCGCCTTGCAGGGCCGCCACTCTGGGCCGAGCCCTTGAAGCACGATGTTTACGAAGATTTCTTCGGAAATAATGCTTCCCAACTTCGCGATTTGATCGAGAAAGCTCCGACAGCGATTAATGGGCAAAGTGGGGGAGAACAAGGGGTCACAAGACCAGTCAAGAAAAGCAAAGCAAATGGCCACAAGGCCAGTTCACATGCAGAGCCATATAAAGGAGAACAAGCAGTACAGTGATCGTAACCTAGCAAGTGTAAGCATCCACGTATATATATACAGATCACAGTACAAGCAAAGTCATGCAGTGAGCAAGTGAGACGAAGCAGGCACAAGGCCCAAAGCAGTACAGAAACGCCGATGATCACCAGGCGGAAGTGCCGGTGAATATATCAGCAGTGTTGGCCCGAGTGGCTACGTAAGCAAGGCAAAGCTGACCACGCTGCTGAAACTCTCGAGCAAGGAAGTTACGAAGAGCGATGTGCTTCATTCTGTGCTCCAGTCTGTGCTCCTGACACAAGGCAATCATGGCCTTGTTGTCTACGTACAGAACTGGAGGAGAACGAAGCCGCTCTCCCAGGTCGGTCAGCAGGTAGGTGAGCCAGCGTAACTCCTGTGCAGCCATGGCCCCTGCGTAGACCTCAGCCTCACAACTGGAACTGAGAACAGAAGACGAGCGGGTAGACCGCCAAGAAACAGAGCCGGAGCCAAGGCTGAAAGTGTAACCCTGTGACGACCGCTGCGTAGCCAGGTCGTCAACCCAAGACGCGTCTGCGTGTCCAGTGAGGACAACTGGACCTCGTCCTCCAAGCACGAGCCCCATACCCAATGTACTCTCAAGTAGCGCAACACCCTCTTAGTGGCCTCCCAGTGCTTTGGTCGGTGTCTCCCGGGTGCAACGTAGCGTGCCAGGATGCTAAAAAGGTAGGCAAGGTCAGGTCGAGTGCGTGTCATCAGGTACATGAGGCAGCCCACAAGCTCTGGATATGGGCCACTCGGCTCTACGGACTCGTCCGAAGGTGGAGCTGAGAGCGAGTGACCGGTAGGCAGAGGAGTGGACTGCGGCGAGGAGAACCGGAAGCGGAAGCGCTGAAGGACATGGTGCACCATGTGTGACTAAGTCAGTGTGATGGTGCAACGTGCTCTGTCCCGGGTGATCTGCAAGCCAAGATAGCTGCGCAGCTTACCCAGGTCTATGCACGTGCGTCTCTTCTGCAACTCCGACTTCACAAGGGCCAGTGCCTCAGTGTCAGCAGTGGCAAAAACCAAGTCGTCGACGTACACGATGATGTAGAACGGCGGCAGCGAAGTGTCGGTGCGCAAAAACAGCGACGGGTCAGCAGTCGAAGGAGCAAACCCAAGTGCCGCAAGTGTCATCCTCAGTGTGTCGTGCCACTCACGAGGCGCCTGGCGGAGACCATAGACTGGCCGTCGAAGGCTCCACTGGGTACCCGCAGGAAACGACCCTGTGAAGCCACGAGGACGGCGTAGCCAGATCTCCTCGTGCAGAGTGCCCTATAAGAAAGTTGTGCTGAAGTCAAGAGAGTGAAGCTCGTAGTCACGCTGAGCAGCGACGAGCAGGAGCACCCGAAGAGTGGTCATCTTCGGGGTAGTGGAGAAGGTCTGGAAAAAGTCAACTCCCTGTCGCTAACTAAGCCTCGTGCAACGAGCCTTGAAGACAGGCGGAGAACCCGTCGGCCGCTTCACCCTGAAAATCCACATGCCATCGACTATGTTCGCCCCAGGAGGGGGAACTGCGTCGATGTAAGTGCCTGTGGGCTTCCAGGATGCCATCTTAGCGTCCATGGATGTCTGCCACTGAGAGGAGTAGGGACCCGTAATCGCCTCTGCGTAAGAGCGCGGGTCGAGATGTCTAAAGCATCCGGGTCTCCCTCAGGTGCGAGCAGCTGCAAGTCACTCAAAGACCTCCTGCCTGTCCTCAAGGACGTCCGTGCCAAGAGCACACTCACCCCCGACGGACGGAGGACCGACAGACTCTGACTCAGCAAAAAGACTAGTGGCGTAGTCGAGACGACACGCAGCAGCAAAGTCAACAAGCTCAGCGACTAGGGCAGACGCAGCAGTGGACTCAAACGAAGGGTCAGTGACAATTGTGGCTAGGAGACGTGTGACAGTAGGGGCACGAACCAAGTCAGACTCAGGGTCCGGAAAGTCAGGAAGGGAGGACGCCGGAGGAGACGGCAGAGGAACTCTAAGTGGAACAGAGGAAGGACGAATTGCCATAATGTGAGTACCTTGTAAAGGGGGAGGACGAGGACGGGCGACACGACCAGCACGAACAGGTGTGGAAGCACGAGTCTCAGGCTCACGACGACTTAATCACTGCAGTGTGACGAGCAGGAGCAGGCAGCGGGGAGCCAGGCAGTAGCTGTGGCTGAGACGTGTCTGTCGGTAGACACAGGAGAGGTGGAGTGAGGCCAGTGGAGGACGGGAGACTAAGAACCTGGCGAAGGACCGAGTCGGGCGGAGGCAGGGACGAATACGGCTGCGGGTAGAAAAACGGTCGGCTCGGGGCAGTACCAGCAGCTCCAGCAGCACCTCCAGCACCTCCAACACCAGCAGTACCACCTGCTCCGGCAGCTCTAGCATCTCCAGCACGAGCACCTCCAGGACCAGCAGCTCCAGCACCTCTTGTACCAGCAGCACCTCTTGCACCTCCAGCACCAGCAGCACCACCAGCTCCGGCAGCTCGAGCACCTCGAGTATGAGCACCTCCAGGGCCAGCAGCTCCAGCACCTCCAGGACCTCCAGCACACCTTCTACCTCGACACAAATGGCTCAACACCCAAGACTCCCCGTCCCAGCGAAGAAGCAATTCTCTCTTCGCAATCAAGGTTTTTGAGCATATAAAAAAAAAAAGACAAGTGTGTGTTTTGACGGCAGATACTTCTATACTTGGAGCTTCGAACTGGAACTACTGCTGCAAAATGTGCAGATCTTTCATTATTTCGACGGGAGCTACTCGGGACCCGCCGAGGACACCTACGACGCCAGGACGAGGTACTACAACGAGTCACTAATGGCGTATGGGGTCCTCCTGCGGAACATGTCGCCGGCGGAGCAGTTGAGCATTCGCTCGTACAAGACCTCACCTGCTCCAGCCCTCGATGCTTGGCGCCACCTAAACGGCGTGTACCAACCAAAGGATTCCGTCTCGTCGGGCCGCCTGCTCCAGCAGCTACTGGAGACAAGAATGGCACCAAGGGAGAAGGCCAACAGTTACCTGAACCGCTGTCGGAGCTTACGCGATCAGATCGCGAAACTTGGGAGCACGATCTCAGAGGAGATCTTTGTGAATATCGTACTCCAAGGCCTCGGCCCAGAGTGGAGGCCCTGCAAGGCGCTCCTCCGACAGCACGGGGTCATCTCGGAGGCCGCCCTATGCGCCGCCCTTCTTGTCGAACAACGGGATATGTACCAGCAGCGACCAGCGCCGCGACGAGAACGAGAACGCCTCGCCTTCTGCGCCGACACCACTGAAGAGCGACAGCCGCGGCGCCTTTATTGCAAAATTTGCAGAAATTTTGAGCACCTGCAGATCGATGCAAGTCCCGATCTCGCCCTCGCCAGACCAATCCGAGCACCTGGTCCGGCCGACAAGACGCACGGAACGACTCACGTCCAGCCCAGGGGTATCAACCCCCTTCGCGCAACCTGAACCCAACGGTTCAGCATCAGTAGCAGCAGCAGCCACAGCCTGCTCCCGTTCGCAATGTCATGGGAAATATGGCAATGACAAGCGAATCGCGTCGTCCTCGCGCTCGCTCACCGTCACCTGAGCCGGCACCTCACCCAATCGGAGCGTTCTCGAACAACAACCCGTTCAGCACGCGTCACGACTTCAGCGACGACGACGCCCAAGATTGGAATCTCCCAATCCCGCTGCTTGAGAGTCCCCCGCACATACCTGACACGCGGGTGGCACCGATCGATTGGATCGCGCGCGAACAGTTCCTAAAGGTCGACACACTGCACATCGTTACTCCGCGACTGGCGCTGCTCGCACGTAACGACAACAGGCGCTACAACACGTGGTACCTGGATAGCTGCTGTGGGCAGCATATGGTGGGCTTCGAGCGTTACCCCTGCCGTCACCTATGTCACCGTGGCGAACAACACGCGCTTGCGCGCAAGTGCGCAAGGCATCGTTGTGCTTAAGGCCCGAGGGAGCAAGACGCACATCACGCTAAACGACGTACTGATCGTGCAAAATCTACGCTTCAATCTCCTCTCGGCGGCGCAACTCATGGACTGCGGGGTCGACCTCAGCACCGACCCTGAGATATGACATTTTACTCCACTTTACGATGCCGAACAAGACGCGCAAGCAGATCGGTCGAGCGCACTCCGAAAACGGAGTTTACGTCCTCGACTTCGACATTCCCGACTGCAGCGGCGACTCGCAGGAGCTCATCGATCTCGCTCCCCTGCGCTTCGAGCACATTCATCACCAGGACTGGAAGCACCCAGACGGAAGACCGTGGGTGCCGCACCATCTGCATCCGCGTGAGCTGGCGCTGCATAACCCCGATCCAGACGGCATCTGAAGAGACTGCCACACGCCCACCTCCTCAACGAGCACGATTGCCGGCCGTGGGCTCGCCTCCATCTCAGCAGCAGAACGGGAAGCACCACCTGAAGAAGGCATGTCCAACCTCGAGCTGGAAATCGCGACGCACGGAGTCTTCGGCACGAGGGATCATCCCCTTCGTGGACCAGCCTCACAGCATCTTCAGGGGATGCTGCGTGGCACTGGAATCGGTACCTTCGACGAACACGGCAATCCGCGACCATACACAGAGGAGAAATTCCTCGAATGGGGGGTGGGGAAGCGCCGGCGAATGGGGCACGAGCAACACAAGCGGATGGGGAGCAGCAACTGGCGAAAATACTGGCGGGTGGGGCGCCGCAGCTGGCGGCGAAGCAAGCGGCTGGGGCACCTCTGGCGAAGGCTGGGGAGCTTCCCACGAGAACCAAAGGGGGGAAGAAGAAGCAGAAGAAGAAGCAGAACCTTCTATTGCCCCTCTTGGTCGCCCTCCGCGCCGCTCCGCACCTGCACTTCCTCTGCCTGACATCCAGCCGCAGCGCGACCCCTGGGACACTATCGACTGGGGGAACGAGCCCTCAACCCCGCGGCGCATCGTTTATGTGCCTGCCCCCGAGCCGCGTGAACCAACCTTTGTGCCTGGAACTATCCCTGGAACTAATATTCCCCTTTCCGTAATCCTTGACAGGGAATTTCTCGCACTAATGCTGACCACGCGCACCGGCGAAGAGGAAGAAGAAGAGGCAGCAGCACCTGCCCCAGTACCCGATGAAGACCCCGAAGCAGCACGCGCGCGCTACATGCGCACCTCTGGATTCCGCGCCGACGATGCGATCTGGCACCAGCGCCTCGGTCACCCCTCGCACGTCACGCTGAAGAACTGCATCGAAGCTGGCGTATTCGCACCTGGCACACTCCTACGCCCTGATGGCACCGAAGTGAGAGGCGCAACACATCTGCGCACCTGCACCGTCCACCCTGAGGCCGCGCTGAGCCACCAGTCTTTCCCCCTGCTCGAACCTGGAACCAACCGCTACGCTAAGCTGGAAAGTGTGTACAGCGACTTCCTCAATGTGGGACATTGCGGAATCGACGACGAGCTGTATACGCTCACCTTCGTCGACGCTGGAACACGATACGTGTGAGTTGTGAATGTGGAGGCTCGCAGCAGAGCGTACGAGGTGTTTCCTCTCTGGCTGGCACACGCGCAGCGGCATTCTGGGTAGAAATTGAAGATATGGCAATCTGACAGCGCGGCGAAGTTCAGGAGAAAGGAGCTGCATATTATCTCGCACAGAAGGGGATCGAGCACCATATCTCCCTCCCCTACGCGCACCAGCAGCAGGGTGTAGTTGGGTGCACGAATCGCACCCTCAAGACGAAGGTGCGGGCGCTGATGAAGTAGTTGAAACTTCCGCCGATCTACTGGACCTACGCAATGCACCACGCAGTGCGGGTGCACAACCTGCTGTCAACCACCGCTAGCACCGGCAACCTCTCCCCACATGTGAAGTGGACAGGGACCAAGGGCGACACCTCCATGCTCCGCGTGTGGGGGTGCATGGTGCAGTACCGCCCGCCAACGTCAACCATTGGCAAATTCAGGAGCCGTGCGTGCTGGGGAATCCACCTCGGCATCAGCCACGAGTACAAAGCATGGCTCATCTTGGACCTCATGAGTCAAAAGGTTAAGAAAGCGCGCTACGTCATCTTCTACGAGCGCCTCTTCCTCCAACAGTTCCGCGAAGACGAGCAGACAAACGCGAATCGCGTCTACGCCAATGAGGGACACAGTTACGCCACGCCGGAGGATGAAGCTGCAGCAGCCATTCTGGAGCAAGACACCAGAGGCGAGTTTACGAGAGGCGATCGTCACGACGACGACGACGATTCATCTGAAGGAGGAGCGGGCGCAACAGGAGGAGCGGGCGCAACAGGAGGAAGCAGAAGTGGCGGAGGCACAGCACCACCTGCCCACCTGAGCCGGAGAGCGACGACGACGACGTGCAGAAAGTCACTCCGCAGCATCGTCACGACAGCACCGTCACTGGAATGCAGCTCCTCGGACTCCATACCGCTATCTCAACGGCGCCGCGCATCATCGAGCCAAAGAACCCACGCCAAGCTCTCACAGGACCCCACAGCAAGGAGTGGGGTGAGGCGATGGATGCGGAGATTAGGGCACTCTAGTCACGCGACACCTAGGTGCTCGTCGATCGCGCAGCAATCAAGGGGAGGAAGATCCTGTTCGGGAAATGGGTCTTTCGCGTGAAAACCGTAGGTGACGGCACGATCGAACGATTCAAGGCGCGCTGGGTCGTGAGCGGATACGATCAACGGCATGGGATTGACTTCGACCAGACATTTGCACCGGTCAGCCGCCACATCTCCGTCAGAATTCTTCTCGCCATCGCTGCCGCACGACACCTGCCGCTCCGACAAATCGATGTGAAGAACGCGTTCCTGTACGCGTTAGTAGATGCAGTGATCTACGTGGAGCAGCCGCACACATACGGTGAATGGGACTCACGCGTTTGCCAGCTGCGAAAATCCCTTTACGGGATCAAACAGGCGTCGAGGCTTTGGCAGCAGTACCTGCACAACATCCTGCTTGAAATTGGGTTCAAGCAGTTGCCGCACGATCCAGGGATGTATCGCCGCGATTTCCGCGGCGAATACATCCTACTCACAGTCTACGTTGACGACCTCCTCTACACAGGATCAAGCCCCGAACTGCTTGAGCAGTTCGAGAAGAACCTTGCGGGGCACGTCGACATCACCTACAACCATGACGTGAAGCAGTTCCTCGGCCTTAACATCACTTACTCCCCATAAGCTATCCACCTCTCAGCAGCCAAGTATGCAGAGGAACTTGGCAAGCGGTTCAACATCGCACTTGCACCGCTCTCCACCCCTTACCGCACTCCGGGACCCAATCACAAGCCTGACAACAAAGCCCTGTCCCCTGCTGGGCTTCAGACTTACCAGCAGCAGTTGGAATGCCTGCTCGTCGCCTCTGTTACCTGCAGGCCAGACCTCTCGTACATCGCGAGTCAGCTGGCCCAGTACTCCCGCAAACCAACGGCAGAAAATCTCTCAGATCTTCAGCGAGCGCTTCAATTCTTCATTTCCACGCCCAATGTTGGGCTCTGCTACTCCACCATCCCAACCGCATCCTTCAACCTCATCGGATACGTGGATGCTGATCATGCTGCCGATCCCGACAATCGACGGTCCAGGACGAGCTTTCTCTTTCGCCTTGAGCCCAGAGGTCCCATCTCCTGGAACTCGCAGAAGCAAGAGTTGGTTGCCTTGTCATCGGCGGAAGCAGAGTTCATCGCAGCGACGGCAGCCGTTCGTGAAGGTTTTTACCTTCAAGAGCTACTGCAGGAGGCGAAATTTCCAGTTTCGCCGAACTTCCGTCTGCACTGCGATAACCAGAGCGTGATCAAGATCGCGAACAAACCTGGCTTCGTCAACCGCACCAAACACATCGCACTGCGGTACTTCTTCGTCAAGGACAAAGTTGACAAGGGCAAGGTTGACCTAACCTACTGCCCGACGGGTGACATGGCAGCAGATTCCCTCACGAAGAAACTGTCGCGTCAGCAGTATCAGCACTGCTCCGAACTCAGCGGAGTAGTCAAACGGGTCAAGACTTGCTACGGCCAGGAGTGAAGGGGGGTGTTACGAATAGTGAAAAATGAATAAACTATTGTGCACTCCTTACCGCAGCAATCGAAGCAGGCACTGCCGAGGATGAAGACGAAAAGGCAAAAATGACGCGAAGGGTTGTACGGTTACGGAATGATCTGGACCGTCGGGCAGACAACATCCGGCAGCAGCAGTGGCGAGGATTCTGCCCGAACAGTTTCGTAACCACCTGGAGTCGCACGGTTAGATTTCGCTATAATAAGGGAATGTACCCCTTAGAGTACATGGCTAGCTAGGACGTTTGGTATTCCCCTGTACTCTTAATTGTATTCCTTGTCCTTGCATGTTTTAATCATCTCAAACATTCTACATTCACTCTGCTATTGGGGTCAAGGGCAGGGCCTCAGATGTCAGGAATTTTACCCTGAATTCCTGAAGTTCGACCCCCGTTTTTTATCATGACCCTGATGCATCAGCCTTTTTTTTTCAACGACCCTGATGTTTCAGTGTTTTTAAAATTCGAACTCTGATTTTCCAGTGTTTTGTGTTTGAGGACACTGACGAGTCAGTGTTGTATCGGGGTCTACCCTGAAACCGAAAACTCCTTGTTTTGGCGCGCCGTCACTGTGCACCGTGCACCAAGGGGATTTCTGGCGAAACATGCTCTGACAGGGCGAATCTCTTGTGTGAGGGGCGAATCTGCTGCTGTGTCAGGGCAAATCTGCTGTGATTGGGCGAATTTGCTGTGCTGCGACAGCGCGTAACGACTGTGCGAGGTCGAATTTGCCGTCAGGGCGAATCTGCTGTGACGAACCAAGTCCGAATCATCAGTCAAGTACACAACCAGAGATCAGAATCAATTCTTAACAATTGTCCTATTCGATTGGTCAGACAAGATTTCTGACCAATCAGACACGGAAATAGCAGAATCCTGGCCAAATTTGGGAATTGTAAAGTAAGGGCAGTCTGATTCGCTGTGTTATGACAGCATACCAGTATAAGCAACTATGCTGATCAGTGTTGAAGTTTTAGAAACCCTGATTGATCAGCGTTTTATTTCTAACAAACCTGTAAAATCAGTGTTTCACACTAGACGACACTGAAAACCAGTGTTACCCTCCTAAGGACACTGAGTGCTCAGGGTACACAAAAACCAATCTGAGGCCCTGGTCAAGGGCCCACCACCACTACTCAGTCTTGTGCGAACCTTCCTGAGGTGATCCTACGGAAGATCAATTTCTGATCGCATCAGTGGTGAACCCTTGACCTCAATTCAGAGTGGATGTAAAATGATTGAGATGATTAAAACATGCAAATACAAGGATATAAATAAGAGTACAAGGTGGAATACGAAACGACCTAGCTAGCCATGTACTCTAAGGGATACATTCCAACCGTGCAACTCCAGACGGTTACGGATCTGTCTGGGCAGAATCCTCGCCACTGTTGCTGCCTGATGCTTTCTGCCTTAACGGTCCAGATGCTTCGTAATCGTATGACCTTTCGCGTCGCGTCACTTCCGTCCTTTCATCTTCAGCCTCGGTGCAGTGTGCTTCGATTGCTGCGGTTAGGAGTGCACAGTTCCTTTTCTCATTTCACTATTCGTAACAATTCTCTACTGTTGGGAGCATCCCAATCAAACTCCCATCTGGAGCACAATTGTGGCAAAGTAATGAATATGCAATCATGTACCACAGCATTGTATCTGGCATCTGAGCGGTGGTTCATCCCATTACTACAATTTCTTCGTGCAACGCACTCCTTCAATCCTCGGAATATGGAATGTGTTGGCATAGAACCTAGAATGCAGAAACCAGGCCAGGGCCAACCATTGGTGGTGCCAATCCAATCCAACACTCCATGGTTTTTGGAGTGCATGTTCTTGTACGCATTGCCCAACCTGGTGCTGATGGGGGGTCGATCGAATGGGCAATCCGTTTCCAAGGCACATCACCATCATTCCGACAGACAGGCACAACACGAGGTGCTTGGTGCCAACAGTTGATTCGTCAGCCCAAATTACTGTGTCCTTTTCCAATGAAAATGATTCACTCGATTCCTCCAAAAACGAACTCAACATTTGTCAGCTACAGATTCACAGAATGGACAGACATTATTGATCCTGTTGCTCCCGCAGCTGCTGCTGCTGCTGCTGCTGCTGTTGCTCTGGCTGCACCTGCTGCTGCCCTTCCATCTGCCCCTCACCTCCAGCATCCCCTGCCCCCCACCTCCTCCGTACAAGCCACACCAAGCATCGCCCCATGAGAAAGACTCCAGAGAACCACAGGCAGAAAGACTCTGAGAGGAGAGACTCGGGCCGAATAGCCCACGCGTACGGGCACACAACCCCCCTCCTCCCTTCGCCTCTTGCACCTTTTCCTCCATGAGCCCCACCCGATTCTCCCCCCTGCTGCCACCACTGCTGCTGCTTGAGATGCTTGGTTTGCCGCCTGGAATCTTCCAAAGCGGCCATGTAAGGACACATGTGGAAGCTTGAAGCTACCCCATGCAGGAATGGCTTGGCTTCTTCAACTGCTGTGCCTGCCTCATCCACTGCTCCGCCTTCCGCTTCTGCATGTACGCTTGCGCCTGTGCTGGCGCCAGCTTGTGGTGAGTCAGCAGCAGCTTGTGCTGAGTCAGTGGCAGGGGAAGGTGAGTCGGATCCAACGCGTTTGGAGCCCCAGGTGACTGCGGAAGCAGGTTGATCCCAGCCGAACCATAGACTGAGAGGTGAAGAGTCAGTGGCGAAGGGGTTGGGGGAAGGCTGCAGGGGAGAGAAAGGGGAGCTCGTGGGACCTGGATGGAGGAGGGAAGAGAGAGAGGGGAGGAATGAGGGATGAGGGGTTACAGTGGGAATCGAAAGAAGCGTGGAGAGTACGACATAGTAGTTATTGGAAACTCCGTGGTACATTCAACCATTATCTGGAAGAAATTAGCCGTAACAACAAAGGGAGTGAGGTCGGAGAATGTTTTGCAGCAGCAAAGCCACTGTTGCAAGGCATTACGCTTGTCATGTTCAAGAGTTAACTTACTCACACCCGCTGCCCTTACACCCGCTGCCCTTACACCCGCTGCCCTTACACCCGCTGCCCTTACAGCCGCTGCCCTTACAGCTGCTGCCCTTATCCCCACTGCCCTTACACCCACTTCTCCTATACCCACGGCTCTTACAATCACCGCCCTCACACCCACTGCCCTTATACCCACTGCCCTTACACCCACTGCCCTTACACCCACTGCTCTTACACCCACTGCACTGTTCTCACAACCACTACTCTTACGCTCTTACACCCACTGCTCTTACACCCACTGCCCTTACACCCACTGCCCTTACACCCACTGCCCTCACACCCACTGCCCTTACAGCGAGTAAACGCTGAGATGTACTCAGAAAGGTGTGCGGCAGTGCGTGGGCCCCGGTAGCGAATCCGAGTAGTGGAGTTCTGCAGGAACAGCGCCGGCACACTGTACACGCCCATGCGCGAAAGAACGCTGCAGGGGAACCGGGAGGGCGGGGAGGCAGGATGGGATACATGGTAAGTCTGGTCACGAAAAGTGGAGAGAAGATGGAATCAAGGGAAAGGCGATAAAGAGTCAGGTTGACCGGAAGAGGGAGAAAGGGGGGGAAAGGGGGGGGGGAGGGAGGGGGATAAAACAAAACTCTAAGCTTCCGTGGTGAGTCTTTTGGTGGGGGATAGGGGGGGTTGGGGGCAGGAGAGCAGAAAACCCTCTAAAACAAGCTTGACAGCACCTTGAACTTATTGAGTCATTCAGAACTCGCTATAACCTCAACTCCGCCTCCTCTAGAAAGCAGTAACTTGGCTGGAAGTTTCATGCTTTCAGAAAAGTGGGATTAGGGATGTAGAGTAGCATCTAGAGTAGCATGCGAAGCAGCAAGTGGAAAGGGATTGGTGACGGCGAGGGAGAGTAGCAGCAGACCAGTGGTGACGTGTATCGAGTCGACTCAGAACTTGTACCGACAACTGTCCTCGATCTCCCATTATCGCTCACTTAAAAACTCCCTGCTATCACAGTGACGCAGTAAGATGGTGTGAGAGTCAGGTGGTGGGGGTGTCAGGTGGTGGGGGTGTCAGGTGGTGGGGGTGTCAGGTGGTGGGGGTGTCAGGTGGTGGGGGTGTCAGGTGGTGGGGGTGTCAGGTGGTGGGGGTGTCAGGTGGTGGGCGGAATACGTTGTCGTGACCTGGTACGTGTGTTACCTGGGTTGGAGTTGGTCGGCACGTTAGGCACGTTACCTAGGTCGGAGCTCCTTCTTGTCAATGGCCACGTGCAGTATGTGGGGGAAGAGCGGCGCTGTGGATGAGAGGAGCACGCGCAGTTGGGACGAGAAGGGGCACCAGTCTGTGTATACCAGCACACACGCTGCACGGCACACTGCAGAAGCACGGTTCGCTAAACCGTTCCTGCTGCTCCTGCTCTTGCCCCTGCTGCTGCTGCTGCTGCTGCTGCTGCTGCCTGTGCTGCTGCTGCTGCTGGTCGTGCTGCTGCTGCTGGTACTGGTGCCGGTGCTGCTGCTGGTAACGGTGTTACTCCCGCTGTCGCATGCTCCTTGATGGCCGGTTTGGCTAGGGCACGTGTGGGGGAGGTCAGAAGGGTTTGGCTTGGATTCGACGGCGGAATGGGTGGATGTGGGGGGAGAAGGGGAGGTGTGCGGATGGGGGAAGGGAAGCGAAGGGGAAGGGGTTGTGGAGTGAAAGGAGGATGAGGGGGTAGAGGAGGGACTGGAGGAGGGAGATGTGGGAGGAGAGGTGAGTGCTGTGGGGTTGGAAGCGGTGAGAAGTTCAAAGAGGCGGTTGAGAGTGGTGGCGTTGACCTGGGGGTTAGGAGAGAAATGCGAGGATGGGAGGATAAGAAGGGAAATGGGAAGAAGAGGTGAGGGAGGGAGGGGAGAGGGGAACGAAAGAGGGAACGAAAAGAAGAACGGAGGTTATGTGCAAGCAAAGTGAATGACAAGAACGACGAAGGACTGAGTACTGGTGACGTATCATCTCACCTCTATGATAGGATCATCGTCTGCCTCTCGTCTCAACTGCGTTTCAAACGCGTCCCAATCTGACACGGCCGGGACTTGAGATGACACGGGCTCGGATTGAGATGAAACGGCCTCTGGCTGAAACGAAACGGGGTCAGATTGAGGCGACATGGCTTCAGGTACGATACGAACATCGTCATCATGACCTTCTGGAATCGCGTCAGGAGCTCCTATTGCCACGTCAGACAGGGAAATAGCCGCGGGGAACGCGTCGAAAATGCACAACACTGATAGCAGAACGATAAGGTTTCGAAATTTGTCGCGACGTGGTCGTAATCTACCGATGGTTTCTGGATCCGAACGAGAAGCGTTTCGTAGACGCCAGCTAACAAGCATTTTGCGGGCGTGTGCTTTTTGCCGAGCTCTGCCGCGCCACGGAAGCACCGAGTTGAAATATTTGGTGAAGGGGAGTCGATCCAAGCCAGCTATGGTGCTATGCAGAATCTGACAGCTACTGACGCGTCGGGTTTCTATGCTCTGCTCGTACGGAAACCACCTTCTGCTCAAGTTCTACAACACTTTCAAGAAAAAATATCGAATATGGATATACTTATCATGACTTACATTCTCTCACACTTGCAATATTTTTCCCCTTTTGGACAAACCTTGTTTCGTTCAATTGCACATATCATCCTTTCGGACTACAAAATCGCTTCCAATCCCTTTCTACAAATTTCAGCTCAATGTTGTGAACGCCCCCCAGCGCAAGCACGCACTAGCGCAAGATTGCGTCTAGTAGTTGCGGTAGATAGGCCGATGCTCTTTGGAATGGTGATGGACATTAGTATCACCAAACTTACGCAAGAACGCCTAGATAAACGGACAACCATTAGCTGGAAATTGACACAATTACAACTGAGGACGGATCTCTCCAACGAGCATATGTTCATATACACTGCAAGAGCACCAACAAACAGTATTAAGCAATACTCAGGTAACACAGATCTATAGTAAACATCTGGTAGCTCCTGATGTTATAACTGAAGGATCGCAGTGGATAGGATAAATCTACTAAGTATATGAGAGAACTGTGAAGTCTCTGTAATGACCTTGTTGATACAGCCTTGAAAGAACAAGATAATTATAAGATAGAAGTACAGTGTTACAATCCCAAGTGGGACTTAGCGAAGGATCGCTCAGGGTTGATCGCAGAGTAGTGTTGCAGCGGAAGTTTTGAATCTCAGGTCAGAGTGAATGTAAATGACTGAGTTGATAATAGCATGCATACATCGAGTTTATATAAGAGTACAGGGGAATACGAAAAGACCTAGACTAGCCATGTACTCTAAGGGGTACATTCCCTTATTACAGCAAATTCAAACCGTGCAGCGCGGGAACCCGTTTTGAACCTGTTCCCGCTCTTTTCATTTCAAATGTTTCTGCCTGCATCGGTCTTGGTCAGACGGTTGCTGCGTCGCTTCGACTCTTCTGACTCCTCGACTTCGTACTCGGTAGAGTCGGCTCCTGCAGCATACAGGAATGCCTTCTCATAAAACTTCATATCGTAACACTCCCCTTCATTCCTGGGCGCAGGAGGAGCTGACTCGCTTGACCACTCCGGTGAGGTCAGAGCAGTGCTTGTACTGCTGACGTGGCAGGCGCTTGGTGAGGAAGTCTGCCGCCATCTCAGTAGTCGGGCAGTAGGCGAGGTCAACTTTTCCTTGGTCAATTTCGTCCTTGACGGAAAAGTATCGAAGCGCGATATTCTTCGTGCGGTTCACGAAACCTGGCTTGTTCGCAATCCTGATGGCACTCTGGTTGTCGTAGTGAAGGCGAAAGGTGGGCGAGGTTGGAATTTTCGCTTCCTGTAGCAGCTCTTGCAGGTACAGGCCTTCGCGAACTGCTGCTGTCGCGGCGATGTATTCTGCTTCGGCCGATGACAGGGCAACCAGCTCCTGCTTCTGCGAGTTCCAGGAGATTGGCCCAGTTGGTTCCAGGCGAAAAACGAAGCCGGTTCGGGACCGTCGATTTTCGGGATCAGCTGCATGATCTGCGTCCACGTAGCCGTTGAGGTTGAAGGAGGTCGTCGTCAGCGTGGAGTAGGAGAGCCCAATGTCAGGTGTGGAGATGAAGTACTGCAGGGCGCGTTCCAGGTCCAGCTGGTTCTCAGTTACTGGCTTGCGAGAATACTGCGCCAGTTGGCTAGCGATGTACGAAAGGTCGGGTCGGCAGGTGACAGAGGCGAACAGCAGGCAGCCCAGTTGCTGTTGGTACAGTTGGAGCCCTGCGGGTGACAGTGGTTTGTTGTCTGGTTTGTAGTTGGTGCTGGGGTTGCGGTAAGGAGTTGAGAGTGGTGCGGGAGAGATGTTGAAGCGTTCCCCCAGCTGCTCTGCGTACTTGGAGGTTGACAGGTGAATTGCTTCTGGCGCGTAAGTGATGTTTAACCCCAAAAACTGCTTTACTTCGGGGTTGATGGTGATATCCACGCGCTGCGCCAGGTTTTCCTGAAACTGATCCAGGAGTTTGTTGCAGGTGCCCGTGTACAGCAGGTCGTCGACGTAGACTGTCAGGAGGATGTAGTCGCCGCTGAAGTGAAGACGATACATTCCCGGGTCGTGTGGGAGCTGCTTAAAGCCGATTTCGAGGAGGATTTTGTGCAGGTGCTGCTGCTAGAGGCGAGGCGCCTGCTTGATCCCGTAGAGGGACTTCTTCAGCTGACAGACCCTGGGATCACCTTCCCCGTAGGTGTGCGGCTGCTCCACAAAGATGGTGGCGTCCACCAACGCGTATAGAAACGCGTTCTTCACGCCGATCTGTCGCAGTGGCAAGTGCTTAGCGGCGGCAATGGCGAGTAAAATCCGGACGGAGGTGTGACGACTGACGGGAGCGAAGGTCTGGTCAAAGTCAATGCCGTGGCGCTGATCGTACCCGCGTACGACCCAGCGTGCCTTGAAACGCTCGATAGTGCCGTCAGCGTTGGTTTTCAAGCGAAAAAACCACTTTCCGCTGAGTACCCTCCTCCCCTTCACTGCTGCACGATCGACTAGGACCCAGGTGTCACGAGATTCCAGCGCCTTTAGCTCCGCATCCATCGCAGCACGCCACTCCTTGGCGTGAGGGCCGGTTAGGGCCTGGCGAGGATTCTTGGGCTCCACGGCCCGTGCAAGAGTAGAGACGGATGTGTGCAGGCCGAGAAGTTGAAGGCCTGACACGTTGGTGGTATCAGTGGTAGTGGGAACTTCCACCACGTCGTCGTCTCCGCTTTCATAGCCGGATGCTGCGGTGCTTGGTTCTGCTTGGCGCCGTGGTGGTCCTAGCGCGAGGTCGTCATCACTGTCATCGTCGTCGTCGTCGCGCGGGCGAGGCGGGATGCTGGGATGTTCGTCGGTGTCGTCGCGATCCAGAACTGCTGCTGCTGCTTCGTCTTCTGGAGTCGCAAAGCTGCGGCCGCTGTTGGCGTAGCCTCGTGCCTGGTTGCGGCGCTCGTCCTCGATCCACTGCTTCAGGGTGAGTCGCTCGTAGAAGAGAATGTCACGCGCGGGAACAATTTCGTTACTGTCAATGTCAAAAATGAGCCAGCCTTTGTGCTCGTGACTGAGCCCCAGATGAACTCCCCAGCGCACACGATGAACGAACTTGCCGATTGTTGCCGAGGTCGGCCGATATTGCACCATGCACCCCCAAACCCTCAGCATGGAGGGGTCTCCCCTTGAGCCGGTCCACTTCATGGGACAGGTTGTCCCTGTTGGTGGTGGTGGAGAGGAGGTTGTGCAAGCGCACCGCGTGGTTCATGGCGTAGGGCCAAAATTTCTTTGGCAGGCCGGACTGGTTCATGATGGCGCGGACTTTTGTCATGAGAGTGCGGTTGACTCTTTTAGCGACGCCTTGCTGCTGGTGAGCGTAGGGGAGAGAAATCTCATGCTTGATCCCCTTCTCGGTGAGGACGCTCTCCAGCTCATTGCTGCGAAATTCCTTTGCCCCATCACTCTGCTAGATCTTCAGTTTCCTCCCTGACTGTCGCTGCGCGTGCGCAAGGAAGATGCGGAACACCTCCGGAGCCTTGGAGCGGGCGTCGACGTTGGCGATCCACACGTGGCGTGAGTAGGCATCGATGAAGGTGAGGGTATACTTCTCGCCGTTGATGCCGTCGCAGGTGAGTACGATGAAGTCGCTGTAGACTTTCTCCAGCTTTTTGTAGCGGTTGGTGCTCGGCTCCAGAGAGGGATAGGCGGTATGAGAGAGTGCGGCTGTGGGGCAGACAGTGCAGGTGGTCGGGTGTGGGGTGTTGTTCTGTAGTTCTGTTCCATCGGGGCGCAGCAGTGCTCCTGGCGGAAAAACTTTAGCGCGGAGGCAGTTAGCAAGCGTCTGGCGCGAGGGGTGTCCCATTCGCTGGTACCAGAGATCATCTTCGGCGCGGATGCCGGAGGTACGCTTGTAACGAGCGAGATGCTCTGCTGCCTCTTCCGCCGTGAGTTGCGGGATCTGGAGTGGGGGTTCTTCCTCTTCTCCTGGTTCCGCTTCGTTGCCCGGCTCCTCTACTTCTGCTTCTGCTTCTGCCGTTGCCTCCCCTTCTGCAGGTGCCGTTGTGAGGTAGAGCGCAAGAAACTCACGGTCGGGGATGAAGGTGAGCGGGGTCATGGTGCCTTCGATGAAGCGAGCGAACGGATCTGGGCGTGAGATTGGCCCAAGTGAATCCCGAGGAGGAGTTGGTGGTACATTTCCCTCCTCAATCTCCGACCAGGGATTGCTCCAGCGATGAGGTGAGCGAGGTGGTTCACCAGTGCGTGGGGGTCGTCCGAGGGGAATGGCGACACGGGGTGATTCTTCGCCACGCTCAGCTCTCATTTCTCGTTCAGCTTCCTCCAATTCTTCTTGCGTGAGCTCCCCTTCGTCGGGTTCGGCTGTCCCCCATCCTCCCGTGGTGACCGCGCCGCTGGCGCTTGTTCCCCATCCTCCAGTTGCAGATGCCCAGGTTGCGCCTTCTTCTGGTTCGTAATCTTCATCTCCCCATGCGCCTCGCCGTGCAGACTCTTCGTCCCATCCTGCCACGACGCGCTCCTCATACAACTTCTGTTTCTTCTCCGCCCGGGCCTTGTCTTGTTCTTCCTTGACGCTCAACTCCCCTTTTGCGTCAGGATCCTTCCAGGTTGGATCAATCTCGCGGCGATAGAATTCGCGGGTGTAGGGGCGCGGTCGTCCCTCCTCGTCGAGGCTGCCGGTGTTGGCTTTAAGGACGAACTGGAGATTTTCCGAATATGGCGTTGCCCTTTCCGTTCGCGGTAGTTCGTAGGTTTTGATTGCTTCGCCGAAGACACGGTAAGATGACACAGCAAGTTCCTCTCTGGTCATGCCGGTAGGTTCCACCTCGACGCTTTCTGCTTCCTGAATCGCCGCATGGTCTCTTTCGACTTGCTCCGTGCGACTCGCGGTGGGCGTGTGGCAGGTGGTGCAGAGACCGTTGGTGTCTGGTTCGTGTAAGTTGATCTCGCGAGGGTGAGGGCTGCGGCGAACCCATGGTCGTCCGTCCGGATGCTCCCATGACTCCTTGTTCATGAAGGCGAACTCGAGGGGAACAAGGTCTACGAGCTCGTCTGACGACGCTTGGCAGGAAGGTACGTCGAAGTCCAGGATATAGATCCCGTTGATTGAGCGGGCTCGTCCGAGATACTTGAACGACTCAGGAGGTGTGTCTGGGGGATCGTAGGTAAGGATGAGGTCGCGCGTGGCAAGATCGGTGTGTATTATGACACCACAATCGTGAAGTTGTCCGGCGGAGAGTAGATTAAAGCGGAGATTCGGGACGTAGAGCATGTCGTTGAATGAGATGAGAGTGTTGCTGTCTCGTGCTTGCAGGACGACAAGGCCTTGTGAGTTGGCGCGCAGCTGCTCGTTGTTGGCGACGGTGACGTAGGTTGCGGGAGCGCGACTCAGGTTAGAGACGTATCGCGTGGATCCCACCATGTGCTGTCCGCAGCAGCTGTCCAGGTACCAGGTGTTGTAGTTGTCGGTGTTGTTTCGGCGCAGAAGTAGCATCAGTCGCGGAGTTACCAAGGTGGCCTTGTAGCGCCTGTGGAAGGAAGGATCTTCGTCCTCCTTCCAACCCACTGGTACGTAGTGTTGATTGTCGTGTGGCGGGCTTTCCCGCAATGTGATTGGCTGATTCCAATCCTGCTCGTCTTCATCATAGTCGTAGTAGTGGTCCTCAGTGAGGGGATTGTTCCATCCCTCTTCGGGTTCCAGAAGTCTTCCTTGAACTTCGTTCTCCTCGTCAGGTTCAGCAGTGCGGCGGCGGCGTGTCGCCATGTTCGCGATGATGTTCCTGGGAGCTCCTGATTGAGGTCCTTGAGATTGCTGGTGTTCATGCTGTGCAGGGGAACGAGCTTGTTGATGCTGAGGCTGAGAATGACGAGCGTCTTGTCGGCCGACCCAGTTGTTATGGTGAGTGGAATTCGGGTGGCGGAAGTTGGATCGGGATTTGCATCGATCCGTTGAGTGTCCGAAGACTTTGCATATTTTGCAATAATGGCGCCTTGGTTGTCGTCGCTCTTCTCGGTTGTCCGCGTAGAAGGCGAGGCGCTCTCGGCGCGGCGCGGAGCTTGTTCTGCTCGAATCCATGTCCTGTTGTTCGGACAGGAGTGCGGCGCATAGCGCGGCTTCTGAGATGATTCCTCGCTGTCGGAGTAGCACTTTACAGGGCTTCCACTCTGGCCCGAGTCCTTGAAGGACTATGTTGACGAAAATCTCTTCCGAGATTGTACTCCCATGCTTCGTGATCTGGTCACGAATGTTGCGACAGCGGTTAATATACGGATTCGCTTTCTCCCCGTGCCCCATCTTTATCTCCAAAAGTTGCTGCAGAAGCCTGCTGGCGGTGACCGAATCCTTCGGCTGATAAACTTCAATGAGGTGCTTCCAAGCTTCCAAGGCTGGAGCGTCGCTCTCTTTGTAGGAGCGGATGTTGAGTTGTTCCGCAGGCGTCATGTTTCGTAGCAGCACACTGTAGGCCATGAGGGACTCGCTGTAGTACTGAGCCCTGGCGACGTCGGTGTTTTCCACCGGTTTAGAATAGGAGCCGTCGAAGTAATGGTAGATCTGCGCCGTTTGTAGGAGGAGCTCAAGCTTGAAACTCCATGTATAGAAGTCCTTGCCGTCAAACGCGGTGGTAGTTTTGATTTTTGAAACGCTAAGGAAGCGTGTTTGCGCAGAGTTGATAGCTTCATCACTTGGACGGGGGGCAGTTGTTGTTGATTTGTCTGTGTCGAGGGAGAAGGTGTGCGCGGCGGTATCACGGCTTTTCTCGGCCGGTTGTCCAGGTTGTGCTGGTTGGGAAGATGTTCCCGCATCGCCTTTGCGCAGGTCTTGGAGTTCTTTCTCCATAGTTGAAAGTCGAGCGAAGAGTTGCTCGAGAGCGGCAGTGCCGATCGTAGTTGTCGCCTCATTTGTCGCAGCCGGGTTGGTTTGTCCTTCAGCCGTCAGATTTGCTTGGCCTCCGGATCCTCCGGCCATCTTGGTCTTGGAGCGTGTGCCGCTCGCCAGATCTTGGTTTGGCGAATTTCACGGAAGTGAAGTTGCGAAGAATCCCTGAGTAGCTCTCATACCATGTTACAATCCCAAGTGGGACTTAGCGAAGGACCGCTCAGGGTTGATCGCAGAGTAGTGTTGCAGCGGAAGTTTTGAATCTCAGGTCAGAGTGAATGTAAATGACTGAGTTGATAATAGCATGCATACATCGAGCTTATATAAGAGTACAGGGGAATACGAAAAGACCTAGACTAGCCATGTACTCTAAGGGGTACATTCCCTTATTACAGCAAATTCAAACCGTGCGGCGCGGGAACCCGTTTTGAACCTGTTCCCGCTCTTTTCATTTCAAATGTTTCTGCCTGCATCGGTCTTGGTCAGACGGTTGCTGCGTCGCTTCGACTCTTTTGACTCCTCGACTTCGTACTCGGTAGAGTTGGCTCCTGCAGCATACAGGAATGCCTTCTCATAAAACTTCATATCGTAACATACAGGAATATAATAGCAATCCTAGCTAGCCATGTACTCTGAGGGGTACATTCCCTTATTAACCGAATTACATTGCTACAGTAACCACGACAAATGCCATTCTAGACAGTTACCACGTTGCATTTCGTAACTGCCTCGTGCGGTTACTGGTCAGTCAAGGGTCACGACCGTTGACTATCTTCGACTGTTGACCTTCGGGTTGATGTTATAACTGAAGGATCGTAGTGAATAGGATAAGGTTGCCAAGTGTAAGGAAGAGAACTGTGAAGTCTCTGTAATGATCTTGTTGATTAATCGAAAGAGAACAAGATGATATAAGATAGAAGTACAAGGATATAAATAGCAATCCTAGCTAGCCATGTACTCTGAGGGGTACATTCCCTTATTAACTGAATTACATTGCTACAGTAACCCACGACTATTTCCATTCTAGACAGTTACCATGTTGCATTTAGCAACAGCCTTGTGCGGTTACTGGGCAGTCAAGGGTCACGACCGTTGACTGTCTTCGACTGTTGACCTTCGGGTGACCCTCGACCTTCCGCGTGCTCTATATGAGCTAGTTTGGTACGGGTACAGGCGTCTGCTTCGCTATGAGGAGACGCGACAGTGGAGAGCCTTCGGGAATGCTTATAATAACCTTTCGGTTATTCCAACACTCCCCTTCATTCCTGAAGGTGAGCCATGTGGGATTTCTTGGTGATCCCGCAAAGGTTGGCGCAGTGCTGGAACTGTTGACGTGACAGTTTCTTTGTCAGGAAGTCGGCTGCCATGTCACCAGTCGGGCAGTACGTGAGCTTGACCTTGCCCTTGTCGATTTCGTCCTTGACGAAGAAGTAGCGAAGGGCGATGTGTTTCGTGCGGTTCACGAAGCCGGGCTTGTTTGCGATCTTGATCGCGCTCTGGTTGTCGCAGAGTAGCGTGAAGTGCCCGTTCATCGTTACTTTCGCTTCCTACAGGAGCTCCATCAGGTACAATCCTTCGCGAACAGCTGCGCTGGCGGCGATGACCTCTGCTTCGGCTGACGAAAGGGCGATGAGTTCCTGCTTCTGGGAATTCCATGAAATGAGGCCAGCAGGTTGAAGTTGAAAAATGAATCCTGTGCGGGAGCGTCTGTTGTCAACATCTCCCGCATAGTCAGCGTCTACGTAGCCGTGCAGCTGCAGGGTGGCCGTTAAGTTAGCTTCGTAGGTGAGGCCGACGTCGGGAGTAGAGATGAAGTATAGAAGTGCGCGGCGTAGATCCTGTAGATTCTCCCCTTCAGGTCGCTTCATGTACTGAGCGAGCTGGCTTGCGACGTAGGAGAGGTCGGGCCGGCACGTGACGGAGGCGAACAGGAGGCACCCGAGCTGCTGCTGATAGAGCCGATGATCCTCGAGAGAGAGAGAGGCGTGGTGTCTGGTTCGTGGTTAGGAGGAGGTGTGCGAAAGGGGGTGGAGAGGTTGATGGGTGCGATGCCGAATTTCTTCGCGAGTGTTTCGGCATACTTGGCGGCGGAGAGGTGAATGGAAGAAGCGGATTGGGTGATGTTGAGACCCAGGAATTGAGTGACGTCGTGGTTGACAGTGACTTCCAGCCGCTCCTTGATATCCGCTTCGAACTGGTCCAGCAGCTCCGTCTCGTCGCCGGTGTAGAGGAGGTCGTCGACGTAGGCAACGAGAAGGTTAAATTTGCCACGCGACTCCTTCCTGTACATGCCGAGGTCGTGGGGCAGCTGTTGGAAGCCGAGATTGGTGAGCACCGTGTGCAGGTACTGCTGCCACAGACGAGGTGCTTGCATGATCCCGTAGAGGGATTTCTGGAGCAGGCAGACGGCGTCGTCGTTCTCTTCAAAGGCATGCGGCTGCTCGACGAAGATGATTGCGTCGACCGGAGCGTACAAGAAGGCACTGCCGACGTCGATTTGACGGAGTGGGCGCTGTTTGATGGCTGCGATGCAGATGAGGATCCGCACTGAGGTGTGCCGGCCGACTGGTGCGTAGGTGAGGTCGAAATCCACCATGTGAGTTTGCTCGAAGCCTCGCACCACCCATCGCGCTTTGTATTTGTCGATGGAGCCATCCGCTAGTGTCTTGATGCGGAACACCCATTTTCCGCTGAGAATTTTTCTTCCCTTCGCAGATGTCCGGGGAACGAGCTTCCAGGTGCCGCGGCTCTTGAGCGACACGATCTCCTTGGCCATGGCTGCCTTCCATTTCTCACTGTCGAGGCCAGAGAGAGCCTGGTGAACGGTGGTGGGTTCCTTGAGGGAGGTGTGGCGAACAGCGACGGCGAGCCCAAGGATGATGCGGAGACCAGTTTCGTTGGTCTTTTCATAGTGCAGGCGATCGTAGTCGTGGAAGCTGGTTACTTCGACCACGTCGTCGTCACTTTCGTTGCCAGGGCGGATGGAGTCCTGCGAGGTGCTTGGCGGTGGTAACGCGGTGTCTGGTGACCGGCGGGCGGTGCTGTTAAAGTTGTGGGCTTCGCGAGTTGTATCTTCGGGATCAGGTTGGTGTAGAGGGATGAAGGTTGGAGTCTGGAACGGGCTTGTAAGGGGGATGGTGAGCTGTCAAACTGGGAAACATTTGCTGCATCCACATCTTTCGCCAGGTCCGCTTCATCATGTGGAGTTGCGAAGCTGCGGTGTCCCTCGAAAACCCTTTCCGGTGCCCTGTCAGCTTCGCGGTGTTCGTTGAACAGTGGCAGAGTCAGCTTCTCGTAGAAGATGCAATCATGTGATTTCGTCACTTCGTGTGTCGCGTAGTCCAGCACAATCCACGCCTTATATTCCGGTCCTTGCTGTGTGTGGCCTGTACTGTACCATGCAGCCGAACACCCGAAGCAGGCGCGTGTCTGCTTCTCTGCCCGTCCACGCCCTGTAAGGGGAGTTGTTGTTCTCAAGGCTTCGGGAGGAGAGCAAGTAGTGCAGCCGGACTGCGTGGTTCATGGCGAACGGCCAGTACCGAGTTGGGATGGCCGACTGCTTCATCAGGGCCCTCATCCTGGTGGCGAGGCTCCTGTTTGTCCGTTCTGCTACTCCTTGCTGCTCGTGAGCGTAGGGCAGGGACACCAGGTGTTCAATCCCTTTCCTCCTGAAGAGCTCCTTGAACTCGTCCGAGAAGAACTCCAGGGCTCCGTCAGTCTGCCAACTTTTTAGCTTAAGTCCCGATTGTCGTTCAGCCCGATTTATCCATGCGATGAAGCATTCGAAGGCGAGTGATCTGCAGTCGGTATTGACAGCCCAGACGTGGCGAGTGCTTGCTTCGATGAAGGTCAGTGTGTAGTATTCGCCATCGAGCCCTTCCTTCGTCAGGCACATGAAGTCGCTGTAGACCTTCTCGAGCGGTTTGTAGCGTTCGTAGCCGGGCGGTAAGTCAGGGAAGGGCTTGTGAGCGAGCGACGCGGTAGGACACACTGTGCAGGGCGGGTCGTCGGAGTCTGCGGTGAGGAAGCCTCCGCGGGAAAGGAGTAGTGCTTCGTCGTCGAGGACGCCAGCCCGCAGAGAGTTCTTGAGTGTTGTGTGAGAGGGATGCCCGAGCCGTTGATGCCAGATTTCTGGTTCCGCACGGTAGCCGACCGTTTTATGATAATATTTGTGTCTTGCTGCTTCGTCGTTTGCCTCCCCTTTCAGGTCCTGCATCGGCGGCATCGTCGGTGTCGGTGGCGAACGCGTGAATTGACTTTCGTTCCAGAAGCGCGTGAGGAATACCAATGATGTCGTCAGTGTCGCCGGCGTCGACTTGGTCTCCAGTGACGAGCAGGCACTGGTTGGGCCAGTCGCGAACTGGTAGGCCCTTCATGGGAATTCGGAAGTAACTGTACTCGGCGCCGATGACCTCAATTTGTTGTGGTCCTTGTTCGGGCGGCTCCGGCTCCTCGGTAGGTGCTGGTAGGTCTGCTGCTTTTCCGAAGAGCTCGTAGGTTACTTCTTCTTCCTCTGACTCTTCTTGCATCGGTTCTGGTGTGTCAGGAGCGTACTGGTCCGGAAGAGGAGGGCCACCCCAGCTGGTGCCTCGTGTTGCCCAGTAGGGATCGATTTCTGCAGTTTCGGCTGAAGGGAGTCCCGGAGCTTCGGGATAGGGAGGGGCCACCTGCCCCAATTCTCCTTAGCCTGTAGAGGCGCCCCAGCCGCTTCCGCCTGCAGAGGTGCCCCAGCCGCCGGGGTTGCCTCCAGTGCCCCATCCTCCACCTTCGGCGCCCCAGCCACCTTCGGCGGCACCGCTTGCTTCTGTTGCCGAGATGGTGCCCCGTTCTTCTGCAGCTACCTCCTCTGGTGTTAAGATTTCTCCCAAGGGGCCGAGTGCAGGGCCGGGATTGCCAGATCCAGGTTCAACCTTCTCGTCCTTTTTAGCGGTTGGTTCTGCAGGTGCTGATGTGCCGCTATCTTCTTCCATTGATGCAGGTCCAGTCTCAGCTGGGTTGGAGGTTGAGGCTGTCAGGAAGGTGCGCAGTCGCAGGAGGCCATCCGAGGCGGGTCGCTCGAGATCCATTTCTGTGGGATGCGACCAGGTCGGTGTTTCTGTGGTGGTCGTTTTCAGCAGCAAGGTGCGGTGAGAATCTCCAGTGGTGCCTTGAGCTGAGAACTGCAGCACGAAGACCCCGTTGTTGTCAACGGCTTTGCCGATGTAAGTGTTGCCGTAGAAGAGTTCGAAGGTCTTGTCTTCGCGGTTGCTTCGAATGTCGACTCCGCACCGCATGAGCTGTGCCGAGGAAAGCAGGTTGTACCGCAGATCTGGAGCGACGAGCACGTCGCCAATGTGAATCGTGAATCGTGTGTCGGCAGCTTCAAGGAAGATCTCACCGATGTCGTATGCCTTGAGTGTGCCGTTGTTTGCTACTGTGATCTCGCAGGGTCGACGCATGCGTTTAGAGTTGCTGATGAACGTTGGCGATCCCACCATGTGCTGTCCACAGCAACTGTCCATGTACCGTGTGTTAATGTTCTCGCGGCTCTGGCGCGCGATGTTGGCGATTTTCGGCGTGACCACGCGATTCATTTCGCCGGTGTATGGCGAGAGAGCAAAGTAACGGTTCGCCGAGATGCTGGGAGGTGATTCCGGTGTTGGCGGCGGCAGCTCGAAATCAGGTGGGTACCTTTATGGTGAATAGGTAGGGACAGTGGGGTCGTTATCTTGCCTTGGCACAACAGGGTTGATAGGGTCGTCGAACGCGAATGTTACTCGATCGTAGTATCGATAACCTCTGTTGCGGCGAGCCATGCAACTCATGATTGTCCCTTTGCCTTTGTCCTTGGTCGTAATGCGCGCAGGTGTCTGCGAGGTACTTGCGACGGAGGGAGGCGAGACGGTGGTGGTTGCGGCGGAAGAGATTGAAGCCGTTGAGGATTGAAGGCTCGAGGGGTTATTGCGTCTTTCATCGGCGACCTTTCGTTTGTACCACCGATCGATAGTGTGCCCAGGCTTCTTGCAGTACTTGCAGAAAGTCCCCTTCTTTCTGTGCTGCTCCCCTTCAGTGGCTCCAACGTAGAAAACTAATTTCTCCCGCTTGGTGTTCTTCTCGTTGTACATGTCGATCTCCTTTTGTTCGGAGAGGAGTGTGGTGCACAGAGCTGATTCGGAAACGGTTGCTCGAGCGCGGAGCAAAGATTGGCATTGACGCCAGTCGGGACCGAGACCAGAGAGAAACATCGAGACGAACATGTCGTCAGGAACGAATCCGCCGCACTTCTTGATGTGGTCGCGCAGATTGCGGCACTGGTTTATATATGGTCCCGCTTTCTCCCCTTGATGCATTTTTGCCGATGTGAGCTGGCCGAGTAGGCGACTCATAGTATCTGGATCTGTTGCCATGTATGAGTTGCGCAGGTGCTCCCAAGAGGCGTACGCGGGCGCCCACTCTGATTTGTAGGAGCGAATGCCGAGCTGTTCGTCGGGGGAGAGATTCCGGAGCAGAGTGGTGTACGCGAGAAGAGATTCGTGGTAATACTGATTCTTCTCTTGGATGGTGCCTTCCATTGGAAACGGTAAGCTCCCGTCGTAGTACATCCAGTTGTCGCGAGGAGCTCAAACTCGAAGCTCCAAGTGTAGAAGACCTTTCCGTCAAAAGGAACTGATGTTTTCAGCTTTGATGTCAGAACGAATTTTGTCTGCATTGTTGCAATCGTATCTGAATGTGCGCGTTGTTGACTGTCTTGCGCAGGAGCTGAAGCTTGACGGTTGTCAAACGTGAATGACCTCTCGGAGTTGGCGCAGCGGTCTTCTCCAGGGAGAGGGTGTCCAGCGACGCCACGTGCATAGCTTGAGCCATCAACGCTCATCGCCTGATGGCTCTCAAGAGCGTTGATGCGGGCGACCAGCTGCTCAACGAGAGCGGCGCTGATGGAGGTCACCGCAGATGGTGCAGTGGGTGTTGCTGGTGGTGGGCCCGGAGAGTCTGCAGTGGCTTTTCCTTCTGGAGCCATAGTGATGCAGAGTCCTTAATGCCGTAATGAGTAATTTATAAGAAGGTTGTTCTGGTAAGAACAGGAACTTGGCAGGCCTTATAATCCACTCTAGCTCTCATACCATGATGTTATAAGTGAAGGATCGTAGTGAATAGGATAAGGTTGCCAAGTGTAAGGAAGAGAACTGTGAAGTCTCTGTAATGACCTTGTTGATTAATTGAAAGAGAACAAGATGATTATAAGATCGAATTACAAGGATATAAATAGCAATCCTAGCTAGCCATGTACTCTGAGGGGTACATTCCCTTATTAACTGAATTACATTGCTACAGTAACCCACGACTATTGCCATTCTAGACAGTTACCATGTTGCATTTCGCAACTGCCTTGTGCGGTTACTGGGCAGTCAGGGGTCACGACTGTTGACTGTCTTCGACTGTTGACCTTCGGGTGACCCTCGACCTTCCGCGTGCTCTATATGAGCTAGTGTGGTATTGGTACAGGCGTCTGCTTCGCTATGAGGAGACGCGACCAGCTCCACGTCGACCAGCACTCCTGGTCGACAAGCTCCACGTCGACCAGCACAGTTGTCAGCCGACCACCCAAGTCGGCTACCCGAAGTCGGCGTCACCAAGTTGACGCCCTGCTACTCGACACCCAGCTGCTCGGCGTCCTGAGTCGTGGTCGACGTCGGCCCCTCCTCCGTCGACCACCAGGACAGGTCGACCACCAGCTCGACATCACGCCTGGTCGACCAACCACCAAGTCGACCAGCAGGCCTGGTCGACCAACCACTAGGTCGATCAGCAGTCCTGTCAGCCGACCACCCAAGTCGGCTGCCCCAAGTTGGCGTTACGAAGTCGACGCCCTCCGCAGGTCGACTTCCCGGTCGACCTCCCTGAAGTCGGCGCCCGTGCAGTGGCTCCCGTGCAGGTCGACTTCCTCGTCAACCAGCTCGCCCACTGCTGGAAGTCAGCTGCTCCCCTCACACCCGACCACGAAGTCGGCTCCGCCCACGCGAGGACAGGGCCAACACACAACTCCCGTTAACACTCCCCTGCCGCGTTCACGCTTGGGCCCCCAGCCCACACGGCAGTACTCCTCGGAGAATATCTCGTCGACGTGCACCCAACACACAGCACGTCGTCCACCGCACCAGCCATGCAAGAGGGCATGGCACATACTGCTGCACGTCGTCATCTTCGTCGCCCACGTCGGCCAAGCGCACCTGGCCGATGGCGACGGAGCACCGGTTGAAGGCCGGATAGTGCAGTCCCTTCGTTAGGAAGTCGGCCGGCTACTCAGCGGTTGGGATGTACCTCAGCGAGAACTTCCCGCGCTTCACCATGTGCTGCAGCCAGGCCTGTCGCCGCTCCATGTGCTTGAGGTTGCCCGTCAACCCCATGCCCTCGGCGACTGTGATGGCCGACTTGTTGTCCACCCGAAGGACGGTCGGCTTCCCGGCATCGAGCTGCCGGAACTCTGCAAGGAGGAAGCGAAGTCGGCGTCCCTCCTTGCCGGCTTCGGTGGCCACCACGTACTCCGACTCGGTCGACGACAACGGCGCGCACTTGATGCGCTGGCTCGACCAGGAGACTGCGGCCCCTCCGTAGACGAACACGTAGCCGCCAGTGCTCGTCCTGTTTTGCTTGTCACCAGCGTCGTCGGCGTCCACGTAGCCGACCAGCTCCAGCGACTCAGGTCCACCGCCGAACTCCAGGGCGGTGTCACGCGTGTTGGCGAGGTAGGCGAGACAGCGGTCGACCTCGCGCCAGTGCTGGTTGCTCCTCACCGTAAGGCCGCTCCCCAGCTTGCTGCAGGCGAAGGCGATGTCCGGCCTCGTCGTCGTCGCCGCGAACTGCAGCGAGCCGACCTTCTGCCGGTACTCCTCCTCCTGGCGTTCCTGCGCCTCCTCGTCATCGAAAGTGAGCTCGGCGTAGGCGTCGACCGAGACCGGCGTCTTCGGGGTGCGCCCGGTCTGCTCCTCGTCGATGAAGCGCCTACGCAGCTTGTTGGCGTAGCCCTGCTGGTGCAGCCACAGCTTCCCCGCCGACCTGTCGCGGACGATCTCCAGCCCGAGGTACTTCTCCACCGGCGAGATCTCACGCAGTTCGAAGGCGGCTTCCAGCAGCTCCTTCAGCTCCTTCAGCATCGCGGCGCTGCTGCTGGCAGCGAGCAGGTCGTCGACGTAGACTAGCACCCAGGAGGCCACTCCGTCGTCGCCGACCTTGAAGTACAGAGCCTCGTCGACTTGGCTCTTCTTCCACCTGGCGCTGACCAGCACGTCGTTTAGCGCCAAATACCACAGCAGCGGCGACTGCTTCAGCCCGTACAGGCTCTTCAGCAGCTTGCACACCCGGCCGGTTCCGTCGTTGAAGTTGTCCTGCTGGGACATGTAGAGCACCCGATCGAGCTTGCTCTGCAGGAAGGCGTTCTTCATGTCGAGCTGCATCAGGTTGAGGTTGAGGACAGCGACGATGCTGAGGAAGATCCTCAGCGTGACGTAGCTGCCCACCGGCGCGAACGTCTCGTCGTAGTCAGCGCCATACACCTGGGTGAAGCCCTTCACGACCAGCCTCGCCTTCTCACGCTCGACGGTGTCGTCGACGTGGTACTTCGTCGTCAGCAACCACCGGTTCTTCATGATGTTCACCCCCGGCGGGCGTTCGACCAGCTCCTACGTGCCCATGTTGATGAGGCTGCGGATCTCCTCCTCCATGGCGGCCTTCACCGCCGGGCCCTTCCAGCTCGCCAACGCCTCCTTCACCGTCATCGTCGAGATATCCCACCGGTGCTCGGGGTCGGCATGCATGTCGGGGTCGAGCTCCGGAAACTCCTCATCCTCCTCGGTGTCGTCATACGCCAGGTCGTCGTCGTCCACGGCATACACCGTGGTGAAGTCAGCGGGGACGAAGAAGTCGGGCGGCCTCCGAAGTCGGCCTGACTTCCGGGGTTAAGGCCGCACCTCCACCACGTCGCTCTTGGTGAACTCCTCGGCGTCCCCTCCGTCGTCACCGTCTTCGCTGCCCTCGTCGTCCTGCTGCACCTCAGTCGACTTCCTGGCCGACTTCTCCCCTGTGGTCGGCTCCTCTGCCGACTGCCTGGTTGCCGACTGCTCCGTGGTCGGCTTCACCGCTGCCTGCTCCCCCATCGGCTGCTGCCCAGCTGCCTTCTTCGCCAACTTCACCCATGTCGGCTGCTCCTCCTCGACCTGCTCCTCCCCTGTCACCGTCGACTTCACTCCCGCATCGACTTGCAGCTCATCACGTCGGCCACCGGCGATGCCCTTGGCCGGCACCGAAGGCGACGTCCCACGACTCCCCTCATCGCCGGAGGCCGACACAGAAGTCAGCCCGCGCAGGTCGGCCACGAGGGAGGGGCAGGGGTCGGAGGGGGAGGGGAAGAGGAAGGAGGACGGACGACCTCGGCGTCCTCGGCAACAAGCTCACCCACCTCGGCGAGTAGAGGCAGCGTCGCCGTCGAGGTGTCGGTCGGCGGGGTAGTCGGCGTCCGTCCCGACGTTGGCCCGAGCTCCGACTTCCACACCTCCAGCGACATATCCTCGTAGAACACCACGTCCGACGTGGTGACCACCCGGTTGGCGTCGATGTCGAGGAGCTCCCAGCCCTTGCTCTCCTCCGACACGCCGAGGTGAAGGCCCCACCTGGCCTTCGGCTTCAGCTTCCCACCACGTTGCTGCTCGGGGACAAGGAACTGTGCCATGCAGCCCCAAACCCGTGCCAGCGACAGGTCGGGCTTCTGCCCGGTGAGTAGCTGGTGCGGCGTTGTCCCCAGCGGCAGCGTCGACCTCTCAAGGCAGTTGCGGACCCAGACGGCCTGTCGCAGAGCGAGGTGCCACCAGTGGTGCTGCACGCCCATGTGCAGCAGCATCGTCCGCACCGACTCCACCACCGTCCTCATCTCGCGCTCCGCCATGCCGTTCTGCTGCGGGGTGTACGGGCAGGTAAGGTCATGGACGATCCCCGAGCCGTCTACGAAGTTGGTGAACTTCTTCCCGAGGAACTCCCCTCCTCGGTCAGAGCGAAGCATCAGCACCGACTTCTTCGTCTGCCTCTCCACCAACACCAACCACTTCTGGAACTCTAGCAGCACATCCGACTTCTTGGCGACCAGCCTCACCCACACGTAGCGGGTCTTGCGGTCCTTCAGCAGCAAGAAGTACAAGTTGCCGTCCTTGGCAGCCATGCGGAACGGTCCGCACAGGTCGATGTGCACGACGGCCAGTGCGTCGTCGGCGTCAGAGCCTTGGTCGGGGAAGGTGTGCCGCGCCAGCTTCCCGCTGACGCACGAGACACACGGTGAGTCGGCGCCCGTCGCCAACTTGAGATCCAGCTCAATGGCGACCTCGTGCGAGCTCCGTATGGTGTCCATCCCGACGTGCGCAAGTCTCGCATGCATCCTGTCCGGCGTCGACTTCGTCGCCGAGACGATTGTCCGCAGTGCCACAACCTCCGTCGTTGGCGACGTCGACTTCTGTGAGCAGGGACGCAGGTCGGTGCAGAGGACATGCCCGGAGTACATCGCCCGACCGAGCACCTCGCCCGCTGCCGAGACGAGCAGCATCTCGTCGCAGTCCTCTTGCAGCTTCACGCCGTGCTCCTTCAGCTGGCCGGACGACAGCAGGTTTGCCCGCACACCCGGGACGTACATCACGTCGGGGATGAGCACCTGCTTCCCGGCCTCCCCTTGCAGGGCGACGGTGCCGCGGCCCTGGACGTCCAGCAGCGCTCCATTGAAGCCGCGCACGTGCTTGATGGAGCCGCTCGGCTGCAGGTCGACGAAGACTTCCTTTGTCCCCATCAGGTGGTGGGAGCAGCCGCTGTCGAGCAGGACCACCGCCGGGTTCGCCTGCACAGCTGCCGCCACCGCCTGGAAGTCCTCTCCGGCCTCCGGTGCCAGCGAGACGGTCGGCTCCACGACGCCGACCAGCGAGCACGACGCCGTCTTGTCGTCCCGCCCCTTGCCGCCAGCAGAGGAGTCGGCGTCCTTCGCCGAGGTCGACATCTTGGTCGACTGCTTCTCCTTGCGCGGCTGGTTTCCTCCTCGACGAGGACGACGACTGCCAGACCTCCCGCGGCCTCCCTTGGCGTCGTCGTCTTCGGAGTCACTGCGGTCGGGGCACTCGAAGGAGAGGTGGTCAGGGTCACCACACAGCCAGCACTCCCGACGTCGACCTCCTCCTCCTCGACCGCTGTCCTTGGTCGACTTCTTCTTGTCGACTTCCTTGGTCAGCATCCAGCCACTGCTACCACCACCGCCGGACTGCCCGCGCTGCCCCGGTCGACCTCCTTGCTTTGCCGGGGCGACGAAGTTCGCCTGCGCCAAGAGCTCCTGGGATCGCTCTGCCTCCTGCATCACCTCGTCCTGCAGGATGTACGAGGTCAAGTTGTCCTCGTTGAGCGTCGTCCTCGTGCTCGGTGCCATAGACAGCCGCTTCAGGAGGTTATAGCTGCTCGAGAGTCCCTGCATGACATGGGTGACGTACGACGCCGTCGAGTACTGCGCGCCGGCCATCCTGATGGTGGCGAGAATTCGCCGGGCTCCGTTGCAGTAGCCGGTCGCTGTCTCTTCGTCGCCCATACGCAGGTGCGTCAGCTGCCCCTCCAGCTGGGCGATGAACAAGTCGCCGGTGACTTGGTAGGTCGACTCGATGAAATGCCACGCCCGGTGGCCGGCGTCGAGGTACTCTCGGCACCACTTCAGGGCGATCTGCACGCCTGGCGAGCAGCACCGCGAGATGACCGTGAAGGTCAACAGCTGCACGGCACGGAACTCCGCTCGTAAGTTGGCGTGATGCTCCTCCGGCGTCGCCATGGTCCCTCGGGCGAAGCCGATCAGCCCGGCCATCTCCAGCTGGGGCTCGATAACTTCCTTCCAGGTGAGAATGTCTGGTCGACCAACGAGCGGCGGGGTGACCAAGATCCTGTCCGGCGTAAACTTGAAGTAGCCGTAGCTCGGTGCAATCCCGCCCGCCGTCACCTGGGTCGCCGACATCGGCGACAGTCCGCTTCGTCGACCTCCGACGTCGCCCTGCGAGAAGCCTGTAGCCGCCGACGACTGCAGCCCTCGCGCCTGAACGCCGCCGACTTCATCGGCGTGAATCACACCACGCTGCCTCGACGTGCCTCCCGCACTGCTGCCGACTTGGCCACCTCCGGCGTTGACGCCCACGTCGACGCCGCCTTCGTTGGTCATCGGTCGAGGAGAAGCTGGTCGGGAAGGGGGATGCTCCGTCACCCACATGGAGCGGAGTCCAGCCTCGACGACCGACCAGGGTATCGGCCCGTACTCCTGAGCCTCATAACGTCTCATCGCATCCTCCAGCCATCCCTCCAGGTTGTCCATCATCTCTGTGTCACCTACGCGCACGCTAGGGACTGTACGGCTGCCGGCCTACGAGCAACTTAGGTAAGTGACCACTACGTCGACCTGACTGAAAGGTAAGTCGTATGCCGTCCACGCTCACCGCACCATGCGGAGATAACTACTACAACGGGAGCTAGACTACGGGCTAGGCACGGATGCTCGTGTGATCTCTGCGTTCGTTGGTCCTTGGTCGTTTTCCTAGTGCACACACTGCTTGCTAGTTCACGGGGCAATTTGGCAAGAGTTTCACTAGAGAAAGTTGACAACAATGGTACAAAGAAGTTGGCATGGCAAGACTACATCAGAGCTAGCATTCAGGTCGGTCGACTGCTAGCGCAGCTCGGTCGACCGCGTTCCAGCACGACTTGGTCGACCGCGCTCCAGCAGTGCAAAGTCGACGGCGTGCCAACACTGCAGGTTGACGGCGTGCCAGCGTTGCTCCTGCAGAACAGCAGCGCACCTACTTCGCAGGTGCTCGCAGATGATTGGCGTGCTGTGCCTTGTCACCTGCACAGCGTACACACCAAGTCGTCCTCGTGCTGACGACTGCACCTGATCCGCCCTGTCGACCTCGGGATACCACCACCGAGGTCGGACTCGCCAACTTCGCCTGGGCGACCGTCGCACTCCTCCGCAGAACCTCGTCACCCAGGTAACCTGGTCGACCGGGCAACCACGTAGGTCAGGTCGACCACCAGGTCGACATCACGCCTAGTCGACCAACCACCAAGTCGACCAGCAGGCCTGGTCGACCAACCACCAGGTCGACCAGCAGTCCTGTCAGCCGACCACCCAAGTCGGCTGCCCCAAGTTGGCGTTACGAAGTCGACGCCCTCCGCAGGTCGACTTCCCGGTCGACCTCCTTCAAGTCGGCGCCCGTGCAGTGGCTCCCGTGCAGGTCGACTTCCTCGTCAACCAGCTCGCCCACTGCTGCAAGTTGGCTGCTCCCCTCACACCCGACCACGAAGTCGGCTCCGCCCAAGCGAGGACGGGGCCAACACACAACTCCCGTTGACAGAGGTGACGAAAACGGGCAGCTTGGAGAGCTTGGGGACGGGGTGACGGGTCACGCTGGGGGACGGGGTGACAGGGCACACTAGGTGACGAGACGGCCTAGGGCGCTACGAGCAACGGGCAGCGAACTAGCGGAAAACGGGTGGCTAACGGGTGTCTAGCGGGCGGCTAATGGGCGAAACCCCAAAATCGAGCGAGCCAACGGGCGGCGATGACGTTACAGGCGACGATCCGATGAAACCCCAAATCGAGCGAGCAACGGGCTGGGCGCGGGGCGGAGGACCCGGAACGAACTAAGCTCTATACCATGTGAAAATATGAATGGAACAATCAATGACTAGAGTGCGCAAGTACAAGGGTAGATATAGGAAACCCTAACCCAACCCTAACACATATTGTCAAGAACTGAATGATGGTTTGACTAACGTTGGTTGGGGTACATAAGCCTAACCCTAACTGCTGTACACCATATGACACACATCACTAACGGCTACAACATTTGACACACCCCCATAGCCTAAGTGAGGGGTGTCAAGCAAAAGTGTAAAGCAAAACCAAAACAGTACGGTCACAAGACCAGTCACACAACAGCAAAGCTCAGGGTGGATCACAACGTCACCACACAGTCTGGGCACTAGCAAAAGGGCCACAAGGCCAGTTCAAGATTTCACAGAGGTATAAGCAAAGTATACAAACAAAGTAAGTAGAAAAGTCAAGTCTACGCAAGACGAGAACCTGTGTCAACAAGACCTAATTGCACGCAATACCTCTGGTGGTCACAAGGCGAAAGGGCCTTGGTGAAGATATCTGCAGTGTTGGCCTCGGACTCCACAAAGTCGAAGCGAGGATGAGCAACTCTCGTAGAAGAAAGTACCTGACGTTGATGTGCTTCACTCTGCTCTCCAGCCGCGGCTCTCGACAGAGGAGAATCGATGCCTTGTTGTCAGTGAACAAGGTTGGTGCCGAGCTCGGCCGCTCACCAAGGTCAGTGAGCACGTAGGTCAACCAGCGTAGCTCCTGTGCAGCCATGGCTCCAGCGTAGATCTCAGCCTCAGCTGTAGAGGTTGAGATCGAGGAGAAACGTGTGGACCTCCACGAAACAGCTCCAGAGCCCAGGCTGAAACAGTACCCTTGAGTAGACCGGTGAGTCTCGGCGTCGTCCGCGTAAGAGGAGTCACAGTGACCAGTAAGTACGATAGACTGTCCCCCTCCAAGAACCAGCCCCACGCATGATGTCGTCGCTAGGTACTTCGCCACCCTCACAGCAGCTGTCCAATGAACAGGACAGTGTCTCCCTGGCGCAACAAAGCGAGCAAGGATGCTGAGAGGGAAGGCGAGGTCCGGGCAAGTACAAGTCATCAGGTACATAAGGCAGCCCACAAGCTCTGCGTAAGGACCACTAGGCTCAAACGGCTCGTCAGGAAAGGGACCGGTGAGTCTGTGGTCAACGGCTAGAGGTGTGCGCTGTACTGTGGAGTGCTGAAGCTCGAACCGCTGAAGGACCTGCTGCACCATGTGTGACTGTGAGAGTGTAATGGTGCAAGCGGCTCTGTCCCTGGTGATCTGCAGGCCAAGGTAATGGCGCAACTCACCAAGGTCAGTGCACGTGTGTCTCTTCTGCAGTTCAGACTTCACGTCAGCCAAAGCAACCATGTCAGCAGTGGCAAAAACCAGGTCGTCGACGTAGACCACGGGAGCCACGACGAACGAACAGAGACGGGTCGGCAGAAGACAGCTGGAAACCGAGGTCAGACAGGGTAGAACGAAGGGTGTCGTGCCACTCACGAGGAGCCTGACGGAGATCGTAGACCGGTCGCCTCAGCCTACACTGGGTCCCAGGAGGGAAAGTGCCAGTGAAGGCAGAGGGACGACACAGCCAGACCTCCTCGTGTAGACTACCCTGAAGGAACGCAGTGGAGAGTGTAACTCGTAGTCTCTCTGTGCTGCTACGTGCAGTAAAACCCGAAGAGTGGTGATCTTCGGGGTAGGCACGATGGTCTGAAAGAAGTCAACTCTCTCGCGCTAACTGAAACCTCTAGCCACATAGCGCGCCTTGAAGACCGGAGGAGATCCCGGTGTCCGCTTCACTCTGAAGATTCACATGCCATCAACTACATTCGCCCCAGGGGGGGGAACCTCGTCGATGTAGGTGCCTGTGGATCTGTAGGAGGCCATCTCTGAGTCCATGGCAGCTCTCCACTGAGAGGCCCAAGGCCCTGACACTGCCTCAACGTAATTGCGAGGAGTAGGTATGTCAAGGGCGTCGGGGTCTCCCTCCGGGGCGAGCAGCATGGCACCGCGATGAGGGGAAGCGGCTGCCAGGAACTCTAGCTCAAACTGCCTGTCCTCTAGGGCGTCACAGCCAAGGGCAGACTCACCCCTGACGGCCAGAGGACTGGTAGGAGGAGCAGCCACGACACGAGTGGTGTAGTGAAGGCGGCGAGTAGTGGCTAACTCAGTGACTGCGGCAGTAAGGGCGGAGACAGAGGACAGAGAGGCACGATGGTGTGTAACAAGAGAGGCGAGAACACGCGAGAGAACAGGACGGTACGTGCGGTAGTAGTCAGTGACAGGAGTAGGGAGGGAAGCAGTGAGGGCCGACTCAGGAGGAGAAGGAAGCACAGACGGAGACGAACGAGGTGGACTAGAACGGAACAGGACAGTACGAAGGTCAGTGAGAGGGACAGGGAACGAGGGACGAGCACGAGGAGAACGAGAAGTCCAAACGTGAGAAAGAGGAGGGGACAACGGAGGCTGAGAACAGGGGAAAACAGCTGGGGCGGAGTCAGGAGGAGGAAACGTGGGACCGTAGACAGGGGGAGAGGGGGAGGGGGTAGGAGAAGGAGAGGGGAGACCGAGGGTCCGAAGAGAAGAGACAGGAGGCGGAGGTGGCAGCTGCAGCTGCTGCGGCGGCTGCCGCTGCGGCTGCTCCTGCTGCGGCTGCTGCTGCTGTGGCTGCTGCTGCTGCTGCCGCTCCTCCAACTGCTGTAGCTCCAGCTGCTGCCGCTCCAACTCTCTCTCCTCTCGCTCCAACTCCTGCTGCTCCTCACGTGCACGGCGAACACGGGCCTGGTGCCGGGTCGGGTAGGGGTGGGGGGGAGGAGTAGTGTTCGGGGCGGTGGAAGCCCCAGGACCGCTCTCCAAAGCACCAGTCGCATCACCCCCAGAGCCAGCACCACCAGTAGCAACGCGGCCAGTCCCAGACTCTCCAGGTCCCGTAGTGGGCACACACGCACCCCTAGTCGTAGCACCCTCAGGGACAGCGCGACTAACACCAGCTCCCCGAAGACTGGAACCTCCTGTAGACTCGGGCTCAGCTCCAACTCCAGCACCCCCGGCACCAGAACCTCGTGGAGGCACACTCTCAACCCCTCACTCCTCCTCCCTCACATTTGACACATATGTGTATTCCATAGACTAGAACATACAATATGAAATATAGTCTGACATGTCAAAGTTAGTAGGCAGAAACAGAATTGAAGAAAGGAGGGGTTTCACTAGCAGTAGTTGGGATACATATAGCAAACCCTAACTGGGTTGTACCCGCTATAGAGCACCCCACTACAGGCTAGATAATAACATTCTGATACACCCCCATAGCCCAAGTGGGGTGTAATCAGCACAATGAGCAGGCATAGCAGGAGTTCACAATAATAAGCAAAGCTAGAGGTAATCACAGCGGGCAAGTGAGGAGGAGGAGGAACTGTGGAAGGAGAGAAGATGGGAGGCAACAACTGAAGCTGCAGAGGCACGGGCACAGGAGCGGCTGACTCAGTGGCTACCGAAGCAAGGGCGACGGACTACTGGAGTGACTGGCTCCGCGGCTAAGACGAGCGGCAGGAGCAACGGACCCACTGGCGACTGGTGCAACAGGCTCACTGGCTACCGAAGCAAGGGCGACGGACTACAGGCGCTGCAGGCGACACGACAGCTACCTCCACACAACCTCCTCCAACTGACCCACACCCTTGACACACACCCCCTACTAAACCCCTAACTCCACTCCCACGTCACCCCCCTAGCACCACTCCTTCGGCTCCCACACACCCACCCCCCTGAGCGGCAGCTGCAGCAGCGGGAGACGGAGGAGGAGGAGGAGTAGGGGACGGGGCACACAACCGGCACCCCCACAACCGCCACCCCCACACTCCCCACCCCCAAACCCTAAAACGGGTGGCACGGGGTAGGAGCGCGGGGGAAGGCGCGCGGCCCCCAGGGCGCCACCATGGGGCAGCGAGGGGCCGCGCGCAGCCCCCCAGGGCGCCGCGACGGGGCAGCGGGGGGGTCGCGCACGGCTCCAGGGGCGGCTCGCGGGTCCCGGGGGGGCGACGCGAGGGTCGACAGGATGTCGCGCGCGGGTCCAGCGGGTCGACGCGACCGTCGACGGGGCAGCGGGGGGTCGCGCGCGGCTCCCCAGGGCGGCGCAACGGGGTGGCGGGGCGACGCGACCATCGACGGGGCAGCGGGGGCAGCGCGCGGGTCCCCCAGGGCGACGCGATGGACAGGGCGGGGGCGCGCGCGGGTCCCCCACGGTAGGAAACCGCCGCGCACCTCGGGGCGCACGGCGGGCAGAAACTCGCCGCGCGCCCCGAGCGCACGGCGGGATGAAAAACCCTAAAAATCGCCGCACGCCTCGGGGCGCACGGCGGCAAGAAGAAGACGGCGCACGCCCGAGGCGCGCGAGAAGCAGAACAGCAGCGGAAGCAGTTAGGTGGCGGGCCCACCCACAGGATCGACCCAAGGGGGTCGACCTGCTCTGAAACCATGTCAAAGTTAGTAGGCAGAAACAGAATTGAAGAAAGGAGCGGTTTCACTAGCAGTAGTTGGGATACATATAGCAAACCCTAACTGGGTTGTACCCGCTATAGAGCACCCCACTACAGGCTAGATAATAACATTCTGACATGACACCCCCACCCTCTCCCCCCACTTTCCTCTTGCCCGACTCGCTCCCGCCACCCAATCACACTCCCCCCCACAGCGGTAGGCGCGGCAGAATAGCTGTGGCTAACGATGCAGGTACAGGAGGAGGAAGGGAGTAAGGGGTGGTGGGGGGGGGGGGTGATCACGGAAGCTTGAGTATCCCCTCGGCCACGGCCGCGAGCCCCCCCGGCTTCCACCATAGTGTCTGTCGCAGAAGGGCGTAGTGGCAAGCTCGGGCACGGCGGCACGATCGATACCCCCCCTCGCCTCCATCCCACAACGTCCGCCACCGTAGTTGGGCGTTGGCACAGTAGCATGCGCGGAGGCGGCTGTGACATCGGGGCATGGCAGAGCAGCGGATGGGGCGCGACAGGGCCACATGTGAGGCGCGACGGGAGGATGAACGAGGCCATAGGGGCGCGCGATGGGGCGACAAATTAGGCCAGCGGGGCGCGCTACGGGGAGTCCAGCGGGACGCACTAACTGTACCTCTATGGCCAGAGCTGCCAAAATCTGAACGGTGTCAGGCTATATGGTGTTCAAGGATGGCTGAGGCTGAACATCATACCAATGTGACATTGAAGGTCCGTACCTGAAAGCTACCCGTCCCTGAAACCTCAGAAATCTCAAAATCAGCTTTTCTGATCTAGCCAGACCCGTTGTTTTACAGCCCCTAAAGCCCCATATAGGTTAGCATCCTAAGCAATTTATGGTATAGGATGTAGGGACTTGGACAATCTTCCGCATTCATTGTATGTTGCAAAACCATTACACCTCGTCCCTCCCCCCCTCATCCTAATCTTCCCGTCCCTCTGTAATGAGACGCATGTCAAGAGAAGTATGCAATAATGATCCAAAACCAGGAAAGCCAAAGTGCATCTACGTGCTCTACATTCCTGAAATAAAATCAGCCAGAGCATCCAAGCCACCAGATTGTGCAATTTCTCTGCAATCAAGTTCATCAGTGCGTTGCGTTGCTCGAATATGCACTACTAGTCTGCATTCCTTCGATCCGGGCAAGCTCTACATTGAAATCAGCATCTGTGGAGCCTCCAAGCTCCTGGTCAATGCGCACTGCCATCCTATCCACCCTCGCGCCCAGATACTCGTCCTTGATAACCAGCAACTCTCCAAGGATCCGACTCATGGACGGTCGGGATGCAGTAGGCATGGCAGTGCAGCTGAGGGCAAGGCGAGCCAGGCGCAGAACCATGGTGTCTGGTGCTTCCAGGTACGGATCCTTGAAGCTTGCCACATCCTTAGCCGCCACTAGAGGTTCCACCTGTCGATTCAAGGGAATATCACACGGAATGAGCAAGCACAGCTTGCAAAACCAGAACGCACTTTAAGGCAAAACGGGTGAGTGGGAGGGAAGCTTGTATGCGGCACGAATCACTTACCCACGCCTTGAGGTTGACCAGGTTTGACTCCAAGTTCCAAACAGCTTTGCGTGCCGTGAGAATGGTTAGCATCACCACTCCAAAGCTGGCAAGGTGGAGCAAGAAGGACGATGAGAAGGATGTCCAAAGGAGAGAGAGAGGAGGAATGAGGGGCTAGAAGAATGCGGCGATGAATAGTCTCCGCCATGGATCGTGGGCAAAAGAACACTTGGCACATATAAGAACTCTGCATACAGTCGACCGTGTATCTCTAATTAAACCTCACAGCTGTGTTAATTTCATATCATTCACACACCTGTGCACATCAGCCATGGGAGTGGCTTTTTGTGACTTATAGTAGGCAGGATCCACATAGCCAGGTGTTCCCATCACTCGAGTGGCAGCCACAGATGTACCCTCCCCATGCCTCACCAACCCAAAGTCAGCAATCTTCGCCTGAAACCCGGCACCGAGGTTGTAAGGGGCGTATGAAGGCAGCATGTATGAGAATGTATAACGGTGCATGGGATTGACTTGTCTCACATTGAATCGCACACTATCTCACCTTCAGTTTCTCATCAAGAAGGATGTTGGCGGGTTTGATGTCGCGATGCACGATGCCAAACTCATGAAGATACTCCAAACCACGGGCCATGCCTATGAGAATCTCCAACCGCTGCCGGATCGACAGATGCTGCTTTGCGGCTGAGGAGGCAGTGGGGGAAGAGAGAGAGACCGGGTGAAAACGATGGGAGGGAGGTAAATCACACGAGCAAAGAGTATTTAAATGAAAAAGACGAGCGGAAATGAGAGAGCTGCTCACAAGGGCCGATCCACTGTTCGAGGTCACCGTTGGCCATGAATTCGTAGATGACAATCTGCTCCATGCGCTCTGTCACAGGGCTGAAGTCCAAGCAATACCCCACCAGCCTCACCAGGTTCGGGTGGTTCTTTGTCGCCATCTCGTTCACCTGCCATATCGCAACATCAAGGCATGTAACAAAAATGTAACAACTTGGCAGACATGGCCTAGACCAGATATGGTTTTTGGCAGCAAGCGGTCACCGTGACTCATGCAGCCGCCCCGTCCTTCCAATCACTGATTTATCTCTTCACATAATTTCTCCCCTGCCCAATACGACCTCACGCTTGAAGTCGTTGGTGAGGATCGTGACTCACTTGACGGCCCGTACCACCAAGCAGGGGTCTACCCCATCCTAAACCAGTGCAGTCAACCGCTTCATACCCCACACACACCACACCACACCACACCACACCACACCACACCACACCACACCACACCACACCACACCACACCACACCATTCACGCCCATACCTCTCGCTTGAAGTCGTTGGTGAGGATCTTGGCTCGCTTCACGGCCCACACGAGCTGGGGATTGTGGGGGCACTCGCCTTTGTACACATCCCCGAAGCTGCCCCCCCCGATGCGCTTGCTCTCTGCCCACTCGCTCGTCGCCTGCGCCACCTCCGCCAGTGAGTACTGCGCACACACCTGCGCCTGCCCGTCGGCCCCCACTCCCAGCGCAACCACTCCCCTAGCTCCGGCTGATACTACCGGAGGCGGGGCTTGGAAGAGTAGCCCTGCGCGGTCAGCATTCCCCACTTCATTTGGCTGCTGCTGTGCTCTTGCAGAAGCAGCAGCGGCGGCAGCGGCAGCAGCAGCGGTAGCGGTAGCGGCAGTGGCTGGTGCTGTCATTGGTCCTGCGACCTCCGGCGCTTGCTGTGGCAGGGAATGGCTGGGTGCTCCGTTTGCGGCTTGCTTCTTTGTGTGACCCCCGCCAACCAAAGAATTCGTCTCATTTGTCCACCAAAAACGCCTCCCGTTCCGTTTACACTCTGTAGCCTCAGGAACTGGTTTTTTCAGGTTCTTGGTTTTCACAGCCTCAGGAAGCTCCTTTGAGCTCTGCTCCTTGGCCTTCCTGTATGCCTTAATCCGCGAATGGATGAACACGGCCAAAATGAAGAGTCCGATGAGTATGAAAGCCGAGCCAATTGCGAAGCCCACGGCATACCACGAGCTGCCCGTCACTTTGAGTGACCGCCTCGAGATCCCCATGTTGTGGATTCCTGCGCACCAGGATGGGAGCAGGGTGCTTGAAAATTCTCAGAAACACAATGTGAGAAAGTATCGGATTTTGCTATGAAGTTTGGTTCCATGCACCGATATGACCATCTGTGACATTCTCGTGAGTCTTTGTTAAGCATGCAGACGACAGACGAAGTTAAGAAACCGAGCGGACCATTATCAGTTCCAAGAAGCTTTGAACGAAGACGAACCTGGGACTTGGAGGGAATCGCCACTATGATCGCCCGCGAGGCTGGATGGTTCCTGGCTCCATAACATGGTGTCTCGGGGCCCTTGTAGTATTGCTGGTACGAACCGCCCTCCGTGGGAATGGCGAACCAGGAGAATTAAAACGAGGAGACGAGGAATAGAGGGTCGCATCATGATATCCAACTTTGAGGCCATCGTCATTCAACCGTCGCTCACGATTTAACCGCCCCTGAAAGGTTACGACTCGGCTGACACTTTATGCCGAAAATGTAGACGTTCTGGTCTGCATGATATGATGAATTAGATACAACCTACTCGGTGAGAGAAAAGAGTTCCTAGTTATACGATGACGTACAAGGGCATCAATTTCTCATCAGCAGGGAATTTTGAGGAAAGTACGGCAGGTTGAGCTCGGTGGAACGCGAGGTAGGGGGGTTTCTTTGTTGCGGAGCGAGGGCAGGAGGGGAAGTTCTGTCAGGGAGATTTTTGCAATGCAATGTTGGCAAACGCGAGTCGAGCTGCGCAAACAGACATCGGAATGGTGACAGCAGGCAAGGGCAGTAACCCGTTGACCACCGCGGAATGACGATAACGACTTCGAACGACCTGCACGCGGCAAGGGCAACGCCAACGTGTCGGATTCTCCATTGGTGTGTGTGTGTGTGTGCTAGTGCGAAACGAATGGAACCGCTATATCATATAGATGAGGAAATCCTTGCTGGTATTTATTCCGCCTAATGTACATTTATTCTCCTCCAAACTCCTGTGAAAAAGGAGGCACACTAAATCACCCCAAAACAGAATCACCTCTTTACAAAATTGGATACACATATATTGATACATTTCCATTCTACAGATACTCCACCCTCCCTCTCCTCACCACTTACTACCCCTTCCTCCACCCATGTTACACAAACCCCTTCCCAAGACCACTCCAGACAATCAGTTCGTCCTCCTCAGCATCCTCCTCAGCATATACTGGTAGCGGTAGCTGCATCCCATCGTCACCCATACCTCCTGCTTCCCCATCACCTGCGTTCATCGCAAGTCCAGCCATCAACACATCCTCTTCATGCCCCCCCACACCCTCCTTTATATGCCCCACACTCTCCCCTTCATGCCCCACACTCTCTCCTACATGCCCCACACTCTCTCCTCCATGCTCCACACTCTCCCCTCCATGCCCCACACTCTCTCCTCCATGCCCCACACTCTCTCCTCCATGCCCCATACTCTCCCCTCCATGCCCCACACTCTCCCCTCCATGCCCCACACTCTCCCCTCCATGCCCCAACCCATCCTCATCACTGCTGCCCAACCCCCACCCTGTCTGCTTCCCTACTTCCATTTCTCCCTCTCCCTCACCTCCCTCCACTCCCACACCTCCCTCCACTCCCACACCTCCCTCCACTCCCTCACCCCCCTCCACCTCTCCTTTCACTTCAAATCCCCTTCCCCAAACTGCTCCTCCTTCCCCACCTCCCACCGCCACTCCTACCTTGCAACCACCCATCGTTTCCCTGTTCTCTTCACTCTCCAAGTCCAAAACCTCCTCTCCAACACCTCCCCCATCCTTAACCATCACTATCCCTAACCCCGCCCCTACATCTCCTCCTCCACAATCAACCCTCTCCTGTACACAACCTGTCATTTCTGACTCGTTCCACTCGCTCTCTTCCCCCGCACAACTCTCTGCTTCCCCTGCTGCCACACATCCTCCACTCCCATGCACAGCTTCGTGGTCGATTCCCTTCTCTTCTACTACTTGCCGAATTATTATCTCCCAACTCTCCTTGCCACCCTGCTCCCCACCCTCCTCCCCACTCTCCTCCACACCCTCCTCCTCACTCTCCTCCTCCCCATTCTCCTTATCATCCACCCCCCCAGTCCCCTGTGCACTCTCCTCCCCACACTCCTCCCCACTCTTCTCCACAATTACCTTACCACTCTCCCCTCCAGTCTCCTTCCCACTCCCCAGCCTAATCTCATTACCGCTCTCCCCCCCACTCTCCTCCCCATTATCCTTAACAACCTCCTCTCCACTTTCAGTACCCTGCTCCTTACCATTCACTTCCCCACTCTCTTCACCACTCCCCTCCCCACTCTCCTTCCCACACCCCTCCCCGCTCTCCTTCTCACACCCCTCCCCAATCTCCTTACCACTCGCTACTCCACTCTCCTCTTCACTATAAATTCCAACCTCCTCCCCATTGTCCTTACAGCCCTGCTTAGCACTCTCCTTCCCACTCTCCTGCCCGATCTCCTTATCCGTCTTCCCCCCACTGTCCTCTCCACAATCCTGACCAACCTCCTCCCCACTTTCCTTACCATTCTCCTTACTACTCCACTTAACAATCTCTTTTTCACTTCCAACAACCTCCTGAACGCCCTCCCTACCAGTCACTTCCCCACTCTTCATACCATTCAGCGTCCCTCTCTCCTTTCCACTGTCACCACTTTCCTTTACACCCTCCTTACCATTCACCCCCCCACTCTCCTTTTCAATTCCCACCCCAATCTCCTTCCCATTCTCCTCCCCAATTTCCTTACCACTCTTCCCCCAACTCTGCTTCCCATTGTTCTTATCAACCTGCGCCCCACTTTCCTCACCACTCTCCTTTCCACTTTCACCACTCTCCTTTTCACTTTCACCACTCTCCATACCACTCTCCATAACACTCCCCTTACCATTCACTTCCCTACTCTCCTCCCCACTCTCCTCCCTGTTCCCACTACCACCCGCCTCTTCACTCCCCCACACCTTCTCCCAATCCCCTAGAAGCCTCTCCCACGTTCCACTCTCACCTCCACCCTTTCCCACACTCCCCTCTCCCCACTTCCCCCCAATCCCCCCTCCTCTCCTGCTTCCACTTCCTTCCTCCCTCCAACCCCCTATCTCGCCTCCCTCCATCCCTCCACACCCCTCTACACCGTGCCCCCTCCCTCCAAACTCCCCAGCCCTCCACATCCAAACAGGCAAAAAGGAGAAGCCACTGAACACACCAGAACGAACAACCGTGTTACCAGGTAACCCTGTATCAGCCAACCCACCAGATGCACCTGCACGTGCGTGGCTTGCCAAACCAAACCCCGTTCCCTCCATCCGTATCCCCCGCACTGCTCCTACCACTGTTACTGTCTCTGCCCCTGCCTCTGATGCAGCACCCAGCCCTGTATCGGTCTCAACCCCTCCCTTGCACTTCATACCTGCTTCCGCCTCTGCCTCTGACGTTCTCCCTGTCTTAGCCCCTGCCTGCTGCGCCCCATCCCACTCGTCTCCCGTCAAAAGGTCAACAAAACCCGCACTGCTGTTGCCCGCACCCCGCACCACACCACACAGACTGCCCACCACAGGGACACTATCCGTCTCGTACCCACACGTGGCTGCATCCACACTATGAACCACACCACTGCCAACTGCACCACCACCAAACTCCTCAAACCCTGAAAACGGTTCCCAAGCAGGCAATACTGCTGCCCTCTCAGCAGCTCCCGAATCCCAGTCCCCGTGCCTCTCACCCTCCCCCACCAAAACCACTGACCCTTCCACCTCCCCCAACGAACTCCCCTTGACTCCCCTTCTTTTCTCCTCCACTGCTTCTTTTCGCACATCACCCTCTTTCTCCCCCTCCACCACCATCACCACCTCCCCCTCCCCTTTCCCCCTCACTCTCCCTTCTTCCCTCTTCTCCACATCACCGCCCGTCTTTTCCCTCACCATCCCCATCCCGGTCCCCTTCCCCGCCCCCTTCCCCTTCCCTTTCCCCTTCCCCGCCCTTCCACGCACATCACCATCAGAAGGAGCAGCAGCAGTCATAACAGATACCGGCACCAGAAGGGGTGCCTTCCAAGCGCCCCCTGTATTTCCTAAAATCCCTGCATTCCCTGTATTCCTCTCATCACAACCATCACCACCATCACCACCATCATTTTCCCTACCCCTGTCCACTCCATACCCTGCCTCTCCTGCAAGCCCTGCGTTTCCCACATACCCAGCATGCCCGCCTACACCCTCTCCACCGCCTCCAACCCCTGCAGACCCCTCCTTAAGCACCAGAAACCGCTTCACTCCACTCCCTTCAATCCCAATCACCCGCCCATCCATCTTGGCAACCACCTGCGCGATCTTGCTCGCGCCAAACTCAGTCAAGCACAATCGCAGCCCAAACACGCGGCGAAACTCCGAGGGAACGCGCGTAAGGTTCATACGTCCCCCGTTCAAGTGCAGCAGGTGGCGCAGCCGATGGGATAAATTCGAAACGTCCCCGGCTTTTGCCGGGGCGAAGATGTCCGGGAGGTGTGGGGGCAGGGGAGGAAGAGGAGGGGGTGGGGCGAAGTGGTGGTTGCGGGGAGGAAAGGGGAAGGGGAAAGGGAGGGGGTGGACGTGGGATGGGTGGTGGGAGTGAGGGAGGTGAAGGGGATTGTGTGACGAGTATGGGCCACTGTTTTGGCTTGCAAACGGCAGGGGGGGAGGAGCAGCGGAAAGGGGAAATCCCGAATCGTAGAGGTTGTGAAAAGAGTCTGGAACTGTTCTTCCAGGATTGGCAATCGCATTATGGGCAGAGACACGCGCATCAGTGTCAGCAGCAGCGTGAATAAGCCCTGCTTCCCTTAAGTTAGGAAAGGAGGGTGGACGAGGTAGAGGAAGCGCGGCAGAGACAGGCACTATAGCAGTGCACTCTTGGCTTGCTGCTTCTGCAGCATCAGCACCAGCATTGGTAGCAGAAGCAGCAGCAGAACTAGCAGCAGCAGAAACAGCTGAAGAAGACACACCAGCAGCTGTTACTGTGGCGCTAACAGCAACATCGGCCACACCGGCAGTAGCATCGACAGCAGCAGCTGCCGCAGCAGCACCATGTGCAGAAAAAATACCGGTGTTTACAACGCTCCCACTTGCACTGCTGGCACAATAAGCAGCAGATGTATGTACAGCGCGATTACTTGCCATCATGTCAGACGGTACGCTCCCGAACGACTTAGCCAGAGAAAGTGTCGACGCAACCATGTCCGTGGAAAAGGCACTGCTGCACATCTCAGTGCCAGTTAACGTGTCGGTAAGCGTGTGAGTGGACGTGTGAGATGACAGCAGGGTACTTGACATGTCGTTGGACAAGTCCTTGTGAGCTGTAACCACCTTCTCAAAAGCACCGCTTTTCAAGCTCAAACCCTCCCTGTCTCTCCCTTCCTCTTCAACTTCCACTCCTTCGTCCATGCATGCTGCTGCACCTGAAGAACTGGATAAGAGGCTTCCGTGTAAAGGCTGTGCTGCACAGGTGGCCAAATGGTTAGGGTTTGACAGGGGTGCTGCGTGGTACTGTGTAGCGGGAAGGGGTTTGAGAGGTGGGAGAGGATGTGGCTGAGAGAAAGAGGAGGAGGAGGAGGAGGAGGAGGAGGAGGAGGAGGAGGAGGAGGAGGAGGAGGAGGAGGAGGAGGAGGAGGAGGAGGAGGAGGAGGTAGCAGCAGCAGATGGACGTGAGGGAACCCCAGAATCAGAACAAGGCAGCTGAGTGGCAGCAAAGGGCATTGGGACGGATGGCAAAGGCAACTGGTGTTGGTGTTGGTGTTGGTGGTGGTGCTGGGAGTGCCACTGAACCAGCCCATTCGTTCCCATCCATTGCCCCCCATCCACACCGCCAGGACCCCCCATTGCTCCACCTGCAAACACCCCTGCAGCACCCCCAGCAGCGCCAATGCCACCGCCGCTGCCATAACCCCCTTCTCCGCCAGCCTGCATCATCTGCCCCATCTGCCATCCCTGCACCATCCGCTCCTCCTCAATAGCAACACCAATACCAGCACCAGCAGCAGCAGCGGCGGCAGCAGCAGCACTGGCAGCAGCAGCCGCAGCAGCAGCAGCAGTAGCAGAAGCACCACCAGACGCGCGCCGCCTCCCCTGCAACCCCACAAACGGAACAAGCCCCTGCCCGCGCACCAGCGCAAGCCAATCCCACACAAACCCCGCACCCGACAGCAGCGACGCCGACACGCCCGCGTGAGCATACACCGGCGCCAGCAGCAGCACCCCGAACCCCCTCTGCCCTAGCTTATGCAGCGCAGGGGCGAAATCCACATCCCCAGAGACGAGCAGGATGGAGGAGGGGGGCGGGTGGTCGAGAGCAAAGAGGAAGAGGTCTGCGAGAATGGCTTTGTCGGAGGCGTCCTTGCGGCCGCTGGGCACGTCGGCGAGAGTGACGCCTGTGCGCTGTAGTGCCTCGCGGATGCGGCTGGGGATCAGTGCGAAGTCGCCATATGCTGTGAAGGCTGGTGTGGGGCAGGGGAGGGATTTGGAGGAGAGGAGAGGGAATGGGAGGAGAGGAGAGGGGAGGGGAGACGTGAGGGGAAGATGAGGAGGGGAGGAAAAAGGGCAGAATCAATTTAGGAAGGTGACGAAGGATGAGAATGGAGGAATAGAAGGGAGACTGACTCGCGGAAGGGTGCTTCAGCTTGCTAGCAAGAGAGCCACGAAGCGAAACAGTCAAAGAGAGGGTCAAGTAAAGGGGGAGGGCAACGAAGGGACGAAAAGAAAATGAAGGAGAGAAGTGGAGGGGAGGATGCAGCGAAGAGAAGGACGGGCAAAAAGAAGGTTATGAGCCAAATCTAAAGATAGTGCGAGGGCCATAGAAGGCAATAGAACTGACTGGTGATGCAGGCGGCAGCAGTGGCGGGGTGCGAGGAGAGGCCGGCACGCAATCGGCATGCAACGTCCACAGGGCGCACGTCAGAGGGTACGGAGCAATTCTCAATGTCCCAGAACACGCCCAACGCATGGCTGCTGCCGCTGCTGCTGCTGCTGCTGCTGCTGCTGCCGATGCTGTTAAAGGTGCTGGTGCTGGTGCTGTTGAACTTGAAGCTGCATGGTGGATCGAGGTATGATGCTGTGTGGCTGAGCGTGGTTGCATGGTTGTCGGGTTGCTGAATGCACTGCTGCTGCTGCTGCTGCTGGTGCTGTTGCTGCTGCTGCTGGTAGTACTGCTGGTGAAGATGGTGCTGGTGGAGTGGGAGGGTCACAGGCAGCGATGCTGGCAGTTGATGCTGCTGCAGGTGTTGGAAGAGGTAGGGAAAAGGGAGGTGAGAGAAAGATGTGGTATGTACATGGGGATGATGAGGAGGATGATGGTCTAAATGATTTCCGTTCCCATAACTGTAAATTACATGCTGTTGTTGTTGCTGCTGCTGCTGCTGCTGCTGCTGCTGCTTCTGCTGCGCCTGCTCCTGTGACAGTGGCGGAGCTTGCGGTTGCAGCTGCTGCTGCAGATTGAAGTTCCCACTGGACTGATGAATCTGATGATGAAAAGGCCTGTACAATTGCCCCTGGTCTGGCACCTGCCCAAGCTGCCTATGCTCCGGCTGCTGCTGCTGCTGCTGCTGCTGCTGCTGCTGCTGCTGCTGCTGCTGCTGCTGCTGCTGCTGCTGCTGCTGCTGCTGCTGCTGCTGCTGCTGCTGCTGCTGCTGCTGCTGCTGCTGCTGCTGCTGCTGCTGCTGCTGCTGTACGTGCTGCTGGGTCACCTTGCTCTGCTGCCTCTGAACCTGACGGTCCACCTGGGCACTTGATGAATCTTCCACCTGAGCTTCCACCTGGGGTGGAAGTCCTGTACAAGAACCATTCGCCTGTAACACATCCCCTTCCGGTATCGAGGTTAGCCCCTGTGCTTGCTCACCAGGCTCGGATCGGAGCTCAGAAGGCTCGGATTGGAGCTCAGCAGGCTCGGATCGGACCTCAGCAGACTCGGATCGGACCTCAGCAGGCTCGGATCGGACCTCAGCAGGCTCGGATCGGACCTCAGCAGGCTCGGATCGGACTTCAGCAGGCTCGGATCGCACCTCAGCTGGCTCGGATCGGACCTCAGCAGGCTCGGAACGCAGCTCAGCTTGCTCGGATTGGAGCTCAGCTAGCTCAAAACGGAACTCTACAGGTTCAGAGATTCGATCCACAGGCTCAGACGGGGGCTCTAAAGGTTTGTATCGCTGCTCTGCACGTCCGGATCGAAACTCCGCAAAATCAAAATCAAATCGTGTCCCCGCAGGCTCGGATCGAAGCTCTGCAGGCTCGGACTCAGACTTCCGCCCGTTCGTCTCGGCCTTCACGTGCGCCTTATCTTGCGACCCTTGCAACCCTTGCGACTCTTGCGACTCTTGCAAGTCCTGCGACCCTTTCAGTCGTCGCATCTGCTGCAGCCTCGAACCCTCCATCTCCACTCTTGCCAAGTCTCGAATCCACGCAAAAGCCTCCTCTGAAGCCACTCCACCTTGCCCGGCTGTCACAGAGCATCGCTTCACGTGTACCTTGTCCATCCTAATACTCTTCCATTCCCCTTCCTGAAAGACATCGGTGACAGTCGCTCCCTGGACCTGTGAGTGCACCAAGGCTGTGATTTCGTCCGCGAGCGCTTCTCCAGGTAATTCTGTAACGGAACGCCGCTGCGAAGGGACCTCTGTGGTAACCATGCTATCGGGCGAACATTGCCCTGCTTCGCGAAGACGCGAGTCGTGGGTGAAAGGGGCTGGTGGAGGGGTCGACATCGCGGGACGCATGGATTCCGAGGCACGAAAGGCAACGCTTTTCGTTCACCTAGAGGTATTACCCTTTTGCACAACGGTGGAAATATGTTGGTTCTGGTCCTAGTTCCAGAAGTGGCGCCTCCAGGAATTTGACCAGCAATGCGGCGCAAGTTAATCGACGAGAGGCTGGACCGATTGCCACGTTAAGCAACAGACGCAGGTGCGGCGAATAGGCGGAGGTACAGGAGCAGCGAAGTTATGCTGCTTGCGAGAACACAATCAGCGATCACAGCTTCCTGAACACGAACAAAACCTTCAATCATGAAGCTCAGAGAGAAAGCAGGGCGGAGCGGTGACACTAGAGATGGGAATGCAGTGCACAGAGGGAAGGGAGAGACAAGCAGAGGATGGAGGTTGGTGATAGCTTCAGGCACAAGGAACCTTTCAACCCAATTTCACACTGCATAAAAGAGGTTGGCTGCTAATTCACCCGTATCTGTTACAAACGCGTACAATGATCTGGTCTGGCAACGTGGCAGGCTTTGTTCTCACCACGCGTGAATGGGACCTCGTGGCAGTTGGCGCTTGCCCTCGAACAATATTGACTTTCAAACTTTACTGCAAACCGCTACGTGGCAGCAATGATATATGTTTTCGTGGGCCTCTGTACTCCAAGGTCTCGTTCTCAGTGGTTTGTACACCGGAAAACGAGCTCAACTTCGTGTCAAGATTTCCGCAGGGCTTTCTGACATGCGCACGCTTGCTTTTTTTCGCACGACCCTTGTGTCATGTTGTCAACAGTTCTAGGGGTGCTGAAGGTCTGGCATGGGTTGTCTGGTCGCTAGCGATTACGGCAAATAACAGAGAGAAATTATGGATAAGGTAGTCCTTTTGTGTGTACACTCGCATATCCCGGGAACTGTAATATTTATCACAATCAACCGAGGAGCGCTGCCTTTTGGCTGAACCCCAGATTCTGACGAACGGCTAGGCGTGACAGAACGTGTGGTTCTGCTGAACGAACCACCTTCCACCCACACAAACCGCCAGCACCCACCACCAAAAGCTCACTTTGAGTTTCAAACTCCACCTTTTCCCGTGCCAGCTCTCCAGTTTGCTGACCCCGTGATTCACGCATACACGGGCCGTCAGTCACACGAGGACTGGGGCCAGCAGTCTAGGCGACAGCTAAATATTATAATTTTGCAAACAGACGCTTTTGCGACAATCGCGGAATGGCGGCCACTGCAGCGCGCTGTCCACGTGGCAGTCTCCTCGCTCACGTTGCGTCCCCCTCTCCCGCATGCCAGCACATTAAGCACGGCGCGTCACCGCCGCACCTTGCGCGTCCTCACTCAGGTGTCCCTTCCGCGCACTTTCGGCAACGACACGCACTATCTGTGCGTTGCAGCGGAGCCGCTTTTAACGGGGCTGTTTCCAGCGGAAACCCCTCCCGCGCGCGGCTTTCCCCCGTTTCCGCCGCATCGCCAGCAGTCGCGCCCGTGGATGAGGCCGCTGACGTCACTGAGCGAGAGGCGCTAGCGCTTGCCGTAGACGAATCGCAACGGTCAGATTCCGAATCCTCGGTGGAAAGCGATATTGAGAGTGACGGGGAGGTGAGCGCGGGGGAATGGAGCGACGGGGAGGCGGAGGCGGCGGAGGAAGCAGGCCCGCAGGGGTATCGGCGGAAGAGCGCGCGGAAGAAGAGTGGGTCGGTCTCGGGGTCGTCGCTTTCGTCTGGGGAAGATGAGGAGGGAGGCGCGGCGGCGGAGATTAGCCCTGAGGCGCTGGCGAAGGAGGTGGCGAAGCGTCGTAACTTCGCCATCATTTCGCATCCTGACGCGGGAAAGACTACGCTGGTACGACGACATGAGCAGACGAAGTTGCTCGTTATCGCGGCTTCCCGCCTTATTTCGCGACTCCCAGAATTCCCCTAATGCCGAACGGCAGTCAGCGGAGCTGCTGCCGTACGAGAGAGCAACTAGTAAGAAACGACAGAACATTCCACCCCCCTCCCTCTTCCCCTCTTCTCCTCCCCTCGCTCCCGCTCCCTCCCTTTTCCTCCCCCCTCTTCCCGCTTCCCCACTTCTCTGCCCCCGCCTTCCCGCTCCCCCGCTCCTCCCTCCCCCTCTCCCGCTCCCAACCGTCCGCCCCGCTCGTTGCGGCGCGCGCAGACGGAGAAGCTGCTGCTGTACGGCGGGGCGATCCACGAGGCGGGCACCGTGAAGGCGCGCCGCGCCGCCCGACATGCCACGTCGGACTGGATGGAGCTGGAGAAGCAGAGAGGTGCGGGGGCGGAGGAGAGGGGGGAGAAATGGGGGATGGGGGATGGTTGAAGGGGGGAGGTGGGAGGTGGGAGGAAGGGGAGGCGGGACGGGGGGGGATTGGGGGCGGGGGAGCGGTGAATGAAGTGCGGGAGAGTGTTTGACTTGGATCATGGGAAAGAAAAGAACACGGTGGGTGATTCTCCTATGACACCACTTCTTAGTTGCTTCCTCCCGTCTCTCCCTTATCCCGCCTCTCCCTCGCTCCTCCCTTCTTTCTCTCCATCATTCGCACTCGCCCTGTTCCGCGGCTGTTTGCCGCTGCTTCCAGTCCTCTTTCACTCCGTATTACATGCAAGGAACTAAAAGCTAGCTCTCTCTCGCATGGCGTGGGTGGGGTTGTTGCCGCATGGCGTGGGATGGGATGGCATGGCATGGCGGTGTTTGCTATGGCTGCCTGCACGGCATGGCATGAAATGATGCTGGACATGGCGTGGCATGGCATGAAATGATGCTGGACATGGCGTGGCATGGCATGGCATGAAATGATGCTGGACATGGCGTGGCATGGCATGAAATGATGCTGGACATGGCGTGGCATGGCATGGCATGGCATGGCATGGCATGGCTTGCAGGCATCTCCATCACATCAACGGCCATGGTGTTCGAGGCCAAGGACAAGCAGATCACACTGCTCGACACGCCAGGCCATCAGGTGATGGACAGGGGGCCGTGAGGTGACTGAGGGGGCCGTGAGGTGGGAGAGGGTGGTCTGTTTTGCTCGTGGCTTTCCTGCAATCATGATGAATTTTACTAACAGCCAGCCGGCCAGCCTTTGCATTCATCCAATCCACAACATACCGTGCCAGGCGGCGGCACCTGTAGATGATCTCTTGGCATTTCTGTGATGCTGTCTGTAGGATACAATACAACAGGGGGGTGAATCCTTCCAGTGCTTGCAGTGCAGACGGTGTAGCACTGCCTGCCTATCTCTCCCGTCCTCTATGCTGCACTGCACTGCACACCCCGATTGACAGTAGTCGGTTCCTTCCTGCTTCTGTCTGCTGTGTGCTTGGTGTTGTGTTGACAATGCGCAGGATTTTGGCGAGGACACATACAGGTGCGTGTGGGTGTGGGTTTGGTTGTGGGTGTGTGTGTGTGTGGGGGGGGTGGGAGTTGGTTGGGACTATTTGTGTGTGTGGAGGGGGGGTGGGTGTGGGTGTGCGTGTGGGTGCACTGTGCAGGGAGCAACTGGCTGGAATGGGGGAGGAAAGTGTTGTTGGGAGAGCGGGGAGTCTGGGAGGGCGATGTTGGGTGCGCTTTCTTTCCCAGCATGCAGCATTGTCTGTCCTCCACTAAAACCTTTTTCCCTTTACCACCACCATCCCCTTTTCTCCCCCGTCCCCCCGTCTTTTCTTTGTCTCCCCCCGCCCTTTCTCCCCTTTCCCCGCCTTTCCCCGCCTTTCCCCCTTTCCCCCTATTCTCCCATTCCCTCTTCCCCACCCTCCTTCGCCATTGCACCCCACAGGACCCTAGCAGCGGCGGACAATGCAGGGTGATGCTGGTGGACGGGGGAAAGGGTCTGGAGCTGCAGTCTCGCCTTTTGAGGCGCCTCAAAAGTCTTCCCACCTTCTCCCCCACCCCTTCCATCGCGCCCCACAGGACGCTAGCAGCGGCGGACAATGCAGTGATGCTGGTGGACGCGGGCAAGGGTCTGGAGCCCCAGACTCGCAAGCTCTTTGAGGTGAGTGTGTGCTGCTGGGTGGAGGAGTCGGTGGGTGGGTGGGTGGGCGTGTGGTTGGTTGGTTGGTTGGTTGGTTGGGGTGGGTGGGTGGGGTGCTGCCGACTGAGTGAGGCCGAGGTTCTTTTCCTCCCCGAGGATCCTTTTTTCTCACCCCTCCATCGTTTTCTCCTTTTCAAACCTCCCTCGTTTCTCCTGTTCCTTCCGCCCTCCCTCCACCACTGCACCTCCTCCCCAACCAACCCCACTCACGCTATGCTGGAAACGTCTTTCACCACACAAACAGGCCATGCTCATGTCCCTCTCGTCTCATGCTCTCTGTGGGCTTTTGAGGCGCCTCAAAACGATTTCTGAGGCGCCTCAAAACTCATGCTCACTGTGGTGTGGACTTGTGGTTAGTTAGTTAGCATCAGCAGCATGGACTTCCTCCCTGTCAGTCAGGGGCTGCAGCTGCTGCTGAAGCCCAGTCAGTCAACTCCCTCTCCCTCCTCCCCCCCCAGAACTGTCCCCGCACAACCTTCATGCATGTCTCTCCTAAGCCGCCTCTCTCAAGTCCGCCTCCCCTCTCCTCACATTCTCCCACTCTCACCCATCTCTCCACCCTCGCCCTCCCTTCTCCCCCACCCACCTCACCTCACCTCACCTCACTAGGTATGTCGCATGGGGCGCCGGTTCGCGTTCATCAACAGGACGCCCAGCATTGGAGCGCAGTCAACACGCTATCTCTCCCTCCCTCCCTTGCTCAAATCAAACTCACTGCCTGCCTCTCCAATTCCCCATTCCCCCCTTTTTTCCCAACCTCGCCAGGTGTGTCGCATGCGGCACCTGCCAGTGTTCACATTCATCAACAAGATGGACCGGCCTGCTCTGGAGCCGCTAGAACTCAGTCAACGCGCTCTCTCTCTTCCCCTTCCCAACCAACTCCTCTCCCCTTCCCAGGCCTCCCCCAGCACAACCTCCCCTCCCTGCCTCTCCCAACTCCGCCCGCCCCACCCATTCCACCCCCACCCTCCCCACCCCACCCTGACCCGAACCCCCCCACCACCCACCTCTCTACCCCATGCTGAACGGCACAGGTGTGTCGCATGCGGCACCTGCCGGTGTTCACATTCATCAACAAGATGGACCGGCCGGCTCTGGAGCCGTTAGAGCTGATGGACCAGATCGAGAAGGAGTTCTCGCTGCCCTGCCATCCCATCAACTGGCCCATCGGCTCCGGCGACAGGTACATGGATGGATCATGGATGGATGGATCATGGAAGGCACTTTTGAAAATGCTCAGAAAGGGACAGGTGCGTCCGCATATGAGTTCATTCATCCTGCGTCGCCCATCCTGTCTCACTCCCCTCTGCCCGCTCTCGGTTCCCTACTCTCCATTCCCCTCTCCCAACTTCCTGCTCCCCATTCCCCACTTCCCCTCTTCCCGCTCCCCGCTCTCGTCCCCATCCTGGGTCCAGTTGAGTTACAGACGGGCGTTCGTGTGATCGAGCGCAGTTATCAACTTGACAACCGCCAACTCTTGTCATCTTCTGTTGTCTCTCCAACCCATCCGTACCTCCCTCCCTCTCTCCCTTCCCTCCCTCCCTCCTCTCCTCCTCCCCTCCGCCCCCCCTTCCCCATCCTCTCTCCACCTCTCCCCACCGGTCTCTCCCCCCCCCCACCACCCGCGCGGCAGGTTCAAGGGGGTGTACGACAGGGTGAGTGAGCGCGTGCATCTGTTCGACCGCGGCAGCTTCCACGGCAGCAAGGAGGTGCAGGCCACCGTTATGACTCTCGACGACCCGCGCCTCACAGAGCTGGTCGAGCCCGACCTGCTGGAACAGCTCCTGGTGAGCGAGGTGTTAGGAGGGGATGGGGGGGTGTTTGTGGTCACATAAGGAGGTGCAGGCCACCGTCATGACGCTCGACGACCCGCGCCTCACGGACCTCGTGGAGCCCGATCTGCTGGAACAGCTCCTGGTGAGCGAGTGGTGGGCGGGGTGGGTGTCGTGTATTGCTATGGCGGTGTGGTGGAAGGAAGGAAGGGAGGGAGGTGCAGTGCAGTGCAGGCCACGGTCATGACTCATGATGACCCGCGTCATGGCGGTGTGGTGTGATGACTCGCGTGGGGCCTCACAGAGCTGGTCGTGGGTGGGGCCTGACCTTCTGGAACAGCTCCTGGTGTGTATGTCGTGGGGGGGGGTGCTGGGATTGCGGGATATTGGTAGTGGTGGTGGGTGTTGCGTGTGGTGGGCATGGGGGGAGAAAGTCAGGGGAACAGGGAGTGAGGAGGAGGCCGAGTGTGTTTCTGTGACTTCTGAGAATTCTCAAAAGTAACTCAGATACATCATATAGCCGAGTAAATTGCTGTGATATGATTGGCCATGGGGAGTTGGGTGGGTCGTGCTGTTATGAGCAAGCATCGTGCTGTCCCTGCTCCACTACTCCACCCTGGACATGCCAGTGATGCCACATGCAGCATCATGAGACATGGAGTGGAAGTGTGACGTGTGACATGCAGCATAGGTCCAGACTCCATTCCCCTTGCACACTCTCTTACATGCCACTTGCATTGCCCCCCACCCTGTCCTGTGTTTCACTCACCCTCTCTCCCCTCTACCCCGCCCACCCCTTCCTGCACTTCCACTCCAATTCACCCCCATTCTTTCCTTCCCTCCCACCCACCTATGCCCGTCGTCCCTCAGCTGCACACACGCTCACGCACACCGTTGTCTGTCGTCTGTTTTCCCTTTCACATATCTGCATGTGTTGACCTTGCTGCGCACACAAGGAGGTTGACTTGCTACGGAATTATGCTCCTTACGCTGATCCTTCCCCCCCTTACCCCTCTTCTCACTGCCGACTCTGCCCGTGTCCGCCTGTCCCCTGTCCTCCGCGCTGTCCCTCTGCCCCCATGCACCCATCTCTGCCCCCAACCACCCCTGACAACCCCTCTGCACCGCGCAGCACCACAGGAGGAGGTGGAGCTGTTATCGGAGCTCGCTCCCCCACTGGACGTGGACAAGGTGTGCATGCGGGCGACCTCTGAGGTCGCGTCCTGTCTGTGTGCCCCCGTGCGTCCCCATGCATCCCTCTGTGTGCCCGGCATTGGCGTGGCGTGTGCAGGAGGAGGTGGAGCTGTTATCGGAGCTGGCCCCGCCGTTGGACGTGGACCAGGTGCATGCGGGCGACCTCACACTCGTCTACTTCGGCAGCGCCATGAACAACTTTGGTGTATGCCCACCCTCCCTCACACACACCACTCCCTTCCCTTGCACGCACACCCTCACACACCCTCGCTCGCACTCCCCCTCACGCCCTCCCTACACGCTCCTTATGCTCTCCTGATGCCCTCCCTTCTCCCACTATGTTTCGTCCCTTGCTTCTCTTGTCTCCTCGTTTGGACCCCCTTCAGAGAACGTGCCCCTTAACCTGCCTAATTTCCCTCCTTCCCCTATTCCCTCCCGTCCTCAATTTCTTACTCAGTCTTCTCACACTTCCCCAACCCAGTCCCTTCCGCGATCCCTTCCTCATCTCGCCCCCCAATCCTCCGCTCCGCCAATTCCTTCCCACGTTCCACTTGGTTGAGGCTTATCACTTGCTCAACCGTTTTCCTGGGCCTAGGTGTTGGCACTTTGTTTTCTTTGTACAATTTCGCGCAACCAGTTCCAGGTTTGTCAACCCTCCCCCCTCTTCCCGCTCTCCCCTTCAGGTAGCGGTGTTTCCAAACAGCTTTCTGCAGCACGCTAATGGCTTTTGAGGCTCGTCTAGAGCATCGAATCAACCCCCTCCCTGTTTCCCTATCCCGCCCGCCTACCCTAACCCCCTGTCTCTCTCCCCCAGGTGGAGCTGTTTCTAGATAGCTTCCTGCAGCACGCCATGTCCCTGAGGCGCCTCACAAGTCAAATCAGCCCCCCTGCCTGCCCTTTCCGCAATCCCCGCCCTCGCACCCGCTCCGCTCTCTCCCCCAGGTGGAGCTGTTTCTGGACAGCTTCCTGCAGCACGCCATGGCGCCCGGGGAGCACGACACAGACATCGGTGCCCTGCCCGCGCATGACCCCTTACCCTTCCCCAATTTCATTGCACTTCCTTCCACCCCTCCCCCTGGCCCCCATTCCCTAAACCCCACCTCACAATCCCTCCCCGCCCCTGCCCCTACCTCCCACAACACCCCCTCCCCCCCTCCACCCCCCCGTTCCTCCCCCGCCTATCCCCCCAACTGCAGGTGGAGCTGTTTCTGGACAGCTTCCTGCAGCACGCCATGGCGCCCGGGGAGCACGACACGGACATTGGTGCCCTGCCCGCCCACGACCCCAACTTCTCCGGCTTCGTCTTCAAGGTGCCCTTTTTTTACTGCCCGCCCTGGGAGGGTGGGGAGAAAGGAGGGGGGGGGAGGGGGGGGGGGGGGGGGGGGGGGGGGAGCGTGGGGCGTGGGATGGGTCAGTGGGGAGTGGGGTGGGTGGTTTGGTGGGGCGTTCGTTTTTCCATGGGTTGATGCTTTTGACCCGGCTGCTCCCTCATACCCTGTTGTTTGATTTGATTGATGTCCAGAATTAGTTGTATCAAGACCCTTTCCTTGTTTCCCTCGTTTTCTTCTTTCCTTCTCACCTCCACTCATGTATCATCACCCCTTCCATTCATGCCCTCCCTCCGTGCTTCCCCTCATCACCCGTCGCACCTCTCTACACCGCTCTGCACCCCACCAGCTGCAGGCCAACATGGACCCTAAGCATCGTGACAAGGTGGCATTCGTGCGAGTCTGCTCAGGTAAGCCCTCACTCACACACACACACACACACCCTCGCCTTTTTCCTGTGGAGGGGAGAGGCATGCTCCTCAAGACAAACCCCTTCCGCTTTTCCTTCTTTCCAGTACCATTTCCCCCTTTCCCATCTCCCGTGTTTGTCTCCTCAACCTTCTTTCCCACCATCTCCCCTCCCCCTCACCCTCTCCCCCACGTGCAGGCCAGTTCAGCAAGGGCATGAAGGTGCAGCTGGCGCGCACTGGCAAGACGGTGGCCCTGTCGCGGCCTCAGAAGCTGTTCGCCCAGGAGAGGGCCGTTGTTGAGACCGGCTTCGCTGGCGATGGTGCGCACGCGGGGGATGGGGCATGGTGGGGAACAAGGGGAATGAGTTGGGCCGATTGGAAATAAAGGCAGGGGGAGATAGGAGGGGAGGGACGGGGAGGGAAAGGGAAGGGAAGGGATGGGGAAGAGATGGGGTAGAAGGAAGGGATGGGGAGATGGGGAGAGATGGGGGAGAAGGACGGAATGGAGGGAGATGGGGAGAGATGCGGAGATGGGGGAGATGAGGGTGGGTGAGTGTCTATCTGTAGGGTTCTGTGCTGCCTGGATGGCCAGGCAACCCTTGATCGTGTGAGCTAGAGCGAGGAATCATCTGACACACATTCTCATCTCACATCGGCGCCACATCAACCCTCCTATATCCAAACCCCTGTCTAAGCCCTTCGTGTGTGTGTGTGTGCCATTGGTGATGTCACATTCCCCACTGCTCACGTCCCCTTCCCAATTCCCTGCTGCCTTACAATCTCCTGCCCCTTGTACAATTTCGAGCCCCTTCCCATCCTCCATCCCTTCCCCACCCCCTCCACTCCCCCTCCCGTTCCCCACACAAACAGTCATCAGGCTGAACAACCCCAGTGTGTTTCCCATCGGGGTCACCATTTTCATCCCTTTTGATTCCCTGCCCTGTTCCCATCCCAACCCCCCTTCTCCCCTCTCCCCCATCCCCATGCAGTCATCGGGCTGAACAACCCCGGCGTGTTTGCCATCGGGGACACCATCTTCACGGGGCCGCGCCGTGTGTTCCCGCCCATCCCCTGCTTCTCTCCGGAGCTCTTTGCGCTGCTGCGCAACCCTAACCCCTCCAAGTACAAGCAGTTCCAGAAGGGGCTCTCCGAGCTGCTGGGCGAGGGCGCCGTGCAGGTGGGTGCAGTGCGGTGCAGGTGGGTGGTGAAGTGTGGGATGGGTGAGGGGAGAATGGGGGCGCGCGAGTGAGAGGTGAGAGTGCGGTGAGAGTGAGAGTGAGAACGATTGGGAGTGACCGTGAGCACGAGAGAGAGTGAGGGCAGGAGCGGGACTGGGAGTGGGAGTGAGGATGTGAGGGAGCGGGTCGGGAGGGAGAGAGTGTGACATACGAATGCCATGTTGAGAATGTGTTCCTAACCAGGCCTTAGTGGGCTGGACAGGCAAGCTAACCAGATGGCCTCCCACCATTCAAAGGAACACATTCTGAACTCTCTATGCTACCCTCTTACCCACAAAATGAAAGAGCTATTACAGGTGTACTTGTGTGATACACCTCGACTGGAACAAAAAAACACTCTCGCACCATAGAATTGGAGGTTGTGGGGGTGAGAGTGTGCGGGAGGAGGGGAGAGGTGAGGGTTTGCTAGGCTAGGTTCATAACTCACCTTCCGCACCATTGAGCTGTTCCAGGCGTGCTGCAAAGCAAACGCTTCAACCCTTTCTCCCCTCAACCGCTCCTCTCACTTCTCCTCCTCTTTTCTTTCCCCGCTTCCACTCTTTCCCTCTTCCCCTCTTCCCCCTGCTGTGTTCTGCTAGTAATCTTTCTCCCTGTCTGTCTGCTCTCCCTGGCGGTCTCTCTTTCCCCGTGCAGGTGCTCTACTCCAACGATGCATCGCGCACTGATCCTATCCTCGCTGCTGTGGGGCAACTGCAGTTTGAGGTGCGTGCTGCTGCTTTCACTGTGCTGTGTTCTGTGTGTGCTGCTGTGCTGCCATGCCTGCTGCGTGCTCTCCCTGCTCCCTCCCTCGCCCTGCTGACCTGCACTGTACATGCTCACTCTCCCGGCGCCCCCGCGCCCGCAGCACTCTGCACTCCTACACCGCCGCTACACACATGTCTTCTCTTTCGCTCCTCGCCTCGCCCCCTCGTGCCCCACACCAGGTGGTGCAGCACCGCTTGAAGGCAGAGTGCGGGGTGGATGCATCCCTGGTCGTGATTCACACGTAACCAACCCCCCTCTCTGTTCGCCCACACCAGGTGGTGCAGCACCGCTTGAAGGCAGAGTGCGGGGTGGATGCATCCCTGGTCGTGATTCACACGTAACCAACCCCCCTCTCTGTTCGCCCACACCAGGTGGTGCAGCACCGCTTGAAGGCAGAGTGCGGGGTGGATGCATCCCTGGTCGTGATTCACACGTAACCAACCCCCCTCTCTGTTCGCCCACACCAGGTGGTGCAGCACCGCTTGAAGGCAGAGTGCGGGGTGGATGCATCCCTGGTCGTGATTCACACGTAACCAACCCCCCTCTCTGTTCGCCCACACCAGGTGGTGCAGCACCGCTTGAAGGCAGAGTACGGGGTGGATGCGTCGTTTGAGCCGCTGGGGTTCACAGCAGCGCGGTGGGTGTCGGGCGGATGGGAGGCCGTGGAGAAGGCGGGGAGACTCTTCAATTGCGCTGTTGTCAAAGACCAGGTGCGCGGGGAGGGGAGGGGGAGGGAAAGAATGGATATGTGTGGAACAGTGGTATGGATGGTTTGCGGATGTGTTGCTTGGTATAGAGTTTGTGGGTGTGAGGTGTTGTGAATGTGTGTGATTGCACATGCAAGCACATCAAACTCCCCATGAGTGAAGTGTATTCATGTTTGCTTGAGTAACCTAGTTCCCTGTATCACAAGCTCGATCTGCCCTTGCTCTCTCGCACACACAACTCCTCTCTCCCTACCCGTTTCCCCACACAGCCCACACATACCCCACACACAACTCGTTTCCTAACCACTGTCTCTGTTCTTGGTCACCCATTGGATCCTGACCTCTTGCCTGCCCATGCTGTCCTCTGCTGGCTCTCCCTCCCTGTGTGTGTGCGTGCAGTGGGAGCGGCTGGTGCTGAAATCGTTTTTTAGTCGACTCAAAAATGGATCCTGACCTCTTGCCTGCCCATGCTGTCCCTTGCTGGTTTTCCCTCTCCCTGTCCATGTGTGCAGTGGGAGCGGCCGGTGCTGCTGTTTCGCAACGAGTGGAACATTGGCCAGCTGCTGGTGAGTGGATGGACGCGCACATGCATATGGGCATGCACATGCACTTGCACATGCCCATACCCATACCCATGCCCATGCCCATGCCCATGCCCATGCCCACGCCCATGCCCACGGCCTTGCTCTTGCCCATGCACATGCCCTGTGCAAGTGCTCACTTGCTCAGTCTATCCACCTGTAGCATTCTTCCAAGCACGCCAGAAATCCGTCTGGATGTGATGTGATAACATAGCTCTGCATCTCGCCCCTCCAACCCCGCCCTCCTGCTCACAGGGCGACCACCCAGAGATAGGGGAGCTCACCCCCTACGCCCTCCCCCCAGTACAAGACACCGCCACAACAGGCCGCCGCTGATCGTGCCATGCCGTGCTTGCCATGCCTGCACCTACCTAATCTCACACGTGCGCTGGTGAATGGTGCATGTCAGAAGGGAGGAAAAGAGCTGTGCAATTGTAATGGGATGAGCCCTTGCAGGAGCCAAACATTTGGCTCTTGTTTTGCAGGCTAGGCTGAGTGAACGACCGATGTACCACAAGAGTACAAGCACGCTGAAACAGCTTAGATGCGACATGAACAGGATGAGCCCAAGCAGGAGCTAAGCAAGAAGTATGACCCCCATATAGAATGTACCAAGCATAGTGTATAGCAAGGCCGTGGGCTGACTATGCTACTCGTTGCATCCCCATGGCACCCACCCACTACAACACACAGGGGCCTATCTCTGGGTGGTAGCATATTGAACGATATGCGAGTCTACCAGTATATTCACTAGATTCTATTTCATTGCGCGCTCATACCTGGCAACCAGCGTCTATAGTAGAGCAGTGAGAGAGACGTCTCACTATAGCAAGTTCACTATTTACCGTTCTGGTTACTTGCACCCGAGCAAGCATCGCGGCGAACTCGTGTTGATTATATATTCTTGCTCGTTCCCCCTGTAGCCCGCGCGCCCGCTCGCTGGATCGATCGATCGCGCGGCCCTGCGCCGGCGTTGTCGTTCCGCCATGGCCGTGCGCCTGGCCCCCGCGCGCAACGACCCGTTGGCGCAGCACAAGCTGGTGAGCGCGCGATGCACGTGCCGCCCGCGGGAGCGCGCGGCGGGGAAGAGATAGGGGGGAGGAGGAGAGGGGGGGGGGAGCAGGAGGGGTGGCGGCTGGAGAGGGCGGACGAAATCGGGGGATGGGTTGAGGCCGGGGGAAGGGGGGAGTGGTCGGGGATGGGCGCGAGTGAGCGGGGCTGCGAGAGAGAACGGTGAGGCGCGTTGGGGAGAGGGGGGGGTGTGGGGATGGTGTGGGCATCAGTCATGTGCTGGGGAGAGGAGGGTGGAAGGGGGCGGGTAGAAGGCTGGTCATCTTTCACACACAAGCCAACTGCCACGTGTCATACCACGCCACGCATACGAACCACGCCATGCCTTTAGCCCGTAGTCGTTGCTACCTTCACCCTCCTGTAAACCTTAAACCCCGCTTCCGGCCCTACGCCTCAGCTCCCGCTTCCTTCCCCGCCCCTCCCTTGCGGTCCCGGCAGAATTTTCCTGATCTTTTTCTTAAACCCTCCCTTTCTCCCTAAACCCCCATCGCCGGGGCCTGGGGTTTCCCTCCCCCTCTTCCCTCTCCCCTTCCCGCCCTCCCCCCTCCCGTGCCCTATCCCGCTGCGCCCGTTCCCCCGTCCCCCCGCAGGCTCTGCTGCGCGCCCTGCGCCTGCCGCTGGAAGTAGTGCTGGGGGGGGAGGCGGGAGAGGGACAGGCGGAAGGGGGGACGGGCAGGCGCGGAGAAGGGGATGCGGGGCAGGAGGCGGGGAAAGGGAGAGCGGGTAGCGGCGGGAAAGGGGGCGCGGGGCAGGAGGAGCAGGCGGAGCAGGCGGGGCAGGCGGGGCAGGCGGAGCTGGATGCGCTCCTGATGGCTGCGCGCGTGCTGGAGCTGAACCACGTCCGTGCCCCTGTGCTTCTGTTCTGAACCGTTCCCTACCTTACCTCACACCTCCCATGCTATTCCACACACTCCTTCTTCCACCTTACCTCACTCCCTTTCCCCCGTACGTAGTTTACTCCATCCATTCCTCTGCTTGATGCACTCTCACCACACCGTATCCATCCACCCACCCACCATTCCCCCCTAACCTAACCTGCCACCCTCGCCCACCACCCTCTCGTCCCTTTGCCTCCAATATCTCCCCTCAACCCGTGATCTTCTCCTTTCCCCTTGTCTTCCCCTTTTCCGGCCCCCCTTCCCCCCCCCCCCCCGCGCCCCTTCTCTCCGCCCCTCTCCATCCCCCTCAGGACGAGTTCTATTTCCTCGCATCTCCTCCCCGCGCCCCTGTCTCCCCCCGCAACGAGCTCCAATCGCTGCGCCGCATTCGCCTCGCTCTCCTCCCCCTCCTGCACCCCTTACCCGCCCCGCTCCCCCCTTCCGCCCTCCCCCCCTCCTCCGCTGCCTGTGCTGCCCCCGTGCCCCTCTCCTGTGCGCCAGAAGGGGGGGAAAAGGGGCGGGCTGTGGCGGAAGCAATGATGGGGGAGGTTTGGAGGCGGCTGGGGGGACTGGGGGGAGAGGCAGGGGGGGAGGCAGCTGGGCGGAGGACAGGGGGGGAGACAGCGGGGGAGCGGGGGAAGGGGGAGAAGTGCGAGGGAGGGGACGTCAGGGGAGAGGAGAGAGGAGAAGGAGAGGACGGAGAGAAGCGAGAGGAGGGGCAGGGGGAGGCGGAGAGGCTGCTGATGGAATGGGCTGTGGCCCACGGTGCCACGTGCGAGCTGGACGTGCGAGGTGCGGTGCACAGGGACAAGAGGTGGAGAAGGGGAGAGAAAGGGAGGGAGGGGGGGTGGGATGGGGGGAGAGGCGGGGAGGGGGAGAGGCGGGGAGGAGATGTTTTTGGTGTTCAATGATCTATTTTGTCAGCGTCTGTCACGCACGCATGTGCCTCCGCCATGGTTCCTCTTGCCCGATGTGCTGCACTCCCATCCCATCGCAGGCATCGACCATCCATGGCTCTGTTGGCTTTCTCCACAATCCAACCCACCCCCCATTCCCATCCACCATGCGTGATTCCCACCCAATCCCCTCATCCCCCATCCCCCACACCGCACACTCTACACCTCACATGCCCCACACTCCACACCCAACACTCCCGATTCCACACCCTTCAATCCACACCCCACCCCACACCCCTCACCCCACACGCCTCACCCCACACCCCGATCCCTCCCGGCACAGAGTTCCCGGGCACGGGGCGGGGCATGGCAGCGCGGGGGGCCATGGAGGCGGGGGAGGCAGTGCTCTCCATTCCCCTCCCACTCATCATCTCGCCGCTCACTGCACTCGCCTCTCCCTTGGTAGGTACCATGCGTGCTTCTCCCATCCATCTCGAGCTGACTCTTGAGTCGACTCAAAAGACTTGTCCCATCCCATCTCGTTCGAGTCTGCCTGAGGGCTTGTGTATTGATTTCTGAGTCGACTACAATACCGGCTCGGCTTGTGTGTATCTAAGGCGCATGTGATGCCTCTCATGGTTATGTTCCGACACGCCTCAGCTTTCTCCTCACTTCTCCCCGCCCCTCCCTCCCCTCATGGTTATGTACCTTGCTGGAGTGTTGGACTGAACAACTTCGTACTCAGTTTTTCCATGTACCCTTCTCCTCTAATACTGTTGGCATGGCATGGGCATGGGCATGAAAACACGGCATGGCATGGGATGGCTTGGCATGGGGCATGGCATGGCATGGGGCATGGCATGGCATGGCATGGCATGGCATGGCATGGCATGCCATGGCATGGCATGGCATGTCATGGGGCATGGCATGGCAGGGTCAAGCTCTGCGAGCAGGAGGGAAGGGGGCCGCCAGAAGCATCAGGGCGGCACCAGAGCAGTGCGAAGAAGCAGAGGGCATCAGGGTTCAAAGCGGAGAGGTGGAGAGTGGGCGGGTGCAAGGTCGAGAGGCGGTGGGTGAAGCGCAAAATAGAGAGGCGGAGGCCGGGGCTGAAGCTGATCTGCTCCGGGGTGACGGCGGTGGGGGCAGTGGTGGTGGGAAGGAGAGGGGCGAAGAGGAGGACACAGACATGGGGGGCATGGAGGATGGGGTGGATTTGAGCAGCATAAGTGACGAGAGCATTGCGCTGCTGTGGACCATTCAGCAACGCCACGACCCCTCGTCCTTCTATGCTCCTTTCTTCAACGCCCTGCCTGCTGCCATCAACACAGGTGCCACCCCCTCCTCCCCTCCTCTCCCTGCACGATGGCCTTGATTATACCGTTGTTAGACAGTGCAAAACTTGTCATGGGAAGTGCAGGGCACGATGTGAATCTTGAGGCGACTCAAAAGTGTGTCGCCACCTCTTTTCCCCCTTCAGCCCGATGTGTCCCCACCACTTCCCTGCTTCTCGTCCCCGGCACCTCCCCAACCCAGCAACACTGTCATGGTCTGAAGCAGCAGCGTTTTGCAGTGCAGGGCACGAGGTGACATTTGAGCTGACTTTAAGGTCTGGGGTCACCACTTGCACTTCGTCATCCCCTCCCCAGCCGCACTGTCATGGTCTGAAGCAGCAGCGCGTGCAGTGCACTGTGCAGGGAATGTGCTGAATTTCCTGATCGATTTAGAAGAAGTGTGCTGCCACCTGCTCTGCTTCTTATCCCCTCCCTGGCACTGGCATGCCTTGGACAGAAACAGCAGTGCGTGTAGTGCAGGGAACGAGCTTATTTTCTTATTATCTCTGAAGTGTGCTGCCACCTGCTTTGCTTCTTATCCCCTCCCTGGCACTGCCAGCGTTGACATGGCCAGAAACAGCAGTGCGTGCAGTGCAGGGAACGCTGCTGCATACACACATTGGACGCGCCAGGCAGGTGTGTGGGTGACAGACAGACGAGTGCAAGTGGAGCAAGGGCAAGGAGAGGGAAGGCGGAGGAGCAGGGGAGGGCCATGGAAAGAGAGGGGAAGGAACGCGAAGTTGGAGCTTTTAGTGTAGTAGTGTGCTGGGCTTGTTGGGTTGTGCATCTGCTCTCACTCTGTCCCTCTGCTCACTCGTTTTCTTGAAATTGCTGCTCCCTCTTCCATTCATGCCAACCTTCTTGGGTCTCTTCTTGAGATTTATAAATAACGCCAACCATGCCAATTATGCCTTTCATGTTTTTTTCTGTCAAGATTCAAGCAGTTCCGCTCCCACCTGCGCCCAAATTGCCCCATCATGTCACGACTTTTGAGGCGCCTCAAAAGCCGTTCTATGCCTGTCATGTGTTAAAGGCAAGCATTTCCCCTTTCAGTCTCCCACCTGCGCCCACGAATTGCCCCGTCATCTCACCACTCTTCCGTCTCTTCCCATAATTTTTCCCCCCTCGTCCCTCCCCTCCCCTCCCATTCTGTACCATTCTCTCTTGCTCCCCCCCCCAACCAGCACATACACGCAGAGTACCATTCTCTCTTCCCAGCCCTCTCACAGCGCTACCCCTCGCTCTTCCCACCAGCCCTCTTCTCCCTCTCCGCCTTCACAGCAGCAGCAGAGCTCTGGTATGCCTACGCCATGCGCATAGCCCTGCCCTCCCCTCCCCCACCACCACATGCTGCAGCAGCAGCATCATCACCATCAGCACCAGCAGCAGCAGCGCTATTATTGAGCATGCAGGGAGCGTGGCAGCTAGGAGGAGGAGGGGCGGGGCAGGCAGGGGAGACAACCGCGCTGCCGTGTCTGGTGCCGCTTGCCTCTCTGCTTAACCACTCGGTGAGTCTCAGACAGCAGGTTCGAAGAGGCCGAGGCACAGCAGGAGGGGCATGCAGGAGGGGCATGTGTTGAGGGGTATGCACAGTCATTACTGAACTGAGGGGTGTGCAGTGCTGTATAAAGAGAGGCATGCAGGGAGGGGTATGCAGGGGGGGGCATGCAGGGAGGGGCATGGAAGGAACTGCATTTTATCAATGCTCTCTTGGTTGCATGAAGCAGGGGCTCACAACAACTCACACCTGACAGACCGTCACTTGGCTCGCGTCTCTTAAAAACAATCCACACCCTTCATCTCCCTTCTTTTTTGCTCCTGCCTCTCCTCCTTCCCCTATTCTACCCCCATGCCCTTGCAGCTGTACCCTCACATCACCCACTTCAGCACACTCGAACCCGCTGTCCCCTCCCCCTCTCCCCTCACCCCCTCCTCCTCCGCCTCCACCTCCTCCCCCGCCTCTGCCTCCCCACTCTCCTCCTCCTCCGTGCCTCCCCCGTCCACTTCCTCTCTCCACTCCACCTCCCACCGGCTGAACCTTCGCCTGGAGAGGCCGGTGCGGGCAGGGCAGCAGTGCTTCCTGTCGTACGGCCCACTGCCCTCACACGACCTTGCTCTCTTCTACGGCTTCCTGCTGCCCTCCCGCAACCCCTACGACTGCTTCCCGCTCGGTGAGAGGTGGAGTATAGTAGAGTAGAGTAGAGTAGAGGCCAGTGCAGGCAGGGCAGCAGTGTTTCTTAACATACGGCCCACTGCCCTCACACGACCTCGCTCTCTTCTACGGCTTCCTGCTGCCCTCCCGCAACCCCTACGAGTGCTTCCCCCTTGGTGCGTGGCATAGAGTAAAATACCCTTTGCTTGCGCGGAGCGGTTGCTGCTGCTGTGAGTCTATGCAAGTATGGTTAGCGATGGCACGTGTGTCTGGGTGTGAGGTTTGGGCAGTGGGCAGTGGGCAGTGGGCAGCGGCATGTGTTTGGAACCTTTTCTGGCTGCCATGCAGTTCACCTCATACAAACAACCATGCTCCCAAATCGCTCTCCACATTTCACTCTCCGCACCTCCACGTTTTTTCTCCCATATCTCTGCCCCCAATTCTCCTCCTCACTCCCCAACCCCCCACTCCTGTCCACCTTCGTTTCCCTGTATGTGTTGGCCTCCCCTCCCCAAAGCAATGCAACCCCCCTCTCTTCCCCCAGCTGTACCTCCCAGAAGTTTATGTTGTGCATCATTGCCCTCATCATCCTCATCATCCTTATGCTAATGCTTGTGGTATGATGGTGTGATGATGGCATGGTGCATGATATGATGATGGTGTGATGATGGCATGGTTGGTGCATGCATGATATGATGATGGCGCTATGGTGACATGGCAGACCTTGACTTTTCTGTGGAGGAGGAAGAAGCAGAAGAAGAAGCAGAAGAAGAAGCAGAAGAGGCAGAAGCGGAACCAGATGCTGAAACAGAAGCAGAAGCAAAAGAAGCAACAGCAGGAGTGGAAAACACTGAAGATGGAGGCCAAGGGGAAGCGATGAGGGAAGAGGGAGTAGTGGAAGGGGACAGGGAGAGCATGGATGAGGATGCAGCAACCATTATCCAAGATATGCAAACTGTAGTAGCCGATGCATGCAGGGAGGACACGGCTGCTGCTGCTGCTGCTCTTCGTGGTGTAGAGGAAGCAGCAGCTCACGACTCAGCAGCTGTGGGCAGCACCACTGCGAAAAAGCCACGGCACAGCGATGATGCCAGTGGTGCCGGTAGCCATGGCTGTACCACCGATACTGCCACTGAGGCCAATGATGCAAGTGCTGCCTTCACAACCAGGGACAGCTACCGAGACTCGGACAAGGACAGAGGCAAAGGCGGTGCAGCAGCGGGAGGGCAGGGAGAGGAGCCGGTGGTGGCGCTGTCACAGCACCTGCTGCGCGCGTGCGACCTCACACTGACGCCCGCTGGCGCTGTGGTGGAGAGAGACGACGGGGAGCGTGCGGAGGAGACGGTTGAGAATGACGGGGAGGACAAGGAGGATGGGGAGGAGTGTGAAGGGGCAGGGGGGGGTGGGAGTGAGGATGTGTGGGGAGCGCTGCCTTGGCGGCTGTGTGTGGCTCTGTGTGGGGCTGTGGGAGGGAGCATGGAGGAGCGGAGGATGTGGAAGGCTGATGCTCTCCGGCCACCACAGGCCGATGTATGTTTACCTCCCTGTTGCTGCCCCATGCACCTCTGTTTTGCCTGTGCAACGCATCGTTTTTTCCATGCACCGTTTCGTTTTCCCATGCACCACTCCTGTTACCCCATGCATCGCTGTGTTATCCCCTGCACCGTTCTACAACCGCGTGCACGTCCGTGAGAACGACTTATATAGTTGCAACACCTCATTCTCGTTCATCCCCACATTCGTCGTCCATCCTCATCCCCTCCACTCTATCTCAACCCCGTTCCCGGGTGCTCTTTCCCCATGTGCCCTCCCCCATTGCTTCTCAGATCCCCCCTGCAGTGCGCTCTGCTGCTCTCTCCACTCTGCTTGACCTCGTGGGCACCCTTCTGGCACAGGAACAAGAGCAGGAGAAGGCACAGGAAGGGGGGGGGGATGGGAACGAGCAGGAAGAAAGGCAGGAGCAAGGGCAGGAAGTGGAAGCACGGGGGGAGGAGGGTGAAGCGGGGAGGGTACAGGGGCAGGGGCAGGGGGTTATGCAAGAGGGTCACGGTGTTGACGTGGCGGCATGTGTGGCTGTGGCTCAGCGGTATCGGATGGAGCAAGAGCAACTGCTGCTGTCCATCAGAAACGAGTGTGTCAGGCTGCTCATGCTTCTGTGACTTGACTGAGTTGGACCGCTCTTGCTGGTCCTGTCCTTTTGCTTTCAGCATGTTCATGCATTGCCTATCGAGAGGTACCGTAAAGTGCCACCTATAGGACCCGCCGGTAAGAGGGTCCCCGGGCCTCTTGAAGGAGCAGAGGGACTCTTATTTGGAAAGATTTAGTGAGGACCCCCCCTTTGTCGCTAATCAATATAGGACCCCCCCCCCTTCATTCCCCTGCTGAGTTTGGTGCTGTTATCATTGTTACTGTAATAACCTACTACACACACATCTCAACATCTAGAGGTCACTACAACTACAGCATGGTCATGATGGATTCCATCAAGCACTCTACTTCAAGGAACCACAACCTCATCTTCCTCATCCACCTCTTCCTCTTCCTCCTCCTCCTCCTCACCCTCCTCCGGCTCCTCCTCCTCCTCCTCCTCCTCCTCCTCCTCCTCCTCCTCCTCCTCCTCCTCCTCCTCCTCCTCCTCCTCCTCCTCCTCGTCCTCCTCCTCCTGCAGGTCCCCGGCATCCTCAGCATCCGCTGCCTTTGCCGCCTCCTCATCACCCGCGGCGGTGGCGAACAGCGGGTTCACCCACTCCTCCACCTCAGGGGCGACGTGCACATCTTGTGCCACCTCGACCTCGCCCGCATCGCGCATGTGGGCCAGGACGAGGTGGTCTTGCGTCCCATCGTCCGCGTTGCTGATGCCTGTCGTGAGAAATGCCTTCTCAATAATGTGCTCGGGGACGGCCGCCCAAGCACTCGCAATCCATTTGAGGACCGTCTCTGCCGGCGGTTTTTTCAGGTTGCCTGCCATCTAAACGGTAAAGAGGCACATGGCGCACACGGTGAATTGTATTGCAAACAAGCAGCAACAAACACAACACAAGGCGAGGTACTTAGAAAGTCACCGTAACTCACCGGCTTTCGTGAACGTGTTGACGCCAAACTCGGCGAACCAGTCGTTGTAGAGTTGACGGAGCAGGGCCTTGAATTAGCGATTGACGCTCACATCAAGGGGCTGCAGCAGGGGGGTGCAGCCCCCGGGAATGATGGCCGGGATTACGTTGTTCCATTTCATGTTGGTGAGAACACCGTCGGTGAGGTGGCCCCTGTACGAGTCCACGACGAGAAGCGTCTTGCCCCGCCGGATTCCGCGCGGAGGCTTGATGAACGGCAGGAGAACGTTGTTGACCCAGTCATCCACGAGCTTAGCGTCCATCCAGCCTTTAGCCTGCGCACGGACAACGACTCCTGCAAGGAACACAACACACGTGGTTAGACATCTGCCACGCAGAACGACTACCGTGATGGTTACAACAGTCGAAACGCACCTGCTGGGACCCGAATTTTCGGGATCGTTTTGCGCTTGAAAATAACCATGGCGGGGAGCTTGCGCCCGTCCGCGGTGATCCCGAGCATGACAGTCACCCGGTCCTTCTCGTAGCCCGCGCTCCTGACATGCACCGTCTTCTCTCCGCGGTGATGCAGGGTACGCTCGTGCGGCATCTCCAGGAAAACGGGCGTCTGATCGGCGTTTATAATGTTCCATGTGTCGATGCCATGCTTGATGATATTCCTCCGCGTGAACGCCCAGAACTTCACACACTTCGGCTTGCACTCTGCCACGGACGACCACAAGGCGGGAGAAGGACATTAGTGGCAGCGGTGTGTTAATCATGAGTGTGACATGTGGCAGAGCAAACTGTACACAAACACACACGGATGGATGCACAAAAATAACTCACCCGCGGCCATACGCTGACCCATCTTCGTCTTTACGCGGATGGAGAGGCCCAAACGCTGGCGGAAGCGAAACGTCCACCTGTTGGACGCCTGCCACATGTCATGCCATGCTTGATGATATTCCTCCGCGTGAACGCCCAGAACTTCACACACTTCGGCTTGCACTCTGCCACGGACGACCACAAGGCGGGAGAAGGACATTAGTGGCAGCGGTGTGTTAATCATGAGTGTGACATGTGGCAGAGCAAACTGTACACAAACACACACGGATGGATGCACAAAAATAACTCACCCGCGGCCATACGCTGACCCATCTTCGTCTTTACGCGGATGGAGAGGCCCAAACGCTGGCGGAAGCGAAACGTCCACCTGTTGGACGCCTGCCACCTCACATCAGGGTAATGCGTCTTCATGTAGCACCGGCTCCAGTGCTTGATGAGTCGAATAGGCACGGCCAAAGCCCGTCCGCGGAAGTTCAGAAGCCGCTTGTAGACGTGCGCTTCCATGTCGGGATATTTCGCCTTTCGCCCTCCACCACTCAGTCGGCGCCTGGATGGCGCTGCCTTCTTAATCCGATCCGCCGCCCTTATCCACCGGCGGACGCTGACAGGCTGCACCCCGGCGAGTCGTGCAGTGGCGCGGACGGAGAGCTTCTCCTCCTCCAGTCGCGCGAGCCATTCCTGCTTCTCACCCATGGTTCGCGCCGTGCGTCGGTGGGTAGTCTTGCGGGCGCTGTGTTGTGTTGGAGCACCGTCAACGTTGGAGCGAGGCCCGTTCTCGTCGTGGAGCAAGTCATCCGGGAACGTCGGGATCGGGAAATCCCCGACGTCGTCTTCCAAGTTCTCGTTCTCGGCATCCTCGGCGACAGGTTCGGGAAACCCCTCCTCCTCGACCGGGTCAAACGGAGGTGTGGTGCGCCAGTCGACAAAGCCCGGGGGAAGCACAGGAGGCGCAGGTGGCGCCGGAGGCCCAGAGGGTGCGGGAGGTGCGGGAGGTGCTGGAGGAGCTGGCGGGGCCGGGCTAGTAATTAGTATGATTGCGGGCTGACCAGAGCCACTGCCTACAGGAGCACGGCGTGAACGCCATGGGCTTTCGAAAGCCGACATGGCGAGGAGCTGATACAGTTCTACTGACTACTGGTTCTGTAAGTGGCAGACACCATGGCGGGGTATTTAGATGGGAAGGAAGCAAGCGGGCCTGGCAAGATCTGAATTAGGGAAAGGGAGGGGATGAAAACTAGCGTGCTCGGCAGAGTGAGGGACGTGAAACAATACCGTCATCGCCCGGATATAAGACATATATGTCTTATCTCGTACACGGGCAAAAATGCTTGAGTTATCTTGTAAACGGGATGGTTTAGGGTGTCTTATAAGTCTTATAAATGGAAACTTTTTAAACTACTTAGAAATATTTTCCGTACTTCTTGAAAAAGAGTTTCTCATAATGAGTGTGGATGTTGCGAAGGTGCCACTTCGACAACCTCTGCCCGGGACGCCACGTTATGGAGAACACCTGCAGGGGCAAATTTGGTAGGTCCTGGGTCAGCGCGTGGAAGAATTCGCGCTTCGCAAGGGTAAAAATGTACGCGGTATTTCAACTTTCGCTATAATTTATTGAAGTTTCGATTATAAGACATATATGTCTTATCTCGTACACACAAATAGGTGTTTTATAATGAGGCTAGCCTGTTTATAAGAGACACCCGTATAGTAGACAACCCCTGTCTACTATTCAACACTGTCTTATATCCGGGTGATGACGGTAGTGCTTCACGTCCAGTGCCCGTTCTGCCACAGTGACAGGATGGGGTGGTCAGGGGCCACCTGGCGTGCCCATCTTGACGGGAAACACCGTCAAGATGATGTGGGGTGCGGGGCAAACACCGTTCAGTCCGCCGCCGTGCTCTGAATCTCGCCGCGTGTCATTCCCGATGACGCGTTGGTTGTGCACCTAGCGAAAGATTCCCGCGTCAAAAATATAAGACCCCCCCCCCCCCCCCCCCCCCCCCCCCTGTAACGAGCTGGTACATGGTAAATCCAATAAAGTTAATAGATTAATAAGTGTACCCCGGGTCTTAAAAATTTGCATCCGCCATCATGTCCACCCTAGCACTTTTTAGAGCATTTGTAGAGAGTCCCCCGGGTCCTATAGGTGGCACTTTACGGTACTTCTGATTGGGTGATGGGCTGATCCTGACAGCTGATTGAATTCGGTGGGCGGCTGCTTTTGGTGCACTACAAGCACTTTGCTCGATAAGGTACTTTAAACCTTTTGCTACAGTGAATGAAGTACAGCCGTGGGGGTGGACGGATGGACGGAGCAGTACCTTTCCTTGCAAGGCAGTGAACAAAACATAATTCAAACCGCACATACGCAGGACAGTTCATTACTCATTTCCACATCGCAAAAGCATGCGCATACGGTACCGGTAGTGCGGTACATCTGACAGACCTACCGGTAACTTGCACCTGTTTCCGTACCAGCTTAGTTAAGTGAGTCTTTTGGGGAAGGGGGCCGATGTGGCACTGCAGCAGCACACGTTGCCTGGCATTCGGTATAAGCAGCTCCCGCCAACGCCAACACTAGATGAAGCAGCTTTGCATGGATCACATAACTCTAGCGGATCAATCAATCATCACACATCTAGCTACAACTCCTGTTGGCAACAGCACCATCACTTCTTGCCTTTGCCTCCTCCTGAATCACTTGCAGCAGCTGCTTTTTTTGCTGCCTTTTCCTGGAGCGCCTTGGCATCCCTAAAGGCAAAACACATAAGAAAAAGAAAAGAAGGATCAGACGGGCCAACCACTTGACCAGGAACAGATAAGAACCTATTTAGCGGCCTAGGGTTCTGCTTTGGGAGGGAACTAGAGAGTAGAGACAGAAAAGACAGGGAAGGAGGGGGGAGGGAGGAAGAGAGAGAGAGAGAGAGAGAGAGAGAGAGAGAGAGAGAGAGAGAGAGAGAGTGAGAGAGAGAGAGAGAGAGGGAGGAGGGAGAAGGTGGGGAGCGGGGGAGGGGAAGGGCAAAAGAGATAGGAGTTCTAGTGGAAAGGGAGGAAGAGCAGGAGGAGGGAGGGTGTACGAGAAGTGGGGAGCAACAGAGTAGAAGGAGGAAGGCGGTGGAGGACACGAGGGAGAAACAAAGGCAGGGAGTGTACGAGCAGCAGGATGTGGATACCTTTCTCTCCGCTGTTCTGGGGTCAACCCGTCGTCGGCTTTCTTCCCCGTTTTCGCAGCACGAGCCGCCGCTCGAGCCCTGTCGGTTTCTCTCTGGTTGCCACGTGTAGTGCCGCAGGTTAAGGAAAACCGAAAATGATAGTAGCGTAAAGCGGCAACGAGGCTAACAACGTGGAATCACGGCACGGCGAAAACAAAGCAAGGAAAGTAACAAAAACTTGGAAGTCACATATAGTAAGGGAAATGGATACGAACAGACGAAAAAATAAAAGAACGAGAACAGCTACTACAGAGCAACCAGAGCATTATAGAAATCGGGAAAGGATCAGGACGCAATGGGCGAGACGGCAAAGGGTGTCATGATGAGAGGATATGAGTCATGCTGGCAGATCACCCTCGTTGCTCGTTGCTCAAGTTTCCCACTTGGACTGACACGTGCCGTACGCCCGCTGATCGCGGTGGTCTGCTGTGCCAAACCCTAATTAGCTGATGTGATGAAGACATGCCACAACAAGAATCTTCTGTGGAAAATCGTTGTTGGAGATGTCTTCGACACAAATATAATCAACAACAACTAGTCAAACACAGACATTGGCTATATAAGTTTCTCTTAGTACAGAAGTTGACAACTAGGCCAACTAAGCTATAATTTGGATTCTTCTGGATGTCATCAATGGCATCGGCCTCATGTGTCATAAATCTATGAGACCTATCCCGGAACTCAACACACTAGTTAATATACAACTACTGCATTCATCCGTTGAGTCCACTCAAACCTGGTAAGGGTTCGGATTAAATGAATGTGACTAAAGGTTATTGTGCGGCTGTTGGTATCGCATGAGCATGTAACCAAATCACTGTACTTTGCCTGCACCGCACACCATCGCGCCAACCACGCAACTCCACTCCGCAAGTCGCAGATCCCTCCACTCTACCCCAGCTCTCACCATAGAGTGGTCGCACCTTATAACGGGGAAAATGGTGGTTTATACCTTGCTTCGATAATGCGACATATACCGCACTAGCGCGATTTGTGAAAGCCGCGAATGCGGCTTCAGGAAGCACATTCGTAAATACAGGCCGGCTTCGGACTGGGGTCCCCTACTGCGACGACGAGCTCTTCATTCTGTACAGTAAAGGCAAGATCTCAGTTATGGCCTCGCACGCAGGACACTTTTGCGTAATCGGAGGAACCAAGAAGCTCAATCAGCATTCACGACACGAGACGGTGACATACAAGCATTTGGGGATCGGGTGAGGTCTTCTATGCGCGAGTTATAGCATGTTCCTTGCTCCGCACGCCACCCAGAATAGTAGCAGCAGCAGGCCTCACTCTACTAACTACTAGTGGCACGATCTTCACAACCATTGCGTGAAACATTAGAGTCAAAAAGTAATCAACAAAGTAAATTTCCACAAAGCATCATGGCGACAACGTTAGGTGATTCCCGTCACGACGACACCGTGATCAACACGCAAACCATCTCGACCTCCCGCGAAGCCTCGTCAGTCACCGCAGCGCTGCTCCCGCAGCACCCGCCGGACCCTCCGCACGCGGAGGCTGTAGACGAAGAAGAGCGGCGACCCCCCGGCGCTGACAGCAAGGAACGCGCCGCGGAGTGTTCAGTGAGCATCCCGGCGACTCGATGCCCCCCAGCCGCCGCGAACAGCGCCGCTGCTGCCGGCGTGCGTCGCGACGAGGTCGATCCCGCCTCCTGCTATCCGCAGCGCGACTCGGCATGGGCCGCGGCCCTCGCGGCGTGCATCGCGCTGCTGATTATCCACGAGCTTATCTCGCCGCTCTTCGCGCTCCAATGGCCGTTCCTCTTCTCCCTCGCCTTCTTCCTCCTTTGCGCCGTCTCCGCATTCGTCCTCTCCCTGTTCCCTTCCTGCTTTGCCCTCCGCCGACTTTCCAGTAACTTCACTCCTCGCGCCGTGACTGTGTCATGCGTCGTCAGCAGCATCATACTCTTCGGCTGTTGGGGGATTGGAGTATCCTACGTGTTCTTTACATACGACCCTGCGCCGATTACTCCGCTGAGTCGGCTATATGCATATTACTGCTGCTGCTCACCATCCTCCCCCTTCTCACCTTACACCACCACCTCGATACTGTCACATCCATTATTGGTCGCGCTATCAGGCTGGCGCTTTCATTCGATACCAGTGTCCTCCTGACAATCACATTGCAAGGGGTGTTATCCATTCTTGTTCTCACACCCATTATGCAAGCGGGCTCTGACTATATTAGCTGCTTTAGCAGCTGGTCTGTCGGCAGCACGTGTTACGTGGACGGAAGGCTGGTTACACCAACTCGTTACCCCTCAATTCTCACCATAGCTTTGGTATTCATCGCCATCTGGGTTCTGCTCGCTATAGTCACATCCGCTCTATTGACCATATCGGCAAGGTTTGGGCTAGGGTGCACTGCTGCCGACGTATCTACAGGGAGTGGCAACAGCAGTATGGACGATGGTGGAGCTTGTATTGCTCCTCATGGTGCAGATGCTGATGGTGCCAGTGGCGCTGTTGCTTCTGCTGATGGTGTTGGTGCTACATCGACTGAATCTGACAAGGCTGGGAAGCAGCATGGGAGGTGGCAGAGGATAGTGCACGTGGCCAAGCACGACAGGTGCGTGGACAAGTGTGTGCGCGTGAGTGTGTGCGCGTGAGTGTGTGCGTGTGAGTGCGTGTGCGTGAGCGAGTGTGTGTGTGTCCGTCCATGTGTGTGTTTTGTTGATCCTTCCGTTCCAATAACGCATTTCTCCACGCCTTTGTTTCCCTTGGCTCCACTACCCTTCACAGTGCGTTCATGTGTGAGTCGATCGGCACTGCCAGTGCCATCAGCTGTGCTGGCACCGCAACGCTCCTCCTTGCTGCACTCGCCAGCATGTCAGTGTACAGTTCTCTAGGTGCAGGCATGGCTGCTGCACTGGCCTCGGGTCTGGTTGCCTGGACTGCGGCTCTTGCCTTGTGCTTCCTCTACTGGTGCGTGCCATGGGTGCATGCTGATGGTGCGTGCCATGGGTGCATGTAGTTTGATGGTGCATGCTATGCGTGTATGTTGACCGTGCATGGCGTGCATGCATTCAATGGTGCATGCATGCTGTTGTTGCATGCCACGCGTGCGTTTGAACTTCACTACAAGGAAAGTTGAGTTTCGTTCGGCTTAAGTTCAAATGCTACATTCGCCTTCAAAAGGTAAATTTTTACAAATTTCAAAGATCGCACGCGCCCTTAAAATCAAGGCACGCCATTGCCCCTATTTAAGCCCACCCATGCCTTGCCTTGCCTTTCCTAAGTGGCTTCGCATCATTCTACCATACCCAACTCTCCCTCTCCCCGCATCCTCAAGCACCCCTGTAACCATACTGCTCTTCATCTCTGTTTTTTTTTTTTTTTTTTTTTTTTTTTTTTTTTTTTTTTTTTTACCCGCCCTCGTTCTTCACTCCGCCCCTCCACAGTCTGCTTCTCCCCATCAGTGCCACCGCCAGACTCAGCTTCCTTCCCTCTTCGCGCATCGTCCTCCGAGCTCTCTCACGAGCCTTCCCAACCTTCCTGCTCCTCCTGGCTGTGTCACTCGTGCTGCTGCTTCCAGTAGCCGTAGTATCAGTCTTGGTGGTCGGCTATGGTGGGGTAAGCTTCTGTTATGCCGTAACAAATGGTCATGCCATGCGTCTTTCTGCTTCTTGTGATGTGGTGTTGGTTCCTGCTGTAAACTGATATTTTTTTTGTCTTTGTCTGCCGGTCTTCCATTGCAGTCGGCTTTGGCGTTTGTGGCTCTCTGTGTTGTTGCCCCTCTGCTCCAGTACATATGGGGACCGTGGAACTTAATTGCGTTGTTTGTAGTGGCGGTCATATTCTGCTTTGTCACTGGGGTGTTCTCTGCCATTGGGCTAAGCTTTGTACTCGTTATTGGTGTCTCCACTGTGTTTGTTTGGGAACTTAGCTCCCAGGTGCAAACACTCGAGAGTGGACAAAGTGAGTTTCAGGGTTGCTTGATGCCCTGAATGACCGCAGATACTGGTGGGTTTTTTAAGCAAGGTTGTAGTGTGGCCATGATATGATAATGCATAATTCAAACCAGACACTTTACTCTAGTATACACTGTTCTCGCCAATTTTACTGGCTCAACATACGGTAATTGTGCTTGTCAGTATTTGCGAAAAAAGTAACTACCGGAAGTAAAATAGAAAACGTATTGGTATGAGTTACTGTACCGCAGATTTGCGAGCCACTCTCACCTTCAACTAGAGCGTTGGGCTGAGCAAAGCCCTTAGGATCTTTCAGGGATTATACATCTTGTTGTAATGCAGCGGAACTCTTGAATTTATCTGCTCGGTACAAATGTGAAAACCCTAACCTACGGTAGTATGTTTTTTTTTTTCTACAAGCAGCTATAATAGAGAGTATGATTTCAACAGGCTACCCTGTCGCCTTCAAACATTCTGCTGAACTGTCTCCAACTTTCCATGGTTCCGCCTAGCTAGTGTTCCTCTTGTGTTGTTGCTGGAGTTCTGTACCGTTACGGCGTGTTGCAATTGGCGGTGCACTGCATCGGCTCGGGACGTTTGGAAGGCTATAGGCAGGCGGGAGGCCGAACACGGGCACTGATTCGGGAAAGAAAAGTTTCAAGATAGTGATTCAAAGAGTTATTTGCCAAGGTTATACTAGGTAGGGACATATATTTTCTTTGCGCGTTTTCTGTGAAAATTTTACAGCCTATTGCGTTCCTGGAACCTTCCCAAACCCGTGCCACGAGCCGAGCCGATGCAGTGCACCGCAAATTGCAACACGCCGTTAGCGTTATTAGTTACGGTAACTTCATGCACTCATATAGAATGTCAGCACAATTAAAACAGTTTTAACTTGTCAGGCGCTGGAACTGAATGATGTGGAAATAGAGCCACTTCCCTGCATTGTACACAAGAACGTAAATTTGATGTTTTCCTTTGCCCACCAGAGCTAGGGTAGTGTTGACGGTTTCTGCTAGTTTAATGGGTCTCCTCGAGTTGAGTCCATCACACCTTCATTTGAATCTATTTAGATTTGTTTCAAATAAGTACCTATCATTTCCGAACCTCCCTCCCAAGTCTTCGAATTTTCTCACCCACACCCCGCCCTTTTCTTAGAGTTAAGTTTGCCTGCTATAGCAGTACCATCCCTTACGTCTCTAGCATATCTATTTTTTGCACGATTTGTACCACTTAAAACATTGTGTTTTTGGGCATGAAACACGTGCGGGTGGCCCTCAGTGGATTAGCAAAGGAAGCTTGCTAAGTAGTCAATGTCGACAATCAGATGCCTGAATGGCTGGGAACTACAGCACTTACTAGGTTCGATATTACTGGCCCTATCCCGGACGCATGAAGGGCAAGGTTTGATCCTAGCCCTGTAAAACTAGGGGATAACTTGTCTAACCTGCGAACTCGTAAGGGCGGTCCTAAACAAATCGAGAGCCCAAGTTTGAGCCAATAAATCAATTTGGGGGGGGAACGCGATTCGCGTCGCGAACCAATAAGTCTGTTTTGAATCCCCTTCGCTGTTTGGCCCTCAAGGAAATTGGAATAAAATCGAGTGTGTTCTTGATTCAGTATCACTTCTCCCAATCCAACAAGTCGTATAACTGCTTCCAGCATATCCCCTAGTAGCGGTGACCTCACTGGTTCCTGCCAGACATTTCTGAAAGGGCTGTCCGAGAAGGCGTAGCAATCCCTTATCCGCTGTTCATCATTCATCGGTCCTGCAGTATGGCGAATCGCAATGCATTCCTGGTGTCACTCTTCATGACATTTATTACAATCGGTAAGCACCTCGCGATATTTCTGTTTCTCATAGGTTCTAGATGAACCTTGCTCTAATAAAACTACGCCACTTTCCATGTTTTTACCTCGCAGCATGCAGCATCCAGGGGTCTTTGGCGGCAGACAGCGAGCAGCAGCTAGTGAATTCCCAAGTCACCGAATCTGCCACCAACGCGAACGCTCTGATCTCTTCGCCTGACGAAGGCACAGCCAAGTCCGGCGACGCAGCAGAGGTCACTCCCGCGGACGCGCTACCTGTGAGCACGGCGGTGAGCATTGGCGGAGTGGTGGTCCCCTTTAACGAGCGCCGCTGCGTGAACCTGAAGCCTGCCAAGGGGAGCCGCGCTGGCGGGAACTCTCTCTGGCAGACCGTGAAGGTGTGGTGGGAGCAAGTCGAGCGCAATATCAATCCAAGGAAGGCGGGAGCCGGTGGCAGCGGCAACACGCGTGTGCCAGGCACGTGCAAGGAGGTGAAGTTTTTCACCCGCCACGATTGCAAGGGCGCCGCTGTCAAGAATGTGGCGAAGACCAGACGCGGCAACGCTCTGCTCAACATGATGTTCGGCCGTTCCAAACCCAGGTGAGTTCGCCTTACACGAGCCCCCTGCTGCTCCACCATCTCAATTCCTCCCATATGTTGTAGAGGACTCTCCTCTACTTTGCAGGAACTGGGAGTTGTTCTAAACGATAGAGCTCTGTCTTAGCTTTCCAACGAGCCGTCAAACACGTCGATCGCCTAAGTATTCTCCGAGATATAGGCGTTCACGTGCTAGGTGGTGCTCTTGAATGCAAGTAAAGAAGCTCTCTGGAATTTGTGTTCGAATGTACCTTGTACAAAGAACTCTGAGTTTCACTATGATGGCATGCAATACAAAGAAAACAGATTTATAGCATGCAAACAAGATCGAATCGCACAAGTAACCTCGAACCGCTACACTCGCGAATGTTCGAGTAACATCGAAAGGGTGAAATTCGACTCTCGAATTTCACCGATCCGAATTCTCCTTGGGTCTCGAATGTTCCTGGTGCTGCCATGTGGCACCGAATCGAATGGGTCTTCCGAAGTCAATCCTCAACCCCACGCAAACCTGCAACTCACTCGAAGGTGAGCACAAGTCACACATTCGGTGGGTTGGGGGCATACAAACGCCCCACCACCACCTTGCTTCCAACACACGTAATCTCCAACACTCCCCCTTGCACCCAACCCACTAGGTGTGCAAACCAACATGCTCATAGCATGCACGGGATGAATCTTTAGGGGGTGGTTCCATGAGAGATTTCGCGTGTTCATCATCACCCTTGGTTGCGAAGCAAAATGCCGCGCCCTCCTTATCCGTCTCCCCAACGGCTACCGTAGCGTAGTCGTTGTACTTGGAGGGAGGACGAACCTCACGACGCTCGCGGGTCAAGGCCAATGGTAGGGAGGAAGGTGTGGAGGTAGTTGCCGCCTCGGTTGGTGACACCTCCACGACATCATCAATGCTCTCCTCGTTGTTCGCTCCCCCTCCATCGGCTTCCTTCTCCACTTGAGGTGGAGTCTCACTCTCTTCAACCTCCTCTCGTGGCGGAAGGATGAAGGTGAGTTGTTGAGTGGGTTTCTCCTTCGACGGGAACTTGTCTTCATCGAAGACCACGTCCCGAGACGTGACGACGCACTTGTCGCCCAAGTCCCACACTCGCCACGCACGCTCGTTCGCCGCAATTCCCAAGTAGATCGCCGCACGAGCCTTCGGTTGCAACTTGTGGCGAAGGGGATCCGGTACATGGTAGTAGCAAAGGCACCCAAAGGTGCGAAGGCGGGATAGGTTCGGCTTCGTTCCGGTCCATGCTTCGAACGGAGTCATTCCCGGGAGCACCTTCGTCGGCAAACGGTTGCGAATCCACGCCGCTAGCGAACTCGCCTCGCCCCACCACTCTTTCCCAAGCTTGGAGTGTTGAAGAAGAGAACGAACGGCTTCCACCAACGTGCGATTAAGCCGCTCCGCCGCTCCATTTTGTTGGGGTGTGTAGGGTGTTGTGACGTCGTGCTTAATGCCCTTGCACTTCATCCATTTCTCGAGCTCCGCATTCACGAATTCGCCACCACCATCGGTGCGAATACACTTGATCCGCTTCTTGTCATCGTCGCAAACTTCGAGCGCCCACTCTTGAATCGCCTTGGCCGCATCTCCCTTAGCCTTCAAAAGTCGGGTCCAACACATCCGCGTCGCATCGTCGAGCATTACCAAGAGGAACCGCGCTCCTCCCTTTGATGCATGCCGCATCGGTCCACACACGTCCATGTGAACAAGCACAAGCGGGTCCTTAGCGAGGGGTGACGTTCGGCTCCCAAATGGCTTGCGAGCCATCTTTCCTTCGACACACGCCGCGCACACGCCCTTCTCGTCGTCGCCGGCGATCACGTCGACTCCCTTCGCGAGTCCTTTGTTGGCTAACTCCTTGACCGAGTCGTAGTTGGCGTGCGCAAGTCGATTATGCCACGCCTTGAGAGTCGCCTTGGAACCTTGCGCCACGTTGGATGAAGCCGCTCCCGGGTGCGTCTTGAGTTGGTAGAGTTCTCCGTTGAGAACGCCTTGTGCGAATTGCTTCCCCTTCCAAAAAAGGTTCATGTTCGCGCCGTCGATCGTGGCGATCACTCCCTTCTTCGCAAGTTGCGGGACGGATAGAAGGTTCACCTTCACCCCCGGGACGTGAAACACGTTCGTCACGTCCACCGGACCGCTATCGACGATGAGGCGCGTACTCCCAACTCCGACCACCGGTAGCGATTCGTTGTTTCCGAACACGATGCTCGTGACGTCTCCCGGAGCGCCAATGTTGTTGAGGAGCGACGCCGAGTGCGTCATGTGTTGCGTTGCGCCGGTATCGAGGAACCACGCGTCGCTTGGAGTTTTGTTCCCGTTGCCGGCCACTAATACGAGCGACTCCTTTGAATCATCGGCCTCGCCGGATGCCGTGTGCGCGTTGCCCTCTTGGTCCCGCGCCATCGATGGAGTCCAATCGCTCGGCCGCTTTCGCCACTCACGCCAAAAGTGTCCCGGTTTGCGGCAATAGTGACACTTGCCGCGATGCTCGCTCCCACCGGACGATTTCTTCGTTGCGTCCTTGCTCCACTTGGACTTCTTTCCGGAACTCCCTCCGGAGTACATGGCGGCACCCTCGCTCTCATTAGCGAATTGTCGGCGACGCGATTCTTCATGGAGAAGCCGACCAACCACCATTTCCTTCGTCCAAGTGTCTTGCACGCTATCGAGTGTCGTAATCACCGTCGACCACTCTTCCGGAAGGCCGCAAAGCAAGGTGAGAATCCAATCCTCCTCCGTGACCGTTCCACCGAGGTCCATGAACGTTTCCCCGAGTTCCTCCACACGAGTCGCAAACTCGTGCATCGATTCGCCCGCGCGCATCTTCACCGTGTAGAACGCATTCCGGGCTAGGATCTTGCCGTGGAGAGTCTTGTTCACGTGGATGGTCTCGAGCCGCTTCCACGCTTCATGCGCCGACGCTTCGAGCTTGATGCACATGCGCACCGAGCTCACGAGATTGATGCCGATGCGCGAAATCAACGTAGCGAACGCCTTTTGGTCCTTCTTCTTCCATGCCGCGATGCCGCTCTCATCGTCCGGCTTCTTCTCCGTTCCATCGAAGAAACCCCAAAGTCCCCGCTCCATCATGAGCACTTGGAACTTAAACTTCCACGCGGAGTTGTTTTGTCCCGTGAAAATCGGTACTGCCGACGTGTCGAACATCGTCGCGGTTGCCCAGGGTTCGCCGGAATTTACAACGACACCATCCAAGGAAGTGCGGGAGGCCTCGCTTGAAGTCATCATGCGTGCTCCTTGTCGCGCGCGTAGACTCCTCCGACCAGCTCTGATACCACTGTTGTAGAGGACTCTCCTCTACTTTGCAGGAACTGGGAGTTGTTATAAACGATAGAGCTCTGTCTTAGCTTTCCAACGAGCCGTCAAACACGTCGATCGCCTAAGTATTCTCCGAGATATAGGCGTTCACGTGCTAGGTGGTGCTCTTGAATGCAAGTAAAGAAGCTCTCTGGAATTTGTGTTCGAATGTACCTTGTACAAAGAACTCTGAGTTTCACTATGATGGCATGCAATACAAAGAAAACAGATTTATAGCATGCAAACAAGATCGAATCGCACAAGTAACCTCGAACCGCTACACTCGCGAATGTTCGAGTAACATCGAAAGGGTGAAATTCGACTCTCGAATTTCACCGATCCGAATTCTCCTTGGGTCTCGAATGTTCCTGGTGCTGCCATGTGGCACCGAATCGAATGGGTCTTCCGAAGTCAATCCTCAACCCCACGCAAACCTGCAACTCACTCGAAGGTGAGCACAAGTCACACATTCGGTGGGTTGGGGGCATACAAACGCCCCACCACCACCTTGCTTCCAACACACGTAATCTCCAACACCATATACTACTAGATACAACTCGGCCATTCTCACTGCGCTCGTACGAAGCGTTGCTACTCTCTGACTCTCTCTCTCCCTCCGCTCCTTCCCCCTGCTCTTACGCATTGTCGTTCCAGTGTGCTAAAAATGACTCTGCTCCCCTCTCATACCCCATGCTCTTTATTCCCGTCCCCCTCCCCATGTGCAGCACCTCTAAGGTCCCCAAGACCGTGAAGTCCATCTCTTGCTCTCTCGGTGCGTACCCCGCCGGGTCTTTCGTAAAATTCACTGTGTATTGCTAGCAGCATCGGCCTGTCCTGACTCCCTAGTTCCATTCAATCATGCCTGGTATTAAAAGGTAGTAGCGCGTGCGAGTGTACTAACACGACTCCGCTCGCTAATTAGTTCTGTTCTCAGCACCTTCCTGCGTCCTACTACGCCTTCGTCTTCCAATTCAACCATGCGCCGAGCTCCCTCTTCCTAATCCAGCAACCCCCGCAGATGCTGACACTTGCGCGGAAAATCTTTGCCCTGAGGGCATCGCGTGTGAGCGCGGCGAGTGCCAGAGTCACGGTAGCTGCAGCGGCGTGGAATGCCCCTACCACTCGCAGTGCAGCAAGGGCGAGTGCCTTTGTGACCCAGGCTTCAGCCCCAACCGTGAAACTCACTCTTGCGGTACGGTTCCTGCTCTGGCCATGCTCCCTCCTCTCTCTCTCTCTCTCTCTCTCTCTCTCTCTCTCTCTCTCTCTCTCTCTCTCTCTCTCTCTCTCTCTCTCTCTCTCTCCCCCTTTCCATTTCTATCTCTCTCCTGGTATGAGTAGCACTATCGAGTGTCAAATCACGGTGTGAGTCACTAGGAGAGAATAAGCACCCCTAAGACCATCCTGCGCCTTATGCACTCGCCATCATGCTTCGCCTTCGTTCATTAACCATGAGCCGAGCTCCATCCCTGATCCAACAACCCCCGCAGATGACACTTGCGCGGAAAAGCTTTGCCCTGAGGGCATCGCGTGTGAGCGCGGCGAGTGCCAGAGTCACGGTAGCTGCAGCGGCGTGGAATGCCCCTACCACTCGCAGTGCAGCAAGGGCGAGTGCCTTTGTGACCCAGGCTTCAGCCCCAACCGTGTAACTCACTCTTGCGGTAAAGTTCCTGCTCTGGCCAGACTCCTTCCTCCTCTCTCTCTCTCTCTCTCTCTCTCTCTCTCTCTCTCTCTCTCTCTCTCTCTCTCTCTCTCTCTTCTCTCTCTCTCTCCCTCTCTCTCCATTTCCATTTCTATCTCTCTCCTGGCATGAGTAGCACTATCGAGTGTCAAATCACGGTGTCAGTCACTAGGAGAGAATAAGTACCCCTGCGCCTTAGGCACTCGCCATCATGCTTCGCCTTCGTTCATTAACCATGAGCCGAGTTCCATCCCTGATCCAACAACCCCCGCAGATGACACTTGCGCGGAAAAGATTTGCCCTGAGGGCATCGCGTGTGAGCGCGGCGAGTGCCAGAGTCACGGTAGCTGCAGCGGCGTGGAATGCCCCTACCACTCGCAGTGCAGCAAGGGCGAGTGCCTTTGTGACCCAGGCTTCAGCCCCAACCGTGTAACTCACTCTTGCGGTACAGTTCCTGCTCTGGCCAGACTCCTTCCTCCTCTCTCTCTCTCTCTCTCTCTCTCTCTCTCTCTCTCTCTCTCTCTCTCTCTCTCTCTCTCTCTCTCCAACCCCCTCCCTCCCTCCCTGCCCCTGTCTATCCCTTGAGTGTCAAATCACGGTTTCAATCACTAGGAACAAATCTTGTGAGTCGGCCATTTCAGTTGTCATTTCTCATTGCTGGCCTCTCACTTCTCATTTCAGTTGTCCTACCACTAGAACCAATCTCCCTCGCCTTTATCCATTCGTGCAGAGACTCTGGATGACCCTTGCACGGGCGTGACTTGCTCTGATGGGACCACGTGTGTGAGCGGGGTCTGCCAGACTGCTGATAACTGTGCGGGAGTGACTTGCTCTGATGGGACCACGTGTGTGAGCGGGGTCTGCCAGACTGCTGATAACTGCGCGGGCGTGACTTGCTCTGATGGGACCACGTGTGTGAGCGGGGTCTGCGAGACTGTTGATAAGTGCGCGGGCGTGACTTGCTCTGACGACACCTTGTGCAAAAGTGGGGTCTGCGTTACTGCTGATAAGTGTCTGGGCGTGGTTTGTGGACAATTTGAATGCATCTTCGACCCGGAAGTTAACCACTGCGGTAAATTTCCTGCTCTGTACCACACTCCCTTCTTGCCTCTCTCTCTCTCTCTCTCTCTCTCTCTCTCTCTCTCTCTCTCTCTCTCTCTCTCTCTCTATCTCTCTCTCTTCCTTTTTCTCCCTCCCTCCCTCTCTCTCTCCCCCTCCCTCTCCCTCTCTCCCTCGCTCTTAAAATGCATTTGATAATCTCGTGCTTGAGCTTTGAGTCATACCAGCTCAGTTTAATCATCCCACTCTATGAGAGCAGTGCACCATGCAGGCCCCTTCTATTACTTTGCAGCGCATTCCCTTACTCTATACTCTCCTCCATTATTCTCCTGGGTCCGTTCTTGCAGTTGAAAATCATACATGAGTCCGGATTGCAAGGGCTACGCACCGTTGAGAACGTTCCACTTCATTCCTTGTTGCCATTCCTATCTTTCTGAGTGTTTCTTCTGGTGGGCTGTGCTGGTTTTGTGATTATTACATCTCCTTATAAACTGCTGATTTTCAATTGTTATTTCACTTCTAGTCAGTATGCTTCTCCTGCAGAATACGAGCTGGTAAAGAGTACAAAAAATGTCACATTTCATCCCATGTTCACCTTGTGTTATGAACTGGGGCCTGACCTGACACAAACCATCATGTTCCTGGGATCTGCCTTACCGTATTCCTGCTAGTGTCCACAAGTCTGACACAAACTACCATAAGACCACCGCCTCTGACCAGGCATTGCACCACTACCACACTAGGCATCTCGACTCTCTTGGTCACCTTCAAACCCACCCGTCCTCCTCATCCATTCTTCCTCACTCATATGGGAAGACGATTGATTGCTCCTATTGCAAAAAGCTCTCAGAATCCCAACCACTATACCATTGGGATAAAAAGGCTTGTTTGTGTAGCGGGTCCGTGCGCCCATAACCCCCCAAGCGAACGCGCCTGTAACCCCCCTCAGAATCAATCGGGGATCTCACAGTGCAGCTCTACTGACAAAAGCTTACCGTAGCAAGGTTTTAACATCTCACACACTGTCTCACAATTATGTCAAGATTGGAGGTTGATACACCAGCCGCAGAAAGTCCCACAAATACGGTAAGCAAAACCGATTATCAGAGTCTGGCCCCCAACCCAGCCCAACCCGAGCCTTGCTATTGGAGCGGGTTGTCAGAATCATAGGTCAGCGAAATTATATTGGATTAGCAAGAAAATGATACATAAGCTAACCCTAAAGTGTTGTACTCACTATGATTTACCTCACTAAGCCTATAACAAACATAAACATTGTTACAATCCCAAGTGGGACTTAGCGAAGGATCGCTCAGGGTTGATCCCAGAGTAGTGTTGCAGCGGAAGATTGAATCTCAGGTCAGAGTGAATGTAAATGATTGAGTTGAAAATAGCATGCATACATCGGGTTTATATAAGAATACAAGGGAATACGAAAAGACCTAAACTAGCCATGTATTCCAAGGGGTACATTCCCTTATTGCAGCGAATTCAAACCATGCGGCGCGGGAACCCGTTTCAAACCTGTTCCCGCTCTTTTCATTTCAAATGTATTCTGCCTGCATCGGTCTTGGTCAGACGGTTGCTGCGTCGCTTTGACTCTTCTGACTTCTCGACTTCGTACTCGGTAGAGTCAACTCCTGCAACATACAAGAATGCCTTTTCATAGAACTTCATATCGTAACACTCCTCTTCATTCCTGGGCGCACAAGGGGCTGACTCGCTTGACTACTCCGGTGAGGTCAGAGCAGTGTTTGTACTGCTGACGTGGCAATCGCTTGGTGAGGAAATCAGCTGCCATCTCGGTGGTTGGGCAGTACGCGAGGTCAACTTTCCCCTGGTCAATTTCGTCCTTGACGGAAAAGTACCGAAGCGCAATGTGCTTCGTGCGGTTCACGAAACCCGGCTTGTTCGCGATTTTGTTGGCGCTCTGGTTGTCGCAGTGAAGGCGAAAGGTAGGCGAAGTTGGAATTTTCGCTTCCTGCAACAGTTCCTGCAGGTACAAGCCTTCGCGAACTGCTGGCGATGTATTCTGCTTCAGCCGATGACAGGGCAACCAGCTCCTGCTTCTGTGAGTTCCAGGAGATTGGTCCGGTTGGTTCCAGACGAAAGACAAAGCCGGTTCGGGACCGTCGATTCGCAGGATCAACGGCATGATCTACGTCCACGTAGCCGTTGAGGTTGAAGGAGGTCGTCGTAAGCGTGGAGTAGGAGAGCCCGATGTCAGGTGTGGAAATGAAGTACTGCAGGGCGCGCTCCAGGTCCAGCTGGTTCTCGGCTACTGGCTTGCGAGAATACTGCGCCCGTTGGCTGGCGATGTACGAGAGGTCGGGTCGGCAGGTGTCAGATGCGAACAGCAGGCACCCCAGTTGCTGCTGGTACAGTTGAAGTCCCACAGGGGACAGAGGTTTGTTGTCCGGTTTGTAGTTGGCACTGGGGTTGCGACAGGAAGTTGAGAGTGGTGCGGGTCAAATGTTGAAGCGTTCCCCCAGCTGCTCTGCATATTTGGAGGTTGACAGATGAATCGCTTCTGGCGCGTAAGTGATGTTCAGCCCCAGAAACTGCTTGACGTTGTGGTTGATGGTAATGTCAACGTGCTGCGCCAGGTTCTCCTCAAACTGGTTAAGGAGCTTGTTGCAGATGCCTGTGTACAGCAGGTCGTCGACGTAGACGGTCAGGAGGATGTAATCGCCCTTGAAGTGAAGCCGGTACATTCCTGGGCCGTGTGGCAGCTGCCTGAAGCCGATTTTGAGGAGAATTTTGTGCACATGCACCAGCCAGAGGCGAGGCGCCTGTTTGATCCCGTAGAAAGATTTCTTAAGCTGACAAACTCTGGGGTCTCCTTCCCCGTAGCTGTGTGGATGCTCCACGAAGATGGTTGCGTCGACCAACGCATACAAGAACGCGTTCTTCACGTCGATCTGTCACAGTGGCAGGTGGCGACAGCTATGGCGAGTAGGATTCTGACCGAGGTGTGACGGCTGACGGGAGCGAAGGTTTGATCGAAGTCGATGCCGTGGCGCTGATCGTACTCACGTACGACCCATCGTGCTTTGAAGCGCTCGATGGTACCGTCAGCATTAGTCTTCAGACGAAAAACCCATTTTCCACTGAGTACCCTCCTCCCCTTCACTGCTGCACGATCGACTAGGACCCATGTGTCGCGAGATTCCAGCGCCTTTAGTTCCGCATCCATCGCGGCACGCCACTCCTTGGCGTGAGGACCGGTAAGAGCCTGGCGCGGATTCTTGGGTTCGACGGCGCGCGCGAGAGTAGTGACGGACGTGTGCAGGCCGAGTAGCTGTAGGCCAGACACATTAGTGGTGTCTGTGGTGTTGGCAGTGACTTCCTCCACATCGTCATCGCTGCTCTCGTAGCCGGGTGAGGTAGTGTTTGGCTCAGCTTGGCGCCGTGACGGTCCTGGTGCGGGAGCATCGTCGCTGTCATCGTCGTCGTCGTCGTTGCGTGGGCGAGGCGGTATGTCGGGATGCTCGTCGGCGTCGTCGCGATCAAGTACCGTTGCTGCTGCCTCGTCTTCTTGAGATGCAAAGATGCGGCCGCTGTTGACGTAGCCGCGTGCCTCGTTGCGACGTTCGTCGTCGATCCACTACTTCAAGGTGAGTCGCTCATAGAAGAGAACATCACGCGCGGGAACAATCTCCTTGCTGTCAATGTCGAGAATGAGCCAACCTTTGTGCTCACTACTAAGTCCCAGATGGATTCCCCAGCGCGCGCGGTGAGCGAATTTGCCAATTGTGGCTGAGGTCGGCCGATACTGCACCATGCACCCCCAAACCCTAAGCATGGAGGGGTCTCCCCTTGAGCCGGTCCACTTCATGTGCGGGGAAGGTTGTCCCTGTTGGCCGTGGTGGAGAGGAGGTTGTGCAGGCGCACCGCGTGGTTCATGGCGTAGGGCCAGTTATTCTTGGGTAGGCCGGACTGATTCATGAGGGAACGCACTTTTGTCATGAGGGTGCGGTTAACCCTCTCTGCGACGCCTTATTGCTGGGAGCGTAGGGGAGAGAAATCTCATGCTTGATCCCCTTCTTAGTGAGGACGCTCTCCAGTTCGTTGTTGCGAAACTCCTTAGCTCCGTCGCTCTGCCAGATTTTCAGCTTCCTCCCCGAATGTCGTTGCGCATGTGCGAGCCAGATGCGAAGGACCTCTGGAGCCTTGGAGCGAGCATCTACATTGGCAATCCAGACGTGGCGTGAGTAGGCGTCGATGAAGGTGAGCGTGTATTTTTCGCCGTTGATGCTGTCGCAGGTGAGTACGATGAAGTCACTATGCACTTTCTCCAACTTCTTGTAGCGGTTGGTGCTTGGTTGCAGAGAGGAGTAGGCGCTGTGAGAGAGAGCAGCTATGGGGCAGACGGTGCAGGTGATTCGGCGTGGGGTGTTGTGTGGTTCCGTGCCGTCAGGGCGCAGCAGTGCTCCCAGGGGAAATGCCTTGGCGCGGAGACAGTTGGCAAGAGTCTGGCGCGAGGGGTCGCCGAGCCGCTGGTGCCAGAGATCGTCTTCGGCGCGGATGCCGGAGGTGCGCGTGTAGCGAGCATGATGCTCTGCTGCTTCCGCCTCCGTCTCTTGCGGAAACTGGAGTGGGGGTTCTTCCTCTTCTCCTGGTTCTGCTTCGTTGTCCTGTCGGAGTCTCTCCCCCTCCTACCTTTCACCTGCTCCCTGTCCCGGCCTTGCTCTGTCTGCTCCCCTTGTTCATGCCTTCTTGCTCTCAATCTCCTTCTCCCCCTTTGCACCTTGCACAGTCATTCCTTCCTCAGCCACTCCCAAGAGAGATCCGGGCTCCCACAGCTGGCTAGCAAGAGTGGCGTCTGTCACCTGGCTGCTGTAGCTTAGAATGGCAACATAAATCCACTATGCACTGGTAAACAAACGAGAGAACAAGAGTACTATGCTAGGCTAGGCTTACTTATGCTAGGCCACCCAGTCGCGAGATGCTCAGCGTGATGGGTTGGGCTCGAGCCGCCTTGGCCTTGTATTGGCCTCGTGCCAGATTTCCTGTCTCTCGAGGGCCCTGGAATTGTGCCCGCAGCGCCTTGCAATCCCCCATACTACCAACTTCGCGCTCCTCCCAATGTCCCAACTACCTAGTGTACAAACTGAATGACAATTACTACACTGCTTCTACACCCCAGTTAGCACAGTTACAGAATATAATGCACTTACCATGATATTCAGTGACAGTCCGGGTCCTCTGTTTCTGCTTCTACTGTTGTTCCCCCTTCAGCAGGTGCTGTTGTGAGGTAGAGCGCAAGAAATCCGCGGTCAGGGATGATGTTGAGTGGAGTCGCCGTGCCTTCGATGAAGCGGGCGCATGGGTCAAGGCGCGAGATTGGCCCGAGAGAGTCCCGCGGAGGAGTGGGTGGCTCGTTCCCCTCCTCAATCTCCGTCCAGGGATCATCCCATCGATAAGGTGAGCTGGTAGGTGAGCGGGTGCACGGGGGTCGTCCGAGCGGAACGGCGACCCGTGGAGATTTGTGAGAGTACGACGGCTTATGCCAGCTATGCTTGCTTGCCTTTACTTTATTATGCTATTCCTAGCATAGGATAATTATATGCACGCATGAATTGCTTGATTTCCTAGGCTAGGTGCTTTCCTATATTTTATTATAGTTATAGCACCGAGCTAGGTTGCGTGCACCGAATTCTGGCTTTTCGGTTGTCACCGAATTGCCTTCTACCAAATTCGGGAAGGATCTGTTCGGGACGCTTCGCGACCCTCAGAACCTTCGCGTAACACCTGGTTACGGGGCCTTGTGTCGAGCCAATATATAGCCTCGTGTTGTACCCAGGTGATCATTCAATTCAAACTTTCTTTTCTGATCCTAGATCCTCACAAGATTGCTCTCCGCACTCAGCTCTCATCTCCCGCACTGCTTCCTCCAGTTCTTCTTGTGTCAGTTCTCCTTCATCAGTTTCGGTAGTGCCCCATCCTCCTGTGATAACCAAGCCACTGGCGCTGGATCCTCATCCTTGAACGGTGCCCGAAGCGCCAGTGGCGGATCCCCAGGTTGCGCCTTCTTCTGGCGTGTAGTCGTCATCTCCCCGCGCACCACGTCGTGCTGACTCCTCGTCCCAACTTGCCGCTACGCGTTCCTCGTACAGTTTCTGCTTCTTCTCTGCCTTGGCCTTGCCTCTTTCTTCCTTGACGCTCAGCTCTTCTTTTGCATCAGGATCCTTCCAAGCCGTGTTAATCTCCTTGCGGTAGGTGTCGCGGGTGTAGGGGCGCGGACGTCCTTCTTCGTCGAAGGTGCCGGTGTTGGCTCTGAGGACGAAGCGGAGCGTGTCCGACCGTGGTGTTGGTCGCTCCACTTGCCGTTGTCCGAGCTTATCATTTGGTTCGCCGAAGATGCGGTGAGTTGTCACGGCGAGCTCCATTTTTGTCATGCCCGTGGGTTCTGCCTTGGCGCTCTCCGCCTCCTGGATTGCCGCCAGATCTTTCTCCAATTGTTCTGTGCGACTTGACGTGGGTGTGTGGCAGGTGGTGCAGAGGCCGTTGATGTCGGGCTCGTGCAGGTTGATCTCACGAGGGTGAGGGCTGCGGCGGATCCACGGCCGCCCGTCTGGGTGCTGCCATGACTCCACGTTCACGAAGGGGAAGTCAAGGGGGACGAGATCCACGAGTTCGCTGATGAGGCTTGACAGCTCGGTATGTCAAAGTCCAGAACGTAGATGCTGTTGATTGAGCGAGCTCGTCTGCGGTATTTGTGTGACTCGGGAGGAGTGTCTGGGGGAGCAAAGGTGAGGATGAGATCGCGTGTGTCCGGGTCCGTGGCGAGCATGACTCCGCAGTCTCGGAGTTGTCCTGCCGAGAGTAAGTTGAAGCGGAGGTCAGGTACGAAGAGCACGTCGTTGAACGAGATGTGGGTGTTGCTGTCTCGTGCTTGCAGTACCACAATGCCTTGCGCGTTGGCGCGCTGTTGCACATTGTTGGCGACAGTGACGTAGGTAGCGGGGGCGCGGCTGAGGTTCGAGACGTATCGAACAGATCCCACCATGTGCTGTCCGCTACAGCTATCCAGGTACCATGTGTTGTAGTTGTCGGTGTTGTTGTTGCGCAGAAGTAGCGCGAGTCGCGGAGTCACCAGTGTCGCCTTGTAGCGTATGTGGAAGAATGGATCTTCGTCCTCTTTCCATCCCACAGGTACGTAACGCTGGAGGTCATGTGGCAGGCTTTCCCGCAGCGTTATTTGCTGATGCCAATCTTGCTCGTCTTCGTCATACTGGTAGTAGTGATCTTCTGTGAGGGGATTGTTCCACCCTTCTTCTGGTTGAATGAGCTCCCCGCGGAGTTCGTCCTCTTTGTCTATTTCAGCAGTGCGTGGGTGACGCCTTGTTGCCATGTTCGCAATGACGTTTCTAGGAGCTCCTGCTTGAGGTCCTTTTATCTGCTGTTGTTGGTGCTGTGCAGGGGGACGAGAGGTCTGATGTTGAGGCTGAGAATGACGAGCGTCTTGTCGGCCGACTCAGTTGTTATGGTGAGTGGAATTCGGGTGGCGATAGTTGGATCGGGATTTGCATCGATCCGTTGAATGTCCGAAGACTTTGCATATTTTGCAATAATGGCGCCTTGGCTGTCGTCGCTCTTCACGGTTGTCTCGGCGCGGTGCAAAGCTTGTTCTGCTCGAGTCCATGTCCTGCTGTTCAGTCAGAAGGGCGGCGCATAGCGCGGCTTCAGAGATAATTCCTCGTTGTCGGAGTAGCGCTTTGCAGGGCTTCCACTCTGGCCCAAGTCCTTGAAGGACTATATTGACGAAGATCTCTTCCGAGATTGCGCTCCCATGCTTCATGATCTGGTCACGGATGTTCTGATAGCGGTTAATATAAGAGTTTGCTTTCTCCCTGTGCCCCATCTTTGTCTCCATGAGTTGCTGCAGGAGCCTGCTGGCGGTTACCGAATCCTTCGGCTGATATACGTCAACGAGGTGCTTCCAGGCTTCCAAGGCTGGAGCGGCACTCTCTTTGTAGGAGCGAATGCTAAGTTGTTCCGCAGGCGTCATATTGCTTAGCAGCACACTATACGCCATGAGGGACTCGCTGTAGTACTGAGCCTTGGCGTCGTCGGTGTCTTCCACAGGTTTTGCGTAGGAGTCGTCGAAGCAATGGTAGATCTGCGCTGCCTGTAGGAGGAGCTCAAGCTCAAAACTCCATGTATAGAAATCCTTGCCGTCAAACGCGGCAGTAGTCTTGATTTTTGAAACGCTGAGAAAGAGTGTTTGCGCAGAGTTGATAACTTCATCACTTGGACATTGGGCAGTTGCTGTTGATTTGTCTGTGTCGAGCGAGAAGGTGTGCGCGGCGGTATCACGGCTTTTTACGGCCGGTTGTCCAGGTTGAGCTGGTTGGGAAGAGGTTCTTGCAATGCCTTTGCGCAGTTCTTGGAGATCTTTCTCCATAGTTGATAGTCGCGAAAATAACTGCTCGAGTGCGGCAGTGCTGATCGTCGTTGTCGCCTCATTTGTCGCAACCGGGTTGGTTTGTCCTTCAGCCGTCGGATTCGCTTGGCCTCCGGATCCTCCGGCCATCTTGGTCTTGGAGCGTGTGCCGCTCGCCAGATCTTGGTTCGGCGAATTTAACGGAAGTGAAGTTGCGAAGAATCCCTGAGTAGCTCTCATACCATGTTACAATCGCAAGTGGGACTTAGCCAAGGATCGCTCAGGGTTGATCGCAGAGTAGCGTTGCAGCGGAAGATTGAATCTCAGGTCAGAGTGAATGTAAATGACTGAGTTGATAATAGCATGCATACATCGGGTTTATATAACAATACAAGGGAATACGAAAAGACCTAGAGCCATGTACTCTAAGGGGTACATTCCCTTATTGCAGCGAATTCAAACCGTGCGGCGCGGGAACCCATTTCAAACCTGTTCCCACTCTTTTCATTTCAAATGTTTCTGCCTACATCGGTCTTGGTCAGACGGTTGCTGCGTCGCTTCGACTCTTCTGACTCCTCGACTTCGTACTCGGTAGAGTCGGCTCCTGCAGCATACAGGAATGTCTTCTCATATAACTTCATATCGTAACAAACATTGTTTGACACACCCCCATAGGCGAAGTGAGGGACAGCAAGAACAACAAGCGGTCACAAGACCAGTCTAAGCAAAGCTCAGGGTGGATCACAAAGTCACCACACAGTCTGAGCACAAGAAAGTGGCCACAAGGCCAGTTCATATGCAGAGTTATAAAGAACGCTTGCAGTACAATGATCGCAACCTAGCATGGGTAAGCTTCTAGGCATATATATAGATCAAAGTACAAGGCAACGTCACGAGGTAAGCAAGTAAGGCAGAGTAGGCACAAGGCCTAGAGTAGTGCAGAAACGCAGATGATCACGAGACATAAGTGCCTTGGTGAAAATATTAGCAGTGTTGGCCCGTGAGGCCACGTAAGCAAGACGAAGCTCAGTGTTGGCCCGTGAGGCCACGTAAGCAAGACGAAGCTGACCACGCTGCTCTCGAGCGAGGAAGTAACGCAGAGCGATGTGCTTCGTTCCGTGCTCCAGTCTCTGCCCCCGACACAAGGTAATCATGGCCTTGTTGTCGACGTACAGGACCGGAGGAGAACGAGGCCGCTCACCCAAGTCCGGTCAGCAAGTAGGTCAGCCAGCGTAGCTCCTGTGGAGCCATGGTCCCCGCGTAGATCTCAGCCTCACAACTGGAGCTGAGAACAGAAGACGAGCGGGTAGACCTTCAAGAAACTGAACCGGAGCCAAGACTGAAGGTGTAGCCCTGTGACGGCCGCTGAGTAGCCTGGTCGTCTGCCCAAGAAGCGTCTGAACGTCCAGTGAGTACAACTGAACCCCGTCCTCAAAGCTCGAGCCCCATGCCCGATGTACTGCACAAGTAACTCAGCACCCTCCTAGCAGCCCGCCAGTGCTGTGGTCGGTGTCTCCCGGGCGCAACGTAGCGTGCCAGGATGCTGAGAGGGTACGCGAGGTCAGGTCGAGTGCAGGTCATCAGGTACATGAGGCAACCCACAAGCTCTTGATACTGACCACTTGGCTCTACAGACTCGTCCGAAGGTGGAGCTGAGAGCGAATGGCCAGTAGGCAGAGGAGTGGAGTGTGGCGAGGAGAACTGGAAGCCGAAGCGCTGAAGGACCTGGAGCACCATATGTGACTGAGACAGGGTGATGGTGCGCCGTGCTCTCTCCCGGGTGATCTGCAAGCCAAGATAGCTGCGCAGCTCACCCAGGTCAGTGCAAGTGTGTCTCTTCTACAGCTCCGCCTTCACAAGGGCCAGTGCCTCGGTGTCAGCAATAGCAAAGACCAAGTCGTCGACGTACACGAGGATGTAGAACGGTAGCAGAGAAGTGTCGGTGCGTAGAAACAGCGACTGGTCAGCAGTCGAAGGAGCAAACCCAAGAGCCGCAAGCGTAGTCCTCAGTGTGTCATGCCACTCGCGAGACGCCTGACGGAGACCGTAGACTGGCCGCAAGAGGCTCTACTGGGTACCCTCAGGAAACGACCCTGTGAAGCTAGGTGGGCGACGCAGCCAGATCTCCTCGTGTAGGCAGCCCAGCAAGAAAGTTGTGGTGAAGTCAAGCGAGTGGAGCTCGTAGCCTCGATGTGCTACAACGTGCAGTAACACCCGAAGAGTGGTCATCTTCGGAGTGGGGGAGAAGATCTGGAAGAAGTCGACCCCCTGTCGCTGACTGAAGCCTCGTGCAACGTAATGCGCCTTGAAGACATGCGGAGAACCCGGCGGCCGCTTCACCCTGGAAATCCACATGACATCGACTATGTTCGCCCCAGGTGGGGGAACTGCGTCGACGTATGTGCCTGTGGACTTTTAGGATGCCATCTCTGCGTCCATGGCTGTCTGCCACTGAGAGGAGTAAGGACCTGTAATCGCCTCTGCGTAATTGCGCGGGGTCGGGATGTCTAGTGCATCCGGGTCTCCCTCAGGGGCAAGTAGCATGTCAGCGAGATGAGATATAGCAGCCGCAAGACACTTGAGCTCAAAGTGCATGTCCTCAAGGACGTCCGTGCCAAGGGCACACTCATCCCTGACGGACGGAGGACAATCAGGCACAGACTCAGTGACAAGACTCGCAAAGTAGTCGAGACGACACGCAGCAGCAAAGTCAACAAGCTCAGTGACCAAGGCAGACGCAGCAGCAGACTCAAAAGTAAGGTCAATGACAAGTGTGGCTAGAACACGTGTGACAGTAGGACTAGCAGCACGAGCAAGGTCAGACTCAGGGTCAGGAACGTCAGGCAGAGAGGACGCGGGAGGAGACGGCAGAACAGGACGTTGGGCAACAGAGGAAAGACGAAGTGCCATAGTGTGCTCACTCGGAACAGGAGGAGGACGAACATGGCGAGCACCAGAGACACGGGCACGAACAGGGGAGGTAGCGGGAGAGGAAGCACGAGACTCAGGCTCCCGACGCTCGGTCAGGGACTCGGGCAACGGGGAGTAGCGCGAAGGAACAGGGAGAGGAGAGCCAGTAGGCAAAGGCGCCTGAGACGGGTCAGGCGGTGGAAACTGTAGAGGAGGAGTAGTACCAGCGACAGGGAACTCGGTAGTTGTAGGTGGAAGACTGAGAAGGTGGCGAAGCGCGGACTGCTGCTGCTCACCATAACCTCAAGTACCGCCAGCCCCGGTAGCTCCAGCTCAAGTACCTACAGCACCAGTACCTCGAGCTCTAGTACCTCCAGCTCCAGTACCTCCAACACCGGTACAACCAGTGCCAGTACCTCCATCTCCAGTACCTCCAGCTCCTGTACCTCCAGCACCAGCACCTCCGGCTCCAGTACCTCCAACACCGGTACCTCCAGCTCTAGGACCTCCAGCACCAAGACAACCAGCTTCAGTACCTCCAGCTCCAGTACCTCCAGTACCAGCACCTCCGGCTGCAGTACCTCCAGTGGCAGCACCCCCACGCTCAGCTCCCCCACGCTCAGCACCCCCAAAGTCGGCACTCCCATGCTCAGCACCCTCAGACCCAGCACCTCGAGTACTAGCACGGCGTCCTACTACCCACTCACGCAGCTGCTGCGGCGAGAGAGTCTCCTGCGGACGCGACGGCAGCCGCTGCCCACCTTCAGGTGAAGCACCTCCAGGGTCCACACCTCCAGCGCCACCACCTACAGCGCCACCACCTCCAGCAGCACCGGAGTCAACAGCAACAGGCAGCAGAGGCGGCGAAGACGGCCGAGGTGGAAAGCCAGGAGGGGTCTCCAAGCGCGGAGAGCGGTGAGAGGCTGCAGTGTCATCAGCAGCAGGGTCACCCCCCTCATCCGGGCCAGAGGAGACCTCCAAAGGCTCAACCAAGGGGGGGTGGTGTGACCTGAGACACACCTGAGGGAGCAGAACGCGAAGGGGGGTAGGGGTCTACCGGGGGGTAACATGGGATCAGGAAAAGGGGGCGGTGGGGGGACAGGAGAAGACACGTGGGGGAGGAGACGGTAGTAGCAAACCGACACCTCAAATGTGACGTCCTGGGAGGACAGGATACGACGTGTGGCTGGGTGGTAGAACTGCCAGCCAGGCGCGTCCGTGGGAAAACCAAGGAAGACGCAGCGAACGGTGCGAGAAGAGAGCTTGTCCGTAGTGGTATCGCGGACATGGGCAAACAAACCCCAGACCCGAAACGCCGATGCATCGCCAACCTTCCCCGTCCAATGCAGTGTAGGCGAGGTCTCTGGCTCGGAGTCACGGAGACAGAGGTTGAGCTGATACGCAGCATATCAGACCGCAAACGACCACAGAATATGGGGAGAAGCTGCATGGATCATGGAGGTGCGAGCAACCTCCATGACCAAGCAAATGCGGCGCTCAGTGATCCCATTTTGCCGTGGAGAAGCCGGAAGCGTGAACGACTGGGTGATGCCCTCCTCACGACAAAAGTCCCCAAGGAGACCGGAGGAAAACTCACCTCCACGGTCAGAGTGCAGACGGAGAACCGGGAGGTCCTGGTGGAACCGTGCGCTTAGCTGGCAACGAACAATGCGGATCCAAGTAATCAAAATACGACGGACGTCGCCCTTGCTCCGCAAGGGAAACACCATAGTGTAGCGCGTGTAGTCGTCGACGACCAGCAGGAAGTAGCGCTCCCAGTCCGGCCCGGGACGTGGGCAGGGCCCCACACGTCCGTGTGCAGGGTCTGCAGAGGAGCCTCTATCGGAGGGAACGAGGAGGAGTGAGGAGCGGCGCGCTGCCGCCCCTCGACGCAGGGAGTGCACGGCGGGAGCAGGAAGCGGGGACCTCGGAAGGCCCGAGACAAGAAGACGCAAGTTCATGCGACGCAGACGCTGCAGGGAGGGGTGACCAAGATGGTGGTGCCAGAGGAGGGACGGGTGCGTGAGCGATCGACATGAGCACGACGCAGCTACCTGACCGGACCCAACGAAGCGTGCAGGCTCAACGTGCAGTGTGTACAGGCCAGACCCAGGCCTCCAAGTGAACGTGGCGAGGTGGTCGCCAGTCACTGAGTCCGTACAGATTGCCACAAGCTCGCCCCCAGGAGTGGTGGTAGTGACCAGCCGATCCAGGAAGACAGCCTGACTCACCAAGTTCGTAGCGAACGAGGGGAGGTAGAAACCTGTGAGGGAACCAGAGGGGACTACCGGACACGGGAGAACAGTGGTACCTCGTGCAACGACTGGGCCAGTGGAGGGGTCGGCCAGTGTGGCTGGGACAGGTGTGGTGAGTGGTGTGACTGTGGTGCAGTCGTGGAAGAAGCAGCGATACGCGCCTGAGTCCAGCGTGAAGGTGAGCAAAGCCTCCGCCGAAGCTGCACCTGTGCTAGCAGACTCACAAGCACCTAAACTAGCAGCCTCTACACCACCAAGGACGCGTCGCAGTGAAACCCACTCCCGGAGCTGCTGCGGCGAGAGGGTCTCGTGCTGACTCTGCTGTCGCTGCTGTCCACCCCCATAACCTCCGCCTCCACCTGGACGAGCAGACGCACAGACACCTACACTCGCCTCCTCAACCAGCTGCTAAAGTGGCCGGGACTGAGAGAGGAGTAGTGTCTAACTATAGTGTCGTACAAACTCTGGGCTGACGTCACCTGACGAAAGTGGTCCCTCTGGTTGTCCGGCAGGTGAGCTCGGATGGCACGCTGTGCGACAGCGTCACGCTCTGTCTACTGTGTGTAGGCAAGGTTGTCTGCCGGGTACCGCCAGTGCACGTCGTCGCCCGCGTCAGCCGCAGGCTCAGTGGGAGTCGTGGGGACCTGAAGGGACCCCGACGTGTGCTCGAGCAGGGAGACGCCTTTTATAGTGAAAAGCCGGAGATACCTTCGCATGCACAACCCTAACTTGAACGGGCGGCCGTCTGCGTCTACCATTAAGACTGGGAGAAAGGCCATGACCGTCAGCGGCAGTCAATCGTAGCGGCCGCGACTGTAGAGAATATATAGGCAGCAGCAAGGACGGCAGTCGCAGGCTGTAGCACCTAGGGCGGCTGCAGTTGGCGGCAGGAGCAGCGGTAGTGCGCGCTGGCAGGGCCGGGGCGCGCTAGTAGCTCGGGCTGGGCAGGGCAGGGGCGCGCGAGGCGCGTTTGGCAGCGGGGCAGGGCAACGCGCCGGCGCGCGGTGCAGGGCGACGCGCTGGCGTGCGGGGCAGGGCGACGTGGTGGCGCGTAGGGCAGGGTAGCGCGCTGGCGCGTAGGGAAGGGGGGGTACAGACCTAACCTAGTCGTAGGTTCGATAGTAGGGCCTAACCTAGCGTCTGATACCATGTCAGAATCATAGGTCAGCGGAATGATCTTGGATTAGCAAGGAAATGATACATAAGCTAACCATGAAGTGTTGTACTCACTATGATCTACCTCACTAAGCCTATAACAAACATAAACATTGTTTGACATGGGTCACAACTTGCACAGCCTTTGTTCTGGTCTGGCTCTCCTTGTGATTTCAGCAAACTCTGTTGTCTAAAACAAACTCTACGTCCACATGTGCTGCCTCAGGCTCCCTGCTCTTCACGCCCCACTTGTTTGTGCAGGAATGCAACATGGTAACCGGTATCTCCAGTCTGGTGGGGTGGTCGCCAGTTACGCAATGCCATGCAAGCACTTGGCACTCATGTACGTTTCAGCTGAATTGTAGCGACTACCGCACTAACAATTCCTGTTACGGTACTGCTTGCAATGTTTCCATAACTCTCTTGCTCCTCACTTCCCCAACCATACGGTACATGCCATGCAATGCTACCATAGTATGTTGTTTTCTTCTGTTTCCTCACCGAGTGTCTATGTGATGTGATGTGATGTGAGTGGCAGGAGCAGTTTTAGCTAAACTCTTAACACAGCCAGATCATGCTGCATGCAATTGGTAAAACAATATTTTATCTCATCCTTTCAGCAATCAGCCTTTCACTTCATTCCAACAGCATCACATGGAATCGATCCCATCTCATACCTACAGCATACCTACAATATACTTTTCGAATCGACAGCATCACAACAGCATACCTACAGCATCACAACAATGTTATAGTCACAATAGGCTTGAATGTGCCTAAAACGAAAGATAGAGAGCACAGACGGATTTCTGCACAGCGGCTTCAAACGTTGATAGCGTTCTGCTCACAGCTGCAAATGACTTGATTCAAATTGGATCTGGAGCGTCTTCACGTCGTCTACAATTAGCAATTTAGATTGCACGATTTGATAAAGAATTGACGACACAGCGTCGGTTTGAACGAACGGTACTATGGCAGCCACTATAGTCTTAGAACACAAGATAGGAAGAGTTACGAGTTGGGAATGACTCCCAGCTCCTACAAACCCCAAGAGCCGAGGTACAGTGATGTGGAATAGTGCCACACTGTCCCCAACCACGAAGGGTCTCGAAACTACCCTTCACTAGGGCCTACACCAAGTGAAATGTTACACTACACAAAGTAATGTAACTATCTTCAATATCTTGAGGTGTACCCTTTTGGCAAGCTTCGAAATCACTTGAGGCTTGACACCAAGGCTCGGGCTCTTCATCACAAACTCATCCTTGAGTTCTTGATGGGTCTGCTGCACACACCTGCGACACGCCGAACGTTCGACACAGGACAAAATAGAAACCGCGCACGACAAAGTAGAAACCGCGCGCGAGACACAAACGACCGCGTAACACGCGTCTAGCGATAACTCGCTATTGACTCGACACACACACTCGACATCATGACTCAACATTCACACACAATTATAAGCATGAAATATATATTATCCCATGCCCTCATACCATTCCATACACACACACATTCACGCACACGGACAACAAGCCGAGTGCAAACCGTAGGGTTGCACCAACAAACTCCCCCTCGGATTGTTGGCGTTAGGATATGTTGCTCTCTCAGTTCAGAGCCATCCCAGCCAGCTTGCAACACTTCCAATGCTGCTGCTCCACCAGCCTCTTGGTCATCATGTCAGCCGGCTGCCCCGTGGTCTTCACGTAGCGCAACTCAACTTCACCCGCGGTTACCATGCTCCTCGTCCAATGCCACTTCACCCTCATGTGCTTCGTGAGTCCATGCAACACAGGGTTCTTAGCAAGAGCAATGGCACCCTGGCTGTCACAGTACAGTGGGGTAGGTCCTTGCTGCTCCTCCCCCAATTCAGCCAACAAACGCCGCTGCCACACAATCTCCCGTACGGCACGGAAGAGTGCCATGTACTCGGACTCCACCGAGCTCAAAGCTTGGTCAACCTGCTTCTTGCTCTCCCAAGCAGTTGGGCCTCCACCAACACAGCATATGAAGCCTCCCACACTTGTCATGTCCTTTGGTTCTGATGCATATGAAGCATCCGAGTAGGCGGTGAGGAACAAACGCCCAGGTTCAACACCATCCGCGCCCTTTTGGCGCCTTTGTGCCGCCGCCGAGTATTGCAGCCCAACGGTCGGTGTTTGGCCAAGATACTTGGCCACCCTCATTCCAGCTGCTACCTGCTCCTCATTAGGGCATTGCACAACCCTAGCCAGCTGCCCGGTAGCAAACGCGACGTCCGGTCGGGTGTTTACCGCCGCATACATGAGGCTGCCCACCAACGAGTGAAATCGGCGCCTCTCCTCTTCACCAACGCTCTCCTCCTCTGGTCCCTTCACACACTTGAACCCAGAGGGAAAGGGTGTAGCCACATGGCCTTCACTCTGCCCAAAGTTGGCAGCCAATGCCTCCAGGTACTTTCGTTGATGCACCCGCATGCACCGCTTCTCCACATCTCGTTCGATGTGGAGCCCAAGGTAGAAGCTCACGTCACCAAGGGCCTTGCACTTGAACTTGTCTTGAAGCTTCAGCATCACCTCCTTCACAAGGTCAGAAGAGGGTGAGAAAATGAGGATGTCATCCACATAAACCACCATGAAACTCCTCTGCTCCCCCTCGCCAAGCATGAACAAGGAGTGATCGGCCGTTGAGGGAGTGAAGTCGATCCCCTCCAACACTTCGCGCAGCTTCATGTACCATTGCCTAGGGGCCTGCTTCAGCCCATAGAGGGCCTTCTTCAGCTTCCACACTCTGCCACTACCATCATCAAACCCCTCTGGCTGCGCCATAAAAATCTCCTCCTCAAGGATGCCGTTAAGGAATGCCGTTACGATGTCCATTTGCTTTACTACCCATCCTTTGATGGCGGCTCCCGCGAATAGGGTTCGCAGCGTCGTCGGCTTCACCACAGGGGCAAACAGCTCCTTGAAGTCCACCTTCTCCTTCTGTTGGTACCCCTTGGCTACAAGCCTAGACTTGTAGCGCTCGACCTTGCCGTCGGCATCCGACTTGATTTTGAAGAGCCACTTGGACGTTATCGCCGTACGCCCCTCCGGTAGCTCCACCAATTCAAACGTGTCATTCTCCTCGATGCTCTTCAGCTCACTCTCCATGGCCTTCTTCCACTCCTCAGCATCACTACTCTCCAAAGCCTCCTTGAGAGTTGCTGGTTCTCCCGGCATCTCCACCGGAGAGAAGAACGCGAAGGCACACTCCTCGTAGTCACTCTCCTCGTCGTCTCCGACCATCATTGCCGCTCCGGCCAGGGCTGTCTTGCCCTGCTTTCCCGGCGCATCATAGGTCAGCCTATTAGGGGGTTGAACTCTCCTCTTCCCCCTTCCTTCCTCCTCAGCTGCAGGGACTTGAAGGCCTTGGCGTTGCTGCGGTGTGGCTCGAATCCGTGGAGCACTCGTAGTACGGGAAGGGAGTGACGGTGCACGCTCGCTCACTTGCTGCACCTCCTCCTCTTCTTCCTCTGCATCATTGGCCTCCTCTCCCCCATTCACAAGGGAGGATTGCCTTGTGGTTGTGCTGCCGCTGCTCAGCTCCAAAGGCAGCTCCACATGCTCCAAACCGGAACTCTTCACCTCCCCAAACCGCACGCCTATCTTCGCCTCATTCTCCGCCTTCCAATCCTTGTACATGAAGTTCTCCATGAACTTGCAGTCCCTGCTCACCAAGAACTTCTTGGTGAATGGGTCCCAAAGAAGCCATCCCTTGCTGTTTTGAGCCATGCCCAAGTGCACGGCCCACACCGCCTTGGCACCAAGCTTGTTGTGCCGAAGATGCTTAGGCACGAGCGCCATGCACATGCACCCGAACACCCGAAGCATATCCACCTTTGGCTTCCTTCCTAGCCACTCCACATAGGGCACCCATTTGTCTGCTCCCACATGAGTCAAGGCTCTGTTCTTGGCCACACACGCGCTCCGCACCGCATCAGGCCAGAAATAGTCGGGTAGCCCGGCTTCAATGAGCAACCCGCGTGCCGCCTCCGTGATTGTGCGGTTCGCTCGCTCGGCGATGCCGTTCATTGCAGGGGAGTATGGCATGGTGAGGGAGTGCCGAATACCATTCTTCTTCAGCCACAACCCAAACTCCTTGCTCAGGAACTCTCCCCCTCGATCGGTGCGGATTGACTTGACTAGACGGTCTTGTTGCCGCTCCACCATCGGGAACCAATCCGTCTTCAACGTTTCAGCCACGTCGCTCTTCTTGGCCAGCACGTACACCCAAGTCATGCGGGTGTAGACGTCGACAATGGTGAGAAAATACTCAGCTCCAGCAGCTCCAAGCTTCAGGGGGCCCACCACGTCCATCACCACCTCATCAAGCGGTGCCTTTGCCGTTGCCTCCGAACTAGGGAACGGAAACCGGGTGAACTTGGCTTGAATGCACGTCGGGCAGCCAAGCACCTCATCGGGCTCCCCCTTCACACGTATGCCAGCAACCATCTCATTCTTCACTAGCTGCTGCAAGATGGGCAGGGCCACATGCCCCATGCGCCGATGCAAGGTGAGCCAATCACACTCCCCCGTAGCCGAAGTTGGATTGGAGAATGCCGCGCTCGCAATAGCGCCCCACATACTCTCTCCGTAGTCCTCCTCCGCTGCTGCCTCTGGGTTCTCCTCACCCTTTTGCTGCTCCTTGGTTGCTGCACCACTCTCCTTAGGTTCACTGAACTTGCTGGTCCCTCCAGGTTTGCTCTTCTTGAGCTCATTCTCCTTAGCGCGACCGTTCGCGCCATCGTCGCTACCGACCGCTCCATCCTTGGTGCTGATGCTTGCTGCCACTTGCCTCTCCTTAGGCATAGGGACCACTGGGATCTGCCACATCTCGTTGTAGACATCCCAGTCCTCATGAAGGTCCCAAAGAATTCGATCGCCAAGTCTTGCGGTGTAGGTCTTGGCTCCCTTCGAGTTCGTGTCCATGCCGGCCTTTGCCAACCGCCGCACGGAAATCAGGTTTGCAGCAAGGCTGGGCACCCAAAGCACGTTCTTGAGGCCCACCATCTTCCCATCAGCACCCTTGAACATGGCCTTGCCCATGCCTTTCACCTCTGCTCGCTGCCCCAAAGCCGATGTGACATGCTTCACCGGTGACGGCTCGAGTTCGGTGAGCAAGTCCGGGCGAGGTGTCATGCTATAGGTAGCGCCACTATCAATCACCCAATAGTCCAGGGGGTGTAGGGTCACCTTCCCCACAGCTGCTGGCTCCTCAAAGCCTTCATCCTTCTCTGGACCAGCCGGTACTTGCGTCGACACGAAGTAGAATAGACCCGGGTATCGATCGTCGCTCGGGTCCTTGTCGTTGTTTCCGCTCTTCATGTTTGCAGCTCCGCCACCGCGACCGCCACGGCCTCCACGGCCTCGTCCTCTCCCTCCTCCTGCTCCTCTACCCTCTTGGCCTTGACAGGGGTCCAACCATCAGGGAGTTTGTAACAGTCGCGCCACATGTGTCCGCTCTTGTGGCAATAGTGACACTCGCCGTCGAATCGGCCGCGACCGCGTCCGTAGCTCTTGTCGTCGCTGCCGTAACCGCCACTCCTGCGGCCTCCGCCGAAGTTGCTGCCACCAAACCTTCCTCCCCCTCGTCCTCTGCCTCTTCCTCGACCATATCCACGGCCGATGCTCGCTGCCCCAGCGCCATCCGCACTCGCCAACTCACGGCGGCGGAAATCCTCTTGAAGGATAGCTCGCTTCACGTCTTCAAGCGAGAGGCGGGGCAAGTCGCGATTAAGGTTGATGATGAGCGAGGACCATGACTCTGGGAGTAAGGCCAGCAACTTGGTCTTCTTTTGGAGCTCACTGTAGTTCAAATCAGCTCCCTCAAGCCGCGTCAACAAGTCGAAGAATTTCTGCACCCCTTCTTCAACCGCTTCGTCTTCTTCAATTCGTAGTGCCGCCATTTGCCGTTCCAACACCACCGCTACCGCCGCTGTTGCAGGAGCATGTACACCCTTGAGAGCAGCCCATGCCTTTGGTCCTTTCTCTGGTTCACGCTGGAATGGCTTGATGTGACGGATCTGACTGCTCCCCAACGCTTGCCCAAGTAAGAGATAGCCTTGTGCGCTCTTCCGCACCCACGGGCTCTTCTCCGGGTCGTTCTCGGGGCGCTTCTCCGTTCCTTCCATCACCTCCAGCAGGTCATAGTGGTCAAAAATGTTCTCCATCTTGAAGGACCATTCAGCAAAGTTGTCACCGTTGAACTTGTCAAGCCCAAACACCCTAGGCTCATCCCTAGGTGGGCCAAGACTTGGTTGCATGAGCGCCATGGCTGAATCACGGGGTTGGCCTTGAGCTTGAGCTTCTCCACTGCCACCAGCACCTCTGCCACCCCTTTCCTCAGGTCCAGACATTGTCGAAACTGCTCCAAGGGCTCTGATACCACTTGTTATAGTCACAATAGGCTTGAATGTGCCTAAAACGAAAGATAGAGAGCACAGACGGATTTCTGCACAGCGGCTTCAAACGTTGATAGCGTTCTGCTCACAGCTGCAAATGACTTGATTCAAATTGGATCTGGAGCGTCTTCACGTCGTCTACAATTAGCAATTTAGATTGCACGATTTGATAAAGAATTGACGACACAGCGTCGGTTTGAACGAACGGTACTATGGCAGCCACTATAGTCTTAGAACACAAGATAGGAAGAGTTACGAGTTGGGAATGACTCCCAGCTCCTACAAACCCCAAGAGCCGAGGTACAGTGATGTGGAATAGTGCCACACTGTCCCCAACCACGAAGGGTCTCGAAACTACCCTTCACTAGGGCCTACACCAAGTGAAATGTTACACTACACAAAGTAATGTAACTATCTTCAATATCTTGAGGTGTACCCTTTTGGCAAGCTTCGAAATCACTTGAGGCTTGACACCAAAGCTCGGGCTCTTCATCACAAACTCATCCTTGAGTTCTTGATGGGTCTGCTGCACACACCTGCGACACGCCGAACGTTCGACACAGGACAAAATAGAAACCGCGCACGACAAAGTAGAAACCGCGCGCGAGACACAAACGACCGCGTAACACGCGTCTAGCGATAACTCGCTATTGACTCGACACACACACTCGACATCATGACTCAACATTCACACACAATTATAAGCATGAAATATGTATTATCCCATGCCCTCATACCATTCCATACACACACACATTCACGCACACGGACAACAAGCCGAGTGCAAACCGTAGGGTTGCACCAACAAACAATATACTTTTCGAATCGATCCCATCCCATACCTACAGCATTTTGAACCTTCCATTCCAGCCCACTCCTACAGCACCACCACCTATCCCCGATTCCTTTTCTACTAAGCGTAACTTCACCTCTGGCACGATCACCTAGAGGACTTTTGAGTCGACTCAGAAGTCAACTCCCCCCTGCCAGCACCACCAAGAGGGTATCACCACACCACCACCATCGCTCAGTAATTTCCACATCCAATACAACAACTCCTAACTCGCGCCATCCAATCCCACACTCCTCATCTTCCCATCCCTCCCCTGTGCCCTCCGCGTCCCCTCACACCCCTACCCACACCCCTACCGGCCCCTCTCCTGCCCAAATCCATCCCACCATAAGGGCCCTCTTCTTCTGCTGCTGCTGCTCCGGTTCCTCTTCCAGTTGCCCTCGCACCGCCTCTTCCCCTCGCCCCTCCTGCTCCTCTCCCTCCTCCTGCTGCCTCCCCCTGCGCGCCTACAAACTTCAGCCACGGGTCACTCTGGAACGGATTCGACCCAGAACCAGCAGTCCCTGCTGTTGCACCTGCAGCAGAGGATGCTTCGCCTTCGCCCCGTGCTCCTTGGCCAGAAGCAGCAAAAGAAGCAGCAGAGGAGCTATCCTGCTCTCCCCGAGGCTTGTGGCCCCAGTCTTCTGGGCCCATCTCCCCTCCCACCTGCCACACCGTCCCCAGCACCACCTCCCTCTCTGCTTCCGCCATTGCCGCTTCCGCCGCCGCCGCCGCCGCTGCTGCTGATGCGGCAAACGGAGTAAAACCTTGGGCGCCGGACCAAGTTCCAGACGCATGGGTACCAGAAGGGGGCGACTGAGGCATGGAGGAAGGAGAGGAGGGTGGAGTAAAACCGGATGTGTAGGAGGACGAGTAGGAAGAGGATTGATGGAAGGAGGAGGAGGAGGTAGAGGAGGAGGGGGAGTCGGAGGAGGGGCGGAGGGGGATGAGGGCCTTGCGGGAAAGCTTGACGTTGCCCCTGGCGTCTCGTGAGATGCAGGAGACGGTAACCGTGTCACCCACTTTCAGCACGTCCTCCACTCGTGACACCTGGTTGGAAGGTTTGAGGGAAGGAGGAGGAGGAGGAGGAGGTGATTCCTTGAGGCGCTGAAAGAAAGAAGGCATTTATTACGGGTTTGTCGAAACGGAGACAGTAATGGTGTAGATATTCGAGGCGCCCAAAAGAAAGAAAGAAAGAAAGAAAGAAAGAAAGAAAAAAAAAAAAGTGGACGCGGTAGCTGTGTCGGCCACCTTGAGCTTGTCCTCTATTCGTCACAACACGTTATTCATTAAGCGCCTGGTTGGTTGGCTGGCTGGCTGGTTGTTTGCTCTCTGGTTGGTTCAATGGAAGAGGTTATTATTCTAAACAGACAAATTCTCACCCGGTGGTGCGTGATTTCCGATGCAACTTGTGAGTCGACTCAAAAGTGGTGGCATCGTACCCGGTAGTGCTCAATCTCAGATATGTGCAACAGCCCATCCCTGCCTCCTTCGAGCTCCACGAACGCGCCAAAGTCCCGGATGGATGACACCACTCCTGTGTATGTTCCGCCCACCTCCACCTCCTTCCCCACCGCCTCCTCCACCTGCCCCAGGAGCGAAAAGACGGGTTAATACAATGGAGCCAGCAGGGAGAATTCTGAGTCAAACCATAAGGAGCGTCCGGGTGCGTTCAGGTGCATGGGTCAAAAGAATTGAACCAGTAGGGAGGGAGGCGCAGGTGGTGTGGGGGAGGGGGAGAAATCGGAAAGGGGGGCCCGGGTGGGAGAGAGAGGTGAACGCGGAGTATCGGAAAAGGGGTGAGGCAGAAAAGAGAGGGAGGGCGAGAGAGGAAGGGCGCGGGAAAGAGGGCGAGCAATGGAGGGCGTACCATGTCCCTGGTGGTTTCAAACGATGCGCTGTCACGAACAATATGCACATTTCCCGCATAAAAACGGCGTGAACTGGGACACTTCTTGAGGCGCATCAGCAATGGAGGGCGTACCATGTCTCTGGTGGCTTCAAACGATGCGCTGTCGCGTGCAAAGATGGAAACAGAGCCCTCGTTGGACACCTGAATGCGCGACCCTGGTGGTGGGTGGTGGGAGGGGTGGGAGTGGAGGGAGGGGTGGGAGCGGTGGGAGTGGTGAGAGCGGTGGGAGGGGCGGGAGTGGTGGGAGGGGTGGGAGTGGTGGGAGGGGTGGGAGACGTCATACAAACGAGCAACATGCACCATGTCTCTGGTGGCTTCCAAACGACGCACTGTCACGGCAAAGATGGTCACAGAGCCATAGTTGGACACCTGAATGCACGGCACTGGTGGTGAGGCGAGTGATGGCGTTCAGTTCACAGTGTGCGCACAATGTGGGAGAGGTGAGGCGAGGGGGGCGGGTGAGGCGGGTGAGGCGGGTGAGGCGGGTGACAGAGTTTTGAGTCGACTCAAAACACACGGCTCATTTCACACGTGTGATGGTGTTCACAGTGTGCGCACGCACAATGTGGGAGAGGTGAGGCGAGGAGGCGAGGAGGCGGGTGAGGCGGGTGACAGAGTGAGATGGGAGAGATGGGAGAGGTGAGGGAGGTGGGCGAGGTTAGAATGGATGGACGGGCAAGGCGTGAATGCGAGGCGTGAACGAGCGAGCACCACGTCTGATGTGCCTCTCATGCAGCGTGCACGAAGTGTGCCGTGAGCAGTGTGCAGAGTGCAGAGTGCTGTGATGTATCTTTGTCGTGTTTGCATGAGTTGTATGTGCATCGCGTGTGAGCTCGCACCTGTGAGTCGCTGCAACTGCTTAATAGTGGAGCCCTGGGGGCCTATCAGCCGCCCTATGCTGTCCCTGTCTATCGCCACCGTGCCTGCCGTGCCACAGGGGGGAGGTAGGGGGATGGTAGGGGGATAGCAAGGCGGGGATGGCAGAGAGGCCGGTAGACAGATGGGAGTGGGAGTTAAGAATGAGAGCAATGACTCAGAAACGGCAGGGGGAAAGAGAATGGGGGCCGCCAAGGGTGGTGAAGATAGGATTGAGAGAAGGACTCCTCTGTCCCCTCCTGGACGAGCCAAGGGACCAGGTGTGAGTGTGGCAGTGCTTTTGAGGCACCTCAAAAATCCCCTCCTGGAGGAGCCAAGGGAACAGGTGTGAGTGTGGCGGTGAGAGAGGTGGATGGGAAGCGGCGGCCCTGCAATGCAAGCTCCTTCTCCATGTGCTTGACGTATCAGCTGGAGGCAGTGAATGTGCACGCAAGAAGATACAGCTGGACGCATTGAGTTTTAGCAACCGATTGCCCTCCCTTCCTACACTCCCACTCCCAGAATTTGTACAGGTCACACGCTCTCCCATCCCATCCCATCCCATCCCATCTCCCACTAACCAAATCTGGGAGCGGTAGCACTGTGCTCCAGGCGTGGCCCGGCAAGCTCCTTCTCCATGTGCTCGATGATGCGACTGCGTGCAGCAAGAGCGGGGTCAAGAGCACACCTTCCCATCCCATGTTGCACTCACCGAACCTGTGCAAGTCACACGCTCTCCCATCCCATCTCCCACTCACCGAATCTAGGAGCAGTAGCGCTGTGCTCCAAGCGTGGCCCAGCAAGCTCCTTCTCCATGTGCTCGATGATGCGGATGCGTGCGCTGAGAGCGGGGTCGAGAGCAGCGCACAGCACGGGCAGCGGCACACTCTCCCATCCCATCCCATCCCATCCCACACTACTCACCGAATCTGGGAGCGGTAGCGCTGTGCTCCAGGCGTGGCCCAGCAAGCTCCTTCTCCATGTGCTCGATGATGCGGATGCGTGCGCTGAGAGCGGGGTCGAGAGCAGCGCACAGCACGGGCAGCGGCACACTCTCCCATCCCATCCCATCCCATCCCACACTACTCACCGAATCTGGGAGCGGTAGCGCTGTGCTCCAGGCGTGGCCCAGCAAGCTCCTTCTCCATGTGCTCGATGATACGGCTGCGTGCGGTGAGAGCCGGGTCGAGAGCAGCGCAGAGCACGGGCAGCGGAACGCCCGGCAGCTTGATGTCGAGCTGTATGGCTGTGATTCCCCGGCGGGTTCCTGCTATCTTGAAATCCATGTCTCCCAGATAGTCCTCTAAACCCTGGTAAGGGAAGTGGGGAAGGGGAAGGGGTGACAGGGGGAAAAGGGAAAGAGAAAGGGTGAGAGGAGGGTTGACAGGAGGAAGCGGAGAGGGAGGGTGTTCACGTGTGTTCCTTCTATCTTAAAATCCATGTCGCCCAGATAGTCCTCCAAACCCTGAGGGGGGGGGGGGGGGGGAGGACAAAGAGAGGGGTGGCGAAGAATGGGAGGTGAGAGAAAACAGGTTGAAGAGAGGGGGGGGGGAGAGGGGGAGGAGAGGAGGAGGGAGGAAGGAGGAGGGAGGAGGGAAGAGGGGGTAGGAGAGTGTGGGAATGGGGCTTTGCTGTGAATTAGCTACATCTTGAAGTCCATGTTGCCCAGATAGATCTTCATGCACACATGCACATGCACATGCACATGCACATGCACATGCACACACAAATCGCACACACAAGCACAGGTACCATATCCCTCACTCACACCCCCCATCACCCACGCAACCAAAGCCCACCAGGATTTCGGTGAGCAGGCGATAGTCTTTGATCTCCCCTGTGCTCGGATCCACATCGGTCACGAGCCCGAGCCCCATGCTTATGCTTTCAGAAGCCACTCACCCTTCTCCTCCCTCCCACCTCCCCCTCCCCCCTCCCTCTTCCCCTACTTCCCCCCCCCCCAGGCCCACCAGGATATCAGTGAGCAGGTGGTAGTCCTTCATATCTCCCGTGCGCGGGTCAACGGCCGTTACAGACCCCATGGCATGCTTCCAGAGGCCCTTACCCCTCTCAACATATCCCCCCATCCGCCCTCCCTCTCTCCCTCCGTGCCCACCCCCCCAAGCCCACCAGGATATCGGTGAGCAGGCGGTAGTCCTTGATCTCCCCTGTGCTCGGGTCAACGTCTGTCACGAGCCCCATGCTTATGCCCGCCACGTGCTCCCTCACGCCCACGCCCGCATCCATCAGCGCCAGGCTCGCTGCACGTGGGGAAGAGGGAGTGGAGAGGGGGGAGGAAAGGGAAAAAAGAAGTGGAGGAGCGATCGAAACAGGCAGACAAACGAGGTGAGCTCACAGGCAGGCAATGGGAGGGACGCAGTGAGCTCTCAGGAAGCAGGAGTTGGTACCTTCACAGACGGTGGCCATGGAGGAGGAGCCACCGGAGCTTGTAAAGCGCCTCAAAAGAGGCTAGAGAAGAGAGAGAAGTGGGAGAAGAGAGAGCGGGAGTACGTACCTCCGCAGACGGTGGCCATGGAGGAGGAGCCATCGGAGCTCATGACTTCTGACGTCACGCGCACCGAGTATGGCAGCTCCTGCTCGTCCGGGAACACTGCCAGCAGTGCCTTCTCCGCCAGTGTTCCTGGAGGGGGGAGGGTACGGATGGCAGTGTATGCGTGGGCGTGAGTGTGGGTGATTGGGACTACCGGCGGGTCACGCGCACCGAGTATGGCAGCTCCTGCTCGTCTCATCTGGGAACACTGCCAGCAGTGCCTTCTCCGCTAATGTGCCTGGAGGGAAAAGAGGGGTGGAGGAAAGTGGGAGCGGGGGTATGGATGAATGGATGGATGGATGGATGCCTGTGGTGCACCCGCCTCACGAAACACGCACTTCACCACCCTTTTTTTTTTACATCAAACTTGCAGGGTATGGCCCCACCCGCCCCTGAGATCTGTGACACAGGACGGTAAGACACAACACTCACCACCGTGCCCCGCCGCTCCACTGCACTCACTCTTTCGAGGATCCACACTCCGCACTCACCGCGCCCCACCCCCCCAAACCGCCACTCACCATGCCCCACCTCCCTGCGGTTGAGCCCGCCGCGCTCGCTGCGCACTTCGTTGACGGAGAAGGGCGGGAAGGAGTAGTGCACCATGAACCGCTTCTGGGTCACTCCGGTCAAGGAGTCCACGCGTTGTGCGTCGTCTGGAGGGCCTAGAGTCACCGTGCACAGCACCTGCGGAGGGAGGGGGGAAAGGCGGGAAGGAGTAGTGCACCATGAACCGCTTCTGGGTCACTCCTGTGAGCGAGTCCACGCGCTGCGCGTCGTCTGGTGGACCCAGTGTTACCGTGCACAGCACCTGAGGAGGGTTTGGTTTTATGGGGGGGATGGGGAAGGGCGGGAAGGAGTAGTGCACCATGAAGCGCTTCTGCGTCACTCCTATCAGGGAATCCACCCGCTGTGCGTCATCCGGAGGGCCTAGTGTGACCATGCAAAGCACCTGGGGAGGGAGGTGGAGAGAGAGGGAAGGAGTCTGCACCATGAACAGCTTCTAAGTCACTCCCCATTATGAGCCCACCTGCGCATCGTTTAGTGGGCTTAGAGTCACCGTGCACAGCACCTGGGGGGGAATTGGGATGTTGCATGGAGAGGAGAAAGGGGGAAGAAGGGAGCAGGGAAGAGGGGAGATGGGGTGCGGGAAAGGGGGTGTGGGGAAGGAAGGAACAGCAGGAGCAGGGTGGATAGTGGGTGGGTGTGGGGAAGGGAAGAGGAGAAAAGGTTGAGTATGGATGGGTAAGATGGAGTGACCATGGGCAAGATGCGAAGAGCTGAGCTGAACCAAGCTGAGCCACGGATTGAGGCGCTGAGGCGCTGCACCACCTACCTAACCAACCTTCAACAGCTAGGCGCCGCAAAAGCGCTCTCTACCTCAAACCCACCTGCGTGTTCCCGCGGGAGAAGAGCGAGGAGCCATGTAGTGGGTTGAGCACGCCTGCCTCACACGCCACCTGCCGCACCTCCTCCAACCCCCGCCCGTCCGCTCGCGAGCCCCTGCCCAGCACTGCATCGCGAATCACCTGCTCACACAAATCATACACGCAGAAATCCATGCAGAGCACAAAAAGGCCCTCAATCCATGACGCAGCTTAAGAGCAGCAGAGCTTTTCACTGGAGTTGCAGAACGTTTTTAACATTATTCAAAAACACCCTGCTGCTGCAAGCTTTTCCCTTCCCACTCCACAGCGAGAGCCCTTTCACCTGCACTCACCTCCCGCTTGAGTTTCTCCATGGCGCCTGGCAGCTGGGCCAACGCAGAATCACCACCCTCCCTCTCCTGCTCCACCTCCGCCCCTCCCCCCTCCACCTTCTCCCCAGCAAGCCCACTCTCCCCTCCCCCCAGCACCTCCGCCACATCCTGCTGCACCTTGCTCAATGCCCGCCCCCTGTCTTGCTGTAAAACATGGCACGAAAGGGGGAATGGGGGAATGAGGAGGGGAGAAAGGGGAGGGGAGGGGGGTAGTAATGAGACATTTAAAGCACAGCCCCCGAATTGCAAAACGCTTTCACAAACTGGGCCCAGTTTGCGTCTCGCCCCTACTTGGGTTCAGGGCAAAAGGGTTTCGGAAGTTTTCCGAACCTCCAACTGCCTGCCTTTCCGAAGCTGTTTTTCCCGCGTTGACTTACGTTGAGCAATTCGGGTGTCGCTCTTTAAGAAAACATATCCTCCTCCACCTTCCTCAGTATGAGCGTAACCTGCCTGCTAGAAAGGCTGACCGTAACCAGCTACCTGCCCTGCGATCGAGGTACCTGGCTGGCAGCCCGCCCGCTACCACTAGCAGCAAGCAACACCACCTACCTACCTTGGAGTAGGCAGAATCGGTGAGCACAGCACAGCCACCACAGCGATCCCTGCGATCCCCCTCACTCGCTCCATCCATCACTGCGTCTGCTGCGGGCGTCAGTCACCACCAGCGGCACGGCCTGGCGCTTCTCCTGGCGGGCCTGCTCTGCGAGCAGCAGCTGCGGGGGAATGAGCTTGGCGGCTACCTGCTACTGACTACCTGCTACCTGCTACTCGGGAACCCGGCAACCAGCTACCACATGCAGCAACACCACCTACCTTGGAGTAGGCAGAATTGGTGAGCACAGCCTCGACAGCGTTCCCTGCCAGCCCCCTCACTCGCTCCATCACTGCGGGCGTCACCACCAGCGGCACGGCCTGCCTCTTCCCCTGCCGGCTTCCAAGGTGCCTCACAAGTCAAGTCACCACGTACCTTGGAGTAGAGAGAATTGGTGAGAACCGCTGTCACGGCCCCCCCTGCCAGCCCCCTCACTCGCTCCATCACTGCAGGCGTCACCACCAGCGGCACGGCCTGGCGCTTCTCCTGGCGGGCCTGCTCTGCCAGCTCCAGCTGCGGGGGAATGAGCTTGGCGGCCTCGGCGTGGGCGAGGTGCAGCGCTGCTGCCATGTCCTCGTTGCTTATCTCGCGCGCCTGCACCTCCATCATCACTGCGTGCTCTTGCGTGCATGCGTACACCAGAGACAGGTCGCTGCTGGCAAGCTGCGGGGGTGGGGGGAGGGGGGTTTGGGGGCGTACAGGAAGGAAGCAGGGAGGAGATTGGTTGCAGTGGGTGGAGTGCGGTGGAGAGACAAGAGACAGTCACTGCCTCGCGCTTCTCCTGGCGGGCCTGCTCTGCCAGCTGTAGTTGCGGGGGAATGAGCTTGGCGGCCTCTGCGTGGGCGAGGTGCAGCGCTGCTGCCATGTCCTCGTTGCTTATCTCGCGTGCCTGCACCTCCATCATCACTGCGTGCTCTTGTGTGCATGCGTACACCAGAGACAGGTCGCTGCTGGCAAGCTGCGGGGGTGGGGGGAGGGGGGTTTGGGGGCGTACAGGAAGGAAGCAGGGAGGAGATTGGTTGCAGTGGGTGGAGTGCGGTGGAGAGACAAGAGACAGTCACTGCCTCGCGCTTCTCCTGGCGGGCCTGCTCTGCCAGCTGTAGTTGCGGGGGAATGAGCTTGGCGGCCTCTGCGTGGGCGAGGTGCAGCGCTGCTGCCATGTCCTCGTTGCTTATCTCGCGCGCCTGCACCTCCATCATCACTGCGTGCTCTTGTGTGCATGCGTACACCAGAGACAGGTCGCTGCTGGCAAGCTGCGGGGGTGGGGGGAGGGGGGTTTGGGGGCGTACAGGAAGGAAGCAGGGAGGAGATTGGTTGCAGTGGGTGGAGTGCGGTGGAGAGACAAGAGACAGTCACTGCCTCGCGCTTCTCCTGGCGGGCCTGCTCTGCCAGCTGTAGTTGCGGGGGAATGAGCTTGGCGGCCTCTGCGTGGGCGAGGTGCAGCGCTGCTGCTATGTCCTCGTTGCTTATCTCGCGCGCCTGCACCTCCATCATCACTGCGTGCTCTTGTGTGCATGCGTACACCAGAGACAGGTCGCTGCTGGCAAGCTGCGGGGGTGGGGGGAGGGGGGTTTGGGGGCGTACAGGAAGGAAGCAGGGAGGAGAGCAGTTGCTCTTGTGTGCATGCGTACACCAGAGACAGGTCGCTGCTGGCAAGCTGCAGGGAAAGGGGGGGGAGGGGGGAGGCGAACACGGGGGGACGAAGAGTTGGGGTAGGTGTGGTGGGGTGGGGTGGGGTGGAGAGACAGAGTCACACATGCAGGGAACCAAACAAGGGGGGGTACTAAGTCACCGCATCTGATCAAGCCCCACCTCTAACCCTCACACACCCACACGCAGACACACCCACAACCCCATAATTCCCTCCCACCGCTCTACAACACCTGGGTAAGCACCTGCGTCATGGGTGGGTTGACAACAAACTGCCCATCGATGCGCCCCACGCGCACGCAGCCGATGGGGCCGTTCCAGGGGATGTCCGAGATGCACAGAGCTGCCGACGCTGCAGTATCAGGAGCCACATGCACATACCTTCGTCAATCCACCCCACTTTCTCCCCTCCCCACACACTCACCCACACACCTGCGTCAAGTCACACACACACACCACACACACATGCACCCCCTCCCTCCTCCCTCCTCCCTCCTCCCACACCCAGAACCACAACCACCCACGCACCTGCGTCATGGATGGGTTCACAACAAACTGCCCGTCAATGCGCCCCACGCGCACGCAGCCAATGGGGCCGTTCCAGGGGATGTCCGAGATGCACAGTGCTGCCGACGCTGCATTCACTGCCAGCACGTCCGGGTCCTGCTCCTGGTCGCTGCTCAGCACCGAGGCCGTGATCTGCACGCGGGTTGATTGAGGGGGGAACAGGGAAATAGGCACGTGCTGTTTGGGTGAGACCAGAGCACATCACTGCGTGCCAGCACGTCCGGGTCCTGCTAATGGTCGCTGCTCAGCACCGAGGCCGTGATCTGCACGCGGGTTGATTGAGGGGGGAACAGGGAAATAGGCACGTGCTGTTTGGGTGAGACCAGAGCACATCACTGCGTGCCAGCACGTCCGGGTCCTGCTAATGGTCGCTGCTCAGCACCGAGGCCGTGATCTGCACGCGGGTTGATTGAGGGGGGAACAGGGAAATAGGCACGTGCTGTTTGGGTGAGACCAGAGCACATCACTGCGTGCCAGCACGTCCGGGTCCTGCTAATGGTCGCTGCTCAGCACCGAGGCCGTGATCTGCACGCGGGTTGATTGAGGGGGGAACAGGGAAATAGGCACGTGCTGTTTGGGTGAGACCAGAGCACATCACTGCGTGCCAGCACGTCCGGGTCCTGCTAATGGTCGCTGCTCAGCACAGAGGCCGTGATCTGCACGTGTGGGGTTGCGAGAGGGGAAGGGGGTATGAGAAAAGAGGCATGCGCCAGGTAAGGTCACCGCCAGCACGTCTGGGTCCTGCTAATAGTCGCTGCTCAGCACCGAGGCCGTGATCTGCAGATGGGTGGATGGGTGGTGGTTGGGTGGGTGGGGGTTGGGGGGAGTGCAGAGATAAAAGAAGGTGCCTTGCATTGCCTCAAAAGTCACCATCAGACAACCCACCTAGGTACAGTAGAAAACGGCCTTCGGGAAAGAGGGGACGATTTTTAGGCGCCTTAGAAGTCTACCTAACCACCCCAACTCGGTTGGGTCCAATACAAGAAGGCGTTGGATCTCCCTCTCCTCGCGCCTTCCCGCCGTGATGTTCACTCATTTCTCATAAAACTGAAGTCGTGTAGTAGGCTTAAGCAAAAAAACAACAGCGGTGGAGGTCAGGAACCGATCGTTGGTATGGGAGAGAGTTCCAATGAGGTTGTTTTGCTCCTTTCTTCACTTTTTGTCAGCCAAACTCCCGTATTCCCATCCCTTTGCAGATATGAGGGATAACTGTCTTTCGGATCTCATTGAAGAAGGACCCGATGAGAAGACTTCGACAGGTGTTAGCATCACGACAGAGATTTTTGTTGGTCCTGACTCTATGGCAACAGAGATTTTTGTTGGTCCTGACTCTTCTGTCAAGTATTCTTGCTTAAGGTAAGTTGTAACTTGTATACCGCTGATTCTTGTCAAACTCATGTCGTAATTCGTTTGCCAAGGAACTTAATGCGTACAGTGCTATTCCAATTTCAAGGTACGCTACTTGGCTTGAAAGCACGATGGTGTGATCATGTGACACATGTCAATCACATGATCACACCCTACGTGCTTCCTAGCCAGGTACCTTGAAATCGGAATGGCATTGTACGCAAAAGCTCCCTGGCAAACGAAACACGGTATGAGTTTGAAAATCAGCGATTTGGCGTATACAAGCTACAATTTACCTTAAACAATAATACTTGACAGAAGGGTCAGAGCCATAAAAAATCCATGTTGCCAAGGACTCAGCTTGAGGCTAACAACTTTCGAAATTTTCACATTTAGTCTTTCTTCAATGAGATCTGAAAAACAATTGTCCCTCAATATACGCAAAGGGATAGGAATACGGGATTTTGGCTGACAAAAGGTGAACAGAGGAGCAAGAAAACCTCACTAGAACTCTCTCCTATAAGAGCGATCGGTTCCTGGCCTGCACTGTATGTTGGAAGCTTATGTACCTAAGAGTACCTACCAACGAATGGCATACCCACCTGGGTATCGTAGAAGAAGCCTTTAGGGAAGAGCGGGCGAATGGAGCGGTCGATGATGCGCGCACAGAGGATCTCCCTCTCCTTGGGCGCGCCCTCCCGTCGCATGTACGTGTTGGGTATGCGGCCCATCACATATTGCCTCTCCCTGTAGTCCACCTGCCGTTGGGGCACACAGATACAGGGATGCAAAAAGGGTGGCAGGGAAAGGGGGTGGGTTGCTTTGGGTAAGGTTTTCGATCAACAGGGAGTGGGATTCTTATTTCATTCTCCTTGGGCCCGCCCTCTCTCCGCATGTACGTGTTGGGTATGCGCCCCATCACGTACTGCCTCTCCCTGTAGTCCACCTGCTGTTGGAAAACCAAGCACGCACAGGAGCATGCACACATGCACACACGGGCACGCATGCACACACGGGCACGCATGCACACAAACAGATAACATATACACAGGGCAGGGAAGCAGGTGGTTGTTGAGGGGGATGGTTGCTTTGGTCAGGGTTTCTGATGGACAGGCAGTGGGCTTTGTTGGGCCGGGTGCAACTGGAGTCCACTGCTGCCTGAATCTACTGACATAACCATGTTCCTTTGCAAAAACAAACAGACAGACAGACAGAAAAAGTAGGCAGGCAGGTAGACACACAGACCAACAGGCACAGAGAAACACACACACATACCGTGAGTGGCAGGAAGTCCAGGGAGGTGTCCCGATCGTGGGATGCGACAGCAGTGACGAGCACGTTGGTGTCGCCCACGCCCACCACCACGGCCCCTGACGCCAGGCGCTCATTGAGTCGGCTCAACAATGAGCAGGCGAGCAGGCAGGAACACGGGCACACAGGCAGACATACACACATACCATGAGGGGCAGGAAGTCCCGAGAAGTGTCCCTATCGTGGGAGGCGACGGCTGTGACGAGCACCTTGGTGTCGCCCACGCCCACCACCACGGCGCCTGACGCCAGGCGCGCCAGCCGCCCCGTCTCAAACACCACCTCGCTGCCCGCCAGGTCCACTCGCGCTGAGAGGGACTCGCCGGGGTCTGCGTGGGAGGGGGTGTCGGAGGAACAGTGAGCAGAGGGTGAGGCGGGATGGGGAGGAGGGAGGGGAAGTGAGGTCTCAAACACCACCTCGCTGCCCGCCAGGTCCACTCGCGCTGAGAGGGACTCGCCGGGGTCTGCGTGGGAGGGGGTGTCGGAGGAACAGTGAGCAGAGGGTGAGGCGGGATGGGGAGGAGGGAGGGGAAGTGAGGTCTCAAACACCACCTCGCTGCCCGCCAGGTCCACTCGCGCTGAGAGAGACTCTCCGGGGTCTGGGAGGTTGGGGGTGGGGGGAGGGGGACAGTGGACAGAGGGTGAGACGGGATCGGGGCAGGGGAAGAAAGGGAAGGAGGGGAAGTGAGGTCTCAAACACCACGTCGCTGCCCGCCAGGTCCACTCGCGCTGAGAGAGACTCGCCGGGGTCTGGGTGGTGAAGGGGTGGGGGAGGTAGGGAGGGAGAGAGTAGGGAGAGGGTGAAACGCGATGGGTAACGTAGCACACGATGGGAGTCGAAGAGAAGACGAGGGGAAGCGAGGGCGATGCAGAGAGGGTGGAAGAGGGTGGAAGGAAGAGAAGACGATGTCGCGAGTAGACTGAGTCATTGGCAAGACGGACGTTCCAGCCACGTGTGTGGGAAAAGGGCCGTGGAGGAGGTAGGCTCACTCACCAGGAACGGCACGGGGTACAGAGGGCGGCAGCGCCTCGATGATGCTGCTGCTGCTGCTGCTGCTGTCCGCGCCCGCGTTGCCAGATAGGCCGCTGGAGTGAAGCTGCTGCGGCGCTAGCGCGGAGGACGAGAGGAAGCGGACGAGCGCGGGGATGGGCGCGGCGGAGAGCGGGTGGTGGAGCGGCGGCCATGGCTGGTGATAAGAGGCGGAGGGGGCACGGATGGGCAGAGGGACGCGGGGAGGGAGTAGAGATGGGGACGGGGGATCGGGAAGGCGGGAAAGGGGACAGGGGATGGGGGATAGGGGACGGGGGACGGGGGAATGGGGGACGGGGGATGAGCGATGGTGGACGAGGGACCGGGGGACGGCTGACCGAAGGAGGGGACCGCGGAGGGGGACGAAACTACGAAGATAAGCCTCCGATCGAATCAGGCGCGTGCTGTCCTTCTGCTGGCGCGGAAAGAGGATCTCTCATGCGAATTCAATGGCACGAAGACGATTCTGCGAATTTCTACTTTTAAGAAGTTTCAAAAACGCAGAAAGAGGATCGGCCTCCATGGCACGAGGGGGTTTGTCGTGACAGACGGACGCCCGATGGAAAGCAGGTGGACTGGCAGACGGAGGAGCGAGCGGAGGGGCGGAACAGAGAAACGTTTCAGATTCTGAACAGTTGCGCGCGGAAGGAAGCAGCGGGAAGGATGAAAGCGCAGGGCGGATAAGCGCGCGTACGTGGGTGAGGGCGATCGACGCCGCAGGAACGAGGAGGGAAAAGCGGGGCCGGCTGAATCTCCCTGCCGCAACCCCTTTACAAGAACCCTCGATACAAGCTACAGTAGCGTCTGTAGCGTCCCTATCGGCTGCTGGATCAGTGACGGTTCCGCTACTGACACCAGAAGTAGCGGAAGCGGCGGCGGCGGTTGCGGCTGCGGTGGCGGCGGGAGCGTGGGATGGAAGAACGGGAGACTGGAAGGCAGATCGTGCGATGTGGGACGAGAGCGACGAGCCTACGATCCGCTGCGACAGCGCGATCGCTGACGCTGGGGCTGACACGATCCTCGCACGGCGAGGCACGCGGGCCGCCGCCATTGCAGCGAGGGTTGGGGGGTGTGCTTGGAGGGACGGGGATGGAATCGGGGGTTGTGGTTGCGGGGTTCGAGGAGATATGCTGTGGGTGGTGAGGGGCTGATCGATGATCAGCATGAGCTTCTTCGTTTGAATGAACCTGTTCTGATTCTAAATTAAGACACACGGAGACCAACAAAGTCAGCTGTGGACGTATGAAGCATTTATAGCTTGCTCTCACAAAACAAAATTCTATCTATTAAAAGTGATAATAACTTATTTATGTGTAAAAACTGAAACTAAGCGGCGTTGAATGCCTCTGTTTTAGCTGTGAGACTATAACCTGATTCTCGGATACTAATCGTCTGCCACACATTTTAAATATGTATGAACTGTGATTACATTTTTGATAGAGAATATGCGTTCTTGTAAATCGCACCTCACTGGGTATGTACCCGCTAAGGGTGACCCGAATTCTTCGATAATGATATTCTCAGCTCCTCACATCGCACCCGCATTCGTAAGCCATCTTGTTAGCCTTGTATCATCGATATCAGGTTACCACAAGCGATCTCAATATTCGTACGGGAATCGTACCATACGCTGTTGGACGAGAGGCGCAATCAAGCGTCATTCCAGTCGTGTCTGCTCAAAGCAGCGCCACGTCACACTGAAATCCATTCTTCGCGCCTCCCTCCCCTCTTCACTGTGCCTGCCAAAAAATGGAGGGAAAAGATCATATTGCGGCCGAGCAGTGCCAGAAAGGTGTTCAAAGTAGAGCCGGTAAATCTCGACCGTAGGATTTCAACCCGGAGCTGAAAAAACGACTCGGCGAACAAGCCGAACCATAAGTAAAAGAAAATTGCTAAAACGAGCCGAATTTTGTGTTCATTGTTTTTTTAGGGTTTTGACCGCCGTCTACTACAACGCGCGCGTCGCCTTCTTCTGGAATTAATATTCGGGGTGTGAAATCGTGAGTACGTAACAACATAATATATTCTGGGTGATACATATCACCTACCCGATCGGAAATGCAGAAGAAAAAATATATTACCCATTCGGAAACGGATGCGACTCGGGAGGCATCAACCCTAAATATCAGGGAGGGCCCCTTATTTAGGGTTGATCCATCCCGAAATTACATCCAGGTTCCCTATGAGTTTTAGTTTTTTCTGGCTGCCCTAGAGTTCCCGGTAGAGTCGGCTCGCTAAACGACACGCGAGCGAAAATGCGAGCCCGTACATGCCACTAGTAACATAATTATGTGCAATAAACAAAGACCCCCTGTTAATCCCTCGTCGCGCACTGGTTTGGTAAGTTTCGGGCCTCTCGGCCCCTGGTTGATCACCCCTCTGGCACTGTTCGGCCCTTGTATGATCTTTTCCCAAAAATGGACGACTCCTCCATTCAATGCAATGCGGCCAACCAACCCACACTTTCAAGAAGCAAGAGTCCCGTATTCGTCTTTCAGGTTCTTGGATTCAACGTCCATCGTGTGTGTCGCGATTTAGTTCAAGATTGCTTTTCTTTCTTCACGCACGAATGCATGCGACTCGATAGATCTCCGTGAGCCCCTCTGCGCATTCCTTGCCCTCTCTCTCGTCCCCATAATCTCTGTCCGTCGCCAACCCGCATCGCACGCTATCATCGTACGGTCAGCAGCTTCCGATTCTAACTCCATCCTTCCCTGTCCCGAGGCCCGTCTGGGCCGTGAGGTACCGCAGCCGACCAATGATACTCCGACAAGTGGCTAGCTTGCACCATTGCTCTCCGACACTTCCCCCCATTCCTCTACAGTTGCGCGGTTTCATTTCCCAGTTTCGGCCATCCGCGCGCGGGTTGCGGAAACTTTGCGCAAGCCCAACTAGGCCTTCCTTTTCGCCAGATCTCTTATCCGCGGCGTCTTTCGTCGGTCACCACGTGCCGCTCTCAGCGCGTTCAGCGGCGGGTAGTGCGGGGAATCGCGTCCGCACATCCGCATCGGCGCGTTTGAACATGGCTGACGCGGCGACAGCTGATTCGCCAGCAGTGCGAGAGGTAGCTTCAGCAGCGCAGGGAGCGGAGCCGGCGGCGCCGGGAGCAGCGGCGCCTCGGTCGGTGTTGGTTCAGAATGGGGTGGCGAAGGTGTGCCAGATGTCGGCTGCGGACTTGCTGCGGTCTTACCCGCGAGGTGAGGATGAAAGAACCAGAACCATTCAAATACCTGTTTGATTAAACAGTTGAATCAAGCCAGGCGCAGTTTAATTGCAAATCATGATGCACAACAGCGATAGTTCTATCAGCAGGGAGTAACGGATATACAATACACGCACAATTCACGGCGCTAGACGTGATGTATGCCTGCATTCATCTGCCGCAGCTGCAGGGAAGGAGGGCCCGCTGTTTAACCACTCACTCACTCACTCACAGCACACACGCACGCACACACACACACACACACACACACACACACACACATACACACACACTCACAGAGTGTCCCGTTCCCATGTCATGGCAGGTGCATACACCACAGCGCGCACAGTGGGTGTTCACTCCGTGCTCGAATTCGACATGCACGTGCAGCGACTGGGTGAGTGCAGCGACTGGGTGAGTGCAGCGACTGGGTGAGTGCAGCGACTGGGTGAGTGCAGCAACTGGGTGAGTGCAGTAACTGGGTGAGTGCAGCGACTGGGTGAGTGCAGCGAGTGAGTGCAGCGACTGGGTGAGTGCAGCGACTGGGTGATTTGGTGATTTATATTTTAGGTGCATCCGCCAGCTTCATCTTGTCTCGTGCAATATTGCTCCCTTGTTGCTATCGCCCGTTACCACATGTCCTGCACCCCACAACCATGCACAGCCTCTTGACTCTAACACAGCCCCCATCCTGCCTCCCCCACGCATCTAATTCTTTTGGTTGAGCAGTGGAGTCAGCAGGTCTGATGGGTCTGGCAGTGGTGCCTTTTGAGTCGACTCGAAAACCCCCACCCTGCCTTTCCCATGGCTGTCTTTGTCTTGTCTGAGCAGTGGAGTCAGCAGGTCTGATGGGTCTGGCAGTGGTGCCTGGTGGTGCGACGGGGGAGAGCAGTGGGCATCAGGAGAAGGGGAGGGATAGCTGTAGGGATTCCCCTGACGCCCCTGCACCTCCTGTGCACACTGCTTCTGCTTCTGCTGCTGCTGCTGCTGCTGCTGCTGCTGCTGCTGCTGATTCACAACTGACGTTTAAAGTGAGTCTTTTTCGAACCTTCCCTCCTCCCGTCCGTTCTTTCCTTTCTCCCCGAAACCTGCCCCGTGCTTTCCTCCCTCCTACTGTTACTACTCCTCGCATTCACCACTCAGGACTCTTCTCGTCTGTATCCCGCGGAGGAACTATTACTCCCTCCTCACTCATTCACATTCACCTGTTCACATTTCAGCACACATCACTCACTCACACTCGTTATATTCCACTCCACTCCACTCCCCCTGCGCTCTCCCTCCTTCCCAGAGTCTCCGTCCAGTGATCAAGTCCGCCTTTGCACAGGCAATAAAGGAGTTCCTCCATTGCAATGCCACTCTCCCACATGCCACCACCACCAGCACTGCAACTGCCAGTCAAGCCACCCCTGCCGCCTCGACTTCTGCCGCCGCATCCCCACCCCCCACTCTTGCTCCACCCTCCTCCTCCTCTTCCCCCTCCCCCTTTTCCTCCCCCTCCCCCTCCTCCTCGTCGCGTCCGCCCATGGAAGTGCGCCTGACAGCGCTGCTGGCACCGCCCTCCTCGCCCTCCTCTACCCAGGTGCTGCTGCCGCTGCTGCATGTGTGTGTGTGTGTGTGTGTGTGTGTGTGTGTGTGTGTGTGTGTGTGTGTGTGTGTGTGTGTGTGTGTGTGTGTGTGTGTGTGTGTGCATGAAAACGTTTTGTGGCTTCCAAGTGCAACATCCTTCCATGTGTGGTCCATCATCGTACACTCTCCACACATCCCCCCTTCCTCTCGCAACATCTTCCACTGTCTCCCCTACCACTCTCCATCCATCCCTCCACCGCATCCCCAAGAACCATCCACCTAGGCTCGCTTTAGTCCTTGTGAGCGATTGTTGAGAATTTCAAAGAAAACTGTCTCACCTAACACTCTCCATCCATCCCTCTCATCTTTCAGTTACATCTTTTCAACCACATTCCCAAGAACCATCCACCTAGGCTCGCTTGAGTGCCACCTGCACTTCCCCTCCCTCCTAACACTTTTCGTGAAACCCTTTTCGTCCCGGCTCTCCCCATGTCCCTCCCCATGTCCCTCCCCTCGCCCCCCTCTCATACTGCTCTTCCCTCACCCATACGATCTCTTCATGCACGCGTCGCCGCTTCCCCTCCTGCCACCGTCCGCATGTGATAAGTCAATTTTTTTAGTCGACTCAAAAATCGAGTTGTTTTAGTGCACGTGGCGCCGCTTCCCCTCGTGCCACCGTCCAAACTAAAGCACCCCTCCCTTGGCCCCCTCCCCTGACTTTTTGAGATGTCTCAAAAGTCGCTTTCCCTCGTGCCACCGTCCAAGCCAAAGCACCCCGCCCTTGCCCCCCTCTCCCCTCTCCCCTCTCTCCGCATGCGTCTTCCCATTTGTCCCTCCCAGAACTCTCAGCCTCATGACCTCTTTGTGCACACGGCGCCGCTTCCCCTCCTGCCACCATCCAAGCAAAAGCACCCCGCCCTTGGCCCCCCTCTCCCCTCGCCCCTCCCTGCATGCGTCTTCCCGTTTCTCCCTCCCAAAACTCTCAGCCGTATGACCTTTTTGTGCACGCGGCGCCGCTTCCCCCTCCGCCGTCGCCCCCTGTGCGGGTGGTGGTGGCGGGGCGGCCGCGCAAGAATCCAGCAGCTAAGGACTCGGCATGGGCGCGGTGAGTGAGTGAGAAAGTGAGTGAGTGAGAAAGTGAGTGAGTGAGAAAGTGAGTGAGTGAGAAAGCCCTTCACATCCATTGCTTGCTCCACTGCTGCTCAGTACTGAGAATCATGCTCGCCAGACTGCTGTCACCTCCCTTTTTCCTCTCTTCATTCGTGGCCCTCTGTGCTTCTGTTGCTTGGCATGGCATGGCATGGCATGGCATGGCATGGCATGGTATGGTGTGGCATGGCATGGCATGGCATGGCATGGCATGGCATGGCATGGCATGGCATGGCATGGCATGGCATGGCATGGCATGGCATGGCATGGCATGGCATGGCATGGCATGGCATGGCATGGCATGGTATGGAATGGTATGGTGTGGCACGGCATGGAATGGTATGGTGTGGCACGGCATGGAATGGTATGGCACGGCATGGCATGGTATGGCATGGGAACGGCACGGCATGGCATGGCATGACAATGCAGGGAGAGGGCGGCACTGGAGGAGGTGAAGAGGCAGCAGGGGGCGGAGGAGGTTCTTCTGGTGGACAGCGACGGCAGTGTTCTAGAGGGCAGCACCAGCAACTTCTTTGCGGTGAGTTCCCAGATGCACTTTCGACCCACCCTCACTTTGAGACGTCTCTTGAAACTCGGTTTTGGAGGGTGGCAGAAGCAACTTCCTTGCTGCTCCTTCCCGCTCCCCTCTGCCCCTGGTTATCTCCCTTCCCCGCCCCTGCGTCGCCCCCTTCTCCCTCCCTGCTGCCCCACTTGCGTCTACCCTTCCTCCTCCCCTGCTCCCCTCCTTCTCCGATGCTTAACCCCTGCCCCTCCCCTGCTCGCTTCCTGCTTGCACCAATCATATCGCCCGTGTGTTTGACTGTGTTCGGTGCTGCATGTGCCTCTGTTGCCAATGCACGCAGGTGGAGGCAGGGGGCTTGGCTTGGCAGTGACAGCAGAGGAGGGTATGCTTAATGGCACTATTCGCTCCTCCCCTGCCCCTCCCCTGTTCCTCCCCTGCTTGCACCAATCATATCGCCTGTGTGTTTGACTGTGCGTGATGTTGCATTGCGTGTGTGTGCTGGCATATGGCATGCGTGCAGGTGGAGGCAGGCGGTGTGGTGGTGACAGCAGAGGAGGGCGTGCTCAAAGGCACCATTCGTTCCCTCATCCTCTCCGTCTGCCAGCAGCAAGGTCAGGGACTAGCAAGGGCAGGCAATAGAGCAAGGGCAGGTAATAGAGCAAGGGCAGGCAATAGAGCAAGGGCAGGCAATAGAGCAAGGGCGGGCAATAGAGCAAGGGCGGGCAATAGAGCAAGGGCAGGCGGTGTTAAAAGGTCAGACATTATAGCAAGGTGACGTCCACAACAGTTTTTCCCCCTCTCTCCCTCCCTCTTCCCCTCCATCTCGTACTTCGTGTCTCCCCCTGACCCACTCATCTTGCACCCCGTTCTCCCTCCCCTTCTTGCACACACCGTTCACCCCTCTCCTCCTCCCAGGGGTGCCAGTGCAGCTGAGGGCACCCCAGGTGGGTGAGGCGCACAAGTGGCAGGGGGCGTTCATCAGCAGCACCTCTCGCCTGCTGTTGCCCCTCGATACCATCCTGCTGCCTGCTTCCAAGGCACGTGCATGTGGCAGGGGTGTGGGGCGTGGGGTGTGGGGCGTGGGGTGTGGGGCGTGGGGTGTGTGGCGTGGGGTGTGTGGCGTGGGGTGTGTGGCGTGGGGTGTGTGGCGTGGGGTGTGTGGCGTGGGGTGTGTGGCGTGGGGTGTGTGGCGTGGGGAGTTTGGCGTGGGGCATGGGGTGTGGGGCATGGGGCGTGGGGCATGGGGTGTGGGGCATGGGGCGTGGGGCATGGGGTGTGGGGCATGGGGAGTGGGGCATGGGGCGTGGGGCATGGGGTGTGGGGCCTCGGTGTATGGGGCAGGGGTCATGGAGTATGAAGCATGGGGCAGGGCACAGGAGGCCTCTGGGATGTGGCATGGGGCGTGGGGCATTTTGCATGGGGCGTCAAGCGCATGACATGATGCGTGGGGCATGATGCATGTGGTATTGTGCATCTAACATTGTGCATGCGCTATGGGGCATGTGGTGTGTGGCTGAGGGTTAACATGTCACGGTTGTCATTTAATTGCCATCACATCCCATATCCACCCCCCTGTTGTTCCTCCTTCACAGCAGCATCAGCAGCAAGAGGACTCACCAGCGGAAGCAACTCCTTTGCAAAGTGCTGCGGAGTCAACACGACCAGCCGAACCGTCAAGAGCCTTCACCCCTCTTCACATGTCATCGGACTTTGTGCGGCAGCTGCAGCAGCACGTATCTCTTGTGATCGCTGCTCACTGCACGTGTGTTCTGGAGGGAGAACAGGTGGACGGGGAAGGGGAAGGTGAGAGGAGGGAGTGAGAGGCTGTGGCGTTATAGGAAGTTAAGAAGGAAAGAGACTGGAAAGTTCCGAGGCAATAACGAGATGCTAGAAGGATTATTATCCTGAAGGGTGGAAGGGAACAAATATTGAGGCAAGTATATAAGGATAGAATGTAGTTGTTGGAGACAATTTCTTATGGTGCATGCCCTGCCCTACTGTATAGAGCTTGTGTTGTTCTGCTCTAAGAACATCTTTAAGGATCTATATTGGTTTGGCAAGACTATATTGTTTAATTGCTTTATTACATCGTAGTGTAGTCATTCTGCCTATGTTTGGTGGTGCACCCTTGCTATGATTTGTTCTTTGACTATATCTTATACCTTAAAGCCCAAGACCTGAATTACTCAACGGCAGTCAACTGAGTATTTCTAGGTTCGGCGGGCTGCCAGTTGGAGGTTCGGATGGGTTGAGTGACACGCGAAAAACCAAAACCAGCTTGCGACTGAAAAGGGTAATTACATTCTGGGTAACCAACATTGAGCCCGCTGACGTCGAAAGTCACCTACGTGGCTCGATGGTACCCGTCAGATCATGCGCGCCCCTTCGTGGTACCCATCTTCCCTCCGTGGTACCCATCTTCCCTGCGTGGTACCCATCAACTGTGCGCGAATTCCCTGACTGGTACCGCAACATTTCAACCGAGCTGTACACCGTACAACAAGGGTGTCAATGCGTTTTTCACTATATTGTCTTAACGTTTACAAGCTCAATAGAGTCCGAAGCCCGAAGTGCCACATAATCGGGTCAAATTTTCAAGCGCATTACCTATAATAAAGTGTAGAAGAAAAGCTGAATTTAGGAAAACATTTATTGTGTAGATTTCTTTAGGCTCATAAACATCCACATTATAACGTGCTATAATTTAAATCACCACAGATATATTGCATCAACCGAAACACAAAAATTAACATCCGTGTAACAAACGATCAACTGACACGTAATATATATATTGACTTAAGGTTATTTGATTTTCATTAATGGGTATTGTTTTGTTTCCAGAAACCAACGAATGTACGTATTATTTGTTTATGCTTTTCTATTTAGCTGTGGGGGTACATGCTCAATTTATTTGCATACAACCTTATGAACTTTGTTCAGATTACCAACTGCGCGCTGAGAAACATGGTCGTAAGATTCACGCTACCTATCGCTCAGTGATGTGAGCTTACAAAGGTTCGGAGGTAACGTGAGGATTTTAGAAGGGGAGTTGATTTTTTCTAGGTTGCACTCTATCCAGTGTAAGGCACGTTCAAAGGTATTAATGTTCAAATGTATTAATGTTCAATTGCAGACAGAAAACGTTGGTATAATATAGTGAAAATCGCATTGAAACCCTTGTTGTACGGAATACAGCTCGGTTGAAATGTTGACCCAGAATGTAATCGCATATTATAATGTAATCGCATTAATGCGATTAATCAACCGAGCTGTATTCCGATGTATATTATACCAACGTTTTCTGTCTGCAATTGAACATTAATACATTTGAACATTAATACCTTTGAACGTGCCTTACACTGGATAGAGTGCAACCTAGAAAAAACCAACTCCCCTTCTAAAATCCTCACGTTACCTCCGAACCTTTGTAAGCTCACATCACTGAGCGATAGGTAGCGTGAATCTTACGACCATGTTTCTCAGCGCGCAGTTGGTAATCTGAACAAAGTTAATAAGGTTGTATGCAAATAAATTGAGCATGTACCCCCACAGCTAAATAGAAAAGCATAAACAAATAATACGTACATTCGTTGGTTTCTGGAAACAAAACAATACTCATTAATGAAAATCAAATAACCTTAAGTCAATATATATATTACGTGTCAGTTGATCGTTTGTTACACGGATGTTAATTTTTGTGTTTCGGTTGATGCAATATATCTGTGGTGATTTAAATTATAGCACGTTATAATGTGGATGTTTATGAGCCTAAAGAAATCTACACAATAAATGTTTTCCTAAATTCAGCTTTTCTTCTACACTTTATTATAGGTAATGCGCTTGAAAATTTGACCCGATTATGTGGCACTTCGGGCTTCGGACTCTATTGAGCTTGTAAACGTTAAGACAATATAGTGAAAAACGCATTGACACCCTTGTTGTACGGTGTACAGCTCGGTTGAAATGTTGCGGTACCAGTCAGGGAATTCGCGCACAGTTGATGGGTACCACGCAGGGAAGATGGGTACCACGGAGGGAAGATGGGTACCACGAAGGGGCGCGCATGATCTGACGGGTACCATCGAGCCACGTAGGTGACTTTCGACGTCAGCGGGCTCAATGTTGGTTACCCAGAATGTAATTACCCATAGGGAATTACAGGCACTCGAACAAACATAACAAGTCCTGAGTCCCCTTCAGCGAGGCGCGACCTTAGCCTCTATAAATACGAGGAGCCGTTGGGAGCGAATGTCCGTGTTGACTGTACCGGAAAAGTGCGATTTTTAGGGTGTGGAGGGCAATGGCGTTACTAAACGCCAGGTCGCACGTGAGTTAGCCTAACACATCAAGGCCTGACCTAGCGATTTTCAGCGGTACTCGAAAAGTGTAGGCTAAAACAAGCGCCCTCGACAACGCCCTCAACACATAGGGAACAGGGCGGACGTATCCATCGGTCTGCCCCACATAGTTTTGTTACGCCACCCGTCGGTGCAGCTTAGACTCCCACGCGCTCGAGGCGCTCTCAGCATCAAGCCTCCCGCCCAACCCGGGAAAGTCCCCTCCCCGCCGTTTGCGAGCGCCTGCCTTTCACATAGCGCATGGTGAGAAGCCTCCCGTCGGGCTCATCTCAGCCCCCCGTCGCCCTCATTTTCAGCTTCCCGTCGCCCACATTTCAGCTTCCCGTCGCCCCCATTTCGCGTCCCGTCGCCCTCGTATCCCAAATTTCGAGTCGCCCACACTTCCCGAGTCCGGTCGCCCTCAATTCCCTTCCCGAGAACCCACATTACCGGTCCCGTCGCCCACAAATCCCTTCCCGTCGCCCTCGTTTCCCTTCCCGTCGCCCTCATTACCCTTCCCGTCGCACTAATTTCCCTTACCGTCGCACTCATTTCCCACCCCGTCGCCCTCGTTTCCCTTCCCGTCGCACTAATTTCCCTTCCCGTCGCACTCATTTCCCTTCCCGTCGCCCTCGTTTCCCCTCTCGTCGCCCTCATTTCCCCTCTCGTCGCCCACATTTCCCTTCCCGTCGCCCTCATTTCCCCTCTCATCGCCCACATTTCCCTTCCCGTCGCCCACATTTCCCCTCTCGTCGCCCTCGTTTCCCTCCCCGTCGCCCACATTTCGCTACCTGTCGCTCACAATTCCCTTCATCCTCCCTTCCTCTCATCCGCCCTTCCTCTCGTCCGCCCTTCTCTCACATCCTCTCTCCCTCTCATCCGCCCCTCCTATCGTCCTCATTTCCACTCGTCCTCCCTACCCTTCTTTCGCCACACGCCCTCATCCGCCCTCCCCCTCATCCGCCCTCCCCCTCGTCCGCCCTCCCTCTCATCCACCCTTCTTCTCGTCCTCCCTCCCCCTCATCCGCCCTCCCCCTCAACCGCCCTTCATCTCATCCTCCCTTCTCTCATCCAACCTTCCTCTCATCCCCCCTTCCTCTCATCCTCCTTTCCTCTCATCCTCCTTTCCTCTCATCCGCCCTTCCTCTCATCCGCCCTTCCTCTCATCCGCCCTTCACGCTCTCATCCTCTCTCCTTCTCATCGTCTCTCCCTCTCATCCTCCTTACCCTCGTCCACCCTTCTTCTCGTCCTCCCTCCCCCTCATCCGCCCTCCCCCTCATCCGCCCTTCATCTCATCCTCCATTCCCCTCATCCGCCCTTCATCTCATCCTCTGTTCCCCTCGTCCTCCCCTCCTCTCATCCTCCTTTCCTCTCATCCTCCTTTCCTGTCATCCTCCCATCCCCACATCCGCCCTTCCTCTCATCCGCCCTTCACTCTCATCCTCTCTCCTTCTCATTCTCCCATTCTCTCATACTCCCTTTCTCTCATCCTCCCTTCCTCTCCCCTTCCATTCCACTCGTCCCCCCTTCCTCTCATCCAACCTTTCCTCCCATCCTCCTTTCCTCTCATCCGCCCTTCCTCTCATCCGCCCTTCACGCTCTCATCCTCTCTCCTCCTCATCGTCTCTCCCTCTCATCCTCCTTTCTCTCATCCACCCTTCTTCGCGTCCTCCCTCCCCCTCATCCGCCACCCCCCTCATCCGCCCTTCATCTCATCCTCCCTTCCCCACAACCGCCCTTCATCTCATCCTCTGTTCCCCTCGTCCTCCCTTCCTCTCATCCCCCCCTCCTCTCATCATCCTTTCCTCTCATCCTCCTTTCCTCTCATCCGCCCTTCCTCTCATCCGCCCTTCCTCTCATCCGCCCTTCTCTTTCATCCTCTCTCCTTCTCATTCTCCCTTTCTCTCATACTCCCTTTCTCTCACGCTCCCTTCCGCTCCCCTTCCATTCCTCTCATCCCTCCTTCCTCTCATCCTCCTTTCCTCTCATCCTCCTTTCCTCTCATCCGCCCTTCCTCTCAACCGCCCTTCACGCTCTCATCCTCTCTCCTTCTCATCGTCTCTCCCTCTCATCCTCCTTTCTCTCATCCACCCTTCTTCTCGTCCTCCCTCCCCATCATCCGCCCTCCCCCACAACCGCCCTTCATCTCATCCTCTGTTCCCCTCGTCCTCCCTTCCTCTCATCCCCCCCTACTCTCATCATCCTTTCCTCTCATCCTCCTTTCCTCTCATCCACCCTTCCTCTCATCCACCCTTCCTCTCATCCGCCCTTCCTCCCATCCGCCCTTCCTCTCATCCGCCCTTCTCTCTCATCCGCCCTTCTTCTCATTCTCCCTTTCTCTCATCCTCCCTTCCTCTCCTCTTCCATTCCTCTCATCCCCCCTTCTTCTCGTCCTCCTTCCCTCTCATCCCCCCTTCCTCTCATCCTCCTTTCCTCTCATCATCCTTTCCTCTCATCCTCCTTTCCTCTCATCCGCCCTTCCTCTCATCCGCCCTTCCTCTCATCCGCCCTTCTCTTTCATCCTCTCTCCTTCTCATTCTCCCTTTCTCTCACGCTCCCTTCCGCTCCCCTTCCATTCCTCTCATCCCCCCTTCCTCTCATCCTCCTTTCGACTCATCCGCCCTTCCTCTCGTCCGCCCTTCACGCTCTCATCCTCTCTCCTTCTCATCGTCTCTCCCGCTCATTCGCCCTTCCTCTAGTCCTCCCCTCAACTCGTTTTCCCTCCCCTTCTTCAGCCCCCCCCCCCCCCCCCTCATCCGCCCTCCCTATGCCGCGACTGCCGCCAACATGGACGGCACCCCACCTCCAAGAGAGATGGCAGAGGAGGAGTCACCACAAGCAGAGTCTCCCACAGCTGCCGGGCCATCCCAAGGTGTTTCTTTCGGATCGGGGGAAACACAATTGAGAACTCCAATCGCGTCGCGGGCTGCGCAGCCCCATACGACGCACCTCGCCCCGACCGGCGCACGTCGCAACTTACTTCGTATGTACATAATGTGGCCGTGTTGTGGGGGTCATAGAAAGTAACCGCGTGTTGTCTCTGTTCGTTTCGTGTTTCCATTGACTGATTTAATCTCCGTGAATGAGATACTAGGTGACATGGCACCCTAAACACGCGGAGATTGAGACCGGTTCTGGAGACCCATACGATGGTTCCGGTATGTAACCTATTCCGCCATTTACCCTAAACCAACCTTCCCACAATCCCATTGGTTGTAATGTAACCTCCACTCAATCCCCTCCACGACTCTTGTCACGCGTGTTCGCTTATTTCCACCGCATGGTCTCTGATTTCCTGCACATAACAACTCTCCTCCCTCCCACCTTTCGGTGTAACGTGGTGAAAGTGGTGGTGGTGGCCGAGAGGTTGTGGTGGTGGTGGTGGTGGTAGTGGTGGTGGGGGTGGTGGTGGTGGTAGTGGTGGTGGGGGTGGTGGTGGTGGTGGTGGTGGTGGTAGTGGTGGTGGGGGTGGTGGTGGTGGTAGTGGTGGTGGGGGTGGTGGGGGTGGTGGTGGTGGTGGTGGTGGTAGTGGTGGTGGTGGTGGTGGTGGTGGTAGTGGTGGTGGGGGTGGTGGTGGTGGTGGTGGTGGTGGTGGTAGTGGTGGTGGGGGTGGTGGTGGTGGTGGTGGTGGGGGTGGTGGGGGTGGTGGGGGTGGTGGTGGGAGGTGCAAGAAGATCAAGCAGCTGGAGATTGAGGCCACAGTGGCCGTGTTCTAAGCATCCGCCTACGGCAACACCACTGCTCTCGCTCAGTCCATCTGGTACCACGTCCCCCTTCACTTTTGGACTAAGCTGAGCAGATTATTCCTGCCCCCCCTCCCCTCAATTTCATCAGGTAACACATCACTTCTGCCCTTCTCCCCCAACTAGTTCCACTTGCCAGGGGTTGCTGCGAGCAGGCGTTGTGAAACACCCAAGAGACTTAATCCTTCAGCCCGGTCACCCAAAACGTTACCCTCCCCCACCCCCGTCTCCCCTCTCACCCATTCCCTCTCCCCCTTTTTCCCGTCCCGCCCCCCGCCCCATCCCCTTCCCCTTGTCCAGCTCCCAATACTGGTTCAGTCCTGTTCCCCTCCCTTGCCTGTCCCATCCTCTCTCCTGTCCCACCTTCCTATCCCCCCCTGCATGTCAGCCAACGGAGAGCATGCTGCATATCTGTGAAGAGAGTGGCCAAGACCTCACACGGGAGGTGAGTCATTGCACTGTCTGCTCTGCATTGCTCATGCTGTCCTTAGTGCACGTTCCGCTCGCCGTGGCTGCTCTGTCCGCACCACATGCACTACACTGAGACACACTCCCAAGTGTACTGTCTGGCCTGATACATGCACTCGGCACCACTTTTTGCAAACTTGTTTCCGTAGTACCTGTCTCCACCTCTCTCCACCTGTCTCGACCCTCCCGCCTCTCTCTGTGCTCAGATCCGCAAGGGCAAGGGCAAGCAGCGTTGGACATCAGCCAAGTCACCGTCAGCCCCATTCATCACTGCACCTACACGTGTTCACGTGCAACTCTAAGCGTGTGCTTGCCTCGCACTAATCCCGTGCACGTGAGGATGCCGTTTTTTCACAAGTAGTGTAGGCAAAAGACGCAACACGCTCCCCCATGGCTAGAAGCTGAGAAGTGAAACATGTCCTTCCCCATCAAATAACATACTTGACTGCACACATAGGGCTTCTTCATTGATCTATCCATCATAGCTGGATGGTCATCCATCCACATGTCAAACTATTGCTGACTGTGTAAAAACCCTGAACACATGTACACAGTAAATCGTACCCGATAACCATCCCTCCCTTGCTAACAATCAGTAAATTCCAGACTCCTGCGTGGCCACATTGAAAATTGACCTAGCATCGTTTGACCTCATCCCAAAATCAATCTCGTCAGGGATGCTCCATTCCAGGTTGAACCAGTCCACATCGCCTTGACTACAGGTGAGGAGTGAGGCGCACGTGCGGGGAGGCGTGAGGAGCACGCAAGGTGAGGAGTGAGGCGCACGCACGGGGAGGCGAGAGGAGCTCGCAAGGTGAGGAGAGAGGAGCACACAAGGTGAGGAGAGAGGCGCACGCGCGGGGAGGTGAGAGAAGCAAGCAAGGTGAGGAGAGGAGCACGCACGGGGAGGCGATAGGAGCACGCAAGGCGTGGAGAGAGGCGCACGCGCGGCGCAGCGCGCTAACGCCGAAAGGTGAGGAGAGAGAAGCGCAATGCGGGGAGGCGAGTGGAGCACGCAATGTGAGGCGAGAGGAGGATGCGCGGGGAGGCAAAAGACGCGCGCGCGGGGGGGCGAGAGGAGCACGCGAGGGAGGCGAGTGGAGCACGAGCGGGGACATTGGTGAGAAGCATGCGTGGAGCGGCGAGAGGAGGACGCGCGACGAGGTGAGAGGAGGCCGCGCGGGGAGACAAGAGATTCGCGCGCTATGAAGGCGTTGGGAGCACGCGAGGGAGGCGAAAGTCGCACGCGCGGGATGGTGAGAGGAGGCCGCGCGGGGAGGCAAGAGGAGCGCGCGCGGGGAGGCGATAGGAGCCCGCGCGGGAGGAGAGAAGAGCGCGCGCGGGGTGGCGAGAGGATGCAACTCAGTTTGCTTACAAGAAAGGAGCGCGCGCAGGGAGGAGAAACGTGGGCGTGTGCACGTCGCTTCCCGAGAGTGAAAACGTGTCAGGATAGTGGGGAGTGGTGGAGACTCTCGCGTCACGTAGGAAGTGGGTGGTGGCGGAGTGGTTCACGAAGTGTCGCCAGGTGGCACGGCGACGTTGACGTCGTTGCGATGGGAGGGGATAGGCCCTCGAGGGCGATGGGAGGGCAATGGCGACGGGGACCACGGGGGAAGCGAGGGTGACGGTGCGTGGAGGGGGAGGACGATGTGAGGGGATGGCGAGGTTCTACGTTTGTAACCGAAAGGAGCGACGACTCATACTAGGCGCTTCAAGCCTTTCGAGCAGGGAACGAGAAAAAAGTACTCTCGCGTTGCAACGGGGTTGAAGGAGGGAATCTGCTATGGGCTCTTTGCTTAGAGACTCGAGTAGTAGCCGCACAGCCTGTCCTGAATTACCATTTTCAAGCAAACTGTGCACAGGCAGTTCCCTTCTTCCTTGCGCACAAGGTGGTTGGGACTCTCGCTCATGGTCGTGTACTGATATACGACGCTCATGGTCGTGTACTGATATACGACGCAGTCCTTTTAGGTTGCGACTCCTGTCTGGTAACCATCCTGGCTCGGGAGGTAAACTTTGGGTTCGGAAGGCAAACTGTGCACAGTTTGCGTTTTTTGGTTTGTAATTCAGGTCTTGGGCTTTAATCTCTTAATGAAACCATCTTCTCCAATTTCCCTCTCGCTACTCTTGATACTTGCCTAGGCTGTTCCTAAACCTAACTCCTAGGCAATTTTAACATGATTTCAGAGCGGGCTCGTTCCTAGAGCCTTCTCCCCTTTGGGCCCACCGTTAGCTTCCGCTAAATGCGCCACTCTGCTGCACGTCGCGCGCCCCGGGCGCGCGTCGGTTTTCTTCCCGTCGCGCGTCGGTTTTCTGCCCGTCGCGCGCCCCGGGCGCGTCGATTTTCTGCCCTGGCGTAATACGGCGTCTGCTCCAGCGCCAGGCGCATGGCCTCGCTGGGTGTAGTCGGAGTCGCAGGACAGCGCGATCCAGTGTAATCTGCCACTGTCAAACGAGTAGAAGAGGTTCGACGGTGACCCACTGGCAGCAGCAGGCACATGTACACCACACCAACATTCTAGTACAGAGAAACCAGCAGCACACCTGGAGCCAATTGGATTGGTACTGCTGAGGGGGCTCCTGGGAGCAGCCAGAGAGGATATTTATCGTCACAAGGAGGCTCGCACAGAGAGACTAGCAGCACACATGCAGCCAATTGCATTGAGCGGATCCCTGGGAGGAGTCCAAATAACACGAGAGCACGAGAGTGTCAACCAGTGGATGCTGCCACTGTCACATGAGTCGTGGAGGGTTGACGACGACCCGCTGGCAGCAGAAAGAGCACAGAGGGAGTAGCATGGCATGCTGGCAGGCACAGAGGGCGACCCACTAGCAGCATACCTGCAGCCAGTTGTACTGCGCTGATCCCTGGGAATAGTCCGAGTAGCAGGAGAGCACCACCCAGTGAATGCTGCCGCTGTCAAACGAGTAGAAGAGGTTCGAAGACGACCCGCTGGCAGCAGCAGGCATGGGCCAGCGCGCGTTGTACGCCTTGAAGGGGTTCGAGCTCGGCGCGCCTTCATCTGCCTCGTCCTCGTGGTTCCCCGCGCCTGTCATCCAGGGTCGGAGGGACGCCGCCGGCTGGATGAGGGACTGCCAGGCGGGTGTGAGTAATCAGCTGCCGCCCCTCCTCCTCTCTCTCCCATTGCCGCACATGCCGCTGTGAGGGGGGAGGGTGTGGGGGAGATGAGGGAGTGGCGGTAGGGATGCCGAGGGGCGTGAAAGGGAGTTTTGGGAAAATGGGGGAGGTTGAAGGGGGGTGGCCGTCGTGAAGCCAGCAGCTCCAGTCGCCCGTGAGCCCGTTGCTCCAGTCGCCCGTGAGCCCGTTGCTCTAGTCGCCCGTGAGTCAGTTGCTGCAGCCGCTCATCTAGCCACGGAGCTAGTTACTCCAATTGCCCGTGTGCTAGTTGCTCCAGTTGCCAGTGTGCCAGTTGCGCCAGTTGTCCGTGTGCCAGCAGCTTCAGCCGTCACCCACCACCTCCTCTCCTCTCATGGTCCCTCCTCCTCGTCACTTGCCCTCTCCTTCTTCCGTTGCGTCTGGTGTACCCCTTCAGGGGGCATTGCTATACTACCTGCAAACACTACCTGGGGGCGTGTCAAGTAATATTTGTCGAAACAGCAGGCTAAAACGATAAACACGAAAGAGGGCTTTTCACTAGCATGCAGTTGAGTACATATAGCAAACCCTAGTTCGGGCTGTACTCGCTATAGAGTACCCCACTGCAGGCTACACAAACATCACATTCTGACACACCCCCATAGTCAAAGTGGGGTACAAACAACACAACAAGCAGGCAGAGCAGTAGTTCACAATTATAAGTAAAGCTAGAGGCTATCACAGAGGGCAAGTGGGGAGGAGGAGAAACTGTGGGGGCGAGAAGATGGGAGGTGACGGCTGAAGCTGCAGACACACGGGCAGCAAGAGTGCGCAGCACTGTCGCTACCAGGCTAAACCCGGACTACACGGCGACAGACGCAGCTGGCTCACTGTGCTCCCAGGAGTGCTCACACTGTAGCTACCGGGCGCAGAGCCCCGGACTACTCAGGCCACAGGGGGTCGTGGCTCTCTGGACTACCAGGAGTGCTCACACTGTGGCTACCGGGCGCAGAGCCCCGGACTACTCAGGCCACAGGGGGTCGTTGTCAGAGTTATATGACATAGCTACTGTAGGCTATAGTGGGGTAGCACATATGGGGTACAGTTGCCTAGGGTTTGCCTTTTTGTACCCAACTTTCACTTAGTCATTTCATTCCTGTTTTCTTGATTCACATGGTATAGAGCGGGTTCCTACATGGGACCGTTCCTTCCTAAGGGCCCACCATAAGATTTTTTTTTTTAGCTGCCCGCGCACATTGCGCCCTGCCCTAAATTTTTTTTTTTTTAGCGGCCCCTACGCTGCCCCTACGCGGCCCCTACGCCGCCTCTAACGCGCCCCCTATGCGGCCCCTGGCGACGCCCTGACGAGGCCCCTGCCGGCGCCCTATCGCGGCCCCTGACGCGCCCCCTGGTGGCGCCCTGACGCGGCCCTGACGCGGCCTGACGCGGCCCCTGGCGGCGCCCTGACGCGGCCCCTGCCGCGGCCCTGACGCGGCCCTGCCGCGGCCCCTGACGCGGCCCTGACGCGGCCTGCCGCGGCCCCTGCCGCGGCCCTGAAGCGGCCCCTGACGCGGCCCTGACGCGGCTCTGCCGCGGCCCTGACGCGGCCCTGACGCGGCCCTGCCGCGGCCCCTGGCGGCGCCCTGACGCGGCCCCCCTGACGCGGCGCCCTGACGCGGCCCCTGCCGCGGCCCTGACGCGGCCCTGCCGCGGCCCCTGACGCGGCCCTGACGCGGCCTGCTGCGGCCCCTGCCGCGGCCCTGAAGCGGCCCCTGACGCGGCCCTGACGCGGCTCTGCCGCGGCCCTGACGCGGCCCTGACGCGGCCCCTGACGCGGCCCCTGCCGCGGCCCCTTACGCGGCCCTGACGCGGCCCTGCCGCGGCCCCTGGCGGCGCCCTGACGCGGCCCCTGACGCGGCGCCCTGACGCGGCCCTGCCGCGGCCCCTGACGCGGCCCCTGCCGCGGCCCCTGACGCGGCCCCTGTCGCGGCCCCTGACGCGGCCCCTGTCGCGGCCCCTGACGCGGCCCCACCACCTACCTTTCCGGCCACGCCGCCTCCTCTCAGCGGCCCCGCCGCCTCCTCCCAGCGGCCCCGGACGCCGCCCTCTCAGCGGCCCCGCCGAGCCGCCCAGCAGCCTAGCCGCCCAGCAGCTAAGCCACCGAGCCGCCCAGCAGCCGAGCCGCCGAGCCGCCCAGCAGCCGAGCCGCCCAGCAGCAGAGCCGCCGAGCCGCCCAGCAGCCGAGCCGCTGAGCCGCCCAGCCGCCGAGCCGCCCAGCAGCCGAGCCGCCCAGCAGCCGAGTCGCCGAGCCGCCCTGCAGCCGAGCCGCCCGAGCCGCCCTGTCCGGTAAGAGCAGCGCCTCTCTCACAGCACTGCCCTCACCCCACTGTTTGCGCTGCTAGTCTACTGCTGTCATGGCTACCCCTAGTGTCCTCGCTTTTGACGCTGAGGGTCGGGCCATTGACTTTGACGTCTGGATAGATGACCTGCAGCTTTTCTTACAGTGCGATAGGGCAGACGGCCTCTCCCTCTTTGACCTCACTTCTGGTGCCTCTCCTGCCCCCGCCACTGATGCTGACGCAACTGTTCGCTGTCAGAACATTATATAGCTTATGCTGTTGTGTAGGCTATAGTGGGGTATCCCATAGGGGGTACAACCCAATTAGGGTTTTACATATGTACTCACCTCATTCATAGTTCATTCACTCTCGTTCTTCATTCTTCTCATGGTATCGAGCAGGTTCCCTCGTGGGAACTGTTCCTAGGGCCCACCGTTTTTTTTCCTGCCCGGAGCGCACTCTGCCCCTACCCGAGTCGCGCTCCCCTCTCTCTTGGCCCCTAGTGGCCCCTTTAGCCGCCCGTCACGGCCCTTAGACGCCCGCGCGCCGCCCGTCCCGGCCCCTTAGACGCCCGCGCGCCGCCCGTCAAGGCCCCCTAGACGCCCGTGCGCCACCCGGCCCGGCCCCTAGACGCCCGCGCGCCGCCCGTCCCGGCCCCTAGACGCCCGCGCGCCGCCCGTCCCGGCCCCTAGACGCCCGCGCGCCGCCCGTCCCGACCCCTAGACGCCCGCGCGCCGCCTGTCCCGGCCCCTAGACGCCCGCGCGCCGCCCGTCCCGGCCCCTAGACGCCCGCGCGCCGCCCGTCCCGGCCCCTCGACGCCTGCGCGCCGCCCGTCCCGGCCCCTCGACGCCCGCGCGCCGCCCGTCCCGGCCCCTCGCCGCCCGTGAGCCGCCCGTCCCGGCCCCTAGACGCCCGCGCGCCGCCCGTCCCGGCCCCTAGACGCCCGCGCGCCGCCCGTCCCGCCCCCTAGACGCCCGCGCGCCGCCCGTCCCGGCCCCTCGACGCCCACGCGCCGCCCGTCCCGGCCCCTAGACGCCCGCGCGCCACCCGGCCCGACCCCTAGACGCCCGCGCGCCGCCCGTCCCGGCCCCTCGACGCCCGCGCGCCGCCCGTCCCGGCCCCTCGACGCCCGCGCGCCGCCCGTCCCGGCCCCACGCCGCCCGTGCGCCGCCCGTCCCAGCCGCGCGCCACCGTCTCGGTCCCCACGCCGCCTGTGCCGCTGAGGAGCTGAGCCGCCCGAGCCGCCCGAGCCGCCCGCACCACCCGAGCAGCCCGAGCCGTGCTGCCCCTCAGCAGCACAACCGAGCCGCCCGACAGCAGAGCAGCCGAGCCGCCCAGCAGCCGAGCCGCTCAACAGCCGAGCCGCCCAGCAGCCGAGCCGCCCAGCAGCCGTGCCGCCCAGCAGCGGAGCCGCCGAGCCGCCGAGCCGCCCGACAGCCGAGCCGCCGAGCCGCCGCGCCGCCCTCCTTCCGGGCCGCCCGACCTGTCCAGTCTGGTGAGCACAGCGCCCTTTCACTGCACTGCCCTCACCCTACTGTTTGCGCTGCCAGTCGTCTAGGGTCATGGCTACCCCTAGTGTTCTAGTCTTTGACGCTGAGGGTCGGGCCATTGACTTTGAGGTCTGGGTGGATGACCTGCAGCTGTTCTTACAGTGCGATAGGGCAGATGGTCTCTCTCTCTTTGACCTCACCTCTGGCGCCTCCACTGCCCCTGCTGCTGACGCCGACGCCACTGTTCGCTCCCAGTGGGCCACGCGCGACGCTGCTGCACGTCTTGCTGTGCGTCGCCACCTCCCTACCTCCGAGCGTGCACACTTTAGTCAGTACAAGAGTGCTCAGACCTTGTACGACGCTGTAGTTGCGCGCTACTCCTCCCCTGCCACTGCTGCACTGAGTCGTCTCATGCTACCGTACCTCTTTCCTGACCTTGCTGCCTTTCCCACAGTCGCTGACCTCATTACGCACCTCCGCACTAGTGACACTCGCTACCGCGCTGCACTCCCTGCTGACTTCTGCGCCAAGAACCCCCCCCCCATGTACATCACTCTTTACTACATAGTCACTCGCCTTCCTGACTCCCTTCGCGTAGTCAGGGACCACTTTCTCTCTGTCTGTCCCACCACTCTCACTGTTGACCTCCTCGAGAAGTCCCTCCTAGCGGCCGAGAAGAGCATAGTCGCTGTAGGGGCCTCTCGTGGTGACCCGCGCACCCCCATCTTTGAGGGGTGTTCCCCCTCCCCCCTTCTGCCCTCTGTTGCCTCTGCTGCTGCGGCCGACCTCCTTGGTCTTGAGTCGGTCGGTGTGGCGTCTGCCCCTAGTGGGAGACGCCGCTCTGGCAAGGGCAAGGGGGGCAAGGGCGCTGGAGGAGCGAGCGGGGGCGGTGGAGGTGGAGGTGGCGGCAGTGGGGGGAGTGGGGGTGGCGGTGGGAGTGGAGGTGGGGGTGGAGGAGTCGGTGGCGGCAGTGGAGGCGGAGGTGTCGGCGGCGGTGGCAGTGGGAGCGGGGGTGGCGGAGGTGGCGGCGGCGGAGGCGGAGGTGGAGGCGGCGGCAGTAGCGGAGGCGGCGGAGGCGGAGGAGGCGGCGGGGGTGGAGGTGGTGCTGGTCGCGGGTCTTCGCAGAGGAGTGGCTCCGGTGGTGGCTCGCGCCAGCAGCAGCAGCGTGGTCGTGACACCTTGTCCCCTCAGCAGCTTCGTGAGTGGTACACTGCGCGTCAGCGAGGTGGGGGTTTTGGTCCGTGCTCCTACGTTTTGCGCACCGGCGACCGTGCGGGTGAGCAGTGTGGGGGTCCCCACCCCACTCAGCGCTGCTTTGGCCGCCTGACGGACGCGTGGCGTCACCAGTTCCCGGAGGCCTCAGAGATCCCTCGTTGGGGTGACCTGTCCAGGGCGGGTGTTGCCATCTATGATCTTGACTTTGATGCTATTCTCTCTGCCATGTATGCTGTGTCTATTAGTGATGAGGGTGACTGTTACCGGTGTTTCCCGCCCGATCCGGGTATTGAGACTGCTGCTCTAGGTCCTGGTGAGGCTGCTGCCCTAGGTGCTTGCGACGCTGCTGCCCTAGGTGCTCGTGTGTCTGCGTCCTCAGGTACTGGTGAGTCTGCGCTCTCAGGTACTACGTCGGCTTCGGCCTCCCTCACCTTCACCCTTGACTCTGGGGCGTCTCGCTCCTTCTTTAGGGACCGCACCACACTCACACCGCTGAGTCGACCGGTTGCAGTGTCTCTGGCTGACCCCTCTGGGGGTCCTGTCCTGTCTCGCTTCTCCACAGTCCTCCCGTGTCCGGCGGCTCCCTCTGGCACCCTGTCTGGTCTCTACCTCCCCTCGTTCTCTACGAACCTGGTGAGTGGTGCTGACCTACAGGATGCGGGTGTACACCAGTTCACTCCTGCGCGTCAGCGGGTGACGCACTGTACAGAGGCTCGCACAGGCCGACACCTGGCTACGTTTACCCGTCAGCCGGGGTCGAGCCTGTACACACTGACCACTGCGTCTCCTCCCGTTACTGAGTCTGGTAGAGTCGCTTCGTCGGGTCAGGTGTTTGCTGCTGCGTCCAGGTCTGGTCCTGAGTCTGCCCCCTGTTCTTGTCGTCTCCTGTCTCACGAGACTCTTCTCTGGCACCACCGTCTTGGTCACCCCTCTCTGCTTCGGCTCAGAGGCATGGCCTCCCGTCTTCTAGTGTCTGGTCTTCCCCGGTCCCTCCCTCCCCTTCCTCAGGGCCCTGGCCCTACCTGTGTCCCCTGTGTCGAGGGGCGCCAGCGTGCTGCCCCTCACTCCTCCCTGTTTCCTCCGACAGAGGCCCCGTTGCAGACGCTCCACATGGACGTGTGGGGCCCAGCCCGCGTCCGTGGGCAGGGTCACGAGCGCTACTTCCTGCTCGTTGTTGACGACTACTCGCGTTACACCGCAGTCTTCCCCTTGCGCGGCAAGGGTGATGTCACTGAGGTGCTGATCGACTGGATCCGCGCAGCTCGTCTCCAGCTCAGGCAGAGCTTTGGCTCCGACTTTCCTGTTCTGCGTCTGCACTCGGACAGAGGCGGAGAGTTCTCCTCTGGCCTTCTGCGAGCCTACTGTCGTGCACGAGGCATCCGTCAGACCTTCACGCTCCCGGACTCTCCGCAGCAAAATGGGATTGCTGAGCGCCGCATTGGCATGGTCATGGACGTCGCTCGTACGTCTATGATGCATGCGGCTGCCCCCCATTTTCTGTGGCCGTTTGCGGTGAGGTACGCGGCACGTCAGATCAACCTTCACCCCAGGGTCTCCAGGCCGGAGACCTCCCCAGCCTTGCTGTGGACCCGGAAGGTGGGCGATGCGTCGGCGTTCCGGGTCTGGGGATCTCGGGCGTTTGTCCGCGACTTGTCTGCGGACAAACTGTCCCCTCGTGCTGCTCCTTGCGTCTTCCTGGGGTTCCCCCCAGACGCGCCTGGGTGGCAGTTCTACCACCCCACCTCTCGCCGTGTTCTGTCCTCTCAGGACGTCACGTTGGACGAGTCGGTACCCTACTACCGCCTCTTCCCCTACCGCACTCCGTCCCCCCCCCCGCCCCCGCTCTTCCTTGTACCAGGTCCCCCCCCGGTAGACCCCCTCCCCCCTCAGGGTCCTGCCCCTTCAGGTGTGTCCCAGGTAGACGCAGTCGAGCCTGTCGAGGTCACTGGTGACTCTGGTGCTGCTGGGGGTGCTGAGCCTGGGGGTGCTGGGCCTGGGGATGCTGGGCCTGGGGGTGCTGAGCCTGGGGGTGCTGAGTCTGGGGGTGCTGAGCCTGGGGGTACTGAGCCTGGGGGTGCTGAGCCTGGGGGTGCTGAGCCTGGGGGTTCTGAGTGTGGGGGTGCTACGCCTGGGGGTGCTTTGCCTGGGGGTGCTGGACCTGGGAGTGCTGCGCCTGGAGGTCCTCCGCCTCGAGTTTCTACGCGTGCTTTGTCTCGCCGGGAGCCACTCTCTCCACAGGAGCTGCGCGAGTGGTTTGCCCGGCGCTGGAGCCGTGCTGCTGGTGCTGGAGGTTCATCGGCTACTGAGGGTGCTGCTGTTGCAGGTCCCGGAGGTGCTCGTACTGGGAGTACTGGAGCTGCTGGGCCTGCGGGTTCGACTGGAGCTGGTGCTGCTGAGGGTGTTGGAGCTGAGACTACCATTGGCGGTCCTGCTGGGGATGCTCCTGGTGTTGCTCGAGGTTCTGGAGCTACTGGAGGTGCTGCTGGAGCGGGTGCTCCTGCTGGGGGTACTGGTGCTGTCCCTGCTGTTTCTGGCGTAGCTACGCGGCCTCGACCGTACTTCGTTCCACTCCTGCAGCAGGTTCTTGGTCTTCCGCCCTCTCCTGGTCCTCCTCCTCTCTTGGAGGGTCCACAGCCTGTCCCGTCGCGGTCACTGCTACAGCCTACCTCCCCTTTACCTGCTCCTTCTCCCTACACTGGTCCTACTGGAGGTCTTACTGAGCGTCGTGAGCCTGCGTCTCGCCCTGCGTCGCCTGTCCGTGCTGCTCGCGCTAGTGGTCGTGGTTCGCGTCAGCGTCCTCCTCCTGTCCCTGGCACGCACAGGATGTCTCTGCGTCCGTCTACTGCTCCTCTGCGTGCCCCTTTGCCTTCTCCTCCTGAGTCCTCTCTTCCTGCTCTTCCCGACCCTGCGTCGGACTCTCTTCGTGCTGCCAGTCCTACTGTCACACGTCTCCTTGCTACTGTTGTCACTGACCCTTCCTTTGAGTCCACTGCTGCGTCTGCCCTAGTTACTGAGCTCGTCGACTTTGCTGCTCGCTGTCGTCTAGACTACGCTGCTAGTCTTGTTGCTGAGTCTGTCTGTCCTCCGTCCGTCGGGGGTGAGTGTGCCCTTGGCACGGACGTCCTTGAGGACAGGCAGGAGGAGTTCCAGTGTCTGGCAGCTACTTCACCTCATCTCGTGTCCGTACTGCTTACCCCTGAGGGAGACCCGGATGCACTTGACATCCCGACTCCGCGCTCTTACGCGGAGGCGATAGAGGGTCCCTACTCCTCTCAGTGGCAGGCAGCTATGGATGCAGAGATGGCTTCCTGGAAGTCCACAGGCACCTACGTTGACGCTGTCCCCCCTCTTGGGGCGAACATCGTCAGTGGCATGTGGATCTTCAGGGTGAAGCGGCCGCCGGGTTCTCCGCCTGTCTTCAAGGCACGTTACGTGGCTCGTGGCTTCAGTCAGCGACAGGGAGTTGACTACTTTCAGACCTTCTCCCCCACCCCGAAGATGACCACTCTTCGGGTGCTGCTACACGTTGCTGCTCACCGTGACTACGAGCTGCACTCTCTCGACTTCAGCACTGCTTTCTTGCAGGGCAGCCTGCACGAGGAGATCTGGCTGCGCCGCCCACTTGGCTTCACTGGGTCTTTCCCTCCTGGTACCCAGTGGAGTCTCCGGCGTCCAGTCTACGGTCTCCGCCAGGCGCCACGTGAGTGGCACGACACACTGAGGACTACGCTTGCGGCTCTTGGGTTTGCTCCTTCTACTGCCGACCCGTCGCTGTTTCTACGCACCGACACCTCTCTGCCGCCGTTCTACATCCTCGTGTACGTCGACGACTTGGTCTTTGCCACAGCTGACACTGCTGGACTCGCCCACGTGAAGTCCGAGCTGCAGAAGAGACACACGTGCACAGACCTGGGTGAACTGCGCAGCTACCTTGGCTTGCAGATCACCCGGGACAGAGCACGCCGCACCATTACCCTGACTCAGTCACACATGGTGCAGCAGGTCCTTCAGCGCTTCGGCTTCACGTACTCCTCGCCTCAGGCCACTCCTCTGCCTACTCGCCACTCACTCTCAGCTCTGCCTTCGGATGAGTCAGTAGAGTCGAGTGGCCCGTATCCAGAGCTTGTTGGCTGCCTCATGTACCTGATGACCTGCACACGACCTGACCTTGCATACCCTCTTAGCATTCTTGCACGCTATGTTGCTCCTGGGAGACACCGACCAGAGCACATGGCTGCAGCGAAGAGGGTGTTGCGATACTTGTGCAGTACGTCGGGCATGGGACTAGTGCTTGGAGGGCGGAGTCCAGTGGTCCTCACTGGGCACGCGGACGCTTCTTGGGCTGACGACCAGGCTACGCAGCGGTCGTCGCAGGGTTACACCTTCAGTCTTGGTTCCGGCTCTGTCTCGTGGCGAGCTACTCGCTCGTCCTCTGTTCTCGGCTCCAGTTGTGAGGCTGAGATCTACGCCGGGGCCATGGCTGCACAGGAGCTTCGCTGGCTCACCTACCTGCTGACTGACCTTGGAGAGCCGCCTCGTTCTCCTCCAGTGCTGTACGTAGACAACAAGGCCATGCTGGCCTTGTGTCGAGAGCAGCGCTTGGAGCACAGAACGAAGCACATTGCTCTCCGTTACTTTCTTGCTCGTGAGCTGCAGCAGCGTGGTCAGTTGCGACTTGCGTACGTGGCCTCTCAGGCCAACACTGCTGATGTGTTCACCAAGGCACTTGCGCCTTGTGACCATCAGCGCTTCTGCACTCAGCTGGGTCTTGTACCTGTCTTGCCTCACTTGCTCTCCTCTTGACCTTACTTGTACTGTCACATATATATACCTGCTCTTGCTTGTCTAGCTCTATATATATATGTGTACTCCTGCATGTGAACTGGCCTTGTGGCCTTGTCGTTGTGCTCGGACTGTGTGGTGACGTTGTGATCCACCCTGAGCTTGCTCTGCTTTGCTTGACTGGTCTTGTGACCCCTTGTTCTCCCCCACTTTGCCTATGGGGGTGTGTCAGAACATTATATAGCTTATGCTGTTGTGTAGGCTATAGTGGGGTATCCCATAGGGGGTACAACCCAATTAGGGTTTTACATATGTACTCACCTCATTCATAGTTCATTCACTCTCGTTCTTCATTCTTCTCATTCGCTCCCAGTGGGCCACGCGCGATGCTGCTGCACGTCTTGCTGTGCGTCGCCACCTGCCTACCTCTGAGCGTGCGCACTTTAGCCAGTACAAGAGTGCTCAGACCTTGTACGACGCTGTAGTTGCACGCTACTCCTCCCCTGCCACTGCTGCACTGAGTCGCCTCATGCTACCGTACCTCTTCCCTGACCTTGCTGCCTTTCCCACAGTCGCTGACCTCATTACGCACCTACGCACTAGTGACACTCGCTACCGCGCTGCGCTTCCTGCTGAGTTCTGCGCCAAGAACCCCCCCCCCCATGTACATCACCCTCTACTACATAGTCACCCGGCTCCCTGACTCCCTTCGCGTAGTCAGGGACCACTTCCTCTCAGTTTGCCCCACCACTCTCACCGTTGACCTCCTCGAGAAGTCCCTCCTAGCAGCAGAGAAGAGCATAGTAGCTGTAGGAGCCTCTCGTAGTGACCCTCGCACCCCCATCTTTGAGGGGTGTTCCCCCTCCCCCCTTTTGCCCTCTGTTGCCTCTGCTGCTGCGGCCGACCTCGTTGGGCTTGAGTCGGTCGGTGCGGCGTCTACCCCTAGCGGGAGACGCCGCCCTGGCAAGGGCAAGGGGGGCAGGGGCGCTGGAGGAGCTAGCGGGGGCGGTGGAGGCGGCAGTGGAGGCGGTGGAGGAGGTGGGGGTGGCGGTGGGGGTGGTGGCGGGGGTGGAGGTGTCGGTGGCGGCAGTGGAGGCGGAGGCGGCAGCGGCAGTGGCGGAGGGAGCGGAGGTGGCGGCGGTGGAGGAGGAGGCGGCGGAGGAGGTGGAGCTGGTCGGGGTGGCGCTGCGCAGAGGGTCGGCTCCGGTGGTGGTCAGCGCCAGCAGCAGCAGCAGCACCAGCAGCGCACTCGTGACATCCCCTCCCCTCAGCAGCTCCGTGAGTGGTACACTGCACGCCAGAGGGGTGGGGGTACTGGTCCGTGCACCTACGTCCTCCGCACCGGCGACCGCGCGGGTGAGCAGTGCGGGGGTGTGCACTCCACCGAGCGCTGCTTTGGCCGCCTGACGGACGCTTGGCGTCACCAGTTCCCTGAGGCCACTGAGATCCCCCGCTGGGGTGAGCTGTCTAGGGCGGGTGTGGCTGTCTTTGACCTTGACTTTGATGCTATTCTTGCTGCCATGTATACTGTGACTATTAGTGATGAGGGTGACTGTTACCGGTGTTTTCCGCCCGACCCGGGCATTGAGCCTGCTGCTCTAGGTACTGGTGAGGCTGCTGCTCTAGGTGCTAGCGAGGCTGCTGCTCTAGGTGCGTCTGCTCCCTCAGGTGCTGGTGAGTCTGCTCTCTCAGGTTCTGCGTCGGCTTCGGCCTCCCACACCTTCACCCTTGACTCGGGGGCTTCTCGCTCCTTCTTTCGAGACCGCACCACACTCACGCCGCTTAGCCGGCCAGTTGCAGTCTCTCTGGCAGACCCCTCTGGGGGTCCTGTCCTTGCTCACTTCTCCACTGTCCTCCCGTGTCCGGCGGCCCCCTCTGGCACCCTGTCTGGTCTTTACCTTCCCTCGTTCTCTACGAACTTGGTGAGTGGTGCTGACCTACAGGATGCGGGGGTTCACCAGTTCACTCCTGCGAGTCGGCGGGTGACCCACTGCACGGACGCTCGGACAGGCCGACACCTGGCCACGTTTACCCGTCGGCCGGGGTCGAGCCTGTACACCCTGACCACTGCGTCTCCTCCAGTCACTGCGTCTGGTCAGGTAGCTGCGTCGGGTCAGGTGTTTGCTGCAGCGTCCAGGTCTGGTCCTGAGTCTGCCCCCTGTTCGTGTCGCCTCCTGTCTCACGAGACTCTCCTCTGGCACCACCGCCTTGGTCACCCCTCCCTGCTTCGTCTCCGAAGCATGGCCTCCCGTGTCCTTGTCTCTGGTCTTCCCCGGTCCCTCCCTCCCCTTCCTCCGGGGCCTGGCCCTACCTGCGTCCCCTGTGTCGAGGGGCGGCAGCGGGCTGCCCCTCACTCCTCCCAGTTTCCTCCGACAGAGGCCCCGCTGCAGACGCTTCACATGGACGTGTGGGGCCCGGCCCGCGTCCGTGGACAGGGTCACGAGCGCTACTTCCTGCTGGTGGTTGACGACTACTCGCGTTACACCACAGTCTTCCCCTTGCGCAGCAAGGGTGATGTCACTGAGGTGTTGATCGCCTGGATCCGCGCAGCTCGTCTCCAGCTCAGGCAGAGCTTCGGCTCGGACTTTCCTGTTCAGCGTCTGCATTCTGACAGAGGTGGAGAGTTCTCCTCTGGCCTTCTGCGAGCCTACTGTCGTGCACGAGGCATCCGCCAGACCTTCACGCTTCCGGACTCTCCACAGCAAAATGGGATTGCTGAGCGCCGCATTGGCATGGTCATGGACGTCGCCCGTACGTCCATGATGCATGCGGCTGCCCCCCATTTTCTGTGGCCGTTTGCGGTTCGGTACGCGGCGCATCAGATCAACCTTCACCCCAGGGTCTCCATGCCGGAGACCTCCCCAGCTTTGCTGTGGACGGGGAAGGTTGGCGATGTGTCTGCGTTCCGTGTCTGGGGATCTCGGGCGTTTGTCCGCGACTTGTCTGCGGACAAGCTGTCCCCTCGTGCTGCTCCTTGCGTCTTCCTTGGCTTCCCCCCTGACGCGCCAGGGTGGCAGTTCTACCACCCCACCTCTCGCCGTGTCCTGTCCTCCCAGGACGTCACGTTTGACGAGTCGGTCCCCTATTACCGCCTCTTCCCCTACCGCACTCCGTCCCTCCCCCCGCCCCGCTCTTCCTTGTCCCAGGTCCCCCCCCGGTAGACCCCCTCCCCCCTCAGGGTCCTGCCCCTTCAGGTGTGTCCCAGGTAGACGCAGTCGAGCCTGTCGAGGTTACTGGTGACTCTGGTGCTGCTGAGGGTGCTGAGCCTGGGGGTGCTGACTCTGGGGGTGCTGAGCGTGTGGGTGCTACGCCTGGGGGTGCTGAGCCTGAGGGTGCTACTACTGGGGGTGCTGAGCCTGAGGGTGCTGAGCCTGGGGGTGCTACTACTGGGGGTGCTGAGCCTGGGGGTGCTGAGCCTGGGAGTGCTACGCCTGGGGGTGCTACGCCTGGAGCTGCTGAGCCTGGGGGTGCGGAGCCTGAGGGAGCTGGGCCTGCTCGTGTGGCGTCTGGCGGTGCTGAGCCTGGAGGTTCTCCGGGTGCTTCGTCTCGGCGGGAGCCACTCTCTCCACAGGAGCTGCGCGAGTGGTTTGCCCGGCGCTGGAGGCGTGCTGCTGGAGCTGGAGGTTCTTCGGCTGCTGAGGGTGCTGGTGCCGCGGGTCCCGAAGGTGCTCGTACTGGGAGTACTGGAGCTGCTGGGGCTGCGGGTACGACTGGAGCTGGAGCTGCTGAGGGTGTTGGCGCTGAGGCTACTGCTGTCGGTCCTGGAGGCGGTCCTGCTGGGGGTGCTGGAGCTGGAGGTACTGCTGGCGCTGGTGCTGCCGCTGGGGGTACTGGTGCTGTCCCTGCTGTGTCTGGAGTCGCCACACGGCCTAGGCCGTACTTCGTTCCGCTCCTTCAGCAGGTTCTTGGTCTCCCGCCTTCTACTGGTCCTCCTCCTCCCTTAGAGTGTCCGCAGCCTGTCCCGTCACAGTTACAGTTACAGCCGGCCTCCCCACTGCCCGCTCCTTCTCCCTACACTGGTCCTACTGGAGGTCTTGCTGAGCGTCGTGAGCCTGCGTCTCGCCCTGCGTCGCCTGTCCGTGCTGCTCGCACTAGTGCTCGTGGTTCGCGTCAGCGTCCTCCTCCTGTCCCTGGCACGCACCGGATGTCTCTGCGTCCGTCCACTGCTCCTCTGCGTGCCCCTTTGCCTTCTCCTCCTGAGTCCTCTCTTCCTGCTCTTCCTGACCCGGAGTCGGACTCTCTTCGTGCTGCCAGTCCTACTGTCACGCGTCTCCTTGCTACTGTTGTCACTGACCCTTCCTTTGAGTCCACTGCTGCGTCTGCCCTAGTTACTGAGCTCGTCGACTTTGCTGCTCGCTGTCGTCTAGACTACGCTGCTAGTCTTGTTGCTGAGTCTGAGTCTGTCTGTCCTCCGTCCGTCGGGGGTGAGTGTGCCCTTGGCACGGACGTCCTTGAGGACAGGCAGGAGGAGTTCCAGTGTTTGGCTGCTGCTTCACCTCATCTCGTGTCCGTACTGCTTACCCCTGAGGGAGACCCGGATGCACTTGACATCCCGACTCCGCGCTCTTACGCGGAGGCGATAGAGGGTCCCTACTCCTCTCAGTGGCAGGCAGCTATGGACGCAGAGATGGCTTCCTGGAAGTCCACAGGCACCTACGTTGACGAGGTTCCCCCGCCTGGGGCGAACATCGTCAGTGGCATGTGGATTTTCAGGGTGAAGCGGCCGCCGGGTTCTCCGCCTGTCTTCAAGGCGCGTTACGTGGCTCGTGGCTTCAGTCAGCGGCAGGGAGTTGACTACTTTCAGAGCTTCTCTCCCACCCCGAAGATGACCACTCTTCGGGTACTGCTGCACATAGCTGCTCACCGCGACTACGAGCTGCACTCTCTTGACTTCAGCACTGCTTTCTTGCAGGGCAGCCTGCACGAGGAGATCTGGCTGCGTCGCCCACCTGGCTTCACTGGGTCTTTTCCTCCTGGCACCCAGTGGAGCCTCCGGCGGCCAGTCTACGGTCTCCGCCAGGCACCGCGTGAGTGGCACGACACACTGAGGACTACACTTGCGGCTCTTGGGTTTGCTCCCTCTACTGCCGACCCGTCGCTGTTTCTGCGCACCGACACTTCTTAACAGCCGTTCTACATCCTCATGTACGTCGACGACTTGGTCTTTGCCACAGCTGACACTGCTGGACTCGCCCACGTGAAGTCCGAGCTGTAGAAGAGACACACGTGCACAGACCTGGGTGAACTGCGCAGCTACCTTGGCTTGCAGATCACCCGGGACAGAGCACGCCGCACCATTACCCTGACTCAGTCACACATGGTGCAGCAGGTCCTTCAGCGCTTCGGCTTCACGTACTCCTCGCCTCAGGCCACTCCTCTGCCTACTCGCCACTCGCTCTCAGCTCTGCCTTCGGATGAGTCCGTAGAGTCGAGTGGCCCGTACCCAGAGCTTGTTGGCTGCCTCATGTACCTGATGACCTGCACACGACCTGACCTTGCATACTCTCTTAGCATTCTTGCACGCTATGTTGCTCCTGGGAGACACAGACCGGAGCACGTGGCTGCAGCGAAGAGGGTGTTGCGCTACTTGTGCAGTACGTCGGGCATGGGGCTTGTGCTTGGAGGGCAGAGTCCTGTGGTCCTCACTGGACACGCAGACGCTTCTTGGGCTGACGACCAGGCTACGCAGCGGTCGTCACAGGGTTACACCTTCAGCCTTGGTTCCGGCTCTGTTTCGTGGCGGGCTACTCGCTCGTCTTCTGTTCTCGGCTCCAGTTGTGAGGCTGAGATCTACGCCGGGGCCATGGCTGCACAGGAGCTTCGCTGGCTCACCTACCTGCTGACTGACCTCGGAGAGCCGCCTCGTTCTCCTCCAGTGCTCTACGTAGACAACAAGGCCATGCTGGCCTTGTGTCGAGAGCAGAGACTGGAGCACAGAACGAAGCACATTGCTCTTCGCTACTTCCTTGCTCGTGAGCTACAGCAGCGTGGTCAGCTGCGACTTGCGTACGTGGCCTCTGAGGCCAACACTGCTGATATCTTCACCAAGGCACTTGCGCCTTGTGATCATCAGCGCTTCTGTACTCAGCTGGGTCTTGTACCTACCTTGCCTCACTTGCTCACCTCTTGACCTTGTTTGTACTGTTGCATATATATATACTCCTGCTCTTGCTTGTCTAGCCTTATATATAGATGTAATCCTGCATGTGAACTGGCCTTGTGGCCTTGAACTTGTGCTCGGAATGTGTGGTGACTTTGTGATCCACCCTGAGCTTGCTTTGCTTTGCTTGACTGGTCTTGTGACCCCTTGTTCTCCCCCACTTTGCCTATGGGGGTGTGTCAGAGTTATATGACATAGCTACTGTAGGCTATAGTGGGGTAGCACATATGGGGTACAGTTGCCTAGGGTTTGCCTTTTTGTACCCAACTTTCACTTAGTCATTTCATTCCTGTTTTCTTGATTCACAGTCGTGGCTCCCTGGACTTCAGGCGCTGCGGACGACAAGTCGGCTACCTCCGGTCAACCTCCCCCAACTGTCCCACACCCCTTTCACACACCCCCTGCTGCACCTCTAGCACTGCTCACACGCCACCCCCCTCGTACCACTCCGACGGCTCCAACACATCCACCCCCCTCAGCGGTAGCTGCAGCAGTGGGAGACGGAGGAGGAGGAGGAGCAGGGGGACGGCTTTCACACCCAGCACCCCCATACTCTCCACCCCTAAACCCTAACCCAGGAGCGCGGGCAGCAGCGGGGGTGGGGCGCGGTCAGAAGCTCGGGACGAAGCGCACGCGGGCTGCCCGGGCCGCACGCGGGCCTGGCGCAGCCCATACGGGCCGCGCGCGGGCCTGGCGCAGGTCGCGCGGGCCGCGACGGGCGACGGGGGGCGACGCGACGGTCGACAGGGGGCGACGCGCGGTTCGACGGGGCAGAAAACCGCCGCGCGCCCCGAGCGCGCGGCGGGAAGAAAAATCGCTGCGTGCCCGGAGCGCGCGGCAGGCAGGAAACAGCACGCGCCCGTGGCGCGCTACAGGCAGTAGAGCAGCGGAAGCATCGGGTGGGGCCCACCCACAGGATCGACCCAGGAGGGTCGACCTGCTCTGATAGCATGTAGAAACAGCAGGCTAAAACGATAAACACGAAAGAGGGCTTTTCACTAGCATGCAGTTAAGTACATATAGCAAACCCTAGTTCGGGCTGTACTCGCTATAGAGTACCCCACTGCAGGCTACACAAACACCACATTCTGACAATATTTTATACATATGTTGTATAATTGCTTGCAGTTACATCGTAATGTAGTCATTCTGCCTATTGTTGGTGGTGCACCCTTTCCATGATTTGTTCTTTGACTATATCTTGTTCCTCAATCTCTTAGCGAAACCATCTTCTCCAATTTCCCTCTCGCTACTCTCGATACTTGCCTAGGCTGTTCCTAATCCTAACTCCTAGGCAATTTTAACAGACCAATGCCGTTTGGACCTGAATGCTTGAAGCAGCAGTGTTGGGAAGTCCTGTGTTGATTCAAGGTGCACAGTGCACACAGTTTGACAATGCATGGGAGGCCTCTTTCTTATTGCTGGCTCTCCTAAGGGCGGGTGCGGGTCATACTTTTTTGTTCCAGGTTCGTTTTGAATGGTTCATCCTGGTGCGCAGTGGTCTATTGTGGTGAAAGACGAAAACTTCGCCCAAACGTAGTTTACCGTATTCAACCACGTCAAACGCGCAAGAACAAAACAGTATGACCCGCCCTAAGTTGTTCCGTTCCGGCACTAGAAATCATTCACGACGCTCAGAATCAAATATAGGTGTATGTATGTATGATATCTAAAAACAAATAACTGAACTCCCTGAATAAATACTTTAATTCTCAGCCGTACCTGCTTTAGAGGATTAAGTAGGAAGGAATCATCCTTTATTACACCGCTCAGAACCGTTAGGGTTCCCACTATCATTACATATCTTATAAAGAATCTTGATGCACTCAACTGCCACGCTCACCGTTGGGTTCGGCTGTACTTCTATCGGCTGTCTCTGTTGATTTCCTGGACAGATCTGATTGGTTCCACGTTGCATTGCAATCACACGGTTCTTTGATATCACTCGCTCGCTGCACAGCGATTAGTATCAGCGATTAGTGCACTACTCACCCGCCTTGTTCCTGCAATCGCTGCCTGTCTAGTAATCCCTCTCGCGTCTGTTCGTGCCGCTCGCCACGATGATGCGACGGCCGCCTCCCGATATTCGCGACACCTACTCCTTGCTTGTGCTCAACATCACCTTCCGTAAGATACCGCTTTCTTCCGTAAGACTTCGCTTTTGTAACCTGTCTGACCTTCGCTGCACCGCTGACTTGCGGCTTCTAACTCCAGTTCCCTTTTCGGCGATTCAAGCATCTCTTTCAGCTATCCGCTGTTTTAGATCCACGTCTTTACGCCGCTGTTTTTCTCCCTCACTCCCTTCCCCACTCCTACCTTCCCCACTTCCGCACTCCTCTCTTCCTCACTCCCCGTTCCTCTCGCCGTCCTTCCTCCTCCCTCTCCTCCGCACCTCGCCCTTGACCTTTTCTCTCTCCTCCAGGCACAACCAGCGATGAACTCTTGCCCATGTTCTCGCGCTACGGCGAGGTGGTCGATGTCTTCATTCCCAGGGACAAGAGGTGACCGTTGCCCTCCTTTCCCCCGCTTTTTGAGGTGCCTAGACACAATTATTGTTGAGGCGCCTCGAAAGCCCATCTTCTCGCGTTACGGCGAGGTGGTCGATGTCTTTATTCCCCGGGACAAGAGGTGACCGTCCCCTTCCTCCCCACCCACCCCTTCCCCCTTCTCTCCCTTACCGCTTTCTCCTCCTCCCCCTCCCCCTCTCGCTCCCCGTCCACCTTCCTTTCCGCCTCCCCCTCCTCGTCCCCCTTCGCCTCCCGCTTCCCCCGGTTTTCATGTTCTCACGTCCTTATCCCTTTTCGCGATCGCGATGACGATTCAAGTCGACTCGCTTTTTGCACGCGTGGAGATCGACTGCGTTTTTCTACTAGGTCGCGCGTTTAGGCACCATTTGTAAGGAGACACATCTTCTCCCCAGGCTTTCCTCACTTCGTTCCGTGACAGTCCGAAGGGCAGTCTTATCCTTACAGCCTTCGCGTACCATTCATGATTCTTTTTGTGTCTCAAGTCCTTTGTCTCATCCGCTCTCCTCTTGTCGTCTCCCTTCCCGTCTCCCTTCCCGAATCCCTTCTCGCCTTCCCTCTCGTTCGTCCTATACCCATTCCCATGCGGCGAGCGCACCAGGACCGGCACGTCGCGCGGGTTCGCCTTCGTGCGCTTCAAGCGCGAGGACGACGCCGCCAGAGCCGTCGAGAAGCTCGACGGTGCGTGGTTATGAAAGTCGCCGCTATTGCGCCCCGAAGACGATCTCTTAGTGCTCCAAGAATTTGGCGCTTTCTGGCTTCTACGAGCGGTTTTGTGCTTTCCAAGTTTTCAGCAGAACTTTTTTTTTTTTTTTTTTTTTTTGTCCCATTGCGGTTTCCGCTGCCCTTCTTGCAGGTCGCACGGTGGATGGCAGGGAAATCATGGTGAAATTCGCCAAGTACGGCCGCAATGAGGAGATAATGTGAGCCACCCACCATTCTTCACCTGCAGCCTCTCTCTTTTCGAATCTTCTCAATTCTCTCAGCACCCACCGTCCCTTCCCCACCCACCGTCCCGACCCCTCTCGCTTCTCATCATGCCCCCTCCCGAGTCTCACACTGTTTCTTCGCTACCTTTCTGCCTCCCTCCCTCCTCCCCACTCCCTCCCCCACCCCCTCCCCCCCCCCCCCCCCCCCCCTCCTCTCCGCTTTCCCCAACCGCCACTGTTCCTGCTCCGCATCCTGTCCTCCCTCTCCAACCTCTCTTGACGTTTTGAGCGCCCAGAGCGCGATGGTTTTATTTCATTCATTCCGGCCGCTGCACCTCCTCTTGTGCACATGCGCTGGATCGCGAGGCGATTTTTGAGTCGATTCAAAGTCATCTCAGCGCCCGGAGTGCGATGGTTTTATTTCATTCTGGCTGGCCGCTGTACCTACCTATTCCTGCACACCATGCGCTGAATTTCATGTTGACTTTTTGAGTGAACTCGGTATTTTGTCACACATTTTCTGAGTCGACTCCAAAATGCCTCTTCGTGAAATGAAGGCGCAAAACAATACCTTTCAACAATCCCCCTTTCATCTTCTCGCAAGTGCGGACATGCCTTCAACCGTCTGTCTTCCCCCCCCCCACTCTCCCCTTCCCCCCCCACACTCTCCCCTTTCCACCCTCTCCTCTCCCTCTCCCACCCTTCTTCCCCGTCCCCCTTTCCCTCGTTTTCCTCTTGCCCAAATCCCTCCTCCCGTTCCATCTCTCTCTCTTTCTCCCTTGTTTTCCTCTCCTTCCCCTCCCACTCCACGCAACCCGTTCTCCCCCCGTTGTGTGGCAGTGAAAAAGGGCTTATCAAGGACATCGGCAATCCGCCCCCCCCTGGTCCGCCGCCCTATGCCAGGCGAGGGTAAGCGCGCCTTAGTTCCGCCCTTTAGTTCCGCCTGGGTTCAGCCTGGGTTCCGCGTGCGCCTCCCCTGGGTTCCGCCTGGACTAAGTACACCCCCGTTTTCCCCCTTCATGATCTCTTTTCGTTTTTGAATCTGCTTTGCGTCTGGATCTTCCCACATCTCCCACCCCCCATCCCTTATCCCTCGTCCCCCATACCCCCTGATCCCTCACCTTGTGCCCCGTCACTCTACTGCACCTGCCTACTTCCCTCCATTCCGCCACTGCCCCTCACACCGCACACCCCCCTCCCCTCTCCTGCTCCCTCATCCCTCCCTTCCCCGTTCGGCACGACGACCGTGCAAATTCTTTCTCCCGCCCGTTGCCCCCCTACTGCCGTCCCCCCTTACCCCCTCTCCCCGGCCATACCCCGCGGCGGTCACGGAACTCCTCTTAAGGTTTCTGGAATTTTCCGTTCTTCATCTTCTTCTTAATCCTCCCCTGCTCCCTCCATCCCTCTCTCCCTTCTCCCGAAATACACTGTCTGCGCGTACTGCTTGTACTTTGGAGAGTTATAAAAAATGGCCTCCTTCTTCCATCCCACTCCTCCTTCACGCCCCAGATACGATGACCGCCCCTACCCGCCCCGCCCGTACCACGATGCCCGTGGCCCTCCCATGGACTACCGGGGCGGGGGAGGAGGCATGGATTACCGCGGTGGCGGTGGGGGGGGAGGGGCCTGTTGTATCCAGATACGAGTGCCATGGGTACTGTGTTTCTTCCGAGAAATCTTAAAAGTGCCTTTCTCCCCTCCATCCCTCCATCCCTTCCGCCCTTCACTCCCCAGTTATGATGACCGCCCCTACCCGCCCCGGCCATACCACGACACCCGCGGCCCTCCTATGGACTATCGGGGCGGGGGAGGAGGCATGGATTACCGCGGTGGTGGCGGTGGTGGGGGGGTAGGGGACTACCGCCGCAGTGGCTATAGAGGGGGGGGATTCGACGTTGGGGGGTACCGTGGGGGTGGAGGTGATTATAGGGGGCGGGGCGAGTATCGGGGAGGTGGGGAGTATCGAGGGCATGAGCATGAGCGGGAGAGGGAGCGGGGTCGGGAGGGGGATAGGGATAGGGGTGGTGAGAGGGAGAGGGAGAGGGAGAGGGGGAGAGATCGGGACCGTGATGGGGGCAGGGAGAGGGAGAAGGAGAGAAGCAGGGAGAGGAGCAGGGATAGGGATAGGGAACGGGGCAGGGACAGGGATGGCGATAGGGAGAAGGAGAAGGAGAGGGAGGAGAGGGAGAAGGAGAGGGAGAAGGAGAGGGAGAGAGAGAGGGAGGAGGAGGACGGGGGGCGGAGGGGGAGGCGCAGAAGGAGAGATGATGATTCAGACAATGAGGATGATGATGCAGAGGAGAAAGAGAAGGAGAGGGAGAAGGAGAGGGAGAGGGAGAGGAGGAGAGAGAAGGAAGGATCGGAGGGAAGGGATGGCAGTGGTGATGGGGAGGGGAAGGGCGAGGAGGAGAAGGAGGGGGAGAAGGAGCAAGAGAGTGGTGGGAGGGAGGAGGCGGAGGGCAAGACGAATGGAAGTGCACGGGAGGATGGGTCTCCTGGTGCAGATGCTGACAGGTGAGGAACGGTGCTGGCAGGTGAGGAGCGGTGCTAGCAGGTGAGGAGCGGTGCTGGCAGGTGAGGAGCGGTGCTGGCAAGTGGGGATGGCAGGTGAGGAGCGGTGCTGGCTGGTGAGGGGGGGCGTTGGCAGGTTAGGAACACTAGTTTGTTGCAAATGCGTCCATCCTTATCGTTTTCGTTATCAACATGAATATTTGACAGCCTTGCTGTTCTCTCAGCTCAGCGCTTGCTCTGATAGGCTCGTCCTCTTCCCTCGCACGTCTTGCTCTCGTCCCCTCACACCCACCCGTGTGTGTGTGTGTGTGTGTGTGTGTGTGTGTGTATGTGTGTGTGTGTGGGTGTGTGTGGGTGTGCGGGTGTCGGTTTTGGGTGTGCATGCATGCGTGCATGGGTGTCTTGCACATGCTTTGGCATGTCAATCTCCTAATTCACTTGCAATTACTTGTTATCTCACATAGCGCTTGCAAACCTAAAGCCATCAACCCCCCATGCTTCCTTTCTTCAAAGCCCGTGTGATTTCAACTATCTACTCCCCTGAAAATCACCTTTCACCCACCGAAATCCCCTTCAACCCCTCCATAATACGCACCTGCCTGATTTCCGCCCTCCACTCTCCTGAATCTTGCTTCCGCCTTCCTGAATCGCGCCTTTCACCCCCCACAGGCCCTCCAAGAAGGCCCGCACAGAGGACGATGATGACGATTATGTCAAGCGGTGAGCGTTCCCTAGTGGTGTGGCTATGTTCGCAGGGGTGAAGTTTTAGGTGCTGTGCCCCGTGCTGTGGTAGGCTGTGCGGCTGCAGCATCTGTGGTGTAAATCCCTATCTCTTCTCTTCTCCTCCCCCCCATCCCTGCCCTCTCCCCACCCCGCACAAGCCTCTTTTCTCTCTCTTTCTCTCCCGCCCGTTTCGACTGACTCTTTCTCTCCTCGCTTTTGTACAATTGTTGTGGGGGAGCATGGTGGGCATGGGGGCATGGGCGGCATGATGTGCATGGGGGGCATGTGCGGCATGATGTGCATGGGTGGCATGCGGGGCATGTGCGACATGATGTGCATGGGTGGCATGTGCGGCATGATGTGCATGGGTGGCATGGGTGGCATGTGGTGCATGATTGTGAGCAGGGAGGAGGAGGACGTGGACGAGGCAGCAGCAGCGCAGGACAGTGTGTTTGACCATGACCATGAGGGGCTGGACGACTGAACGCCCTCTCCCTGCACACGCTTCCTCTGCATCATGCCACTCGTAAGCACCCCTCTCTGCAAGCATGTCGTTTGGTTTGAGGCGCCTCAGAATGCAGCAGCAGCGCAGGATAGTGTGTTTGACCATGACCATGAGGGGCTCAATGACTGAACGCCCTCTCCCTCACATGCCCACTCTCTGCATCATGCCACCTGTGAGCCTCTCTCTCTCTCCCTCCCTGTTAGCATGCTATCTGTAAGCCTGCAAGCCAGGTGCTGTTACAGCCCCTGCTGCTGTTTCCCACACTTTCTTACAATCACAGGACTCCTAGTAGCAGGGCTTTTGGTGATAGAACCACTACCTATTCGTTTCAGTCACTTGGCGATTACGGGCCTGTGTCTTATCACCTTTTTCTCTCCCTGCCAGCATTCAACGCTGCTTCTCTATCAGCTTGCTCGCAAGCACATATAACTGAATCGAGGTCCTCTACATTGCCTTTGTGTGTCGCCTTCCATTCTCACCTGCAGGAAGGAAGCACGGAGCCGCATTGGAAGCATTAGAAGGCCCTATGTGCCACTTCACTGCAGGCTGCAATGTAGATTCAAAAGTTTTAGTCTTCTAGCTTTCTAGCTGCCCGCCTCGGCGTCGGCCTCGTTGTCTCCTGCCCATGCTCCCTCTTCACCCGCTTCATCTCCCTGCCTTGCCTTCAGTGCTAGTCCCTCTTGCTCTCTCATTCTCCCTTTGTCATTCCAGTTCTTTGTTTTTTCCGTCCACTACTCTCCCTTCTCTCCGCGTCAATCTTGCTAGGTCGCACTTTCTCGCTCATTCCTTCCTTCCTCATTTCTTGCCCTTCGTCCTACCTACTGCGGCACTCACCTTCTCACTTTTCCTTATTCCGCCACACCGTAGCTGCACACAGTGCCTTTTCTAGCGCCGTTCCCGCCACCAGCGGAACACACCTGCTCTCGCAGGGGCATCAGAGCAGCACCAAAAGTGCAGATGGCATGAGAATCCAAGGATGCAAGGCACTTCACTGGATCTAGCACCCTGGTCTGCACCTGTCTGCCTGCCTCTCCTGCCGTCCCTGGCCGTCCACTCACCCTCTGCTGCTGGGAAGGGACGGATGAGCTGTGGCAGGATGCCTCTTGACTGCCAACTTGACTCCCTAGCTGTTGCTGGTTGCTGGTAGCTGGTTGCTGGTAGCTGGATGGATGCTGAACCTGCTAGCCGAAACTGTTGCTGGATGCTGACTTACCGTATGTCCCTGGTTGCTGAATCTTCTGGTAGCTGAAATTGTTCCTGGTTGCAGATTATGGTATCTACCGTAACTGGGTGGAAACGTTGATGAACACGTTGCTGTTTCTGGCCTGGGTTGCTGCTGCTGCTGCTGCTGTTGTGTCTGCTGCGTCTGCTGCTGCCCCCGCTGTTGTTGTTTCGGTGGCTACAAAGTTGAGCTTCCAACCCAATGCTGCTGTAGTGGTGCTGCTGACACAAATTTCTCGGCGCAAAATGTTTTGTGAGCAGCTTGGGGCGGCAATCGCTATCTCAGGTAATTTACTATATTCACTCCATAAGCCTCCACCCCCACCTCTATCACTATTTTCTCCACCTCCCCTCTCCTCCACCCTCTCTCCTTCTCCCTATCCCCCCTCTTCCCCCCCCCCCCCCCCCCCCCCCCCCCCCCTCTCCTCCCTTCCACTCTCTGCTGCTGCTTGCTCGTGAAATTTCCTGTTGGGGAGTCAGAAATGTAATTACTGCAAAAAGGTGATGGAAAGAATGTACAACAATATATGGCATTGAAGATTTCAATGGTTATGAGTGGGGAAGGAAGGGGTTTTGGTAATGGAGAAGATAGAAGGGAGTGGTAGAGAAAAGGTTTTGAGGCTGAACAAAAGGTAGTGCATTTCTCAGGTTTGGTGGTTCTGGTCTTGTTATAGGAAAGACTTGGGGGAAAGTTATATAGAATTGTATCATGCAGGGTTGTAGCTGCTAACTTGTATCGTACAGATAATTTATGTCGCAAACTTTCAAGTCGCTAAGGGTACATTCCTACCTCGTGTCAGACACGAAGTGGAGGTTCGGATGGAGGTTCGGAAGACCCGAAGTGGCCCACTTCGGGTCTTCCGAACACCGATTTGCCCGAATCTCCACTTCGTGTCTGACCTGATGTCCGACCCGAGCCAAGAATGTACCCTAAATCGGAATGAATTCTCTGCGTGTCAAGCAGTGCAGCTTCAGGTGTCGTTCACGAAACTCGCGATGCGGGCATTACATATTTTAAGGGCAGCAGACTACTATTCCATGTATATAACCACCACGGTTTCAATTCAAGTACGCATATCCGGATCAGGTTGTGGTCGTCCAGGAACTTCCGAGACTATTGTTTCATAGACCTTTTCATATGGAACACCTGTTAAAAAAACCTCTGGATAGCGCTCACACGAAAAAGGAAGAGGGCAGCCTGTCCAAGCACGAACCCGACCAGGAAAACACGCCCTCGTTGCCCATGTGAAAATGTTGCAAGCCTGCGTACGGCCGGACCTGGCTTACTGGTTCGATAGTCATTTTCACAAAGCCTACGTGTTCGATATTCGTTCCCGCCCCACTTTCTGGGTGCCAAGCGAACCGTATTGTGCCGCTTTGAAATGTTCTGAACTTCTCCCTTTTCTTGATCACTTCCTGCTTCGTCCTGGTCGGTGGTTCCAGAAAAGTGGAACAAGGTTCCTTGGGGGTGCGGTGGTGTGGTTTCCTTGGGGTTGGATGAACAAGGTTCCAGACTGTGTGGGAGGTTGAAAAAGGTCCAGTAGTTTTCAGTACGTTCTTTAGGTACAGGTTCGTGAAGTGGAGAGTACACTGAGGGCGGGGTTAGCGCGTTCGTTTACAATTTCAGTACAGTTCATTCTGAGCGGTTACTATCGTATCGTCACGGTTTCAAACGGTTCATTTTGAAAACCGCTCGAAACCAGTTGGAATCTTTTTGCGCCACGACGGATGAACGCCCTGACCCTCCCTGAACGACTCGTATGCCATCCCTAAGCAACTAATATCTCGTTTTTTTCCAGTTTACTTTCTAGGTTTTGGGACTGGCAGACAGGAGGAATTCATTAGTTGGTTTGTCGCTCTGTGTCTCAACTTAGCTTGGGTGAACGAGTTTCTTTGCAAGTAGGAGAATCATGGCGTCATCGCCTGAGTCTGCCTGATTTCTTCCTTGTCTTGCCTCGTGTGGGTGAACGTTGAGTCGCGACTCGTTAATCTGGCGTATTCCGATCGTCTTCGTAGGAAAGAATCCGTTAGTGGTTTATTCTCACGGAAGAGTTGAATTAACCATGCGGCAGAGTTAAAAATGTGTCCGATCTCATGATTTACGCTCACGGCAGCAGTTCCCGCAGTCGCCTCCAGGACTTCGCGCTGTAGTGTCGTCCCTCGCCTCGGTGACCATCCCCAAGCATTACGCGAAGCAACCCCTGATTTTCTCGCACAGCGCCGCCAACGCCGAGCCTTAGGAGCGTCGCCACGTTACTGTCGCGGTTCAATTGCTCTTTCTTTCTGCGGGGTGGAAGCCTGAAGCCGCCATGGGCTGCTTCTCCAGCAAGGCGATCAGCGATCCGTACGATGTCACTGCGGCTGCAAAAGGTGCGTGATGCTCGCATCACAGCCGTTCTTTCTTCGCCGCTGGTCATTCGTTCTCGTTCCTTTGCACCTACGACCATAGGAAATCGGATCTTGGCCTGGTTTGGAGTTTCAGGTGAGTTACTTGCCTTGTTCATTGGCTGTCCTCTCCTTGTTTCCAGCTGGTTCTGATTATTTTATATTTGGTGAATCGAAGCCGCAAGATGCATGGTGTCACGAGTCTAGATTAAGTGCCGAGGTTCGTCTTATTAGAAAAAAAAGTTACTAAGGTAATGCCTCGGAACAGCATTTCCTTCACATTACAAGTTTCGAGGTTGTGACAAAGTCGGTGTTTTTTTCCCAGAAGCAACGTTGTTGTCGGTCTCATGCTACGCGTCCGTCAACCCTATTTTCCCGTCCCTGTTTCTTAGTCTACCTACTTTTTTGAACTGTTATGCACGTCCGACTTTATTGGAGTGGCTTTACGGATTCTTACGTCCACGTCAATCTCTATTGTTTCCGCTCGTAACTCCCTCTTCCTCCTCGCCGTCCTTCCCCTCTCGCTCGCTCTCCTTCACCCCGTCCTCGTCGCACCCTCTTCCTCTCCCATCTGCGCGTCCGCCGCACCCGCCGCGCCCTCCGCGTCCCCATGTTTCCCCGTGCGTCCAGCTCCCTCTGCCTCTCCAACTCTGCGATCCCTCCTCCACCGCATTCCGTAGCACAGCATTAATGGGGCGTTGTAACGAGGTTCCTCTTAAGTCGACTCAAAGGTCACCGTCTGTTGTTGCGCCAAGCTCCCTCTACTCTCTACTTGTGCCGACTCTCCACCACGCTGCGTCCACAGTACCACCCCCGCTCGTTTTCTGTTTCTTACTCGATATCACATTAGGCTCCGCCTCTCTCGCTTTGCCGTGTCGTCCAATCGACGCATTCCCCGCTGCGGCATTCGTGGTTTAACGCTGACTGCTGTGCGCCACCGTTCTTCTCTTCTTCCGTACCGTTTCCGCGTATTTTCACCACTGCGCTGCTTATCCCCCCGCCTCTGCCCTCCGTCATCTGCGCAAGCCTAGTTCCCCTACTCCTTCTCCGCTTCCCAGCCTAGCTTCCCCAAACTCTCTGCCACGTGTGTTTCGTGCCTGGCCTTCCTTCACTCTTCTCCCCCTCTACTCCTCCTCTTCTACCTTCTCTTCTCCGCTTCTCCTTGCTTCTTCCCGCGCCCTGGTTACCCTTACCCTCTCATCTTACCCTCACCTTACCTGCACCCTCCTATTTCCTCTGCTTATCTCCACCCTCCTCCCGGCCGTTCACCGGCTCCCCACATCCCCCTTCCCTTTCCTTCTCCTTCCTTCGTTCCCTCCATCCTCCCCGCATCCCAACCCCCCCTCCCCCTTCCCCACCCACTCCCCGCTCCCCGGGCCTCCCCTCCGCGCGCAGCAACGGCGCCGAAGCCCTCGGGCGGCGGCGTGCGGAACTCGGAGGTGTCGGTTCCGCGGATGACGATCGCGGACTTTAAGGCGATGACTAATAACTTCAACCCGTCTAGCATGCTGGGAGAGGGCTCGTTCGGCCGCGTGTACCGCGGCGACCTTAACGGGCGCGCCGTGGCGATTAAGAAGCTCGACGCGGGGTCGCAGCCAGAGGACGAGTTCCTAGACGGGGTGAGTTTATTTATATTTTGTTCTTTAGTCGGCCCAAAATTACCTCCGGCTATTACCACGCGAACTTTCGGCCTGAAACCGAGTTCCTAAATGAGGTGCGGGGGAGAGGGAAGGAAAAGGGAGGGGAGGGGAGAGGGGAAGTCGAGTTTTGAGGCGCCTTAAAACTCGTCTCATTTCACGCAGCCCGAGTAGGAGATCCTAGACGGGGTAGGCGGCGGAGGTTGAAGGGGGGAATGGGTGGAGAAAGGGGGTGTAAAAAGGGAAAGAGATGGGGGAAGAGCAGGAAGGTATGGAGATTGGAATGAGGGAGGAAGAGACTCCAGGGGGAGGCGGAAAGGGATGAACTGAGATGAGATGAGTTGAGATGAGATGAGATGAGATGAGATGAGATGAAAGGGGGAAAGATCAGAAGGGAAGGGGGGGAGGTGATGAGGAAAAGGGGATCAGGGGAGGCGCGACGGGGAAGGCAGACGGGATGAAGGAAATGGGGAAATCGAAGGGAGGCAAGGGGATGGGGCAAGAGGATGGGGCAAGGGGATGGGGCAAGGGGATGGGGCAAGGGGATCGGGCAAGGGGATGGGGCAAGGGGATCGGGCAAGGAGATAGGGGAAATCCGGATGTTTGGGTGGGAAGTGTTGTGGAAGTCAGTCCAGGAATAGGAGTTGAATGTGGTGTTGGCAGGTAAAGAGGTGGGGGGTGGAGGGAGGAGGGACAGAGATGCGTCTCTGGGAAGAAAGTGGCATGAAAGAGATTGGCTTGAAAGAGTTAGGCTTTTTTGGAAGAAAGGAACATTGAAGAGGTAAATGGTCTGATTGGTCCTTGAGGGCGCCTCCAAATCTGATTGGCTGTGAGGTGGTATGAAAAGTGGACGATACAGAATGGAGAGAAAAGTTGGGTTAGTAGAGTGAAGCGGCCAAGGGAGAAGAAGCGTACCGAGGAAAGAATGGCATGGGTGCGGGCACTAGCGTGATACAGATAGGGATTCCCGATTGAATGGAGAGTGGGTAGCGTGAGCAGGCAGAGTAAGCACAGAGAGTGAGTGAGGAGTGCGATGTAACTTCGGAGGCGTTACACAAGTCAGGAGTGCGAGGTGAGATCACAGTCGGGGAGGGAGTGAGTGAATGCTAGAACAACTGAAAATTAGAGTGACATGCCAATGTTACTCAGACATGACGAGTGAGGAGTGAAGGAGGGAAGGGTGTGCTATGCTGTGGGGTGAATCTTTACAGATGGAAATCTATGCAGATGGAAATTTATACAGATGGAAAAGTGCAAGTAAGTGGCACTCAGGCATGGTGGAGCTCACGGCCTTCAAGACAACTCAAAGGTTCTTGTCCCACCTCGTGCCCCTCTCCTCTCTCTCTCTCTCTCTCTCTCTCTCTCTCTCTCTCTCTCTCTCTCTCTCTCTCTCTCTCTCCGTCTTCTCCTGCCTACGCGTGGTGCAGGTGGCAGTGGCGAGCAATCTGCGGCACTCAGGCATGGTGGAGCTCATGGCATTCTGCTGTGACGGCCCGCAGCGGGTGCTCGTGTACGAGCTGGCAGAGCACGGCAGCCTGCACGACATCCTGCACGGTGCGCTCTCCCTGCCCTCCTTTGCTTTGCTTTGCTCTGCACCGCTCTGCTCTGTTCTGGCACTGCTTGCCTTCTGCTGTGACGGCCCGCAGCGAGTGCTCGTGTACGAGCTCGCGGAGCACGGCAGCCTGCACGACATCCTGCGCGGTGCGTTCCCTGCCCTGCCCTGCTTCGCGCTCCCTGCCCTGCTTTGCGCTCTCTGCCATGCTTTGCTCCGCCCTGCTTTGCTCTGATCTGCTCTGTGCTGCTCTGCTCTGCTCCGGTATTTTACATGCTCTGTATATCTCATCTCACTGCCATCTCCTCTCCCTTGCTCCCACTCGTGGGCCCTTTTCTCTGTCCGCTCCTGTTGCTTCCACGCAGCATGTTTTTTGTGGCCCACTCGGAACGCCATGTCTCCATATCTTTCCCTCACCTAACCATCGCACCAGCCTCCCCTACCTCTACCTCCCCCTCCTGCCTCTTTATCTGCCCGAATGCTCGTGCCCGGCTCCCTTGCCCCATCCCCACCCCCTTCCCTGCACCCCCTCCCTTCCCTCCCCCCCCCTTCTCCCCCCTCGTCCCCTGGCAGGCCGAAAGCTAGCAATCAAGACAGAGGAAGCGCCCATCACGCTCTCGTGGCAGCAGCGCATGAAGATTGCTCTGGGCGCAGCGACGGGGCTAGCATACCTGCACGAGGAGGCGAACATGGTGCACAAGGGCGTGAAGTCGAGCAACGTGCTGGTGTTTGAGGACTTTACTTCCAAGATCGCGGATTTTAATGTTGCCAATGAGGCCCCGGACCAGGCGTCCCGCCTGCACTCCGCCCGCGTGCTGGGCACGTTTGGGTACAACGCACCTGAGTGAGTGAAAGGGGGGGAAGGGTGGGAAAGGGGGGGGGTGTGACGAGGGGTGTCGCGGGGGCAAACGGGTTCTGCGGGGGCAAGGGGGTGCTGCGGGGGCAAAGGGGTGCCGCAGGGGCAAGGGGGTGCAGCGGGGGCAAGGGGTCGACAGGGCGGGGGAAGTGGTGTGGTGGGAGGGGGGGTTGAGGGGGTATCAAGTTCAGCATAGCAGTGGCATTGTGACAGAGAAACGTGATCGGGGACACTGTCAGGAGGGAATGGGGGGAAGGGGGCAAGTTGTGTGCACACGACCTTGACCAATCTCATTGTGCTATGGGCTGGGCATGGGGCGTGGCATGGGCGTTGGGCATGGGCATATGGGGCTTGGGGCATGGCACCTTTATTATGGTGGCAGGTACGCGACGGTGGGGCAGCTGGCGCAGAAGCGCGATGAAACAGCTTTGGTGTGGTGCTGCTGCTACAACTGCCCACTCCTAGTGTGTGTCTCTTCCCAACTTCCCTTGCCCTCTCACCCCTCTCACTTCTCACCCGTCCACATCCATCCCTTGGTGCTGGCAGGTACGCGACGGTGGGGCAGCTGGCGCAGAAGAGCAATGTGTACAGCTTTGGCGTGGTGCTGCTGCTAGAGCTGCCCACTCCTAGTGTGTGTCTCTTCCCATTCTTCCCTCGCCCTCTCACCCCTCTCACGTCTCACTGTCCATGGCAGGTACGCGACGGTGGGGCAGCTGACGCAGAAGAGCGATGTGTACAGCTTTGGTGTGGTGCTGTTAGAGCTGCTCACGGGGCGCAAGCCCGTGGACCAGAACATGCCGCGCGGCCAGCAGTCGCTCGTGCAATGGGTGAGTGCCTTTGGGGGGGGGTGGGGTTGTGTGAGGGTGCGAGGGTGTGCGTGTGTGTGCATGTGGGGGGAAGGGGGGTGGACTCGAGACATCTAAAAATTGGAGCTGCTCACGGGGCGCAAGCCCGTGGACCAGAACATGCCGCGCGGCCAGCAGTCACTTGTGCAATGAGTGCGTGTTTGTCGGTGTGTGTGTGAGTGTGTGTGTGTGTGAGGGGGGGGGGGGGAGTCGACTCAAAAGGTACTGCTGCTCATGGGTTGCATGCAAGCCCGTGGACCAGAACATGCCGCATGGCCAGCAGTCGCTCGTGCAATGGGTGAGCGAGCACATTCCTGTATCTCTGTGTGGGTGCGTGGGTGTGTGGGTATGTGTATGCGCGCTCCATCCTTCAATGGTCGTCCTTTTGCTCCTCATGCGATTGATTGGCTCAAGCTTACCATCCATCCCATGGTCTTCCCTCAGCTCCCTCTAGTTACAGTCCCCCACCATTGCCTGCTTTCTCAATCTCCCCCACTCCCTTTTTCCCTCTCCCATCCCCTCGTTCTCTCTCTCAACCCTCTCTCCTTCTATCCCTCTCGCGCCCCCTCTCCCCCCCCCTTCCACCTTTGCACCTGGCCCAGGCGACGCACGGGAGGCTAGCAGAGGACAGGGTGAAGCACTGTGTGGACCCCAAGCTCAAGAGCTCATTCCCTGCCAAGGCCGTGGTCAAGGTGGGTAGGCAGGCAGACAGGCTAGCAGACAGGCAGGCACGCAGTGGCATGCGCACGGGGGCGTGAGGGCGTGGGAGGGCATAGGGGAAGGGTGAGAGGGCACGGGAGGCTAGCAGAGGACAGAGAGAAGCATTGTTTTGTGGACCCAAGCTCAAGGGCTCATTCTTGGCCAAGGCCGTGGTCAAGGTGGGCATGAAGGCGCATGCACACACGTGCACAGAGAGGCGTGGTTGGTAAGGCGTGTGGGGGCGTGGGGGGCCGTGTGATGCGTGGGAGGGCGAGTGCTTGGGCGGGCTTGGGAGTGGGAGGGCGTGTGAGGGCATGGTGGGGCATGAGAGGGTATAGGAGGGCATGGGAGAGGGGATGGGAGAGGGCATTTGAAAAGAAGTGGAGACTTGGAGAAGTTGATGCATGCACACATGCACGTGGGCACACACATGCACGTGGGCACACACATGCACGTGGGCACACACTCAGCCTTCCAAACACCTGCTCTCTCCCCTCCCCTCCCTTTCCCCCCAAACCCCCTTCCTCCCTCATGCAGTTTGCAGCGCTGGCAGCGCTGTGTGTGCAGTACGAGGCGAGTTTCAGTCATCTTTCAGACTTTTGATCAATTCTCAGCCTTCCTAACACCTGCTCTCTCCCTCCCCCTCCCTTCCCCACCAATCCCCCCTCCTCCCTCATGCAGTTTGCAGCGCTGGCAGCGCTGTGTGTGCAGTACGAGGCGGAGTTCCGGCCGTCCATGGGCACAGTTGTCAAGTCACTCCTGCCGCTCACTCAAGAAGGCGCGGATGGCGAGGACTAATTCGACTCGCTCTCTCGCTCTCTCCCTCGCCGGCTCACTCACTCACTCACGCACTCACGCACTCACTCACTCACGCACTCCACCATGCGACAGACGCAAACAAACATCTGCTCAGATCGCCGCAGCTGAGGTCTCTCACAGTCCCTTTCTTTCAGTCAGCTGGTGATGATGGCGAAATGGGGGGGCCACCTTCTGGCCAGTTTCTCCACTTGGTGCGACCTTCATTTTGCCTCCCCATTTTCACCCCTCTCCATCCGACACCCGTTCCCTCCACCTATCCTGCGTCTTCTCTCCCACTATCGCGCATGCGCAAGGGTTCATCCTTGATCTCTGCCCTCACCACCTGTTTGTGTCCCGGTCTCGCCTTCATGCTTCCCAGACAACTGCAGCACTCCAATGAATCCTGAACCAGGCAACGGTTATTTTCTTCCATACACCTCTGTCCGTCCACTGCTTGGTGCCTCCGCCTGTCCACCTTTAGCTTTATAGCCCACTGCATGTGCCATGGACATGCCACTACCGCATGTTAGATGGCTGCAACTCCTGCTGTCATACAGGCCTGGTTGACTTCAAATCGTCCTTGGCAGTATTATTATGTCGATATCTGGTTGATAGCTGCTGGCCCTGTGCGGCGTGGTCAGTATTCATGGGTCCTTCATCTGAGCAATACCGTACTGTAACTTTCATGTCCATTCTTGCGTGCATGGTGCTCTTTGCTGTGTTTCTAGTTGGCTCTGCCTTCACTTAAGACACATTTAGGTGTTAGAATTTGTTGATTACCGGTACTTGCAATACCACTTAGAGCTCTGCCCTGATGTGTATTTCGCAATGCTGCTTAGGAGACTGGTGGATTACCTCTATTGGATGGATTGCTTTTGCGGCTGGTTATTGGTAGCAGAAGTGCTGAAAGGAGAAAACTTGGGCACTACTACGTAGGTGATAAGCAGTAAAGCTGGCAAAGTTCAGCGATTCATGAGGAGTTTGAGATTGTGTGGTGTACAGTTTGCATATGCTTCATGGACTTGTCAAATATTGTTTGGCTTTTATGTATTATTGGACCTTTTACATGTTGAGCAAGCTCACAAAAAGACAGAACAAAGGCGTTCGACAGAACAAAGGCGTTCGACCCAGCAAAGAAACGCACCATTCCCGTTACCGTCGCAGAGGGGTGACGCGCTTCATCCAGGCCACGTCGTGGTTTGTTGTAACGGCGGTCGATAATGTTGCAGTTGGTTCGTTAATTTGGGTGGGCCCCGACAAGGCTGGGTGGGGAAAAGGTTGTGCCGTTGTGTGTTGTCCTTTTCAAAACATCATTAGATATTTAGTCGAAACTTACCCTGGAGCAAGGAGCTGAACGCTTACGGTAAGATTGTTTAAAAGCATTTATTGCTTCGAGGATGTTTGCTGATAATGTAATCCAGCAAGCTTTATGCACAGTTGAGCGGAATACAAAACCCGTAAATATGAGAATGATTCTCCATGCAGCCGAGCATTGTTCTCGCGGAAAGGGATGCCTTGAAAATCAAGCACGTTCAGGAACAAGTCTGCCTTGCCACACGCTCCATTTAACCACTGATTGTGATTCTTTTGTCCACATTATACTTGGAGCAGCGAGGAAGGAGCTTTCGGCTGATCGCCGTTACAGCTCGAATATTCTGGCGGGCGAGGCCGAGTCAAAGGATCGAGCCGTGCGTCGCGTTTCAGCTTTTCCTTGCGTATGATTGGCTATACTAGCTACTGGGTACACATCAATGGATTTTCTCTCCCGGAACGTTTGCTCTCGCCAATCATAGGGCTCATAACCTTGACAAAACGCGTCGCACTGATTCAAAAGGGGCTTTGACAAAACAGATCTAAAACAGGTGAGAACCTCTTTGTGATGGTTCAAATTATTCGGATGGTGTTAAGGCTGTCAATTCGACTGTTTGTAGTTTTGGATGACCAGTACAACTTGACGAAACTTTCTTCGCTTGGCTATAGCACACTCTAACAATGAAGTATTGTACGTGCTCACACATTCGAGCTATTTCTAACTGTAATGGACTGATTACCTCACGTTTACTTGATAATGATGGCATATAACTTCGCAGCTAACTGGATAGCCTCCGCATACGTACTACACTTCAAAGCATAACTCTCTCCGCAAATGAAAAAAAAAACGTATTGTTTGGGACAGAGAATCAGCCGCTGGTAAAGTTATCTCATTGGAAATACCTGTTTGGGATACGAAGGGAGCGATGGTAGTTCAACTGAATAAAAACACTTGGCCGCGGACATGCCGATTTTGTACAGACCTGTAAAAAACCTTTATACAACGCACGTATGCTTCGGTTCCGCACACGATAGAAATCGGCCTCGCCCGCCTTGCAATTTCCTACATAAATTGGTACGACAGATTCGAGAGCTTCATTCCACACTGGCAGTCCCACTCAACACCTCTCACTCACACTCCACATCTGTTCCTCACCCTATCGCACTCGACAACCGCCGAGTCCCTCGCAGCCCAAGCTCCAGCATTTGAAACGTTCGAGTCCATGCAGGTGGCTTGCTCGTAACATGGCCTCGCCTCTTTGCGTCCCTTCGCGCCTTTCCCTCTTCTACGGCATTATCGAGAACATGGCTGAGAGAGGCTTGATTTCCACTTCCAGTTTCGAGAAAGACTCACCTAGCCCTCGGTTTCGTTACAGTGGCGATACAGCAGAGTGCGGGGTAAGCGGCGACGACTCCCCCGTTCACCACGACGAGCCGAATCGTGTCGTGCAGAACAAGCGAAAACGAGAGTTCGCTGCCCTGCGAGAGCCGCTTCTCTTGAGCCGCGCCGAGTCTCTGCCGCTACAATTCGTCGAGTCCGCGGCGGAAACCCGTATCATTCCCGCTGTCCGTGCCGCGGCTTATCAGCATCAACATCAGCATCTATTGCAGCACCATCAGAGTCAGCAGCGGCACGGCAAGTCGGAGAGCCCCATCAGGCGTCGCGGCCTCGATCCTGTCGCACGCGCCTCCGCATCACCCGCTGGCAGTGGCCTGAACGCCGTCACCTGCCTCAGCGGCGGCGGCGGCGGCGGCATCACCGCGATTCGTAGAGCAGCCACGACGAGGGCGAATAGCAATAGTCCTGTTAATGCTACTAGAGCATTGCATCGCAGTGTCACTGCGGTGGAAAGAACGCCGCAAATTCCCGGCTCCCCCAGGACCATAATGCACCGCGCTCCCACAATCGACCTGTCCGCTGTTCCGCCACTCGCCATCTCGGGTGCGGGAGATGCTTTCCCCTCCCCCTCAGCTGCAGCGACGGCGGCAGCGCATCCTTCCCCGATTGCGCAGCTAGCGCGGGTGTCCTCAATGCTCTCCTCCCCGACCCCTTCCCCCTCGGGCACTCCGCGGAACGATTCCGCCGCGGGGGGAGGCGGCCGACCGGCGGAATTCCGCCGACTCCGCCGCTCTAGCTTCTCCGCCTCCGCCTCCTCCACCCCAAGCCCCCGCTCCGCCGTATCCCGCCCGCGGATGAGCGCGGGAGACATGCTGCGCCTGCTGAGCCCCACCGTCGCCACCGCCGCGAATCTCGGGTCCTGTACAGTAGGCGGGCCGTACGCTTGCCCGACGTGCTTCCTCAAGTTCCCCTCGCTGCACGCGCTCGGGTACCATGAGAACGCGCGCCACGGGCGCGGGGGAGGGGTATACAGCGGCGGAGTGGGGAGTGAGGAAACCGCAGGGGCAGGTGCAGGCGGGAGCGCGGGCGTGGGCGCGGGCGCGGGGGCAATGGGGATACTTCCAGCCCGAGGGGGGACCCTGAGGCGATCCAGTAGGTATTTCCAGCAGCCTCTCGCGTCTACTTATAGTGAGGTTTTTGAGGAGGCGGTGAGCAGAGAGCGGATTGCGGAGGGGTGTGTTGGCGGCGCTGGTGCAGGGTACAGTGACAGGAACGTGCGTGCTCGTGCTAGTGGTGAAGGTGCTGCTAACGAGGTGCTAGGTGCTGGGCTGGCAGCTTTACAGGTGCACGAGAGAAAGGCAGGAGGGAAGGAGAAGAGGGTGGGAGAGGGGGTTGGCGCTGCGATCAAGAGAAGCAGTTTCGTGGAGGGTGGCTCTGGGAAGCAACAGGGGTTGCGCGGTGGTGTAACATTTGATCTAAATGATGCTGCTCCTGCTGCTCCTCCTGCTGCTGTTTCTCCTGCTGCTGCTGCTGCTGCTGAAGCAGGGGAACGTACATATAAAGTAATATCTGCCGAAGAGGGCCATGGCATGTTATCTACTCACATGCACATGGAGGGTACAGGTGTAGGCTATCCTCCTCATCATCCAATTCCGGGTTCACTGCATCGCACGCAAGGGCCTCCAAAAGGAGATGAAGTGGACCTAGATTTGAGGTTGTAGGATATAGATAGATTTTGCAGATTGCGGTCACCGTGTATTATACCGACACCAGCCTACCTGTTTTGCGTGGAAGCCAATAATGCTCCCAAGTTATGTGTTAGCTACAATTCAATATATTTTTATTATAAGCTGGAACTGAAACCAATTTGTCTGTGTGCCTGCTAGATGCTCCGCTTTTAGCAGCAGGCAGGGAGACCGAAACGCTTACATAAATTCCGTTTCGCAGTGCACATGTTCTGGGCAGAATGGCAGAGGAGCAGAGCGAAAGAGAGAGTCGAATTGGCCGATGGAGGGCGGTGGCGCAGACCTGCATGTGGACAGTGAAATGGACTTGGTTTGAGAGGCGGCACGCGGAAATGTCTAGCAGGAGCTTTGAAAACCAGCCATCCTGGTCTCCCGCTTTCAAGCGAGCGCATACATTCGCAAGGTGGCGCAGGGTGGCGCAAGCCTGCATTGTATCTTACACCGTCCCTGCGCGACCGTGTTTCCCACTCAGAGCTGCGCAAGCGTCTCCCGTGCCGTGACTGCTCTCCTTGCATACTCCCACCACCGTCGGACGTTTAGGCTATAGACTCGAGGGGAGTGTACCAGCTTTGGACATTGCGGCGCGGCTAGCACTTCCCCTGTTCGCTTCTCACCGATTCGCTCCTATCCAGCTCGAACCTTCCCCAATTCGCACTTCTCGAATTCGCATTCTCCTAGTTCGCAACTCTCCATTTTACAGCGAGCGCCGCTAGTGCTACCTCTAGTTCTAAAACCGCTACTACCTGCGAGGCGCCTCGTAGCCAATTCCGCAACCTGCGCCGGCGCGCAATGCGGTATGGCGTCGTCGCACACGATTTCAACCTCAGTATCCCGCGCGCGCTCGATTTTCATGCCCGCGCTCTTCCGCCCCATCCCCCGTCCGCTTACGCCATTTTCCCTCCCCCCGCCGGTCCCTTCCCGCACTGCCCGCACCGTTCGTGCGACGCGGGGGGGAGGCGGCTGACGGGGCCGGCTGGCGCGGCCGTGGATGCTATCCACTGCCGCTTGCTTCCACAAGGCGGGTCCGCAGCAGCACGCGGTCCGCACGTCCGCCGGCTGCGCGCGGCTCGCCTTGCGGAGGAGGCCCACTCGCGCGCCGATGCGCCGCAGCCGCGGAAGGGCGCGCGACCGTCCGCTGGATCCTCCGCTACTGGTGTGAATGACGCGGGGCATTCCGCCACCCCTTCCACCACCCCTTCCGCCACCCCTTCCGCAACCCCTTCCGCGACACCTTCAGCTACATCTTCCGCCACCCCTCCCGCCAGCCCATCCGCCGCTGCCGCGACTGCCGCGGAGGCGGTGGTGGGAGGGGTCATGGCGGGGGGGCGACTGGCGCGGGAGGCGGGGCGGGAGGAGGAGATGCGGAGGCGCAGGCGGAGGCAGAGGCGGAGAGACCTGGTGGTTGAGGTGGAGGCGGAGGGGGTGGCGGAAGCAGTGGTGGGCGCAGTCACAATGCGCGCAGGCGCGGAGGCTGCTCTTGAGGCGTCCCAGAGGCGGCGCAGGGGGAGGCGGAGGCGGGGAGACGTGGTGGGGGGGGCGGAGGGGGCGGGGAAGGGGGAGGGGGAGAGGGAGGGGGACGGCGAAGGGGAGAGAGACCGGGACGGGGAGGGGAAGGAGGTAAAAGAAGCTATGGCGGGGGTTGTTGCCAGGCATGGTGGGGAGAAGGGGGGAACGGCGGGAGAACGGGGGAAGAATAGGGGAAGTAGGACGGAGGGAGTTGGAGCGAGAATGGGGAAGGGGAGTTTGCGAGGGGAGGCAAGGGAGGATGTGGGAGAAGGAGGCCGGGTTATGGACTCGGGGAATGTAGAGGAGGAGAGGGAGTGGGAAGAGAGGGAGGAGAGGGAGGAGAGGGAGGAGGATAGAGAGGAGAGGGAGGATAGCAGCTGGACAGACCATGCAAGGGGCGTTGGAATAAAGGGAACAAGAAAAGAGGAGGAGAGTTGGGAGGAGATGGAGATTTGGGAGGAGGAGGATGAGGAGGAGAAGGAGGGAGAGATTTGGGAAGAAGAGGAGAAACAGGACGACCTAGAAGGGGAGGGGGAGCAAAGTCCAGACGAGTGCGAGAAAGAGGTGAGTGAGGTGGGCCCAGTGGGTATATAGAGAAGAGAGTGTTGGAAAGAGAAAAGGTGGAAGGAGGGGTAGAAGATGTAGGGTGATATGCAAGGCATGGCGAGGAGAGGAGAGGAGAGGAGAGGAGAGGAGAGGAGAGGAGAGGAGAGGAGAGGAGAGGAGAGGAGAGGAGAGGAGAGGAGAGGAGAGGAGAGGAGAGGAGAGGAGAGGGGCTCAGACGCCACTGTCCCCCTCCTCTGCACATCGCGTGTGAAATTGACTGGTGCTTAGCCTGCTCTAGTGCGTTTCGGCCTTGCTGCCTGGCCTCTCCTTCCTTTGTTCTCTTGGCTTCCCTCACAAGCAGTTCTCATCCAAACCCGCGCCCGCACCCCCTCGCATCTCCTTACCCACGTATTCCGCACCCATTTATTCCCCACCCCCTCCCCTTCCCCATTCCTCCCTCCCTTCCTAGAACCTTGACACCTTGTCTCACCACACAGCACCGCCCCCCACCAGTCCCACCACCACCTGCACCGCCACTCTGGTTCGGGACCTCTTCTCCTTGCACCTGACCTCTGAGGGCCTCCCACCCTCCATTGCTGCACAGGTGAGATCTCCCGTTCCTTCTTCCTCACTCTCGCCCACTCCCTTTTCCTCTCCCTTTCCCTCAACCTTTTCTTTCCCCTCCCTCCCGCCCCTTCCCTCCCTCATGCCCCCTCCTCTCTCACTCCTTCAATACCCCTGCACCTTCTCTCTCCCCACTCACTCAACACCTCTTTCCATCGTCCCCCACACACTTTCCTCAATGCGTCGTTAGCCCTGTGTAATGAGGTGACTTTTGAGTCGACTCAAAAGTCATGTGTCAATTGCCCTCTATAAAGATGCTCCTTCAAAAGAGTAGCTTCTCCCAGAGGAGCTTCGATGTGTGCCTGCCAGAAGAGCCGGCCGGCACACTGTGGGAGGAGTTCTTCATCGACTGCCATTGTGTTTTTTTCTTTTCCTTTTCCTTTTCCTTTTCCTTTTTCTTTTTCTTTTCCTTTTTCTTTTTCTTTTTCCTTTTTTAGTCGATAAAGAATTCCTCTCACATCACAGTGTGCCGGCTGACTGTTGGAAAGGTGCATGCCTTGCACCATCCATTCACTCCGTACAAACCCACCCAGCTTATTTCCCCAAACCCCTCCCACTCCCCCTCCGCCTCCACCCCCCCCTCCCACTTCCCCTTCCCCTCTGCCCTCCTCCACACCTTCCGACCCACCAGGTGGTGAGCAGCATGCCTACCGTCAACTCTCTCCATACATCTCCCCTCCCCCCGATTTTTGAGATATCTCAATAGTCGCACCATCAACTCAGTCCCTGAGCAGCATGCCACCACACTTCCCTCCGCTTCCCCACTCCACCACCCTTGACTCGACCCACCAGGTGGCGGGCAGCATGCCGCGCACCATCCATTCGCTCCTAGCAGAGGCGCGGCGCTGCGACTGGGTGTCGTACTCTCCCGCTGACCCTCAACTCAACCAGCACCCCCTCCCAAACCCTCCAGGTGGCGGGCAGCATGCCGCGCACCATCCACTCGCTCCTCGCAGAGGCGCGGCGCTGCGACTGGGTGTCGTACTCTCCCGCTGACCCTCAACTCAACCAGCACCCCCTCCCAAACCCTCCAGGTGGCGGGCAGCATGCCGCGCACCATCCATTCGCTCCTAGCAGAGGCGCGGCGCTGCGACTGGGTGTCGTACTCTCCCGCTGACCCTCAACTCAACCAGCACCCCCTCCCAAACCCTCCAGGTGGCGGGCAGCATGCCGCGCACCATCCACTCGCTCCTCGCAGAGGCGCGGCGCTGCGACTGGGTGTCGTACCGCCTCAACCTGCCAATGGCTGCGTCCCTGTCCTCGTTAGTGGCAGACTCGCTGCAGGTGCAGGGGCTTCCTCGGATCGTGGTCATGCTTGTTAACATGGGCTTGCAGGTGAGCCGCATGCATGCACTTGCATATGCACATGCAGACGTGTACATACATGCATACACACGCGCATGCACATGAGCATGCACATGTACAAGCACAGGTGCGCGAATGCGCACGCGCGCGCGCGCGCACACACACACACACACATTCTCACATGCACACATCAGATCACGACCTTTCTGCACCCTTGCACCTCTACCCACAGATTCGTTGCAACTCAATGGTGTTTGAGGCGCCTCAGAACGTCTCATCTCACGCGTACTCACACACTCACACGCACTCATCGCACTTCTTGAGCCCACTTCTGGGTAGTATTTTCACCGCAAAATTGCGCAACTCTATGGCTCACACTCTGTGAAGATTGTGAATTGAACAAGTAATTAGATTAGAGGAACAACCTAGCATACATAGTTGGAAGGGAAGGTTGGAAGGGAAGGATGAAAGTGACCATAGGTTGGGTTGACCTCACTTGGGGAAGTGAGGGAACCATAGGTCAAGTGGGTTGGGTTGCCCACACTTTGTAGAAGTGAGGCAACCCTAGGCCCACTTGGCTTGGGGTAACCTCAATTGTGGGAAGTGAGGTACCCACAAGTCAAGAGGGTTGCATTTGGGGGCTCCACCACAATTGGGTGGATTGGCACCCCAAAGTGCAAGACTACACCCAAAGTTGGGTGTAGTCCCAACCCAACTGTACACCACAATTGGTGTACAGTCACATGTGTTGGCATGCTACACAATATATATTTTAACACAACCCCTTAGCATGCTAACACAAGAAGAGAACAACCCCTGAATCAAGGGGCGCCCGGGCGAGCAAGGCCAATGAGGCGGAGGAAGGCAGAGTGCGCGGGGCGAAGGAGGGCCTTAGTGAAGATGTCGGCCAAGTTGGCCTCGGTTGCAATCTTGCGAACGGCAATGAGGCCCTTCTGGACGAGCTCGCGAACGAAGAAGTAGCGGAGTTCGATGTGCTTGGAGCGGGCGTGATAGACGGGGTCCTGAGTGAGATGGATGGTGCTGGCGTTGTCGCACCAGAGAGTGGGGCACGTCTGGGGGGCGCCAAGCTCCGCAAGAAGGAAGCAGAGCCAGCGCGACTCCTGGGCGGCCATGGTGCCAGCGTAGAGCTCGGCTTCGCAGGTGGAGAGAGAGATGGCGGAGGAGCGGGTGGAGCGCCAGCTGATGAGGCCGCTGCCAAGGGTGAAGCCGTAGCCCTGGGAGGAGCGGCGGTCCGGCTGCGTGTCAGCCCATGAGGAGTCACTGAAGCCCGAGAGAAGGGGACGGGAAGGGCCGTCGAGGGTGAGGGCAAGGTCCCTGGTCCCGCGAAGGTAGCGGAGGACCCGCTTGGCAGCTTTCCAGTGCTCCTCAGAGTGACGACCGGTGCCGACAAAGCGAGCGAGCACGCTGATGGGGTAGGCGAGGTCGGGGCGGGTGCACATCATTGCGTACATCAAGGACCCAACGAGCTCGGCATAGGGGTGGGGGGAGGAGGTGGGGGAGGTGGGTGGAGCGAGTTGGTGACCGAAGGGGAGCGGGGTGGAAACAGGCTTGGCTTGCGCCATGTCGAACTTCTCCAAGACCTGGCCGATGTAATGGGACTGGGAGAGGGTGATTGTGCGAGCAGGGCGGTTGCGCGTGATGGTCATGCCGAGGTAGTGAGTGAGGGCGCCAAGGTCCTTGCACTTGAGCCGCTGCTGCAGGGACAGCTTCACCTGCTCCATGTCGGCCTTGGTGTCAGAGAGCAGGATCATGTCGTCGACATATACCAGAATGAAGAAGCGGCGGGGGGAGGAGCGGATGAAGAGGCTGGCGTCGGAGTGGGAAGCAGAGAAGCCGAGGGACCCCAAGGTGGCAGCCAGCTTCGCATGCCACTCACGCGGTGCCTGCTTCAAGCCGTAGACGGGGCGACGCAGCTGCCAGACAGTGTTCTCAGGAAAGGCTGCGTGGAACCCGGGGGGTCGCCGGAGGAAAATGCGCTCATGCAGGTCGCCCTGCAGGAACGCATTGGAGACGTCCATGGAGTCGATTTCCATGTCGTCACGTGCACCAATGTCCATGGCGGCGCGAAGGGTGGGTGGTTTGGCGGTGGGGGCGTAGGTGAACCAGTAGTCCTCAGCCCAAGTCTGCGTGAACCCCTTGGCGCAGTAGCGGGCCTTGTACACTGGTTCCTCGCCCGGCAGCTGCTTCACCCGAAAGACCCATTTGCCGTCAACGAGATTAGCGCCAGCAGGGAGGGGGACATCGACAAAGGAGTCGTTGCGAATGAAAGCCTCACACTCCAGGAAGATCGCTGCTATCCATTTATCCGCATCAGGGCAGGTGATGGCTTCCTGGAAGGTGGAGGGAGTGAAGATGGTGGGGGTAGTAGTGGCGCCAAGGACAGGAAAGCCCAGGAAGTCAAGGTAGAGGGCGGCAAGGAATGGAGTGTGCTCCCGAATGTTAAGAAACTCCTCATGGGAGTCCTCAAGGAGCTGAATGGAGGCAGGAGGAGGAGCCCCAAGGATTTTGTCCACAGAGCGGGTATGGATGTAAGGGAGGAGGAAGGGGGAGGAACGGGAAGTGGCACGACGCCGCTGCTGCTGCTGGTGCTGCGGAAGCTGCTGCCCTTGTTGCTGCGGCTGCGGCTGACCGTGCTGGTGCTGCGGCTGCTGAGGCTGCTGAGGCTGCTGCTGCTGCTGCTGCTGCTGCTGCTGTCCCGGCTGCCGCTGCTGCTGCTGCTGCTGGCCCGGCTGCTGCTGCTGCTGCTGGCCCGGCTGCTGCTGCTGCTGCTGCCCCGGCTGCTGTCCCGGTTGCTGCTGCTGCTGCTGTTGCTGCTGCTGCTGCTGATCCGGCTGCTGGAAGGAGGGAGAGGGAGAGGAGGAGGGAGGGGGGGGGGGAGGGGGTGCGGCCGAGTGAGCGGGGGAAGCGGGTGCGGCAGGGTCGTAGACATCGGCGGAGGAGGAGGGCGGGAGCGGAGCTGCGGCGGGTGGGAGGAGAGGGGCTGGAGGGAGAAGGGGCGGGAGGACGGTGTCGGTCCAAGCAAGGGGACGAGTGGGAGGAGGGAGAGGATCAGGGGGAGGAGTGGAGTAATAGGGGACGGATTCGTCGAAGACGACGTCGCCGCTGCGGATGAGGCGATTGGTGGGAGGGTGGAGGAAGAGGTAGCCTGGGGAGTCGCGATTGTGCCCAAGGTAAACGCATTCCAGGGCGCGAGGAGCAAGCTTGCCAGCGGCGCGGGAGCGGTCGGCGGGTGGGATGAGAACGAAGGCCTTGCAGCCCCAAACGCGAAGGCCGGCAGCGTCGGGTTTGGCGTTGGACCAAAGCTCTGTAGGGGAGGAGGAAGGATGCTGAGGGTGGGAGCGGAGATTAAGGAGAAGAGCGGCGTGGAGGAGGGCATAGCTCCAGAGGGAAGGAGGGGTGGAGGCATGAGCAATGAGACAGCGAGCTATCTTGGTGATCTCACGAATGCGGCTCTCAGCAATGCCGTTCTGCTGAGGGGAGTGGGGAAGGGTGGAGGTCTGTTGGATGCCGTAGGTGTTGCAGTATGTGGCAAGGGTGTTATTGATGAACTCACCCCCACCGTCAGAGTGAAGGCGGCCGATGGGGCGTTTGAAGTGATTGCGGCACTGTTCGGCCCAGTTGATGACCACTGCCGGCACCTGGTCTTTCGTGTGAAGGAAGAAGGTGGTGGAGTACCGGCTGTGGTCGTCAACGAGGACGAGCATGTACCGATGCCCCTGGCGGGAGCGGATGGGATAGGGGCCCCAGAGGTCCATGTGCACAAGGTCAATGGGGGCGGCGGCGAAGGTGGGATGACTGTGGTGGGGGGACTGTTTGAGCTTGCCGTGAATGCATGAAGGGCATGGGGGAGAGGGGGAGGAGGGGAGGGGAGGTAAAACAGGAGGAAGGCTGCGGAGGAGGCGAGAGGTGACTGTGGTGCGAAGGGCGGTGAAGTTGGGATGGCCGAGTCTGTGGTGTAAGAGGACAGCAGGGTGGGAGAGGGTAGTGGAGGAGGAGGGAGATGGGGTGATGGAAGGAACGGGAGGGGAGGAGGAGGATGGTGGGGAGGGAGAAGAGGATACTTGAGGGGGAGGGGAAGGGGGAAGTAAAGGAGGAGGAGGTGGACCGGTGGAAGCACCGGAACGAGTGGTGACGTGGCAGAAGGATGGGCGAGGCGTGCGGAGTGTGTAGAGGCGAGTGCGGGGGCAAAGCGGAATGCGGAGAAGGAAGCGACCGGAGGAGGTTTGGTAGAGATCACAGTAATTGGCATAACCGGGGTAAATGGCAGTGATACCAACACCTTGGAGCTCACGGTGGGAGAGGAGGTTGTTGCGGAGAGTGGGGATGTGGAGACCTGTGACCTTACCGGAGGGGAAGGCAGTGCAAGGGAGGGTGGAGAGGTGAGTGCATGGAATGGAAAAGCTGGAATCAGCCCCATGAACCTGAGTGGGAAGTGGTAGTGGGGTGAGAGTGCCAGCGTCTTTCAGTGCGGTTTCAGTGGCTCCACTGTCAAGGACAAAGTCCAGGGTGGGAGAAGAGGGAGGAGGGGGTGGGACGGGGTACTGAAACGAAGTCTCATTGATAGCAGAGGGATACATGGCAGCGACGGACGGTGCAACACTGATATTACCAAGGAAACTACCAGAAGTGTCAGGAACACTGGGGGGGGCAGAGGGGAGGGAACCCCAGGGGGGAGGAGGAGGAAGGGAGGTATGAGCGGCCATGGCCGCTGTGCCGAAGGTGAGTGGCTGCTGCTGCCAGGGTGGGGGAAGGAACTGCTGCTGCTGCTGCGGCGGTGGCTGGAAGAACTGCGGCGGCGGCGGCTGCTGGGGCTGGAGAAACTGCGGCTGCTGCTGCTGCTGGTGGAAGTACAGGTGCTGCTGCTGCTGGTGCTGCTGAAACTGCTGCAGCTGTGAGGGTGGGGAGGGGGTAACCATGCGGAGGTGAGCAGGAAGGAACGAGGGGAGGGTTTGGATATCCACTGAGGAGGGGCGAGGTGTGACCGAGTTCCAGCGAGGAGGGGTGCCAGTGTTGCCGCGATCAAACCAGGCGTCGTCGAGTGCCTTAAAGCACGTGGTGGGGGGATGGTTGGTCTGGCCGCAAGGGGTACCTGCATGGGGACCATGGCGACGCACATATGTGCATGGGGGGAGAGTGCCAGGGCGTCCGCCTCGAGTCACAGCACCTCCAGCAGGGGCGCTGCCAGCACCACCACCACCGCCACCACGGCCACCACGGCCACCACTACCACCACCGCCACCACCACGGCCTCCACCACCACCACCGCCACCCGCTCCACGGCCTCCGCCGCCGCCGCTGCGACCACCCTGGTTGCGCGGCTGCGTAGCGTTGAGGGAGGTGGAGGAGGAGGACTGAGGGGTGGTAAGGTTGACAACGGGGGTGCGGAGCTTGACCTCCGTGTCAATGATCCACTGGACCACGTCGTCGAGGCCGGCCATGGGGTTGGCCTCAGTGAAGGCATGGAGGCGGGACTCGTAGTACGGGGTGAGGTTGTAGAGGAGGCGGTGGATTTGCAGGGGCTCGGGGAGGGCAGCTTGGCGTGCCGCAAGGCGATCAGCGACCTCCTGCATGCGCCCCACGTAGTCAACTGCGCCATCACAAGTGGCGAGGGTGATGGAGAAGTACTCCTGGAACAGGGCGCCGACAGAGCTGATGTCGCGACGCTCGAACATGGCCTGGAGCTCGGCCCAGATGAGGGAGGCGCGCATCTCGCGAGCTTGGAAACGGCGCATGAGGGTATCAGGGAGTGCGCTGAGGAGGATGGTGCAGGCGCGGTTGTCAGCAGTGGCCCATGCGATGCTCCGAGGGAGGTAGTCCGCCATGGCCGTATTGTACTCATCAAGGAGCGCCAGGCGATTGGCGCGTTCCGCTACCGTGAAGTATTCGCGGCCTCATGCTCCGCCTTGCGGATGAGGTATTCGCGGCGATCGTGGAGAAATGCGGCATCGGCGGCATCTTGGAGCGCTGGGGTAGTGGCGATCTCCAAGGTGGGTTCAGGAGGAGGAGGACCAGGAGGAATGGGGGGTGGAGGGGGTTCGCCGGGGTGATTGGGTGCCGTGGGCTGGAGGGCTTGCGGGCGGCGGAGGAGGACGTCAAGGACGCAGTAGGGTCCGACGAATGCATCTTGGAGAACACGGCGGATGCTCCCGACGAAGGAATGCCAGTTGATCGCCGAGCGGTCCGCGGCAAGCTGAAGCTTGTCGACGGAGGAGGCGTCAATGGGAGGGGGGAGAGGGGGAGGAGTGGTAGCCATGAGGGGCGACGGCGGGTGGACCCGCGGCGGCCTCGAGGTGGACGGCGGCGGGTGGACCCGCGGCGGTCAAGTGGGAGGGCGACGGCGGGTGGACCCGCGGCAGCCGAGAGGGAGGAGGGGGGGGGGGGGGAGGGGGGGGGGGGGTGCTGCTGCGGGGAGTGGAGTTCTTCTCCGGCTGCTGCTGCTGCTGCCGCTGCTGCCGCTGCTGCCGCTGCTGCCGCTGCTGCCGCTGCTGCCGCTGCTGCCGCTGCTGCCGCTGCTGCCGCTGCTGCCGCTGCTGCCGCTGCTGCCGCTGCTGCCGCTGCTGCCGCTGCTGCCGCTGCTGCCGCTGCTGCCGCTGCTGCCGCTGCTGCCGCTGCTGCCGCTGCTGCCGCTGCTGCCGCTGCTGGCGCTGCTGCCGCTGCTGCCGCTGCTGGCGCTGCTGCCGCTGCTGCCGCTGCTGCCGCTGCTGCCGCTGCTGCCGCTGCTGCCGCTGCTGCTGCTGAGAGGGAGGAGGGGGGGGGGGGAGGGGAGGAGGGGGAGGAAGATGGTGGATGCAGCTGCTGCCGCTGCTGTCGCTGCTCCTGATGCTGCCGCTGCTGCCGCTGTTGCTGCTGTGGCTGCTGAGCTGTCCCGGCTGCTGCTGCGTGGGAGGAGAGGAGGAGGAAAGGGGGAGGGGGAGGGAGAACGCAGGTGTAGCTGTGGGCGAAGCTGTTGCTGCCAATGACGCTGCTGCTGCGGGATGAGGCGGCTGCTACGAGGAACGTGCGGCGGCGGGATGCGCGGGTGGCGACGAGGGAATCGTGGCGGCGGAATGAGCGAGCGGCGACGAGGAGGGCGCGGCGGAGGGATGCGCGGGCGGCGACGGGGAAGGCGCGGCGGTGGGATGCGCGGGCGGCGACGAGGAAGGCGCGGCGGCGGGATGCGCGGGCGGCGACGAGCAGTACGCGGCGGTAGGATGCGGGGGCGGCGATTGTTAGGTCGCGGCGACGGGATGTGCGGGCGGCGACGAGCAGGTCGCGGCAGGAGGTCGCGCGGGCGGCGACTTTAGGTCGCGGCGGCAAGGGGTGCAGGCGGCGACGAGAAGGTCGCGGCGGCAAGGGGTGCAGGCGGCGACGAGAAGGTCGCGGCGGCGGGATGCGCAGGCGGCGACGCGAAGTCGCGGCGGCGGGTCGTGCAGGCGGCGACGCGAAGTCGCGGCGGCGGGTCGTGCAGGCGGCGACGCGAAGTCGCGGCGGCGGATCGTGCAGGCGGCGACGAGCGGGTCGCGGCGGCGGGATGCGTAGGCCGCGACGGGGGGTCGCGGCGATGGGGAGTGCAGGCGGCAACGCGAAGTCGCGGCGGCGGGACAGGAGGCGACGACGGGGCGTCGCGGCGGCGGGATGCGCAGGCGGCGCCGAGGAAGGCGCGGCGGCGGTGGGGGGAGGCGGCGACGCGACGTCGCGGCAGCGGGAGGGGCAGGCGACGACGGGGCGTCGCGGCGGAGGGATGCGCGGGCGACGCCGAAGTAGGCGCGGCGGCGGGAGGGAGACGGCGACGGGGGGTCGCGGCAGGGGGAGGAGGAGGCGGCGACGAGGCGTCGCGGCGGGATGTGCAGGCGGCGCCAGAGAAGGCGCGGCGGCGGAAAAAAGGGGGAGGGGGGGGGGGGGGGCAGCGACGGTGTGTCGCGGCGACGGGGGGCGGTGATGCACTCGCGGCGGTGGGATCCGCAGGCGAGGAGGGCGCAATCACGGCGGAGGGAGGGGAGGGCGGCGACGACGTAGGTCGTGCCAAGGAGATGCTAGGTTGAGCCACACGTAGGGGGTTTGTGGCTGTGGGGTGGGCCCATGGGGAAGAAAAAACTTTGAGGGAGGGAGAGAAAAGGCTTAGGAACAACTAGCTCTATACCATGTGAAGATTGTGAATTGAACAAGTAATTAGATTAGAGGAACAACCTAGCATACATAGTTGGAAGGGAAGGTTGGAAGGGAAGGATGAAAGTGACCATAGGTTGGGTTGACCTCACTTGGGGAAGTGAGGGAACCATAGGTCAAGTGGGTTGGGTTGCCCACACTTTGTAGAAGTGAGGCAACCCTAGGCCCACTTGGCTTGGGGTAACCTCAATTGTGGGAAGTGAGGTACCCACAAGTCAAGAGGGTTGCATTTGGGGGCTCCACCACAATTGGGTGGATTGGCACCCCAAAGTGCAAGACTACACCCAAAGTTGGGTGTAGTCCCAACCCAACTGTACACCACAATTGGTGTACAGTCACATGTGTTGGCATGCTACACAATTTATATTTTAACACACTCTCCTTCCCACTTCTTGCCCCTCCCATTCTCCCTCCATCCCCCTTCCATCCCCTTCCCACCCCTTCTCATTCCCCTCCCACAACCAGCAGCGGTGGCCTCCCTACTAGAGCGACGGCAGGTATCTCTGTCGGAACTGCAGCCATCACACCTCTCCTTCTCACCCCTTCTCTCCCTTTCCTGCCACTCCCATTCCCCTCTCACAGCCAGCAGCAGTGGCGTCCCTACTGGAGCGGCGCCAGGTGTCCCTATCAGAGCTGGTGGCAAATCTACAGTTCCTGCAAACCTTTCTCTCGCTCCTCTCCCACTCCCCTCTCATCCCCCTCTCACAGCCAGCAGCAGTGGCGTCCCTACTGGAGCGACGGCAGGTATCTCTCTCAGAGCTGGTGGCGAAGCTGCAGTTCCTGCAGAGCATTGGAGTGCGCCCGCGCTTCTTGGGAGCCGTCCTCGTGGGCTGCCCCCGCTTCCTCGACATGCCGCTCGCGCTGCTGCACACCCATGCCACGCATCTCATGGCGCACTGCTGCACCGTCAGTCTCGCAGCCGCTCTCTCACTCTGTCATCTTCCCTTCTTCTCTTTTTGTTTCTTTTTCTGTCTTTGTTTCTTTCTTTTATCAGGATATCAGATGCCATTTTTAATGTCATTTCCGTCCTACCACCACTGGATTTCCTTGACACCCTCCTGATGGCCTACCGCACTTTCCCTCCTCCGACCCGTCCATCTCATCTCCTCTCATCGGACTCACACTCACTCGCTCGTTCAACCACTCAATTACTCGCCCACTCTCTCGTTTTCTTACTCACTCACCTTGTTTGTTAATGTTGCCAGATGAGGCAATTCGCTGAAAGGCTCACAGAATGTGCTGCTTGCTCGCCCCCATCACCCTCTCACATCGTCAAACCCTCTCCCACTTTCCAAATTCCCAACCGCACGCCTTGTCCTTATGCTGTTTGCCCTCAGGGAGTGGACATCGGGAAGGTGGTGTAGGTGTCTCCTCCAGTCCTCGGCAAGGCAGTGCATGTGGGTAGAATCAACTCAAAAGCCGCCTCCCCCTCCCCACTGCCCACTGCCCACCCTGTCCTTATGTTGTGTGGCAATGTCTGATCCTATCAGGGCGTGGACATTGGCAAGGTGGTGGAGGTATATCCTCCAGTCCTCGGCAAGGCAGTGCATGTGGGTGCTTCAGGGCATGTGGGTGATGCATTGGCATGTGGGTGATGCATTGGCATGTGGGTGATGCATTGGCATGTGGGTGATGCATTGGCATGTGGGTGACTTTTGAGACGTCGCAAAAGCTTGGCAATCTCTAAAATAATCAGGGAGTGGGCATTGGCAAGGTTGTGGAGGTTTACCCTCCAGTCCTCAGCAAGGCAGTCAGCACATGTGCGCACTGCAGCATGTCTTAACTGTACTGCCTCCTGTGCTGAGATGAAATCGCACATGCCAGCATACCACCATGCCACCATGTGTACATACGTGTTCAATGAAAGCACCTGCCATGCCATGCCACGTCATTTCACACCTGAATACCACAACCCGCGTGTGATCAGTCGGTTTTTGAGTCGACTCGAATACCACAACCTGCCACGCAGCTCCCTCTTCCCGCTTTATGTACTTACTCTCCATCTCATGCTGCCCTTGCCCTTGCCCTTGACCCATTTCCCACTTTCCCCTGCCCACCTCCTCCCCTCTCCCCAACCTTCCTGTCTCCCCCTTCTCCCTCGCTTCCAACCCTCCTCTTCTCCTCGCTCTCTCCCTCCCCCTTTCACTATCTTCCCCCTCCCTCCTTACCCTCTCTGTATTTCTCTTGTCCCTTACCCAGTCCTCTTCTCCTTCCCCTCCATACTCCCCTTCTTCCCATCCCCCTGCTCACCCTCCTCTTCCAGCCATCGCCTCCCAAATCAACAATGTATCACCACTACTTGTCCCTTCTCCTCTTCTCGTTCCTACCCACGTCTTCAACCCCACCCCACCCCACTCCTCTCTAGGCAAGCGTCATCCCACTCACATCTTTCCTCCGCCACCACCTCAACATCCCCTCCACCGTCATCCCTCGCATCGTGCGCGGGTACCCGAAGCTGCTCGGCTGCTCCCTGCAAGCCAACCTGCGGCCCAAGGTGCTTGCGCTCTGCGCTGCCCTCCCCGGCCTCACACCGCCCCTGCTCGGCACCATGCTGCGCCGATGCCCCTCGCTGCTCGCCTGCAGGTTAGTCCTGCAATTCAGCTGTTTCAGTATTCCTCTTTCTCTTATCTCTTTCTCGTTCTCTTCCAATATCCCGCTCGCTCGTTTTCGTCACCTTCCCGCTCTTTATTTCTTATTTTTCTTTTGCCCAACGTCCCGTTCATGTCTCCCATTTCTCTCCCCCTTGCGCCCTCATTGCAGCATGGCAGGGAAGCTGCTGCCTGCCATTGAATTCCTCTCCACACATCTGCTTCTCTCACCACCACAGCTGCTCAAACTGGTCTCCTCAGCACCACAGGTAGAACTTGCAATAATGGACCCCCACCCACCCAGCCTTTTTTTTGCTCGACTGAAAGGTTCTCTTCTTGAGGAGGTGTCCATCATAAGCCGCTCTTCAGCTGCCTCAAAGATTCTGATAAGCCTGAGAATCTGGCAGTGTCATCGTCCCAGCACTGATTCCCTGTCATGCCATCCCATGCTGTGCCATGCTGTGCCATGCTGTGTACCAAGTGCACAGCTCTTGAAAGGAGTAGGCCTTCCTCGAACTGGGGGGCAAAACCATCAGAGCATATAGCTTGAACCACCGATCCACTTTTGAGTCGACTCAAAAGTCACCACCAGAGCATATAGCTTGAACCACCGATCCACTTTTGAGTCGACTCAAAAGTCACCACCAGAGCATATAGCTTGAACCACCGATCCACTTTTGAGTCGACTCAAAAGTCACCACCAGAGCATATAGCTTGAACCACCGATCCACTTTTGAGTCGACTCAAAAGTCACCACCAGAGCATATAGCTTGAACCACCGATCCACTTTTGAGTCAACTCAAAAGTCACCACCAGAGCATATAGCTTGAACCACCGATCCACTTTTGAGTCGACTCAAAAGTCACCACCAGAGCATATAGCTTGAACCACCGATCCACTTTTGAGTCGACTCAAAAGTCACCACCAGAGCATATAGCTTGAACCACCGATCCACAGTCACATCAATTCACGGACCACTTGAGGCAGGGACACATCAACCCACCTTGTGTAGTTTGCTCTTACGGGACCTCTTGAAAAGGGGAAAAATTGTGTCACCGCTTCATCATTGCATCGCATTATGAAATTTCTCTTGATGCGTACTACCATTCTTCTAACCACCACCTTTACCACCGCCCCACATCTCACCACCACCCTCACCACCCACGCCGCCCTTCCCCTGGTTTCAGCCCACTCATTTCCACGCACACTGCACCCGAAGCTTCTCTTCCTCTCCTCAGTCGCTACCCCAGGCAGTGAGGCTGACTGCACATTGACAGTGGCCCCCATGCTGCGGAAATCTCTTTTCGCGTGTTAAGAGGCAGCTCAGCTCAAAGCCAACCCTTCCTCGCCACACCCCCCCTCCCCACAGGTGCAAACACAGTCAGTGCCACACTCACTGCATCCCAAGCTGCTCTTCCTCTCGCACACTGTGGGTATGATATGACCCCACAGCAGCAGGCAGCCACACTGCTGCTGAATATTCAATCCGTGCCTCAAAATCAACTTATATCCAACCATTCCCCGCCACACCTTTCCTTCCCAGGTTCTAACCCAGTCAGTACCGCACACGCTGCGTCCAAAACTCCTCTTCCTCTCGCAAACCGTGGGTCTCACCGCACAGCAGCAGGCAGCCATGCTGCCTCGGCAGCCCAACGTGCTGTGCCTGTCGCTGCCCCTGCTGCACCGCAACCACTCCTCCCTGCGTGCGCTGGGCTTCTCACTCGAAGATATTCGCCGCATGCTCGTGCCCTTCCCCACGCTGCTGCTGCTCAGGTCTCTAGAGCGGGGAAGGGGGAGGAGGGGGGGGGGGGGGGGGGGGGGGGGGGGGGGGGTAGGTCCGGGTGGGGTTTGTGCCGTGGCATGGTGGTTGGTTTTGTGTTGTGTGTTTCAAGGGAATCTGCGGGTAGAGGGCAGTGGTGAGGGACGTTGGGGTAGGGTTGGGTTTGAAGGGGTTGGCTTAAGGTGGGGCGAGGGTTGTGATTTTTTTTCTCGGTTGCAAGTAGCTGGAGAGAGTGGTAGGTGTGTAAGGATGCGAAGAAAGGTGAATTCAAGTAGGGATGGATGGGTTGGGATGGGAGGGGAAGGTCCTCCTAAAGCCTCACTCAACTTGTTTTTTTTTTTGGTCCTGACACACCATGTGACGGTTGTCTCATGTTTCCAACATCATCCCTCCTCCCTCCTCCCTGCCCTCCCTCCCTTGTTCCCTCCACGCCACACTCCCACCAGTCCCGACAACATCCAAGCCAAGTGCGCCTTCCTCACAGGCCCCATGGGTCGTCCCCTAGCACACGCTGCCGCCTTCCCCCACTTCTTCGGCTACAGCCTGCACTGTCGCATCCAGCCCCGCTACAGCCGCCTACAGGCTCTAGGCGTCTCCCCGCCTCCTTCCCTCGCTTCCATGCTCTGCTGTACCGACCAGGTGTTTCAATCCAAGTGGGCTGTAGCAGCAGAGGGGGATGGCAGGGGGAGGGTTTCAGAGGATCCCCAAATTAAGGGGGCTGTAGCGGTGGAGGGGGATAGGAGGGTGAAGGGTGGAGGGGGATGGGGGAGTGTTGCGGGGAGAGAGGGTAGGGTAAGTGGGGGAGGAGGGGTGGAGTTACGAGGAAGGAAGGAGAGGAGAAGAGAGGTGGACGAGGTCAAGGAGGTCAAGCAAGTCATGGAGGTCAAGGAGGTCAAGCAAGTCATGGAGGTCAAGGAGGTAGGAGAAGGGGTTCTGGAATAGATTGTACTGCACTGCTGCTTTTGCGATTTGGGAAAAAAAGGGGTGGTGCTGCTCCTGCTTCTTGCTTCTTCCACTGCATCGGTCATGTCCTGTATGGGAGGCTGCAGCATCTGAAACAGTACAGGGTGCCGAGGGCAGTGTTGAAAAGATGTGCTCCTGCTGCTGCTGCCGCCGCCTCTGTCATCGCCGCTGCCGCCGAGTGTTTTCTTTTGTGTAGTTGCTGCAGCATCGACGCATGACTTGCAGGCTGTTATGATAAGCCGTCTCAGGAAGTGTTACATAGCTGGTACTCAATTTCCGTACAGTATATAGAAAGCTTGATTTTGGTCTCTTGCGCAAGTGAAAATGCTTCATTCCCAATTGAGAAATTGCACTCTCTCATCTACCTACGGTATCGACTACATTGCAGAACCAACTAGATGGGTGAAGATTGGAAACACAAAGGCGGAGACCAAGTGTCCTCCAACCATGGGCTTTGATTTGTTATAGAGTTGTCCAGTTTTCCAGGGCCGTCTGATGTCGGTTCTACTCTGAATTTTCGAAGTCGTTGAGTAATCTCACCGACAAATGGGTATCCAATCCCATGGTTTTATTATATGTGTATTGGAGAACTGAAAGTGTAAGAATTTACAAATCCTTATTGAGGCACTCGTTAGCGAGGCCATCCCGAGGGTCACGCGACGAACCTGCTGGGCCTATTTCGTCGCACCGAACCACCCCCGAGTCGCCTCCACTCCAATCGCAACATCACCGAGCCATCCTTCGCCCGACCTCTTCGCCTAGCTAGGATTCCCCTTATAAATTCCCGTCACTTTCCTTGTATCGTCATTCAGTACTCAGTCATTCTCGTTATTCGTTTTACTGCGCACTCTGCAAGTTCATTCATAACAGAAAGATATAAGTAAGAAGTACACAATCTACCAGCATTCGTAACTGCATGATTGATTCTTACGACCTCTTGCCAATCGCCCGCTCAAGCTCCCTCGCCAATAATGCATACGAAAAAATATAGCAGACCAATGAGCAATAGCGAAACGAATAGGTCGCAGCCAATGGGCGCGTCCCCTAGGTCACCCAACGTCGCCTGCCCAGTGAACTTACGACGGCATTATGGAAGTTCTGATCGGAAGCCAATGAACGAGCACTTTTGAACGCGTTCGTCTTGTTTCGCTTGACCATCTTGCGACCGCAGGTCGCTCAGCAGCAGGTACAACGACTGCATTATCCCTCCCGAGCCGCAATGTCTGACTTTTGGATGGACTGGAAGATAAATTGGAGCGGATTTGCACATTCTAAATCAGCCTTCTCCGAAACACGTCCTTCGTCATTGCAGCTACTACTACTAGCCCTGTAAGCTTATCTTATAGCTAGTTCCTTCGGTATCTAAAATAGACCCTTACACTTCAAAAGACCCTTTGAAGTATTAGCAACACCAACATCCGACCGTGCCCGCCTCCACCACGATGGCGAATAACAAGACCCTCCTGACTCTCTTTATTTCGTTCACCATCATCGGTAAGCACCTCCTATACTACTTGTAAAACGAAACTTGGGAGCCGTTCGAAGCGCAATGCGTTGGATGTTTATTCACTGTACTAACTACACCTGCGCGACCTTGTCGTCATGTTTTGATATCGCAGCATGCAGTCTCCAATCTATGGCGGCCGATAGCACGCTGTCGCTCAATCAACTTCAGGCCCAGCGCAAACTTCAAGTTGTCCCCGCTGATAATGTCCCCGCTGATAATGTCCCCGCTGGTAATGTCCCCGCTGGTAATGTCCCCGCTGATAATGTCCCCGCTGATAATGTCCCCGCTGATAATGTCCCCGCTGATAATGTCCCCGCTGATAATGTCCCCGCTGGTGACCCAGCTGATGACACCACGGATGATACCACTGATGACACGACTGATGACACCACTGATGACACTTACGATTATGATTCTGATTACGATTATACTTATCCTAAGGTGACCACGATGGTGACCGTCGGCGGCTCGTCCTACAAGTTCGATTCGCCTTATTATTGCTTTAACCTCAAGGCCAAGAACGGGCGCGGCGCAAGAGCGAAGCAGAGCGCGACGGTGTGGTGGAACGGAAAGGCGACTCCCCTTGGCAACGTGATGAAGGCCTTCCACGGTGGCAAGGGCGGCAAGCAGAGGAAAGGCGCGAGTTCCGCGCCGACCGCCGCATGCAAGGAGGTGCTGTTCTTCCCAGAGACCGACTGCGAGAGCAACGTCGTTGAGAGAATGACCAAGCCCAAGGCCATCCCTATCCGCAAATTCTTCCGCCTCCCCAAATCAACGTAAGCTCTCCGCCCGGCACTGCCGCTCCCTGCTGTTCCGCGCGGCTCGCTGCTGCTCCCTGCTACTCTGCTCATTCCTGCTGATAGTTCGTTGCTTCCTGATGCTCCCTGATGCTTCCTTATTCTTTCCATAGGAGCATATCATCTTACCCGTTGCCACGAGTCCAGTGGTTCAAAATCTGCCTTCAGCTCTGAGCTACAGTCATTCTTGTCAGAATCCCAACCACTAGACCATTGGGATAAAAGGGCTTGTTTCAGTAGCGGGTCAGTGCGCCCATAACCCCCCAGGAAAACGCGCCTGTAACCCCCCCTAGGATCGATCGGGGATCTCACAGTGTAGCTCTACTGACACCCCCCCACACTGGGAGGCCCAGGACTGAGCACAGTGGCAACGGCCAACATGTGCATACACCGGGATTCGAACCCGAGACCGCTCTGATACCACTGTTGTAGAGGACTCTCCTCTACTTTGCAGGAACTGGGAGTTGTTCTAAACGATAGAGCTCTGTCTTAGCTTTCCAACGAGCCGTCAAACACGTCGATCGCCTAAGTATTCTCCGAGATATAGGCGTTCACGTGCTAGGTGGTGCTATTGAATGCAAGTAAAGAAGCTCTCTGGAATTTGTGTTCGAATGTACCTTGTACAAAGAACTCTGAGTTTCACTATGAAACATGCATACAAGGCAAGTCAATTTATAGCAAATGCATTACATCGAACCGCACATGTAACATCGCATCGCTACACTCGCGTCGCGAATGCGCCGCGTGTAACATTTCGGTTGGGGTGAAATTCGGCCACCGAATTTCACACCGAACACACCGAATTCGCCTTGCACTTGAAGGTTGGAATGTGGTGCCGCCACGTGGCACCGAATTGTGAGTCTTCCGAAGTCAATCGGTGCAACCCCACCGATCCCTAGTCAAAGGGATCGAAGGCACCAAAGTGCCCTCGGTGGGTTGGGGGCATACAACCGCCCCACCACCGAACTCCCTCCAACAATTCTCCTAGCAAGAGACTTGCTCACCCACCCTTTGCTGCTGTTTTTCTCCTTCCATTCCCCATGGGCAGCACCAAGAAGATCCCCAAGACTGTCAAGTCCGTCGGTTGCTCTCTCTTCTACTAGTAAGTATAAGCCTCCCCCTTCCCCCCTCCTCTCTCTCTCTCTCTCTCTCTCTCTCTCTCTCTCTCTCTCTCTCTCTCTCTCTCTCTCTCTCTCTCTCTCTCTCTCTCCTCTCTGCCTCTCTCTCTACCTCTCTCTTCCCTCCCCCCTCCCTGCATTTAGATACAGCACACACACACACACACACACACACACACACACACACACACACATACACACACACACACACACACACACACACACACACACACACACACATACACACACACACACACACACACACACACACACACACACACACACACACACACACACACGCGCGTGCGCGTGTGAATTTTTACATTTCGCATGCATCTCATTACACCCTGTACACCCATGCGCGTGTCTCTTCTTCGATCCCAACCGTGCAGGCCGTTGAGAAGGAGTACATGTGGACCGATTCTGCGAGATGTTCACGGTAGCGGCTATTGTAAATCGCCACAGCTTGCTTGTCCTCTCTTCCGTTCCAACTATTGCGAATGTCCTGGTTGCCTCTTCTGGTGGGCTGGGCCTTGCTGGCTGTAATTGTTCCCTATTTTGTATAACATATGTTGAACATACGGCTGGGTTTCAAACGCTTCCATGCCCTGTGCTTCGGGGTATGATGGTGCCATAAGGTCGATAGTAGTCCTTTGGAAGTCGTGGCAGCGTCACCTCATAGCATAGTATCAGCAACTACCAGAGAGGTCTGTTGCCTCATGGGAATTGTCATTGTTGTAGGAAGAACCGTTCGCTTTGAAACGCCGTCGTGAACTCAATTCTTGATGAAAATATTTGTGTGAGGTCTTTCTGGATAGGTCTCTGAGTGACAAATCCGTAGCACCAAGGAACACAAAGATCGCCCAAGAAATGAGAACGCAATCGTCAATTATATAGGGCTGGGTACAACATTCCAGAGAGGATCCAATTCTAGTTGACGAGTGAGTTTTTATACTCAACAAGAAAGAACTCACAATAACTAGAGAAATCGAACCGCATTTGTAACCGAGCCGCGTGCAATTTCGTAACCCACCCCATTGCAAAATTGACGGTGGAATTTCGGAAAAGGAGTTACGTCCTTTTCCGTTTACATTTCCGTCCATGCATACAAGTTGTAAATACAATGGGTCGGACCAATCACATCGCGCCATTTGTTTGTGCTTTTGTTTGATTCATTCCGCCCACTTGCAAATAACCCTCGATGGTTTTGTTTCTAGCTACCACCCAAGTGCAACCCTTGACTTGTGTGCACCGCCACTCTTCCGCCCAAACTCTCGCCACCCAACCCCACTTGGTAAGGTTGGAGGGGTGTGTAGTGGGGACCACTTGGCCCCCCACCGACTTCCAACACTCCCCCTTGGTCCCCACGAGCACCTATGCATACAAGCCTACCCTAGCACAACATGCATGAAAGGTATCCCTAGGCAAAGGCTTGGTGAGGAAGTCCGCGGATTGAGCGTTAGTCTTCACGTAGCGTAGCTCCACCTCCTTGTCTTCGACGAGCTTGCGGATGAAGTGATGACGAATTTGGATGTGCTTGGTCCTTCCGTGAAGGACCGAGTTCTTGGCAAGGCTGCTTGCCGCTTGGTTGTCCACGTAGATCGGTGTGGGTCCCTCTTGCTCGTATCCTAGCTCGGCTAGGAGACGCCTCAACCACACGACCTCGGTACCACCACGGTTGAGAGCAACATACTCGGCCTCGGTTGAGCTAAGGGCAATCAAGTTTTGCCTCTTGCTTTGCCAAGCCACCGCTCCCCCAAGGAGCGTGAAGACAAGGCCCGAGGTGCTTTGCCGAGTGGAAGGATCTCCCGCCCAATCGGAATCCGTGAACCCAATGAGTGCTACCGGCCCGGCTTCATAGTGGAGCCCTAGGTGACTAGTGCCCCTAACATAGCGAAGAAGACGACGCAAGGCACGCTCATGCTCTACCATGGGGTTGGAGACTACTCTCCCAAGTAGCCCAACCGTGAATGAGCGATCGGGACGGGTGCTCACGGCGGCATACATGCATGAGCCTACTATGGAATGAAAGCGCTTGGTCTTCTCGGGATCCATAGGGACTTCCTCACTTGTAGCCAAAGGGTGGAACCCCACCTCCATGGGTGTGGGTGCCGGCTTGCTCTCGCTCATCCCGAAGCGAGCCACCACGTCCTCCAAGTACTTCTGTTGGTGAAGATGAAGAGTCTTGTGCGCACGATCGCTGTCGATGTGCATGCCGAGGTAGTATGACACGGCACCAAGGTCGCGCATGGAGAACTCCGATGCAAGCTTCGCCTTGATCTCCGCCACAAGGTCCTTGCAATCGGAAACGAGGAGGAGGTCGTCCACGTAGAGAAGGAGGACGAGCTTCTTCTTGTTATGTGATGCTATCATTTGCATTCACGTCTGTCTGCCTCCCATCACATGTTCGTGCGTTGCATGCGTGGTGTGAGCGTGTGCAAGAATTTGGGTTTGATGTGGTTTGGTTTTTCTGAGTGTGTGTGAATGTTATTTTGCTTGAGCTGATATCTGAAGTGACTCCTCTGCTCACGAGCTTTCCGACGAACCAAGTATCGCTTCAATCGGAGCACGAACAAGAAAGTCACGAACGTTGGAAGTTCGTATGCTTTTGATATTTGGTTGTGGTGACTATGGGAAGTTGTGGGGTTGACTCCATAAGACGTATAGACTTTTGGGGGTTGGGAAATTCGTCAACATCACTGTAGATGCTGCCAAGTGGTTGGGTGAAGCCAAACCAGGTTGGCAAGTGTGGCCAACTTGGGTGAGGTGGATTGTGGAGGTTGGGAAAGTGACAAAAGTAAAAGTGGGGTTGCATATGGAGAGGGGAATTGTGTGGCAAGGGGTTTCCTTGGTTGGGGACTCTCTTGGGACCTTCCCTCTCGTCCTCCTCATCCCATCCCACCTGGTTTATTGCTACTCTAACTCTCTTGTGTAGTAATTGTGGAAATTGTGAGACTATTATCATTGAGTTAAGATTCTATGGCAGCTTACCCCCTAGTTAAATTCATAACTCAAGAAATACTTCACCTCTTGATACGATTCAAATTGGGAGTTGTAGCCACGGACTAGGGCTACAACATATCTGAGTTTGGTGAAGTTTTGACCGTGAACTTTTCGTCGACGGCGTTTCTTGTGAGCGCGACTTTTCTGTCCAGAATTCTAAGCCAACGATTTTGAGAAATTTAGGCACCTAATCTTCGTAGACTCCGTCCTTAGTCTCATAACACTTGTCCCCACGGTTGAGGATGTAGAGGGCGTGATCACACTTGTCAGAATGTTGTTGTTCTCTAGCCTGCAGTGGGGTACTCTATAGCGAGTACAACCCCCTAGGGTTTCCTATATGTATCCTGCTGCTTTCTAGTGAACATCCTCCTTTGCTTATTCTCTCTTGCCTAGCTAGGGCTTACCTAGCTATGGCTCCTACTCATTCTCGTTCAGTTTCTCATGGTATCAGAGCACTCACGCTCCTGGCCTGTGGGCCCTACTGCTGCTTCCGCTGCTACTCTGTGTGTTGCACGCCCCGTGGCGTGCGACGGATTTCTCTTCCCGCCGCGCGCTCGGAGCGTGCGGCGGTTTTCTGCCCGCCGTGCGCCCCGAGGCGCGCGGCGGTTTTCTGCCCGCCGTGCGCCCCGGGGCGTGCGGCGGTTCTCTGCCCGCCGTGCACCCCGAGGCGCGCGGCGGCCTTCTGCCCCGTCGGTCCGCGCGTCGCCCCCGGGGGGCGCTTCGACGGGCGACGGGGACCAGCCCGTCGTCCCCCGTCGCCCGTCCTGGCCAGCGCGGGCTGCGCCAGCCCCGAGCGCGGCCCGTACGGGCTGCGCCCGGCCCGCGCGCGGCCCGTACGGGCTGCGCCAGGCCCGCCAGGCCCGCGCGCGGCCCGTACGGGCTGCGCCAGGCCCGCGCGCGGCTCGGGCCGCCTGCGCGCGGTTCGTCGGGCTGTGCCAGGCCCGTGGGCGGCTCGTTCCTCTCTGTCCCTGAGCTGCTCGCTGTCCCCCGTGCTTCTGACGGTGCCCCACCCCTACTGCTGCCCGTTCTCCTGAATTAGGGTTTGGGGTTGAGGAGTGTGGGGGTGGCGGTTGTGTGTTACTCCCCTTGCTCCTCCTCCTCCCTGGTCTCCCACTGCTGCAGCTGCCGCTGAGGGGGGTGGGTGTGTGGGAGCCTAGGGTTTAGGGTTTAAGAGGGGTGCTGTAGGAGTGGAGTTAGGGGTTCAGCAGGGGGTGTGTGTCGAGGGTGTGGGGCAGTTGGAGGAGGTTGTGTGGAGGTAGCGATCGTGTCGCCTGCAGCGCCTGTAGTCCGTCGCCCTTGCTTCGGTAGCCAGTGAGCCTGTTGCACCAGTCGCCAGTGGGTCCGTTGTTCCTGCCGCTCGTCTATAGCCGCGGAGCCAGTTACTCCAGTAGTCCGTCGCCCTTGCTTCGGTAGCCACTGAGTCAGCCGCTCCTGTGCCCGTGCCTCTGCAGCTTCAGTCGTTGCCTCCCATCTTCTCTCCTTCCACAGTTCCTCCTCCTCCTCACTTGCCTTCTGCGACTGCCCCTAGCTTTACTTGTGCATGTGAACCTGCTCTAGGACTACTTGCTCTACTGATTATACCCCACTTTGACTATGGGGGTGTGTCAGAATGTTATTGTTCTCTAGCCTGCAGTGGGGTACTCTATAGCGAGTACAACCCCCTAGGGTTTCCTATATGTATCCTGCTGCTTTCTAGTGAACATCCTCCTTTGCTTATTCTCTCTTGCCTAGCTAGGGCTTACCAAGCCCTTTTATCCCAGTGGTCTAGTGGTTGGGATTCTGACATGGTATCAGAGCAAAGGTCTCGGGTTCGAATCCCAGTGTGTGCACTTCGGGCATCCCAGTGCGGGGGGGTGTTAGAGGTCCACTGGTGATCCCCGATTGATCCTAGGGAAGGGTTACAGGCATGTTGGCCTGGGGGGTTATGGGCGCACTGACCCGCTACTTAATAAGCCCTTTTATCCCAATGGTCTAGTGGTTGGGATTCTGACAACACTCACTCCGAGTGAAGCCCAACTCAAGCAAGTGCTTGTCCATCCTCATGTACCATGCTCTAGGGCTTTGTTTCAAGCCGTAGATGGTGCGCTTCAACTTGCACACACGGTCCGTCCCATCCTCAAACCCCGGAGGTTGCCTCATGTACACCTCCTCCTCTAGATGGCCATATAAAAATGCGGTTTTTACATCAAGTTGTTCTACCTCTAGATCAAGCCCTCCCGCTAGAGCTAAGAGAACACGAAGGGTAGAAGACTTTGCTACCGGTGCAAAGGTCTCGTTGTAGTGAAGCCCGGCCTTTTGCGTGTACCCTTGTGCCACCAAGCGAGCCTTGTATCGCTCCACCTCACCATCTTGGAGCGTCTCCATTGCCTCACGGTAGGTGGTAGGTGTGAAGTCGGCCATGAAGCACATGGCATCTCCCCCTTCCTCATCATCCTCCACCACAAGCGAGTAGTCGGCGTACTTCGGGTTCGGATGAGGAGCTCTACGAGCGCGAGTAGATGCAAGCGTTGGAGCGACGACGGTAGAAGGATCACCATCCTTCTCACTCTCCACTCCAACCACTTCAACAACATCTCCCTCCTCGTCTTGAACACTCCTCTCCTCGGGAACATCGTGAGAAGATGACTTGTTCGTGTCTTCAACCGTTGGAGGGATGACCACGACCGAATGCTTCTCTTTTGGTGAAGTTGGGAAGCGGTTCTCGAAGAATGAGACGTCGCGCGACACCACCACCTTTCCGCTCTCCAAGTCCCACACCCACCATCTCTTGTGATCAAGGCTATGGCTCAAATACATCCCCACACGCGCCTTCGCCTCAAGCTTGGTGCGTGTAGCATCGGGAACGCGATAGTAGCAAATGCACCCGAAGGTGCGGAGGTTGGAGACGTCCGGTTTGTCGCCACTCCAAGCCTCGAGGGGTGTCACGTTCGGCAAGGTCTTGGTCAAGCTTCGGTTATGAATCCAAGTTGCCAACATTGTCGCTTCACCCCACCAAGACTTGTCCGCATGAGCATGGGCAAGCATGCTCCTAACCGCTTCAACCAAGGTGCGGTTCAAGCACTCCGCCGCTCCATTTTGTTGAGGTGAGTGAGGAACTGACACTTCGTGGAAGGTTCCTCGCGCCTTGAACCACCCGTCGAGCTCGTTGTTGACGTACTCTCCTCCTCCATCCGACCGAATCTGCTTCACGAGTTGTCCATCTTTCTCCGTCTCAACAAGCGCCACCCACTACTTGATTGTCGTAGAAGTCGCGCTCTTGTCCTTGAGAAGGTAGACCCACACCATGCGTGTCGCGTCGTCGAGGAGAGTGAGAATGTAGCGCGCTCCCCCTTTAGAGATAGGGGTGATTGGTCCACACAAGTCGGTGTGGACGAGATCGAGCGGGTTGGAGGCGAGAGGCTTCGTGCGAGTTGGAAACGGCTTCCGCGCCATCTTCCCTTCAAGACACGCCGAGCATTTCTCCACGTCCTCGCTTGTTGACAAGTCGGTGACGATCCCGTGCACCGCGCCTTGAGTTGCCATGGTGCGGATGGTTGACGCGCTCAAGTGCCCGTAGCGGTTGTGCCACATCTCCAATGAAAGCTTCGCCACCGCCGCGTGCGCCGACGCAAGATTCGGTGTAGCCACGAGCTTGAAGAGTCCGCCGTCTTGATGCGCTTTGCCGATGAAGCGCCCGGAAGACGTGCTCAATGTCATGACCGCGCCTTCGATGTTGACACGCATTCCCTTGGTGGTGAGTTGTGACACGGATAGCAAGTTGGCGCCGAGTCCCGGTACAACCAACACGTTGTTGATTGTCATTGGACCGCCGTCCACCGCGAGGCGCAACGTTCCGCGTCCCTCCACCTCAAGCGAGTCTTGATTACCGAAGACCACGCGCTTGATAGGAGCATCCGCCGAGACATCCTCAAGAAGCTCCGCGTGCGGCGTCATGTGTTGTGTAGCGCCCGTGTCGAGAAGCCATGCGAGCCCGCCAAGAGCTCCTTCTCCCGCGATTAAGACGAGCTCCTTGGTGTCTTCTCCCGAAGTCACCACGTTCGCGCGCCTCTCCTCTTGAGTTGAAGACGTTGGAGTCCAATCCCTTGGCTTGCTCCGACACTCGCGCCACCAATGCCCGAGCTTCTTGCAATACCGGCATGCTCCTTCACGAGCATGACCACGGTTATTGTTGTTGTTGGCGTGTCCTCCACGTGAAGAGCTCGCGCTTCCACTTGCATGCCCACGGTCATTCCGTGGCTTGGTGTAGACAACGCCTTTCTTCGCGCCGCGCGTGAAGTGAGCCGAACTCGTTGAATCGCCTTTCAAGTTGATCCACCGCATCTCCTCGTTGATGAGGCGCGTCGTCACCCCCTCCTTGGTCCACGTCTCTTGCGTGCCATCAAGGGTGGTGATGACGGTTGACCATTCCTCTCCGAGCCCTCCGAGAAGCGTCATGATCCAATCCTTCTCGTCCACGTCCGCTTCAAGCTCCACCATTCGTTCGCCAAGCTCCTCAACGCGGTTGACGTACGCGCGCATGCGTTCGCCCTCCTTGATGCGCACGGTGAAGAAGTTCCTCCTCGCTTGCAACTTGCCGTGGAGAGACTTCGTCACGTGGATGTTCTCGAGGCGCCTCCAAGCTTCACGTGTAGCTCCTTCAAGGTCGATGCACGAGCTCACCACCGGCACGAGTTGAAGACCGAGCTTCGACACGAGAAACGAGAACGCCTTCTTGTCCTTCTTCACCCATGCTCCATGCTCCGTTGTCGAGGCGGTTGGAGGCTTCACTTCGGATCCGTCGAAGAAGCCCCAAAGCTCACGCTCCATCATGTGCACCTTCAACTTGAAGCGCCATGATGCATAGTGCTCGCCATTGAACAGTGGCACCGCACTCATGTCGACGATCGTCGTAGATGCGGAGTAGGACTCATTGGGGGTAGGACGAAGGGGGACCCCAGAGGTCGACGAGGAAGTCAAAGACATGGCGACGAGGAGAGTTAGGCGTCAAGCGTTTGAGAATTCCTAAGCTCTGATACCATGTAGGAAGAACCGTTCGCTTTGAAACGCCGTCGTGAACTCAATTCTTGATGAAACTATTTATGTGAGGTCTTTCTGGATAGGTTTCTGAGTGACGAATCCGTAGCACCAAAGAACACAAAGATCGCCCAAGAAATGAGAACGCAATCGTCAATTATATAGGGCTGGGTACAACATTCCAGAGAGGATCCAATTCTAGTTGACGAGTGAGTTTTTATACTCAACAAGAAAGAACTCACAATAACTAGAGAAATCGAACCGCATTTTTAACCAAGCCGCGTGCAATTTCGTAACCCACCCCATTGCAAAATTGACGGTGGAATTTCGGAAAAGGGGTTACGTCCTTTTCCGTTTACATTTCCGTCCATGCATACAAGTTGTAAATGCAATGGGTCGGACCAATCACATCGCGCCATTTGTTTGTGCTTTTGTTTGATTCATTCCGCCCACTTGCAAATAACCCTCGATGGTTTTGTTTCTAGCTACCACCCAAGTGCAACCCTTGACTTGTGTGCACCGCCACCCTTCCGCCCAAACTCTCGCCACCCAACCCCACTTGGTAAGGTTGGAGGGGTGTGTAGTGGGGACCACTTGGCCCCCCACCGACTTCCAACAATTGTCACTGTGGCTGACGTGCGCCTATGCTGTGGTCTTACGGTACCAGAAGAGGGAAGACAAAGAGGCCCAGCCTAGGGAAAGTTCTTTGTGCCAACAACTCCGTTGCAAATACCTCCAATTTTCTAACACGCATCAGATCAGCCTCAGCTACCTCCTCTAGCCCAACGTTTATGTATTTGCCCAAGCCAAAATGAAATAGCCCGTTTTGAGTATCCAAGGTCCCCCTTCCCGTTTGATTCAGTCCAGTAGCATCACAAGTGTACAATTACAATACGTAGATTGAATTGAACACACGCATTGGTTGCAAAACGGCTAGTGCTTCGTACTGCAGTCAGCAGCTCACATCACAAGAAGGAGCTCCAATGTTTAGCCGCTGTAACACTCAATCAACTCAACATTGTCAGCCACGACAACATAGGTGGATACCCAGTACATGAACTCCGTTTTGAGTGACGCAAACTTGAACGAAGCGACTACCGCTGTACAACATTCTTGTACAACATTCTTGTACCGCAGGCCATTTGTCTCCAGCTTGTTTTTACAAGGAAAATGTCGATCCTAATCGTGAATCTGTGCCAGGAATAGCATCATTTCGTCTTGCTGGCTTCCCGTCTTGCTGGCTTTCCGTCTTGCTGGCTTCCCGTCTTGCTGGCTTTCCGTCTTGCTGGCTTTCCGCCTTGCTGGCTTTCCGTCTTGCTGGCTTTCCGTCTTGCTGGCTTTCCGTCTTGCTGGCTTTCCGTCTTGCTGGCTTTCCGTCTTGCTGGCTTTCCGCCTTGCTGGCTTTCCGTCTTGCTGGCTTTCCGTCTTGCTGGCTTTCCGCCTTGCTGGCTTTCCGTCTTGCTGGCTTTCCGTCTTGCTGGCTTTCCGTCTTGCTGGCTTTCCGTCTTGCTGGCTTTCCGTCTTGCTGGCTTTCCGTCTTGCTGGCTTTCCGTCTTGCTGGCTTCCCGTCTTGCTGGCTTTCCGTCTTGCTGGCTTTCCGTCTTGCTGGCTTTCCGTCTTGCTGGCTTTCCGTCTTGCTGGCTTTCCGTCTTGCTGGCTTTCCGTCTTGCTGGCTTTCCGTCTTGCTGGCTTTCCGTCTTGCTGGCTTTCCGTCTTGCTGGCTTTCCGTCTTGCTGGCTTTCCGTATTGCTGGCTTTCCGTCTTGCTGGCTTTCCGTCTTGCTGGCTTTCCGTCTTGCTGGCTTTCCGTCTTGCTGGCTTTCCGTCTTGCTGGCTTTCCGTCTTGCTGGCTTCCTGTCTTGCTGGCTTTCCGTCTTGCTGGCTTCCGTCTTGCTGGCTTTCCGTCTTGCTGGCTTTCCGTCTTGCTGGCTTTCCGTCTTGCTGGCTTTCCGTCTTGCTGGCTTTCCGTCTTGCTGGCTTTCCGTCTTGCTGGCTTTCCGTCTTGCTGGCTTTCCGTCTTGCTGGCTTTCCGTCTTGCTGGCTTTCCGTCTTGCTGGCTTTCCGTCTTGCTGGCTTTCCGCCTTGCTGCTTTCCGTCTTGCTGGCTTTCCGTCTTGCTGGCTTTCCGTCTTGCTGGCTTTCCGTCTTGCTGGCTTTCCGTCTTGCTGGCTTTCCGTCTTGCTGGCTTTCCGTCTTGCTGGCTTTCCGTCTTGCTGGGCTTTCCGTCTTGCTGGCTTTCCGTCTTGCTGGCTTTCCGTCTTGCTGGCTTTCCGTCTTGCTGGCTTTCCGTCTTGCTGGCTTTCCGTCTTGCTGGCTTTCCGTCTTGCTGGCTTTCCGCCTTGCTGGCTTTCCGTCTTGCTGGCTTTCCGTCTTGCTGCTTTCCGCCTTGCTGGCTTTCCGTCTTGCTGGCTTTCCGTCTTGCTGGCTTTCCGTCTTGCTGGCTTTCCGTCTTGCTGGCTTTCCGTCTTCTGGCTTTCCGCCTTGCTGGCTTTCCGTCTTGCTGGCTTTCCGTCTTGCTGGCTTTCCGCCTTGCTGGCTTTCAGTCTTGCTGGCTTTCCGTCTTGCTGGCTTTCCGTCTTGCTGGCTTTCCTCCGTCTTGCTGGCTTTCCGTCTTGCTGGCTTTCCGCCTTGCTGGCTTTCCGTCTTGCTGGCTTTCCGTCTTGCTGGCTTTCCGTCTTGCTGGCTTTCCGTCTTGCTGGCTTTCCGTCTTGCTGGCTTTCCGTCTTGCTGGCTTTCCGTCTTGCTGGCTTCCGTCTTGCTGGCTTTCCGTCTTGCTGGCTTTTCGTCTTGCTGGCTTCCCGTCTTGCTGGCTTTCCGTCTTGCTGGCTTTCCGTCTTGCTGGCTTTCCGTCTTGCTGGCTTTCCGTCTTGCTGGCTTTCCGTCTTGCTGGCTTTCCGTCTTGCTGGCTTTCCGTCTTGCTGGCTTCCGTCTTGCTGGCTTTCCGTCTTGCTGGCTTTCGTCTGCTGGCTTTCCGTCTTGCTGGCTTTCCGCCTTGCTGGCTTTCCGTCTTGCTGGCTTTCCGTCTTGCTGGCTTTCCGTCTTGCTGGCTTTCCGTCTTGCTGGCTTTCCGCCTTGCTGGATTTCCGCCTTGCTGGCTTTCACGTCTTGCTGGCTTTCCGCCTTGCTGGCTTTCCGTCTTGCTGGCCTTTCCGTCTTGCTGGCTTTTCGGCCTTGCTGGCTTCCCGTCTTGCTGGCTTTCCGTCTTGCTGGCTTTCCGTCTTGCTGGCTTTCCGTCTTGCTGGCTTCCCGTCTTGCTGGCTTTCCGTCTTGCTGGCTTTCCGTCTTGCTGGCTTTCCGTCTTGCTGGCTTTCCGCCTTGCTGGCTTTCCGTCTTGCTGGCTTTCGCTGGCTTTCCGTCTTGCTGGCTTTCCGTCTTGCTGGCTTTCCGCCTTGCTGGCTTTCCGTCTTGCTGGCTTTCCGTCTTGCTGGCTTTCCGTCTTGCTGCTTCCGTCTTGCTGGCTTTCCGTCTTGCTGGCTTTCCGTCTTGCTGGCTTTCCGTCTTGCTGGCTTTCCGCCTTGCTGGCTTTCCGTCTTGCTGGCTTTCCGTCTTGCTGGCTTTTCGTCTTGCTGGCTTCCCGTCTTGCTGGCTTTCCGTCTTGCTGGCTTTCCGTCTTGCTGGCTTTTCCGTCTTGCTGGCTTTCCGTCTTGCTGCTTTCGTCTTGCTGGCTTCCGTCTTGCTGGCTTTCCGTCTTGCTGGCTTTCCGTCTTGCTGGCTTTCCGTCTTGCTGGCTTTCCGTCTTGCTGGCTTTCCGCCTTGCTGGCTTTCCGTCTTGCTGGCTTTCCGTCTTGCTGGGCTTTCCGTCTTGCTGGCTTTCCGTCTTGCTGGCTTTCCGTCTTGCTGGCTTTCCGTCTTGCTGGCTTTCCGCTTGCTGGCTTTCCGTCTGCCTGGCTTTCCGTCTTGCTGGCTTTTCGCCTTGCTGGCTTCCCGTCTTGCTGGCTCCTTCCGTCTTGCTGGCTTTCCGTCTTGCTGGCTTTCCGTCTTGCTGGCTTTCCGTCTTGCTGGCTTTCCGTCTTGCTGGCTTTCCGTCTTGCTGGCTTTCCGTCTTGCTGGCTTTCCGTCTTGCTGGCTTTCCGCCTTGCTGGCTTTCCGTCTTGCTGGCTTTCCGTCTTGCTGGCTTTCCGTCTTGCTGGCTTTCCGTCTTGCTGGCTTTCCGCCTTGCTGGCTTTCCGTCTTGCTGGCTTTCCGTCTTGCTGGCTTTTCGCCTTGCTGGCTTCCCGTCTTGCTGGCTTCCGTCTTGCTGGCTTTCCGTCTTGCTGGCTTTCCGTCTTGCTGGCTTTCCTCTTGCTGACTTCCGTCTTGCTGGCTTTCCGTCTTGCTGGCTTTCCGTCTTGCTGGCTTTCCGTCTTGCTGGCTTCCGCCTTGCTGGCTTTCCGTCTTGCCTGGCTTTCCGTCTTGCTGGCTTTCCGCCTTGCTGGCTTTCCGTCTTGCTGCTTCTGGCTTTTCCGTCTTGCTGGCTTTCCGTCTTGCTGGCTTTCCGTCTTGCTGGCTTTCCGTCTTGCTGGCTTTCCGTCTTGCTGCTTTCCGCCTTGCTGGCTTTCCGTCTTGCTGGCTTTCCGTCTTGCTGGCTTTCGTCTTGCTGGCTTCCCGTCTTGCTGGCTTTCCGTCTTGCTGGCTTTCCGCCTTGCTGGCTTTCCGTCTTGCTGGCTTTCCCGCCTTGCTGGCTTTCCGTCTTGCTGGCTTTCCGTCTTGCTGGCTTTTCGCCTTGCTGGCTTCCCGTCTTGCTGGCTTTCCGTCTTGCTGGCTTTCCGTCTTGCTGGCTTTCCGTCTTGCTGGCTTTCCGTCTTGCTGGCTTTCCGTCTTGCTGCTTTCCGTCTTGCTGGCTTTCCGTCTTGCTGGCTTTTCCGCCTTGCTGGCTTTCCGTCTTGCTGGCTTTCCGCCTTGCTGGCTTTCCGTCTTGCTGGCTTTCCGTCTTGCTGGCTTTCCGCCTTGCTGGCTTTCCGTCTTGCTGGCTTTCCGTCTTGCTGGCTTTCCGTCTTGCTGGCTTTCCGTCTTGCTGGCTTTCCGTCTTGCTGGCTTTCCGTCTTGCTGGCTTTCCGCCTTGCTGGCTTTCCGTCTTGCTGGCTTTCCGTCTTGCTGGCTTTTTCGTCTTGCTGGCTTCCCGTCTTGCTGGCTTCTTCCGTCTTGCTGGCTTTCCGTCTTGCTGGCTTTTCTTCTTGCTGGCTTTCCGTCTTGCTGGCTTTCCGTCTTGCTGGCTTTCCGTCTTGCTGGCTTTCCGTCTTGCTGGCTTTCCGTCTTGCTGGCTTTCCGTCTTGCTGGCTTTCCGTCTTGCTGGCTTTCCGCCTTGCTGGCTTTCCGTCTTGCTGGCTTTCCGTCTTGCTGGCTTTCCGTCTTGCTGGCTTTCCGTCTTGCTGGCTTTCCGCCTTGCTGGCTTTCCGTCTTGCTGGCTTTCCGTCTTGCTGGCTTTTCGCCTTGCTGGCTTCCCGTCTTGCTGGCTTTCCGTCTTGCTGGCTTTCCGTCTTGCTGGCTTTCCGTCTTGCTGGCTTTCCGTCTTGCTGGCTTTCCGTCTTGCTGGCTTTCCGTCTTGCTGGCTTTCCGTCTTGCTGGCTTTCCGTCTTGCTGGCTTTCCGCCTTGCTGGCTTTCCGTCTTGCTGGCTTTCCGTCTTGCTGGCTTTCCGTCTTGCTGGCTTTCCGTCTTGCTGGCTTTCCGCCTTGCTGGCTTTCCGTCTTGCTGGCTTTCCGTCTTGCTGGCTTTTCGCCTTGCTGGCTTCCCGTCTTGCTGGCTTTCCGTCTTGCTGGCTTTCCGTCTTGCTGGCTTTCCGTCTTGCTGGCTTTCCGTCTTGCTGGCTTTCCGTCTTGCTGGCTTTCCGTCTTGCTGGCTTTCCGTCTTGCTGGCTTTCCGTCTTGCTGGCTTTTCCGCCTTGCTGGCTTTCCGTCTTGCTGGCTTTCCGTCTTGCTCGCTTTCCGCCTTGCTGGCTTTCCGTCTTGCTGGCTTTCCGTCTTGCTGGCTTTCCGTCTTGCTGGCTTTCCGTCTTGCTGGCTTTCCGTCTTGCTGGCTTTCCGTCTTGCTGGCTTTCCGCCTTGCTGGCTTTCCGTCTTGCTGGCTTTCCGTCTTGCTGGCTTTCCCGCCTTGCTGGCTTTCCGTCTTGCTGGCTTTCCGTCTTGCTGGCTTTCCTTCCGTCTTGCTTGGCTTTCCGTCTTGCTGGCTTTCCGTCTTGCCTTTGGCTTTTCGTCTTGCTGGCTTCCCGTCTTGCTGGCTTTCCGTCTTGCTGGCTTTCCGTCTTGCTGGCTTTTCGTCTTGCTGGCTTTCCGTCTTGCTGGCTTTCCGTCTTGCTGGCTTTCCGTCTTGCTGGCTTTCCGTCTTGCTGGCTTTCCGTCTTGCTGGCTTTCCGTCTTGCTGGCTTTCCGTCTTGCTGGCTTTCCGCCTTGCAGGCTTGTCAGTCTTGCTGGCTTTCCGTCTTGCTGGCTTTCCGTCTTGCTGGCTTTCCGTCTTGCTGGCTTTCCGTCTTGCTGGCTTTCCGTCTTGCTGGCTTTCCGTCTTGCTGGCTTTCCGTCTTGCTGGCTTTCCGGTCTTGCTGGCTTTCCGTCTTGCTGCTTTCCGCCTTGCTGGCTTTCCGTCCTGCTGGCTTTCCGTCTTGCTGGCTTTCCGTCTTGCTGGCTTTCCGCCTTGCTGGCTTTCCGTCTTGCTGGCTTTCCGTCTTGCTGGCTTTCCGTCTTGCTGGCTTTCCGTCTTGCTGGCTTTCCGTCTTGCTGGCTTTCCGTCTTGCTGGATTTCCGTCTTGCTGGCTTTCCGTCTTGCTGGCTTTCCCGCCTTGCTGCTTTCCGTCTTGCTGGCTTTCCGTCTTGCTGGCTTTTCGTCTTGCTGGCTTCCTGTCTTGCTGGCTTTCCGTCTTGCTGGCTTTCCGTCTTGCTGGCTTTCCGTCTTGCTGGCTTTCCGTCTTGCTGGCTTTCCGCCTTGCTGGCTTTCCGTCTTGCTGGCTTTCCGTCTTGCTGGCTTTCCGTCTTGCTGGCTTTCCGTCTTGCTGGCTTTCCGTCTTGCTGGCTTTCCGTCTTGCTGGCTTTCCGCCTTGCTGGCTTTCCGTCTTGCTGGCTTTCCGTCTTGCTGGCTTTCCGTCTTGCTGGCTTTCCGCCTTGCTGGCTTTCAGTCTTGCTGGCTTTCCGTCTTGCTGGCTTTCCGTCTTGCTGGCTTTCCGTCTTGCTGGCTTTCCGTCTTGCTGGCTTTCCGTCTTGCTGGCTTTCCGTCTTGCTGGCTTTCCGTCTTGCTGGCTTTCCGTCTTGCTGGCTTTCCGTCTTGCTGGCTTTCCGTCTTGCTGGCTTTCCGTCTTGCTGGCTTTCCGTCTTGCTGGCTTTCCGTCTTGCTGGCTTTTCCGCCTTGCTGGCTTTCCGTCTTGCTGGCTTTCCGTCTTGCTGGCTTTCCGTCTTGCTGGCTTTCCGTCTTGCTGGCTTTCAGTCTTGCTGGCTTTCCGTCTTGCTGGCTTTCCGTCTTGCTGGCTTTCCGCCTTGCTGGCTTTCCGTCTTGCTGGCTTTCCGTCTTGCTGGCTTTCCGTCTTGCTGGCTTTCCGTCTTGCTGGCTTTCCGCCTTGCTGGCTTTCCGTCTTGCTGGCTTTCCGTCTTGCTGGCTTTCCGTCTGCTGGCTTTCCTCCTTGCTGGCTTTCCGTCTTGCTGGCTTTCCGTCTTGCTGGCTTTCCGTCTTGCTGGCTTTCCGTCTTGCTGGCTTTCCGTCTTGCTGGCTTTCCGTCTTGCTGGCTTTCCGCCTTGCTGGCTTTCCGTCTTGCTGGCTTTCCGTCTTGCTGGCTTTCCGTCTTGCTGGCTTTCCGTCTTGCTGGCTTTCCGTCTTGCTGGCTTTCCGTCTTGCTGGCTTTCCGTCTTGCTGGCTTTCCGTCTTGCTGGCTTTCCGTCTTGCTGGCTTTCCGCCTTGCTGGCTTTCCGTCTTGCTGGCTTTCCGACTTGCTGGCTTTCCGTCTTGCTGGCTTTTCGCCTTGCTGGCTTTCCGGCTTGCTGGCTTTCCGTCTTGCTGGCTTTCCGTCTTGCTGGCTTTCCGTCTTGCTGGCTTTCCGTCTTGCTGGCTTCCGTCTTGCTGGCTTGCCCGTCTTGCTGGCTTTCCGTCTTGCTGGCTTTCCAGTCTTGCTGGCTTTCCGTCGTTGCTGCTTTCCGTCTTGCTGCTTTCCGCTTGCGGGCTTTCCGTCTTGCTGGCTTTCCAGTCTTGCTGGCTTTCCCGTCTTGCTGGGCTTTCCAGTCTTGCTGGCTTTCCGTCTTGCTGGCTTTCCGTCTTGCTGGCTTTCCGCCTTGCTGGCTTTCCGTCTTGCTGGCTTCCGTCTTGCTGGCTTTCCGTCTTGCTGGCTTTCCGTCTTGCTGGCTTTCGTCTGCTGGCTTTCCGCCTTGCTGGCTTTCCGTCTTGCTGGCTTTCCGTCCTTGCTGGCTTTCCGTCCTTGCGGCTTTCCGTCTTGCTGGCTTTCCGTCTTGCTGGCTTTCCGTCTTGCTGGCTTTCCGTCTTGCTGGCTTTCCGTCTTGCTGGCTTTCCGTCTTGCTGGCTTTCCGTCTTGCTGGCTTTCCGTCTTGCTGGCTTTCCGTCTTGCTGGCTTTCCGTCTTGCTGGCTTTCCGTCTTGCTGGCTTTCCGTCTTGCTGGCTTTCCGTCTTGCTGGCTTTCCGTCTTGCTGGCTTTCCGTCTTGCTGGCTTTCCGTCTTGCTGGCTTTCCGTCTTGCTGGCTTTCCGCCTTGCTGGCTTTCCGTCTTGCTGGCTTTCCGTCTTGCTGGCTTTCCGTCTTGCTGGCTTTCCGTCTTGCTGGCTTTCCGCCTTGCTGGCTTTCCGTCTTGCTGGCTTTCCGTCTTGCTGGCTTTTCGCCTTGCTGGCTTCCCGTCTTGCTGGCTTTCCGTCTTGCTGGCTTTCCGTCTTGCTGGCTTTCCGTCTTGCTGGCTTTCCGTCTTGCTGGCTTTCCGTCTTGCTGGCTTTCCGTCTTGCTGGCTTTCCGTCTTGCTGGCTTTCCGTCTTGCTGGCTTTCCGCCTTGCTGGCTTTCCGTCTTGCTGGCTTTCCGTCTTGCTGGCTTTCCGTCTTGCGGCTTTTCCGTCTTGCTGGCTTTCCGTCTTGCTGGCTTTCCGTCTTGCTGGCTTTCCGTCCTTGCTGGCTTTCCGTCTTGCTGGCTTTTCGTCTTGCGTGCTTCCCGTCTTGCTGGCTTTCCGTCTTGCTGGCTTTCGTCTGCTGCTTTGTCTTGAGGCTTTCCGTCTTGCTGGCTTTCCGTCTTGCTGGTTTCCGTCTTGCTGGCTTTCCGTCTTGGCTGGCTTTCCGTCTTGCTGGCTTTCCGTCTTGCTGGCTTTCCGTCTTGCTGGCTTCCGCCTATGCGCTTTCAGTCTTGCTGGCTTTCCGTCTTGCTGGCTTCCGTCTTGCTGGCTTTCCGTCTTGCTGCTTTCCGTCTTGCTGGCTTTCCGTCTTGCTGGCTTTCCGTCTTGCTGGCTTTCCGTCTTGCTGGCTTTCCGTCTTGGCTGGCTTTCCGTCTTGCTGGGCTTTCCCGCTTGCTGGCTTTCCGTCCTTGCTTGGCTTTCCTTTGCTGGCTCCGTCTTGCTGGCTTTCCGCTTGCTGGCTTTCCGCCTTGCTGGCTTTCGTCTTGCTGCTTTCCGTCTTGCTGGCTTTCCGTCTTGCTGGCTTTCCGTCTTGCTGGCTTTCCGTCTTGCTGGCTTTCCGTCTTGCTGGCTTTTCGTCTTGCTGGCTTCCCGTCTTGCTGGCTTTCCGTCTTGCTGGCTTTCCGTCTTGCTGGCTTTTCGTCTTGCTGGCTTTCCGTCTTGCTGGCTTTCCGTCTTGCTGGCTTTCCGTCTTGCTGGCTTTCCGTCTTGCTGGCTTTCCGTCTTGCTGGCTTTCCGTCTTGCTGGCTTTCCGTCTTGCTGGCTTTCCGCCTTGCAGGCTTTCAGTCTTGCTGGCTTTCCGTCTTGCTGGCTTTCCGTCTTGCTGGCTTTCCGTCTTGCTGGCTTTCCGTCTTGCTGGCTTTCCGTCTTGCTGGCTTTCCGTCTTGCTGGCTTTCCGTCTTGCTGGCTTTCCGTCTTGCTGGCTTTCCGTCTTGCTGGCTTTCCGCCTTGCTGGCTTTCCGTCCTGCTGGCTTTCCGTCTTGCTGGCTTTCCGTCTTGCTGGCTTTCCGTCCTTTGCTGGCTTTCCGTCTTGCTGGCTTTCCGTCTTGCTGGCTTTCCGTCTTGCTGTCTTTCCGTCTTGCTGGCTTTCCGTCTTGCTGGCTTTCCGTCTTGCTGGATTTTCCGCTTGCTGGCTTTCCGTCTTGCTGGCTTTCCGCCTTGCTGGCTTCCGTCTTGCTGGCTTTCCCGTCTTGCTGGCTTTTCGTCTTGCTGGCTTCCTGTCTTGCTGGCTTTCCGTCTTGCTGGCTTTCCGTCTTGCTGGCTTTCCGTCTTGCTTGGCTTTCCGTCTTGCTGGCTTTCCGCCTTGCTGGCTTTCCGTCTTGCTGGCTTTCCGTCTTGCTGGCTTTCCGTCTTGCTGGCTTTCCGTCTTGCTGGCTTTCCGTCTTGCTGGCTTTCCGTCTTGCTGGCTTTCCGCCTTGCTGGCTTTCCGTCTTGCTGCTTTCCGTTCTTGCCGGGCTTTCCGTCTTGCTGGCTTTCCGTCTTGCTGGCTTTCCGTCTTGCTGGCTTTCCGTCCTTGCTGGCTTTCCGTCTTGCTGGCTTTCCGTCTTGCTGGCTTTCTCTTGCTGCTTTCCGTATTGCTGGCTTTCCGTCTTGCTGCTTTCCGTCTTGCTGGCTTTCCGTCTTGCTGGCTTTCGTCTTGCTGGCTTTCCGTCTTGCTGGCTTTCCGTCTTGCTGGCTTTCCGTCTTGCTGGCTTTCCGTCTTGCTGGCTTTCCGCCTTGCTGGCTTTCCGTCTTGCTGGCTTTCCCGTCCTTGCTGGCTTTTCCGTCTTGCTGGCTTTCCGTCTTGCTGGCTTTCAGTCTTGCTGGCTTTCCGTCTTGCTGGCTTTCCGTCTTGCTGGCTTTCCGCCTTGCTGGCTTTCCGTCTTGCTGGCTTTCTTCCGTCTTGCGGCTTTCCGTCTTGCTGGCTTTCCGCCTTGCTGCGTTTCCGTCTTGCTGGCTTTCCGTCTTGCTGGCTTTCCGTCTTGCTGCTTTCCGCCTTGCTGGCTTCTCCGTCTTGCTGGCTTTCCGTCTTGCTGGCTTTCCGTCTTGCTGGCTTTCCGTCTTGCTGGCTTTCCGTCTTGCTGGCTTTCCGCCTTGCTGGCTTTCCGTCTTGCTGGCTTTCCGTCTTGCTGGCTTTCCGTCTTGCTGGCTTCCGTCTTGCTGGCTTTCCGTCTTGCTGGCTTTTCCGTCTTGCTGGCTTTCCGTCTTGCTGGCTTTCCGTCTTGCTGGCTTTCCGTCTTGCTGGCTTTCCGCCTTGCTGGCTTTCCGTCTTGCTGGCTTTCCGACTTGCTGGCTTTCCGTCTTGCTGGCTTTTCGCCTTGCTGCTTTCCGTCTTGCTGGCTTTCCGTCTTGCTGGCTTTCCGTCTTGCTGGCTTTCCGTCTTGCTGGCTTTCCGTCTTGCTGGCTTTCCGTCTTGCTGGCTTTCCGTCTTGCTGGCTTTCCGTCTTGCTGGCTTTCCGTCTTGCTGGCTTTCCGTCTTGCTGGCTTTCCGTTGGGCTTTTGCTGTGCTTTCCGTCTTGCTGGCTTTTCCCGTCTTGCTGGCTTTCCGTCTTGCTGGCTTTCCGTCTTGCTGGCTTTCCGTCTTGCTGGCTTTCCGTCTTGCTGTGGCTTTCCGTCGTTGCTTGGACTTTCCGTCTTGCTGGGCTTTCCGTCTTGCTGGCTTTCCGTCTTGCTGGCTTTCCGTCTTGCTGGCTTTCCCGCTTGCTGGCTTTCCGTCTTGCTGGCTTTCCGCCTTGCTGGCTTTCCGTCCTTGCTGGCTTTCCGTCTTGCTGGCTTTCCGTCTTGCTGGCTTTCCGTCTTGCTGCTTTCGTCTTGCTGGCTTTCCGGCTTGCTGCTTTCCGTCTTGCTGGCTTTCCGTCTTGCTGGCTTTCCGTCTTGCTGGCTTTCCGTCTTGCTGGCTTCACGTCTTGCTGGCTTTCCGTCTTGCTGGCTTTCCGTCTTGCTGGCTTTCCGTCTTGCTGGCTTTCCGTCTTGCTGGCTTTCCGTCTTGCTGGCTTTCCGTCTTGCTGGCTTTCCGTCTTGCTGCTTTTCCGCCCTTGCTGCTTCGTCTTGCTGGCTTTCCGTCTTGCTGGCTTTCCGTCTTGCTGGCTTTCAGTCTTGCTGGCTTTCCCGTCTTGCTGGCTTTCCCGTCTTGCTGGCTTTCCGCCTTGCTGGCTTTCCGTCGTGCTGGCTTTTCCGTCTTGCTGCTTTCCGTCTTGCTGGCTTTCCGTCTTGCTGCTTTCCGCCTTGCTGGCTTTCCGTCTTGCTGGCTTTCCGTCTTGCTGGCTTTCCGTCTTGCTGGCTTTCAGTCTTGCTGGCTTTCCGTCTTGCTGGCTTTCCGTCTTGCTGGCTTTCCGCCTTGATGGCTTTCCGTCTTGCTGGCTTTCCCGTCTTGCTGCTTCCGTCTTGCTGGCTTTCCGTCTTGCTGGCTTTCCGCCTTGCTGGCTTTCGTCTTGCTGGGCTTTCCGTCTTGCTGGCTTTCCGTCTTGCTGCTTTCAGTCTTGCTGGCTTTCCGCCCTTGCTGGCTTTCAGTCTTGCTGGCTTTCCGTCTTGCTGGCTTTCCGTCTTGCTGGCTTTCCGTCTTGCTGGCTTTCCGTCTTGCTGGCTTTCCGCCTTGCTGGCTTTCCGTCCTGCTGGCTTTCCGTCTTGCTGGCTTTCCGTCTTGCTGGCTTTCCGTCTTGCTGGCTTTCCGTCTTGCTGGCTTTCCGTCTTGCTGGCTTTCCGTCTTGCTGGCTTTCCGTCTTGCTGGCTTTCCGTCTTGCTGGCTTTTCGTCTTGCTGGCTTCCTGTCTTGCTGGCTTTCCGTCTTGCTGGCTTTCCGTCTTGCTGGCTTTCCGTCTTGCTGGCTTTCCGTCTTGCTGGCTTTCCGTCTTGCTGGCTTTCCGTCTTGCTGGCTTTCCGCCTTGCTGGCTTTCCGTCTTGCTGGCTTTCCGTCTTGCTGGCTTTCCGCCTTGCTGGCTTTCCGTCTTGCTGGCTTTCCGTCTTGCTGGCTTTCCGTCTTGCTGGCTTTCCGTCTTGCTGGCTTTCCGTCTTGCTGGCTTTCCGTCTTGCTGGCTTTCCGTCTTGCTGGCGTTTCCGTCTTGCTGGCTTTCCGTCTTGCTGGCTTTCCGTCTTGCTGCTTTCCGTCTTGCTGGCTTTCCGTCTTGCTGGCTTTCCGTCTTGCTGGCTTTCCGTCTTGCTGGCTTTCCGCCTTGCTGGCTTTCCGTCTTGCTGGCTTTCGTCTTGCTGGCTTTCCGTCTTGATGGCTTTCCGCCTTGCTGGCTTTCAGTCTTGCTGGCTTTCCGTCTTGCTGGCTTTCCGTCTTGCTGGCTTTCCCGCCTTGCTGGCTTTCCGTCTTGCTGGCTTTCCGTCTTGCTGGGCTTGTCCGTCTTTGCTGGCTTTCCGTCTTGCTGGCTTTCCGTCTTGCTGGCTTTCCCGTCTTGCTGGCTTTCCGTCTTGCTGGCTTTCCCGTCTTGCTGGCTTTCCGTCTTGCTGGCTTTCCGCCTTCTGGCTTTCCGTCTTGCTGCTTTCCGCCTTGCTGGCTTTCCGTCTTGCTGGCTTTCCGTCTTGCTGGCTTTCCGCCTTGCTGGCTTTCCGTCTTGCTGGCTTTCCGTCTTGCTGGCTTTCCGTCTTGCTGGCTTTCCGTCTTGCTGGCTTTCCGTCTTGCTGGCTTTCCGTCTTGCTGGCTTTCCGTCTTGCTGGCTTTCCGTCTTGCTGGCTTTCCGTCTTGCTGGCTTTCCGTCTTGCTGGCTTTCCGTCTTGCTGGCTTTCCGCCTTGCTGGCTTTCCGTCCTGCTGGCTTTCCGTCTTGCTGGCTTTCCGTCTTGCTGGCTTTCCGTCTTGCTGGCTTTCCGTCTTGCTGGCTTTCCGTCTTGCTGGCTTTCCGTCTTGCTGGCTTTCCGCCTTGCTGGCTTTCCGTCTTGCTGGCTTTCCGTCTTGCTGGCTTTCCGTCTTGCTGGCTTTCCGCCTTGCTGGCTTTCAGTCTTGCTGGCTTTCCGTCTTGCTGGCTTTCCGTCTTGCTGGCTTTCCGCCTTGCTGGCTTTCCGTCTTGCTGGCTTTCCGTCTTGCTGGCTTTCCGTCTTGCTGGCTTTCCGTCTTGCTGGCTTTCCGTCTTGCTGGCTTTCCGTCTTGCTGGCTTTCCGTCTGCTGGCTTTCCGTCTTGCTGCTTTCCGTCTTGCTGGCTTTCAGTCTTGCTGGCTTTCGTCTGCTGGCTTTCCGTCTTGCTGGCTTTCCGCCTTGCTGGCTTTCCGTCTTGCTGGCTTTCCGTCTTGCTGGCTTTCCGTCTTGCTGGCTTTCCGTCTTGCTGGCTTTCCGTCTTGCTGGCTTTCCGTCTTGCTGGCTTTCGTCTTGCTGGCTTTTCCGTCTTGCTGGCTTTCCCGTCTTGCTGGCTTTCCGTCTTGCTGGCTTTCCGTCTTGCTTGGCTTTCCGTCTTGCTGGCTTTCCGTCTTGCTGGCTTTCCGTCTTGCTGGCTTTCGCCTCTGCTGGCTTTCCCGTCTTGCTGGCTTTGCGCCTTGCTGGCTTTCCGTCTTGCTGGCTTTCCGTCTTGCTGGCTTTCCGTCTTGCTGGCTTTCCGTCTTGCTGGCTTTCCGTCTTGCTGGGCTTTCACGTCTTGCTGGCTTCCCTTCTTGCTGCTTTCCGTCTTGCTGGCTTTTCCGTCTTGCTGGCTTTCCCGCCTTGCTGGCTTCCCTGTCTTGCTGGCTTTGCGCCTTGCTGGCTTTCCGTCTTGCTGGCTTTCCGTCTTGCTGGCTTCCGTCTTGCTGGCTTTCCGTCTTGCTGGCTTCCGTCTTGCTGGCTTTCCGTCTTGCTGGCTTCCCGTCTTGCTGGCTTTCCGTCTTGCTGGCTTCCGTCTTGCTGGCTTTCCGTCTTGCTGGCTTCCCGTCTTGCTGGCTTTTCGCCTTGCTGGCTTTCCTTCTTGCTGGCTTTCCGCCTTGCTGGCTTTCCGTCTTGCTGGCTTTCCGTCTTGCTGGCTTTCCGTCTTGCTGGCTTTCCGTCTTGCTGGCTTTCCGTCTTGCTGGCTTTCCGTCTTGCTGGCTTTCCGCCTTGCTGGCTTTTCCGTGTCTTGCTGGCCTTTCCGTCTTGCTGGCTTTCCGTCTTGCTGGCTTTCCGTCTTGCTGCGTCTTGCTGGCTTTCCGTCTTGCTGGCTTTCCGTCTTGCTGGCTTTTTCCGTCTTGCTGGCTTTCCGTCTTGGCTAGCTTTTCGTCTTGCTGGCTTTCCGTCTTGCTGGCTTTCCGCCTTGCTGGCTTTCCGTCTTGCTGGCTTTCCGCCTTGCTGGCTTTCCGTCTTGCTGGCTTTCCGTCTTGCTGGCTTTCCGTCTTGCTGGCTTTCCGTCTTGCTGGCTTTCCGTCTTGCTGGCTTTTCGTCTTGCTGGCTTTCCGTCTTGCTGGCTTTCCGCCTTGCTGGCTTTCCGTCTTGCTGGCTTTCCGCCTTGCTGGCTTTCCGTCTTGCTGGCTTTCCGTCTTGCTGGCTTTCCGTCTTGCTGGCTTTCCGCCTTGCTGGCTTTCCGTCTTGCCGCGTTCCTTCTCTTTCCGTTGTTCTCATGGCTCTCCTCACCCATTTATTCCCCAACCCCTCCCCCTCTTCCTCCCTCCCTCCCTTCCTAGAACCGTGACACCTCTTCCCACCTCACAGCACCACCCCCAACCAGTCCTACCACCACCTGCACTGCCACACTGGTTCGAGATCTCTTCTCCTTGCACCTGACGTCTGAGGGCCTCCCACCCTCCATTGCTGCACAGGAATGTATGCTCCCCCTCTCCCAAACGATCCGCTGTACTGATTCAGCAGGGGTACAGACAAGCAGTTTTATCCATAATAACCTGAATCCCTTAAGCCCTATAACCCACCCCTCTTCTCCCCCTCTCCCCCCCCCCCCCCCTTAGTGACCCTCTAACCCTTCAGCGTGTGGAGAATGTCCCCCAAATGCAGCGGCCATGGGTGCGCTGCCTCAATCCCAGCCCTGGCCTTGGTGTGAGAGGGAAAGGGAGAGGGAGAGGCTAAGGGGAATTATTCCTCTCTCCAAATGAAATTTTGGAATCACCAAGGGGGCTAAGTCCCCTTTCTCTCACACTCTCCCTTTTCCTCTCCCTCTCCCTCAGCCTTTTCTTTCCTTTGCCCCCCTCTCCCCTCCCTCCCTCTAGTTCTCTCTCACTCCTCTAACCCCCCTGCACCTGCTCTCCCCCCTCACTCCACACCTCTTTTCGTTCTCCCCACTCACGCCGTCCTCAACCCCTCGGTTCTCCTCTGTCAAAACGTGCCTTCCACAGAGGTAGCTTGCCCCAGACAGAGAAATCGAGCTGTGTTTTGAGTCGGACTCAATCAATACTCGATAGTGGTAGCTTGCTAGCTCCTCCCAGAGACATCGAGCTGTGCAAGGGGTTGGGTGAAGGGTCTTGGAGTCGACTCAATCCTCTTGCAGACAAATCAGACAAGACTCACTAAACTCAACAAGACCAGCTAAACTCAACAAGACCAGCTAAACTCAACAAGACCAGCTAAACTCAACAAGACCAGCTAAACTCAACAAGACCAGCTAAACTCAACAAGACCAGCTAAACTCAACAAGACCAGCTAAACTCAACAAGACCAGCTAAACTCAACAAGACCAGCTAAACTCAACAAGACCAGCTAAACGCAACAAGACCAGCTAAACGCAACAAGACCAGCTAAACGCAACAAGACCAGCTAAACGCAACAAGACCAGCTAAACGCAACAAGACCAGCTAAACGCAACAAGACCAGCTAAACGCAACAAGACCAGCTAAACTCAACAAGACCAGCTAAACTCAACAAGACCAGCTAAACTCAACAAGACCAGCTAAACTCAACAAGACCAGCTAAACTCAACAAGACCAGCTAAACTCAACAAGACCAGCTAAACTCAACAAGACCAGCTAAACTGAACAAGACCGTAGCAAAGTCAGAGTCATGAACTGAACTCGTACTTCCCCCAACGTTTTTCCCCGTAAACCCCCCTCCCCCCTCTTCCTCCCTTCTATTCAACCGTCCCCTCCACAACTGCCCCCTAGGTGGCTGGCCGCATGCGTCCGTCGCACCGCACATCCTCCCTCACTCCATACATCCCCTCCACATCCGCATGCATCCCTTTCATTAATCCCTTCCAACTCCCCCTCTGCCCCCAACTACCACCCTCTCCCAAACCCTCCAGGTGGCGGGCAGCATGCCGCGCACCATCCACTTGCTCCTAGCAGAGGTGCGACGCTGCGACTGGGTGTCGTACCGCCTCAACCTGCCCATGGCTGCGTCCCTGTCCTCGTTAGTGGCGGACTCGCTGCAGGTGCAGGGGCTGCCTCGGATCGTGGTCATGCTTGTTAGCATGGGCTTGCAGGTGAGCCACGTGCATGTTCTTGCATATGCACATGCAGATGTGTACATACACACGCGCATGCACATGAGCATGCACATGTACAAGCACAGGTGCGCGAATGCGCACGCGCGCGCGCGCGCACACACACACACACACATTCTCACATGCACACATCAGATCAAAACCTTTCTGCACCCTTGCACCTCTACCCACAGATTCGTTGCAACTCAATGGTGTTTGAGGCGCCTCAGAACGTCTCATCTCACGCGTACTCACACACTCACACGCACTCATCGCACTTCTTGAGCCCACTTCTGGGTAGTATTTTCACCGCAAAATTGCGCAACTCTATGGTTCACACTCTCCTTCCCACTTCTTGCCCCTCCCATTCTCCCTCCATCCCCCTTCCATCCCCTTCCCACCCCTTCTCATTCCCCTCCCACAACCAGCAGCGGTGGCCTCCCTACTAGAGCGACGGCAGGTATCTCTGTCGGAACTGCAGCCATCACACCTCTCCTTCTCACCCCCTCTCTCCCTTTCCTGCCACTCCCATTCCCCTCTCACAGCCAGCAGCAGTGGCGTCCCTACTGGAGCGGCGCCAGGTGTCCCTATCAGAGCTGGTGGCAAATCTACAGTTCCTGCAAACCTTTCTCTCGCTCCTCTCCCACTCCCCTCCCATCCCCCTCTCACAGCCAGCAGCAGTGGCGTCCCTACTGGAGCGACGGCAGGTATCTCTCTCAGAGCTGGTGGCGAAGCTGCAGTTCCTGCAGAGCATTGGAGTGCGCCCGTGCTTCTTGGGAGCCGTCCTCGTGGGCTGCCCCCGCTTCCTCGACATGCCGCTCGCACTGCTGCACACCCATGCCACGCATCTCATGGCGCACTGCTGCACCGTCAGTCTCGCAGCCGCTCTCTCACTCTGTCATCTTCCCTTCTTCTCTTTTTGTTTCTATTTCTGTCTTTGTTTCTTTCTTTTATCAGGATATCAGATGCCATTCTAATGCCATTTCCGTCCTACCACCACTGGATTCCCTTGACACCCTCCTGATGGCCTACCGCACTTTCCCTCCTCCGACCCGTCCATCTCATCTCCTCTCATCGGACTCACACTCACTCGCTCGTTCAACCACTCAATTACTCGCCCACTCTCTCGTTTTCTTACTCACTCACCTTGTTTGTTAATGTTGCCAGATGAGGCAATTCGCTGAAAGGCTCACAAAATGTGCTACTTGCTCGCCCCCATCACCCTCTCACATCGTCAAACCCTCTCCCACTTTCCAAATTCCCAACCGCACGCCTTGTCCTTATGCTGTTTGCCCTCAGGGAGTGGACATCGGGAAGGTGGTGTAGGTGTCTCCTCCAGTCCTCGGCAAGGCAGTGCATGTGGGTAGAATCGACTCAAGAGCCGCCTCCCCCTCCCCACTGCCCACTGCCCACCCTGTCCTTATGTTGTGTGGCAATGTCTGATCCTATCAAGGCGTGGACATTGGCAAGGTGGTGGAGGTATATCCTCCAGTCCTCGGCAAGGCAGTGCATGTGGGTGATGCATTGGCATGTGGGTGATGCATTGGCATGTGGGTGATGCATTGGCATGTGGGTGATGCATTGGCATGTGGGTGATGCATTGGCATGTGGGTGATGCATTGGCATGTGGGTGATGCATTGGCATGTGGGTGATGCGTTGGCATGTGGGTGACTTTTGAGACGTCGCAAAAGCTTGGCAATCTCTAGAGTGATTCTTTGACATCAGGGAGTGGGCATTGGCAAGGTTCTGGAGGTTTACCCTCCAGTCCTCAGCAAGGCAGTCAGTACATGTGCGCACTGCAGCATGTCTTAACTGTACTACCTTCTGTGCTTAGATGGATGAAATCGCACATGCCAGCATACCACCATGCCACCATGTGTACATACGTGTTCAATGAAAGCACCTGCCATGCCATGCCATGTCATTTCACACCTGAATACCACAACCCGCGTGTGATGAGTCGGTTTTTGAGTCGACTCGAATACCACAACCTGCCACGCAGCTCCCTCTTCCCGCTTTATGTACTTACTCTCCATCTCATGCTGCCCTTGCCCTTGCCCTTGACCCATTTCCCACTTTCCCCTGCCCACCTCCTCCCCTCTCCCCAACCTTCCTGTCTCCCCCTTCTCCCTCGCTTCCAACCCTCCTCTTCTCCTCGCTCTCTCCCTCCCCCTTTCACTATCTTCCCCCTCCCTCCTTACCCTCTCTGTATTTCTCTTGTCCCTTACCCAGTCCTCTTCTCCTTCCCCTCCATACTCCCCTTCTTCCCATCCCCCTTCTCACCCTCCTCTTCCAGCCATCGCCTCCCAAATCAACAATGTATCACCACTACTTGTCCTCTTCTCGTTCCTACCCACGTCTTCAACCCCACCCCACCCCACTCCTCTCTAGGCAAGCGTCATCCCACTCACATCTTTCCTCCGCCACCACCTCAACATCCCCTCCACCGTCATCCCTCGCATTGTGCGCGGGTACCCGAAGCTGCTCGGCTGCTCCCTGCAAACCAACCTGTGGCCCAAGGTGCTTGCGCTCTGCTCTGCCCTCCCCGGCCTCACACCGCCCCTGCTCGGCACCATGCTGCGCCGATGCCCCTCGCTGCTCGCCTGCAGGTTAGTCCTGCATTCCTCTTTCTCGTTCTCTTCCAATATCCCGCTCGCTCGTTTTTGTCACCTTCCCGCTCTTTATTTCTTGTTTTTCTTTTGCCCAACGTCGTCCCGTTCATGTCTCCCATTTCTCTCCCCCTTGCGCCCTCATTGCAGCATGGCAGGGAAGCTGCTGCCTGCCATTGAATTCCTCTCCACACATCTGCTTCTCTCACCATCACAGCTGCTCAAACTGGTCTCCTCAGCACCACAGGTAGAACTTGCAATAATGGACCCCCACCCACCCAGGCTTTTTTTTGGCTCGACTGAAAGGTTCTCTTCTTGAGGTGCCCATCATATGCCTCTCTTCAGCTGCCTCTGATAAGCCTGAGAATCTGTCAGTATCATCGTCCCAGCACTGATTCCCTGTCATGCCATCCCATGCTGTGCCATGCTGTGCCATGCTGTGTACCAAGTGCACAGCTCTTGAAAGGAGTAGGCCTTCCTCGAACTGGGGGGCAAAACCACCAGAGCGTATAGCTTGAACCACCGATCCACAGTCACATCAATTCACGGACCACTTGAGGCAGGGACACATCAACCCACCTTGTGTAGTTTGCTCTTACGGGACCTCTTGAAAAGGGGAAAAATTGTGTCACCGCTTCATCATTGCATCGCATTATGAAATCTCTCATGATGCGTACTACCATTCTTCTAACCACCACCTTTACCACCGCCCCACATCTCACCACCACCTTCGCCACCCACGCCACCCTTCCCCTGGTTTCAGCCCACTCATTTCCACGCACACTGCACCCGAAGCTTCTCTTCCTCTCCTCAGTTGCCACCCCAGGCAGTGAGGCTGACTGCACGTTGGCAGCAGTCAGTGAGGCTGACTGCAGATTGGCAGCAGTCAGTGAGGCTGACTGCACATTGGCAGTGGCCCCCATGCTGCTGCGGAAATCTCTTTTCGCGCCTTAAGAGGCAGCTCAAATCCAACCCTAAATCGCCACACCCCCCCTCCCCACAGGTGCAAACACAGTCAGTGCCACACACACTGCATCCCAAGCTGCTCTTCCTCTCGCACACTGTGGGTACGACCCGACAGCAGCAGGCAGCCACACTGCTGGCTGAATATTCAATCCGTGCCTCAGAATCAACTTAGATCCAACCATTCCCCGCCACACCCTTCCTTCCCAGGTGCTAACCCAGTCAGTACCGCACACGCTGCATCCAAAACTCCTCTTCCTCTCACACACTGTGGGGCTGACCCCACAGCAGCAGGCGGCCATGCTGCCACGGCAGCCCAACGTGCTGTGCCTGTCGCTGCCCCTGCTGCACCGCAACCACTCCTCCCTGCGCGCGTCGGGGTTCTCACTCGAAGACATTCGCCGCATGCTCGTGCTCTTTCCCACGCTGCTGCTGCTCAGGTCGGGGGAGGAGGGGGGGGTGCATGTACGCCTGGGTGGGGCGTGTGTAGGTGTGGGTCAGAAGATCATAGAGAAGAAGATGCGGTCAGAGGATCATAGAGAGTGGCATTGGAGGGTGCAAGTTGGCTGGGTTAGCTTGGAAACGGTGAACCGGCCTCAATTGGGAATGGAAGGGGAGCAAAAAGGGATCTGAGAAGTAAGGCGCCTAAAAAAAAAAAAAAAAAAAAAAAAGAGGCGAGTGAAGGCACCTCAAAACTGGCCTTAAGTGGGTCTGGAGTGGGAGCAGAAGGTGAGATCTTGGTGCGTCTCCCTCTCCTGTCATGGCACACCATTTCGGGTCGATTTACTTTTCAAGCTCCTTCCTCCTCCCTCCTCTCCCTGCCTCCATTTCTCCCTTCCTTCTTGCCCTTTCCGATCCACGCCCCACCCTCACCAGTCCCGACAACATCCAAGCCAAGTGCGCCTTCCTCACAGGGCCCATGGGCCGTCCCCTTGCACACGCCGCCGCCTTCCCCCACTTCTTCGGCTACAGCCTGCACCGCCGCATCGAGCCCCGCTACAGCCGCCTGCAGGCTCTAGGCGTCTCCCCGCCCCCCTCCCTCGCTTCCATGCTCTGCTCTACCGACCAGGCGTTTCAATCCAAGTGGGCTGTATCAGCGGAGGGGGATAGCACGGGGGAGGTTTTTGAGAGTTCTCAAAGCAAGAGGGCAGTAGTGGGGGAGAGGGAAAGGAGAGGAGAAGGGCGAAGGGATAAGGGGGGGGTTTGGGAGTCTGGGGTTTGGGGATAAGGGATAAGTGGGGAGAGAGGGTAGGGGAGTCTGGGGAGGAGGGTAGAGGAACGGAGAAGGAAGGAGTTGGATGGGGTCAAAGGGATCAATCAAGTCATGGAGGTCAAGGAGTTAGGAAAAGGGGTTCTGGAATAGATTGTACTGCACTGCTGCTGCTGCTTCTTGCTTCTTCCACTGCATCGGTCCTGTCCTTTATGGGAGGCTGCAGCATTTGAAACAGTACAGGGTGCCGAGGGCAGTGTTGAAAAGACGTACTCCTGCTGCTGCTGCTGCTGCTGCCGCCGAGTGTTTTCTTTTGTGTAGTTGCCGCAGCATCAACGATTCAACGCATGACTTGCATGTTGTTATAATAAGCCGTCTCTGGAAGTGTTACATAGCTGGTAGTACTAAATTTTCCATCTTGAGAAAGCTTGATTTCGGTCTCTTGCTTGCTAGGTAAAATGCTTCATTTCCTATTGAGCAATTGCAACATTCTCATCTAGGTATGGTACCGACTACATTGCAGAACCAACTAGATGGGTGAGTGAAGATTGGAACTCTGAAGTTCAGAAACACGTACCGTAGGTGGAGACCAAGTGACCTCCAATCCAACCAAGGGCTTTGATTTGTTATACAGTTGTCCAATTTGCCAGGGCCGTCTGATGTCGATTGGAATCTGAAACTTTGTTGAGTAATTCATCGACAAAAGGTGATATATAATCCCATGGTTCTATAATAATTTTATTGGAGAATTGAAAAATATCTGTAAAAAGTACACAATGTATCAACATTCGTAACTGCATTATTGATTCTTAGACGACGTCTTGCCCAATCGCCCGCTCAAGTCCCCTCGCCCATAATGCAAAATGAGCACACCAATGAGCAATAGCGAATCAAATAGGTTGCAGCCAATGGGCGCGTCCCCTAGGTCACCCAAAGTCCGAGCCCTCGCCTGCCAAGTGAACTTATGACTGCATTATTGAACTTCTTATCGGAAGCCAATGAACGAGCACTTCTGAAGGCGTTCGTCTTATTCCGAGAGATTTGCTCCAGACCCGTGTTTGGTGATTCGCCGTTGCCCACGTGGCCTCGAATTGCTCGCGTAGTCATTCAATTCAATGATAATTGCTCGAGTGGTCTTGCCAGAGGTTTCCTGCAGCATTTCTTTTACCCGGCACATTACCCCGGAAGGGTTTTTAGCCTCGAAATTCTTACATCGATCGTGTCTCTTCCCGCTGGATTCTGAACGCGGGCAAAACAAAACTAAAACCCACTCGGAAGGCATGCCATTCGGGAAGCATCAACCCTAAAATTTTAGGGTTGATGTCTCCCGAATGGCATGCCGTTCGCGACGGATTTTAGTTTTTTCAGGGCTAAAAACCCTTCTCAGGTAATGTGTACGGTAAAAAAAAGGCTGCGGGAATCCTCTGGCAAGGCCACTCGAGCAATTATCGTGCAATTGTAGGACCACGCGAGCAAATTGAGGCTACGTGTGCAACGCCGAATCTTCAAACATGGGTTTGGAGCAATTCTCTCTCTTGTTCCGCTTGACCATCTTGCGACCGCCGGTCCTGCATCATCCCGAGCCGCAATGTCTGAGTTCGGATGGAATGGAATATAAATTGGAGCGAATTTGTACATTCTAAATCAGCCTTCTCCCAAACACGTCCTTTGTCATTGCAGCTACTACTAGTACTAGGCCTGTAAGCTTATCTTAGCGCTACTAGTTCCTTTGGTACGGTTCATCCTATCTTACTCTTCAAAAGACCCTTTGAAGTATTAGCAACACCAACATCCGACCGTGCCCGCCTCCACCACGATGGCGAATTACAAGACTCTCCTGACGCTCTTTATTTCGTTCACCATCATCGGTAAGCACCTCCTATACTTTTGTGGAACGAAATTTTGGGAGCCGTTCGAAACGCAATGTGTTGCATGTTTATTCATTGTACTAACTACAGCTGCGCGGTCTTGTCGTCTCGTTTTGATATCGCAGCATGCAGTCTCCAATCTATGGCGGCCGATAGCACGCGCTCAATCAACTTCAGGCCCAGCGCAAACTTCAAGTTGTCCCCGCTGATAATGTCCCCGCTGATAATGTCCCCGCTGATAATGTCCCCGCTGATAATGTCCCCGCTGATAAGGTTCCCGCTGATAATGTCCCCGCTGATAAGGTCCCCGCTGATAATGTCCCCGCTGATAATGTCCCCGCTGATAATGTCCCCGCTGATGACCCTGCTGACGACACCACGGATGACGCCACGGATGACACCACTGATGACACCACTGATGACACTGAATATGACACTGAATATGATTATACTGATCCTAAGGTGACCACGATGGTGACCGTCGGCGGCTCGTCGTACACGTTCGATACGTTTGATCTTTGCTTTAACCTCAAGGCCAAGAACGGGCGCGGCACAAGAGCGACGCGCTCTGCGCAGATCGCGACGGTGTGGTGGAACGGAAAGGCGAATCTCCTTGCCAACGTGATGAAGGCCCTCTGCGGTGGCAAGGGCGGCAAGCCGAGGAAAGGCGCGAGTGCCGCCGCGCCGACCGTCGCATGCAAGGAGGTGCTATTCTTCTCAGAGACCGGCTGCGGCGACGAAATTGACGAAATGACCAAGCCCAAGGCCAACCCTATCCGCAAATTCTTCGGCCTCTCCAAATTTACGTAAGCCCTCCGCCCAGCCCTGCTGCTGCTCCCTGCTGTTCCGCGCGGCTCGCCGCTGCTTCCTGCTGCTCCCTGCTACTTCTGCTCATTCCTGCAGCTTCGTGATGCTTCCTTATTCTTGCCATGGGGCTTAACCCTTGCCACGAGTCCCATAGTGCAGAATCTGCCTCTAGCTCAGAGCTACAGTCATTCTCCTAGCGAGAGTCTTGCTCATCACCCTATGCTGCTGTTTTATCCCCTCCCCTTCACCATGGGCAGCACCAAGAAGATCCCCAAGAATGTCAAGTCCGCCGCCTGCCTTCTCCCCTACTAGTAAGTATAATACTCCCCCCTCCCCTCCCCCTTGCCACGAGTCCCATAGTGCAGAAGCTGCCTCTCTCTCTCTCTCTCTCTCTCTCTCTCTCTCTCTCTCTCTCTCTCTCTCTCTCTCTCTCTCTCTCTCTCTCTCTCTCTCTCTCTCTCTCTCTCTTCCCTCCCCTCTCCCTGCATTTAGATACATCACACACACACACACACACACACACACACACACACACACACACACACACACACACACACACACACACACACACACACATTTTTACATTTTGCATGCATCTTAACACACCCTGTACACCCATGCGCCTGTCTCTTCTTCGAACCCAACCGTGCAGACCGTTGGGAAGGAGTACATGTGGACCTATTCTGCGAGATGTTCACGGTAGTGGCTATTGTAAATCGCCACAGCTTGCTTGTCCTCTCTTCCGTTCCAACTATTGCTAATGTCCTGGTTACCTCTTCTGGTGGGCTGGGCCTTGCTGGCTGTAAATGTTCTCTTTTTTGTATAACATATGTTGAATACATACGGCTGGGTTTCAAACGCTTTCCATGCATGTGCTTCTAGGTATGAGGGCTGTTGCCTCATGGGAATCGTCAATGTGGCTGACGTGCGCCTAGGCTGTGGTCTTAGAACAGCAAATAACGGCACGGCATTCATGCTCGACAATTTCAAGAGCAAGACACCAGAAGAGGGAGGACACAGAGTCCCAGCCTAGGGGAAGTCCTTTGTGCAACAACTCCGTTGCAAATACCTTCAGTCCAGTTTTCCTAACGTGCATCTGTTCAGCCTCAGCTACCTCATAAAGCCCAACGTTTATGTATTTTCCCAAGCCAACAAGAAATAGCCCCCCCTGATCATCCAAGGTCTCCCCTCTTCCCGTGCTTTTCCATTTGATCCAGTCCAGTAGCATCACGGTAGATGAACTCCGTTTTGAGTGACGCAAATATGAAAGAAGCGACTACCACTGTACAATATGCCGCTTGTACCGTACATATACATCATAACAAGCCCCTTTGTCTCCAGCTTGATTTTACAGGGAAAATGTCGAACCTAATCCTGATTCTGTGCCAGAAATAGCATCATAACTACTGCAGCTAGAACGCATGTACCTACAATGACCACCAAAACCACCATCACACCCACCTGCTGGTGCTGCTGCTGGTGGTGGTGGTGGTGGTGCTGCTGCCACCACTGGTGGTGGTGCCATTGCTGCTGCTACAGCCCCTGTCCTAAGTCCCCAATCCCCTCTCTGTGAACCTCCCCGAAACCTCAACTCCTTCACAAAAGCTTCTAGAATAAAAGCAACCACCACATTGAGCACAAACACCACAATTACCACGTAAAACAGCGCAAAATACACCGTGGCCTTCCACTGCTGCTCGGGCGGCAGCACTGCCGCAACCCCATCCATGATCACGTACCAGTTGTTCACAATTCACAGGTTGAAAGCCACGGCCATCGAAGCCGGAAAGTCGTTGAAATTGAGTGGGAGGAAGCCGGATTGAAAGTAGTCTGTGGTTTGAAGCTGGGGGTGGTGCGAGGAGAGGAGGCCGCCAAAGAGGTGTGTTCCAGCAAGTGAGAAGAGGGAGAGGGTGGTGAAGAGGAGGGCGAGGATGGGGAGGATGGAGGGGAGGAGGGTGGCGAGGGTGGAGAGGAGGAGGTGCAGACGAGGGAGGTAGTGGGAGAAGGGGAGGAGGGGGAGGCAGCGGAAGAGCAGGGCAGCTTGCAACCTGGTGATGGGCAGACCGAGGGAGGGGAGGGAGACGGAGTGAGGAGAAGGGGAGAGAGGGGGAGGGGTTCGGAGATGGGGAAGGGGAAGATAGTAATTCCTTCTTCATTCCTTTCTTTCTTTCTTTGGAGAGTTGGGGCGTATGAGAGCATGATTCTGGCATGGAAACGAATGGACACGGTTGACCATTCTAGTCCAGGGCGTAAGGGAAATGACGAGTTTTGAGGTGTCTCAGAAGATACGGCGTCATGTGGATAGGATAGGGTAGCATACCAGTGTAGGGCGTCAGAGAGATGGAGATGCATGCTTCGTCTGAGAGCTTGGGTCACAAGCAGCTGGGGGAATGTGGGCGATGGTGATGGTATTGGTGATGATGGTGATGGCGACAGTTCCCGCAGCAACAACCGTGGTGGTTGCTGCTCTGACGCTGATGTTGCTGCTGCTTCTGCTCCTGCTTCTACTGATGCAGAATTTGAAGCTGATGTCACCTGCAGACGTAAATGCTGCTTCTGCTGCTGCTGCTGCTGTGGGTAGTTATGCTTTTGCACCGGATGCTGCTGTTGCTGCTGCTGGTAGTGGCCAGGAGATATTGTGGAAGATGCAGAAGGGGAACGGATGGAGCAGAAGGGGAGGATGAGCAGGACGAAGAGGATGACGAAGAGGAGAGGGATGGAGGAAAAGAAGTGAAAGCGCCAGTGGGGGGAGAGGATGTGCGGCCAGCAGCACCAGCAGTGGAGTGTGAAACGGAGGATCCATACCATAGCTGCACATACAAGGGAATGGGTAGTGGTGGTAGGGAAGGAGAGGGGTCGGGAGATGGGAGGCTATTTGTTGCTTGGAGTAGAAAAATGGACGATCTGTGTAGTGGTTGCAGAGGAGGGAAGCAAGAGGAGATCGCGAAATGGTGAAATTGGTTTCGCAAGAAGACGAGCAACATAGAGCAAATGCAGAGGGATAAGCAGAGCAGAGGAAGCTCTGTGTAGGCTGGAATGACAGTAGCAATGAGAGCGAGAATCTAGAGAAGAGATTTTCTGCAGTGTCTCCGCATGTGGTGCAGGAAATTTCAAAATGTCAGTGGAGAGAGGCGAATCGAAGGGGCGAATAAGGCGTGTGGATGAGTGGGGCAATGGCATGCCGTGGCATGAAACGACATTATGTCGCATGGCCTGGCGTGGCGTGGCATGGAACTGCATGGAGTGGCATGGCATGACATGGCATGGCATGGCAGAGTATGACATGTGTGGATCGATACCAGTGATGCCCTGCGAGGGAGGAGGAAACGTGTAGGGGAGGGATGATGGACACGCGCAAGGAGGATGGGTAAAGGTTGAAAAGGAGAAGAGATTATGACGCGATGCAAGGGATGCCTCAGGGAGGGAGCCAGCTGTGTGTCAGCTGTTTCCAATCTCTTGAATGGTCATTCGTTGGATCTCTTTCTCTTTCTATTTCCCTCTCTTTCTTTCCATCTCTTTAACTTCCAGTTCATTTTTTTGCCTTTTCTTCTTTCCTTCGCCCATATAGTTTCCGTCTCCCATTTCTCCCCCACTCGATGTTCTTGTTGCAGCCTGGAGGACAGGCTGTTGCCTGCCATTGAATTCCTGTCCACGAACCTCCTGCTCTCACCACCACAGCTGCTCGAATTGGTCTACGCAGCTCCACAGGTAGTAGAAACCAGGAATGGACCCAAGAGACCAGTCTCCACAGCACCTCAGCTCAGCCATTATTTTGTATTGTTGACTTAAAAGCTTCTCTTCAGCTGACCTTCTTAAACCTTCCGAGGAGTCTGAGCCTGAAAATACGTCCGATTGTCTTCTCAGCACCGCAGGTGCGCCCCCGATGCCCTGTCATACCATCAGATGCTGTGTGCCTGTACTCTATTCTTCCAATCACACAGCACTTGCAACAGGCCTTGCACACACTGGTGCACAAGCATCAGAGCCTATAGCGAGAGCCAGTGACACATCAATATACGGACCACTAGAGAAAGGGAGCCTTACTGCTGCCAACCCCCCTCCCCAGGTGCTAACCCCACACAGTGGGTCGGACCCCACAGCAGCAGGCAGCCAACCCTTCCCCGCCACTGCCCTCCCCCCTCTCCAGGTGCTAACCCAGTCAGTGCCGAACACGCCGCATCCAAAACTCCTCTTCCTCTCGCACACAGTGGGTCTGACCACACAGCAGCAGGCGGCAATGCTGCCACGGCAGCCCAACGTGCTGTGCCTGTCGCTGCCCCTGCTGCACCGCAACCACTCCTCCCGGCGCGCGCTGGGCTTCTCACACGAAGAGATTCGCCGCATGCTCGTGCTCTTCCCCACGCTGCTGCTTCTCAGGTATCTGGAAAGGGGGGGTGGGTGTAGGTTTGGGTGGGGCATGCGTGGGTCTGGATGGGGCTTGTTCCTTGGGCTGGGTGGGGTTCCTGCCTGCGTTTGTGGGGGTCTGACAGGGCAGCAGCAGGCCGCCATACTGCCGCGGTGACATTTCAGTCGACTCAGAAGCCCAACGTGCTGTGCCTGTCGCTGCCCCTTTTGCACCGCAACCACTCCTCCCTGCGTGCGCTGGGATTCTCCCCAGAGGACATTCGCCGCATGCTCGTGTCGAAAATAGCAGGCTAAAACGAGAAACAGGAAAGAGAGGATTTTCACTAGCATGCAGTTGAGTACATATAGCAAACCCTAGTTCGGGCTGTACTCGCTATAGAGTACCCCACTGCAGGCTACACAAACATCACATTCTGACACACCCCCATAGTCAAAGTGGGGTACAATCAACACAACAAGCAGGCAGAGCAGTAGTTCACAATTATAAGTAAAGCTAGAGGCTATCAAAGAGGGCAAGTGAGGAGGAGGAGAAACTGTGGGGAAGAGAAGATGGGAGGCGACGGCTGAAGCTGCAGATACACGGGCAGCAAGAGTGCGCAGCACTGTCCCTACCAAGCTAAACCCGGACTACACGGCGACAGACGCAGCTGGCTCACTGTGCTCCCAGGGGTGCTCACACTGTAGCTACCAAGCGCAGAGCCCCGGACTACTCAGGCCACAGGGGGTCGTGGCTCTCTGGACTACCAGGAGTGCTCACACTGTGGCTACCGGGCGCAGAGCCCCGGACTACTCAGGCCACAGGGGGTCGTGGCTCCCTGGACTTCAGGCGCTGCGGACGACAAGTCGGCTACCTCCAGTCAACCTCCCCCAACTGTCCCACACCCCTTTCACACACCCCCTGCTGCACCTCTAGCATGCTCACACGCCACCCCCCTCGTACCACTCCGACGGCTCCAACACATCCACCCCCCTCAGCGGTAGCTGCAGCAGTGGGAGACGGAGGAGGAGGAGAAGCAGGGGACGGCTCACACACCCGACACCCCCATACTCTCCACCCCTAAACCCTAACACAGGAGCGCGGGCAGCAGCGGGGGTGGGGCGCGGTCAGAAGCACGGGACGAACCGCACGCGGGCTGCCCGGGCCGCGCGCGGGCCTGGCGCAGCCCGTACGGGCCGCGCGCGGGCCTGGCGCAGGTCGCGCGGGCCGCGTCGGGCGACGGGGGGCGACGTGACGGTCGACAGGGGGCGACGCGCGGTTCGACGGGGCAGAAAACCGCCGCGCGCCCCGAGCGCGCGGCGGGAAGAAAAATCGCTGCGCGCCCGGAGCGCGCGGCAGGCAGGAAACAGCACGCGCCCGGGGCGCGCTACAGACTGTAAAGCAGCGGAAGCATCGGGTGGGGCCCACCCACAGGATCGACCCAGGAGGGTCAACCTATTCTAATACCATGTCGAAAACAGCAAGCTAAAACGAGAAACAGGAAAGAGAGGATTTTCACTAGCATGCAGTTGAGTACATATAGCAAACCCTAGTTCAGGATGTACTCGCTATAGAGTACCCCACTGCAGGCTACACAAACATCACATTCTGACAGCTCGTGCTCTTCCCCACGCTGCTGCTGCTCAGGTCTTTAGAGGGGGGGAGGGGGAGGAGAGGGGGGGGGGGGAGATGTAGATCCGGGTGGGGTTTGTGCTGTGGCATGGTGGTCGGTTCGGTGTTGCGCATTTCAAGGGAATGTGCGGATAGAGGGCAATGGAGAGGGACGTTGGGATTGAAGGGGTTGGCTTAAGGTGGGGCGAGGTTGTCAATTTTTTTCTCGGATGCAATTAGCTGGAGAGAGTGGTTGGTGTGTAAGGATGCGTACAAAGGTGATTTCAAACAGGGATGGATGGGTTGGGATGGGAGGGACTCAGCTTGTTTCTTTTTTGTCCTGCCACACCATTTGTGAAGGTTGTCTCATGTTTCCAACCTCATCCCTCCTCCCTCCTCCCTGCCCTCCCTCCCTCGCTCCCTCCACGCTCCACTCCCACCAGTCCCGACAATATCCAAGCCAAGTGCACCTTCCTCACAGGCCCCATGGGTCGCCCCCTAGCACACGCCGCCGCCTTCCCCCACTTCTTTGGCTACAGCCTGCACCGCCGCATCCAGCCCCGCTACAGCCGCCTGCAGGCTCTAGGCGCCTCCCCGCCTCCTTCCCTCACTTCCATGCTCTGCTGTACCGGCCAGGCGTTTCAATCCAAGTGGGCTGTATCAGCGGAGGGGGATAGCATGGGGGGAGGTTTTTGAGAGTTCTCAAAGCAAGAGGGTTGCAGCGGGGGAGAGGGAAAGGAGAGGAGAAGGGCGAAGGGATAAGGGGGGGGGGGGGGTTGTGGGGAGAGAGGGTAGGGGAGTCTGGGGAGGAGGGTGGAGGAACGGAGAAGGAAGGAGAGGAAAAAAGAGGTGGATGGGGTCAAAGCGATCAAGCAAGTCGTGGTGGTCAAGGATTAGAAAAAGGGGTTTTCGAATAAAGTGTACTGCACTGCTGCGTTTGCGATTCAAAATTCCGTTAGGGGGTGGTGCTGCTGCTGCTTGTTGCTTCCACTGCATGTGTCATGTCGTTTATGGGAGGCTGCGGCATGTGAAACAGTTCAGGGTGCCGAGGGCAGTGTTGGAAAGACGTGCTCCTGCTGCTGCTGCCGCTGACTGGTATCTTTTGTGTAGTTGCTGCAGCATCGACGCACGACTTGCATGTTGTTATAATAAGTCGTCTCAGGAAGTGTTATCTAGGTGGTAGCCAAATTTCCATAATGATAAATCTTAATTCTTGTCTCCTGAAAGCCAATGTTACGGTAAGAAATTAACATTCATGTACGTAATATGGTAGTACCTAGCTAGGCTGGAACCTTGGGCACGCGAGGTTGGGTGCAGGTTGGGCAAGGGAAGACCGAAGGCAACGTGAGGCAGCCTCGGCATTGTGGATGTCGGCCGAACGTGCGAGTCCGAAAGTGGGGGTTGTACGCGAAGCGGTCAACCCGGATTAAGCAATATATATTCTCCATACAACTATCTACAATAGCGATCCCTCGTTTTCAATAGGAGTTTTTCTGTTTGCACTAGCCGGTGAAGTTGGTACGCAAAATGCCTGTTGACTTGTTGCGACACTCGTGTGTTCGCAAATGGTTTTCGCCATGTTTCTGCTTTCGGAAACCACCCGAACCTCAAAATGGCCGAACCCCAAACCAAAAGGCCCGCGCGTTGACTTGGTTTGATTAATTCGCGTTTGATCGATCTGATGAGTCAGCAAATCAACCACTAGGCACGCCTCACCACACCACACCAATAATACAGAGTAACAGATTAGCACACCAATGAGCACTAGCAAGAATTCTGGTCGCAAACCAATGAGAAACCCCCCTAGGCGTCCCAAACCAATAACTTCCAAGGAGCAATCGCCTGCTCAGCAAAATAAAGTTATATATTGAAAGTTTTGATCGTAAACCAATGACAGAGCAGTACTGAACGTGTTCGTCTGTTTCGCTTGACCACCTTGCGACCGCTGGGTCGATGGTCACTCAGCAGCAGGCATCACGATCTCACAACGAGGTGCATTCCGAGCCGCAATGTCTGACTTTGGATGGAAGATAAATTGGAGCGGATTCGCACATTCTGCATCAACCTTCTCTCACACAAGTCTTCATCGTTACAGCTAGAAGCCCTGAAAGCTTATCTTAGCGCCACTAGCTCTTTTTGGTACGGTTCATCCTTTGAAGTATGAGCAACACCAACACCGGCCGTGCCCGTCTCCACCACGATGGCGAATTACAAGACTCTCCTGACGCTCTTTATTTCGTTCACGATCATCGGTAAGCATCCCCAATACTTATGTGGAAACGAAATTCTGGAAACCGTAATGCATAGAATGTTTAGCAGCCGTACTGACTACACTTGTGCGCCATGTCGTCACGTTTCGATATCGCAGCTTGCAGCATTCAGTCTCTGGCGGACGACAGCGCGATGTCGCTCAATCAAGTGCAGCCCCAGCGCAAACTTACTGTCCCCGCTGATGTCCCCGCTGACGTCCCCGCTGATCCCGCTGATGTCCCCGCTAATGGCACTGAAGATTATGATTGGTATGATTATTCAAATGCTGACGTGTCCACGACGGTGACCGTCGGCGGCTCGTCCTACGTGTTCGAGTCGGCAGTCTGCGTGTACCTCGAGGCCAACAACGGGCGCGGCGGCAAAAAGGCGAAGCAGAGCGCAACGGTGTGGTGGGACGGCAAACGGGCGCGGAACGGCAAAGCCAGGAAGGTGGGAGGTGGCGGGGGCAACGCATGCAAGGAGGTGCAGTTCTTCACCAGCGAATTCTGCGAAGGCAACGCCGTTGAGAAAATAAACCAGCCCAAAGCCAACCCTCTCCGCAAGTTCTTCCGCCTCCCCAAATCCACGTGAGCTCTCCCACCCAGCCCTGCTTCTCCCTGTCTGCTCCGCGCTGCTCCCCGCTGTTTCCCGCTGCTCCCTGCTACTCTCTGCCGCTCCCTGATACTCTCTGCAGCTCCCTGCTACTCTCTGCCGCTCCCTGCTACTCCCTACTGTTTCCTGCTCATTCCTGCTAATCGCTGCTGCATTCAGCTGCTCCTTTGCTCGTGCCATGGGGGCGGTATCTCAACCGTTGTCCCTCCCTTGTGAATACTACGACTCACACTCGGAGTTGGCTCCAACTCTTGCTAATCCAACACATGCTACTGTTATTCTCCTCCCCTTCCCCATGGGCAGCACCAAGAAGATCCCCAAGACTGTCAAGTCCGTCTTTTGCTATCTCGGTCCGGATTATTGGTAAGCACTAGTAGCCAGTAGTGCTCACCCACCCCATGCTGCTGTCAGTCTCTCTCTCTCTCTCTCTCTCTCTCTCTCTCTCTCTCTCTCTCTCTCTCTCTCTCTCTCTCTCTCTCTCTCTCTCTCTCTGTGTTTCCCTCCCTCTCCCTCTCTCCCTCCTCTCTCTCTCTCTCCCTCTCCCTCCTTCTTTCTCTCTCCCTCTCCCTCCCTTTCCCTCCCTCACCCTCCCCCTCTCTCTCTTTCTCTCCCTCTCCTTTCGTTTCCCTCCCTCTCCCTCCCTCCCCACACACACTTGCAAATTTGTACATGCATGCTAAGAGACCCTCTACACCCATGTGCTTGTAACCTCCTCGAATTCACACACTTGCACATTTGTACATGCATGCTCGCAAACATGCTAACTTCGACGCCTTTGTGATTGTCTCTTCCTCGAATTCAAACGTGCAGGCCGGTGTTAAGGCATTCAGGTGACCAGATCTGAGAGTAGTTCAGAGCACTTGCTGTCGTGGTCCCAAACCTTTTCTGGTGGTCTGGCCTTGTTGGTCTAGGCTTTTATTTTCTTCGTATTCGTAGAATGAATCTGTACATGGGTTGCAAAACGGTTGGTGTTTCCTAACTACATTCAAACGCTTCCAAACCAGATAACATTTGCTCTTCGAGGTGTGGTAGCTCGTGGCCGATAATAGGCATCTGGTACTAGTAGTACATGCCAAGAATGTGACACTTTCCGTGGCAATGTCACCTCGTAGCTTAGTATCAACAACTGCTAGAGAGGAATGACAGGAACAAGCTGGCACTGTTACTCACTAGTGTTCCTCCCTACGGGGAAATTGACACACGCATGGCATTCACCCAAGCTGCAGTCGCAAGACATAAGAATGCGGTTTCCATGCTAGCTGCAAGACACTACTACTACTGGGAGGGTGGATGGGAATGGGAAGGGAACTGAGTAGCCTTGACTTGACTTCTGGAAGTCTTGCATGATGTGCGACAAGATGAATAATTTAGAAACATATTTCTAAATTTAATGATTGTGACAAGATTCGAAAAGGGGGAATGCAATGAGGAGGCATTCCCACCTTATCCTTCGGCAGGTTCACAGACCTGCCACCTAGTCTCATTTCAATCATCCCAATTAGAGTTCCCGCCCGTCCCACCCCCTTACACACATTAACGCTTAGATAGCTCGTCTAGCCAGTCCTAATTTTATTGTATTGTTACTTATACATACTGTGCCATGTAATTGATGATGATTACCTATGACGACTGCATTGCTAGGACGACTGCATTGCTATGACGACTGCATTGCAAGCTCTTGCAGAGTCTTGTCACAATTGCATTTCTTGGTCGTTCAGTCGCCTGTATCACATCGCATCGCATCGCATCTCATCGCATCCCATCGCATCCCATAGCATGGCATCCCATCGCATCGCATAGCATTCACGTACATCCCATCACATCACATCACATCACATCACACATCACATCACATCACGCCACGTCACGTCATGTCACATTCACATTCACATTCACATTCAGATTCGAATTCAGATTCAGATTCAGATTCAGATTCAGATTCACATCACATCACATCACATCACATCACATCACATCATATCACATCACATTACATCGCGCCACATCACATCACATCACATCACATCACATCATATCACATCCATCACATTGACGTCACAACACAGCTGATGTGGATACCACGTGTTGAGTGACACAAATCTGAAGGAGACTGTCTATTCATACCTGTACAGTTACTCGTACAGGAACATCATACCGTACAAACTGGCCTTTAAATTTCCAGGTTGATTTTACAGGGAAAATGTCGAACCTAATCCTGACTCTGTACCCGGAATATCATTACCGCAACTACAAAGCCTGTACCTACATTGATCACCAAAGCCACCACCTGCCGGTGGTGGTGGTGGTGGCGGTGGTGGTGCTGCTGCTGCTGTTGGTGGTGGTGCTGCTGCTGCTGGTACAGCTCCTGGCCTGAGTCCCCAATCTCCCCTCTGTGAGCCTCCCCGGAACCTCAACTCCTTCACAAAGGCTTCGAGAATAAAAGCGACCACCACATTGAGCACAAACACCACAATGACCACGTAAAACAGCGCAAAGTACACAGTCGCCTTCGACTGCTGCTCGGGCGGCAGCACTGCCGCAACCCCATCCATGATCACATACCAGTTGTTCACAATACACAGGTTGAAAGCCACGGCCATCGAAGCCGGAAAGTCGTTGAAATTGAGGGGGAGGAAGCCGGATTGAAAGTAGTCTGTGGTTTGAAGCTGGGGGTGGTGTGAGGAGAGGAAGCCGCCAAAGAGGTGTGTGCCGGCGAGTGAGAAGAGGGAGAGGGTGGTGAAGAGGAGGGCGAGGATGGGGAGGATGGAGGGGAGGAGGGTAGCGAGGGAGGAGAGGAGGAGGTGTAGACGAGGGAGGTAGTGGGAGAATGGGAGGAGGGGGAGGCAGCGGAAGAGCAGTGCAGCTTGCAACCTGGTGGTGGGCAGGCCAGAGAGAGGTTGAGGGGATGGGAGTGAGGGGATGGGAGTGAGGGAGGGGGTTGTTAGAAGCAGGTAGTTATTTTATTTCATCTCTTTGATTTTTTTTTTCTTTCTTTCTGTTTTATCCTTTGGGAAGACGTACGAGAGCACGGACATGGCATAGCAATCAATGGGCGCGACTTGGCAAACCGGTTTTAGGGCGTACGGAAGGTGAGGGGTTAAGACGTGTTTCAAGAGTTATGACAGAGAAGGGACAGGATTTAGCATACCAGTGTAGCGCGTCAGAGAGATGCGGAGGCATGCTTGGCCTGAGAGCATGGGTCACAAACAGCTGAGGGAAAGTGGGTGGTGGTGGTGGTGATGGTGATGGTGATAGGTCCCGCAGCAACAACCGAGGTTGTTGCAATATGTGCTCTTGCTCTGATGCTGCTGTTGCTGCTTCAGGTGCTAATTGTGCTGCTTCTGGTGCTACTGATGCGGAGCTTGAAGCTAATGACACCTGCACATGTACATGCTGCTTCTGCTGCTGCAAGTGCTGCTGCTGCAGATAGTTGAATTGATGCTTTTGCATCTCATGCTGCTGTTGCTGTTGCTGTTGCTGTTGCTGTTGCTGTTGCAGCTTGTAGTGGCCAGGAAATATTGTGGAAGATCCAGAAGGGGAACGGATGGAGCAGAGAGGGAGGAGGAGGAGGAGGAGGATAAGGGCGAGTGAGAGGAGAGGGATGGAGGAGAAGAAGTGAAAGCGCCAGTGTGGGGAGAGGATGTGCGGCCAGCAGCACCAGCAGTGGAGCATGAAACGGAGGGTCCATACCATGGCTGCACATACATGGAAACGGGTGGTGGCCATAGAGGGTAAGAGGGGATGGGAGTGGGATGAAATCCGTTGAGTGGAGTATGAAACGGAGGGTCCATACCATGGCTGCACATACATGGAAATAGGCAGTGGTGGTAGGGGGGAGGCGGGATGGGAGATGGGATGATTTTTGTGAAGTGGACGATCTGTGTAGTGGTTGCAGAGGAGGGAAGCAAGAGGAGATTGCGGAATATTGGATACGCAAGAAGACGAGCAACGCAGAGCAAATGCAGAGGGATAAGCAGAGCAGAGTAAGCTCTGTGTGGGCTGGAATGACAGCAGCGACGAGAAAGGGATACTGGAGAAGAGATTTCTGCAGTGGCTCCGCTTCTGAAACGTTTCAAAAGAGACTTGTGAGACGTCTCAAAAGAGACTTGTGAGACGTCTCAAAAGAGGATCTGGAGAAGAGATTTTCTGCAGTGGCTCCGCTTGTGGTGCAGCAAATCTTAAAAAGGTCAGTGGAGAGAGGCGACTTACAGGGATGATTACCGGGTGTGGATGAGTGGGGCAATGGAACAAGCATCGCATGCCATGGCATGAAATGACATTGCGTGGCATGGCATGGCCTGGCGTGGCATGGCATTTCATGCAGTGGCATGGCATGGCATGGCACGGCATGGCACAGTATGGCATGTGTGGAACAAGCGTGGATGGGGCGTGAGTGATGTCACCTGCCAAGACCTGTGCGGCAATGAGGAGTGACGGATCGATACCAGCGATGCCTTGCGAGTGAGAGGGACGATGGACACGTGCACGGAGGATGGGTAAAGGCTGGGACGGAGAAGGGATCATGACACGCGGCGTAAGGGATGCCTGAGCGAGGGAGGGAGTGAGGGAGGGAGGGAGGGAGCGAAGGAGGGAGGGAGTGAGGGAGGGAGCGAGGGAGCGAGGGAGGGAGGGAGCGAGGGAGGGAGCGAGGGAGCGAGGGAGGGAGCGAGGGAGCGAGGGAGGGAGGGAGCGAGGGAGGGAGCGAGGGAGCGAGGGAGGGAGCGAGGGAGCGAGGGAGGGAGGGAGCGAGGGAGGGAGCGAGGGAGCGAGGGCGGGAGCGAGGGAGCGAGGGAGGGAGCGAGGGAGCGAGGGAGGGAGGGAGCGAGGGAGGGAGCGAGGGAGCGAGGGCGGGAGCGAGGGAGCGAGGGAGGGAGGGAGCGAGGGAGGGAGCGAGGGAGGGAGCGAGGGAGCGAGGGAGGGAGCGAGGGAACGAGGGAGCGAGGAAGCGAGGGAGGGAGCGAGGGAGGGAGCGAGGGAGGAGGGAGGGAGGGAGGGAGGGAGGGAGGGAGGGAGGGAGGGAGGGAGGGAGGGAGGGAGGGAGGGAGTGAGGGAGGGAGGGAGGGAGGAAGGGAGGGGAGAGCAAGGGAGGGTGGATGAGGAAGTAAGGGCAGAAAGAGGGCATGGCATGGCGTGGGAGGGGGGTGTCACCATGTGTGCTTCTGCCATGAGCAACAGTGTGAGCACGAGCCCTAGCTGCTCCACCCTCGACGCCCACCCCTGCTGCTGCACCCAACAGTTCACACCACCATTACGTGCACATGCTGCTGCTGCTGCTGCGGGTGGGGATAGTGACGGTGATGCTGGTGATGGTGGTGATGACAATGGGGTATGTGGCGGTGGAACAGGAGAGAGGCGCGATGACGGCAGCAACGGCTGCTGAAGGGATGAAGAAGAAGAGGAGGATGCCAACACCCGCGCTGATGACAGAGATAGTGATCGACACGGTGACAGTGGTGGTGATGTTGGTAGCGACGATGGTGATTGTCGGAGTGACGCTGAATCCCCAGCTGAAGGCGAATGTACTATCGTAAATGGTACCGAGGGTACCGAGGGTACCGAGGGTACCGAGGGTACCGAGGGTACCGAGGGTACCGAGGGTACCGAGGGTACTGAGGGTACTGAGGGTGCTGAGGGTACTGAGGGTGCTGAGGGCGGTGAGAACGGAGGAGAGACCAGCTGCTGCTGATACCCGTTCGTCTCCGCCTCAAGCCGCTCGCTGCGACTCTGCCAGCGTCGCTGCTGCTGCTGCTGCTTCCATCGCTCAAACTGCCACCGCTGATCGTAAAGCCAGTCTGCCCAATCACGGCAATCGCAGCTGTGCTGTGCTTCAGGCTCCGGTGCGCACTCACACGCCACTCTCTCAATTTGAGACGTCTCGAAAGCCCCCCCTGTGCTCCTACTGTGTACCCCTGCGCTCTCACACACCGCCATCCCATCTCTAATCCCTTGAGCCACCTTGGAGTGTGGCAAACGGCCGGTCGACGTAGCAGCAAGCCAGGAAGACGGGCGATCAGAGAAGCTGTGACGGGTTAAGTGCGGAGCAGAAGCAGCAGAAATGGTGGAGGGCTGGGAGTGGGAGGGGTAGTAGGAGGTGGAAGGGTGTTGAGAGGGGTACGGAACGGTTGGCTGGAATATGCGGTGGTGTGAGGCTGTACGCTGGGGTATCAGGCCCGCTGAAGCAGAGTGATGTAAAGAAGGAGCAGACGCCACTGCTGATAAACTTCTCCTTGCTCTCTCTCCCATCGCTCCCCTCTCTCCCATTCTCTTTCTCTCTTCTACCCCACCCTCCCATCTCCCTCTCCCCCATACACCACTCCCCCACACTCCGCTCCCCCATACACCACTCCCCCACCTCACCTCTTCCCCTCGCCCCTCCCCTTCGCCCCATCCCCTTTCTCCTGTCGCCAGCACCTCCCGTGCCTGGTGCCCCATACCACCCCACAGCCTTTGAAACTGCTGTGTCTGAGGCGCCTCAAGAACGGACGCGTGCTGCAGCTGCCCCATGCCACCCCACAACCACCCTTGGAACCATTGCTTCGGAGGCGCCTCAAGAAGGGAGGCCTGGTGCGCCAGCGCGTGGCACAGCCCCTGGAACTCGTCTGCCCAGATGTGCAGGTCGCCCCGCGTGTCCAGGCGGAAAAAGAGCGACGCCATGTGCCTAGCGCCATGCGGATGGGACCTGGGGAAGATGGGGAGAGAGAAGTAGGAGGGGGCGGGAGTGGGGGAGGGGGGAGAGAGACGGTTGGAGAGAGAGCAAGAGCGGGAGAGCCCATGGTGCAGGTGGTGCTTTGAGGAATTGAAGGGGAGATGGTATGTGTTCCGAGTCCACTGAAAATCACGCCTCAAGAAGGGAGGCCTGGTGCGCCAGCGCGTGGCACAGCCCTTGGAACTCGTCTGCCCAGATGCGCAGGTCCCCCCGCGTGTCCAGACGGAAGAAGAGCGACGCCATGTGCCTTGCACCGTGTGGGTGGGACCTGGGGGGAAGAGGGAAAGTGAGAGCGGCGGCAGCGAGAGGGGGAGAAAGGAGTGGAGAGGTGGCGAGAGTGGGAGAGCACAGGGCGCAGGTGGTGTTTGAGAAAGTGAAGCGAGGTGATATAAGTTGGAACGACGGTCATTCGGCCATTCTTCGTATCAGTTGGAACGATGGCTAACAAACCATGTGTTCTTCTCAAATAACAATGCGACTGAGGTGAAGAAAGAAAGAATCAGCAAAAATCGAAGAAAGAGAGGAAGAAAACAAAGAAAGGAAGACTAGATTGGAAGCTTAAGATTCTCACTTGAAAGGCTCCATGGCTCGGAGCAGCTGTGTGATGGTGCGAGCCGACCGACACGACGCCCACCCCTGCCTCCTGTCGTTCATTCAAGCGAGCACTCTGAGACGACTCAAACCTCTTTTGAGTCGCCTCAGAAGTCATCTCAGAACTCACTTGAATGGCTCCATGGCTCGGAGCAGCAGTGTGATGGTGCGTGCGGACACCCACCCCTGCCTCCTGTCGTCCAGGAGAGTAAAGGCCTCCTGCAGACATGCCTCCCTTGCTGTCACCTGCTTGCGCTCCCACACTGCCATCTGGTTAGTTCGGGTGATGGGGTGATGGGGTTTGTTTGGAGTGATGTGGGCAGCAGAGGTGTGAGGGAAAACGGGGAGAGGGAAAGTGAGTGAGAAGTGTGAGAGTGAGAATAGGCGTGAGAGTGAGTGTGAAAGTCGCCTGCTTGCACTTACAGGCCGCCATCTGTTTGGTTTGGGGTGGTTCAGGCAGGGCTCGAGGCTAGAGAGGAGAGTGGGAGTGTGAATGAGAGCATGTGAGTGTGAGTGTGAGAGCATGTGAAAGAGAGCATGTGAATGAGAGCATGTGAATGAGAGCATGTGAATGAGAGCATGTGAATGAGAGCATGTGAATGAGAGCATGTGAATGAGAGCATGTGAGTGTGAGCATGTGAATGAGAGCATGTGAGTGTGAGCATGTGAGTGTGAGTGTGAGAGCATGTGAATGAGAGGGACTCAAAACGGACGCACCTGGGAGCTATAGGAGGAGTAGATGACAGAGAGAAGGAGGCAGAGGGGATGGGGGATGGGTAGGTGGCGAGAAGCAAGGGGATGGAAACAAGAAGCAGACCAAAGGGACGGTCGCACCTGGGAGCTATAGGAGGAGTAGATGACAGAGAGAAGGAGGTTCATGGAGAAGAGACAGATCGCGAGGTAGGAGGCAAAAAAGAGGAAGGAGAGGGGAAGGGGATGGGGAGGTCGCGAGACACAAAGGAGAGGAATCGGCTGGTAGACCAAAGGGATAGGCGCCGCACCTGGGAGCTATAGGAGGAGTAGATGACGGAGAGCACGAGGTTCATGAAGAAGAGACCGAGCGCGAGGTAGGTGGGGAAGGCGAGGACGGAGAGGGGACGGGAGGGGGAGGACAGAGAAGGAGAGAAGGGAAGGGAAGTGAAGGACGGTCGCACCTGGGAGCTATAGGAGGAGTAGATGACAGAGAGAACGAGGTTCATGAAGAAGAGACCGAGCGCGAGGTAGGAGGCGAAGAAGAGGAAGGAGAGGTGCGAGGCGTTGAGCTCTGGCAGCCACACGTTGGGGTTGTTGGCCGTGGCGAGGAGGATGAACACGGCGTGGCGTGGCCCGCAGGGACGCGGGGAGAGAGGAGAAGGCGGAGGGGGAGGGGGAGGGGGAGGGGGGGGGGGTGGAGAGGGGGGAGGCAAGGAGGGGGGTGGAAAGGAGGAGGCGGAGAAGGAGGAGGTGGAGATTGGGGAAGTGGGGTGGATTGCAATGGTGGTGGCGGCGGCGGCGGCAGTGGAAGTTGTTGATTCTTGGAGAGGGGAACCAAAGATGATGTAGGCGAGCCAGGCGAATGATACCACGAAGACTGTGAGGAGAATCTGCACGGGGAGAGAGTGGCAAAGGGGGTGAGAGGAATGAGGGGGAGGAGAGGGCGGGAGGCGAGCGGGGAAATGAGGGATGCGGTGTGGGGCAATGGAGATGGTGAGGGCAAACGGTGAGAGGCAAGGTAAGAGGATACGGAGCAGGAGAAAAGGGGGATAAAGGAGAGTGTGGGAGGGAGTCAGAGAAATCGATCGATTGAGTGGGAGAAAGGGGAGCATGTATCAAGGCGAGTGCATGAATGGGACGATGCGGGAAGGTGATGGATACGGGAGTGAGAGAACTAGACGCAACATGGAAATGCGTGCAGTAACAGGAAGATTGATAGGGCAGGACTGAGTGCAAGAAAGGATGCGTGGGGAATTGACCGACCGCAATGTCGAGGAAAGAAGCGATGATGCGCAGTGTGGTGCGGAAACAGCCTCGGATGGACCTGGGAGAAACAGACATACGAGGTGGGGGAGGGAGGGGCAAAAGATGGAAGGAGGAGATAGGAGAGGGCGATGAGGAAAGGGAAAGAGACAGGGAAGAAATGGGAGCACAAGAGCAATGTGCAACAAGAGAGTGGGGGACAGTAAGGAAGGAAGAGACACGAGAGGGCAGGGGAGGAAGAAGTAAAGGGAGAGGACATGCAATCATAAGTGCGAGGACATATTCTTTGCTGGAGAAAGAATCACTTTACCTCATGCGCACGAACACATGCGCGTGCGCGCGCCTACACCCACACCCACACGCACACCACACTCCCACGCGCACGCACGCTCACACACACGCCCACCCACACCCACACCCACACCCACACCCACACCCACACCCACACCCACACGCACACGCACAAGCACGCAGGCACGCTCGCGCAGGCGTGCATGCGCACACACACATACACATACACACCCACACCCACACAGCCGCTTTCAACCTGACACTACCACGCGACCACACAAGCCCACCTGCTGAAGAGAATGGCGAGCATGACACGAAGTTAGGGCGCGATGGGCACGGGGAGGATGTAGGCCGCTAGGTGCGGGGCGAGATGACGCAGGAGGGAGGAGAAAACCCGGTCAACGATGATCCCCAGTGCTGCTGTGAGCTAAGACAGGGGCATGGGTGATGGGGGGAGGATGGGGAGGACGGGAGATTCTATTGTTGAGGAGCCTCAAAAACAGGTGCGTGGCGGAGTGATGCGGGGAGGAGAAGCAGAGCCGGTCAACAATGATCCCCAGTGCTGCTGTGAGCTAAGACAGGGGCATGGGTGATGGGGGGAGGATGGTGAGGATGAGAGAGTAAGGAGGATTGTTGCACAGTGGGGGAAATGTGGGGTTGGGAGAGCAGGGACAGAATGTGGGGAGCCAAACAGGATTGGGAGAGCAGGGATGGAATGAGGAACGGGAAGTTCTTGAGTCTGGCAAGAGCAGGAGATGGGCAGGGATGGCTTAGAGAGGAAGAACAACACACGAAGAAGACGTGGCAGCAGCTGTAGGGTGGAGAAGGAGGAAGGAGGAAGCAGAGGAAGCATTTAATGTGGTGATGGTGATAGTGCCAGTGCCAGTGAATCCGATGCTGATGCCAATCCTGGTGCCGATGCTGGTGCTGCTACTGGTGCTGGGAGCAACTGACTGACCTATTGAGGATTCTCAAAAGTACCATCAACTGACTGACCTATTGAGAACTCTCAAAAGTACCATCAACTGACTGACCTATTGAGAATTCTCAAAAGTACCATCAACTGACTGACCTATTGAGAATTCTCAAAAGTACCATCAACTGACTGACCTATTGAGAATTCTCAAAAGTACCATCAACTGACTGACCTTGGAGAGGACGACGTGATTACACCAAAAGGAGGGTCTCTTCTAACGATGCCATGCCTTGTGCCTTGGACTGTTTGAGAAGTCATCTTGATGCTGAGATGCTGAGAGCGACTGACCTTGTAGAGAGCGACGTGGTTGCGCCAGAAGGAGGGACCCCCCAGGATGCAGTGCTGCAGGGCAAGGAAGCCTAAGGCCATCGCCACACACACCGCCTGAGGAACAATTAGGGGGAGAGAGTGTGGGTGGAGGGAGAGAGCATACAGGGGAGGGGGGGCATGAGAGAGGACATGGATGGGCAAATAGATGGGCTGTAATGGCAGGAATGGCATGGCATGGCGTGGCATGGCATGGCATGAACGGAGCAGAGCTTTGAGACATCTGAAAATGGTAACGGCAGGCATGGCAGGCGTGTAAGATGATGGCAAGAGAAATTGCAACAATGGAACGGAGGCACAGACAAACCTCGAGGAGGAGAGTGAGGGAGTGAGGCATGTAGGACAGGCCACTGAGAGCATAGAGAGAAGGTTCGCCACAGGGAGCAGGGGACGGGGTGTTGGTGCAACCCTACGGTTTGCACTCGGCTTGTTGTCCGTGTGCGTGAATGTGTGTGTGTATGGAATGGTATGAGGGCATGGGATAATATATATTTCATGCTTATAATTGTGTGTGAATGTTGAGTCATGATGTCGAGTGTGTGTGTCGAGTCAATAGCGAGTTATCGCTAGACGCGTGTTACGCGGTCGTTTGTGTCTCGCGCGCGGTTTCTATTTTGTCGTGCGCGGTTTCTATTTTGTCCTGTGTCGAACGTTCGGCGTGTCGCAGGTGTGTGCAGCAGACCCATCAAGAACTCAAGGATGAGTTTGTGATGAAGAGCCCGAGCCTTGGTGTCAAGCCTCAAGTGATTTCGAAGCTCGCCGAAAAGGGTACACCTCAAGATATTGAAGATAGTTACATTACTTTGTGTAGTGTAACATTTCACTTGGTGTAGGCCCTAGTGAAGGGTAGTTTCGAGACCCTTCGTGGTTGGGGACAGTGTGGCACTGTTCCACATCACTGTACCTCGGCTCTTGGGGTTTGTAGGAGCTGGGAGTCATTCCCAACTCGTAACTCTTCCTATCTTGTGTTCTAAGACTATAGTGGCTGCCATAGTACCGTTCGTTCAAACCGACGCTGTGTCGTCAATTCTTTATCAAATCGTGCAATCTAAATTGCTAATTGTAGACGACGTGAAGACGCTCCAGATCCAATTTGAATCAGGTCATTTGCAGCTGTGAGTAGAACGCTATCAACGTTTGAAGCCGCTGTGCAGAAATCCGTCTGTGCTCTCTATCTTTCGTTTTAGGCACATTCAAGCCTATTGTGACTATAACAAGTGGTATCAGAGCCCCTTGGAGCAGTTTCGACAATGTCTGGACCTGAGGAAAGGGGTGGCAGAGGTGCTGGTGGCAGTGGAGAAGCTCAAGCTCAAGGCCAACCCCGTGATTCAGCCATGGCGCCCATGCAACCAAGTCTTGGCCCACCTAGGGATGAGCCTAGGGTGTTTGGGCTTGACAAGTTCAACGGTGACAACTTTGCTGAATGGTCCTTCAAGATGGAGAACATTTTTGACCACTATGACCTGCTGGAGGTGATGGAAGGAACGGAGAAGCGCCCCGAGAACGACCCGGAGAAGAGCCCGTGGGTGCGGAAGAGCGCACAAGGCTATCTCTTACTTGGGCAAGCGTTGGGGAGCAGTCAGATCCGTCACATCAAGCCATTCCAGCGTGAACCAGAGAAAGGACCAAAGGCATGGGCTGCTCTCAAGGGTGTACATGCTCCTGCAACAGCGGCGGTAGCGGTGGTGTTGGAACGGCAAATGGCGGCACTACGAATTGAAGAAGACGAAGCGGTTGAAGAAGGGGTGCAGAAATTCTTCGACTTGTTGACGCGGCTTGAGGGAGCTGATTTGAACTACAGTGAGCTCCAAAAGAAGACCAAGTTGCTGGCCTTACTCCCAGAGTCATGGTCCTCGCTCATCATCAACCTTAATCGCGACTTGCCCCGCCTCTCGCTTGAAGACGTGAAGCGAGCTATCCTTCAAGAGGATACCGCCGCCGTGAGTTGGCGAGTGCGGATGGCGCTGGGGCAGCGAGCATCGGCCGTGGATATGGTCGAGGAAGAGGCAGAGGACGAGGGGGAGGAAGTTTTGGTGGCAGCAACTTCGGCGGAGGCCGCAGGAGTGGCGGTTACGGCATCGACGACAAGAGCTACGGACGCGGTCGCGGCCGATTCGACGGCGAGTGTCACTATTGCCACAAGAGCGGACACATGTGGCGCGACTGCTACAAACTCCCTGATGGTTGGACCCCTGCTCAAGGCCAAGAGGGTAGAGGAGCAGGAGGAGGGAGAGGACGAGGCCGTGGAGGCCGTGGCGGTCGCGGTGGCGGAGCTGCAAACATGAAGAGCGGAGACAACGACAAGGACCCGAGCGACGATCGATACCCGGGTCTATTCTACTTCGTGTCGACGCAAGTACCGGCTGGTCCAGAGAAGGATGAAGGCTTTGAGGAGCCAGCAGCTGTGGGGAAGGTGACCCTACACCCCCTGGACTATTGGGTGATTGATAGTGGCGCTACCTATAGCATGACACCTCGCCCGGACTTGCTCACCGAACTCGAGCCGTCACCGGTGAAGCATGTCACATCGGCTTTGGGGCAGCGAGCAGAGGTGAAAGGCATGGGCAAGGCCATGTTCAAGGGTGCTGATGGGAAGATGGTGGGCCTCAAGAACGTGCTTTGGGTGCCCAGCCTTGCTGCAAACCTGATTTCCGTGCGGCGGTTGGTAAAGGCCGGCATGGACACGAACTCGAAGGGAGCCAAGACCTACACCGCAAGGCTTGGCGATCGAATTCTTTGGGACCTTCATGAGGACAGGGATGTCTACAACGAGATGTGGCAGATCCCAGTGGTCCCTATGCCTAAGGAGAGGCAAGTGGCAGCAAGCATCAGCACCAAGGATGGAGCGGTCGGTAGCGACGATGGCGCGAACGGTCGCGCTAAGGAGAATGAGCTCAAGAAGAGCAAACCTGGAGGGACCAGCAAGTTCAGTGAACCTAAGGAGAGTGGTGCAGCAACCAAGGAGCAGCAAAAGGGTGAGGAGAACCCAGAGGCAGCAGCGGAGGAGGACTACGGAGAGAGTATGTGGGGCGCTATTGCGAGCGCGGCATTCTCCAATCCAACTTCGGCTACGGGGGAGTGTGATTGGCTCACCTTGCATCGGCGCATGGGGCATGTGGCCCTGCCCATCTTGCAGCAGCTAGTGAAGAATGAGATGGTTGCTGGCATACGTGTGAAGGGGGAGCCCGATGAGGTGCTTGGCTGCCCGACGTGCATTCAAGCCAAGTTCACCCGGTTTCCGTTCCCTAGTTCGGAGGCAACGGCAAAGGCACCGCTTGATGAGGTGGTGATGGACGTGGTGGGCCCCCTGAAGCTTGGAGCTGCTGGAGCTGAATATTTTCTCACCATTGTCGACGTCTACACCCGCATGACTTGGGTGTACGTGCTGGCCAAGAAGAGCGACGTGGCTGAAACGTTGAAGACGGATTGGTTCCCGATGGTGGAGCGGCAACAAGACCGTCTAGTCAAGTCAATCCGCACCGATCGAGGGGGAGAGTTCCTGAGCAAGGAGTTTGGGTTGTGGCTGAAGAAGAATGGTATTCGGCACTCCCTCACCATGCCGTACTCCCCTGCAATGAACGGCATCGCCGAGCGAGCGAACTGCACAATCACGGAGGCGGCACGCGGGTTGCTCATTGAAGTCGGGCTACCCGACTATTTCTGGCCTGATGCGGTGCGGAGCGCGTGTGTGGCCAAGAACAGAGCCTTGACTCATGTGGGAGCAGACAAATGGGTGCCCTATGTGGAGTGGCTAGGAAGGAAGCCAAAGGTGGATATGCTTCGGGTGTTCGAGTGCATGTGCATGGCGCTCGTGCCTAAGCATCTTCGGCACAACAAGCTTGGTGCCAAGGCGGTGTGGGCCGTGCACTTGGGCATGGCTCAAAACAGCAAGGGATGGCTTCTTTGGGACCCATTCACCAAGAAGTTCTTGGTGAGCAGGGACTGCAAGTTCATGGAGAACTTCATGTACAATGATTGGAAGGCGGAGAATGAGGCGAAGATAGGCGTGCGGTTTGGGGAGGTGAAGAGTTCCGGTTTGGAGCATGTGGAACTGCCTTTGGAGCTGAGCAGCGGCAGCACAACCACAAGGCAATCCTCCCTTGTGAATGGGGGAGAGGAGTCCAATGATGCAGAGGAAGAAGAGGAGGAGGTGCAGCAAGTGAGCGAGCGTGCACCGTCACTCCCTTCCCGTACTACGAGTGCTCCACGGATTCGAGCCACACCGCAGCAACGCCAAGGCCTTCAAGTCCCTGCAGCTGAGGAGGAAGGAAGGGGGAAGAGGAGAGTTCAACCCCCTAATAGGCTGACCTATGATGCGCCGGGAAAGCAGGGCAAGACAGCCCTGGCCGGAGCGGCAATGATGGTCGGAGACGACGAGGAGAGTGACTACGAGGAGTGTGCCTTCGCGTTCTTCTCTCCGGTGGAGATGCCGGGAGAACCAGCAACTCTCAAGGAGGCTTTAGAGAGTAGTGATGCTGAGGAGTGGAAGAAGGCCATGGAGAGTGAGCTGAAGAGCATTGAGGAGAATGACACGTTTGAATTGGTGGAGCTACCGGAGGGGCGTACGGCGATAACGTCCAAGTGGCTCTTCAAAATCAAGTCGGATGCCGACGGCAAGATCGAGCGCTACAAGTCTAGGCTTGTAGCCAAGGGGTACCAGCAGAAGGAGAAGGTGGACTTCAAGGAGCTGTTTGCCCCTGTGGTGAAGCCGACGACGCTGCGAACCCTATTCGCGGGAGCCGCCATCAAAGGATGGGTAGTAAAGCAAATGGACATCGTAACGGCATTCCTTAACGGCATCCTTGAGGAGGAGATTTTTATGGCGCAGCCAGAGGGGTTTGATGATGGTAGTGGCAGAGTGTGGAAGCTGAAGAAGGCCCTCTATGGGCTGAAGCAGGCCCCTAGGCAATGGTACATGAAGCTGCGCGAAGTGTTGGAGGGGATCGGCTTCACTCCCTCAACGGCCGATCACTCCTTGTTCATGCTTGGCGAGGGGGAGCAGAGGAGTTTCATGGTGGTTTATGTGGATGACATCCTCATTTTCTCACCCTCTTCTGACCTTGTGAAGGAGGTGATGCTGAAGCTTCAAGACAACTTCAAGTGCAAGGCCCTTGGTGACGTGAGCTTCTACCTTGGGCTCCACATCGAACGAGATGTGGAGAAGCGGTGCATGCGGGTGCATCAACGAAATTACCTGGAGGCATTGGCTGCCAACTTTGGGCAGAGTGAAGGCCATGTGGCTACACCCTTTCCCTCTGGGTTCAAGTGTGTGAAGGGACCAGAGGAGGAGAGCGTTGGTGAAGAGGAGAGGCGCCGATTTCACTCGTTGGTGGGCAGCCTCATGTATGCGGCGGTAAACACCCGACCGGACGTCGCGTTTGCTACCGGGCAGCTGGCTAGGGTTGTGCAATGCCCTAATGAGGAGCAGGTAGCAGCTGGAATGAGGGTGGCCAAGTATCTTGGCCAAACACCGACCGTTGGGCTGCAATACTCGGCGGCGGCACAAAGGCGCCAAAAGGGCGCGGATGGTGTTGAACCCGGGCGTTTGTTCCTCACCGCCTACTCGGATGCTTCATATGCATCAGAACCAGAGGACATGACAAGTGTGGGAGGCTTCATATGCTGTGTTGGTGGAGGCCCAACTGCTTGGGAGAGCAAGAAGCAGGTTGACCAAGCTTTGAGCTCGGTGGAGTCCGAGTACATGGCACTCTTCCGTGCCGTACGGGAGATTGTGTGGCAGCGGCGTTTGTTGGCTGAATTGGGGGAGGAGCAGCAAGGACCTACCCCACTGTACTGTGACAGCCAGGGTGTCATTGCTCTTGCTAAGAACCCTGTGTTGCATGGACTCACGAAGCACATGAGGGTGAAGTGGCATTGGACGAGGAGCATGGTAACCGCGGGTGAAGTTGAGTTGCGCTACGTGAAGACCACGGGGCAGCCGGCTGACATGATGACCAAGAGGCTGGTGGAGCAGCAGCATTGGAAGTGTTGCAAGCTGGCTGGGATGGCTCTGAACTGAGAGAGCAACATATCCTAAGGCCAACAATCCGAGGGGGAGTTTGTTGGTGCAACCCTACGGTTTGCACTCGGCTTGTTGTCCGTGTGCGTGAATGTGTGTGTGTATGGAATGGTATGAGGGCATGGGATAATTTATATTTCATGCTTATAATTGTGTGTGAATGTTGAGTCATGATGTCGAGTGTGTGTGTCGAGTCAATAGCGAGTTATCGCTAGACGCGTGTTACGCGGTCGTTTGTGTCTCGCGCGCGGTTTCTATTTTGTCGTGCGCGGTTTCTATTTTGTCCTGTGTCGAACGTTCGGCGTGTCGCAGGTGTGTGCAGCAGACCCATCAAGAACTCAAGGATGAGTTTGTGATGAAGAGCCCGAGCCTTGGTGTCAAGCCTCAAGTGATTTCGAAGCTCGCCAAAAAAGGGTACACCTCAAGATATTGAAGATATTTACATTACTTTGTATAGTGTAACATTTCACTTGGTGTAGGCCCTAGTGAAGGGTAGTTTCGAGACCCTTCGTGGTTGGGGACAGTGTGGCACTGTTCCACATCACTGTACCTCGGCTCTTGGGGTTTGTAGGAGCTGGGAGTCATTCCCAACTCGTAACTCTTCCTATCTTGTGTTCTAAGACTATAGTGGCTGCCATAGTACCGTTCGTTCAAACCGACGCTGTGTCGTCAATTCTTTATCAAATCGTGCAATCTAAATTGCTAATTGTAGACGACGTGAAGACGCTCCAGATCCAATTTGAATCAAGTCATTTGCAGCTGTGAGCAGAAAGCTATCAACGTTTGAAGCCGCTGTGCAGAAATCCGTCTGTGCTCTCTATCTTTCGTTTTAGGCACATTCAAGCCTATTGTGACTATAACACGGGGGATTGGCTGTGCACCACGCTGGGAGCTGCGAGGGCAATGGGGGAGAGGAGAGGAGAAGAACAGAAGGAATGCTGAGGTGGGTTGCAGGTTTCGGTGATATGTACAAGGCTAGGCAACACAAGCAGCACCACACGACTTTATAGACAAGGCATCAAGTAGTAGACATACTATATTGGTACTCTTCTGCTAAAGACTTTTCTCCTGAACTGCAGCTCTCCCTGTCTTCATGGCTAACGGTAAGGTGGGTTGCAGGTCTCAGTGATATGTACAAGGCTAGGCAGCACAAGCAGCACCACACGCAGCACAAGCACAGCCATCATAAGCACCGATTAACCCCTGCACGCACCTCGAAGAACGGTAGCAGCAGCAGCGCCAGCACCATGGCGGCCCGCACGCCCTCTCCCCGCCGGTACCACACCGCCCATCGCGCAGCCGCCCCTCCGCCCTCCTCTCGCACCGCCTCCAGAGGCACCCACCGCCCCGCCATCGCCTCCTGTACCAGATACGCTGCTCTCTCCACCCTTCCCCATGACCACCGCTCCCCCCTGCTCCCGCTGCCCCCGCTTCCCCCGCTTCCCCCTCTTCCCCCTCCGCCTTGCTCTTCCCCGCTGCTGTCACTCGCCTGCGACCCCTGCCCTTCCCGCACTCTCTCATCCCTCTTCCTTTCCGCCGCCCTCTTCCGCCTCTCCCCTCTCTCCGCTCCCCCCACCCTGTGGATTACCGCTTCCCCCTCATCTCCGCCCACGCCCCCCAAATCCCGGGTTTCCCGATGCACAGCGCTTTGCCTGCCGCTGTCTCCTCTCCCTTGGTTTCCCCCGTGCCCTCCCCCGTGCGCTCCCCCTTCCACTCCCCGTTGTCCTCCCCCTTCGTTTCTGTCAGCATTATCCAGCCACTGCACGGATAATACCGCCACCTCCTTCGCGCTCCGTCCTTCCCCACTTCCCCCCCTCTCTACCTCTTCCCAGATCGGTTCCCAGAGCGAATGCCTTCTCATGCTGCTGCTGCTGCTGCTGCCGCCTTCCAGCCCTCTCTCTCCTCCGCCCCCGCGTCTACTCCCGCCATGGCTCCCACCTTCAACTCTACTAGACCGTATGATCTCCTCCTTAATCTCCCCCTTGCCCTCCCCCCTGTCGTCCGCCATGCTTCCCCCTACGCGATCCGCTCTCGCTAGCAGCGGAGCGTCATTCGTGCGCGGAATTTCGTCAAGACAGTCCGCCGCTAGTCAGGTTGGTAGTAGAAAGACGATGATTCGCCGGTTCATTCACGTTGAGAAGGAAAGACAGAGTCGAAACGAACAGCTGATGTGCGAAGAGGAACTGCCGCTGGCGGAGAAGTCAAAGTTGGTTACCACGAGACTGAACGGAGAAGTCACTGAACGACCGTCCGTCACGAAGACTGGGCGAATCACGATCGAGTTTGAGAATCGCGGAGATGGCGCGACGAGACACGAATGATCGAGCGGGAAGCTGAATGGGCCTGCCTTGCCGTTCACGCAATCGGCGCAGACTGTTCCCTGGCGAGCTAGGTGAGCAGTCCAAAGTAAGGTAAACTCATGACGTTGGCTGTGGTTTTTCGACGACGGCATTGAAAACCTCGGTGCAGAACGATTTCACGCAGATCTGTGTGTTTCTGTACGGTTCGGTATGGTTTGGACAAGATGTGGAATCTGTCGGAAGTACGTTGTGGAAGTGGCAGTGTGGTATGCAGAGCTTTGCTGATTTGATGCAGCATGCGCTGCGGATCGTGGATTGGTTGCAAAGTTTCAGGACGAATGATGTATCGAACCAATCACATGCACAGCCCACGACTGATGAGGCAGTTGGTTGGTTTTTAGAGTGATGACTGCTAGCGAAGCAAGTCATTCTGACTGCTAACTGCACATGATGAATTAACCAAACCTATGGACAAATTAGCCAAGCTAAAAACAATATTTCCAAAGTATGTACAGCCTATCCAAGCTGTGAACCGCTATATCTTCAGCATCTATACAACCAAGCCATATACATCCAAGCTATGAACAACCTAACCAACCAACCATGCTCGACCCAGCTACAAACAGCATTGTACTACACTGTGTACTCTACAGCCAGCCAATGTACAATCTAGTGGTATAACCAAGAAAGAACCTTACCATATGCAGTCTACTCGTGTAGGACCTACTATAAAACCTACTAAAATTGAGATATGTTTAACAGACTGACTGTACACCTGATTGGTATATATACAAAGACACCCGAGGGGCGTTGGAGGGTCGTCGCTGACATGCAAATTCAACAATCGATGACCCTCAAACGCCCCAATGTTTCTTCTCCTTCGCCTGCAACCTTCCCCTCCATGCCCCTCCCATCATTGTCTCACTCCCCACGCCTCCCTCCCCACCCATTCACACCTGCTCCTGCTCATCCATCATATGCCTCACTCGGAAAGTCTTCCCCACGTTTCTCCCTCCCCACCCATTCACACCTGCTCCTGCTCCAGTGGTGCCAGCTCATCCATCATATGCTGCACTCGTCTGCATGTCAGGTTCACCAGGGGTTCAATGCCAAGCGCCTTCGCCGCCTTGAAAATCTCCATGAGGCCGTCACCATCAACTTTAGCCATGAAATCCTCCTCCCACTCCTCCCTCCCTGCTTCCCCCTCCATGCCCCTTGCGCAGTACCTGCTCCTGTTCCCATCCTCGATACTGGTGGTTCCACTAGTAGCAACCGTCCTTTCCACCTCCACCTGTCGCTCGCAGAACTGAATAGCCTTCGCCACGCCCTGGCTCGTCGCATCCACTGGGATAACAGGCAGATTGTCGCCTGCTGTCGCCCTGCGATTGCTGCTGCTGCTGCTGCTGCTGCTGCTGCTGCTGCTGCTGCTGCTGCTGCTGCTGCTGCGACTGCTGCTGCCGTTTTGGACGCTTAGAAAACAACCTTCTTTGTCGTTTGAGTCATTGTTGCCGTGTGCAGGAGCGGCGGCGGACTCGCGGTCGCAAGCGATCGCCTGTCGCACGGGGTCCATGTGCATGGCGACTTCCTCTGCGACAGGCAGCATGACGCGATCCGCGCTTAGCAGGCGGACTAACGAACCCGTCATGGTTGGACGAGAGAAGACGAGAACGTAGGAAAGAGGCAAAGATGTGGCGAATAGAAGGAACAGGAAACCGGGAGGTATGTGAAAAGGATATTAGACGATATCAGGAAGGCAGGCAAACGAGCGGCAGACGCAACCAAGAAAGCACGTCAAAGAAGAGGCGAGATAATCAGAACCGAAGAGCCAAGCAATGAGACTAACGAAGACCGGGAGGAAGTATAAGTACGACAAGAAGATGAGGTGAAGGAACCGTAGCCAATACCCATCGAGAGGTGTGAACAGAAGGCGTGATTCTTGCGAGGAGGAGTCTCTCAACCCGCACAAGTTAGCCTGCGGAGCTGCCAACACAAGCTGTCTCCCTCTCTCCTCCTCGCCCTGCGTCGCCCTTGTTGGAAGGAAACGGTGGTGGGGCGGTGGTATGCCCCCAACCCACCGAGGGCACTTCGGTGCCTTCGATCCCTTGGACTAGGGATCGGTGGGGTGGCACCGATTGACTTCGGGAGACTCACCCTTCGGTGCCACGTGGCGGCACCACATTCCAACCTTCAAGTGCAAGGCGAATTCGGTGTGTTCGGTGTGAAATTCGGTGGTCGAATTTCACCCCAACCGAAATGTTACACGCGGCGCATTCGCGACGCGAGTGTAGCGATGTGATGTTACATGTGCGGTTCGATGTAATGCATTTGCTATAAATCGACCTGCCTTGTATGCATGCTTTATACTGAAATCCTGAATCTTCTTGTACATGGTCCATTCGAACCAAAATTCCAGAGAGGTCTATCCTTGCTTCTAAGAGCACTAGCAATCACGTGAACGCCAATATCTCGGCGTATACTTGGGCGATTAACGTGTTTGACGGCTTGTTGGAAAGCCAAGACTGTGCTCTATCGTTTAGTGCAACTTAGAGTTCCTGCAAAGTAGAGGAGACGCCTCTACAACAGTGGTATCAGAGCTGGTCGGTAGAGTCTACGTGCGCGACTTGTAGCAAGCATGATGACGTCAAGCGAAACCTCCGGCACTTCCTTAGGTGGTGTCGTCTCGAATCCCGGCGAACCCTGGACAAACGCGACGGTGTTCGACACGTCGGCGGTTCCGATTTTCACGGGACAAAACTACTCCGCGTGGAAATTTAAGTTCCAAGTGCTCATGATGGAGCGGGGACTTTGGGGTCTCTTCGACGGAACGGAGAAAAAGCCGGTCAACGAGGACGAGATCGCGGCATGGAAGAAGAAGGACCAAAAGGCGTTCGCAGCGTTGATTTCGCGCATCGGCATCAACCTCGTGAGTTCGGTGCGCACGTGCATCAAGCTCGAAGCTTCGGCGCGTGAAGCATGGAAGCGGCTCGAGACGATGCACGTGAACAAGACTCTCCACGGCAAGATCCTAGCCCGAAATGCGTTCTACACGGTGAAGTTGCGCGCGGGCGAATCGATGCACGAGTATGCGACTCGTGTGGAGGAACTCGGGGAAACGTTCATGGACCTCGGTGGAACGGTCACGGAGGAGGATTGGATTCTCACCTTGCTTTGCGGCCTTCCGGAAGAGTGGTCGACGGTGATTACGACACTCGATAGCCACTTGGACGAAGGAAATGGTGGTCGGTCGGCTTCTCCATGAAGAATCGCGACGCCGACAATTCGCTAACGAGAGCGTGGAGACCGCCATGTTCTCCGGAGGGAGCTCCGGAAAGAAGTCCAAGTGGAGCAACGGTGAGGCAAAGAAGTCGTCCGGTGGAAACGGTCGCGGCAAGGGCAACGCATCGAACGGTTCGAGCAAGTGTCATTATTGTCGCAAAGCGGGGCACTTTTGGCGTGAATGTCGTGTCAGAACGTTATAGCATATACTTTTGTGTAGGCTGTAGTGGGGTATCCCATAGGGGGTACAACCCAATTAGGGTTAGTACTTGTACCCACTTCATTCATAGTTCATTCACTCTTGTTTCTTCTCATGGTATCGAGCAGGTTCCCTAGTGGGAACTGATCCTAGGGCCCACCATCGAATTTTTTTTTTCTGCCCGAAGCGCGCTCCGCTTAGGCCCGAGTCGCGCCTCGGATCCTCTCTCTACCGTCGCGGCCTCCCTCGAGCCGCCCTTGCTCGGCCGTCGCCGCCCTTAGCGGCCCGTCGCCACCCTACGCGGCCCGCCCGCCGCCCTTTTGACGCCCGCCCCGGCCACGTGAGCCGCCCGTCCCGTGCGACGCGGCCCCTGCGCCGCCTGTCCCGGCCCGTCGCCACCTGACGCGGCCCGACGCGGCCCGTGCGCCGCCTGTCCCGGCCCGTCGCCGCTCGTCTCGGCCCGTCGCCGCCCGTCGCGGCCCGTGCGCCGCCTCCCCCGGCCCGTCGCCGCTCGTTGTGGCCCGTGCGCCGCCTGTCCCGGCCCGTCGCCGCCTGGCTCGTCGCCGCCCTACCCTACCTGCGGCCCCGCCGCCCTACCTAGCGGCCCCGCCGCCCTACCTAGCGGCCCCGCTGCCTCACTCGGCGGCCCCGCCACCCTACCTGCGGCCCCGCCACCTCGCTCTCGGCCCCGTCACCTGCTGCAGCGCCGCCCGCCACCCTAGCCGCCCGAGCCGTCTCACCCGGCCGAGCAGCTGACCGCCGTGCCGCCCTTCAGCAGCACAACCGAGCCGCCCGACAGCAGAGCAGCCGAGCCGCCCAGCAGCCGAGCCGCCCGGCAGCCGAGCCGCCCTGCAGCCGAGCCGCCCAGCAACCGAGCCGGCCAGCAGCCGAGCCGCCCAGCAGCCGAGCCGCCCAGCAGCCGAGCCGCCCAGCAGCCGAGCCGCCCAGCAGCGGAGCCGCCGACCCGCCGAGCCGCCCAGCAGCTGAGCCGCCGAGCCGCCGCGCCGCCCTCCTTCCGGGCCGCCCGACCTGCCCAGTCTGGTGAGCACAGCGCCTTTTCACTGCACTGCCCTCACCCTACTGTTTGCGCTGCTAGTCGTCTCGGGTCATGGCTACCCCTAGTGTTCTCGTCTTTGACGGTGAGGGTCGGGCCATTGACTTTGAGGTCTGGGTAGATGACCTGCAGCTGTTCTTACAGTGCGATAGGGCAGACGGCCTCTCTCTCTTTGACCTCACCTCTGGCGCCTCCACTGCCCCTGCTGCTGATGCTGACGCCACTGTTCGCTCCCAGTGGGCCACGCGCGACGCTGCTGCACGTCTTGCTGTGCGTCGCCACCTCCCTACCTCCGAGCGTGCGCACTTTAGTCAGTACAAGAGTGCTCAGACCTTGTACGACGCTGTAGTTGCGCGCTACTCCTCCCCTGCCACTGCTGCACTGAGCCGTCTCATGCTACCGTACCTCTTTCCTGACCTTGCTGCCTTTCCCACAGTCGCTGACCTCATTACGCACCTCCGCACTAGTGACACTCGCTACCGCGCTGCACTCCCTCCTGACTTCTGCGCCAAGAACCCCCCCCCCATGTACATCACTCTTTACTACATAGTCACTCGCCTTCCTGACTCCCTTCGCGTAGTCAGGGACCACTTTCTCTCTGTCTGTCCCACCACTCTCACTGTTGACCTCCTCGAGAAGTCCCTCCTAGCGGCCGAGAAGAGCATAGTCGCTGTAGGGGCCTCTCGTGGTGACCCGCGCACCCCCATCTTTGAGGGGTGTTCCCCCTCCCCCCTTCTGCCCTCTGTTGCCTCTGCTGCTGCGGCCGACCTCCTTGGTCTTGAGTCGGTCGGTGTGGCGTCTGCCCCTAGCGGGAGACGCCGCTCTGGCAAGGGCAAGGGGGGCAAGGGCGCTGGAGGAGCGAGCGGGGGCGGTGGAGGTGGAGGTGGCGGCAGTGGGGGGAGTGGGGGTGGCGATGGGAGTGGAGGTGGGGGTGGAGGGTTTGGTGGCGGCAGTGGAGGCGGAGGTGGCGGCGGCGGTGGCGGTGGGAGCGGAGGTGGCGGAGGAGGCGGCGGTGGAGGCGGAGGCGGAGGCGGCGGCAGTAGCGGAGGCGGCGGAGGCGGCGGAGGCGGCGGGGGTGGCGGTGGTGCTGGTCGCGGGTCTTCGCAGAGGAGTGGCTCCGGTGGTGGCTCGCGCCAGCAGCAGCAGCGTGGTCGTGACACCCTGTCCCCTCAGCAGCTTCGTGAGTGGTACACTGCGCGTCAGCGGGGTGGGGGTTTTGGTCCGTGCTCCTACGTTTTGCGCACCTGCGACCGTGCGGGTGAGCAGTGTGGGGGTGCCCACCCCACCCAGCGCTGCTTTGGCCGCCTGACGGACGCGTGGCGTCACCAGTTCCCGGAGGCCTCAGAGATCCCTCGCTGGGGCGAGCTGTCCAGGGCGGGTGTTGCCATCTATGATCTTGACTTTGATGCTATTCTCTCTGCCATGTATGCTGTGTCTATTAGTGATGAGGGTGACTGTTACCGGTGTTTCCCGCCCGATCCGGGCATTGAGACTGCTGCGCTAGGTCCTGGTGAGGCTGCTGCCCTAGGTGCTTGCGACGCTGCTGCTCTAGGTGCCCGTGTGTCTGCGTCCTCAGGTACTGGTGAGTCTGCGCTCTCAGGTACTACGTCGGCTTCGGCCTCCCTCACCTTCACCCTTGACTCTGGGGCGTCTCGCTCCTTCTTTCGGGACTGCACCACACTCACACCGCTGAGTCGGCCGGTTGCAGTGTCTCTGGCTGACCCCTCTGGGGGTCCTGTCCTGTCTCGCTTCTCCACAGTCCTCCCGTGTCCGGCGGCTCCCTCTGGCACCCTGTCTGGTCTCTACCTCCCCTCGTTCTCTACGAACCTGGTGAGTGGTGCTGACCTCCAGGATGCGGGTGTACACCAGTTCACTCCTGCGCGTCAGCGGGTGACGCACTGTACAGAGGCTAGCACAGGCCGACACCTGGCTACGTTTACCCGTCAGCCGGGGTCGAGCCTGTACACACTGACCACTGCGTCTCCTCCCGTTACTGAGTCTGGTAGAGTCGCTTCGTCGGGTCGGGTGTTTGCTGGAGCGTCCAGGTCTGGTCCTGAGTCTGCCCCCTGTTCGTGTCGTCTCCTGTCTCACGAGACTCTCCTCTGGCATCACCGTCTTGGTCACCCCTCTCTGCTTCGGCTCAGAGGTATGGCCTCCCGTCTTCTAGTGTCTGGTCTCCCCCGGTCCCTCCCTCCCCTTCCTCAGGGCCCTGGCCCTACCTGTGTCCCCTGTGTCGAGGGGCGCCAGCGTGCTGCCCCTCACTCCTCCCAGTTTCCTCCGACAGAGGCCCCGTTGCAGACGCTTCACATGGACGTGTGGGGCCCAGCCCGCGTCCGTGGGCAGGGTCACGAGCGCTACTTCCTACTCGTTGTTGACGACTACTCGCGTTACACCGCAGTCTTCCCCTTGTGCAGCAAGGGTGATGTCACTGCGGTGCTGATCGACTGGATCCGCGCAGCTCGTCTCCAGCTCAGGCAGAGCTTTGGCTCCGACTTTCCTGTTCTGCGTCTGCACTCGGACAGAGGCGGGGAGTTCTCCTCTGGCCTTCTGCGAGCCTACTGTCGTGCACGAGGCATCCGTCAGACCTTCACGCTTCCGGACTCTCCGCAGCAAAATGGGATTGCTGAGCGCCGCATTGGCATGGTCATGGACGTCGCTCGTACGTCTATGATGCATGCGGCTGCCCCCCATTTTCTGTGGCCGTTTGCGGTGAGGTACGTGGCGCATCAGATCAACCTTCACCCTAGGGTCTCCACGCCGGAGACCTCCCCAGCCTTGCTGTGGACGGGGAAGGTTGGCGATGCGTCGGCGTTCCGGGTCTGGGGATCTCGGGCGTTTGTCCGCGACTTGTCTGCGGACAAGCTGTCCCCTCGTGCTGCTCCTTGCGTCTTCCTGGGGTTCCCCCCCGACGCGCCTGGGTGGCAGTTCTACCACCCCACCTCTCGCCGTGTTCTGTCCTCCCAGGACGTCACGTTCGACGAGTCGGTCCCCTACTACCGCCTCTTCCCCTACCGCACTCCGTCCCTCCCCCCGCCCCCGCTCTTCCTTGTACCAGGTCCTCCCCCGGTAGACCCCCTCCCCCCTCAGGGTCCTGCCCCTTCAGGTGTGTCCCAGGTAGACGCAGTCGAGCCTGTCGAGGTCACTGGTGACTCTGGTGCTGCTGAGGGTGCTGAGCCTAGGGGTGCTGAGACTGGGGGTGCTGAGCCTGGAGGTGCTGAGCCTGGGGGTGCTGAGTCTGGGGGTGCTACGCCTGGGGGTGCTGAGCCTGGGGGTGCTGAGCCTGGGGGTGCTGAGTGTGGGGGTGCTACGCCTGGGGGTGCTGGGTCTGGGGGTGCTGAGCCTGGAGGTCCTCCGCCTGGAGGTTCTCCGCGTGCTTCGTCTCGTCGGGAGCCACTCTCTCCACACGAGCTGCGCGAGTGGTTTGCCCGGCGCTGGAGCCGTGCTGCTAGTGCTGGAGGTTCTTCGGCTACTGAGGGTGCTGCTGTTGCGGGTCCCGGAGGTGCTCGTACTGGGAGTACTGGAGCTGCTGGGCCTGCAGGTTCGACTGGAGCTGGTGCTGCTGAGGGTGTTGGCGCTGCGGCTACCACTGGTGGAGCTGCTGGAGGTGCTGCTGGAGCGGGTGCTCCTACTCGGGGTACTGGTGCTGTCCCTGCTGTTTCTGGCGTCGCTACGCGGCCTCGACCGTACTTCGTTCCACTCCTGCAGCAGGTTCTTGGTCTTCCGCCTTCTGCTGGTCCTCCTCCTCCCTTGGAGGGTCCACAGCCTGTCCCGTCGCAGTCACAGCTCCAGCCTACCTCCCCTTTGCCTGCTCCTTCTCCCTACACTGGTCCTACTGGAGGTCTTACTGAGCGTCGTGAGCCTGCGTCTCGCCCTGCGTCGCCTGTCCGTACTGCTCGCGCTAGTGGTCGTGGTTTGCGTCCGCGTCCTCCTCCTGTCCCTGGCACGCACCGGATGTCTCTGCGTCCGTCCACTGCTCCTCTGCGTGCCCCTTTGCCTTCTCCTCCTGAGTCCTCCCTTCCTGCTCTTCCCGACCCGGAGTCGGACTCTCTTCGTGCTGCCAGTCCTACTGTCACGCGTCTCCTTGCTACTGTTGTCACTGACCCTTCTTTCGAGTCTACTGCTGCGTCTGCCCTAGTTGCTGAGCTCGTCGACTTTGCTGCTCGCTGTCGCCTAGACTACGCTGCTAGTCTTGTTGCTGAGTCTGAGTCTGTCTGTCCTCCGTCCGTCGGGGGTGAGTGTGCCCTTGGCACGGACGTCCTTGAGGACAGGCAGGAGGAGTTCCAGTGTCTGGCAGCTGCTTCACCTCATCTCGTGTCCGTACTGCTTACCCCTGAGGGAGACCCGGATGCACTTGACATCCCGACTCCGCGCTCTTACGCGGAGGCGATAGAGGGTCCCTACTCCTCTCAGTGGCAGGCAGCTATGGATGCAGAGATGGCTTCCTGGAAGTCCACAGGCACCTACGTTGACGCTGTCCCCCCTCCTGGGGCGAACATCGTCAGTGGCATGTGGATCTTCAGGGTGAAGCGGCCGCCGGGTTCTCCGCCTGTCTTCAAGGCTCGTTACGTGGCTCGTGGCTTCAGTCAGCGGCAGGGAGTTGACTACTTTCAGACCTTCTCCCCCACCCCGAAGATGACCACTCTTCGGGTACTGCTACACGTTGCTGCTCACCGTGACTACGAGCTGCACTCTCTCGACTTCAGCACTGCTTTCTTGCAGGGCAGCCTGCACGAGGAGATCTGGCTGCGCCGCCCACCTGGCTTCACTGGGTCTTTCCCTCCTGGTACCCAGTGGAGTCTCCGGCGTCCAGTCTACGGTCTCCGCCAGGCGCCACGTGAGTGGCACGACACACTGAGGACTACGCTTGCGGCTCTTGGGTTTGCTCCTTCTACTGCCGACCCGTCGCTGTTTCTGCGCACCGACACCTCTCTGCCGCCGTTCTACATCCTCGTGTACGTCGACGACTTAGTCTTTGCCACAGCTGACACTACTGGACTCGCCCACGTGAAGTCGGAGCTGCAGAAGAGACACACGTGCACAGACCTGGGTGAACTGCGCAGCTACCTTGGCTTGCAGATCACCCGGGACAGAGCACGCCGCACCATTACCCTGACTCAGTCACACATGGTGCAGCAGGTCCTTCAGCGCTTCGGCTTCACGTACTCCTCGCCTCAGGCCACTCCTCTGCCTACTCGCCACTCACTCTCAGCTCTGCCTTCGGATGAGTCCGTAGAGTCGAGTGGCCCGTATCCAGAGCTTGTTGGCTGCCTCATGTACCTGATGACCTGCACACGACCTGACCTTGCATACCCTCTTAGCATTCTTGCACGCTATGTTGCTCCTGGGAGACACCGACCAGAGCACATGGCTGCTGCGAAGAGGGTGTTGCGCTACTTGTGCAGTACGTCGGGCATGGGGCTAGTGCTTGGAGGGCGGAGTCCAGTGGTCCTCACTGGGCACGCGGACGCTTCTTGGGCTGACGACCAGGCTACGCAGCGGTCGTCACAGGGTTACACTTTCAGCCTCGGTTCCGGCTCTGTTTCGTGGCGGGCTACTCGCTCGTCTTCTGTTCTCGGCTCCAGTTGTGAGGCTGAGATCTACGCTGGGGCCATGGCTGCCCAGGAGCTTCGCTGGCTCGCCTACCTGCTGACCGACCTTGGAGAGCCGCCTCGTTCTCCTCCAGTCCTGTACGTAGACAACAAGGCCATGCTGGCCTTGTGTCGAGAGCAGAGACTGGAGCACAGAACTAAGCACATTGCTCTTCGCTACTTCCTTGCTCGTGAGCTACAGCAGCGTGGTCAGTTGCGGCTTGCGTACGTGGCCTCTGAGGCCAACACTGCTGATGTCTTCACCAAGGCTCTTCCGCCTTGTGATCATCAGCGCTTCTGCACTCAGCTGGGTCTTGTCCCTGTCTTGCCTCACTTGCTCACCCCTTGACCTTGCTTGTACTGTTACATATATATATACCTGCTCTTGCTTGTCTAGCCTTATCTATATATATATGTACTCCTGCATGTGAACTGGCCTTCTGGCCTTGAACTTGTGCTCAGAATGTGTGGTGACGTTGTGATCCACCCTGAGCTTGCCTTGCTTTGCTTTGCTTGACTGGTCTTGTGACCCCTTGTTCTCCCCCACTTTGCCTATGGGGGTGTGTCAGAACGTTATAGCATATACTTTTGTGTAGGCTGTAGTGGGGTATCCCATAGGGGGTACAACCCAATTAGGGTTAGTACTTGTACCCACTTCATTCATAGTTCATTCACTCTTGTTTCTTCTCATGTCGGAAGCGGCCGAGCGATTGGATTCCATCGAAGGCGCGGAACCAAGAGGGCAACGTGCACACGGCATCCGGCGAGGCGGATGATTCAACGGAGTCGCTCGTTTTGTTGGCCGGTGACGGGATCAACACTTCAAACGACGCGTGGTTCCTCGACACTGGTGCAACACAACACATGACGCACTCGGCGTCGCTCCTCAACAACGTCGGTGCTCCGGGAGACGTCAAGCGCGTCGTCTTCGGGAACGATAAATCGCTACCGGTGGTTGGAGTTGGGAGTACGCGTCTCATCGTCGATGGCGGGCCGGTGGACATCACGAACGTGCTTCACGTCCCGGGATTGAAGGTGAATCTACTCTCCGTCACTCAACTCGCAAAGAAAGACGTGAAGGTCACCATCGATGGCGCGAAGATGAACCTCTTTTGGAAGGGGAAGCAATTCGCGCAAGGCGTTCTCAACGGACAACTCTACCAACTCAAGACGCATCCGACAACGGCCTCATCCAACGTGGCGCAAGGCTCCAAGGCGACTCTCAAAATGTGGCATAATCGGCTTGCGCACGCCAACTATGACTCGGTCAAAGAGTTGGCCAACAAAGGACTTGCGAAGGGATTTGACGTGATCGCCGGCAACGACGAGAAGGGCGTGTGCGCGGCGTGTGTCGAAGGAAAAATGGCTCGCAAGCCATTTGGTAGCCGTACCTCACCCCTCGCAAAGGACCCGCTTACGCTTGTTCACATGGACGTGTGTGGACCGATGCGGCATGCATCAAAGGGAGGAGCGCGGTTCCTCTTAGTGATGCTCGACGACGCGACGCGGATGAGTTGGACCCGACTCTTGAAGGCTAAGGGAGATGCGGCCAAGGCGATTCAAGAGTGGGCGCTCGACGTTTGCGATGACGGCAAGAAGCGGATCAAGTGCATTCGCACCGACGGTGGCGGCGAATTCGTGAGCAACGAGCTTGAAAAATGGATGAAAAGCAAGGGCATTAAGCACGACGTCACGACACCCTACACACCCCAACAAAATGGAGCGGTAGAGCGGCTCAATCGCACATTGATGGAGGCCGTTCGTTCACTTCTTCAACACTCCAAGCTTGGGAACGAGTGGTGGGGAGAGGCGAGTGCGCTAGCGGCATGGATTCGTAATCGTGTGCCAACAAAGGTGCTACCGGGAACGACTCCGTTCGAAGCATGGACCGGAACGAAGCCGAACCTATACCGCCTACGCACCTTTGGGTGCCTTTGCTACTACCATGTACCGGATCCACTTCGCCACAAGTTGCAACCGAAAGCTCGTGCGGCGATCTACTTGGGGATTGCGGCGAACGAGCGTGCATGGCGAGTGTGGGATTTGGATGAAAAACGCGTCGTCACGTCTCGGGATGTGATCTTCGACGAAGACAAGTTCCCGACAAAGGAGAAACAAACGCCGCAACTCACCGTCGTCCTTCCCGCACGAGAGGAGGATGAAGCGGTGGAGGTTTCACCGCACGTGAAGAAGGGAGCCGAAAGTGGAGGGGGAGAGAACGAGGAGTGCGATGATGATGTCGAGGAGGTGCCACCAACCGAGGAGGCCACTTCCTCCACACCTTCTTCCCTACCATTGGCGTTGACTCGCGGGCGTCGTACACCTCGCCCCAACACGAGGTTAACCGACTATGCTACGGTCGCCGTTGGGGAGTCGGATGAGGAGAGTGCGGCGATTTGCCTAGCGACCATCGGCGACGATAACCCACGCACTCACAAGGAGGCTTTGGCTTCCCCGGATGCACCGCTATGGAAGCAAGCGATGGAGAGGGAGTTAGCATCGATCAAGGAGAACGATGTTTTCGAGCTCGTTGACCCGCCGAAGGGTGCCTACTTGGTGGGATGCAAGTGGGTGCTTAGGAAGAAATTGGGAGCCGATGGAGGTGTCGAACGCTACAAGGCGCGGCTTGTGGCGCAAGGGTACACTCAACGGGAGGGGGAGCACTATAGTGAGACCTTCGCTCCCGTTTCGAAGGCCTCCACTCTTCGGGTGTTGCTCGCGCTAGCGGCATCTCTCAACCTCGAGGTGGAACAATTGGACGTTTGCACCGCCTTCCTCTACGGGCTTCTCATGGAAGAAGTCTACATGCGGCAACCCCCGGGGTACGATGACGGTAGCGGTCGGGTGTGGAAGCTCAAGCGTACCCTCTATGGCTTGAAGCAAAGCCCACGCGGATGGTACAAGCGCATCGACGACTTTCCTCTTCAACACGGCTTCGCGCGTAGCGTGTGTGATAGCGCTTTGTACGTGTTGAAGGAGGGGGAGAAGCAATTGGTGCTTTCGCTCTACGTCGATGACCTCCTTCTTTTCTCCGACTCCAAAGACCTCATTCGAGAGGTCAAGCAACGGCTAGGGGCGGAGTTTGCCATGAGGGACTTGGGACCGGTGACGTACTACCTCGGGATGCACGTCGACCGCGACCGCGCGAACGGGACCATTCACCTCCACCAAGAAAAATATGTGAAAGGGGTTGTGGAGCGCTTCGGCATGGGTAATAGCAACCCGGTGGGGACGCCACTAGACACGGGATTTTCTTGCCTCCCGGGAGAGGAAGAATCCGCCCTCGACGAAGCCGAAGGGAAGCGATTTCATTCGCTAGTCGGCTCACTCATGTATGCCGCCGTTTCCACCCGTCCCGACCTCTCATACGCCGCCGGGGTACTTGGACGAGCCGTAAGCAACCCTCATACCGAGCATGTGCGTGCGGGAGGACGTGTTCTACGCTACCTCCAAGGCACACCCAACTTGGGAATCGTATATGAAGCCGGTCCAATCGTGCTTAAGGGCTACACCGACTCGGATTATGCCGGTGATCAAAGCAAGCGCAAGAGTACCGGCGGGTACGTCTTCACCTTGCTTGGGGGAGCCGTGAGTTGGCAAAGCAAGTTGCAACCAACCGTGGCTCTAAGCACAACGGAAGCGGAGTATATGGCACTCACTCATGGAGCCATGGAGGCAATATGGCTACGGCGCCTTCTAGCGGAGCTTGGGCATCCTCAAGCCGACCCAACTCCTCTCTTTTGTGACAACCAAGCGGCCATAAACCTCACGCACAATGCCGTCCTTCACGGGCGTACCAAGCACATTGAGGTGAAGCATCACTTCATTCGTGAGGTGGTCGAGAGAGGTGAGGTCAAGGTCACATACATAAGCACCAAGGCGCAACCCGCGGATTTCCTCACTAAACCACTCCCTAAGGATTCATTCCGTGCATGCCGTGAGCGTGTTGGTATGAACACCTAGTGGCTTGGATGCAAGGGGGAGTGTTGGAAGGAAACGGTGGTGGGGCGGTGGTATGCCCCCAACCCACCGAGGGCACTTCGGTGCCTTCGATCCCTTTGACTAGGGATCGGTGGGGTGGCACCGATTGACTTCGGGAGACTCACCCTTCGGTGCCACGTGGCGGCACCACATTCCAACCTTCAAGTGCAAGGCGAATTCGGTGTGTTCGGTGTGAAATTCGGTGGTCGAATTTCACCCCAACCGAAATGTTACACGCGGCGCATTCGCGACGCGAGTGTAGCGATGTGATGTTACATGTGCGGTTCGATGTAATGCATTTGCTATAAATCGACCTGCCTTGTATGCATGCTTTATACTGAAATCCTGAATCTTCTTGTACATGGTCCATTCGAACCAAAATTCCAGAGAGGTCTATCCTTGCTTCTAAGAGCACTAGCAATCACGTGAACGCCAATATCTCGGCGTATACTTGGGCGATTAACGTGTTTGACGGCTTGTTGGAAAGCCAAGACTGTGCTCTATCGTTTAGTGCAACTTAGAGTTCCTGCAAAGTAGAGGAGACGCCTCTACAACAGCCCTAGTGTACCTAGAGTTCGCTACACTTCATCCAACCCGAGAAATACCATGCCATCTCCAATCTAACAGCATTTTCAGCAGCAGCCTCGTGCGCCACCTCGACATGCACTCCACGATCAACAAATAGCGCGGATTTTGGAGAGCTTGAAACAAAAGAGCGTAGCACATGCTCCACCGCGTCGCCTCGCGGGCTTTCAGCGGAGTGGGGCGCGGAAGGTGGGCCGAGCCCTGATGAAAATAACAACGGCTGCGCGCCAGGTTCGTCGGGTCGTGCCACGCCACGTCTATCTCGTCCACTCCAGTCTGTTCGCGCCAGGTTCGTAGGCTATAACAGGCATTTGACGTGGCGCGGAAGCGATCGTTCAAGCGCGAGACGCGTGATCGAGCAGTGGCGTCGCGGCAGCGTAGCGCAGATCAACATATGACACGACAACAAACTTCTAGGATTTCCAGCTGGTCACTGAAGCCTGAAGGCATCCAACTGGATTTGCGCTGCGCCCCAGCGGCTGCGCACTGCGCAGGGCAGGCGACGCGACACGTCTCCTGTGCATGTGCGGAGTTACTTGCTTGCAGCAGAACGCTGCTGAGAACAGGCGAGCCAGTGTGCTGCGCTGCATGCCGACTGTCCAGTTGTGCACCTCGATTCGCTACTTGACTGGCGGGATGGCCAGTGGCCACCAAGCTTGTGGTGAGTGAGGTGATGCTCCGAAATGAGTTTTCCAAGGTGCTGGTCATGGGCGAGATCAAGGCGTGATGACCAGCAAGTTCATCGAGGCGCAAATGACTACTGCGCGATTCCTTACCAGACATCCCCCTCTTTCGTACTTATCCATCATCACAGACTTGTACGTGTATCAAGGATGTCTTACGTGGATCCGGATTTTAATGGTACGGTATATGAAACCACCAGATTGAAACTTCAATCAATCCTCAGACACAGCACACACACACCACACACTTTGTTACATAATGTTACATTCATAAGATGAAAATTCCTATCTCTGGTAGTACCCAGCCATCACACGAAGCATCATTGATTAGGTGTGTCAGCAGCACAGCACCCCTCGCTTCACAAGTTCACCTCCCTCAACCCACCACTCATCCCTAGCTCCCCCCCACCACCAGCAACATCTGCTGCTTCCACCGTAATCTCCCGCCTCAACAAAAACCGGCTCTCCCTCCCCTGCTGCTCGTCCTCCCCACCCCCTCCTACCTTCCCTCCAAACTCCCCCACCTGCTCTCGCCCCTTCTCAACACCACCCCTCACCTCACCACTCCCTCCGCCACTCTCACCGCCAACCCCACCGGCTGGCTGCTGCAGCAGCAGCAGGAGCAGCAGGGGGAGCAGCACAGCGAGGCCTGACACCCCGACAAGGACTTTCTTGAGGAGGGAGGACTCTTGTGCGAGGAGCTGCGCCTCCTGTGCCAGCTGCTGGTCGTCTGCCTGGATCCGCGTGAGCGTGGCTCGTAGCGTGCCTACGTCCCTTGCCAGTTCTGCTTGCTTCTGCAGAAAAGAACCGGGAGAGAGCAAGGGAGAGAAAGAGGGTGCAAGAGAGCACCCAAGAGGAGGTGAAGGAGCACGGGAGAGAAGTTTTTTGAGGCGCGTCAAAAAGGAGCTGAAGGAGCACGGGGAGAGAAGGGCCACAGTGGGATAGACCAGAAAGGCAAGGGTCAGAAATGGGAGGGATATGAGGGGAAGGCAAGAAGAGCTGGCAAGGGGATGAGGGAAGTAAAAGAGGCTCTGGCGTAACCAGCAACCATTTGTGCGGATATCAGTGTTTGGAGTCCAGAAAAAGTAGTAGTAATAATTTATCTGCACACTTTCGTACCCCACGTGGTTCATACCCCATGTGATTCACACCCCATTTGGTTCACAACCACATCACCCAGTGCAAGCAACATTACCTTCTCTCCCTCCCCCACGGCTTTCTTCGCTCGGTCCACCTCATCTGCCAGCCTGGCAGCCAGCTGTTGCCCCTCCGCCACCTGCGCCTCCAGCTGTGCTGCCACCTGTCGCCCCTGCGCCACCTGCGTCAGCAGGTCCCCCGCCCTGCCTGCCATGCCCTCCAGCTCCTGCTCCGCTCGCTCTGCATCGGCGCTGCAAGTGGATGGAGGGGAGGGAAATTGTGGGTCATCGAGAGCCATGCCCCCCCAGCCTCCGCCCTGCCTGCCATGCCGTCAAACTCCTGCTCCGCTCGCTCTGCATCGGCGCTGCAGGGAGGTGGGTGGGGTGGGAAGGGAGAGTGTGGGTCATCGAGAGCCATGCTTGCCGTCCCCCGCCCTGCCTGCCATGCCCTCCAGCTCCTGCTCCGCTCACTCTGCATCTGCACTGCAGTGGGGCGGATGGAGGGGGAGGTAGTGGAAATGTGTGGGTCGCGGAATGGGGATCAGGTACGCACATGTAAGTTATCATAGGCTCCACAATCCCCCATATCTCAATGTGCTAATAAATTCCTTCGACCAGTCGAGCCTATCCCAACCCCACCCCACCTCACCCCACCCCTCTCACCGCAAAGCGCCCACAACAGCCTCGGCCTCCAAGGCAGCCCTTAGCTGCCTGCCACCATCCTCCAGCTCCGCTTCCAGCTCCCTCTCTCTCCCATCCCAGGCCGGCAGCAGTGCAGGGAATGGGACGTGCAAGGGCGAGCACAGACTCTCACTCCCTCAGGGCTCATAGCACAGGCTCCACTCCTTCCTGACTTTCATTGTGCTTCCAGATTCTCTCAACCAATCGCGCCCAGCCCATCCCATCCCCACCTTAACCCACCCCACCTCACCCCACCCCTCTCACCGTAGAGCGCCCACAACTGCCTCGGCCTCAAGAGCAGCACGCAGCTGCCTGCCACCATCCTCCAGTGCCGCTTCCAGCTCCCTCTCCCTCGCCTCCGCCGCCGCCACCTCAGCTTTCAGCTCCGCCACCTCATTCCTTAGCGTGCTGACTAGGCGCGTCATATTCTCCGCCATCTCACCCGCCGCCTTCCTCGCAGCTTCCTCCCTCTGCTCGGCATCCTTAAGCTGCCCGGTCAGCAGCCCGACCCGCTCTCTCACAGCCGCAACCTCCTGCTTCTCCGCATCCACCTTAGACTTGAGAATCTCGCTCTGTCTCGTGACAAACGCGAGCCGTTCTTTCGCGGCCTGTGCCGCCTCTGCTGCCCGCGCCTCCCTCTCCCGCCCCTGCTGGATCGTCTCCTCGAGCTCTTTCACGCGTGCCACGGCTGCTTGCGCCTCCCCGCTCCCTGCGTCCTTCTCGCTGCTCAGCTGTGATACCAGAAACTCCAGCTCCGCGATCTGGGTTGTGGTTGGGGGGGGGTGGTGGCGGGGGGAAATGGGGAGCAGGGTGGAAGATGAAGCATGAATGGGGCATGGCGCATAGTGCATGGGGTAGAATCTACTCTGTACGTCCTTCTCGCTGCTCAGCTGTGATACGAGAAACTCCAGCTCCGCGATCTGGGTCGTGGTTGGGGGGGGGTGATGGTGTCAGGGGGGCGGGGGGTGCAGGAGAAAGGATGAATGGGGCATGGTGGATAGTCGTGGCTTTTTTAGGCGCCTCAAAAGAAACTCCAGCTCCGCAATCTGGGTTGTGAATTGGGGGGGGTGGTGGCAGGGGGAGGGGGGGGTACAGGGTGCAGGGTGCAGGGTGCAGGGTGCAGGGTGCAGGGTGCAGGGTGCAGGGTGCAGGGTGAAGGATGGAGGATGAATGGGGCATGGTGGATAGCAGTCATACGTGAAACAGCAGATTCAAGAACTGGGAGCAGGGGGGGTAGATGACGGGTGACGGCAGTGGGTGGAGGACGGGAGGAGGGTGGAGGTTGAATGGGGCATAGTGCATGCGACATGGGCATGGGCATGGGCATGGGCATGGGCATGGGCATGGTGCACCCACCACCCCATCACATGCCCACCATCCCATCACCTCCTCACACTCTCCCCACTCCTGCAGCACCTGTGCTTCCAGAGCATCAGAGCGCTCCTGACCAGTTTTTACCATCAACTGCAATGCAACCCACTCTGTGACAGCACATCACCCATCACCCCACCCACCACCCCACCCACCACCCCATCACCCATCACCCCATCATCCCACAAACTCCCCCTCCCAGCAGCACCCTGTTCTTCCAGTGCATCAAACCGCTCCCCTGCACGTTTTAGACGCCTCAACAAAACCCGTACCTGCGCTTCCAGAGCATCAGAGCGCTCTTCTGTGACCGTTGCTGCTCTGCGTGCTGCTCCTGCCGCATCCATGGCCGCTTCTGCCAACGTCTGTCGGTAAAAATCGGGAGGGAGAGGGGAGACGGGTAGGCAAAGAAGGGTCGGGAGAGGGTGCAAAGTGGGGGCGGAGAGGGGTCGAAGGGGGGTTGAAAACGGGGCGAAGGGTGGGTGGACGATTTAATCATCTAACACTCTGACGTTTACCCCAACAACTTGTGCCAATCGTGCCAATTGTTGGGTACTATGCTCCAACAAAATTGTGCCAGCGCACCACAGAAACCATGCCACAGCACAACACATTCTTTGAAAGCATGAGGCAGCAATGAGGGGAGACTGCGTCAGCACTGGCGGCGGCAAGCGTGAGACGGGAAAGACGGGGCGGAAGGGAGATAAGATAGCCAACCGACCGACCTTGTGGTGGTCAATTTGAACGCGGGCCGCTGCAGCAGCCTTGTGGAAAACAACCTGTCACGCCAGGGAGACACAGGACGAGAGGACAGACAGAGTGACATTTGAGTCGACTCAAAAGTTACCTTGGAAGACAGCCTGACAAAGAAGGACAGCCAGGGAGACACAGGAGGAGAGGACAGACAGAGTAGTTTTGGAAAGAAACACCACGAACGAAACTCCCGCATCTCTTTATCACTGACCATTACATAATACCTCGATCATGAAAGCAGTGCTCTACGATGGGACACGCCAGCAGGAGAAAAGGCGCCCGAACCGAAACACGGTCCACTGACTATCAACTATCAACTATCACACATTGGAGACAGCAAGCGGGAAGCCAACAGCCAGAGGGATGGAGGCTGCTGGCTTCCCCCTCGGAAGGCACTTGAGGTTTGAGTCGACTCAATTATCGAGGCAAGGCGGCTCAATTGAATGAATGGCCGCTTTCCACTGAGTGCCATGCCATACCTCGGAGACAGCGAGGGGGATGTCTGCACTGCCCTCTGCGCTCGCCGCTACCAGCTGCTGCACGTACTGCAGCTGGGCTTGCTGTAGGGCGGGAGGGTGGAGTGGAGTGGAGTGGGGTGGGGTGGGGTGGGGTGGGATGGAGGGACATCCCAAAAGAAGGGAAATGAAGTGATTAACTTAGGCACATTGAGAACTGATACCAGCTGCTGCACGTACTGCTGCTGGGCTTGCTGTAGGGCGGGAGGGTGGAGTGGAGTGGAGTGGAGTGGGGTGGGGTGGGGTGGGGTGGGATGGAGGGACATCCCAAAAGAAGGGAAGTGAAGTGATTAACTTAGGCACATTGAGAACTGATACCAGCTGCTGCACGTACTGCAGCTGGGCTTGCTGTAGGGCGGGACGCAGGGACGAAGGGCGAGAGGGCGGGAGGGAGGGAGGGAGGGAGGGAGGGAGGGAGGGAGGGAGGGAGGGAGGGAGGGAGGGAGGGAGGGTATGGCAAGGATGGCAAGGATTGGAGAGGATTGGAGCGCTTTTCTTAGGCGCATTGAGAACTGCCAGCAGCTGCTGTGGGGTACTGCAGGCAGCTGAGCTTGCTCCATGCGGTCAGGTCAGGAGACAGGGGGGTCTGGCAGGAATGGAGATGACTTTTGAGTCGACTCAAAAGTCTGCTGTGGGTGCTGCAGGCAGGTGGGCTTGCTCCATGCGGTCAGGTCAGGAGACAGGGGGGTCTGGCAGCGAATGGAGATGAGAAGGGAAGGGAAGGCAAACCAACAACCACACAACCACGCGTAAACACAAGAACCTAATATGCCAACCTCCCCTCTAAACCCAACCACCCAGCAAGCCCACCCCGTCCCACCCCACCCCACCCCACTCCTCTCCACTCCTGCGTACCGCCCAGTCATCTGCAGGCCCTCCAGCAGCGCCGGTGTCTCTGCGGCGTTCATACACTGCCTGAGCCATGGCGCTCACACGCGGCGTGTCCAGAGCAGAAAGCAGGTCCACACACTGTGCGTTGGGGGGTGGGGTGTGGGGAAGGGGATTCCTGAGGCGCCTCAAAAGCCGGTGTCTCTGCGGCGTTCATACACTGCCTGAGCCATGGCGCTCACCCGAGGTGTATCCACAGCTGACAGCAGGTCCAGGCACTGTGAGGGGAGGGTGGGTGGGTGGGGGTTAGGAGGGCAGATGGAGAGCAGGTGTGTCAGTCAGCGTGTGCATGCGTAGTTTGATTTGAGTCGCCCCGTGCCATGGCGCTCACCCGAGGTGCGTCCCGTAGCGACAGCAGGTCCACGCACTGTGGGTGGGGGGCAAGAGGGGGGGAACGGGAGGGGGAGATGTGAGAGCAGGAGACTGAGTCGGCCTGAGCTCGGCCTAGCTCGGCCTGAGCCATGGCGCTCCACCTGCACTGTGGGTGGTGTGCGGGGAGTCGATTTTTGAGTCGACTAAAAAGTCGACTTATCACACTGAGCCATGGCGCTCCACCTGCACTGTGGTTGGTGGGTGGGGTGTGGGTGGACTGAAGGGATGGTGCGTCAGCGTCTGCATGTGCATGTGTATGCGTTGCTGTCTACAGGTGCTCGCACGAACATGACCCTAAACCCTGAAGCAAGGCTCGCACGCACCTGCTGCCATGGTTGCAAGGGCACAGGGGCATCAGGCACTGCTGTTTCCACCGCTGCACGCGCCTGTGCCAGCGACTGCCGCCCTGCGAACGTGAGAAAGCTGACGGGGACGCAGTGTTACAGACGGGAAGGAGTGATGCAACAAGGGAGAGAGTGTCACTCATGGGTGGGAAGGGGGGTGTTACAGGGGGGCACGCAAATCAAGGAGAAGAGAAAGGTAGAACAAGAAAGAAGGAAGTGGGAAGCGGGGCAGAAATAACAAGGGCAGGGGGTGAGTGTGAAACGAACACACCTGAGAGCGACAAAGGCCGAGAGAGCAGGAGAGGAGGAGCAGAGCACAACACGCAGACCCATGGCTGATAGAGTGCCCACTGCTCTCACTGCCTCGTACACACGCCACCCCACTTGCTGCCCCTGACCCCCCTGCTGCTGCCCCCCCTGCTGTCCCCCTGGCTGTCCCCCTTGCCCTTGCCCCTGCTGCGGGTTCTCTATAGCAGGGAGGGATATGTGCAGCGCTACAGCGCCCTCTCGTGCCGCGGCTTCTACAAACGATGGCCGGTCCAGGGAGGAAGGCTCGCCATCCGCCTGAAGGGGGCGTGGGAGGGAGAGGGGAATGGTGGAGGAAATGGGTGCGCCAGTGCAGGGGAAAAGAGGCAGAGAGTGCAGCAGAGAGTGCAGGGGTGAGAGTGCAGAGGAGAGAGCATTGAATGCACATGCACACCCACACGCCGTATACTCCTGAGATGCCTTCAAAGGGAGATCAGATCACATGAAACGGACCTGCAGCAGCACGACAGCGTCGTAGCCCCACGTGCGCACATACGTCTTTATATCTGCGTCCGTGGACGGCAGTTCGCCCAGGTAGTTTCTGAGAATTCTCAAGAACCACCTGCAATGCATGAGACGCACCTGCAGCAGCACGAGGGCGTCATAGCTCCACTTGCGCACGTACGCCTTTATATCCGCGTCCGTTGCCGGAAGATCGCCCAGGCCTAGGCTCTCCGTCACGCTCACTTGCCGCACTGCTGCATCCCCCTCCGCTTCCTCCGCTTCCTCGGTCTCTGCCTCCTTCTCATCCTCCTCGCCATCCTCCCTCCCTGCAATCTCCTCCTCCTTTCCCTCTGCTCCCTTTTCCCCAACTACAACGTCTCTTCCAACCTGCCGCTGCTGCTCCTTCCCCGTCTCCTCGTCCTCTCTGCCTTGCTCTTTCTCACTCCCCGACTCCTCATGCTCCTCCGCTCTCCTCTTCCCCTCTCTCTCATCCCACTCGAGTTTCGGAGTTCCTTCTACCTCCGCCGAAGTACCTTCTGAGACCCCTTCATTCGACGCCTCATGAGTGACTGATGCTGCTGCTTCTTCCCCGTCTGACATCCTCCCGTCATCTGCCTTATTCATTCCTTCAGGTGCCAATGGCAGCGATAGTTCCGTTTCCGTGGCTGCCACGTCATCCACGGCGCCAGGTTGCCGCGCGGGCAGACTGCCACGTCGGACTGGCTCAGTCGGGACGGGTCCAGCTGGACGGGCTTGGAGCGGTTTCTGGTCGGGTCTCAGGGAACGGAACCTGGTACGGTAGGTCGAGCCGTACGCGTGACCGTACGTGAATCCGTTAGCTGTTGAAACGCGTCTGGTAGGGTGCAACGCCGAAGAAGGTATGTTCACCGCGCGGCACGCCATTGTTCTAACGTTTTTTTATTATTGTTAGATTAAGATTTAACAATAAATTTGCTTGTACGCGCGGTTTTTGGGAATCTGCCTGGCACAACAAATAGGCTTAAATTATAAGGAAAATGCTGATTCAGGAGGAAAAAAGAGGATTATAATCGAGGTTCGAGGTGCGGCTCACTGGGCGAAAGCAGTCTAATTAACGTGACGACAAGCGCGGAACTAGCGCAAACGACCATGGCCGCCTGCTTTTTTTCTTCTTCTTCTTCCCTCTGTCTCTCGTCTCTTTTTCAACCTCGTCGTCAGGTTTCCTGCACCACGATCGAGCTGATGTGCCTGCGGGAATTAAATCAGCACCTCCGGATAAAGCGGAATGAGTGTATTTTAACCAACGTCGCCCCGTGCTGTTGCAATTAAGGCACGGCACAACGCTGATTCACGCTCACGTTAGTCGGTCAACTTAATAAGGATGGCTATGGCGCGCTCCTTGCAAGAACTAGAAAGGCTGCTAGCTAATTATCATGGCGCCACAAGATGGCCATAAATCAGGAGCTCGGAGGAAATCGCCACTAGAATGACACAGCATGGAGCAACAAATCCATCCATCTGACTGAACTGAACCAATGGAGCGTGTCGGCTGAAACCAAGGAGACTGTAACGAGTTGAGACTGCAACGGCCTATCAAAACAGCCTATCCCTATCGAGGGATGACGATGTGCAGGACGTGTTCTTGGGCTGTGTCAGCTTGAAGGACTCGTCGTGTCAGAATGCTCTGGGAGAAAATGAGGCGACACGAAGCAACAAAGTCTGCCCCTCGTGTCAACGCTCGTACAGTTCATGTATTTTTCACGGAATGGTTCTTTATCAGTGGAGGGAGAGCTACAGTCCTGTTTCTTGTGCAAAAAAAACCTTGCAGCCCCAAATTGCTTGACTGTCATGCCCGGGGCAGCCTACAGCCCCAAATTGCTTGACCTTGCATGTATCCTACAGCACCTCCCACTGTTCCACATCCAAAATGAGGGAAGGAGGGTCCATCTAACGGCTTTCCTATCCGGAGGCAGGAATGTAGGCCAGCATCAGAAAAATACCAAGTCGCTTGAAGTGTCGGATTCGAAAATAAGCCTCTGTGCGAGACATCCACGAGGAACGCGCCCTGAACAAGAAGACATCAAAGTTTGATCAACTCAGGATCCAACCAAAATATAGGCTGGTCTCATCACATCATCAGACCCAGCCTATTGAAAACAGCAAATCCAATGTGGAACTAGAAAATATTATAGTAGCCGGCCTATTTCCCGTCTCTGGCACGTCCAGTATCAGTCATTTTCCGCGCGCGTCGTTGGGATCTCCTCTCCGCTTGTGTGCATCGTACTGAGAGGCCCTCGACCACCATGTTCGCGACGCGATCGCTGTCAAGATCGTTGACTCTGCCGACGCATCTCGCCAAGGACAGATCAACTATCGGTAACACGTCATCGGAGCTTTGGCGATCCCCGGAGGGAGTTCCGGGCCTTTTATTGGGCCGTCAGCAGCCCAGCGCGAAATCACATAATGGTCGTTCCGGTCGCAAACTTTCGCATGTCTCGCCAGTCGCGTCGTCGTTTGTCGCCGACCTCCTCAGCAACGAGGTGCGAGCGGCGTCATCTGCCGTCCACTACGCGTCGCTCCTCCGAGCCGCCTTACTGCATCTTAGATTTCAAACGCTGCCTTGTGAATCTTGCGAAATGGATCACATCAAGAGGCTGTGCCCATTGGAGAACAGCGACTGTTGAGAATATGGTTATGCGATAACCTTTGAGACGTCTAAAGAATGGTTGAGCGTCAGGCTCCGAAACTCCGTGATCTTCCTTATCCCTGCAATCTCTGCACTCTACCCACCCTCTTCGCGATTCCTCCGTTTTTGTCTCTCGCCTTTCCCCCGTCTGTTATCGATACATCTCAGAGTCTTGACTCCCCATTTCCCGACTGCCGGTCTCCCCGCCTCTCCCCACCTTCCTTCATCCCGCACGCTCTTCGCACTCTCTCAACCTCCGCCTCTCTCCCTCCCCCTCCTCTCCATTTCCCCCATTCCCCTATCCGCTTCCCGCTTTTCCCCTTCCCCCTTTCCCTCACCCTCCAGTCCCTAGTAGCAGCGAGCACGGCGTACGTGGCGGCGCAACGTCCATAGCCCGTCACAGCAGCATTTCGAAGCCTGACTCTCAACTCCCATCAACCCCTACCGTCATCCCTTCCCTCCCTCTTCCCCTTTCTCTCCGCTTCCACCCTATCTCCCGTTTCCCCTCTCTCTCTCCCCCAGCCACTGATGGCAGCAAGCACGGCGTGCGTGGTGGCGCAGTGCCTGAAGCCTGTTATAGCGGCCGCAGCAGGGGACGGCTTCAACTGGCGCCTTGTCTTCAAGTCGGGCGGCATGCCCTCCTCACACTCCGCTGTGCGTGCCCTCCCCCTCGCTCCCCTCCCTCGATTGCTTCCCCGCTCCGCTGCTCCCTTGCTTCCCTGCTCCCCTGCTCTCCTCTTTCCCTGCTTTCTTGCTCCCCTTGCTTCTTCGTCCTCTCTCAGCCAATGACCAGTCCTCCTTCCTTGATCTCTTTCCCTCATCCCAAACCACTGCAATCCACTCCTTCCCTGTCCACGCCCTGCGATCGCCCCACCTCCCTCTTACGTCCACAATACCGCCTTTCCCTGCCCTTCAACCGCCCTGCCCCCTTCTCCCCATGCATTCTGACTCTGCTTGTGCCTGCTTGTTCCATTCACTGGGCCATGGCAGGTTGTGACAGCTCTGGCCACGTCAATCTACTTTGAGCGGTGAGTGAGCCCTCTCACTAGTCCCTCTTCTCTTCCCTCCGCCCGCCCTCTGCCACACCCGCCTTCCGCCACACCCGCCCGCCCTCTGCCACTCCCCCACACGCCTTCCTCTGCTCCAGTAGCACTTCATTTCCATAAGAGCGATTCTCTGCTTCTTGCACCCTCCCCGTTGCATTCGTGATATCCCACTTTCTCTCCATAACACCCTCCCCACATTCCTCTACCACCTGTGGCGTGCAGTGGAGCATCGGACGCTCTCTTTGGAGCATCAGTAGTGTTTGCCACCATAGTCATGTACGACGCCCAGGTATGGCCATCCGTGCCGGGAGGCGGGCGCTGCGAGAAAGAAACAAATGGGAAAGCGAACAAAGAAGAGAGTGACAAGAAATCTGCAACAGTAGTGTTTGCCACCATAGTCATGTACGACGCGCAGGCATGGCTCTCTGTGTAAGAGGCACCTCAAGAAAGAAAGGAACAATGAAAAGCAATAAAAAAAAGAGAGAATGAAGGATTGCAGCAGCGGTGCTTGCTTCTGTAGTTATGTACGATGCCCAGGCATGGTCATCCCCTCTGCCCTCTTTTGTCCTCGTATGTCCTGCCTTCCTCCTGCCTCTCATATCGCCCCTCCCTTGGCCGTGAATTCTGAGCCATTGTTTCACACTCTGCAATGCACTACGTAACCTGTGCACTGCACTTGCTCCTCTGTTGACTGTAACATGGTGCTGCAGGGGGTGCGGGGAGCAGTGGGGAAGCAAGCCCAGGTGATCAACTCCTTGGTCGTGCCACAGTTGGTCCGCCCTCCCCCTCTCTCGTCCATTCGCAACAGCGCTGCATCCCTCTCCAAAGGCACAGCGGATGACAACTATCGCCCCAGCGACACCAGCAGCATCAGCAGCAGCAGTGGCGGCAGCGGTGGCGGCGGCAGCAACAGCACCAGCGGCAGCATTGGCAGTAGCAGCAGCAGTAGCTGCGACAGCAACAGTCAAACCGAGGAGCAGCAGGGGTGGAAGAAACTGTTCCCATGGCTGAAGCAAAACAGGGGGCCTGGGCCGGAAGTGAGTCCTGTAATGGACGATCGCAGCGATAATGACGATGTTAGTGATGCTGAGGGCCGCTTGGCTGTGAGGGCAGCAACACTGGATGGGATAGATTGGGACGACAGCCGCATTTCAGCCTACATCAGCCCTAGCAGTTCAGGGAGTGATAGTGAGAGCAGCAGGTTACCAGCAGCACAGCGGTGGAGGCGGTCTAGGTCGTTCTGGGCGGCGGTGTTTAGGGAGCCGGCAGTGGTGGAGGGGGAGGTGGAGGTGCAGGAGATAGGGCAGCTGGAGGGGTGGCGAAACGTGCCGCTCAAGGAATCGGTGGGGCATACCAAGGCTGAGGTGGTTGGGGGTGCGGTGGCTGGTGTTCTGCTCAGCTTGCTCATTGAATTGTTCAGCTGAACCCAGAAGCAGTTATAATGTTTCTTTGCATGGTCGGTATGGATAGTGAGCTAGGGATTTTGTTTGTTAGGTCTAGTATGGGGTGGGGAAGCTAGAGACTAAATTTGTGAAACCCTTGTACCCTATAGGCTGCTATATTAGGTTGATGCGTGGCTGTGTGTTTGAAGACTAAGCCTCAACTTAACTTCTCAGCTCAGCAAACTGGCGAGGGTTTAGTCTAAATGCTATGGAAAAGGAAGCACGTGATGAGGTAAGGCTTAGTAAAATAAACATAGAAATTACTGGAATGAAATCTCAACGCACAATCGCAACAAGCGCATGCCGAATCCCCTCTCCTCACCCACGACAATTCCGCCGCAAGTGAAGCAGGCGAATCTTTCGCCTGCGCCTCGATATGCTTTTGCACGGCAGGAGTTTCTGCAATCACAGCCGGACTGTCAGGCAGCCATCAAAGCCGCGACTCGGATTCTTGAATCAGGCAGCGGCAGCGGCTGGCAGGAACCGTCCATCCAGGAAATTGGCGGTTCCGTTGAATTGAAACCGATTCCACTACACCGGGCGTGTCTAGTTGTGTTGAGTATGTATAGGTCGGCGGTGACTCGCTTGAAGTTGAAGTTCTGCATGTAAGTGCGAATTGCATAAGTGCATTTAGGGAATGCGCAGGCGACAAGGTAGAAGTGCACCACTGCTGACCCTGAGTACGATCCGTCCGGAAGCTGTCGCATCAATCTGAACTGCGCCTTTAAAACCACGTCTTCAGCTTGGGAGCTAGGAAATTCCATAATCACTCCCAGCCAACTTTTCTCTTTGTCAGTCCCATCCGCGCCTACTCTACGTAGAGTTACACGTAACAGCGCGGCGTGGGGCTCTAGCTACGAGATATCTTTTCCAAATCCATACGCCGTAGAAAGATACATGAAACTTTACATTTTTCCAGCTTCAACCACGAAAGGCACGTAAACCTGGCGCCCTACTTCTCAACTTGACGATTCGTAGAATCAGGAAGATCCAGCACACCAGATAACGACACGGGGAGAAGACGAAGCAGATAATCATAAGACGCACAGCCGTATTATCTGGGCGGAGGCCGCTCAGCTTGAAGAACGCCGAGGACGCTGAGGCAGGCGAAGGAGCGTTATGGCGCACGTCACTCGTGCGGACTTACGGTTTGTTACATCGGCAACAGCATCAGTAGCAAGAGGAGCTGTGGGAAGAACGGTACTGCTGGTGCTGCTGGCGGTGTGCGTGACGATGAGCCCGATAGTTGCGAATGCCGAGCCATACGCAGGTACCCAGTAGTGCTACTAAGAGCTGTTCACATGCTAAGCATGGTTTAGTTGCAAGTCGTCGCATGTCAGCGCATGCTTTTTTTTTAGTCAGCTCAAAAGGCACTTTGATTGCAATACAAGAGGAGATAGGACTGTGCCATCGCATGACATCGCATCGCATCGCACGGCATCGCGTGTATTCAGGTTGACTCGATGGCGATTCCACGTCCTCGCGTGTGCTGAGCTGACCTAAACATCCAGCAAAGCAGCAGCAAGACGAGACACAGGGTCGTCGCTAATTCATCGCCGCGTGTATCCCGCTATCTGCGATCGTGCGTCATGTCCCGTTATGTCCCGTTCAACTGGTCATCGCACTCTTGCCGTCCCCTTCCCTATCTCGCCTTCACCCATTCCCGTCTCCACTGACCCGTTACCGCCAACCCAGTACCTCCGCAATATAGAACACTCGCCTCCTTTATTCCGCCTTCCCCCATTCCCTACTCCGCCGTTCCCCCATTCTCTCCCCCCCCCCCCCGTCCCCCCATCCTCCCCCATTGACCCCAGACACGAGCCCCATAGACTCGGAGACGGACCCAATCCCTTTTTCCCTCATTCACTCAATCGCTCCCTTTCCCCCATTCTCCCCCCCCTCCGTCCCCCCATCTTCCCCCATTCCCTCAGACACGGGCCCGATAGACCCGGAGACGGACCCCGCGGTGCTGGCGCGCATGCTTCCGCTCAACGTGCGCGCGGGCGGGCCGTTCGCGGACTGGATCACGGGCGAGCGCGAGTGGTTCAACGTCAACTATTACTTCGGCAAGGGCGGTGCGTTGCGTTGCGCAGTGCGTCGCGCCGCGCTCTGCTCTGCTCTGCGGCGTGCGTTGCGTCGCGCCGTGCATTCCGTTGCGGCGCGCGTTGCACGCGGGGAAATGGGAGAGGGGATAGGGGGGGGTTGCGCCGTGCGTTGCGGCGTGCGTTGCGGCGAGGGTTGCGGAGAGGGTTGCGGAGAGGGTTGCGGAAAAGTGGGCCCGCGATGGTGTTGATGCAGGCTGTGAGTGACGAGACGGCTACGCGACTTTTGAGTTGACTCTTAAGTCACCTCTGTGAGTGACGAGACGGCGACGTGCGGGTTGAGAAACCTGTCCCATGCGGGGGCGGACATCGCACGGAGCGATTTCTGTTAACAATGCAGCTCTCCCTGCTGGTACCTAGCTGCAGACACGCAGCGCAGCAACGACGTGATCTGGGGGGCCGAGGGGCGCTAGTTCTTCCCCTTCCTTTCCGCCCTGCCTGCCTGGTCGCCCTCTCAGTCCCGCGCATATCCCCCCGCCCTTCCCATGCCGCCCTCTCCCTTCCCTCCGCCTCCCCGCAGGCAACGACCTGCTGGACACGCAGCGCAGCAACGACGTGATCTGGGGCGGCGAGGGCGACGACGGGCTGTACGGCGAGGACGGCAACGACACCATGATGGGCGGCCCGGGGAACGACCTGCTTTGCGGGGGTGCGCGCGCGGGGGGCGGGATGGGGGGAGGCGGAATGCAGAAGGGGGGAGGGGAGGGGGGACGAGGGACGGGGGACGTGGGGGAAATCCGGAGGGGATGGGGGAAGGGGATTGACGGACAAAGGAAAGGAAGGTGGAGTATGGGAGTGGCAGGGTCAGCGGTTGTGGACCGTGGGTGGGTGGCTGTATGTTTGATGTTGAAAGGGCGTGTCCGTTAGGTGGTGGGCTGTACGGCAAGGAGGGTTACAAGACGGTGCTGGCCGACCCGTGTGTCTGATAGACGGTCCATGCGCCATCACATGCTTCTTACACTCTCCCTTCCCTTGCCCAACCACCCTCTCTCCCCTCCCAACCCCCTCTTTTTTATCCCTCCCTCCCTCCCTCCCTCCCTCCCTCCCTCCCTCCCTCCCTCCCTCCCTCCCTCCGTTTACCAACGGAGCAGCCCCAGGGTGGGACATCATATAAGGGGAGGAGGGCAACGACACAGTTCTGGGCGACTGATCCTTCCCTCTCACCCCCACCTCTCCCCTCTCAAATCCCCCTTCGTAACACCCGTTTCTCCCCTCCCTATTCCCAACGGAGCAGCCCCAGGGCGGGACATCATATACGGCGAGGAGGGCGACGACACAGTGCTGGGCGACCCGTGTGGCATAGGGAACATCTGTGAGGGGCCGCAGGTGGTCTACAACGACTGGATCCACGTGAGTGCTGTGCTGTGCGCTGCGCCATGCTGTGTTCTGCTGTGCTGTTTTTGAGGCGCCTCGAAATTTGTGCCGTGCTGTGTTCTGCTGTGCTGTGCGCTGCTGTGCGCACCACTGCTGCTGGAGCCTGGACCGCATTGCATTGCATATGCCAGTCGGTCCCAACCCTCTGTAGTACTGTGGCCTCTGAAGGTGCGGAAGGAACATCGGCAACATCTGTGAGGGGCCGCAGGTGGTCCATAACGACTGCTGGTGAGTCTGGATCCACGTGAGTGCACCATTGCTGGTGTTGATGGTGACGGAGCTGCTGACGGCGCTGCTGACGGTACTGCTGCTTCCTCTCTCCAACCACATCCTGCGCGTCTTCCTCGTCCTCTTGCCTCAGAAGCACATATTTCGAAACCACCCCCGTCCCCTCCCCGCCCCGCCCACCCCTCTCCGTGGTGTGCCCCTTGCCTTGTGGTTCGTTTTGAGACGTCTCAAAACCAATCTTCATACACGTGGCTACCCCTTGCCTTGTGGTTCGTGGCACGGCGGGCCGGGCAGGGACGTGCTGAACGGGCAGAAGGGCGACGACGAGAGCTGGAGTGTACCACCCCCTTCCCCTCCCCGCCCCACCCCACCCCTCTCCGTGTGGCCCTTGCCTTGTTGTATACCTGGCAGGGCGGGCCGGGCAAGGACGTGCTGAACGGGCAAAAGGGCGACGACGAGATCTATGGTGGCACGGGCAATGACAGGTGGGCTGCTGGGCGCTAAGGGGGGCGGACGGGGAGAGGGGAGGGTAGATGGGGAGGGAGGGCAGGTGAGGAGGGGAGGGCAGATGGGGAGGGGAGGGCAGGTGGGGAGGGGAGGGCAGATGGGGAGGGGAGGGCAGATGGGGAGGGGAGGTCAGGGGGACGGGAGGGCAGGGGTGGGGGAAGGGCAGGTGGGGAGGGGAGGGCAGGTGAGACGGGAGGGCAGGTGAGACGGGAGGGCAGGTGAGACGGGAGGGCAGGTGAGACGGGAGGGCAGGTTGTTCGGTGGGGAAGATGACGACTATCTGAACGGCGAGGAGGGCAATGATGCTCTATTTGGGGAGGCTGGTGACGACTACCTGGTGGGGGGGCCAGGCCGGGCAATGACACTCCTCAACAACCTCACCACTCATTACCACTCACCACCATTCGCCACCACACTCCACCACTCCCCACCGCTCTCCACTGCTGCAGGTTGTTCGGCGGAGAAGACAATGACTATCTGAACGGCGAGGAGGGCAACGATGCGCTGTTTGGGGAGGCTGGTGACGACTACCTGGTGGGGGGTCCGGGCAATGACACGCTCTATGGCGCCGCTGGCACTGATACGCTTACGGCGGCCCTGGATATGGTAATAACGAGTACGATGTGATGTGGTAGGATAAGATGGGATGGAATGGGATGGGATAGGATGGGATGGGATGGGATGTGATGTAATGTGATATGTATGTGATATATGACGTGTGTATATATGCTCACGCCCAAGGGTCCCTCTTCCTTTCCTTTCCTCCCAGGCACCTCTTTTCTCAACCCAATGCTCCTCTTTCTTGAATGGTCCTTCTTATTAGTTTCAATGGTGTGCAGCAAGGTATAGGCAGACACAGTCTCCTTCCGCACTGGCGGGCCTCCTCCTTTCTTCTCTCAAATCTCATTCTTCCAAGCACCTCCTCCTTCCTTGTCCCCCTTCTTGCTGGTGCTGGTTTCTGCAGACATCTTGAGGGGTGGCGGCGGCACCAACATATTCGTTGTGGACGCCCAGCCATGTGGTTCCTTCGACCAGATCCGATACTTTGAGTCAGTGCACCGCACCTACTTCCTCTCCTCCCAACCACTCCCCATTCTTTCAACCATTACCCTCCTCCTCCTAACCAGCCCTCCTTACACTCCCCTTCCCTCGCTCCCACCTCCTTTGACACAGTTTCATCTTTCTTTCTCGACTGGTATTCACTGCTCCTTCCTACTTATACCACGTGATCCCCCCACTCACTCTCCTCCTCGCAGGCCCAAGAATGGCGATCAGGTTATTGTGGTGGCAGGAGGAGGAGCAGCAGGCAGGGAGCTGCTCAAGAAAGGCAGAGCGGTGAGGCTGGGTGCTGTGGTGTGTGCTGTGGTGGGTGCTGTGGTGTGTGCTGTGGTGTGTGCTGTGGTGTGTGCTGTGGTGGGTGCTGTGGTGTGTGCTGTGGTGTGTGCTGTGGTGTGTGCTGTGGTGTGTGCTGTGCTTGTAGTGCGTGCTTTTTACTGTGCTCTAAACATTCAATAAATTCCCACCCAAGAAGAGAGTGTGAGGGCATAGATGCATGTGCGAGTGTGAGGGGCATCTACATGGTCGGAGCCTGGAACTGCATGCTTTCATGCATGCATGCAGCGAGCCCGCTGGTGGTCACCTTTTGAGAAATCTCAAAAGCGACGCCCGCTGGTGGTCATCCCACCTTCTCCGCCCTCCTTCTCACCCTTGTGCTTCCCCTCCCGCCCCCTCGCCCTCCTCCCTCCCTGCTGCAGGCAGTGACAGTGCAGACAGTGAAGCACGTGACAGGCATCTACGTGCAGGGGTGTGCAAAGCCCATAGCGGTGTTCACAGGGGTGGACAGTCCGCCTGCGCCCATCGCCAAGGCGCTCAAGCTACAGGCCAACCCCCCGCCGCCGCCCTCCTGGGTTGTGGTGAGTTGAGTTGACTCAAAGACGGGCATGTACGTGCAGGGGTGTGCGAAACCTATAGCGGTGTTCACAGGGGTCGACATTCCGCCTGCGCCCATCGCCAAGGCGCTCAAGCTACAGGCCAACCCCCCGCCGCCGCCCTCCTGGGTTGTGGTGAGTTGAGTTGACTCAAAGACGGGCATGTACGTGCAGGGGTGTGCGAAACCTATAGCAGTGTTCACAGGGGTCGACATTCCCCTGCTCCCATCGCCAATGCGCTCAAGCTGCAAGCTGACCCCCCTCCGCCGCCCTCCTGGGTTGTGGTAAGTGTTGAGAGTCGATTCAAGACAGGCATCTACGTGCAGGGGTGTGCCAAGCCAGGCCCATAGCGGTGCTGCGGTGTTCACAGGGGTGGACATTCCCCCCGCACCCATCGCCAAGGCGACCTGTAGCTCTCAAGCTCCAGGCCGACCCCCCTCCGCCCCCCTCCCGGGTCGTGGTGAGCTGCTGTTTCCTCTTCCCATCCTTCATCCCCTTCCTCCCCTTTCCTCTCCTTCCTCTGTTTCCTATGCGTCATCTCCCTCATCGTCTACTTCACCATGCCCCCATATCGTTTTACTTTCTCACTCTTTACTCGTCCGTATCCTACTCTCCCCACTCTACCTCAGACCACCATCTCACTCTCACGCTCCACCCTCCCACTCTCGCACTCCTCCTTTACCCCACCCCACCAATTCCTGCTCCCCCACCCCTCCGCGCACTCCCCCCACCTTCTCCGCCCCGCTCATTTCTCCATCCCCCACCCCTCCCCATCCCCCACTCCGCCCATCCCCCACCCCTCCCCATCCCCCACTCCGCCCATCCCCCACCCCTCCGCTTCCCCCGATCCGCCCGTCCATCCCCCAGGGCTACATCCCGCCGCCCATCCCGGGCAAGAACGGAGTGCCGCCCATCCCCCCGGACAACGTGCTGCAGGGCAGTCCGTTTGGGGACAACCTGTACGGGCTCAACCACTCCAAGGAGGTCCGTCGTGCAACCAGTCAGTCGTGCAGCCAGTCAGTCGTGCAGCCAGTCAGTCGTGCAGCCAGTCAGTCGTGCAGCCAGTCAGTCGTGCAGCCAGTCAGTCGTGCAACCAGGCACGCAGCGAGGCACATGTGCATTAGCGTTCATACAGGCCTCTCTAACCATGTCTTATTGCGCGTGGTCGTTCGAAGACAACCTGTACGGGCTCAACCACTCCAAGGAGGTCTGTCTTGCGGGCAGGCACGCAGTTAGGTGCATAGTCAGGCACATGTGCATGGCTATATGTTGTGAGACTTGTCTAACCGTATCTTCTTTCACGATTTTTGAGGCGCCTCAAAAAATTTTAGACGATTTTTTTGGCGATTTTTTAGGTGCCTAAAAAAATCTTTCTCTTGGTCCTTTCTATGACAACCTGTACGGCTTGAACCACTCCAGGAGGTCAGCTGCGCGAGCGCAAAGTCTGGCGCGCAGGCAGGCATGCACACTGTCCGGGGCGCAGGCAGGCACCAATCCGCCCTCCCCCCTTCCCCCTCTCCCCTCCCCCTCCCGGTTCAGATTGGCAACTTCATGTTTGGGCTGTCCCTGAATGACAAGCTGGTGGGGGGCCCAGGGCCGGATGTGATACTGGGGGGCAACCACAACGACACCATCATTGGGGGCGCGGGGGACGACCGACTGGTGAGGACAACCGGCTGGTGAGAGAAGAGGGGAGTAAAGGGGGGGAAGAGGGGATGGGGCTTTTGAGGATTGTCAAAAGTGAGAGCGAGAGAAGCTGGTGGGGGGCCCGGGGCCGGATGTGATACTGGGCGGCAACCACAACGACACCATCATTGGGGGCGCGGGGGACGACCGACTGGTGCGTGCAGAGAGGAGGGGAGTAGGGGGGGGAGGAGAGGGGATGGGGCTTTTGAGAATCCTCATAAGTGAGAGCGATACAAGCTGGTGGGGGAAGACACATCGGCACCATCATTGGGGGCGTGGGGGACGACCGCGTGGAGGGACAAGGAAGGGGGGATTGGGTTGGGGAGGGGGAGATGAGTTTTGAGACGTCCCAATGCCTCTCCTTCCCATCCTCTCACCCTCTCATTCCCCCATCTTCCCATCTTCCCGCCCCACCATCCCCCCCCCGTCTCTGCACCTGCTGCAGTCGGGCGGGTCAGGATACGATTTGATTCTGGGCGGCGCGGGCCGGGACGCTCTGTTTGGCGGGCACAACGTGGACATTCTTTACGGAGGAGGATGGGGCAATTGGATCACTGGAGGGGACTCCTCAGGTGAGTTGCAAGATTGCGAGGTGCCCTGTAACCTGCTGTTGCAGTCCATGGCCTCGCATCTGCTCTTCACCTGCTGCACAAAAACCATGCCCTCTCCCCCTGCGCCCTCTCCCCCTGCGCCCTCTCCCCCTGCGCCCTCTCCCCCTGCTCCCTCTCTCTCTCTGCCTGAATCCTGTTGTCTTCCTGCGACCTCTGTCACCGTGCACGGCAGATAAGATCTACGTGGATGCGCCCAGCAGCTGCCAGGCCACGGAGCCCGCCCCTGATGTCATCAACGACTATGACACGGACAAGGTGGGTAGATGCATGGATGGATGGACGCATGTATGCACTCACGACTTTTGAGGCGCCTCGAAAGTGAGACAATCTTTCTAACAAGTGAATGCATACACGCACGGGACACATGTGTGCTGTCCGTGGCCGATGGCTGTCGTGACATGCCGTGGTGATGTGACCTGATGTGCGTTGCAATGTCCCCATGCATGGTGATGTGACCTGATGTGCGTTGCAATGTCCCCATGCATGGTGATGTGACCTGATGTGCGTTGCAATGTCCCCATGCATGGTGATGTGACCTGATGTGCGTTGCAATGTCCCCATGCATGGTGATGTGACCTGATGTGCGTTGCAATGTCCCCATGCATGGTGATGTGACCTGATGTGCGTTGCAATGTCCCCATGCATGGTGATGTGACCTGATGTGCGTTGCAATGTCCCCATGCATGGTGATGTGACCTGATGTGCGTTGCAATGTCCCCATGCATGGTGATGTGACCTGATGTGCGTTGCAATGTCCCCATGCATGGTGATGTGACCTGATGTGCGTTGCAATGTCCCCATGCATGGTGATGTGACCTGATGTGCGTTGCAATGTCCCCATGCATGGTGATGTGACCTGATGTGCGTTGCAATGTCCCCATGCATGGTGATGTGACCTGATGTGCGTTGCAATGTCCCCATGCATGGTGATGTGACCTGATGTGCGTTGCAATGTCCCCATGCATGGTGATGTGACATCTCGAAATCGTGCACCCACGTCTTCGCTCCCCCTTGCCCCCTCCCTTTTCCCCTTCCCACCCCCCCCCCCCCTTGCAACCGCCACAGATATTCATCGTGGGCACACTCACATCCCTCTCGCAACTCGCCATCGCCACCATTGCCTCTGGCACCACCGTCGCTCTCAAGGTACCTCCCCTCCCCACGTGATAAAAGTAGTGATTTGAGACGTCTCAAAACACATCCCTCTCGCAACTCGCCATCGCCACCATTGCCTCTGGCACCACCGTCGCTCTCACGGTACCATCCCAACCTACCCAATCACATGTTTTTTTTAATTTCTGCGGGGAAGGGCACACTCTATTCTGTTTCTGGTGTCTCTATTTCTTGAATGGTTTTTTTTTTATGAATGTGCATCATGGGCATGGCATGGCATGGCATGGGCGTGGGCATGCTCATGACCCCACCTGCCTTCCTGGGTTCTTTTTCTGGTAAAACAATCAGCCCATCTTGAGGGTCTTCTTCCCTGCTCTCCTTCTCTCCATCCATGCCTCCCTCCCTCCCTCCCCACGTGCAGGGGTGTGGTACGCCATTTATCTTTGTGAGAGGGGTCTCCAACCTACCCACTGCCAACATCTTCTTCACTACCCCGGTACCGTTACCTCCCTCACCTACCCTCGGTACAGTTGCACATAGTTGCTGCGGTGTTGTTTTAGTGTTGAGAGTTTGTTGCATATCATACATCATACACATCATGCATTGTGGCACGTGTCGTTGAGGCGCGGAACAGAACAAGTGTGTGCACCAGATGTCGCTATATCGCATCGTTTCACGTCGTATCATGTCACATTGCATCACATTCCCTCGTCAAACCATTCCATACCTTTCAGCCGTACAAGCCATGAGCCATATGGCATATGGGTACCGTAGTTGCTGATACACCCACACACATCCGATTTGAGCAGATTATGCCGCTAAGGGTGCGTCAGATCTGTTGTCGGGAAAATCCGGCCGGCCGGAATCAGCGAAAGTAACAAGTTTGCGACATTCGCGCAAATTGTCGTCGAGTTCGCCAAATCCGGCCATTTGTAAAAAAATTGATGGCCGGTTCAGCATTCGACAAAGTTCCGACGTGCAGTCGACTCGAAAGTCGACCAATTTGTTGACCTGAGATCGCTACAGTCACTAAGCGACGTCGCCAGCTCGTGCGACGCAACGTGTTACACAAGTACTGCATCTGCGACTCCGTCGCACAATCCGGCCACCCTGGCGAACTGAAAATCTGACACATTTGCAAAGCGGCCTGCAAATCGGCCACCAAATGTGTCAGATTTTTCGGCCCTGTAAATGTGGCTGGATATTGGTCGCTTTTGAAGTCGACCATGTTGTCGACTTTGGCGAAAGATAAAGGTCGACCAAATTGTCGATCAAATTCCAGCCCTAAGTTACACACACGGAGTCTATTTCTCTCCTTTCTTTCTAAAATCGTCTTCAACATACAGAGCTTTGTGTGCCCCAACAAATCCATGTCTTACTGCAGGATGGCATACCTAAAAAACCCTAAAGGGCATGTGCCAGCCAGGTGCCCAGTCTGCATGAAGACAGGATCTCCATTTTGGCCACTTGAATTTTCCAAGGTGCCACTGCTGTGGATTAATGTCTGGCTGACAGAAATGTTATATGTGCATGTAATTATCAAATGTTGTATATTATTGATTAAGAATTGCATGTTTCGTATCATAATGAAGAATAGCAACAATCCCTTGTTTGATATTTGTGGATTCAATAGGCACCTACCATGCCCTTTAACAAGGGTATGATTTCTGTTACTGTGCAGAAGTATTGCTTCAAATTCTGATACATTTCCAGTATAGTATTGCTTCAAAGTCTGATACATTTAATGTTATCAACCTAGAAAAGAATGTGAATCCACAACTACTGCTATGATCATAGACAGCTAGCTACAAACGAATCAGGAATCTCTTCATTGAGCGAATCTTTTGAGCATTCTCTGTTCAATCCATGCTCTCTCGCAATCCTGTTCCTATCCCATCGTGCACCGCACCGAGATCCACCCATAAAACCCTCCTTTTGCACACCAGCCGCCTGCTTTTCCCTCCAGTTTTCCAGCAGGCGCGCTTTTGCCGGCGAGCAGTTCCTGATCCCACCGCCTGTCGCGGTGCGGTGCAGTTGCCCGCCTTTCGCTGTGCGGTTGCCCGTCTGTCGCGCCGTTTTTCTTCGTCGCGCGCAGCACTTCGTTCCCATTGGCAGTCGATAAGGTTCTCTGTCTCCCCCTCTCCCCCCTCTCCCCCTCGCTGCCTTCCCCCCTCTCCCTCTCTCCCCTACTCCCGCTCTCCCCCTCTCTCCTGCTCTATCTCCCCCTCTCCCGCCTCTCGTGAACCTGAATCGGCGCTCGTGCATGCACCTGTTTCCCGTTGCTCTCATCGCTTTCGCTGCCCAGATCATTCGCTACGCTGCCTCTCGCGCCCCTCGCGCCCCTCGCGCCCCTCGCGCCCCTCGCGCCCCAGGCGCACTATATTCCACTTCAACCGCTGCTGCTTCCGCTGCGCCTTCTAAATCGTCTGCCTCTGCCCTCACCGTCCGCTGCTTCTTCTGCTGTCCTCCTCTTCTCTCTGTACGAACCCGTTCCGTCCCTCCCTTTCCGTCCCTCCCTTTCCGTCCCTCCCTTTCCGCCCCTCCCTTTCCGTCCCTCCCTTTCCGCCCCCCTCTTTCCGCTCCTCCCATTCCGCCCCTCCCTTTCCGCTCTTCGACCGCGTCGTCTCTCCCGCACAATCCGATCTTCACTTCCAGATCAGATCGCCGTTTCTGCGCGCATCTTCGCGCGATCCACGTGTCAACGCCGCAATGGCCAGCAAATCTGCGGCGCCGCCGCCCGCCAGCACAAGCGGGAGCGCCAGCGCCGGTTCCGGCGGGAGCGGGAGCGGCGGCAGCGAGATGGCGACGATCGATGCGGTGGCGGCGGGAGCGGGCAGCTGCATCGGCCTGGCCGTCGGCTCCGCGATTAGCGGCGGCGCCATCGGCGGACTGTTCGGGCTGGGTGAGTGCAGGACGCTGGACTCGCGATGCCCCACGCAACGCGCGCAAGGAGCGGGAAGGGAAAAGGGGAGTAGTTGTTGGGCGCGTGGGGGAAGAAGCGGGAGGGTGTTGGGAGGGGGAAGGGCGTTCAGGGATAGGCCGGGTGGGGGAAGGGCGAGGCCGGAGGGGAGCGGAGGGGGGGATCGGAGGGGGGAAGCGGAGGGGGGGATCGGAGGGGGGGAGCGGAGGAAGGGAGCGGAAGGGGGGATCGGAAGGGGGGATCGGAGGGGGGGAGCGGAGGGGGGGATCGGAGGGGGGGAGCGGAGGGGGGGATCGGAGGGGGGGAGTGGGTCAGCAAGGTTGGGCTCTCGAAGGGCTGGGGTTGGAATCAATATTGTAAGAGAGCATGCTGAAATCACTAAATTGTTGGGCATTGGAAGAGAGCACTGGAATGATGTTTGCGCACTCTCCATCCCCCCTTTATCCCGCCTTCCCCCCGCCCTCCCCCGCCCTCTCCTCCCCTGCTCTTCTCACCTCGACTACCCCCACGTTTCTGACGTGTCCTGACGTCCATTTTCGCTCGCTCTCCTTGTCGCACCGCGCCCTCGTGATCATCGTTCTTGCGCGTACTTTGCTCCCACCCCCCTTCCTTTCCCTCGTCCCATCCCCCCTTTCCCCCACCCCATCCCCCCCGCCTCTTCTCCCGTCCCCTTTTGGCAAAAGCATTCGTGCTCTCACTGTCCGTTTCGAGGCGTCTCAAAGCTCGCACCACACGCATGCCCTAAGCTATGTACACACACTCACATGCTCACCCATTCATACCCCAACCCGCACTCACACGCGCGTCTCTCTCTTCTGCCCCTCCCTTCTCTTCCGTCCCCTCTCTCTTTCCTTCTTCCCTCTTCCCCCCCCACCCCCCCCCTCTCCTCCCCCTGCCTCCCCCCCCCCCCGCCCCCGCCTTTCCCCCGTCTCCTCCCAACCACCGCCAGTGTCGGGTCTCTTCCGCCGCGAGGGCTTTAAGAAGGCCATGTCCGAGGCTGGGGCTTCCGGCCGGGTAAGGCGCGGGGCTAGGCGGGGCAGGGCCGGGAGGGGTGCGATGGGCGGGTAGTTGGCATGGGAGGGATACGTTGGGGGTAGCGTGGATTGGTTTGGGTGGTGTGTGTGTGTGTGTGGGGTGGATTTGTTGTTTCTATGGAAGATCTGGTGATGGGATGGCCTGGGAACAAATTTCGAGAGAGAAAGTGCCCCTCGTGATGGGGTGCTTGCTGCTCTGGTCATTTCCCCTTCCCTTTCCCTTCCCTTCCCCTTCCCCTTTGCCTTCCCCTTTCCCTTCCCATCCCCCGTCCCCTTCCCCTGGTCCGCCCGCCCTCGTCCGTCCGTTTGTCCGTTGCCAACCGTTGCTTTTCCTGCGTCTTTTCAGCTCTTCTGGTTCACTCTTTTGTTCCAGCATGCTCGTTTGCCCGCTCTGTCAACCACCCCCTCCCCCCCCCTCCCCCTTCTCCCCCCTCCCTTCCTTTTTTACATGCAATGCAACAACGCATGTATCCATCCATCCATCACCAGACCTTTGCCATCATGTCCGGCGTGCACTCGCTCGTGAGCGCGTCACTCAAGAAGATCCGCGACAAGGACGACGGTGCGTGCATGGAATGGAATGGAACTCGTGCACGGAACTGCCCGCCTGCACTCCTACATGCATGCATGCATGCCTACATGGCCTTCCCGGATGCCGGCCTGCATGGCCCTGTTGATGGCCGCGTGCATGGCGGCCGGCCTGCATGCCGCCTTCTTCTCTCTTGGCACCGTGCACTCTGTCATCCCCACCTGCTTTTTGCTCCCTCCCTCGCTCCCTCCCTCCCTCCCTCCCTCCCTCCCTCCCTCCCTCCCTCCCTCCCTCCCTCCCTCCCTCCCTCCCTCCCTCCCCTCCCTCCCTCCTTCCCTCCCATAACTACTTCTGGCCACACCATTACCTTCAACGCTCCAGTATACACACACGCACACACGCTATGCCCCACACACATTGTTCCTTCCCTCTCATGGCCTTCCCGCGCACACTAGACCCACCGTCTCCCCTCTCTCTCACTCTCTCGTCCCCTCTACCCCCACTCCCTCACGCCCCCGCCCCCCCACACCCCCTCCCCTCCCCCCCAATCGTGTCTCCCCACAGTGATCAACCATGCAGTGGCGGGTTGCGCCACCGGAATCGCCCTCGGCTGGGGAGGTGAGCGATTTTTCAGACGTGCTAATGGGGTTAGGGTGGTGGGTTGATGGGATGGGAGAGTGCGCCCACAGTGATCAACCATGCAGTAGCGGGTTGTGCCACTGGATTCGCCCTCGGTTGGGGAGGCAAGACATTTTCCTTTCCAGACGTGCTAATGGGGTTGTTGGGGCGGTGGGCTGATGGGAGACTGGCGGATGGGGATTGAGAGGGCCGTGGAGTGGGTGCTTGCGGGGGGGTGGTGTATGAGAGGTGAGCCACCATTACGATGGGAATCCATGGTCATGCCTCATGCCTCATGCCTCATGAGTTGAGACGGGGTACTGTTTTTTGAAGTTAGGCTGATGTGCACAGTGCACAATGCACATTCTCTGCTGAACCCCATCTCATCCCATCCCATCCCATCCCATCCCATCCCATCCCATCCCATCCCATCCCATCCCATCCCATCCCATCCCATCCCATCCCATAACACCACGCCAGTGAGCATGCTGCAGAACTATGCGGGCTTTGCCATGCTCACCTTCAGATCGCCCCCCCCCCCCCCCACTTCCGTCCCCCTCTCCCCCCCTTCCCTCCCGTCCACCCCGTGCATGTCGTCCCGTCCCCACCAGGCACGCCAGTGAGCATGCTGCAGAACTGTGCGGGCTTTGCCGTGTTCGCTTTCATCTTTGAGGGCATGAACCCGCCACCCCCACTTCTCCCGTTTCCCCCCATCCCCTCCTCCCTCCACCCCCCCTCCGGTTCCCGCCTTCCCTGTGCGTCCCCACCAGGCACGCCAGTGAGCATGCTGCAGAACTGTGCGGGCTTTGCCGTGTTTGCATTCATCTTTGAGGGCATGAACCCACCGCCACAGCCCGCTGTAGCAGCCGAGCTCAACCTCCTCGGCCTCTCCCCTCCACACGCCCACTGCAGCAGCAGCAGCAGCAGCAGCAGCAGCAGCGGCAGCGGCAGCGGCAGCGGCGAGAAGCAGTGTGAATATGATACCTGTGATTTCTGTAGCTTTTCCTCCTGCTCCTACCCCTCCTCCTCGTCCGTTTGCTCTGATTCATTGTCGATTTCTGCTGGCTCTGCTGCTGCTGATGCCTCCCTATGCAGCAGCGTAAGCAGTAGAGTTAGAAGACAGGTGGCAGGCAAGATTGGCCACGCCAACAGCAACAGCAACGGCAGTTGCCCAGTCGTCTACTCGCCGCAGTGCCACCAGCAACACTTACTGACAGTCCTGCCGCTTTCGCTCTCACTCCCACTCGCTGCTCAGATCGCCTCGTCCTCCGCATATCACTTTTGAAGGCTCGCCAAAAACCACCCCAACGCTCAATGGTGCTGTGCTGCGACTCCTGCTCTCCCCACGCTCTTTCTCTCGCTCTCACTTGCTTTCGCACCAATCCACTCTACACCTCACTCCTCCACACTGCTTTCATTGATCGACTCTCAAGGCCTGTCTTCAAGGCTTGGGGAGAAGGCACCAACTGGTGCTGGTAGCTCTGTTCCTAAGCTTCTTTGTGATTTGTTGAGGTCAGCAGCAGCTGGGGATTGAACTGGTAGTGGGTGTTGCCTTTTTGACACTGCTTAGCACAACCACATCCCTGGAGCCCAGGGATTGTCTGAACCTGAAGCAATGATTATCTCATGCTGATAGTGTTGTGTAGAGAAGTTAGGCTGCATTGCTTTATGCAGTAATTTCGCACCACATACAGATGAATTCCACTTACGGTATTGTGATTCCACCATGCCATGGTGTTGTGATTCGTGATTCGTTAACCATGGTGTCATGTCATCATGACTCATGAGGCAGAATACGGTAGAACTGCACTGCCCATGTGATACTGTAAATCTTCGAGGTTTACAGCAAAGCGCCCACGGCACCACCTCCATCACTCAGAAACATGCATTATGTGTACTCCATGCAATACAGAACCAGGTTTTGCCCAGAGAAATTCAGCCAGTCAATCTTCGGGCTGCCCCCAAAATACCGGCACAAGGCTGAAAGATACTCCACTAGATCCGCATGCGTCTCCACTTTCTTCATCTGCCCGCCCACAGCCACCCTCCGGGCAGAAAACCGGCCCGGAAAAACACAGCAGGGGACCACAGCAAACGGAACCTTAGCTCGGGCAGCGGCAAAAACTATATCCCCCGTGACTTCATCAGGATGGAGGCCCACAAAACAAGAAAACTTTGAAGCTGCCCAGGAAGGGTCGGCAGCGGAAAATTCCTTTTGAATGGAGTGGGGTTTCCAGAGGGCGCCCGAGAGGTAGGCTCTTCTGAGGGCCTTCTTGGACTGGTGGGAGGGGGAGGGGGTGATGGTGGGTGATGCTGCTGCTGCTGCTGCTGCTGCTGGTGTATTTGTTGCAGCTGATGCTGCTGGTGCTGGTGTCAGTGCTGGTGGTTCTTCCACCTCTTGTACCGGTGCTGCAAGCAACGTGAATTCTGTTGGTCTTGCTGCTTCCTCACTTGTTGCTGCCGCTTCTCCAGCTGCTGCCTTTTCTGCTGTTGCTTCTCCCGCTGCAACCGCATCAGGCACCCTACAACCTCCATGTCCCCCTCCTTCCTCCCCATCCTCCTCCCCTCCCTCCTCTCCCCTCCTCCCACCTTCTCCCATCAACCCTTCACCCCCGTTCCCCACTTTGCCACCTGACCCATGCCCCACCCTGCCAACGCCCATCAGCTCCCGTACCTGTTTCTTGTTCAGCCGCACTCCCCGCGGGTCAACCACAGTCGCCCGCACCCCATGCCTCTGCTCCAATGCAAACGCCAGCGCCCCTCTCCCCCCTGCCACGTCTAAAACCCCCTTCCCGCCGCCCCCTCCTTTCCCGCCTCCATCCCCCGTCTCCCCGATGCCCCCTCCCTCCCAGCCGCCCCCTTGCTCCCCACCGTCCTCCCCATCCCCGCTTCCCCCCGCCTCCCCGCCTTCCCCCATCAGTCTCCCCCGTCCGAACGTCCCCACGAGCCACGCAGCAAAGAGCTCCGCGCGCACCTGCTTCCCCCGCTTCCCCTCCGAGCTGTGCGGGTCCCGCTCCCCCTGGCTGCAGCAGTGGCGGCGCCGGTGCTGCCTGTGCGCGATCCAGTGCAGGCGCAGCAGGGGGAGCAGCGCGGGAGGTGGGTGCGCGCGCGCGCAGAAGGGGGCGGCGGAGCAGTGCCCCGAGTTCAGGTAGTGCTTGCAGAGAGAGGAGAGAGGCGGGGCGGAGGGGGGGAGTGGAGGGAGGGAGGAGAGTGGAGGAGTGGATGATGTGGAAAGCTGCGGGGAAGTTGGAGAGGAGGAGAGTGTGGGGGAGTCAGGAGGAAGCGGAGGGCTGCTTTGACTTAACAAGCTAACTCGGGTTGAGGGTTTCAGGGTTTGAGGTTTATGCTCTTCGTCTGACCTTTGCTTCTTGCTCCACTCCCCCTTCCCTCCCATGCCCCCAATCTCCGATCCTCCCTTGCCTCCCACTCCTCCTCCTTCCCCTTCCTTCCCTTCTTCCGCTCCCCCTTCTCCGCCCTCCGCTCCTCCCCCACCGTCGTGTACCTCACCCGCCCATTCCGCTTCCCCCTCCCCCTTCCGCGCGCCGTCGCTCCCCCCACCGCCGGGCAGGTTCTCCCAAACGCCCCACCCAGGCGCCACTATGCGCCAGCCCAATGCATCCGCGCCTGCGCACGCGCCTGCGCCAGCCCCAGCGCCTGCGCTTGCCCCTGCGCTAGCATTTCCGCTTCCCCGACCCTCCTCCCCGCTCTCCTCCGCACACTCCCCCTCCGCCCTTCCGCCAGTCGCGGCAACGCCGGCGGCGGCGGAGGTTAGCTTGTCGGAGCCGGCAGCTGGGAATGGGGTTAATGACGCTGCGAAGAAAAGGGGCAGGCGGAAAGTCGCGGGGACTTGCGCGTCCTCGTTATTAGCCGCATTGATAGGAGCCCTAGTGGGCTGCAAATCCACCAGGGGGCCGCGGAGCGACACGAGCCGGCCAACGTGCGCGTGGCGAGCATTTGCGCGCACGTCCTGGCATGTGGGATGCTTCAGCGCAACTTCTAGCGTGCCGCTGACGTCAACTACGGCGGAGCTGACGTCATTCACGCTAGCCTCCAATGAATCCGGCTCGTACCGCTGCTGCTCCTCTTGTTGCTGCTGCTGTTGCTGCTGGCATGATTGCTGCTCCATGTGCTTCATATCGCGTGTGTTCATATCGTGTGCGTTCATATCGCTTACGTTCATCAGATCCCCAACGCTCATGATCTCGACATCCAGGAACACCAATCGACGGCTCAAACGTCGCACTCGCACCACGCGCGCCATCTCCACGCTCCATTCCACCTCCACATAGTGACCCTCGTTACAATCACTCAAGGTGGATTCCCCATCGCAGGCCGCTACAGCCATCGCCTCCGCACCGGCTCCAACCGACTGACGCTCTCCACCGTCCGATCTTACTCGAGGCTCCTCGGACGCGTCAGATCCAACCGTTGCAGGTTGTTCGGTTTGAATTTTCTCGACCTTTTTATCACGAACGCCTCCGCCAGTGTTTGCGGGTTGACTGCTCCCTCCTGACGTAGCGCGTGTTTCTGCGCCAATTTCCGGGTTCAGGGTTCCGGGTTTAGGCGGAAGCAGCAGTCCGCGAGCAGCCAGTTCCGCCTGCGACCTCCGCGGGCACGCGGAAAGGTCCACGCGGGGAACGGAGTGGGAGAGAACGATCCGCGGTATGCCACTCATGGTGGTTATCAGTTGTACTCTTGCAAGACGTTCGGGAAGTTAGTACAGTCAGATGGCCTGCAACCTACGGCTTTCTGAAGCTGTACCACTGTCAAGTCTTGGCCTGGTGGCAGCAGATGGCCTGCAACCTTTTATGCGAGACGAGGATAGCCGTTGCCACATTCTGGATAACGTGAACACAGCAAATGCAGAATGTTATATGGGGTACATTTGAGCGAAACCCGTGCATACAGATTGAGCAGAACCGCGGCAGCACTCTTTTCCATCTCACCGTAACCAACCAAACCACGCTAAACACCATGAGTTCAACAGACCAGATCCCATGCGCGTATCATTCATGCCAAATCTGGGAGTTGCCTCTCTCATTCACAAATCTCCTCTATTCACGCTTCCACTGTTGTCGCCCACGCTTCCACTAGCATTGCGAGCGTGGAATAATCTCTCCGTACTGGCAGCACAGTCGGCGCTACGCATTCCACTACCGTTTCGCCTTCGGCTTTCGCAAAGGCGTACGGAGACCGTCCGTCGCAATGACGTCACTATTGGTCCACTCCAGAGCATTCTTGTTACAACAGCGTGAGTCTTAGTATACAGGCAGCGTCGATTTGAACGTTGACATTCACTCATTTCTTCCTTCATCCGTTCACTCATTCATTCATTCATTCATTCATTCATTCATTCATTCATTCATTTCTCCTTCGCCTTTTGAAGCGCCTCGACCTGTTCTCGCATTTCCCTAGGTTCGTTGTGCTCGCTTCGCCGTGCACGGTCATTGCCGCTGAGCCAATGTCGCTGAACCCGTGTCGTTCCACCAATCCTCTTGAAAGCAGTGTTTTACTCCCTCTCCTTTCCGTTTCTCTCGATGCTTCCCCTGCGCATACCAAGCCTGTCGACGCGCTTTTCAGTTGCGTTCAGTTCGCATTTCCCAGTACTATTACAGCAATGTAAGCTCAGAAACATCGACTTCAGAGCGACCTGACCGGCAGATCTTCTAACTAGCATGACTCGGCCTAGGGCGATCCTGTCTCCCACTCTTTCTCGCCGCACTGCATCAAATTCAACTCCATTCTCCAGCTCCCTTTCTCCTCCCCGGTTTCCCTCCCTTGCACATCCAGATTCGGTCCTTTCCCTTCGCAATCCCTCTCTTTCAAACAAGCATACACTTTCCACCTCCTCCTCCGTCCGCTTCGGTTCGTGTGCAAAGCGACACCACACTGTAACAACACGCTGCACCGCCAGCAGCAGCAGCAGCAGCAGCTCTCCTTCGGACGTGCGCACGTGCCGCAACTGCAAGCAGCCCTTCAGCCCTGCTGACAACCACCCCACGGCCTGCAGGCACCACACGGCACACTACGGGGGTGAGCGCACACGTTCCCTCCCCCCCCCTCCCCCCCTCTCTCTCTCTCTCTCTCTCTCTCTCTCTCTCTCTCTCTCTCTCTCTCTCTCTCTCTCTCTCTCTCGCTCGCTCGCACGCATGCACCCACCCATATTGTCCACTTTCCTCATCACCCACTTCCCTTGGTGGCCCTGCCACTCCGTCCCCCCTCGTCCCCCTCACAGGTGAAACCAAGCGCAAGTTTGAGAGTGTGTACACAGGCGGGACAATGAACACAGTGGGAGGAGGTGAGATCACGGCGTACTGGCACTGCTGTGGTGCCACCGACCCCTTTGATCCAGGCTGTGTGGCCGGGCCACATGAGACATACGATGACTGATGGATGGGCAGGAGGAATGTGCAAGAATGGAAGAAATTTAGAAATACGTTAGCTCAGCTTGTGCAACTATTGTAATTTCCCCGGGTGTAAGCGCTCATAGGAGATTGTTGTCAAGGCCACATCCTCCTTATTTTGAGTTCAAAACATGAGGCTCAAACGAATAGCATGCAATTATCTTCCAAAAACATGAGAAATTGAGAATGTTGGTTCCTGCAGCAGTGCATTTCCACAAGGGGTCAAATTGAACAGATTACGTAGAATGCCTGTAAAGAATTGGCCGGCTCAAACTCACAGAAATGATTCCTAATCCTGTGAGGAGATGCCAGTGCAATGTGAGCAGTCGTAGTGCCGTGCAATGTAGAAGCATGAGTAGGCAGGGATGTCAAAGTTATATTCACTGTAGTTATCTAGCCTATAGTGATTTGCATGTTAGGGGGTACATCAATTCCCTCGACACGCTCTTGTACCCCACCCTTAATTTTAAAGGGATTTTTAAAGGGCCCACCGTTAAAGCTGAAGTATACATTTGTCATCCAGGTTTCGGGTTTAGGGAGTCGCCTCACGGTCTCGCGGGCAAAGTTTCAAATCTCAAAAGTTTTTGAACCCCTTCTGTCAAATGTATACTAAAGCTTTAAGTCTTCGATCTCCTGCCCGAATCGCGCCCCTAGGTGCGTCCCGTTTTTTATCCTGCCCAAAACTCGACCTAGGCGCGTCGATTTTTCCTCCCTAGCCACGCGCGCCCCACTGCCCAGCCCGCGCACCCCGATGCCCAGCGCACGTGCCCCGCTGCCCAGCCCGCGTGATGCCCTGCCCTGCAGCCCGCGCGCTGCCGTGCCTGCACGCTGCGCCTGCTGCTCGTGCGCTGCCCCTGCTGCTCGCGCGCTGCATTTGCTGCCCGCGCGCTGCTCGCCCTGCCCGCGAACTGCTAGCGCGCTGCTGCACCTGAGCTGCTGCTGCCGCACGCGCTACTGCGCTGTGCCCTGCCAACCGCGCTGCCATGCGCTGCTGCTGCTGCTGCTGCTGCGTACGCTGCTGCTGCTCTTCTGCTGCCCTTAGGCCCGCACGCCGCCCTGCCCCTTAGAGCCGCGCTGCCCTGCCCTGCAGCCCGCGAGCCGCGCTGCCCTGCCCTTAGGCCCGTACGCCGCCCTGCCCTTAGGCTCCCACGCCGCCCAGCCCTGCCGAGCCGCGCCGTCCAACCCGAGCCACACCGCCCTGCAGCATTGCCCAGCCCCACCGAGCCACCCTGCTGCTGCTGCTGCTGCTAGACTGCTGCTGCCACCTGTGCTGCTTTTGCTGAGCTACTTCTGCTCCCTGCGCTACTACTGCCCTGCCGAACCGCCCTTGCTGCAGCTGCTGGCGCTTCTGCTGCTACTGCTGCCACTGCTGCTGTTACTGCGCTAGCCCGTGCCCTGCTGCCCACGCACCCTACTGGCCTCCACAGCCACTCCAACAGTTGCTAATGCTGTTACAGCCACAGCGACCACCGCTACTGCTACAGCTGGAGCTACAGCAGTCGCTACTACCGCCCTTGCGCCGCTACTAATGACTGCCACTGCTCGTCATGGCCACTATCACGGTCGTAGCAGCGTCTAGGTGTAGACAAAAGCAGCCACTGCCTCACCCGTACACTCTATCACCGCAGCATCGCGAGTGGGTTATTCAGCGAGGCCGTCCTGGTGGTGGAGGTTATCGTGCTGGAGGTGCTGGACAGCAGCGGCAGCCCGCGCACCCGAACACTCTCTCGCCACAGCAGATTCTTGAATGGGTCGTTCAGCGCGGCCGTCCAGGTGGTGGAGGTTATGGTTTTATGGGTACCAGACAGCGGCGTCAGCAGCATCAGCAGGAGACCTTCTCCCCGCAGCGGCTTCGCGACTGTGCTTCTCAGCGAGGCTGCTGTTGCTCTAGGTGCTAGTGAGTCTGCTGTTGCTCTAGGTGCTAGTGAGTCTGCTGCAGCTCTAGGTGCTAATGCGTCTACTGGGGAGCGTCTAGGTCCTGCCTCAGCTGAGGCCTTGCACACTTTCACATTTGACTGGGGAGCGTCACGTTGCTTCTTTCGTGATTGCACCACAGTTACACCGCTCGCAGCACCTGTCCCAGTCTCACTGGCTGACCCCACTGGGGGCCCAGTAGTAGCGCGAGCCTCCACTGTCCTCCAATGTCCGGAAGTCCCCTCCGCTCTCTTTCAGGCCTCCACCTCCCCTCGTTCTCGACGAACTTGGTGAGCAACGCAGTCCTTCAGGATGTTTGGATTAATACCTTTATCCCTGGAAGGCAGCGTGTGGTGATCTGTACGTGCTCCCGGACCGGACGTCATCTTGCTACGTTCACTCAGCAGCCTGGGCCCAGTCTGTACACCCTGACCACTACGTCTGCACAGGTGGCTGCGTCAGGTCAGGTGGCTGCGTCGAGTCAGGTGTCTGCGTCTGGTCAGTTCGCTGCGTAGTGCTCGTGTCGGGTACTCACCAGACTCTTCTCTGGCACCACCGACTCGATCACCCCTCTCTGCCGCGTCTCTGCAGCATGCACTCTCGTCTCCTTGTCTCTAGCCTTCTGAGGTCCCTGCCCCCCCTCCCGCGCTCGCCTGCCCTGCCGTGCCTTCCCTACGTTGAGGGGCGGCAGCGCGCCGCTCCTCACTCCTCCTCGTTTCCTCCAACCACTACTCTTCTGCAGACTCTCCACATGGACGTGTGGGGCCCGACCCTCGTCAGTGGGACAAACCAGGAGCACTACTTTCTGCTGGTCGGTGACGACTACACGCGCTACACCACAGTCTTCCCCCTTGCGCAGCAAGGCGGCCGTCAATGGTGTTTTGATCCCCTGGATCCGCGCTACTCGTCACTAGCTGCGCGAGCAGTTTCGGCGGGACCTTCCAGTCCTGCGTCTGCACTCTGACAGGGGCGGTGGGTTCTCTTTCGACCTCCTCGCGGAGTTCCGTCGAGACGAGGGCATCGCCCAGTCGTTCACGCTTCCGGCCTCTCCGCAACAAAATGGGATTGCTGAGCGTCGCATTGGCTTGATCATGGAGGTTGCTCGTACCTCCATGATCCATGCGGCTGCTCCTCATTTTTTGTGGCCGTTTGTGGTCAGATACGCCGCGCATCAGCTCAACCTCTGGCCCCGTGTTCCTTTGCCAGAGACCTCGCGCACACTCCATTGGACGGGAAAGGTTGGCGATGCGTCGGCGTTTCGGGTCTGGGGCGCGCTCTCCCTTGTTTGCGATACCACCGCGAGCACGCTCTCTCCTCGCACTCTCCGTTGCGCCTTCTTGGGCTTCCCCACCGACGCCCCGCCGTGGCAGTTTTACCATCCTCGCTCGCGTCGCGTCTTCTCCTCCCAGGACGTCACCTTTGACGAGTCGGTCTGTTTCTACAGGCTCCACCCGCACGCGTCCCACCCAATCCCCCATGGCGCCTCTCTTCCTGGTACCAGTTCCCCCCCCGGTAGACCCCCTCCCCCTACAGGTTCCTGCTCCCTCATGTGTCTCTCAGGTAGACCCACCCCCCTTGGTTGAGCCTTTGGTGATCTCCTCTGACGCCTCTGGCCCATCTGAGGGGGGTGACCCCGCTGCTGACGACACAGCGACCACTCGTCACTCTCCACGCTTGGAGACCCCTCCTGGTTTTCCGCCTCGACCGTCTTCACCGCCTCTGCAGCCTGTAGCTGTGGGCACTGATGCTACTGGGACTGGTGACACTGGAGGTGAGGACGCAGGAAGTGCTGGTCCTGGGGGTGCTGAGACTGGGGGTGCTGAGACTGGGGGTGAGGGTTCTGGCGGTGCTGACTCTGGGGGTGCTGCGGGTCCTAGTGATGTTGGGGCTGTGGGTGCTCCTACTGTAGGTCCTGGCGTTGGAGAGTAGCAGCCGCCTAGTCGACTCGAGACGCCCTCACTGCAGTAGCTTCGTGAGTGGGTCGTTCGGGGAGGCCGCTCTGGTGCTGGAGCTTGGAGTTTTACAGCTCCTCGAGATGCTGGTCCTGGAGGTGCTGGGGGTGCTGGAGCTGGCGGAGCTAGAGGTGCTGGTGCTGCTGGAGGTGGAGGTACTGGAGGTGCTAGAGGTGCTGGTACTGCTGGCACTGGAGTTGCTGGAGCTGGAGGTACCGGAGGTGTTGGTGCTGCTGGTACTGGTGGTGCAGAAGGTGCTACTGGTGCTGGAGATGCTGGAGCTGGAGGTACGGGAGGTGCTGGAGCTGCTGGTCCTGAAGGTGCTCGTACTAGAGGTGATGGAGCTGCCGGAGCTAGTGGTGCTGCTGGTACTGGAGGTGCTGGAGGTACTGGAGGTACTGCTGGTGCTGGAGGCACTAGAGCTGGAGGTGCTGGTGCTGCTGGTGCCGGAGGTGCTGGAGCTGCTGACGGTACGGGTACTGCCCCGCGCAGACCGTTTTTCTACCCGCACCCGCAGTCGTCCCTGCCGCGGTCGGACTCGGTCCTTCGCCAGGTTCTTAGTCTTCCGTCTTCCACTGGCCTCACTCTACCTCTCCTGTGTTCACCGACGGACCAGTCTCAGCCACAGCTACTGCCTGGCTCCCCACTGCCTGCTCCTGCTCCTCACACTGAGGTGACTGAGTCCCTGACTAAGCGTCGTGAGCCTGAGACTCGTGCTTCTTCACCTGTTCGTTCTCGTCGTATCGCTCGTCCTCGTCCTCCTGCTGTCCCAGGCACTCACGTGGCACTTCGTCCTTCCTCTGTTCCACAGCGTGTTGCCCTAGCGTCTCTTCCTGACGTTCCTGACCCAAAGTCCGACCTTACTCGTGCTGCCAATCCTACTGTTACTCGTCTCCTCGCTACTGTCGTCACTGACCCTGGCTTTGAGTCCAGTAGTCACTGCTGCGTTTCCCCTAGTCACTGAGCTCATTGACTTTGCTGCTAGGAGTCGTCTCAACTACGTCGTGAGTCTTGTTACTGAGTCTGAGTCTGTCTGTCCTCCGTCCGTCGGGGGTGAGCCTGCCCTTGGCAGAGACATCCTTGAGGACAGGCAGTTTGAGCTTGAGCTGGAAGTCCACAGGCACCTACGTCGACGAGGTTCCGCCTACCAGGGCGAACATATACGATGGCATGTGGATTTTCATAGTGAAGCGGTCGCCGGGTTCTCTGCTTGCCTTCAAGGCGTGTTACGTTGCTCGAGGCTTCAGTCCGCGACAGCGGGTCGACTACTTCCATACCTTCTCCCCCACCCCGAAGATAACTACTCTTCGGGTGTTGCTGCACGTTGCAGCACAGCGTGACTACGAGCTGCACTTCCTCGACTTCTCCACAGCTTTCTTGCAGGGCAGCCTTCACGAGGAGATCTGGATGCGCCGCCAACCTGGCTTTACTGGGTCGTTTCCTGCGGGTACACAGTGGAGTCTCCGGCGGCCAGTGTACGGCCTGCGTCAGGCGCCCCGCGAGTGGCACGACACACTGAGGACGACACTTGCGGCTCTTGGGTTCGCTCCTTCCTCTGCTGACTCGTTGATGTTTCTACGCACTGACACTACTCTGCAGCCGTTCTACGTTCTCGTGTACGTCGACGACTTGGTTTTTGCTACTGCTGACACTGAGGTGCCAGCCCTAGTGAAGGCGGAGCTGCAAGTAAGACACACCTGCACTGAGATAGGTGAGCTGCGGAGCTATCTTGGCTTGCAGACCACCCGAGACAGAGCACGGCGCAACATCACCCTGACTCAGTCACACATGGTGCACGAGGTCCTTCAGCGCTTCGGCTTCCAGTAATCCTCGCCACAGCCCACTCCTCTTCCTACTGGCCATTCGCTCTCAGCTCCACCTTCGAGGAGTCCGTAGAGCTGAGTGGTCCGTATCCAGAGCTTGTGGGTTGCCTCATGTACCTGATTACGTGCACACGACCTGACCTCGCGTACCCTCTCAGCCTCCTGGCTCGCTACGTGGCTCCCGGTAGACACCAAAATGTGCACCGGGATGCTGCGAAGAGGGTACTGCGTTACTTGTGCAGTATATCAGGCATGGGGCTCGTGCTTGGAGGACAGGGTTCAATGGTACTCACAGGACACTCTTCAATGGCACGAGCAGAGACTGGAGCACAAAACGAAGCACATTGCTCTTCGCTACTTTCTTGCTCGAGAGCTGCAGCAGCGTGGTCAGCTCCGCCTTTTCGGCCAACACTGCTGATGTCTTCACCAAGGCCCTTGGGTCTGGTGATCATTAGCGTTTCTGCACTGCACTTGGGTGCCTCACCTGCTGGTTGCTTGACTTTGCCTTGTACTGTGATCTCTATATATATACCTGCATGCTTGCTCTTGTTAGGTTGTGATAACTGTACTGTTCGTGCTTTTATAACTCTGCATGTGAACTGGCATAGTGGTCGCTTGCTCGTGCTCAGACTGCGTGGTGATTTTGAGATCCACCCTGGGCTTTGCTTTGTTTGCTTCTCTTGACTGGTCTTGTGACCATTTGCTTGCCTTGGTCGCTTTTCATGCACCTCGCTTAGGCTATGGGGGTGTGTCAAAGTTATATTCACTTTAGTTATCTAGCCTATAGCGATTTGCATGGTAGGAGGTACATCAATTTCCTCGACACTCTCTTGTACCCCACCCTTTGACTTAGTCGATCATTCCTTTTCTCTTAGTTCAACAAGGGAAGGGCACCAAGCTTCCTCTCTATAGACAAACACATTTTCCCGATTAAACTAGGGCGCCTCGTATAGGAATCTGAACAGCCTTCTCAAGGAAGGAACATCATGAGAAGAGAGGGCCAAATGCCCATGCTATACAAGAGGGCAAGAAGTGGTGCACCACAAACAAGATGAGGTGTCTACACTACACCTACAAACAATTATATAAATATGCATAACATATTTTAACAGCCCGTGCCCGCCATCACGCACCAGTTTCTCACCATTGGCACTCCTAGCAACGGTTGGCAGCCGCGGTCACTCTTGCTGGCGCAATTTAGGGTTTATGGTTTGTTCTTAGACCGCCGTTCGTAGCCTGTCGTGCGTAGCCATCGTTCCCAGTCCGCCATTCCTAGCCCGCCATTCATAGCAGCAGTTCCTAGTCCGCCAAGCGAGTCCCTGTGTTTAGGGATGACCCCTCCCGAGATTGTGTCCTGATTCCCTTAGGGGTTTTATGTTTTATGCCCCGAAAAAAAAAATCAGGTGCGAAATGGACACGTGTCGAGAATTTTGCCCCGCAGGACCAGTTTTGAACACAATGTGGGTGTCGCGTGAGCGAAATTCCATGAAGCCGCACTTTTTGAGTAAACTTGGGAATAAATCTAAGAGATTTTTGAAACTAAGGAGCTGTCATGTACTTTCCATAAAATGATTCATCCATTGAGTAAGGTCTCTTCGCTGATAAGTCGACGAAGAAAACGAATTAGGCTGTCGGCTCATTATGGAGTAGCACTTACCTAAGCGATATGTTCCCTTGGAGTTGTTACTCTTCACGTATGTCGCTAGGGTTGCAGATATCACCCAATAATTAGATCGCAACGATTGCGCCTGATCGAGTTAACCAATCGGGGGTCTCGGGGTCGTGATCGCAATCATGCGATTGCCATGATTGTCCCCCAAACCCTCCGTGGCTTCCTAGAAATCGTTGATCACCATTGATCGCGGCAATCATGTTCGATCTGAAGCGGATTGCACCACATCCCAAAAAAGTCTGAGACATTACACCCTATACAATTAAAACGTCATTTACTAGAGTTTTGGATCAGACGAGCAGGAGCATTTGCCGTGAATACACTTGGTAGCCCCTGATGAAGTGTTGAACTTCTCCAGGGGAAATTATACGGCCAGTCACAATTACGCACGTTTTATCACGGTTGGTCACAGGGATATCACAAATTGTCACAGTACAATTTGTATCTATCGCGCGTGATCACATCGCTATCACAGATAGTCACGCCGTGCCCTGTATTGCTATCACGTTTGGCCACTCAATGAAATGATCGCTAAAAAGTTGAAACTCCGATTTTTACTGTAAAGATCGCAGGAAGTTTGCCCGTGAGGCAGTGTTCAATGTTTGATTGTTGCATCATGTCCATAGACAAATCCCTTTTTACTGGTGAAACTCTAAGATTGTTATGTTGTCCCTAAAGCAAATACTAAAACCCATTCAGATTATATTTCTTTCAGGAGGCATCAACCCTAAATACCTTGTCGCATAGGGATTTGTTTTACAGGGTTGATGCCACCTGAAGGTCATTTCATCCTGTAGGGATAATCATGTGCGAAGTAACAAGCAATCAAATTATGGAGAAGCAAACAGTCAATCTGGGCAAGGTTGGCCGTGGATTTTATGAAAACGACAGCAACCACATCATGTCGTTCGTCGCGACTATATATCTATGGTAACCACGTATCTTCAATACGGACAAAACTGCGCTCGAAAAAACTCTCTCGTAATCTTTTACAATAACTTTTTGAGTTTCTACTTATTAGCGAACGTTCCATTGAGTGACCAAACGTGATAGCCATATGGGGTTAGGTGTGACTATCCGTGATAGCACTGTGATCATCCACGATAGATATGAACTGTACTGTGACTGTCCGTGATACCCCTGTGACCAAACGTGATAAAACAAGACTAATTGTGACTGCCCGTGATATCCCTGTGACGAAACGTGATATAACGGGCCTATTTTTGACTTTTTGTATAATTCCTCTTTGTCCCGAACCTAAACTGTGAAGTGCCAGGTTCGGCAAATTTCGGGACACTTCCGATATGAAGATTCCATAGGTTGGCAATGCTGCCAATTTGGCGTGAGGGGAATTGTGTCGCAGTGTAGTAGCGACAAGCATGTTATATGTTCGGTTGGCATTTCTGTAAGCCCATTGGCGGAGAGTCTGCCAGAGTCATCGAAGGCGCCGTTACTTCTCTGCAATTGGGTTTGTTTAGCACAAGCCAAGCTGGCAGGGTGGCACCACCTGCAGGATGACCGAAGTTATGGGCCCAGAACGTGAGCGGCTGAAGTGCCCCATAATTTGCCCTAAAAGTTTAGGATTGAGGAGGGGCCTTGCACTTCCAAGTGTTAGCCTAACCAAGTACTAAGGAAAGAAGCCCAACCTCCACTCTACAATTTTGTTCGCAAACCCTGGAGTTGTAAAACAAAGGTTGCAAAATAGAGACCATGCTACATCGTCGAAAATATGAGGGTTGAGGGTCCGTTTAGGACGATCCCACTTCCCGAGTGTCGACGCACTTGGCTCTGTTGTCTGCCACGAGTTGAAGGCTCACAGTGCCCATAGCGAAGTCGGCAGGAGGACATAATTTCCGTTTCTAGTTTTCCCGAAGGTCTGTCGACCAGGGCTTATGTTATCAGGGCAATAACCCTGCTTTGACTGAAATTAGGTGTTTTTAGATGAACCCTGATTTTCACAAGATGATTTTTGAGGCTGCTCGGATCGCTCCGGGAGGTTTTCTAGGGGACCCGGAGATTTTTAGCAACACTTGAACTCCGATCTGCTTCGCACACCCCCACTCTCAGCTCGTGAACTACGAATGGGCAACTTTTAGTGGACTTCCTTACCATTCGCTCTTCGTTTGGCCTCCAAGTGTTTGAATGCCCCGTTCTACGTCAGCTTGCGTTCTCCTTACACACAATTCTCCAAGTCCTACAAAAAGTCTCTCTCCCACACCTCTAGAGCCGCTCTTTCATCTCCAACCTCCCTTGCACTCATCCATAACCCACTGTGAGTTTCTCGATCATCCCCTATCCCGCCAGAGTCTGGTAATGCAGGTTTTCAGGCCTTTTATGGCTCGAACCCGGATTTGTCGATGTTTTTTTTCTCTGGCTCGGATTTTACAGGGTCTTTTTCACAGGGGCCCGGATCGTCCGAGCTAGCAAAAATCATAGCAATAGCCCTGCTGTCGACGGACGCGGTGCAAGGAAGCCTGGAATTGAGGAGCCGCAATTTGAAACTGGAAGACGGATTCTACTGCAAGGGTGTGAGCTCAGAAGTAACTCTCGCAATTTCAGGTGTGATTCTTTGATGTTGGCGTGCCTAGATTTGAGATCGCATGATCACACACGATTTCGCCATTGTTCGTAGGGTGTGGGCCCACTCGAGTTTGATCGCGATTGATCTGATCGGGTCGGATCTGATCGGGTTGCTTGTGATCGCAGTGCCCGAGCCGCCCGATCAGAGATGTTTTCGAAGAAGATTTCCAGCGCCTGCGGAGCAAGCGGATACATTTATGTCGCATTTTCGTCCCCATTCTAGCGAGATTGACGACCATACGTCACCTGGCGAAAGTTCTCGTTTCCCTGGAAATTTAACAGTGTAACTACTCGCAAGCGTCGCTGTAGGCCCCGATCACATGCAATCAGGTGATCGCCTGTGATCGAGGAAAATCGACTTTGATCGGGGGGAAAATCGGGTCTGATTGATTTGGGGCGATCAGTTGATCGCGATCAGCTGATTGCCCCTGATTGCATAAAATTGGCTTCCAGGCTTCCTAGAAATTGTTGATCGCATGTGATCGAGGCGATCAAACTTGTTAGGATTTGGTTGCAGCCCAGCCTTTTCGAGGCGTACTGGCCAGGTGTGTATGAAGACATCCACAATCCTAAGGCAATGACGAACCCAAAATATATAACTTTTCTGTCTTCAGGAGGACCCTCGACTCGAAAAGTATTCAGGATGAGAGGATTGTGAGTTTCTGGCTTGCTCGACAAACGCAGACACATATTGCCCCCTCTTGTGCGATACACTACCCTAAATGGTCGGAAGGGCGAGAAGGTGGATGACCAACGAACCTTGACAGCCTGGACAGCTGGGTTGAACGCACTGTACAATGTACATCCGTTTGTCTTTCTTGGTTTTCGAACCTTGACAGCCTGGACTAGTTAGCATGTGCTGGTCAGTTTACAACGCCGTCTGCGGCGGATAGCATTACAGGTTCGGATTTTTTGCGAATCTGGCATACGCATCCCACGTGTGGTGTCGAACTCCCCTTGCTTTGCTTGGTTCACCTCACTCCACCTTACCACCGCCCCAACTAACAGAGGCATCACTCCATCAGTTCCCCGTGTTTGACGGTGCCGGATTCCCATTTCGCCCACGTGGGAGACAGTCCGCATGAAGCGCTCAAGGATCTGCAGACCAAGCCCCCCCAATGCTTGCGCGCATGGTGGGCCGCATCAGCAGGTCAGAGAACAAGTGCTATGGGTCTGATGGTCAAACTCAACCGCTGCAAAGCCTTCAAACCGTAGCTCGTGGATGCCCTACCCAAGCCTAAAATTGTCTGCAGCTCTAGTGGGAAATCTGTGCCGGGTGACGCTAATTCCGTGGCGCCGTTCCCGAGAGTTTACCCCCACCGTACACAGCCCGCTCAAGCGCAAAGGTCCGACCTAGTATACGATATTGTTCGAAAGCCCTGATTACCATGCAAGTAGTAGGCGTGTTCGTTATTGCGCTGGCGCAGACTCTAATACAAGGAAATACTCACCATTCTGATAGTTGTGCTCGTTATTGTACTATCGGCGCTGCTCGTCGGCTCTGGGGGCGCCGCGCCGCGCTGCGAACTCTGGAAAATACGATGCAAGCACTTTCAACCCGGCGCTCCCGCGCTTGCAACTAAAAGAGGAGTTAATGCTTCTACTAGTACGCCGCCGCTGTGATGGATGATCACCCTGTGATGAGCCGGCATCATGATGATCATGGTGTAGTAGTAGTACCGGCAGCCGTCACCGCCACGACGATGATAGTACGTCGTGACCTTCATGATCTTCATAATGAAGAGCATGTGGATGGGCCAGTGCGGCACGGATCTGCGGCGGCTGCGGCTCCCGTTGCTGGTGTTGTGTCTGGCAGTAGGCTTGAGGGCCAATTCTCACTGCAAAATAACGGGCACAGCCATCATCCTTCTACGAGTACATGTATTGCGCCGGCGTGTCACCTTCCATTGCCTGAATCTCCCAGTGACGTCACTCCTACTGGCACAGTCACCACCACCACCACTCCTATTCCCACACCTCGGACCACAACTCCCACTACTACCACTATCAGCTCTCCTACACCAGTTTCGTCAGAACATGCTGCGGCTGATGATGTTGATGATGGCGATGGTGATGGTGATGGTGATGGTGATGGTGGTGGTTTTGATGGTGGTGCTGGCGATGGTGAGTTGGAGGAGGCCGTCAGTCGCGCTGCGCGGATTCAGCAGATCGTTAACTCGGACGGCTTCAATTGGCTCAAATACGGCGAAAAGCGCACCACGGCATCTCGGTCAACCATAAGGTACGGAGCGGCGCTGGTCGTTGGCCGTGGCAGTAGCATCACCAGCATCGGCAGCACCAGCAACACACAAGCGCCAAAGCAGCATGCAGCAGGCTAGGGGAACCGACAAAACAACTTTGGCCAATTTCTCTTTCGATGTGATCGCACTTTTTGCCACCCTCTCACCCACCCTCACCTTCTCACCCTCTCAAACCTCAATCTGTCCCCCTTATTCCCCTCTGTATCCCGGTCTCCCCTCATCACCCCTGTCATCCCGACGTCCACGTGGCAGGGCGTACTACAAGTGCGTGTGGTCGCGAGCCGAATCCTCCCCATGCCGGGCGTGCAAAGTAGTGGAGATTGACCCGTCCAGCAAGGTCACGTCCAGTACACTGCATACTCGTTACATGTACACTCACAACCACGAAACCCCGGGCCAGTGTCCCCGCAAGTTGAGAAGAAAACCGAAAAAAAGCCTGGCCTCTAAGAACCATCATCTTACTCATCCGGGTAGCTGCGCAGCTGCCGGCAAACGTGGCAGTAGGAGCAACTGGTGCACCGGCTCTCAGGGTAGTGCACACACCACCACGACAACCACCACAACCACCACTACCAGTCACAATATTGCTGTCTGGAGCAGCGCCGTGGCAGTTGGAGCAGCGAAAGAGGAGAAGCTCGAAGTGGGGCCGCCACCTTATAGTGAGGCCTCCCCGATGGCGCTCGTTCCTCGAAGGATTCTGCCTGCGCCTGCTGCTATGACTGGAACTGGTACCACCTGTGGTTTCCTCCAATCGGGAGGTCATGCTCCGAGTGCCAGTGCCTCTCCGAATGGCTGTGGCGGCATAATGGTTGGCAACCGGATGTTGCTGGGAAGAACAACTGCTTCTGCGTCTGCTGCGTCAGCTGCTGCTGCTGCTACTGCTGCTGCTGCTCCTGCTTCTTCTGCTTCTGTTGCTGCTACTGTTGCTACGGCTGCTGCTACTTCTGATGCTCTGGCTACTGCTGCTGCTTCAGCAGCCAGCGCTGGACTCTGCAGTCTTCAAGGTGCCGCGGCAGCACCACTTTCCAGCGATAACAGTGGCAGAGGTGGTGGGAAGAGTGGGAGAGGCGGCGGCAAGATTGGCAGAGGCGGCAACAAGATTGGCAGAGGCAGCAACAAGATTGGCAGAGGTAGCAACAAGGGTAGCCGAGGTGGTGACAAACCTTGTGGTCTCCAAAACCCCACAGCATTGCAGCCTTCAGGGATGCAGCTTGTGCCCATGCAGCATCATCCAATAAACACTGCTCTTGCCGCTCCAGCTGGCATTCAGGTTGCTGCTACAGCCGGCACTGAGTGTGCCACTGCAGCCAGCATTGTGCAGGCTCTTCTCCTCTCTGGAAGTCCATGCAGCAGGGCAGACTTACTGCCAGGGATGTTGCTGCCAGGAGAGCCTCTCTGGTCAGCTGTGTCGCCCTCTGGGGCTCCTGTGCTGCACTCTCTGCCTCTGGATTCTGCAGGCAGCTGTGGCACCAGCACAAGTAACAGCACCGGCAGCAGCAGCAGCAGTAACAGCAGGAACGTGTTTGGCAGCAGCTATTGCATGCTGGCGGGAAGTGTGCCCAGTGGAAGCATCAACAGCAGCTTCTGTGGCGCTGGGAAGGGTGCTGCTGCTGACAGCGGTGGTGGTGATGGTGGTGGTAATGGTGGCGGTAATGGTGGTGGTAGTGGTGGCAGTGGTATGGGCAACGGGAGAAGCAGCGGGGCTGTCGATGCGTATCTCTCTGAAAGCAGCAGCCTCCATTGCAACCCTGTCGCTCTTGCGTCTCCCACTTCTTTGGTCGCTCCGGCAGCGTGCACACGCAGCGGGCAGAGCCGCCGTCCCTTCCGAGTGCCCAGAAGCATGGCTGGTGCTGCCATGTCTGCCGCCTCTGCACTTGCCGCATCTGCGCTTGGTGCTCCTGCTGCTGCTCCAGGATCTACCACCTCTGCACCATATAGCACTGCTGGAGCCACAGAAATTTATTCTGCTTCTGCTGCTGTTTCTGTTGCTGGTACTGCTGCCGCGCCTGCTGCGTGTACGGCTGCCGCGCCTGCTGCGTGTACGGCTGCTGCGCCTGCTGCGTGTACGGCTGCTGCGCCTGCTGCGTGTACGGCTGCTGCGCCTGCTGCGTGTACGGCTGCTGCGCCTGCTGCGTGTACGGCTGCCGTGCCTGCTGAGTGTACGGTTCGGCCCGTTTTCCTGCCGTCCACCCTGGCGCGGCTGTCGGACGTGCCAAGGGGAGCAGCGGCGTTGGATGCAGCTGTAATGCAGGTGCTGCTGGCTCAGCCGGCGCATTCTCATGCCGCTGCCTCCGTCCTCGCTGCTGCCCTCATGGCTGCTGCCAAAGCGCCTCCTCCTCCTGCTGCTGCTGCCCTCATGGCTGCTCCTGCTTCTCCTCCTGCTGTTGCTGCTTCTGCTGCTGCTCCTGCTTCTCCTCCTGCTGTTGCTGCTTCTGCTTCTGCTCCTGCTTCTCCTCCTGCTGTTGCTGCTTCTGCTGCTGCTCCTGCTTCTCCTCCTGCTGTTGCTGCTTCTGCTGCTGCTCCTTCTTCTCCTCCTGCTGTTGCTGCTTCTGCTTCTGCTCCTGCTTCTCCTCCTGCTGTTGCTGCTTCTGCTGCTGCTCCTGCTTCTCCTCCTGCTGTTGCTGCTTCTGCTGCTGCTCCTGCTTCTCCTCCTGCTGTTGCTGCTTCTGCTTCTGCTCCTGCTTCTCCTCCTGCTGTTGCTGCTTCTGCTGCTGCCCCTGCTTCTCCTCCTGCTGTTGCTCCTCCTGCTGCTGCTGCTGCTTCTGCTGCTGCTCCTGCGTCCCTTACTGCTGTTGCTCCTCCTGCTGCTCCTCCTCCTGCCTGTCCTTCAGCATGCCACGACACACCTGCTTGCTTCCAAGCCAGTCCTATGCACGTCTCGCTGGAGGAGTGTGCCATTCCCGGCTCTGATCCTCCCTTTGAGGTCCCTATGAGAGGCATTCTTGCCGGCATCCAGAAGCAGACCCCACATCTTGCCCTTTCCCCTCCCATAAGGCCCTGCGCTGCTCCTGCTGCCCCCCCTGCGCCTGCTCCTGCTGCACCTGCTGCTGCTGCTTCTGCTGTTCCTGCTGCCGCTGCTGTAGACACGGCTCCCACTACACATGATCACGAGGCTATTGCAACGGCTTCTGATGCTGGTGAAGCAGCTGCGCCGGGATCTGCTGCTGTCAATAACAATGCCAAAGCTGCTGCCTCTGCTATTGACGCCAGGGCTGCAAATAAGGCGGCAGTGGCAGCAGGAGCAGCAGCAGCAGCAGACGCAGCAGGGGCAGCAGCAGCAGCAGCAGCAGCGGCAGACGCAGCAGGATCTTACACCATCGCTGCTGTCCCTGCTGGGGCCATTGGTGTCACCCCTGAGTCAGCAGCGGCGTTTGCAGATCCTGAAATGGGAGCTGAGTTGGGCACAGACGAGCAGGTTGGAAAGCAGAGTATGGCATCAATATCAGGGCGGGATAGTGCTGAAGGGATTGCAGAACACATGGGTGGCGTAGCAGCAGATTCAGAAGGAACGGAATGCGTTGCAGCAGCAGCAGCAGCAGCAGCAGCAGCAGAGGCTACGGAGTGGATGAATCTAATGCAAGCCATGGATATGGATGGCTCGCCTGCTGGGGCGCCGCATATCCATCATGGCCACTCCAGCAACCCTTTCCATAACCCTCTCTGTAGCCTTCCCAGCACATCTTTCGGCAATCCTCTCAGCTCCGGCCCCAGCAACCAGACAGGCATGGAGAGCCTTGGAGGGGCACTAGGGGTGTTGGAAGAAATTCCGTTCAACGTCTCAGGATTTTCTGGTGATTTTGCTGGACACACCAACAACAGCGCATCAGATTTTTCGCTCCTGCCCTGGGAGTTTCAGCTCTGGGACTCAACAGAAGCAGTGCTTGTGAACGGCGCCCCTAACCTTGGCACTCCTGCTGGTGCAGCTGCTCCTGCTGCTGCCGCTGCTGCTGCTGCTGCTGCTGCTGATGCTGCTGATGCTCTTGCTGTTGCTGCTGCCCCTGCTGCTGCTGTGTGTGTCGGTATTATTGGTGCAGAGACACATTCGCTTGCAGCTGTTGTAGGTCAGAAGCAAGGAGGTCTTGCCTGTTCTGTGACAGGACACCAGGAGCAACTGCAGCAGAAGCTGCAGCAGCGGCAAAATCAAGGGCATATCCAGGAGTCAAGTGTCTGGAGATCACAGGTAATGTGCATTACCAGCAATGCCAGAATAGTCAGCCACAATATCAGCATTGCCAGTAGTGCTAGTGCCGTCAGTAGTGTTAGTGTTGTCAGCAGTGTTAGTGTTGTCAGCAGTGCTAGTGTTGTCAGCAGTGCTAGTGTTGTCAGCAGTGCTAGTCCTGTTCTCATTCCTCATATTTTTGTTTCAACACCACTCCACCACATAACATTCAGCTCTCTTCTTTGTCTGAATCTGCAGGGAACATCAGCAATGGCTGCTGCAAAGACTGGCTTTGACAGCCATAACCCCACCTGTCACCCCTCATCAATGCCCTCTCATGCAACGACTTCTCTTGCTGGAGCTTTTTCCCATCCGCCTGGTTCCACTACCCCTGGTCCTGCCACTGGTGCTGTCCCTTCTCTCCACGATGATGGCTTTGGCTTTTTTTTTAGCAGTGCTCCTGCTTCTCCCACTGTTACTGCTTCTGCTGGTAATGCTACTGCTGCCCTTTGCACCCCAATTCATACTGCTTCCGCCGCTGCTGTTGCTGCTCCTGCTGGGAACCCCTCCGTAGCACAAGAGCATATTCACGCCGATTCACCTGTCAATACCACTCTCCAACCATCTGCACCTGAAGCAGTGCCAGCTCCAGGCATGCCCCTTTGCAGACTCCTTGCAAGTTTCAGCGCTGCCATGGAGCACAACCGGCAGATTCTGGAGCGGCATCAACAGCGCCTGCTGAACCACGCCCGGGAGTCTGGTCACCACCGGGAAGATGGGCGCCCGGTCAACTTCAAGAGAAGTCGCAAGGGAGAAAATGAGTGTTGCCACATGAAGCGTGATAAGGAGCATGTATCGAGCATGCAATCATGGTTCATGCATGGGTCTGAGGCCGAGAGCCACCAAGGGGTTGGAGAGAGCGTTGCAGATGGTGGGGCTGATGCTGCTGGGCTCAGACAAGATAGTCAATGCTTCAGAGTTACCAACGGGGATCAGTCCATGGTTGGACTCTTCAGTAGGGAAGCAGGGATCACTCCTCAACCTCAAGGCTCGCTTCCAGAGTAAGGTATTTCAGCCTGTGATCAGCTCGTTGTTGACTAAAGCTCATGTATGCTTGTCGAATCCTGAGTCAACTCCAGCATTCAGGAGGTGCAATGATGGATGCGAAAAGTATGGAGTCAAAAAACACCCAAGGAAACGATTGTGTTGTGTAGCAAGACTTGAATGACGGCATTGCCTTATTTTATGGGATATGACGGGTGGCTTCACTGCTGGGTCCTCTGAATCCAGTTGCAGAGGAAATAGGCGCACACCAAGAGGGGTCCCAACCCAACAGGGTCCTCAAACTGGGCTCATCATTCTCCTCAAAGATGCCAGTTTTCTTTCTCATCCGCTAGGGGGTTAGGAACCCATGGAGGGGTTGCCATGCCATGCATCATTCTCCTCTTCCGTGGTCCAGACCAGGCGAGTTATGGTCATGGCAGAAACCAGTCCCATTCGCGCCGCTTGCGCCTCCTAATCCGCCTGCCCCGCCAGCGCCACCCTCCCGCTCCTCCAGCTCCTTTCGCCCGCGCCTTTGAGCCCTGCAATCTTCTTAAACGGCAACACATTCTCAGTCTACCCCTCCTGGCCCTCTCACTTGGGAAAATCTCAGGAGGGCGATGGCGAGTGCGAGGAAGTGGCTGCGGTGGGGCAACGTGGATGACTGTCCGTCGGACGATTCCACAGTTGGCGAAGAAGATGATGTTAAATACCACTGGGCGGCGAAGACAACGACTTCCAACACATGCCGGCTCCTACTTTTCCACCATCTAACAAGATCCGACCCCACCATTCTCGCCAAAATCGTGGCTCCCGTCCCCTTTCCCCATGAGTCGGCCGACGAAGAAGAATCTGCATGCCTACACCGTTCAGGAGAAGTTCAAGTGGCTAGTGAGGCTAGAGGTGGTGAAGGACGTGAGCGAAGTGTTGCGTGAGCAGAAATCCCGCACAGTAAATCGCTGCACAGAAGAAACGGCGGGGCCGACCTTACGGGGCAGCGGGTTGCCGTAAACGTCTTCAAGGACATGGAGCAACAATTGTACAGTAGCTACTCACTGAAAGAACTAAGGGACTAGCCATGTCGGTAGGGCGGCTCCAGCAGTGGTCGCGAGAATTGATGAAGGAGGTGCACCTCAGCCCCTTCCTTGAACCCCTCCCCCTCAACGCTCTTGCGTTTCTGACCTGAAGCCCATACCACCCTGTTCCTCCTCCCCTTTCTGACGTGGACTCCTCTCTTGCTACAATATCTTGTTTTGCTTACCCTGCATCTGCTTATCTGTTTGCCCTTTGCTCCTCACTTTCTGGTGGTTACACTTATCAATCTCCTTCTCAAAGTAATATACTTTCCCATCTGCTCACGCTGTTTGTAATGGCCTTGAATCATACTGCTAAGGATCTAACAACAACATGCAGTAAAACACAAGAACATACAAACAGTGGCCATCCTAAGCTCTTTTCCCCTATTACTACTTTCCTACCATTGGCTTAAGGCTGCCCAAATCCACCCCCTCTTTTCCTTCTGCTGCTTGGCTTGAGCCTGCTGGTTGCGGGTTGCAAGGAAACAATATGTCACACCAGTTCACTTCTCCTCGTAGGTCACACCACCGCGTCACATTGCTCACTTATCACCCACCCATATTACTGCCTGCACTCTATTAATATAAGAACTACTGTTCACTTGTCAAGAAACTACTGTGACCAATGGAGTGTGCCACAGCTGTAAAGGTTTTCAGAGGTTTTCGAATAGATTCTGTTGACGTTGGAATCTCTCTATGCAAGCCAAAACAAACCTGGGTAAGAATATGTATGACTGTGAGTATCAACCCCTGTGGCCTTCTTGAATTCTAACCTGTTATTGGGAAAACATTGATAATTGTTTGCTAGCTCTACCTGAACGCTGTATTTCACTTGTTTGTCATTGACATCGATGTGTTGTATCATACCAGTACAAACCCTTCACCTTTTGTCTTCATGGATTGGAGAATGTGAAGAACAGGGGCTCAATTTCTAGAGATTCGTGCCCAACACCTGATAGGTGTACAACATTGAGAATCGTTGGATAATCAACGCCGACCGAACTTCACTTTAGCTTGAGATGCCGGCAGCTCAAACCGTGGAGGAGATAGGGATGTGGTCAGCTCATATCCGTAGCAGTGGATACCAGAAAGAACAGATGACGGCGATGATCGCGTGCACCGCCGCTAGCGAGAAGTTGAAGCTTTGGGTGTTTCAAACGGGCGTGACCACCACAAGGCGACTTTTCTTCAGGTGAGTGCCTAAGGGTACATTCCTATCTTGAAATTTGTGTCACAATCCCAAGGTACCGCTCTATACCGAATCGAACCCAAGTTCGAAATGTTTTAACAAAGTGGTTTGATTCGGTACAGAGCGGATTGTGACACAAAGTCAAGACAGAAATGTACCTTAATTGTAAGATAACGAGCTATGATTACTCGAACCTGGTTTTGCCTAACTGTATATGCCTCATTGCCTCTCGTGCCTTGCTTGCAATTGTTCTCGCCAGTGCTCAATCCAACGGCTGTTGACAGGAGTTGGCCCCGCCCTCGCTTGGGCGAAGCCGGCTTCATGGTCGGGTGCGTGGGAGGTGCAGCCAACTGCCTACGGTGGTCGACATCGACTTGGGCGAGCAAGTCGATAGACTTGGTCGACTTGCACAGCACCACTGCAAAGCCACGGACTACGGGAAGTCGACGGCCGACACTGACTGATGTGGTCGACGAGGGGTTAATTGACGAGCAAGGACGCCAGCTTCGTGAAGTCGGCGGGTGGTGTCAGAATGTTATATTTCTCTAGTCTGCAGTGGGGTACTCTATAGTGAGTACATCCCTGTTAGGGTTTGCTATATTTACTCAACTGCCTGCTAGTGAAACCCCCCTTCTCTGTTTCATTCATCGTTCTATCTTTCACATGGTATCAGAGCAGGTCGACCCTCCCTGGTCGATCCTGTGGATGGGCCCACCTAAAGCTTCCGCTGCTGTACTGCCTGTCGCGCGCCTGGGGCGCGCGACGTTTTCTGCTTGCCGCGCGCTCGTGGCGTGCGGCGTTTTTTCTTCCCGAGCGCGCGGCGGTTTTCTGCCCGTCGCGGCTCTGCCCTGCCCGTCGCGCCGTCCTGCTGGACGGTGCCCTGCCCGTCGTGCGCCCCGAGGCGTGCGACGGTGCCCTAACCGTCGCGGCGCCCTGGGGGATCCGCGCGCGCCCCCCCGCCATCCCGTCGCCCGTCGCGGCGCCCTGGGGGACCCGCGCGCGCCCCCCCCCACCATCCCGTCGCCTGTCGCGACGCCTTGAGGGACCCGCGCGCGCCCCCCCTGCCATCCCGTCGCCCGTCGCGGCGCCCTGGGGGACCCGCGTGCGCCCCCCCCCGCCATCCCGTCGCCCGTCGCGGCGCCCTGGGGGCCCGCGCGTCGCCCTCCCTCCCGTCGCCCGTCGCGGCGCCCTGGGGGCCTGCGCGTCGCCCCCTCCCGTCGCCCGTCGCGGCGCCCCGGGGACCCGCGCGCTGCCCCGCTTCTGCTCGCACGCCGCCCCAACTGCTGCCCGCGTTTCTGCCCCACGCCGCCTGCGTTTGGGGTGTGGGGGTGGCGGCTATGGGGGTGGCGGGTGTGTGAGGCGTCCCCTGCTCCTCCTCCTCCTCCGTCTCCCACTGCTGCAGCTGCCGCTGAGGGGGGTGGGTGTGTGGGAGCCGAAAGAGTGGTGCTAGGGGGGTGTCGTGGGAGTGGAGCTAGGGGTGCAGCAGGGGGTGTGTGAAAGGGGGGTGGGACGGTTGGGGGAGGTTGGGCGGAGGTAGCCGTCGCGTCGCCAGCAGCGCCAGTAGTCCGGAGGCTACAATCTCCGGTAGCCCAGCGAGCCTGCTGCGCCAGTCGCCCGTGGGTCAGTTGCTCCAGCCGCTCGGCGTAGCCGCGGAGCCAGTTGCTCATGTAGTCCGGAGGCTACAATCTCCGGTAGCCACTGAGCCAGCCGCTCCTGTTGCACGTGTGTCTGCAGCTTCAGCCGTCGCCTCTCATCTCCTCTCCTCTCACAGTCACTCCTCCTCCTCACTTGCCCTCTGCGACTGCCTCTAGCTTTACTTGTACTTGTGAACTATTCTGTGACTGCTTGCTGTGCTGATTATACCCCACTTTGATTATGGGGGTGTGTCAGAATGTTATATTTCTCTAGTCTATAGTGGGGTACTCTATAGTGAGTACAGCCCTGTTAGGGTTTGCTGTCAAACATTATACATGTTCATATTGTGTAGGCTATAGTGGGTTTAGCCTTAGGGGGTACAACATTGCTAGGGTTTCCTACTTGTATCACCCTGCTGCCTAGTTTCACACATTCTCGTTCAGTTCTACATTCTAACATGGTATCACGAGCCTAGGTTGCTACCTAGGACCGCTTTCTCCTACGGGCCCACTATTCCGCTAGAAGCGCCCTCGTGCGCCCTACCTTACGTGCGCCCTCGTGCGCCCTACCTTACGTGCGCCCTCGTGCGCCTTTCTATACTCGTGCGCCCTCGTGCGCCCTACCTTACGTGCGCCCTCGTGCGCCCCCGTGCGACCTGCCCTTCGGTCTGCCCGCGTGCCGTCCTGCAGCCCTCGCGCTGCCTCCTGCAAGCTAGTACGGCCCTCGAGCCGCCCCTGCAGGTCCGTCAGGCCCCCGAGCCGCCTCTGCAGACCCGTCAGGCCCCCCCGAGCCGCCCCTGCAGGCCCGTCAGGCCCGAGAGCCGCCCCTGCAGCCAGCGCGCTGCCCTGCCGAGCCGCGTGTCGCCCGTGGGCGCTGCCTCTGCCCCGTCGCGCTGCCCTGAGGAGCCGCGCGCGACCCCCGCTATCCCGTCGCGTCGCCCTGGGGAGCCGCGCTCGGCCCCCGCTGCCCCGTCGCGACGCCCTGGGGAGCCGCGCTCGGCCCCCGCTGCCCTGTCGCGACGTCCTGGGGAGCCGCGCTCGGCCCCCGCTGACCCGTCGCGACGCCCTAGGGAGCCGCGCGCGACCCCCCGCTGCCCCGTCGCGACGCCCTAGGGAGCCGCGCTCGCCCCCCCCCCCCCCCGCTGCCCCGTCGCGGCGCCCTGGGGAGCCGCGCGCCGCCCCCCCCCCCCCCCCTCCCCCCCCCTCGCTGCTGCCCGAGCCACCCTGCAGCCCGCGAGCCGCCTCTACAGCGCCGAGTGCGCTCTGCCAAACCCTAAAATAAATAAATAATTATTAAAAAAAAAAAAAAAAAAAAAAGGGAGCAGCTGCCCCTGGCCCCTGGAGCAGCCGCCCCTGGAGCAGCCGCCCCTGCAGCAGCCGCCCCTGCAGCAGCTGCCCCTGCAGCAGCCGCCCCTGGACCTCTGCAGCCGCCCCTGGCCCCTGGAGCAGCCGCCCCTGCAGCTGCCGCGGAGCCCTCGCCCTGCAGTGGTAGCGGCCTCGCCGTTACCACCGTCGTACGCCTGCTCTTCTCGCCACTGGTGAGCACTGCCCTGCCCGTATTGCTGTTACTGCTGCTCCTGCTGCTACTGCTCTTTCTACTTCTACTGCTGCTCCTGGCGTGGCCAGATGCAGCTCCAGCGCCGTCCGCGTGAGTCCCTCACGCCCCAACAGCTTCGTGAGTGGTATGCTGGTTGGGGTTGTAGGGGTGGCCGCGCTGCTGCTACTACTACTGCTACTGCTGCTCCTGGCGGTGGCCAGATGCAGCTCCCGCGACGTCCGAGTGAGTCCCTCACGCCCCAGCAGCTTCGTGAGTGGTACGCTCAGCGTGGAGGGTCACGGGGTACTGCTCGCTGCCCGTACGTCATGCGCACTGGTGCTCGGACTGGTCAGCCTTGCGGGACGTTTGGTCACACAGAGTCCCGCTGCTTCGCCCGTCTGAGCGACGCCTGGCGTACAGAGTTTGGCGACGCGGCTGAGCTCCCCGACTGGGTGGAGCTGCTTAGGCAGAGGGTAGATATCTATGCTCTTGACTATGATGCTATCCTCACTGCCATGTATGCATTTCCTACTAGTGCTGAGAGTGCCTGTCACCTGTGTGTGCCGCCTGACCCCGGTATCCAGTCTGCTGCTCTAGGTACTGGTGAGGCTGCTGCACTAGGTGCTCGTGTGTCTGTTGCCCCAGGTGCTGGTGAGGCTGCTGCTCTAGGTACTCGTGAGTCTGCGCCCTCTGGTACTGCGTCTACTGAGGCACTGCACACCTTCACACTGGACTCAGGCGCTTCCCGCTGTTTCTTTCGTGACCGCACTGCCCTTGAGCAGCTTGCTCGGCCGGTTGCAGTCTCCCTCGCTGACCCCTCTGGGGGTCCGGTCATTGCGACCTCCTCTACTGTTCTCCCTTGTCCTGCGGTCCCGTCGGGCACTCTGTCAGGTCTCTACCTCCCCTCGTTCTCTACGAACTTGGTGGCGGGTAGTGCGCTCCAGGACGGGGGTGTCCACCAGTTTACCCCTGCCTACGAGCGTGTGACACACTGCACGTGCGCTCGGACGGGCCGCCACCTGGCTACCTTCACTCGGCAGCCAGGGTCGGACCTGTACACACTGACCACTGAGTCCCCACAGGTAGCTGCGTCTGCGTCTGCGTCGGGTCAGCTGTCTGCCCCCTGCTCGTGTCGCTCTCTGGCACACGAGACTGTCCTCTGGCACCACCGTCTTGGTCACCCGTCAGTGCAGCGCCTTCGTGCCATGCACAACCGGTACCTTGTCTCTGGTCTTCCCAGGGTTCTCCCTCCACTCCCACCCTTGCCTGCTCCTCCCTGCCTTCCCTGTGTCGAGGGGCGGCAGCGCGCCGCTCCTCACTCCTCCTCGTTTCCCCCGACGACTGCTCCCTTGCAGACGCTCCACATGGACGTGTGGGGCCCAGCCCGCGTCCGTGGACAGGGTCAGGAGAGGTACTTCCTGATCGTTGTTGACGACTACTCGCGCTACACCACGGTCTTCCCCTTGCGCACCAAGGGTGAGGTCCCTGATGTTTTGATCCCTTGGATCCGCGCTGCTCGTCTCCAGCTCAGTGAGCGGTTCCACTCGGACTTTCCTGTCCTCCGTCTGCACTCTGACAGAGGTGGTGAGTTCTCCTCTGACCTCTTGGCAGCCTACTGTGCGGAGCACGGCATCCGCCAGTCGTTCACGCTTCCGGCCTCTCCACAGCAGAATGGGGTTGCTGAGCGCCGCATTGGTTTGGTCATGGAGGTCGCTCGTACTTCCTTGATCCATGCGGCTGCCCCCCACTTTCTGTGGCCGTTTGCGGTCCGATACGCTGCGCATCAGCTCAACCTCTGGCCCCGTGTCTCCGTTCCGGAGACTTCGCCGACACTGCGTTGGACGGGAGAGGTTGGCGATGCGTCGCGTTTTCGGGTCTGGGGGTCCCGAGCTTTTGTTCGCGATACGTTCGCGGACAAGCTCTCCTCCCGCGCTGTTCCCTGTGTCTTCCTTGGCTTTGTCCCGGACGCGTCTGGTTGGCAGTTTTACCACGCCACCTCGCGCCGTGTCCTGCCCTCTCAGGACGTCACTTTTGACGAGTCCGTGCCCTACTACCGCCTCTTCCCCTACCGCACTGCCCCGCTCCCCCCCCCGCCTCTCTTCCTCGCGCCAGGTGCTGCTGTGGTAGACCCCCTCCCCCCTCAGGGTGCCGCTCCCTCAGGTGTGTCCCAGGTAGACCCGGTTGAGCCTGTCGAGGTAGCTGTCGACTCTCGTCCTGCCAGGGGTGCTGAGCCTGAGCGTGCGGAGCCTGGGGTTGCGGAGTCTGGGGGTGCTGAGCCTGGGGGTGCGGGGTCTGGGGGTGCGGAGCCTGCGGGTGCTGAGTCTGGGGGTGCTGAGCCTGGGGGTGCGGAGCCTGCGGGTGCTGAGTCTGGAGGTGCTGAGCCTGGGGGTGCTGAGCCTGGGAGTGCTACGTCTGAGAGTACTGAGCCTGAGCGTGCTGCACCTGGGGGAGGCCTCTCCTCGCAGCAGCTGCGTGAGTGGTACTTACAGTACTGCAGCCTCAGGAGAGGTGCTTCTGGAGCTCGGAGTGGTGCCGGAGCTGGTGCTAGTGCTTCCCCTCCTAGGCGGGAGCTGCCCTCTCCCCAGCAGCTCCGAGAGTGGTACGCTAGGCGCTGCAGTCTCCGGAGTGGCGCTCCCGGTGTCGTGGACTCTGGAGCTTCTGGAGTTACTGGAGGTGCTGCTGCTGCTGGCGGTGCGGCTGGCGCTGCTGGAGGTGCTGCTGGTGCTGCTGGAGCTGCTGGAGGTACTGCTGCTGCTGGAGGTGCTGCTGGCGCTGCTGGAGGTACTACTGGTTCTGGTGCTGCTGGAGCTACTGGAGGTGCTGCTGCTGCTGGCGGTGCGGCTGGCGCTGCTGGAGGTGCTGCTGGTGCTGCTGGCGCTGCTGGAGGTGCTACTGGTGCTGGAGCTACTGGAGCTGCTGGTGGTACTGCTGCTGCTGGCGGTGCTGCTGGCGCTGCTGGAGGTGCTGCTGGTACTGGTGCTGCTGGAGCTGCTGGAGGTGCTGCTGCTGCTGGTGGTGCTGCTGGCACTGCTGGAGGTGCTGCTGGTACTGGAGCTGCTGGGGACCCTGCTGCTGCTGGCGGTGCTGCTGGAGCTGCTGGGACTGGCCCTGCTGAGGGGGTTGGAGCTGGAGGTGCTGAGCGGCCACGGCCGTACTACGTTCCGCTCCTTCAGCAGGTTCTTGGCCTTCCGCCCTCTCCTGGTCCTACTCCTCCCCTACTGAGTCCACCGCTTGTCCAGTCGCAGTCACAGTTACAGCCAGTCTCTCCACTTCCTGGTCCTTCTCCCTACATTGCGCCGACGGGAGGTCTTACGGAGCGTCGTGAGCCTGAGTCTCGTCCTCCGTCGCCTGAGACGCGTCCAGAGTCGCCTGTCCGCGCTGTCCGCGCTGGTCGTCGTGTTCCACGTCAGCGTCCTCCTCCTGTCCTTGGCACTCACTATATGACCCTGCGTCCCTCTACTGCTCCACAGCGTGTCCCACTGCCGTCTCCACCAGCGTCCTCTCTTCCTGCTCTTGCTGACCCGGAGTCTGACTCTCTTCGTGCTGCCAGTCCTACTGTCACGCGTCTCCTTGCCACTGCTGTCACTGACCCTTCCTTTGAGTCCTCTGCTGCGTCTGCTCTAGTCGCTGAGCTTGTTGACACATTTGCTATATGTACTCAACTGCCTGCTAGTGAAACCCCCCTTCTCTGTTTCATTCCTCGTTCTATCTTTCACAGGTGGTGTCGACCTGGGTGGCCGACGAGCATGTGCATGCGAGCTCCTACCGCCGAACGGGTCGGCGCCGACTTGCAGGCGCCGACCTGAGGGCGCCGGGGACAGTATACGGTCGACAGTGAAGTCTGTTGGGTGTGCAGACGTCGCCAAGGAGGTTTTGGCGAAGCCGACCTCGGGCTGGTATTGTGAGAGTACGACAATTTTACCGACTTAAAATTACCTTATCATACATTATCTTGCTTAGCTTTATTTTATTATGCATGATTTTGCTCATTTTCCTTAGAATCGTTGCTTACTATATATTATTATAGTTATAGCACCGTTCTATGTTGTCTGCATCGAATTCTATGCTTTTCGATTTACACCAAGAGGCCGATACCAAATTCGGGAAGGATCCATTCGGGACGCTTGGCAACCCTCGAAACCTTCACGTAACATCCTGGTTACTGCCCTTATGTCGTATGTATATATAGCATCGTGTTGTACCCAAGATTCATAAAATGATTTCTGAGCTTGATCCTATCGATCCTCACACTTGGTAATCAGAGCTTGTTAACATGCGAAAGTATTCAACCACTAAAACCCAGCCTAAAACCGCGAGGGTGACAAAAAAAAGCGTCGATTTGGGTACGTAAATCCAGTTCCACGCTATTTTTTTGTCCCCCTCAAGTTCGGATCTCGAACGCGCAAATCAGGCATGGAGGGGCAAGATGACAACTTCGTTTAAGAAATCGCCGCACTCCGTGTCGAGAAACGCTTGCAGAAAGTTAGAAACAGAGAAAGGGGGGTTGCACTAGCAGCAGATAGGATACATATAGCAAACCCTAATTTGGGTTGTACTCACTATAGAGTACCCCACTGCAGACTAGACAATTATAGCATTCTGACACACCCCCATAGGCAAATTGGGGTATGATCAGCACAGCAAGCAGTCGCATAAGAAGTTCACAAGCACAAGCAAAACTAGAGGCATTCACAGAAGGCAAGTGAGGAGGAGGAGGGACTGTGAGAGGAGTGGTGTCGGAAACTCTATCTCCTTGCAGCTCTTCTCCCTCCTCTGGCCGTCTCCTCTCTGCCTCACCCTTCTTCCTCACCCCATCAAGTTCCTCAGCTCCCTCTTCATGCCTTGGGTTGCTGGCCCTGCCTTTCCCACTTGCCCCCTCCTCGGCGCCTGCTCTGTAGTGTATCGCCGATGGACTTCTTGGTTGAAAGGCTGCTCCACTGCATGCTCTCCCTTCTTTCCCGGTCCTGGGGTTACTCGCTGGGGCCGGGCCCGCGCCACGTTCGTCTGGTGGTCTCTCTTCTCCTGCCCCCTCGCTCCCACTAGCACTACCACTCCCGAATCCTTGACCTCCTTCACCTTCCATCTCTCTGTGCTTAGCCCGAGGTCTAGCATGTCCTGCCTCGCCTGCTTGACATACACTTCCTCCCCCACTCCCAGCTGTGGCCCCTTCGGCTCTGCCTGTCCTTCTTTCCTTCGTTTGTAGTGCTGTGCATCTCTGAGTTGTGCCACTTGCAAGTTCTCCAATGCCGCTGGCAGCATCTCCCGCAGGTACCTTGCCCGTTCTTCCGCCAGCCCCACCCATGCGTCTTCTGAGTTGACCGTGACTACATCCGTCAGTAGCCTTGGCGCGTCTACGGGCAGGATGGGTTCCCTCCCCATCAGCAAGTAGTAAGGGGAGAAGTCCTTTAATGCCGCCTGCTTACTGAATCGGTAGCCTGCGACCACCCACGGGAGCCGTGCGTCCCAGTCCCTCTTGAATTGCTCCCCGTAAGCCCTTAACCCCCTCTTCACCGTCTGCACAAATCTCTCAGTGAGTCCGTCGCTCTGCGGGTGGTACCGTGATGTCCGACGGTGGGTAATACCACTCGCTTTCAGCAGCTTCTCGAATTCTCCCAAGAACTCAGTGCCTTGATCTGTTAACACTTCTCCACAGGCCCCGAAACGAGTCAGCACTTGATCTTCAAATGCCTCTGCGATCCTGGCCGAGCTCTTACTAGGCAGCGCCTTAACCTCCACCCATTTGCTGCCGTGCTCGATCATGATGAGGATGAATCTCTTTCCCCTCCGACTGAGCGGCATTTCTCCAGCCAAGTCCAGTGACCACCGGAACCCTATGCCTCTGATAGGCAGCGAGTGCAGCTCCTCCCTCCCTCTCTCTAGCTCCGCTTTGTTCCTGCTGCACAACTCGCAAGAGCCCACCCACTCCTTGATGTCTCCTCTCATCCCGGCCCACCACCAGCCTGTCTCTATTAACTGGCTTGTACGTAAGCTGCCGTAGTGCCCCAGCTGCCGATGCACCTTTTCTATTATCCCTTCCCGCTCCTCTCGCTTTGGGACCAGCTTCCATCCTTCCTTAGTAGTTTTCTGCAGCTGGTCCTGGTACCACCGATAATGCAGCCCTCTGGCTCTGGCCCTCTCGCTCGCTGGCTCTGCTTCCGAAGTCTTTCCTTGGATCCAGCGCAAGGTCTCCTCATCCTCCCAGATGTCTTCAGCTTCCCTTTGAGCTTTTCGTTTGGCTCCTTCCCCGTCGATCTCTCTTGCTAGTGCTACCAGACACCCCTCTGGGCTCGTGGGTGGCGGGTTACGCGAGAGCCCATCCACGTGCTGCAGCGTCTTCCCGGCCCGATGCCGTATAGCAAACTCATATTCCTGCAATCGCATTGCCCATCTGGCGTTCCTGCCCGTCAGTGCCTGGTTGGTCATCAGCCAGGTCAACGGCTGGTGATCCGTGACTAGTACGAACGGCCTCCCTTGTAAGTACACCCGGAAATGAGTGATGGCCCACACTGCCGCGAGCCCTTCCCCCTCGTACGAGCTGTAATTTGCTTCCGCTAGGTTACACCTACGGCTCGCAAAAGCCACGACCATCTCCTGTCCGTCTCTTTCCTGACACAAAATGCCTCGCACTGCTCCAATCGGTGTAGAGTACAAACGGGTCCTCCTTGCTGGGCAGGGTGAGGACTGTCCCGGTCTTCACAGCCTTGAGGAGGGGCTTGAATGCCCCCTGTTCCTCCTCTCCCCATTGCCACGCCTGCTCCTCACGCAGCAACCTGTTCAGTACTGAGGCAGTGCGGCTGAAGTTGGGTACGAACTTCCTGTAGTAGTTGAGGAAGCCCAACACTGCCCTCAGCGTGCTGCGGTCCGTAGGAGCAGGGACTCGATCCAGCACTTCCACCTTCGCCTGCTGGATGCTCAGCTGCCCCCCTTGCACTTCAAAGCCCAGGTTCTTCACCGTGCTGTTCCCGAAGCTGCATTTCTTCGGGTGGCATGTTAGTCCTGCGGCTTGAATGGCTGCTAACGTGTCGCTCACGTCCTTCACATGCTGCTCGGCTGATGCGCTGAACACGACTACATCATCGATGTAGCAGGCGGCTGCTGGTACGTTCCTCAGCACGGAGTCCATCACTCTCTGGAATAGTGCTGGCGCATTCTTCATGCCGAAGGGCATGAACTTCCACTCGTATAGCCCATCGGGCCCATGGAAGGCAGTCTTCTTCCGATCCTCCTCCTTGATAGGTATCTGATTGAATCCTTGCCTGAGGTCCATCGTACTGAACACCACTACTCCTTGTAGCCGATCAAATATCTCCTCCACCGATTGCATGGGATACCGGTCTGCCACCGTCACCTTATTAAGCCCCCGGTAGTCCCCACACATCCTCCTTGCTGACACTTCCCCGGTGAGATCCTTCCGCGCAGCTACCACGGTTGCCGCCGCGTAATCACTGTCCGAGATCTGAATGAGGCCTGCCGCTAACAGCTCGGTGCATTTCTCCCGACAGATGTCCAAGTCGCCTGGGCTCGTTCTCCGTTTCCTCTGGTATATGGGCATCTCCGTAGTCAACTTCACTTGCATTTGGTGAGAGTTGCATTGCCCCAGCTCGGCTAACGTGTAGGCGAACGTCTTCCGGTGCTGCTTCAGCACCTCCTGTAATGCCTGTGCCGCCTCTGCCCCCATTCCGGTGCCTATGGGCCAGGCGTCTTCAGGGCCCCTCTCCTGGTTTGGCTTCTCTGCTGTGACGCTTTTTTCCCCGTCGGACGGCAGTACCCCTTGAGTGCACACTCCTTCCCGCGCTTCCACCGCCATATAGGCCCACCCTTCCTGGATGCGTGCCTCTTGTTGTTCCTCTATTGCCCTCAGTTGGCGCTTCCGCTGCTCCGCTTCCTCTCCCTCCTGGTACAGCTCGCTAACTTCTATACCGCGTTGGAGCTCCTTCCGCTTCAGATGCATGCGGATGGTCTCCACTAGCCAGGTCATGACATTCAGATCCAGGGCCCGGCCCAGCGCAGCCCTCCTTTGTGGCTCCGTCACTCGGGGGTGAGCGGTAGCTCCCAGTTGATGCCCCATGGCTAACTCCCGCTCCTCTGCCGTGGGTTGCTCCCATCTCTTCCCGATGACGTCGTAGATCATCCCGGGTCCAGGCAGGTCTCCCTCCATCACGAATCCGTAGGCGTCAACGTAGGACACGAGTGTCGGCAGCGCCTGCCTCGGCTTCCCCGGCACGTTGCATTGATATTGGGACGGATGATCCGGCGCCGTGACAGGCGCGGACAGACGATTGGGGCCCAGGATGTCGCTAACCAGCCTAGGTTCCGGCCGCTGCATCTGAGCCAGAGCGTGACGTAAGCCTGCTTCCGAGATCCCGTTCTGCCAATACCTCCTGGGCCGATGTGCTCTAGAACCCAGCTGCGCCACGTCAACTGCCTGCCCCCGGCCGACGGCGGCTTCTACTTCTACGAACGCTCTCCGCACGTGCTCCCTGCGATCCTCTGCGAAATCCACGTTTTCCAGGGTGTACAGTACTTCTCCCTGCTTTGCCTGGACCATCTCCAGTACCCGCTTTAGGTCCCTGAAGGAGGCCCCGCGGATGTCTTCCATTCCCATCCCTTCTCCCGCGCGAGAATAACCCTGACATTCCCATCCAGCAATGATGACATCAATTTGCCCCCACTTCTCCAATTTCTCCTCCGTGATCTCCCTTACATCGTCTACCACCTCCTCATCTTTGGCGGGTAGGGCGGACTCGGCCAGCTGATCGGGATATTCTTCAAGCAACAGTAGGGCGTGATGCTGGGCCATCCGTCGCACCACAGGATCCCTCTCGACGTGAATCCACTTCCGTACTCTGCAGCCCGCGCGCAACACCGCTGCCAGTCCCGTGCCTAGGCCGCCGTACAGCTCCATGATGCACACTGCTCCTTCAAGGGTCCAGAGCCGGGTCACCCTTTCCCTCAGCGAGGTCGGTTCTCTCCCTTGCCTCCTCCTTTCTATCCGCAGTTCGTACTCCTCCGCGTATCTCTCCCAGCTCCAGTCATCAAGCACCGGGCCCAAGTCTGCTGCCCGAGCCCCGTATGCCTCTCGCGGCTCTTGCTTAACGAACTTCACGGGCAGAGTACCCACCGAACTTTCTGGGTCCCAGTAGTGCACGCGGTACAGCACCTTCTCTTGCCAGGTGCATATGGTAGCGTCGACCCGGTAAAGCAGATCCGTACCGACCAGTGCATCGTAGTCTTCGGACTCCGACACTCCACATGTCACGCGAATGCAGCATTCTTTCTCAGTCCCGGGGAGCAGTACGATCTCGATTGGCCGTACCGTCCGCGGCATCCATTTTGGTGTTACAATGTAATGAATTGATAGAAAATGTGAAGTGCAACCCTAGATATAGCAAACCCTAACCATGCAAGGAAGTAGAAATGTAACACCTAGACTAACCTAAACAACACATATAAAATATATGTTGACACACCCCCATAGTCTAGGTGACGGTAACCCCATGGAAGTCAACACATATCCCAGGGTGGGTCTCAAGGACACACAAAGTCTGAGAGCAAACAAGGGTCACATGACCAGTCAGCAAGAACAAGAACAAGCAAGGGTCACAAGACCAGTCCTCAAGAACAAGACAAATCTCAGGGTGGAGCTCAAAGTCACCACACACTCCGAGAGCAAGCAAAAGAGCCACAAGGCCAGTTCACATGCAGGTATATAGCAAATATATTGAGATGCAAGACTACAAGACAATAAGAACAAAGCATCTACGTAAGCAAGTGAGGACGGGCCCGCACAAGGTTAAGTTGGGTGCAGAAACGCTGGTGATCACAAGGCGGCAGCGCCTTGGTGAAGATATATGCAGTGTTGGCCTCAGAGACCACACGTCGTACGAGTACCTGGCCACGCCGCTGCAACTCACGCAGAAGGAAGTAACGAAGCTGGATGTGCTTCGCCTTCCCAACCAGTCGGGGCTCCTCACACAACAGGACGGCAGACTTGTTGTCGGCGAACAAGACTGGGGGACAGCGAAAGGTGCACATGGATGCTGCCAAGAGGGTACTACGCTACTTGTGCAGTACATCGGGCATGGGGCTCGTGCTTGGAGGACGGGGTGACGTTGTCCTCCGTCGTCTCTACCACCGCCTGACTCCGTGCTTCGCCAGGTTCTTAGCCTCCCGTCGTCTACTGGTCTTCCGTTACAGCCTGGCTCACCTCTGCCTGCTCCTTCTCCTTACGCTGAGCAGACAGGGGGCCTTACTGAGCGTCGTGAGCCTGCGTCGCGTCCTGTCTCACCTGTCCGTTCTGGTCGTTCCAGTCGTCGTGTTCCTCGTCAGCGTCAGCCGGCTGTCCCCGGCCCTTCCCTTGTAGTCCGTCGTCCTTCCTCTCCTCCGCAGAGTGTTCCTCTGCCATCTCCTCCTGCGTCTTCTCTGCCTGTCGTTGCGGACCCTGAGTCTGACCAGTTTTGTACTGAGCACCCTACTGTCACGCGTCTGCTAGCCACTGTTGTCACTGACCCGTCGTTTGAGTCCACTGCTACGTCTGCCCTAGTCGCTGAGCTTGTCGACTTTGCTGCTGCCTGTCGTCTAGACTACGCTGCTAGTCTTGTTGCTGAGTCTGAGTCTGTCTGTCCTCCGTCCGTCGGGGGTGAGTGTGCTCTTAGCACGGACGTCCTTGAGGACAGGCACGAGGACCTTGAGTGTCTTGCGGCCGCTGCGCCTCATCTCGTGGCCATGCTGCTTGCCCCTGAGGGAGACCCGGATGCACCAGACATCCCCACCCCGCGCTCTTACGCTGAGGCGATCGCGGGTGAGTACTCCTCTCAGTGGCAGACAGCCATGGACGCAGAGATGGCATCCTGGAAGTTCACAGGCACGTACGTCGACGACGTTCCCCCTCATGGGGCGAACATCGTCAGTGGCATGTGGATCTTCAGGGTGAAGCGGCCGCCAGGTTCTCCGCCTGTCTTCAAGGCTCGTTACGTTGCTCGAGGTTTCAGTCAGCGAGAGGGAGTTGACTTCTTCCAGACTTTCTACACAGGGGTACTCCTTTAGCCTCGGGGCAGGCGGTGTTTCGTGGCGGTCGACTCGGGCGTCGTCCGTCGCCGGTTCCAGCTGTGAGGCAGAGGTGTACGCTGCGGCCATGGCCGCTCAGGAGCTTTGCTGGCTGTCTTTCCTTCTCATCGACCGCGTGGACGACAATCGACGGGCTCGAGTACATGTTGCCGATGAGATGTCAATGGCGACCAACAATGTTCATTACACTACACAGGAATCCACGTGCCATTATTCCTGACCCTGGAAGGGAGCAGCACTGTGTCCACAGCGTGGACGACAATCGACGGGCTCGAGTACATGTTGCCGATGAGGACGCGCGCTCCCTCCGTGTCATTGGTTCTGAAAAGCCTCAGCAAGCGGTCGGTTTGATTCTTCTTCAGCGGAAGCTTATTCAGGGTTTCCATCTGTAGACAAAGTTGCAGGGTAGAGGGATAAAAGCGGAGATGAGTGTATGGAGGATGTGATTGGGGAAGAGAGGTGGAGGTCAAGGTGGGAGGAGGAGGGTGTAGAAGAAGATTATGTAGGAAAAAAGAAGGAAAAAATATTAGACTTACCTGGAATCCATTCCCAAGGGCCTTGATGTCGTTGAGTTCCATTCGACGTGGCAGCACGTGGCCATCACCTGCCAGAGAACACTCTTCTTCCTTTGCAGTCCACCAAAGCGCGTATTACTGGGCATGCGGAAATACGCTCCATTGGTTGGCGCTAAGATCGTGACGTTCTTGGTGAGGAGTGTATTCATCAGCGTCTCATTCATACCTGGGGTTACACGGAACAGAACGTAGATGTTTAAGATGACGTCATTTGCACAAACAAACAAAAAAATGAACTTGAAGTAAATGCGATACCACATGGGTTCAGCAAATGAGAAGCAGTACCCGACATGAGCAACAGAAGTGCAATGCGATATTTATATACCCAAAAACTGATAGAAGTTGTAACTCACCGCTCATTCTGATTCCGGTCGCAACTCCCGTGAATTTCCGCTCGTATAGAAACGCCAGAACCTCGTTCACTTTCGCCAGCGTTGCCTGCTGCTCCGCTGTCAGATTGGACCCCGATGCTCCTCCTGACGCTCCACCTGATGTACCACCTGACTTTCTACCTGGCCATCCCCCTGACCCTCTGCCTAATCCTCCACCTGACGCTCCGCCTGGCGCCCCACCTTCGGAGTCTGCTGCACCACCTGAAGCTCCACATGGAGCTCCACCTGAAGTTCCACCTGACGCTCCACCTGAAGTTCCACCTGACACTCCACCTGAAGCTCCGCCTGAAGCTCCGCCTGAAGCTCCGCCTGAAGCTCCACCTAACGCTCCACCTGATGCTCCACCTGCTCCGCCTGATGCTCCACCTGACCCTCCACCTGAAGCTCCAACTGACTCTCCGCCTCCGGAGCCCGGTGCACCGCCTTCATTCTTACTTCCCCCCCCTCCACTCGCTTGCCCTCCGCTCGCTTGCCCTCCGCTCGCTTGCCCTCCACTCGCTTGCCCTCCACTCGCTTGCCCTCCACTCGCTTGCCCTCCGCTCGCTTGCCCTCCGCTCGCTTGCCCTCCACTCGCTTGCCCTCCACTCGCTTGCCCTCCGCTCGCTTGCCCTCCACTCGCTTGCCCTCCGCTCGCTTGCCCTCCGCTCGCTTGCCCTCCACTCGCTTGCCCTCCGCTCGCTTGCCCTCCGCTCGCTTGCCCTCCACTCGCTTGCCCTCCACTCGCTTGCCCTCCACTCGCTTGCCCTCCACTCGCTTGCCCTCCACTGCCGTCGGTCAGGTTTCCCCCACCCCCACTTCCCGCGTGCCCTCCAGTGCCTCCTCCACCCTCCGTCCCACTTCCCCTTCCACCCACCCAGTCACTCCCCAGTCCACTTCCTGTATCACTCTTCCCTCCGCTTCCCGTGTCACTCCCCCCTGTGCTTCCCGTGTCACTCCCCCATCCGCTTCCCGGGTCACTCTTCAGTCCACTTCCCGTGTCACTTCCCCCTCCGCTTCCCGTGTCACTTCCCCCTCCGCTTCCCGTGTCACTTCCCCCTCTGGCTCCCGTGTCACTCTTTCCTCCACTTTCTGTGTCACTTCCCCCTCTGGCTCCCGTGTCACTCTTTCCTCCACTTTCTGTGTCACCCCCCCATCCACTTCCCGGGTCACTCTTCAGTCCATTTCCCATGTCAATCCCCCCTCCGCTCCCCGTGTCACTCCCCCTTCCACTCCCCATGTCACTCTCCCCTCCGCTCTTCATGTCACTCCCCCCACTGCTCCCCTCTCCGCTTCCCCCTACGCTTTCCCCTCCATTCACCCCTCCGCTTGCCCCTCCGCTCGCCCCTCCGCTTGCCCCTCCGCTCGCCCCTCCGCTCGACCCTTCGCCTCCCATCCCCTTGGGGCTGACGGGCAACCTCAAGCACATGGAGCGCCGCTACGCCTGGCTGCAGCACATGGTGAGGCGCGGGAAGTTCGTGCAGAAGTACATCCCGACCACCGAGCAGCCGGCGAACTTCCTGACAAAGGCGCTGCATTTTCCGGCTTTCAACAGGTGCTCTGTCGCCATCGGCCAAGTTCGTCTGGCCGACGTCGGCGACGGCGACGACGAGGTGCAGTAGTAGGTGCCGTGCCCTTCTGCACGGCTGGTGCGGTGACGGCGTGCTGTGTGTGGGGTGCACGCCGAGGACGAGTTTTCTCCGTGGAGTACTGCCGTGTGGGCTGGAGGCCCAAGCGTGAGCGCGGCAGGGGAGTGTTAACGGGAATGGAGTGTTGGCCCCGCCCTCGCTTGGGCAACGCCGACGACTTGGTCGGATGTACGGTAGTAGCAGCCGACCGTTCACAGTGGGAGAGCTGCTCGACAGGCATCGTCGAGCTGCAGGGGACCGCTGTGGTGCTGTTGTCGACCAGGGAGCCCGACAGCTGCAACTGACTGATCTGGGCGACGGGTGGGCCGTCGACCAGGAGGGGCAGTTCGACCGGGAGGTCTCCGTCGACCTGCAGCTCGACCAGGGGGTCTCCGTCGACCTGCAGCTCGACCAGGGGGTCTCCGTCGACCTGCAGCTCGACCGGGAGCAGTCCGTCGACCTACAGCTCGACCGGGAGCAGTCCGTCGACCTGCAGCTCGACTGGGAGCAGCCCGTGGACCTGCAGTTCGACTGGGAGGTCGACGGAGCAGTCCGACGACCTGGCAAGTGAGCAGCGGTCGACGAGGGGAGCTCGGCGACAACCGCTGACTGTTTCGGTCGACGGAAGGGGTCCGTCGACCAGAGGGTAGCTCGACGGGAGCTGTGGTCGACCAGGGGCGCCTGGTGGTCGACCAGAGGGACCTGGTGGTCGACCAGAAGCAGTGGTGGTCGACCAGTAGCACCTGGTGGTCGACCGGGTCGACCGGGTAACCTGCTCGACGAGTTCTGCGGAGGCACGCGAACGTCGTCGAGGTCGCGATGGCGAGGGCGACTGCGGGCTGGTATCCCGAAGTCGATGTGGCTCGTCAGGCGCAGACAACAGCCGACGGATGCCCAACGAGGCAAGTCGGGCCAATCGTCTGCGCGCACCTGCGAGCGTGTGCACTGCTGTGTTCTACGGGGCAACGCTGGACAGCCGCTCCTATGCAGCGTTGGCACGCCGTCGACCTGCGCTGTAGGCAGGTCGCCTTTCCGCAGTGCTGGCGCGGCTCCTCTACGCAACGCTGGCAGGCGGTCGACCAAGCTGTGCTGGCGGTCGACCAGACTAGCTGCAGGGTTGCTAGGTGCCTGATGTAGTCATTGTTGCCATCTCTTGTTCAATCATTATGAAATTCCAACTTTGCTAGTGGAAAATCTTGCCGATTTCTCCCGTGAATGTGCAAGCACTAAGGAACCAAGCAAAGCTACGATCACTCCTAGTAGTTCGTGCCAACCCCCGTAGTCTAGCTCACTACCGTTGTAGAGTGAATCTCCGCAATTATGCTATTACTAGCTTATGTTTTATTTATCATGCATAGATATGTTTGATTTCCTAGGTTAGGTGCATTCCTATATGTTATTATAGTTATAGCCCCGAACCAGGTTACGTGTACCGAACTCAAGCCTTTCCGGTTCCCAACGAATTGCTTTCTACCGAGTTCGTGAAGGTTCTGTTCGGGACGCTTCGTGACCCTCAGAACATTCGCGTAACACCTGGGTTACCTGCCTTGTGTCGAGCCTATATATAGCCTCACCTTGTACCCAGGTGAATCATTCAATAGATTTATCTTTCCTGAACCAGATCCTCACACTGGCGCTGACCTGGCCCCGAAACTTGCTGCTGCCGCTGCTGCTGCGAGGGCTGCTGCGAGGGGAGGGGCTGCTGCTGCTGCAGCTGCTGCTGCCGCTGGACCAGGCACCACGCCGCTGCTCCAGCCGCCGCGGCCGACAGACCAGAAGGTGGCTGACGAGCCCGGGTGTCGCCTCCACCAGCTGCAGTAGGGGAGTTACTGGCCGCTGCACGAGACGCCTCTCCAGGCCCTGCGCTCCCTCTGCCACCAGTCGGCACGCCACCCCCGCCACCTCCGCCGCCAATGCCTCCACCGCCGCCACCACCTGTACCCTGACCGCCCCTCTTGCCACCTCTACCTCGAGACTGCGAAGAAGTCGTAACAGCAGCTGCGGTCACGTCAGTAGCAGCATTGGCGAGAGAGGCTGTAAAGATGGGCAGTTGAGGGACAGTGCACCCGTGGAACAGTGGAGGGGGCACAGCACCAGAGGCGGAGGCTACGGAGCGGAGGTTGCTCTCGACGTCCTTGAGCGCAGACTCAAGGACCTCGATAGTGAGCTCACTAGGGTGCTTCAGAAGAAGCGTGTCACGGACCGAGGCAAGGCGGTCAGGGAGGCTAGTGGCGATGAAATAGATAGTAATCGCCATGGGGGGAGGAAGCAGTGCAAGTTGTGCCTCAGTGCAAGCAGCGCGGTAGCTAGAATCAAGCGAGCGGAGGTGAGCAATCAAGTCAGCAGAGCGCTCAAAAGAGGCGAGGTCAGGGAACAGGAACGGTAGGAAGAGTCGGCCAAGAGAGACAGTGGTGGGAGTAGCGTAGCGGGCCTTAATCGCAGTCAGGAACTCACTAGCAGTGCGAACCTGAGTGAAGTGGGCCTCCTCAGGCTCAGGGAGGAGGCTGCTAAGAGCGATGCAGGCCGCAGCGTCACGCGACTTCCACGCCGTCAGGTCAGCACGCTGGCGGGTAAAGCGGTCCCTGGCTGCGTCGTCAGGGGCGGTGCCTAAAGGCGTAGGGTCGTCGGGCGCTGGAAGGTCACTAGTAGCGTGCGCCCAAATGGACTCGCCCGCTTGAACCTGACTCTCTAAAAGGCGACGCGCGACGAGTCCGAGTAACCTGTGAGTGTAACTGGCTGCTTCCCTCCAAGGACAAGTCCCATGCCTGATGTACTCGCCACATACTTCGCCACCCTCTTAGCAGCGTACCAGTGGGACGGTCGGTGAATCCCAGGCACAACAAAGCGCGCAAGGATGCTAAGAGGGTAAGCTAGGTCTGGGCGAGTACAGGTCATCAGGTACATGAGACAACCCACCAGCTCAGGATATGGACCACTGGACTCAAATGACTCGTCCGAAGGTGGAGCCGTGAGCCCATGATCCACACCAAGAGGGGTGAGCTGTACCTTGGAGAACGGGAAGCGAAACCGCGTGAGGATCTGCTCGAACATATGCGACTGAGTCAGCGTAATGGTACGAGCTGCCCTGTCCCTGGTGATCTGCAGGCCAAGGTAGTGCTGCAGCTCACCAAGGTCAGTGCAAGTGTGTCTCCTCTGCAGTTCCTCCTTCACGGAGGCCAGCGCGCGTCGGTCGAGAGTGGCAAACACCAGGTCGTCGACGTAGACCAAGACAAAGAACGGGGTCGAGCAACGGCGAACGAACAGTGACGGGTCAGCAGACGACGGAAAGAAGTCAAGCGCTGCAAGGGTCGAGCGAAGTGTGTTGTGCCACTCACGTGGAGCCTGACGCAGGCCGTAGACTGGTCGACGCAGCTGCCACTGGGTCCCAGGTGGGAAAGAGCCAGTGAAGCCAGGCGGGCGACGCAGCCAGATCTGCTCGTGCAGGCTCCCCTGAAGGAACGCGGTGGAGAAGTCCAAGGAGTGCAACTCGTAGTCGCGCTGGGCTGCAATATGCAGCAACACCCGAAGAGTACTCATCTTCGGGGTGGGAGCGAAGGTCTGGAAGAAGTCCACCCCCTCTCGCTGACTGAAGCCTCTCGCCACATAGCGCGCCTTGAACACAGGTGGTGATCCAGGCGGCCGCTTCACCTTGTAGAGCCATCGGCCACTGACGACGTTCGTCCCAGGTGGTGGGACTGCGTCGAGGTAAGTGCCTGTGGACCTATAAGATGCCATCTCTGCCTCCTCAGCTGCTATCCAGTACGAAGCCCAGGGTCCCGAGACCGCCTCGGCGTGAGTGCGAGGGATCGGGATGTCAAGAGCGTCTGGATCCCCCTCAGGGGCAAGCAACATGGCGCAGAGATGAGGAACAGCGGCCGCAAGAAAACCAAGCTCGAACTGCCTGTCCTCGAGGACCTCTAGGGGAAAAACAGGAGCACCCCCAGAGAACGGAGAACGAGCAGGGCCACTCACCAAGTGAGCGGCGTAGTCAAGGCGGTGGGAAGAGGCAAAGCCAGCGACAGTGGTAACAAGTGCCGAAACAGACGACAGAGGTGCAGTCGGGTGAGTGACCAACGCGGACAAAACACGGGAGACGACAGGACGGGAGGCACGGAGGTAGTCGGACAACGGGTCGTGAAGCACAGTGAGGAACGACTCAGGGGGCTGTGGAAGGACAGGAGGAGGTGGAACACGAGAGCGAAGAACAAGGTGGAACGGACCGTCTGCACGGTAACGGGACTGACGACGCTCTGGGGACACAGCACGACTGAGGGGAGAACGACGAGTCCACTGGGAGGAGGAAAGGGACTCAACAGGGGGAACAAGAGGGGACGGTAGGGGACCACGAACAAAGCGCGCTGGTGCTGGGTCGGGGAGGTCGTGTAGTCGCAATCGCTGCTGCTCCGCCTCCTCTGGCGTCTGCTGCGACGGCACCGGCCCCTGCTGCTACTCCTGTGGCTCCGCCTCTGCCCTCTCCTGCTGCGACTGCAGCTGCACCCGCTGCTGCGAGCGGGACTCCTGCGCTACCCTCTCCTGCTGCGGTCGTGACTCCTCCTATACTCTCTCCTGCTGGGTCTGTAACTGCACCTGCTGCTGCGGGCTGGACTCCTGCTCTACCCTCTCCTGGTGCGGCCGTGACTCCTCCTCTACCCTCTCCTGCTGCGGCTGCAGCTGCACCCGCTGCTGCGACCGGGACTCCTGCTCTACCCTGTCGTGCTGCTGCTGTGACTCCTCCTCTACTCTCCCCTGCTGCTGTAGCTGCTGCTGCTGCTGCTGCTGCTGCTGCTGCTGCTGCTGCTCCTGCTGCCGCTGCTGGTGCTGCTGCTGCTGCTGCTGCTGCTGCTGTGCCTTCTCAAACCGCTCACGCTCCTCCCTCTCCAACTGGAGGAGACGCTGCTCACGGGTCAGGAAACGTACAGTGCGAGGTGTAGGCGCCACAGTGCAAGTGCCTCCAGCTCCAGCACTCCCAGAACCAGCACCTCCACTAGTGACACCCCCGGGGCCTCCAGTACCTCCCGTAGGAGCACCCCCAAGCTCCGCAGCAACCGGCCGCAGAGGAGAACGAGGAGGGAACTGCGGGACGACCGGGAAGCCGGGGGGTGAGGCGGGGCGAGGCCGCCGACTCGAGGCTGCCGTGTCCTCCACAGGAGTGACCTCCACGCCCACACCCACTGCACCCCCTGAACCGACACCACGAGCTCCTGCAGCCCCAGCACCCTCACCCTCCGCAACTGCACCTCCCGCACACCCAGACATGACAGGGACTGGACGCTGCGGGGGGGACGACTGCGGAGTGACGTGCGACACACCTGACGGGGCAGGACGCGAAGCGGGGGGGGCTACCGGGGCGACTGGGGGGGGCTCAAGGGTGAGGAACAGCGGGGGGGAAAAGACCTCAGCACCTCGGTGGGGGCGACTCCTGTAGTAACAGACAGACTCGTCGAACGTGACGTCCTGAGAAGCGAAGAACCCGCAGGTGACCGGGTCGTAGAACACCCAGCCGGAGGCGTCCAACGGGAAGCCAAGAAAGACACAGGCACGAGTGTGCGGAGACAACTTGTTCGCGCCAGGGGCGCGAACGTGAGCCAGACAACCCCAGACACGGAAGTCAGCTGCTACGCCCTGTAAACCTGACCAGAGAGAGACCGGCGTCACCCGTGGCCGTGCGTCACTGGGCCACAGGTTCAGCTGGTGCGCGGCGTAGCGGACCGCCTGAGGCCAGAAGAACTGAGGGGCACCGGCATGGCACATGGAGGTCCGGGCAACCTCCATGACCAGGCCGATGCGACGCTCGGCTACCCCGTTCTGCTGCGGCGAGGCTGGTAGCGTGTACGACTGAATGACTCCCCGACCCTGACAGAACATCTCCAAACGAGTGGAAGAAAACTCACCACCACGGTCCGAGTGTAGGCGAATCCCACACAGGCCCTGGGCACCACCCCACGCTAGTAGCCACGGCTCTAGGACGGTAGCGCAAGGGGAAAACCGTGGTGTAGCGGGAGTAGTCGTCCACCACAATCAGGAAGTAGCGCTCCTGACGTGGTCCAAGGACCGGGGAGGGGCCCCAGACGTCCAAGTGCAGGGTCTGGAAGGGAGTTGTGGTGGGGGGGAACGAGGAGGAGTGAGGGGCAGCGCGCTGCCGACCCTCGACGCAAGGAGTGCACAGCGGCGCAGGCGAGCGAGGAAGCGGAGCATTTGACTCTGGGAGACCTGAGACCAGACGGTAACGTACCATCCTACTGAGACGTGGGAACGACGGGTGACCTAAACGGTGGTGCCAGAGGACAGACGGGTGGGTGAGGGAGCGACAGTCGCACGACACAGCAGCTACCTAACCTGACCTGACCTGGCCCGACCCAGTGCGGTGGGACCCAGTGTGTAGTGAGTACAGACCAGAGCCCGGCTCCCTGTGAAAAGTGGCCAGAGGGGCCCCAGTGGTACCGACTGTGCAGGAGGCAACAGGCTCGTCCAGTGGGAAAGTGGTGACTACTCCTAGGTCGTGGAGGTGACTGACACCCACCAGGTTCCTAGAGAACGAGGGGGTGTAGTAACCTGTAAGAAAACCTGAGGGAGCCGCCGGACACGGGAGGGTGGTGGTGCTGCGAGCAACTACACGTCCCACAGAGGGGTCAGCCAAGGCGACAGTGACTGGAGTGCGCAGTGGTGTGAGGTCAGTACAGTCGCAAAAGAAACAGCTCGACGCTCCAGAGTCTAGGGTGAAGGAAAGCCGTGCAGTCTGTGGGGTCGCACCCGAACTAGCTACAAAGGCTGGTGCTAGACTAGTGGTAGCTGCAGTTCCTACACAAAGACCCTCAGAGGCGCCTGGACTGGAAACAACACACGCACCAAGACTGTAAACACAGGTCTCTACTCGTGCAGACGGGAACGGTCCTAGACCAGGCAGGTGAGACTCAACTGGTGCAGCAGTGCGTTGGCGAAGACGTGAGGGCCAGTGCGGTGTAATAGCGTGAGGACCAAAACGCTCACGGTGGAGGTCGTCGAGTCGACGGTAGCAGCTGGACGCAGAGTGGTCAGGACTCCAGCAGGTAGTGCCAGCACCAGGGCCTGTCAGGGCCCGGTACCCGCAGGGGTCGACGTCTCGCTCACTGCCAGCTGAGTCACTGCTGGGGGCGCCGCACTTTGGACCCGCAGGTCCCCACTGCCGGGAGTGTTGCGGCTGGCCCTGCTGCTGTAGAACTCTAGTACACGCCATCTGAGGAGCTAGATACGGGGGGGGGGGTTGCGCTGGTGGTAGCCTAAGCTGCTGCTGGTGCGCTGGGGGCAGCCTATGCTGCTGTTGGTTCTGCTGGGGGCAGCCTACGCCGCTGGTGGTTCTGCTGGGGGCAGCCTAAGCTGCTGCTGGTTCTGCTGGGGGCAGCCTACGCTGCTGCTGGTGCTGCTGGGGGGCAGCCTAAGCTGCTGCTCGTTCTGCTGGGGGCAGCCTATGCTGCTGCTGGTTTTGCTGGGGGCAGCCTAAGCTGCTGCTGGTGCTCTGGGGGCAGCCTATGCTGCTGCTGGTTCTGCTGGGGGCAGCCTACGCTGCTGCTCGTTCTGCTGGGGGCAGCCTATTCTGCTGCTGGTTTTGCTGGGGGGCAGCCTAAGCTGCTGCTGGTGCTCTGGGGGCAGCCTACTCTAGTACGTGTGGAGTGCGGTTCTGTGCAGTTCTGTGCGGTTGTGTGCGGTTCCAGGGGAGCTAGCACGGGTGAAGCGCGGTTCTGTGCAGTTCCAGGGGAGCTAGCACGGGTGGAGTGCGATTCTGTGCGGTTCTGTGCGGTTCTGTGCGGTTCTGTGCGGTTCTGTGCGGTTCTGTGCGGTTCTGCGGGTACGGGTGGTAGACTCTGGTTTCCAGGTGTTGCTAGTTGGTGGGGCTGAGGCTAACTGGTGGGGCGGCGGGTGAGGCAGCTCGTGGGGCAGCGGGTGTCAGGTGGGGCAGCGGGTTTCAACTCGTGGGGCGGCGGATTTCAGGTGTGGTGGCGGTTTCAACTCGTGGGGCGGCGGATTGCAGGTGTGGTGGCGGTTTCAGCTCGTGGGTCGACGGGTGACTGGGGCGGCGGCTAACAGATGGGGCGGCGGGTAAGGCAGTGGTAAAAGGGTGGGGCAGCATTTAAGGCGGCGGGTAACGGGTGGGGCGACGATTTGCACGTACGCGCGGCTGCTGCTGTGCGTGCGTGCGACTAACGACGGGGCCGCGGGGCCCGCTATCGAAAGGGCCGCGGGGCCCGCTATCGAAATGGCCGCGGGGCCCGCTATCGAAATGGCCGCGGGGCCTTCTATCGATCAGCCGCGAGGCGCGCCCGTAAATCGACGGGCGACGGATGACGGGGAGAAAAACGGGAAACGCGCGACTGGGGGAAACGGGCGACGGGCGACGGCGGGGGGGGACCGGGCGACGGGCAGGCTAAGCGCGCTACGGGCGACTATCTAGTACGGGGCGCGTCTAGGTGGGCCCATAACTTAGTCGAGAGAATTTCCTTAGGGGAAAAATCTCGCTAGGGTGAACCAAGCTCAATACCATGTTACAATGTAATGAATTGATAGAAAATGTGAAGTGCAACCCTAGATATAGCAAACCCTAACCATGCAAGGAAGTAGAAATGTAACACCTAGACTAACCTAAACAACACATATAAAATATATGTTGACATTTGGCTCCCCTCCCTCGGCAGTCATAAGCAGGATACCCCTCTGCACTAGCCTCCCGGACATATCCAGCTTCAATTGCCGCGCCAGTCCCTTCCTAATCAACACGTTGTGTGCGCCGGTGTCGATGATTGCTTGTCCCACCGGCAACCCTCCCACCGTCATGCTCCCCTTCTCTGCTATCAAGACGGACGCCTGACACACGAGTCTCTCGTTGGGGTGACGCCTCAGTTCGGAGGTACTGCTCCCTTTGTGGAAGTTGCCCCTTGGCTCTCTCACTCGGCTCGTGCGACTCTCGGACGACTGACTCCCTCGGAGCCGGAGGTCGAGGTCCTCTCTCTCCCTTGGGAACGCCATGAAGCCGCTCGCCCTCAGATACTCGCCCTCGCTTTCTTCCTCCCCTTCGACCTCCTCGTACGCGAGCATTGCCCTGGCTTTCGGCTCCACTCTCGGCTTCGCCTCCAATCTCAGCTGTAACTTTTTAATCTCCGCTTGTAGCTCTTCCTTGCTGGGGTTCTCCTCTGAGCGGCGCCGGCTATAGCATGCTTCTTCTTTATGCCCTTTCCGTCCGCAGTTCCCACACATCGGCAGCTTCGGGCAGTCGCGCTTCAGGTGGCCCAACTCTCCGCATTCGTGACACCGCCGTACGTCCGCACGCGGCTGTCCCCCTTGCGGCGCCTCCACCAGAGCAGCCGCCGCCCACGAAGACTTAGCTTTGGGACGCACTTCTCCGTCTTCTAGGTCCAACATTCTCTGCGCGTGCTCCGTCCGTTTAGCCAATCCGTACACTTCCTTCAGCGTGATATCCGCACTCACGCCGTACACCGTGTTTTGCACCACATTCCGCAGATCTTCCTCTAAGCCTCTTACGAACTTGCGGACTAGTAGCCGTTTGTCACGACTCTCCAAGTCATCCGCGAGCTCCCTCAGCCGGCAGTAGTAGGCCAGCAGTGACTCGTCCTTTCCCTGGCGGAACTCGCGGAATTCCTCCACTCTCGCCTTAGTTTGCCCCAGAAATTCCTTCTTCAGCAGCTCGACAAACCGCGCCGTTGGATTTTCAATCTCTCCGCAAGCTAGCTCCTCAAGCACTTCGTTCCGAGTCATGCGGTAGAAAGTCTCCGCCTCGCCCGCCAGTGTTACCACCATCCGCCGGAAGAACTCTGCCGAGTCGAGCCCGTCCCGCTCCCAACAGTACTGCACTGTCTCCAACTGCATCAGATAGTTCTTCAGGGTGGGACCCACTCCGGGAATTCCGGTGAACCGCTCGGCTACCTCGAGCTTCGGGAGAGACCCCGTATGCCATCTCTTGTCGGTAGGCCGGTCAGGTAGGGCGACGGCCGATGGTAGCTCCGCTGTCTGGCTAGCTACGATCTCCCGATTAATCGGCGTCCGGAAGTCTCCCTCTGTCTGGCGACGCAGCCAAGCCGTAGGTGCCGGCACGCGATCGGATTCCATCCCTGGCATCAACCCAGGGGAAGTACAGGCTGGGCGGCCTTCCCACCGTGCTCTCGCTTCCCGAGCCCACCGCAAGTCATGCGGCGTCTCTCCTGGATCTGACGCGACGGTACGGGATGGCTCCATATCTACGCGCCGTCCCCGTTCTCGTTGATGCGGAGTCCGGTACACTCCGGCAGTCGAGGCTGGCGAGCGCACCGTCTCAGTCGTAGGCACTCGGTCCGAAGTAGTCGTCGCAGCGGCGCGCCAACTTGGTTCGGCTAAAATATCTTCTCTTCGATAACTCTGCCAGATCTTAGTCTAAATCTATCGTTCATCTAGCTCTTAACGGCGACAGGTCGCGTTTCTTGCTTGTATGTTGTACGCTCCTAGCCAAGAGACCAACGCTAGGATGACCTAACTCGGCTGACAGCCGGACGCAACCTCGTGAAACCCTCGGTGGGCTTGCTAGGATTGGTTCCTCCACTGGGCGCAATGCTAGAGGTGACTAGGAATAATTCTTTGCTTATAGAGGAAACATACAAGCAAGCAAATGATCCTTCTCGTGTTGCTTGCCTAAGTATCTTCATCTGGTTACCGTTGCTCGGCAACGGTTGATTTGGTTTCGCCAGTTCGGCTTGTTTCCCGCTCTGTCGCCCTTCGCTTCCCGCCTACCGCGACTTAATCCTACTCACTACAGTACTCTGTCATGCTTTTATATTGTTACTTCCTAAATACTATTCTCCAATTAAATGCATGACAGTGGAGATAGGAGGCGACGGGTAAAGCCGCAGATACACTCTTTAACAGGAGTAGTGCGCACGGTGGCTACCGGAGCAAGGGCCCCGGACTACAGGAGTAACTGGCTCCGCGGCTAAGACGAGCGGCAGGAGCAACGGACCTACGGGCAACTGGCGCAGTAGGCTCGCTGGGCTATCGGAGCAAGGGCCCCGGACTACTGGCGCTGCTGACGTCATGACGGCTACCTCCGCTCAACCTCCCCCAACTGTCCCACACCCCTTTCACACACCCCTTGCTACACCCCTAGCTCCACTCCCACGACACCCCCTTAGCGCCACTCCCTCGGCTCCCACACACCCACCCCCCTCAGCGGCAGCTGCAGCAGTGGGAGATGGAGGAGGAGGAGGAGGAGCAGGGGACGGCTCACACACCCGCCACCCCCATACCCGCCACCCCCATACCCCCAACGCAGGCGGCGCGCATGCGGCGCGGGGCAGATACGCAGGCAGCAGCTGGGGCGCTGCGACGGGCGACGGGCAGGGCGGCGCGCGGGCCCCCAGGGCGCCGCGACGGGCGATGGGAGGGGGCGACGCGCGGGCCCCCAGGGCACCGCGACGGGCGACGGGCAGGGCGGTGCACGGGCCCCCGGGGCGCCGCGACGGGCGACGGGAGGGGGCGGCGCGCGGGCCCCCGGGACGCCGCGACGGGCGACGGGAGGGGACAGCGCGCGGGCCCCCGGGGCGCCGCGACGGGCGACGAGAGGGGGGACCGCGCGCGGGCCCCTGGGGTGCCGTGACGGGCGACGAAACCGCCGCGCGCGCCCGGGGCGCGCGGTGGGCAGGAAACTGCCACGCGCCCCGAGCGCGTGGCGGGCAGAAAACCGCCGCGCGCTAAACGCCGCGTGCGCCGGGCGTGCGGCAGGCAGAAAACGTCGCGCGCCCCGGGCGCGCGACATGCAGGACAGCAGCGGAAGCATGTGGGCCCACAGGCCAGGAGCGTTCTCGCTCTGATAGCATGTCGAGAAACGCTAGCAGAGAGTTAGAAACAGAAAAAGGGGGTTGCACTAGCAGCATATAGGATACATATAGCAAACCCTAATTTGGGCTGTACTCACTATAGAGTACCCCACTACAGACTAGACAATAATAGCATTCTGACACTCCGAGCCGAGCAGGACCAGACGCGGGCGACACTTCAACGAATCGAAGCGATGCTCGCGAACCAGTCGGTAGTCGCCACAGCAGCAGCGAACGTAGCAGCGACGGCAGCAGCAGCAGCAGCGACGGCACCGACCAAACAGCGTCATCGGCACCCGCTACAATGAATCTCGAAGCTGCTCGTTCAAGGCTACTAGAGGCGTCCAATCCGAGCGCGAAAGGAACGGACGTCAGGAGATTTATTGCGGGACTAAAAAACGAAGTTCGCCGACATGTGATTGCAGCGAACTAGAGTAGCTACCGGGATGTGGTCTGCGCAGCGAACGGTTCAATACGTTGACCAAGGGTCAACACGAAACACGACGCAATGGGTTGAACATGAACTTCGGCATGGAGCGATCGGCACCCCCCACGATCGTCGGCCCAATGGATATCAACAAGATCGACGCGAAGTAAAAATATGAGAATCGCATGTAGCCGCGGATCGAGCTGGCGATCGCGAAAAGATCGGGAAATAGGGAAAAAAGGCGACAATGTGTCGACTTCGGAGCGAACAAAAAAGGGAGAAAATGATGGCACGGATTGAAGACGTCATGACCAGCCGACACCATAGGAAATTGCCGAGACGAAAGGAGACTTCGCGACAAAATACTGTGCACCAACCGAGAAAAGACTTTGCACCAGCCAAACACCCCGAAGAATAAGAATTTGTAAATTATCCAATTCATATACTATTTCTCGTGATTTCCAAGCCTTTGAAAATTTCAAAAGAGAGTTAGAGGCTAAGAGAAAACCTTTAAATATTGTACCGGTACCAAAAAAGTTGGGGACCCAACTCCGGAGCGTTGAAAGGGGTCGAGCGTTACGAGGAGTTAATATTCTATCCCAGCAGTATTGTGTGAAGGCTCCCCGTTCACCACAGGTGAAACTGACACAACTGCAAAGGCTTAAGGAAAGGTTCCAGGCCCATGAGAAGCTTTATCGGCCTCAGGAAAATCCTTCCACCCCCAAGGTGAAGTTGGAAGTAGAGAGTGCAGCTTCGGGCGAAGTTGTCATGACTGTTTATGGTGGATTTGCCCATTTGAATGCCCGTTCGTGATTGCTTAGTGTACAGTTTTTTTTTTCGAGTTCCTTGGCTTCCACGTACAACACTCAAGCGCTCTTTGTCAAACTATATCTCATGCTTATAGGCTGTAGCGGGTTAACCTCTAGAGGTTACAACCCAGTTTGGGTTAGGTACTAGTACTTCCATTCTGCTCAGTGTACACCATTCTGCTGTACTATGATTCTGACATGGTATCAGATGCTAGGTTAGGCCCGCCTGCCAGACCTACAACCGAACCAACTTCCAAACCTACAATTAGGTTAGCAGGCTAGGTATGTACCTGCCTTTCCACGCATGCCGCAGCGCTTCCCTGCCCCGTGCATCGTCGCGCTGCCCCTCAACGCTCGCCACCGCGCTGCCCTGGACTGCGTGTCGCCGTGCTGCCCTGTCACACGCACCCCGCGCTGCCTTTCTCGCGCGCACGGTGTTGACATCACTGCCAAGGACAAGCTCACCCCTAACAGACGGAGGACATTCAGACTCAGACTGAGAAACAAGACTCGCGAAGTAGTCAAGCCGACACGCAGCAGCAAAGTCAACGAGCTCAGTGACTAAGGCAGACTCAACAACAGACTCAAAGGTAGGGTCACGACAAGTGTGGCCAGAACACGCATGATAGTAGGACTAGCAGCACGAGCAAGGCCAGACTGAGGGTCAGGAACATGGGGGAGAGAGGAATCAGGAGGAGACAATAGAACAAGACGATGTGCAACAAAGGAAGGACGAAGTGCCATAGTGTGCTCACTGGGAACAGGAGGAGGGCGAACACGGCGAGCACGAGAGGGACGAGCACGAACACATGCCGGGGCCCCTTTAGCCCCCCCCCCCCCCCCCCCTCCCAACTCCCACTGAGCCTACTGCTGACGCTGGCAAGGACGTGCAGCAGCAGTACCGGGCAAACCGCGTTGCCAACATGCAGTCGACGGAGCGCAACGCTATCGCCCAGCTTGCTATCCGAGCTCACCTGCCAGTCGACCAGAGGGCCCACTTTCGTCAGGTAATGTCGGCCCAGAGTTTGTACAATGCTATGGTTAGACACTACTCCTCCCTCTCTCCTACCACCCGCCCACTGTTGCAACGACGTCCGTTGTTAGAGGAGGTGCAGCAGCTGGTCGAGGAGGCGAGTGTAGGTACCTGTGCGTCTTCTAGTACACGTGGTAACACTTGAGGAGGCGGAGGTTCTTGGGGTGGACAGCAGTGGCAGCAGCTTCGGGACCCTCTCGCCGCAGCAGCTTCGGGAGTGGGTGTCCCAGCGACGCGTCCTTGGTGGTGTAGAGGCTACTAGATTAGGTGCTTGTGGGCCTGCTAGCACGGGTGCAGTTCCGGCGGAGGCTTTGCTCACTTTCACACTAGACTCAGGCGCATCTCGCTGCTTCTTCCGCGACTGCACCACAGTCACACCACTCACCATACTTGTCCCTGTCACTCTGGCCGGCCCCTCCTCTGGACCAGTCATTGCACGAGGTACCACTGTTCTTCCGTGTCTGGCAGTCCCTACTAGTTCCCTCACAGGTTTCCACCTCCCCTCGTTCGCTACGAACTTGGTGAGTAACGTTGTCCTCCAGGATCACTTGGTCACTACCACCACTCATGGAGGCGATCTTGTGGCGATCTGTACGGACTCAGTGACTGGCGACCACCTCGTCACGTTCACTCGGAGACCTGGGTCTGGCCTGTACACACTGCACGTTGTATCTGCACACTTCTGCATCTTGCTCGTGCCGGTGACTCACGCACCCGTCTCTCCTCTAGCACCACAGTTTTGGAAGGTTCCAAGCCCATAAGAAGCTTTATCGACCTCAGAAAAATCCTTTCACCCCCCAGGTGAAGTTGGAAGTGGAGAGAGCAGCTTCAGGTGAAGTTGTTATGACTGCTTATGGTGGATTTGCCCATTTGAATGCCTGTTCGTGATAGCTTAGTGTAAGGATTTTTCCCGAGTCCTTGCCTTCCGTGTACAACACTCAAGCGTTCTTCACCCGTCACTTCGCGCTTACTGTTAGCAAACCTTGCAATGTTGTACTATAAGGTGGATCACCCTACGTTTCGGGTCTAGCTAGAGCATCGCTCATAATATTGCATAAGCTAGTTCACAGAAGTGCGTTACTGCTTGCAACTTTCGCTATTTGATGTTCGCTTACATTGTTATTATTTTTTACCATCCTCATTCGCCCGTTCAATCGCACTGGTAACACCTAGTAACAAAATGTGATAATAAGCTCATATTGCGATTTATCCAATCATAACAAAACAAAAACATAATCACATGTTCTTTACGGCCAGCCGTTTCTTTGCAAACGAATTATGAGTTCGTTATTGGCTATTGGAGGAACCAAGTTGCGTCACTCGAATTGAGAACTGCTACAGAAAATTAGTTTCGGCGCAGTACAGTTGGCAACAAATTGGGGTGGGGTGACAAGGCAAACAACTGTATCCCGGACAGATGTTCTCGATTAGAGTCCCCGAGAAAAACACGCGCGATGCGGGCCTTTGTGGAAAACTCACAAACCCCGGGCAAAAGGGAACTTATAGTCACATATAAGAACAATTGCAGGAAGAGCGATTTTCTGTCATATACGTACATTCGGACCACGCTGTCTTCAACTTTTCGTCGCATGGTTCGCCGCGTTGATCAATGTCGCAGGACAAACGGGCAGAAAAAATACAAAATCAATTGCGTTTAAGGCCGAAATCAAAGACAAAAGTTTCCGTTTAACCCTGTAAGCGAGATTAATGAGATGGCATCGTTCGAGCTCGCGGGGAACCGCGCTACAGGATTTAGACACAAGCGCGGTCAAGATAAACAGAAACAAACATTTGCAAAAGTAAATAATGAATCAAAACTTCCTTTCTTTCTATTTCCCGTTTAGTTCTCACAGGTTCGATTTGCGTCCTCTGATTGGCTGCTGATCTGATTCGTGCAATGATTCAGTCAAGATGCAAGATTTCCCGCCAAAAAGGGGACTGTAGAGGAGGGGATACATCTAGGACTTATGTGAAAAATCTACTCGTTGAGAAAATGAGACTCTTTTAGGAAAGGCCTCTAAGCCAGAACATCTGTACAGGCGGGCACTGTGGAAGGTCAGTCTGGTTCACCTCGAAACAGTGCTGTAAATATTGAAAGCACACTGCGGATGGCTTGTACTTGATAATAATGTTATACATTAATATTTTCTCAGACAAACAGTTTTTTCCTACAGAGACACTAGGAAGCACCAGGAGGACGCGTTCAACGACTTGAGACACACAATCCGACTTCAGGCGATTCTTCATATTTGAGCCCCGCCACCATTGCGAGACAACTACCCACCCGACTTGATCGAACCGGAACAAGACATTCGGTTCGTCGATTCGGGAGTTGGATTCTGTCTCGTGACGCCTAACGAACAATAACTGATTGCGCATTCATCTCTACAGTCGCGATTCCAGTCAGTCGCGCTGATTTTGCGTGGAGCACTTCTCGCCGAGATACCATTTTCTCCCCACACCAGATCGCGTGGGAGAGCTCACTCGGCGGTTGAAATTCTTGAACGGATTCTGTACTGTATGTGTTTCGTGGTCTATTTGTGTTTTTATTTCACAAATTTTCCTGAAGATATGATTCATTTTCACATGGCCTTCGCTGGATCCTGCCAAATTCCGAGTCTTTGAAGGTTTGTTCTGGACTTGGGACTCGACGAGACGGCTCAGCCGGCTCTTTGCTGCCAGGTTTCAACGAATCACGTCATTCTATTCCACGTGTAATTTGTAAACAGTAGGGCTGGAAACCGGGGCGCTGCCGTTAATCTCCCCGCATTTGGCGGTAGATGACATCCCGCTCGCGCCACTCGCGGGCCGACGCCGTGCACTTGTGCCTGCCCGAACCAAGCGGCTCGGAAGAGCTGCAGCAATCACTCGCCGGATTGGCCATCAGTGCCATATCGCGAAGTTCCACCAATCACTAATTTTGCCTCCTCCCATTTCCCCTCCCCCCACCCCCCTCCAAACTTTGCTAGCCCGAGCCCTCCCCCCCATCCCCCCATTCTGGGTGTGTCGCATTGTGAGTAAAATTGCCACTGCACTAACCTGGAGTTTGCTAATGGATTCCTAATCAAACTCGTATCTCGCAGTGTGTGGCTAGAATGAGATAGGGTAGTCGTACCTGAGAATGGCCTACTCGCCGCGACGTAGCTCACAGCTCCGTGAAGGCGTTTGTATTTCGTCAGAATGTTGCATCTTTTGTCAATTCTGTGAGTGACGATTCCCTGCTCGTGCCGCAATCCCGCTCGATTCATTCAATGGACGACTACGGTTCAAGCTCAAACCACGACAATGGTACTACCAATGCTACTTCTATACAGCATATCTCTTGTAGCAACAATGCTGGGAGCGCGTCGCGGCTCGTGATCCTACGATCGCCGCCACTAGTAGTATCGCCTTCTTCCGAAGGCGACTCGCCGAGGTTATCTGCAGAAAAGGACCTTCTCCCTGATGGGGACGACGGGCAGGACAGTGAATTTCGTCGCGCGGGGCGAATCCAGCACATTGTTAATTCCGACGGTTTTAATTGGCTCAAGTACGGCGAGAAACGCGTCTCGGCGTCTCGGCCGATTGTAAGGTACTACTTTGGGATTATACTTGTGTGCCGATCGGCCAGGGTACATTATTGATAATCTGTCGGACTTCATGTATGTTTTTCGTTTATCTACTTCATTAATTTTCTTCAAACACCGTATAGCCATATCAAAACTATACGGTGTACTGCTGTACATTTAAAACGGGTTCGGATTACTGGACAGGCTCAATGGCATTTGAATTGGTTCCGCCATCGTCAACCACCCAAACTCCCGAGGTTTTTTCCGAGATCTTCTCCACCGATGTTCTCTATTAGTAGTACTCCTGGCAGGGGAAGCGTGAAATTCTCCTTTTTTATTTTGCTTCGAGGCGACCGCAGCGGCGCCTGTGAATCACCTATCAATGACGAGCTAATCACACTGCATGATATTCCTCCACTTCACGTGCGTTCCCTGCCTTCCGCCGCTCACCCTGTCCCCCCCGTCCCCCGTCTACCCCCGTCACCCCGGTTGCCCTGGCGTCCATGTGGCAGGGCCTATTACAAGTGCGTGTGGTCGCGAGCTGAATCCTCACCATGCCGTGCGCGCAAAGTAGTGGAGATCGACCCGTCCAGCAAGGTCACTCCCAGTACACTGCATACTCGTTATATGAACACCCACAACCACCGGACTAAGGGACAGTGCCCCCGCTACCTGCGCAAGCACCTGAAGAAGAAGCCGACCCCGGCGGCAGGCAGTGGCGGCAACGGCAGTGGCAACGGGAACGGGAACGGGAACGGGAACGGGAACGGGAATGGGAACGGGAACGGGAACGGGAACAGAAATGGGAGCGGAAACGGGAACGGGAACGAGAACAGCGACGAGAACGGAAACGGGAACGGGAACAGAGACGAGAACGGGAACGGAAACGGGAACGGGAACGGGAACAGAGACGAGAACGGGAACGGGAACGGGAACGGGGACGGGAACGGGAACAGAAACGAGAATGGAAACGGGAACGGGAACGGGAACGGCAGCGGCAACGAGAACCGGAACGGGAACGGGAACGGGAATGGCAACGGCAACGGCAACGGCAGCAGCAACGGCAGCGGCAACGGCAGCGGCAACGGCAACGGCAACGGCAGCGGCAGCGGCAGCGGCAACGGCAGCGGCAACGGCAACGGCAACGGCAGCGGCAGCGGCAGCGGCAACGGCAGCGGCGGAGGCGCAGGCCGCTGCCTTGGCAGCGCTGCAACGAGGAGGAATCTTACCACCCCCTCCGCTGGCACTGGTGTTCAGCGTCCGGTGCAAGTGGTAAAAACCGAATATCCGGACACGGCAGAAAGAGAGGAAAGAGCGGATGAAACGACGAAGGGAGGGGCCACGGGCACTGGCAGCCTTGTCGGCTGCGAGTCGCGGCCTGCTACGCCCGTCACTCCGCTCCCCATTTTCGAGTCGCCCATTGGCCGTCCCCAGTCGCGGTACGCAACGATCGCGAGAGGCATGGCCCTGTCTACGCGCGCGCCTGCACCCGCGCCTGCGCATGTGGTTGCGCCTGCGCCTCCGCCTGCGCCTGCGCCAGTGCGGCCTATGCTTGCCCCTCTGCCTGCGCCTATGCCTGCGCGTGTGCCTGCGCCTTTGCCTGTACGTATGCTTGCGCCTATGCCTGCGCCTGCAGCGTTCACTGGCGCCGCCACTGCCACCGCCACTGCCGCCGCCACTGCCGCTGCCACTGTCAGCGTGAGCAACGGAGTCGTTAAATCCGAGCCTAGATGGAGCACGAGGGTGCCTTTTATCTCGCCAGTTTACCACTTCAGCAGCAGCAGCACTGGCGGCAGCGCTGGCGGCAGCGCTAACAGTAACATCAGTGGCACTGGCACTGGCAGCGGCGGAGGCGTGGGCGGGGGAGCAGCATCATGGGTGCGGATCGTGCCTCAGTGCCCTGCGCAGGTGGGTGGAGGGCTGTGGTCAGCCGCTGCACCCGCATCTGCCGCTGCTGTTGCATGCCCTTTATCTCCTGCCCTATCTCTCTCACCTGCTGCCTTATCTGTGACTGCCTCCGCTGCTTCTGCTGCTGCGACCCCTGCTGCTGCTGCGGCATCACCTTTCCCATGCCGTCTTGCTGCGGCTGTAGCACCACCGGCACCGGCACCAGCACCAGCACCAGCACCAGCGCCAGCGCCAGCGCCAGCACGACTTGGAAGCTGTGGTTCCGGTAGCAGCAGCAACACCACTGGTTCTGGCCAGTCAGGGCACTTGGCATGCTCCGGGCAATCTAGCCATTCGGGAGGATCGGGGATTTTCGGGCTGTCTGGGGATTCTTCTTTTGTGGCAGCTGGTGCAGCTGGTGCTGCTTGTGCTGCCGGTGCTTGTGCTGCCGGTGCTGCTTGTGCTGCCGGTGCTTGTGCTGCCGGTGCTGCTTGTGCTGCCGGTGCTTGTGCTGCTGGTGCTGCTGGTGCAGCTGGTGCTGCTTGTGCTGCTAGTGCTGCTGGTGCTGCTGGTGCTTGTGCTGATTGTGCCACTGGTTCTGGTACTGCTGCTGCTGTGGGTGGTGCTGGTAACAGTGGGGGCAGCAGAGACAGCAGCGACGGCAACGATGGCGCTGTTGCTCTTGCGGTTTTGATGAAAGGAGGCAGCAGCATCAGCAGCATCACCGCGCTCCCTGTCACTATGATGCCCGCATTCATCCAGCCTAATGCAGTCGCTGCCTCTGCTTCACCTGCTGCTGCTACTGCATCTATTGTTGCTGCTGCTGCTGTTGCTGCTGCACCCAATGCTGTCGCTGCACCATCTCCTGGGTTCGCTCCAGCAGCAGCAGCAACCCCTCCCAGGGCGCAGAGCCGCCGTCCCTTCCGAGTGCCCAGAAGCATGGCTGGCGCTGCCATAACTGCTGCCTCTGCACTTGCTGCCTCTGCTGCCACTGCTTCTAATAGTGCTGCCTCTGCACCAATTGACACAGCAGGAGCCACCACCAAAACTGCTGCTTCTGCTTCTGCTGGATCCACAGAAACTGCTGCCTCTGCTGCTGCTACGTTTTCCGTTGCTGTGTCTGCTGCAGGCGCGTCTGCTGCGGGTGCGGTTCACCCCGCTCTCCTGCCCTCATCCACCCTGGTGCTGCCGGTGCTGCTGGCTCAGCCGGCGCATTCTCATGCCGCTGCCTCTGTGCTCGCTGCTGCCCTCACGGCTGCTGCCAAAGCGCCTCCTCCTCCTGCTGCTGCGTCTCCTCCTGTTGCTGCTGCGCCTCCTCCTGTTGCTGCTGCCGCTGCCGCTCCTGCTGCAATTGACACCACTGCTGCTGCTATTGACGCCACTGCTGCTGCGGCGTGTGTTCGAGACGCTGCCCGTGCTGCAGCGTGTTACAAAAGCACGCTTGCCTCCCGCCAAGTGCTCCGTAGCCACGAGATGTTATTGGAGTGCAAGCCCTGCCTTGCCGACTTGCCAGTCACCGCGCTCATCCCGTCTGTAGCCTCTCATCCCGCCGCCACTGCTGCCGCTGCCGCCCCTACCGCTACTGGTGCCCCTGCTTCTTCTGCAGCTGCTGTGGGCTCTTCCCCTTGCTCACACGCAGCTGTTGCCTCTGTGAGACAGCTTGATCCGCCCGCGCTTGTGGATGCAGCTGCAGCACTTGCTGCTGATGATTCCACAGCAGCAGCTCCTGTCATTGGTGGTGGTGTCTCTTCCGAATTCGTTGGCGTTACTGCTGCTGCTGATGCTGCTGCTGCTGCTGCTCTGGTCACTGAATTAGCAGCTTCATTAGCAGAAATAAAAGCTGAAACTGAGTCTGAAAACGGCCTCACCAATAAGCCGGCTGACCCGCAAATTGAGGCCTCTTTAGCAGAACCAAATTTCGAGGAACAGAGCACAGAGCAGAAGGGCGGTGGGGCAGCGGATGTGGTGGGAAGGGAAGCCAACGCAGCAGCGGCAACAGGCGCGGCAGGAGCAGCATCAGCAGCTGCTGCAGCTGCAACGGAGTGGGTCCGTCTAGTGCAACTTATTGATATGGAAAACCCTTCTGCTGCTGGCTCTCCTAGCATGCGTTACGGAGGTAAACCGAGCAACTCTGGGCAGCTGCAGCTGCAGCAAGCAACCAGCATGTCTGCTGCCGATGTCGCTGCGTGCTGCAGCGACCTTGCAGGAGACGATGGTCATCATGATTCGGATCCTGATCCTGACTCTGACTCTGATCCTGAACATGATCCTGAACATGATCCTGAACATGATCCTGAACATGATCCTGAACATGATCCTGCCAATGCAGGGTTGCAGCAGCTGATGCTGCCAGGAGATGCCGTGGAGGATTTTCCTGCTTTGCAGTGGGATGAGCTTCCGTGGGTGCCTGCTTTACCAATGGAAATGACAATGGGGATGGGGGAGGTGGCGGCACAGGGGGATACTGGTTCGTCCGACCCTGCTTTTGGTGGTGGGGATGGTGCTGCTGATTTTATTGGGACTGGTAATACTGCTCTTTCTGCTGATACTGCTGCTGTTGGCGATGCTGCTGCTGCAGTTCCTGCTGTTGCTGCTTCTGCCGTCTCAGCTGATGCTATAGCTACAACAGCACAATCCAGCAACACCCTCGCATTGCCTCAACCGTCCCACGCTGATTCACCCTCTCCTGCCTCTTTCCCGCCCACAGCAGCCTGCCATCCTCTGTCGCGCCCCACTGCTCCCCATCCCTCAACACTCACAGCGTGCGGAGCACAGGCAGCAGCAGCAGCAGCAGCAGCCGTGCCTGTGCCTCTTCAGTCGCGTCACTCGTTTGAAGAGGCGCAGAAAGCATCATATGACGCGCAGCCAGCCGCGTCGCCAGCCGCGTTTTTCGAGACGTCTCAAAAGGCGTCTCAGGAAGGGTATGAAGCTGTGCGTGCAACAACGCACCGCAAGTCACCGAGCGTATTTGTGGCGCCTCAAAAGGAATGTCAAGACGCCGCGGTCCGGTCTCTTGAACCACTACGCTCGTTTGCAGTGCCTCAGCAAGGGGTTTCAACACATCAGCAAGGGGTTGTTGCAGCAGCAGCAGCAGCAGCGGCGCCAAGACCGTCTCACAAGACACTGCGCCCTGCCCTGTCCGCTGCACCTCAGCAAGGGGTTGCTGCTGCTCCAGCTGCAGCAGCATCCGGCGCACAGGGCGTGCCTCACAAGTCACTACGCTCGGCCTTGTCTGCTGCCCTCGCTCACAACCGGATGATACTGGAGCGGCACAGCATGCGCATGCTCGCTCACTCGCAAACCACGTACCGGCCAGAGCAGCCGTTGAGCCTCAAGAGAAGCTGCTGGGACGGGCATGCTAACGATGAAGGAAATTATGGGGGCCACGGTGGGGGGTATGGAGAGCATGGGCGTGGTGGGGAGCGTGCAGAGGATGGGGATGATAGGGGAAGCTACACGGTTCTAAATGAAGGAGGGGGGCACGATGGGAGTTATGGTGAGGGATACGGTGAGGGGCATGGTGAGGGGCATGGTGAGGGGCATGGTGGGGGGCATGGTGGGGGGCATGGGGTTGATGAGGGGAGTTTGAAGGTGGTGAATGACAGTGCTGGCAGCAGCACTAGGAGTGAAACCGCGCAGGAGCAGTTGCAGGCTGAACGGGAGGCGGAGGTGCAGGCACGGTTGAGGGCAGAATGGGACATGCAGGCTCGTGGAAACTATAGCAATCACGACAAGAATCACAACAGCAATGGGGGCTGTAAGGGGGGGGAGGCGAAGGAGGAGGCGAAGGAGGAGGCTGTCAAAGCACTGCTGCCGTTGGGTGATGCACCATTGGATGTGATGCACCTCCAAAGTCACCACGCTCCTGCTGCTGCTTCTGCTGATCCAGAATTGCCCTGGCTGGGTGTTCCGCCGAGCTCCAAGGTTACTGCGCGGTTCAAGGTCCCTCAATAACAAGAACGCAGATCTCTCCAGAAGTTCAGCGAGGGTTGAAGTGTGGTGGGGCAAGTCGACTGGACTGGTCACGACTCAACCGGGCTAGTCAGTGCAGTGGTTAGGAACAGCTACTACAATTTTTGAGGGGGGAGGGAAGGGGTGGAAGGGAGGGGTTGATGAATAATTGCTTTCACGGGTTTGTCAGGGCGTGCTAGTGCTCTAATACGTTCTTCCGGTGAGAATCGTGGGGCTGGAGCTATCTGTAGGTGCGTGGATGCATGGGACGGTATGTGATGCTCTGTTCTACCTTGTTTTCTAAGATTTCGCTTATGATTTTCTTTTGTGAAGTGAATGCGGCGGTTTCAGAATGTACCGTACCACTCTATAACAGAAAGGGCCCAAAATATCAGGGTAAAACGCCCTGATTACCCTGGGGGCCGGCCGCTTTTTCAGGATTACCCTGCCCAAATCAGCCTTTCAAGATAGTTACCCTTCTCTGAAAAGTGCATGTTTTTTTTCACCCTGATGGGATTTATGGTTAGCCTGACGGAATCAGGGTAGGGTGTAGACTACCATTTTACCGAAACCTTTTTTAACGCGAATCGGACCATACTCGGTGTGGTGACAAAATGTACCACACCCCCCCAAACAGGCGTTGTCGCTTGTGACCACGCGCATTAAATCTTGCTTCGTTGTCGGCGACACACCTCGTTGCCTCATTGGTTGTTTCTCCCGCAGGACTGCCAACGCATTCTTGATTCCTGCCACAAGATGCCACGCCCCCCGCCAAGACAGCATAGATGGGTGTCAAAGGCAGCTTCAAGCTGTCCTTGACAACAAATTGCAGGCCCAGTCCTGTGTCAAACATATGCATATGTTATATTTGTGGGTAGGCTGTAGTGGGGTTGATAATGTGGGGTATAACCCCTTAGGGCCTCCTTCTTGTACAATTCTCTCGATAGTCAATCCCATGCCTGCCTAGTTTCTAAGACGGTATCTAGAGCAGTAGGTCTTTAGGACCTAAGTTTAGGGCCCACCTGTTACCGCGTTACCTCACCTACGGCCCTGCCTTGCCTGCTGCCCGTGCGCGTATCTTTTTTTTAGCTCGCGCTGCTGCTGCAGCCACCTCCGCAACCCGCTGCAGCGCCGCGCGCCGCGCCCGCAGCCTGTGCCGAGCCCGCGTCGCCCGCGCGCGGCCCGCAGCTGCCCCGCGCACCGCTCGCGCAGCCCGCGACGAGCCCGCGCAGCCCGCCGCCGCGCGCAGCCAGCTGCCGCACGCAGCCCGCAGCCGCGCGCAGCCCAAAGCCGCGCGCAGCCCGTCGCCTCGCGCAACCCGCAGCCGCGCGTGCCCTGCCCCGCGCGCCGCGTCTGCCGCCTGCGCAGCCCGCTGCTGCTCCGCTAGCTGCCTTAGGAGCGCACGCGGCCTGCTGCTGCCTCGCGCGCCGCCTTAGGAGCTCGCGTGCGGCCCACTGCTGCCCCGCACACCGCTGTAGGCGCCCGTGCGCGGCCCGCTGCTGCATCCTACGTGCGGCCTGCTACTGCCCAGCGCGCTGCCTACTGCCTGTTGCCTTCTGCCTGCTGCCTACTGCCTTTGCCTACTGGCTTTACCTGCGCTGCGATTATGGCGACGCTTCATGTTCTCGCGTTTGAGTCTGACGGTCGTCCGATAGAGTTCGCTGTGTGGCTTGACGATCTCCAACTGTTTCTTCTGACCGATGCCAAAGACGGCGTTTCACTGTTCGATTACGTGTCTGGCACTGCCGTTGCTCCTGCTGACGATGCTACTGCTCTCGAACGCTCACAGTGGCAGACTCGCGATGCTGCTGCACGCCTAGCTATTAGGAACCATCTGCCGATCACTGCGCGCGCGCATTTCAGCCAGCACAAAACTGCTAAGGCACTGTACGACGCTGTAGTTGCGCGCTACTCCTCCCCGGCCACTGCAGCCCTAGGTCAGCTTATGCTACCCTACCTGTTCCCCGACCTGTCCTCGTTTACCACTGCTGAGGACCTCATTTCTCACCTTCGCACTAGTGACACTCGCTTTCGTGCCGCCCTTCCAGCCGAGTTCTGCGCCGCAAACCCCCCCCCCGATGTACTTCACTCTCTATTTCCTCGTCACCCGCTTCCCTGACACTCTTAGCTCCGTCAGGGACCACTTCCTAGCCCTAGACCCTACCACTCTCACTGTCGCCGACTTCGAGAAGCACCTCCTAGCAGCAGAGAAGAACATCCTCGCTGTAGGTGCTGCTCGTGGTACTCCTCGCTCTCCCCTCTTTGAGGGGTGCTCCCCCTCCCCTCTTACCCCCTCCTACGCCTCCGCAGCTGCTGCTGTCGACCTCGTTGGTGCTGAGAAGGTCGCAGCTGCTTCCGCTCCTAGTGGGAAGCGCAGCGGCTCCAGGGGAGGCAAGGGTGGCAGGGGTGGCGGACGTGGCAGTGGAGGGGGCGGTGGTGGAGGCGGCGGGGGAGGTGGAGGTGGTGGGGGTGGTCGTGGGGGTGGAGGTGGTGGTGGGGGCGGTGGTGGTGCCGGGAGCGGTGGCGGTGGCAGCGGCGGTGGTGGCGAAGGGGGGAGTGGTGGTGGCAGCGGTGATGGGGGCTTGGGTGACACCAGTGGTGGCCAGGGGCAGAAGCAGCAGCAGCAGCAGCAGCGTCAGCGCCAGACCCCCACTTCCTAGCAGCTTCTTGACTGGTATGCCGGGCGTGGGGCGTCTGGGGGCCCTGGTCGCTGCCCCTATATCATTCGCGCAGGTCCCCGCGCTGGTCGCCAGTGCACAGGGTTTCACACTGAGTACCGCTGCTTCGCTCAGCTTAGCGACGCCTCGCGCGTCAAGTTTCCTGATGCTACTGAGTTCCCCAACTGGGCAGACCTGCTTAGGCGTGATGTACCTATCTTTGATCTTGACTATGAGGCTATTCTTGCTGCCATGTATGCATTGACTGTTAGTGCTGAGGGTGACTGCTACTTGTGTGTGCCGCCTGACCCCGGTATAGCCCCAGGTATAGCGCCTGTGGCACTAGGTGCTTGTGAGTCTGCTTCCCCTGGTACTGCGTCCGCACAGGCCTTGCACACCTTCACACTTGACTCTGGTGCTTCCCGCTGCTTCTTTCCCGACAGCACCACAGTCACTCCCCTCCCTGCACCTATTCCTGTCTCACTGGCTGACCCCTCTGGGGGCCCAGTGCTTGCACGGTCTTCCACTGTGCTTCCGTGTCCGGCGGTCCCGTCTGGTGAGCTGTCTGGTCTCCACCTCCCCTCGTTCTCTACGAACTTGGTGAGCAATGCCGTCCTTCAGGATCACTGGGTTGACACCTTTACTCCTGGAGGACAGCACGTGGCGACCTGCACGTGCTCCCGAACCGGCCGTCACCTGGCCACGTTCACACGTGCGCCAGGGTCCAGTTTGTACACCCTCACCACTACGTCACGCTACACCCCTTTGTCTCCCCAGCTGTACGCGTCTGCTCAGGTAGCTGCCCAGTGTGAGTGTCGCCGCCTGTCGCACGACACTCTCCTGTGGCACCACCGCCTTGGTCACCCCTCCCCACCTCGCCTTCGTAGCATGCACTCTCGCTTCCTGGTCTCTGGCCTTCCCAGGTCTCTGCCTGCCCTCCCTCCCTTGCCTGCGCCGCCCTACATTCCTTGCGTCGAGGGGCGGCAGCGCGCCGCTCCTCACTCCTCCTCGTTCCCTCCCACAGAGGCTCCACTGCAGACTCTCCACCTGGACGTGTGGGGCCCAGCCCGCGTCCGTGGACAGGGCCACGAGCGGTACATCCTGCTGGTCGTCGACGACTACACGCTTTACACCACGGTCTTCCCCTTGCAACGCAAGGCGGAGGTCCCTGATGTTTTGATCCCCTGGATCCGCGCTGTTCGTCTCCAGCTCCGCGAGCGGTTCCAGTCGGGCTTTCCTGTCCTGTGTCTGCACTCTGACAGAGGTGGTGAGTTCTCCTCAGACCTCCTGGCAGCCTTCTGTGCGGAGCACGGCATCCGCCAGACGTTCACGCTTCCGGCCTCTCCACAGCATAATGGGGTTGCAGAGCGCCGCATTGGCTTAGTCATGGAGGTCGCTCGTACCTCCATGATCCATGCGGCTGCCCCCCATTTTCTGTGGCCATTTGCGGTCCGGTACGCCGCGCATCAGCTCAACCTCTGGCCTCGTGTCTCCTTGCCGGAGACCTCGCCCGCATTGCTGTGGATGGGGAAGGTTGGCGATGCGTCGCGTTTCCGGGTCTGGGGTGCTCGTGCCTTTGTCCGCGATACCACCGCGGACAATTTCTCCCCTCGCGCCATTCCCTGCGTCTTCCTTGGCTTTGTCCCTGACGCGCCTGGCTGGCAGTTTTACGACCCCGCCTCGCGCCGTGTCTTTCCGTCTCAGGACGTCACCTTTGACGAGCCAGTTCCCTTTTACCGTCTCTTTCCCTACCGCACTGCCCCTCGCCCCCCCCCCCCCCCGCCGCTCTTTCTCACCCCAGGTCCTCCCCAGGTTGACCCCCTCCCCGCGCCAGGTCCTGCTCCTTCAGGTGTCTCTCAGGTAGACCCTCCCATGCCTGCGCCTGTTGAGGCCACTGGTGACTCAGGTCCTGCTGGGGGTGGTGCTGTCCCTGGGGGTGCGGAGTTTGGGGGTGCGGAGCTTGGGGGTGTGGAGCGTGTTGGTGCTGAGCATAGAGGTGCGGAGCCTGAGCGTGAGGACCCAGGAGGTGCTGAGAATGGGGGTGCGGAGTCTGGGGGTGCTGAGCCTGCGCGTGAGGAGCGTGGAGGTCCTGAGCCTGGGGGTGCGGCGTCTAGGGGTGCTGAGCCTGCGCGAGAGGAGCCTGGGGGTGCTGAGTCTGGGGGTGCGACGCCTGAGGGTTCTGAGACTGCTGTTACGCGGTCTCCTTGGGGTAGCCGCCTTCGTCCGCGTGTGCCTCTCACCTCACAGCAGCTGCACGACTGGTACGGTCGCCGTCAGGGTCGCGCTTCTGGAGCTCGGGGCTCTGCTGCTGGAGGTACTTCTGCTGACGTCACTGGAGCTGGGAGTGGTGCGGGTCCTTTGTCTACTGGAGCTGCTGGAGTCGCTGGTCCCGGAGGTGCTCGTACTGGAGGTACTGGAGCTGCTGGGGCTGGAGGTGCTGTGTCTGAGGGTGCTACTGCTGGAGACCCTGGGTCTGGGGGTGCTGCTGCTGGAGGCACTGAGGCTGGAGACCCTGGGACTGGACGTGCCGGTTCTGGGGGTGCTGCAGCTGGTGGAGCTGGTCCTGGAGGAGCTGGCGCTGAGGGTTCTGGAGCTGCTGGAGGTGCTGGAGCTGCTGAGGGTATTGGAGCTGCTGGAGGTGCTGGAGCTACTGGTGCTGGTGGCACGGCACAGCCGCGCCTGTTCTTCGCTCCGCCGTCTCCGTCGTCTCAGCCACCGCCTGACTCTGCGCTTCGCCAGGTTCTCAGTCTCCCTTCATCTACTGGTCTTCCGTTATAGCCTGGCTCACAGCTGCCTGCTCCTTCTCCGTACACTGAGCAGACAGGGGGCCTTGCTGAGCGTCGTGAGCCTGCATCGCGTCCTGTCTCTCCTGTCCGTTCTGGTCGTTCCGGTCGTCGTGTTCCTCGTCAGCGTCAGCCGGCTGTCCCAGGCACCCGCCTTGTCGTCCGTCGTCCTTCCTCTCCTCCGCCGCGTGTTCCTCTGCCGTCTCCCCCTGCGTCCTCTCTGCCTGACGTTGCGGACCCTGAGTCTGACCAGTTTCGTACTGAGCACCCTACTGTCACGCGTCTGTTAGCCACTGTTGTCACTGACCCGTCGTTTGAGTCCACTGCTGCGTCTGCCCTAGTCGCTGAGCTTGTCGACTTTGCTGCTGCCTGTCGTCTAGACTACGCTGCTACTCTTGTTGCTGAGTCTGAGTCTGTCTGTCCTCCGTCCGTTGGGGGTGAGTGTGCTCTTAGCACGGACGTCCTTGAGGACAGGCACGAGGACCTTGAGTGTCTTGCGGCCGCTGCGCCTCATCTCGTGGCCATGCTGCTTGCCCCTGAGGGAGACCCGGATGCAGCAGACATCCCGACCCCGCGCTCTTACGCTGAGGCGATCGCGGGTGAGTACTCTTCTCAGTGGCAGACAGCCATGGACGCAGAGATGGCATCCTGGAAGTCCACAGGCACGTACGTCGATGAGGTTCCCCCTCCCGGGGCGAACATCGTCCACGGCATGTGGATTTTCAGGGTGAAGCGGCCGCCAGGTTCTCCGCCTGTCTTCAAGGCTCGTTACGTTGCTCGAGGCTTCAGTCAGCGAGAGGGAGTTGACTTCTTCCAGACCTTCTCCCCCACCCCGAGGATGACTACTCTTCGGGTGCTGCTGCACGTTGCCGCTCAGCGTGACAACGAGCTTCACTCTCTTGACTTCAGCACAGCTTTCTTACAGGGCAGTCTGCACGAGGAGATCTGGCTGCGCCGCCCTCCTGGCTTACCTGGGTCGTTCCCTCCTGGTACCCAGTGGAGCCTCCGGCGGCTGGTCTACGGTCTCCGCCAGGCGCCACGTGAGTGGCACGACACACTGAGGACGACGCTTGCGGCTCTTGGGTTTGCTCCGTCGACTGCTGACCTGTCGCTGTTTCTGCGCACCGACACTTCGCTACCACCGTTCTACATCCTGGTGTACGTCGACGACTTGGTCTTTGCCACTGCTGACACTGAGGCTCTCGCCCTGGTGAAGTCGGAGCTGCAGAAGAGATACACGTGCACAGACTTGGGTGAGCTGCGCAGTTACCTTGGCTTGCAGATCACCCGGGACAGAGCACGCCGCACCATCACACTGATTCAGTCACACATGGTGCAGCAGGTCCTTCAGCGCTTCGGCTTCACCTGGTCCTGGGCACAGGCCACTCCTCTGGCTACAGGTCTCTCGCTCTCAGCTCCACCTTCGGACGAGTCCGTAGAGCCGAGTGGTCCTTACCCAGAGCTAGTTGGCTGCCTCATGTACCTGATGACCTGCACTCGTCCTGACCTCGCGTACCCTCTTGGCCTTCTAGCTCGCTACGTGGCTCCTGGTCGGCATCGAAAGGTGCACATGGATGCTGCTAAGAGGGTACTGCTCTACTTGTGCAGTACATCAGGCATGGGGCTCGTGCTTGGAGGGCGGAGTCCAGTTGTCCTCACTGGGCACTCAGACGCTTCTTGGGTTGACGACCAGGCTACACAGCGGTCGTCACAGGGTTACACTTTCAGCCTTGGCTCCGGTTCTGTTTCTTGGCGTTCTACTCGCTCGTCTTCTGTTCTCAGCTCCAGTTGTGAGGCTGGGTCTACGCCACAGCCATGGCTGCTCAGGAGTTACGCTGGCTCACCTACCTGCTGACCGACTTGGGAAAGAGGCCTCATTCTCCTCCAATTCTGTACGTCGACAACAAGGCCGCCATTGCCTTGTGTGAGGAGCACAGACTGGAGCACAGAACGAAGCACATCGCTCTACGTTACTTCCTGGCTCGAGAGTTGCAGCAGCGGGGTCAGCTTCGCCTTGCTCACGTGGCCACTCGGGCCAACACTGCTGATATATTCACCAAGGCACTTCTGTCTGGTGACCATCAGCGCTTTTGTACTTTGTTGGGCCTTGTGCCTACGTTTCCACACTTGCTGTAGACTCTGCTTGTACTGTGATCTATATATATATACCTGCATGCTTTCTCTTGCTAGGTGGAGATCACTGTACTGTTCTTGTTGCACATATACCTCTGCATATGAACTGGCCCTGTGGCCTTGTGCTTGTGCTCAGTGTGTGTGGTGACATTGTGATCCACCCTGAGCTTGCTTTGCTTTTCTTGACCTCTTGCTCTCCCCCACTTTGCCTATGGGGGTGTGTCAAACATATGCATATGTTATATTTGTGGGTAGGCTGTAGTGGGGTAGATAATGTGGGGTATAACCCCTTAGGGCCTCCTTCTTGTACAATTCTCTCGATAGTCAATCCCATGCCTGCCTAGTTTTTAAGATCCTGCACTGCTGGCCATGCATGAGCCATGCACATACCTGATCGTCCCAGCCCAACCCAACACCATACATTCAAATCAAACCCCAAACCCTGGTTACCGTACCCCTCCACCCTCAGCCCATGGTACCGTATCAAGAGTGGCTCTAAAACCCAGGAGGTACCCACCCACGTCTCAGGCTTACAGTATATGCCCCTACTAACCCCCTCTCCTCCTAACCCCTAGCCAGTCTCTTCCATCAGCCCATGGTACATACTAACGAGAAAGAAGTGCAGTTCTGATACGTCTACCGTAAAAACTACACTTCTTTCACAAGGTGGTGAGGTACCCACATCTCGGGTTCACCGTATAAGCTCCCCGCTCAGCCCATGGTATCAAGACTGGCTGTGAGACCCAGGAGGTACCCACATCTCAGGCTTATACTCTCCTCCCCGTCCTGCTGATGCTGCTCCCTCTCTTCCTCCTCCTCCACCTCCTCTGACCCCTTTTCCAGCGTCCACACCCACACCACCACCGGTCTCACTTCCCTCCCCCCCACCTGCCGTAGGACCCCCATTCCCTTCCCCCCCTGCACCTCCCCTTCTTGCTTCTTGCGCGGAGGCATGTGGGGGCGTGGAGGGCGCGGGGTGGGGGCCGGCGGAGGGGGAACGGGGGGGTGTGGAGGGCGGGGGCGGGGGCGGGGGGCGGGGGGTGGCGGAGCGCACGCGGTGCAGCATGGCTTGGGAGAGGCAGTGGGTCATGCGCGCTGCTCCCTCTGCATCTAGGTCCTCTGGGGGCGAGGGGGAGAGGGGGTGGTGGAGGGGGAACGGGGAGGGTGGAGGGCAGTGTTGAGCAGTGGGGGGTGGCGGAGCGCACGCGGTGAAGGTGGTGGGTCATGCGCGCTGCTCCCTCTGCATCTATGTCTTCTGGGGGCGTGGACTGGGCAGGGAGTGCGACAGGGCAGGGTGGGGGGTGTAAGGGTGCGTTGTGAAGGGCTGAGCTCGAATGAAGGCATGTATAATATGCAAGAAAACAATGTGGAAACCAGAGTGGCAGGACGGTAATTGGAGTGAAAATAATAATTTGGTTTCATCTCTTTCCGTCACCTGCACCCTCGTGTCACCTGCACCCTCATGTCGTTGCATGTCATGCTGTATACTCTTCTCCCTGAACCGGCGCCGCTCCTCCTCCTGCTCCCACACTGCTCACATACATGCACCCAGGCATACACCACGCACACATGCACAACCATGAGCTCGGGTAAACGCACTTCCACGCACCAGCACAGATGCACCCATTTCCACCCATACACGCATTCCCACACGCACACACACAGGCACGCACAAACGCACACACGCGCGCGCACAAACACACACGCAAGCACACACACACAAAAGGCTTCTTGGTCCCCTCTTTCCCATCCAACACCTTCACCCTGACGCCCATCCCCTACGCCCTTGACTGACGCCCAACCAATGCACTCTTGACTGAACAACAGAACAAATCCACTGCAAGAGGCAATTCAGAAACATGCAAGCTGAGTGGAACTTGTAAAGAGTACCCTAACAGAACACCCCAGATTCACTCATCGATCCACCCCAGCTCACACAGGCTAGCCGTCACAAGGAGTCTTAGAATCGAATTGATACATTTCATATTCACGGCCTAGACTCACGCTTTGCTCGTTGCTTCACTATCGCTCGGTGCTGCGCCAATGCTGCTATTTCCTGCCCACAGTTGACAGCACAGCAACGCACACAGCAACGCACGGGGCAAGCACGCTTGTCAAAAGGTAATGCGGGTGGCAACATGTGTAGGCGGGTGCAAGGCACATGCATCAGGCATGGGGGCATGGAATGGCATGGCGTGGCATGGCATGGCATGGCATGGCATGGCATGGCATGCAGCACAGCACGGCATGGCATGGCATGGCATGGCATGGCAAGGCTTGGCACGGCACGCATGGCCAGGAATGGCATGGCACGGCATGCAGCACGGCACAACATGGCATGACAAGGCACGTACATCAGGCGTGGGGGCATGGAGGCGGGAGCGGGATAGCCAGCTGGCCCATTCCACTGGTATCAGAGCAACAATGCGCGCAAGGGGGCAGAAACGAAGGTGAGAAGAGTGGGGAGTGATACGTAGGGGGGGTGGAAGAGAAGGAGAGTGCACAAGTAGGGGAGTGCACAAGTAGGGGAGTGCACAAGAAGGGAGAGAGCAAATACGGGAGGCAGAGTACAAGGAACACAGCAATAAGACGAGCGAACACCAGTTAGGGACGAGCGAACATTTCGTATTCACGCCACCCTGCCCAACGACTCGACAGGCACCCCGCTGAGGCGACAGTCAGGAAGCAAGGCACCCCACTGAGGCGACTACTGAGTGAATTGAAAAGGCACATAGCCAGCTGGGCCCACCTGGCAGCTTGGTTGGGTCCGCCCCGCTCCTGCACTCCACCCACCGCCTCTCCCCCGCTGCTGCCGCTCACAGCCGGACGGGTGGAGGGAAGGTGGGCAGGGGGAAATGGGGGAAGGGGGGGACAGGGGGGGGAAGGGGGGGAAGGGGGGGAAGGGGGGGAAGGGGGGGAAGGGGGGGAAGGGGGGGAAGGGGGGGAAGAGGGTGAAGGGGGTGAGGGGGAGCGTGGCAGGAGATAAGACGAGGGGGATTATGAGGCCAGTCAGGCACCCGCCACGCCCCCCTGTACTCCACCCCACCGCCTCTCCACTGAAGAGTCGACTCAAAAGTCACCTGGGAAGCGTGACGGGAGATAGGACGAGGGGGATCATGAGGCCAGTCAGGCACCCGCCCCGCTCCTGTACTCCACCCCACCGCCTCTCCACCGCTGCGATTGCTGGGCGGCGGACAGGGGGAGGAGGGGGGGGAAGGGGGGGACGGGTGCGGAGAGTGGGAGAGAATGCTGGGAGCAGTGGGGAGAGAAAGAGGGAAGAGAGTAGGAAGACGGGACGAGTGGGCTGGAAGAACGAAGGAGCGAGGGAAGAGGGGGAAGAGATGGGAGGGCGAAGAGGGAGAAGCAGAAAGGGCAGCATGCGTCGTGGAAGCTATTAAAGCGAATGAGCTAGACCAGATTGAGTGAGGCGCGAACAAGGCGAGGGGGGGAGGGTGGGCGGACGAGAGGGAGGGTGGGGAGGGAGGGAGGGAGGGAGGGTGAGGAAAAGGAGGAAGACGTGGGGCGGAGAGGTTTGGAGGGAGAGAAGGAGAGGACCGGGATAAGGCACGGCACGCACTCCCTCCCACGGGAGAGGGAACGTACGCATTGAGGAGAGTGCACCCATCATAACGCAGTGCACACATCATCACGCAGTGCACACATCATCACGCAGTGCACACATCATTGCAGCTCCTGAGTCGCCTCACCTCAAGCAGCATAGCAGCTTCAGACTTTGAAGCCCACTCACACACGCCCACGCACACAGGCTCGCGCGCGCGCGCGCGCGCGCGCGCACACACACACACACACTCACACACACACACACACACGCACGCACGCTCACACAGACACACATGTGCGCACACATAAACACACCCCACCCGCACCCTCACACACACGCCCCCACCCCCCTTCCCCCAACACCCTCGCCCCTCCTACCAGGTCCACACACAGCCTCACAGCCACCCACAAAAACACACACTTTCCCAAGCTCCTCGGCCCCGTGTCCCCTCCGCCACTCTCCCGCTCCTCTGCTCTCCCCTTCCCCACCCCCCCACACACACCCACTCAGTGTGACACACACCGTTGGATCGGGACTGCGACTCATCGGCTGGTTGGTAAAAGTACTTATTTCCCGCGTCATCCGTTCCCGCCAAAACCGCGGGACCCCCGCCACGTGCCAGCCGCTGCACGCTCTGCCGCAGACTCGAGGCGATTCGCGAGAGCATCGGGGCTGACGGGCGGACGGGCGACGAGGCGGCAAAGAATCGTCGCGCCGGCGACTCGCGTGCGACGAGCGAGCGACACGCGAGCGCGGACCGGCACTGATGAACGGGGAGAGGAACGCTGTATGTCTTTCCGAGAAGCAATTTATGTCTCAAGGCCAGTGTACTGCCCCATTGAAGCTCTGGAAAAGTAGTCGGAAGGTCGCCAAAAGATGGTTTTGTTACAACGTACAATCACTGACAATAACAAATGTTCATTATCAGCATATGATGTACACGGGATCTACACGAAAACTCCCGGAATGACTCTGAACCGCATATTGCGTACCATGCCATAACGTCAGTAATCATAAAGGTACTGAAGCTGTGACAATGACAAGGCCGCCATGGATTCCTCCGCGGACTTTCAACAGCCTGTTACGTTAAGGTTACTTGGCAGTTGGTAACTTTGAGCACATATCTGATCTCCTGAGTTCGTTAAGAAGCAGAGGATATATTTTTAATGTCTACTACGCGGACATTTTATCTTTGGCTACTTGGGTTCAACTCACTGTTCCATGCTCATTATATGCTAACCAGGTCTCTAGGCTGCCTGATAACTCAGTTTCCACGATAGGTTATATCACTTCTATACAACAACGCTGGGTCTATACATTAAGGCATTGTTCTTCATCTCAAGTTGTTCAACAACTTCGCCATGATCCCAAGGCTTCAACCTCGGGAACACACCATTTTGATCAAGAAAGAAGGTCCCTGGCGTAATGGGAAGGCTATAAGGAGGTGGTGTTCAGAACGCAAGCAGCAGAAGCTTCACAAGCTTATCGGAACAGTTGGTCCCTCTCTTATCAGCTGCTTTCTTCGCGTCATCATCACACCATGCCTCCGAAAGGACGCTCTACGAAGGTGACCGCGGATGTCACGCTCCCTGATGACATCCCCCCGGATCAGAACTTCACGCCGATACCTGTGGGAGAAGGATCTGAAGAGAAGGATTCAACACACACGGTTAACACCGCAAAGGACAACGCCGTCTCAGCAGCGGCGACACCGGCGTCTACTGCTGCTGCTGTCGCGGGAAGCTCCGGTCTGTACGTGAAGGAGAAGAGTCAGATGCACCTTACTGCTACCGCCGCTGAGGAGGAGTTTCTGGAAGACGAGTCGGACGAAGAGCTGGACATTGACATCGCCAAGGAAGATGCTTTTCGTCTTTGGTACACTGCTATCCTACTAATCCCGATGGTGCTGTCACAGGAAATCAAAGCAACCATCTCTCCTGTCCGCCTTCTGATGAAGAGAGTCTGGTGTGCGTCGCTTACCAAGAACGTCGGCGTCACGGCCAACATCCAAGAAATGCTTCCTGGTTACGTGGCCAAGACGCGCTTCTGCAGGCTGCAGATTTCCTTCTTGGACGAGTGTGACGCTCTTCACATCAGGTTACATCTCTTCGAATAAAAGAAAGCGAACAGTCCGGCGATCAAGTGTATATGGCAGCACACTGAATATCCCTCGTACATCAAAGGAAAGGCTTCTCACCCGCTCGCTATTGAAGTGCTTTTCCGTCGCGTACCTGCTAACATTGTCCCTGACGTGCTGAAGGATCTGCTCGTCCGCTTTAAGCTGAAGATGCGGAATCACTCTGCCTTCAAAGAAGGTTTCGCTTTTCACCGCGTGGCTCACCCTCTTACCGGCGCTGACACTGATGTGATTAAAGGCCCGGTCATTCAGCACATGGGAGACCGCTACCGCTGGCGTCACATTGTTGACAATCCGATGGAGGCCGGCGAGAAGCTGCTAGTCCACTTCCCTGCACTGTCTTGCCTCCTCTGCGGTGGACAGCATTATGACATCCATCATGATCTGTACATCACAGAGCGGCAGAACAATATAGGGAAGTGGAACTTAACCCAGGGAAAGATCCATCGCATTAATGGTAACTGCATCTCTTATTCTCACAACGGCATTCCAACCTTACCTTTTTCGCCCATCATTGACGACCTCGATTGCTCTCGCAGCCTCCTCTCTGAGAACCTCTGCCTTGATCACCCCCATCCTGAAAGACCCTGCGATTGCACTTATCTCAACCGGCAGCAACCGCGAGGAGTGGATCTGCACACAACTGTGCTGCGGGAAGGCGAAGGGAAAGTCGTTCATGGCCGCTGCAGATCACATCATCTCATCGACTCACCTGGAGAAGCTGGGCACCGGGACCAAGGCCATAATGGACAAGGCGGTCCTTGCCAATCTGAAGAAAGATTACGGTTTTTTAGGCTGCAAAGCGAGAACTGGGTGTTGTTATCGATAGTAGGATGGAGTGCGGTTGTTAGCGTAGCAACCATCATCAGCCTATGGATGAACAGGGGCTGCCAACCAGTGATCAAATGAGTAACAAAAACGTTTCTCCCTACCAGGCCTGAACGTTAACGGCCTTGGCGACATAACAAAGCAATCCAGAGTCACAGCATGGACACGAACATCAGCTGACATTCTCGTCCTCTCAGACACTAGACTTCCAGATGATCACCCGTACTGGAAAACACCCCCTTTCGCTTTAAACCTGACCACTTCCAACACTGACAAGGCTGGTGGAGTAGCAGTACTCACCAGGGATCCCTCCATTCTGGTTCGTTGCATCTCCGCGCATCCGTCCGGACGCTTAATCGTAGCAGAAGTTAGCCGTCCCAGTCTCACCATTATACTCATCGCAGCCTATTTCCGAGCCGATGCCACCACCAGATGCTCCTTCTTAGCCAACGTCATTGGGCCAGCTATTGACCAGATCCAGTCCACCGCGCACGTAGTCCTGTTAGGGGATCTGAACATGGTAGAAGACCCTACGTTAGACAGAACCTCACAGACCGGCACATCACTAGAGAATGACATACTCATCGCTCGCTGTAGCCGTTTCCAGCTCTCAGACTCCTTTCGTATCTTGCACCCTAAAAAGCTTGAGTTCACCTTTTATGCCGCCTCGAAAGACTCCAGCTCCAGGATTGATCGAGCCCTTGTCTCCTGCTCCCTCCTCCCTCACCTAGAAATCGCTGCTCACACGATGCCTGAATAACGCATCTCTGACCATGGGTTCGCCACCAAAATCGCCTTTAAGATCAAAACCACCGCTCACCTGGGTCCTGGGATCTGGAGGCTGCATGCAGCAGCAATCGGAAGGCCAGGGGTTCGGAAAGCTGTCGAAGCCACTCTTACCAAGGCAGCTGAGAACGGGGAGGAAGGTTTGAGCTGTTGCTGGGTAGGCTGAACGCGGGCATGCGTTCATACATGAAAGAGGAGAGCAAGAGGATTAAGAAAACCACCGCTCATCTTGTGGAGGTGGTTGCAGAGTTGAGGCAGGAGAAGATGCGGAATCCCAGCTGCCAAAGGACGAGGGACCTTATGCAGGTCAGGGAAACGCAGCTGCAGGAGTATCACGCAGCCAAACGTGACCGGTTGCATTTGATGGCGGGCACGAACACCGAGATTGCGGGTGAAGTCCCCTCTCCTTTCCTGTCAGCATGGGTAAAGGTCAGGAAGCAGCGCACGCAGATCGCGAAGTTAACAGTGGGAGGGTCTACAATCACGGATACTCAAGGAATTCTTAAAGCTGCGACAAAATACTTCACCAACTTGTTTGGTTCGGATGGCAGAACATCAGCGGAGAAATGGAAGCCGCTCCCGGGGAAATGGCTGGATGCGGAGGCGGCGGCGACGCTGGAAGCAGACTGGTCGGAGCAGGAGGTGAAGCAGGCCTTCAAGGCGCTTGCTAACAACAAATCGCCGGGGAGAGACGGTCTCCCGAAGGAACTGTTCGAGCGGAACTGGGACATCTTGGGGGGGGAGTTCTTGCGAATGGCGCAGAACTTCGCGGTTACGACATCGATCCCTGCTAGCATCAAAGAAGCGGTCACTATTTTGCTCCATAAGAAAGGGGAGAAAGACAACTTGGACAACTACAGACCGATAACCTTACTTAATTTCAGCTACTAAGTCCTGGCGCGTGTGATGGCGAACAGGATGAGACCCCTCTTACATCGAGTAATCTCAGAGGAACAGTATGGGTTCATACATGGGAGGAGGATCTCGGATGCGATCGGGGTTGTAGCGGATGGCATCGAGGCGGCGAAAAAGGGCAACGAGGACTGGTACATGCTGCTAGTAGATTTCTGCAAGGCGTTTGATTCAGTTTCGAGAAGCTTCATCTTCACGGTCCTAAGGGAGATGGGTTTCCCGGAGAGATTCATTGGCTGGGTGGAGGCTCTGCACAGTGAGACAAGGACAAGGCTGTTAGTGAACGGTTGGATGGGTGAAGCGGTGGACATAAAATCGGGAGTCAGGCAAGGGTGTCCACTCGCCCCATACCTCTTCCTTTGTGCGGTGAAGCCTCTTGCACAAGAAGCAGTCCGTCGGAAGCTGGGCCTCAGCAACAAGGCAGGGCAGCGACTGGTATACCTTGGTTATGCGGACGACACAACTCTGTTCCTGGAGGGGAAGCGGCAAATAGCCAGGGCTGAGAAGCTCTTGGAGTATTTCGCGCAGCTGTTAGGGTTGGTGACAAACAGAGACAAATCGGTTGTCATGCCACTGGGGCATAATATTGGTCGGAGGCCGGGGACTCTGGGCGACTTCAAGTGGGCAGCGGCGGACGAGGCAGAGCGGCTGCTCGGCGTGTGGGTCACTCCTTCAGGCAGCAGCGCGCCAACCTAGAAACGGGCTTTCGAGAAAATCACAGTTGAGCTTATCAGATGGAAGGCGCTTTTCCTCACGATCGCGACGAGAGTGGTGATAATCAACTGCTATATCACGCCAAAAATTGCTTACCAGGCGCAAGTATACCCACCACCTGAGAACGTCTGGAAGCAGCTCCTGAAGTTGATGCACAATTTTCTGTCGGGCAACAATGCGTCGGCGGATGGGAGTTATTTCCTCTGGAGCTGGGATCTCCTCTCCACCCCCAGAGCGGACGGCGGCCTCGGGGTGATGGATCCGGATATCCTCCTTGCTTGTTTGGCTGCCAGGAGGATCGGCACGCCACCCCAGAGAGCCGCACGTCCCCCCCCCCCCCCCCCCTCCGTCGACCGTGGCGTCGACCCCCGTCGGCCGTCGCGCTACCCCAGGGGACCCGTGCGTCCCCACCGTCGGTCGTCGCGCCGCCCCAGGGGACCCGCACGTCCCCCCCGTCGGCCGTTGCGCCGCCCCAGGGTCTTAGAAGCTAGGTGGTGATGTAGACTGTCGAGTGATTTTTTTGGTACAAGGAAGAAACCTAAGGGGTTGTACCCCACAGTATCTACCCCACTACAGCCTACCCAAAACTATAACATATGTATATGTTTGACACACCCCCATAGGCAAAGTGGGGGAGAGCAAGAGGTCACAAGACCAGTCAAGGAAAGCAAAACAAGCTCAGGGTGGATCACAACGTCACCACACACACTGAGCACAAGCAAACGGCCGCAAGGCCAGTTCACATGCAGAGGTATATATGCAACAAGAACAGTAGAGTGATCTCTACCTAGCAAGAGCAAGCATGCAGGTATATATATATATATATATATATATATATATATATATATATATATATATATATGTGAAGAGTACTCACCCGCGATCGCCTCAGCGTAAGAGCGCGGGGTCGGGATGTCTGGTGCATCCGGGTCTCCCTCAGGGGCAAGCAGCATGGCCACGAGATGAGGCGCAGCGGCCGCAAGACACTCAAGGTCCTCGTGCCTGTCCTCAAGGACGTCCGTGCTAAGAGCACACTCACCCCCGACGGACGGAGGACAGACAGACTCAGACCCAGCAACAAGACTAGCAGCGTAGTCTAGACGACAGGCAGCAGCAAAGTCGACAAGCTCAGCGACTAGGGCAGATGCAGCAGTGGACTCAAACGACGGGTCAGTGACAACAGTTGCTAACAGACGCGTGACAGTAGGGTGCTCAGTACGAAACTGGTCAGACTCAGGGTCCGCAACGTCAGGCAGAGAGGACGCAGGGGGAGACGGCAGAGGAACACGCGGCGGAGGAGAGGAAGGACGACGGACGACAAGGCGGGTGCCTGGGACAGCCGGCTGACGCTGACGAGGAACACGACGACCGGAACGACCAGAACGGATAGGAGAGACAGGACGCGATGCAGGCTCACGACGCTCAGCAAGGCCCCCTGTCTGCTCAGTGTACGGAGAAGGAGCAGGCAGCTGTGAGCCAGGCTATAACGGAAGACCAGTAGATGAAGGGAGACTGAGAACCTGGCGAAGCGCAGAGTCAGGCGGTGGCTGAGACGACGGAGACGGCAGAGCGAAGAACAGGCGCGGCTGTGCCGTGCCACCAGCACCAGTAGCTCCAGCACCTCCAGCAGCTCCAGTACCCTCAGCAGCTCCAGCACCTCCAGCAGCTCCAGAACCCTCAGCGCCAGCTCCTCCAGGACCAGCTCCACCAGCTGCAGCACCCCCAGAACCGGCACGTCCAGTCCCAGGGTCTCCAGCCTCAGTGCCTCCAGCAGCAGCACCCCCAGACCCAGGGTCTCCAGCAGTAGCACCCTCAGACACAGCACCTCCAGCCCCAGCAGCTCCAGTACCTCCAGTACGAGCACCTCCGGGACCAGCGACTCCAGCACCTCCAGTAGACAAAGGACCCGCACCACTCCCAGCTCCAGTGACGTCAGCAGAAGTACCTCCAGCAGCAGAGCCCCGAGCTCCAGAAGCACGACCCTGACGGCGACCGTACCAGTCGTGCAGTTGCTGTGAGGTGAGAGGCACACGCGGACGAAGGCGGCTACTCCAAGGAGAGCGCGTAACAGCAGTCTCAGAACCCTCAGGGGTCGCACCCCCAGACTCAGCACCCCCAGGCTCCTCACACACAGGCTCAGCACCCCCAGACGCAGCACCCCCAGGCTCAGGACCTCCAGGCTCCTCACGCGCAGGCTCAGCACCTCCAGGCTCCGCACCCTCAGGCTCCTCACGCCCAGGCTCAGTGCCCCCAGTCTCAGCACCCTCACGCTCCGCACCCCCAAGCTCCGCACCCCCAAAATCCGTACCCCCAGGGACAGCACAACCCCCAGCAAGAACTGAGTCAACATTGACCTCAACAGGCGCAGGTACGGGAGGGTCTACCTGAGAGACACCTGAAGGAGTAGGACCTGGCGAGGGGAGGGGGTCTACCTGGGGAGGACCTGGGGCGAGAAAGAGCGGCGAAGGGGGGGGGGGGCGAGGGGCAGTGCGGTAGGGAAAGAGACGGTAAAAGGGAGCTGACTCGTCAAAGGTGACGTCCTGAGACGGAAAGACACGGCGCGCGGTGAGGTCGTAAAACTGCCAGCCAGGCGCGTCAGGGACAAAGCCAAGGAAGACGCAGGGAATGGCGCGAGGGGAGAGCTTGTCTGCGGTGGTATCGCGGACAAAGGCAAGAGCACCCCAGACCCAGAAACGAGACGCATCGCCAACCTTCCCCGTCCACAGCAGTGTGGGCGAGGTCTCCGGCAAGGAGACACGGGGCCAGAGGTTGTGCTGATGCGCGGCGTACCGGACCGCAAACGGCCACAGAAAATGGGGGGCAGCCGCATGGATCATGGAGGTACGAGCGACCTCAATGACCAAGCCAATGCGGCGCTCAGCAATCCCATTCTGCTGCGGAGAGGCCGGAAGCGTGAACGTCTAGCGGATGCCGTGCTCCGCACAGAAGGCTGCCATGAGGTCTGAGGAGAACTCACCACCTCTGTCAGAGTGCAGACGCAGGACAGGAAAGTCCGAGTGGAACCGATCGCGGAGCTGGAGACGAACAGCGCGGATCCAGGGGATCAAAACATCAGGGACCTCCCTCTTGTGCTGCAAGGGGAAGACCGTGGTGTAACGCGTGTAGTCGTCGACGACCAGCAGGAAGTACCGCTCGTGGCCCTGTCCACGGACGCGGGCTGGGCCCCACACGTCCAGGTGGAGAGTCTGCAGTGGAGCCTCTGTGGGAGGGAACGAGGAGGAGTGAGGAGCGGCGCGCTGCCGCCCCTCGACGCAAGGAATGCAGGGCGGCGCAGGCGAGGGAGGGAGGGCAGGCAGAGACCTGGGAAAGCCAGAGACCAGGAAGCGAGAGTGCATGCTACGAAGGCGAGGCAGGGAGGGGTGACCAAGGCGGTGGTGCCACAGGAGAGTGTCGTGCGATAGTCGGCGACACTCACACTGGGTAGCTACCTGAGCAGACGCGTACAGCTGGGGAGACAAAGGGGTGGAGCGCGACGCAGTGGTGAGGGTGTACAGACTGGACCCAGGCGCACGTGTGAACGTGGCCAGGTGACGGCCGGTCCGGGAGCACGTGCAGATCGCCACACGCTGTCCTCCAGGAGTAAAGGTGTCAACCCAGTAATCCTGAAGGACGGCGTTGCTCACCAAGTTCGTAGAGAACGAGGGGAGGTGGAGACCAGACAGCTCACCAGACGGGACCGCCGGACACGGAAGCAAAGTGGAAGACCGTGCAAGTACTGGGCCCCCAGAGGGGTCAGCCAGTGAGACAAGAACAGGTGCAGGGAGGGGAGTGACTGTGGTGCTGTCGCGAAAGAAACAGCGGGAAGCACCAGAGTCAAGTGTGAAGGTGTTCAAGGCCTGTGCGGACGCAGTACCAGGGGGAGCAGACTCACAAGCACCTTGTGCCACAGGCGCTATACCTGGGGCTATACCGGGGTCAGGCGGCACACACAAGTAGCAGTCACCCTCAGCACTAACAGTCTATGCATACATGGCAGCAAGAATAGCCTCATAGTCAAGATCAAAGATAGGTACATCACGCCTAAGCAGGTCTGCCCAGTTGGGGAACTCAGTAGCATCAGGAAACTTGACGCGCCAGGCGTCGCTAAGCCGAGTGAAGCTGCGGTACTCAGTGTGAAACCCTGTGCACTGGCGACCAGCGCGGGGACCTGTGCGAATGATATAGGGGCAGCGACCAGGACCCCTAGACGCCCCACGCCCGGCATACCAGTCAAGAAGCTGCTGGGAAGTGGGGGTCTGGCGCTGACGCTGCTGCGGCTGCTGCTGCTGCTGCCCTTGGCCACCACTGGTGTCACCCAAGCCCCCACCACCGCTGCCACCACCACTCCCCCCTCCGCCACCACCGCCGCCGCCACCGCCACTGCTCCTGGTACCACCACCGCCCCCACCACCACATCCACCCCCACGACCACCCCCACCACCTCCACCTCCCCCGCCGCCTCCACCACCGCCCCCTCCACTGCCACGTCCGCCACCCCTGCCACCCTTGCCTCCCCTGGAGCCGCTGCGCTTCCCACTAGGAGCAGAAGCAGCTGCGACCTTCTCAGCACCAACGAGGTCGACAGCAGTAGCTGCGGAGGCGTAGGAGGGGGTAAGAGGGGAGGGGGAGCACCCCTCAAAGAGGGGAGAGCGAGGAGTACCACGAGCAGCACCTACAGCGAGGATGTTCTTCTCTGCTGCTAGGAGGTGCTTCTCGAAGTCGGCGACAGTGAGAGTGGTAGGGTCTAGGGCTAGGAAGTGGTCCCTGACGGAGCTAAGAGTGTCAGGGAGGCGGGTGACGAGGAAATAGAGAGTGAAGTACATCGGGGGGGGGGGGGGGGGGGGGGGTTTGCGGCGCAGAACTCGGCTGGAAGGGCGGCACGAAAGCGAGTGTCACTAGTGCGAAGGTGAGAAATGAGGTCCTCAGCAGTGGTAAACGAGGACAGGTCGGGGAACAGGTAGGGTAGCATGAGCCGACCTAGGGCTGCAGTGGCCGGGGAGGAGTAGCGCGCAACTACAGCGTCGTACAGTGCCTTAGCAGTTTTGTGCTGGCTGAAATGCGCGCGCGCAGTGATCGGCAGATGGTTCCTAATAGCTAGGCGTGCAGCAGCATCGCGAGTCTGCCAGTGTGAGCGTTCGAGAGCAGTAGCATCGTCAGCAGGAGCAACGGCAGTGCCAGACACGTAATCGAACAGTGAAACGCCATCTTTGGCATCGGTCAGAAGGAACAGTTGGAGAACTCGATCGGGCGACCGTCAGGCTCAAACGCGAGAACATTAAGCGTTGCCACATCGCAGTGCAGGTAAAGCCAGTAGGCAAAGGCAGTAGGCAGCAGGCAGCAGGCAAAGGCAAAGGCAGCAGGCAGTAGTCAGTAGGCAGCAGGCAAAGGCAAAGGCAGTAGGCAGCAGGCAGTAGGCAAAGGCAAAGGCAGCAGGCAGCAGGCAGTAGGCTGCAGGCAAAGGCAGTTCAGGCAGCGCGCGGGGCAGTAGCAGGCCGCGCTTAGGCTGCAGCAACGGGCCGCGCGCGGGCTCCTAAGGCAGCTCGCGGGGCAGCAGCGGGCCGCGCGCGGGCTCCTACAGCGGCGTGCGGGGCAGCAGCGGGCCGCGCTGGCGACGGATGCGGCGCGCGGGGCCTAAGCGGGCAGCGCGCGGCGGCGGGCTGCGCGGGCTCGTTGCGGGCTGCGCGAGTGGTGCGCGGGCGACGCGGGCTCGGTGCAGGCTGCGGGCGCGGCGCGCGGCTGCAGCAGTAGCGCGCGCTAAAAAAAAAAGATACGTGCGCGTGCAGCTGGGGCGCGCACTGGCAGCAGGCAAGGCAGGGCAGTATGTGAGGTAACACGGTAACCGGTGGGCCCTAATTTTAGGTCCTAAAGACCTACTGCTCTAGATACCATCTGAGAAGCTAGGTGGTGATGTAGACTGTCGAGTGATTTTTTTGGTACAAGGAAGAAACCTAAGGGGTTGTACCCCACAGTATCTACCCCACTACAGCCTACCCAAAACTATAGCATATGTATATGTTTGACACAGGGGACCCGCGCGTCCCCCCCGTCGGTCGTCGCGCCGCCCCAGGGGACCCACGTGCCCCCCCCGTCGAGCCGCGCGTCGCCCCCCCTCGTCGACCCGCGCGCCGCCCCATTGCAGCTGCGGGGCGGCTTCTTCCCCACCCCCCCCCCCCCCCCCCCCTCCTTCCCAGTCTTCTCTCTGCTGCGCGTGCAGCCGTGGGGGAGGGTATGGGGGTGGCGGGTCTGGGGGTGGCGGGTGTGTGAGCCGTCCCATGCTCCTCCTCCTCCTCCGTCTCCCACTGCTACAGCTGCCGCTGAGGGGGGTGGGTGTGTGGGAGCCGAGGGAATGGTGCTAGGGGGGTGTCGTGGGAGTGGAGCTAGGGGTGCAACAAGGGGTGTGGGAAAGGGGTGTGGGACAGTTGGGGGAGGTTGAGCGGAGGTAGCCGTCGTGATGTCAGCAGCGCCAGTAGTCCGGGGGTCACCCTTTCTCCGGTAGCCCAACGAGCCTGCTGACGTCGGTCGCCCGTGGGTCCGTTGCTCCTACCGCTCGTCTTAGCCGCGGAGCCAGTTACTCCAGTAGTCCGGATACCCTTGCTTGTGTCCGGTAGCCACCGTGCGCGCCGCTCCTGTTGCCCGTGTGTCTGCGGCTTCACCCGTCGCCTCCTATCTTCACTCCTCTCACAGTCCCTCCTCCTCCTCACTTGCCCTCTATGGCTGCCTCTAGCTTTGCTTGTGCTTCTGAACTTATTAGAATGACTGCTTGCTGTGCTGATTATACCCCACTTTGACTATGGGGGTGCGTCAGAATGTAATATTTGTCTAGTCTGCAGTGGGGTACTCTAAGGTGAGTACAACCCAACTAGGGTTTGCTATATGTATCTCATTGCTTACTAGCGAAACCCTCTTCTCTGTTCTAACTTCTGCTTGCTATCTTAACATTCGGCTGCATGCAATAGTTTATACGAGGTCAACAGGGGAAAAGTGTTTGAAGCAAAGCACGTCGGGGAAGCACAAAAAGGTCAGGGGGGTTTTCGAAGCGGAGCAGAAAATGATAATGCGGATCCAGGAAGCTGGCGACAAAAAGTGGGGGTGGTCGGCTGGCTTTGATGCGATTTGGAACAGGCCAAGGAGGGTTTTCACGCCACCCTAGTTTGTCTGTATGGGCAGTGCATGGCGCCTGCCCTCATGCTCAGTTAAGACTGCTATTGTTTGTATACATTGGCCCTTTAATGTATTAAACATTTAAAAAAAATGTGAAAAGCAGTTCAATGCGGTTAAATACTTTTGATCTGATCGTACTCAACCGTCATACACCACTGTCGTACTCACGAAGAGGCAGTTGCCTTGCCAAGTGGATTCGGAAACTTCCTGCTTTCAGTTCGGTTTAGATCGTTTCCTGTGATCTTTTTGGTCGTCCTTGTTCTCCCTATCACGGATGTTACTCCTCACAGAATACATCACCCATGACTTAGCGTTGCGAGCCTCGTTCATAGCACTCCTGAAAGCATAACTTCCGCCTATGATGCTCATGGATCGGCGATTAACGGCGAGTATGGTTGGGTAACTGGGGTGTGAAAGGTCGAAAAAATATTCGATCCACTTGCTCGCCGTCCTTTCCTCGTCCGCGTCCTTCACCGTACCTAACCGCTTGCTTCCGGGCTGACCAGCTTCGTTTTCACTTCGTCTGGACTGTCTCGTGCTCGAAACGTTACACGCGAACGTCTCTTACAAAACCGGGCGAATTCCCGATCGCCGAAGCTTCATTCTCGAACGAAGCAACGTCCACTCATTCCTTCGCGACATTGCCTTTTCTCCCCAGCCCCTGCCGTCCTGCCGTCCTGCCGTCCGCCTCCTCCGTCATTTCGCGGTTCGCAGTTGACTTCTTCACCTCGTCTGCGATCCGCGCCGCCTCCTTTTCCTCCTCCTTCTCGTCCTCGCGCCGCTAGCAGAGCCATGGGATCGTCGCCGATCGACGCGCTGATGGCGTGGTTACAGCGCCTAGGTTCTTCGCTTTCGCCGAGGCTGTTACACGTCGTGCAAGCCATTCGCGCACTCGATGTAAGTGCGACAATCTTATAGCGCGTACCGACCACTAGGTCTCCAGGTGCGATTCGAGTCGGCGACTAAATCTACACTCATAATCCAATCGGCGAAGGGCATTCTTCTTCCGTCCATCCGTCGGATGCGCTTTCTATCCGTCGGATGCGCTTTCTATCCGTCGGATCTAGACCCTCTACGCTGCCCTATAGACTGTCTAACCGTAAGGCTCCCTACTAGGAAGCTTTTCAGGCCACGCGGTGTCGAATCTAGGTTGCATGGGGCTAGTCGGGCCTGACCTGACATGTCCTAGCTGGTAGTGATTGAAGAAGTGAGTGGGTGAGGGGGTGATGGGATGAGTGGGTGAGGGGTTGAGAAGGGTTGGCCCTGTCTGTTTCCCCAGTGGGTGAGCAAGCGTCACCAGCGCTGCCTCTCGCTTCCTCTTTCGTCGCGGTCTTTCCGTCCTCCTCCTCCTTCTCCTCCCCCTCCACCCTCCCCCCCACTCCCTCGTCCGTCGTCGCTCTCCACGTTCGAACTCTTTACTCCCACACCCTGCTCGTGCGACCTGATCCCTCCACTCCCCTCCAATGCCTGCTCATCTTTATTCTTACTCATCGTCTTATACCTACTTAATCTCCTGTTCCCTTTTCGTATCCCAAATGGAACGGAACAACATCCCCTCCTCCCCCTCTCCCAATCCCTCCTAGCCCCCTCCTGATCCCTCTCCCCCCTCCCCCAACCCACCCCCCCCTCCCCCCCCTCTTCTTCTCCATCCCACACTGGACACCCCTCTACTTCCATCCACCCCCTCCCGTTCTCTTCCCCCACCCCCTGCCCTCCTTCCCCTTGTCTCCCATCTCCCCCCCTTGCCCTCCTCCCTCCCCCTTTCTCCCCCTCTCCCCCGATCCCCTTTTCTTCCTCACACCGCCTACTTTCTCCGCGCATCCTTCAGCGCGCAACGACGATGGGCGCAGTTGCGGGGTTCGCGCTCGCCATACTAATCGCCTGGCGCTTCTCCCGTCCGCGGCCCCCCCGCTCCGCGCGCCCTCCACACGCGCGCTCGCCGCCTCCGCCGTCCGCCGCCGCCGCGCGGAAGCGCGACGAGGCGGGGCCCTCCGGAACAGCAGGCGCGGGCGGTCGCGGGGCGGGGGAGGTTGCGCGCGCGACTGGCGCGTCCGCGGGGATCAGCCAGGCGCAGCAAAGAGGCGCGGGGAGATCCGCGGGAGGGGGAGCATATGCGGAGGCAGAAGGAAATGGAGGAACGAGAGGTGGCTTGAGAAAAGACCTGGTTCGGCAAGAAGACATGCCCCAGGTTCGGCCCTAGCCTTGTTTGTGGGTTCGGTCCGAGCCTGAGCTGTGGCCTGTAGCTGGTGTAGTCGTTGCATGGGTGCTGTTGATTCTTGGCCGCACCTGTTGAGTATAAAGCCCTATCTGCATTCCATCCCTCCCTCTTCCAATCATCCTCCCCTTCACTTCCCCTTCCACTCCCCCTCCCATCCCCCCTCCGCCTTCCCTCCCCCTCCCTGTCGCTCACCGCGCCCCCCTGCGCCTCTCTCCTTGCGCAGTCGCGTCTGGCGCTCACAGTGCGGCAGCAGCTCAATGGCAGCAAGAGAGTGAGTGCGGGGGGCTGGGGGGCAAGGGGGGAAGGGCTAGGGGGAGGGGGGGGGGAGAGGGAGGGTGAGAATGGGGGGGAGAGAATGGGTGTTGTTGTGGCGGGGGTTGTCTGGCGCTCACAGTGCGGCAGCAGCTCAATGGCAGCAAGAGAGTGAGTGCAGGGGGGTGGGGGGGGAAGGGGGAAAGGAGGTGGCGCGGGGGGAATTGGCGAGAGGGGGTGGGGGGGTGGGGGGATGGGGGGATGGTGGGAGGGCGAACGGGAAGATTGGCATGCGAGAGATGGTTGAGGGTCACGTTGATTGATTGTTTGTACATGTGGAAGCATGTACAATCAATACCCTTTCCATACCCTTTCCCCCTTCCTCTCCCTCTTCCTCTCCCACTCCCCCCCGCCATACCCCCATCTCCTTTCTTCCTTCTCCGTTGCATCTCTCCATGGACATCCGCATGAGTAGCATTCTATGGCATTTTCAATCTCGTTTCTCTCTTGGACACACGCGCCCCCCACTCTTCCCGTCCGTCCCTCCTGCAATCTTGTCTCTCTTCCTCTCTCTTTGACACACACACTCGCCCCTGACCTCGTCCCAGTCACCTCCTCCCCCACTCCCACCCCCCCTCCCCGTGCCTCTTGTCCCTGCAAATCACGATTCAGATGCTAGGCGTGGTCTTGTTTCTCTCTCTCTCTCTCTGACACACACGCACGCAACCCCTTCCCTCCTCCTTCTCCCTCACTTTCCTCTCCCCGACTTCCCCACCCACCTTTCCTCCCGTGCCTCTCTTCCCTGGTCTCGTTTCTTTCTCATTCTGACTTAACACACACACGCACGCAACCCGTCCCCTCTTCCCTCGCCCCCACTCCCCCCCTCTCCTCCCGTGCCTATCGTCTCTGCAGGTCACGATTCAGATGCTCGGAGTGGTGCTAAACCAATCATCACCAGAAGAGCTGCAAGTAATGCATTTGCGTCCACACATGCACACACACACATGCGCGCACACACACACACGCACACACACACGCACACACACACGCACACACACACGCACACACACACGCACACACACACACACGCGCATTACCACGTGGTCCTTTGCCCCTCGCACCACACCCCACCTTCCCCCCCCCCCCCCGCTCCCCTCTCCTTTCGCTGCCCCCCTCGTCCTACCCTCCACCCATCACTACTACCCGTGGTCTACTCATCTCCCACCACCCCCAACATCTGCCCTCCTCTCGCCCCCCCACCCCCCCCTTTTCGTCTTTCCCCTTTCCTCTCCCCTCTCGCCTTCCCCTCTCACCTTCCCCTCTCGCCTCCCCATTTCCCCATGGGATTCTCTACACTCTTCGTGTGTCTTTACTCTCTACGTTTCTCCCGGGACTCCTTCTACCTTTCTTCGTGAAATGTCAGGACATTTCAATCAAATTTCTCCACGCGACTTGTCTGTCCCGCCCCGCTCTCACCACCTCAACCGTCACAACCCACAGTCCACTCATTTCCCATAACTCCTCACGGCCGCCTTTCTCTCTCGCCCTCCCCTCTTCCCCTCCTCTCTCCCCCTCCCGTCTCACCCTCTACATTCGCCCTCCCCTCTTCCCCTCCTCTCCCCCCCTCCGCTCACTCTCTTCTCTCGCCCTCCCCTCGTCCCCTCCTCTCTCCCTCTCCCCTCTCGCGCTCTTCTGTTCCTCTCTCGCGCTCATCAGTCCGGAGCATCGTTGCGGAGTGGGGCAGCGGAGATAGTGCGCGAGGTGGCGAGGCAGGCCGATGTGTACCTCATGGCACAAGTGCACAGTGACGAGAGCGAGGTGCGTTGTCTCTGTTTTGCTTGCTGCCTTACCTGCCTGTCTGCTCCAAGGCCGCCTTCCTCTGATCCCACCCATCGGGCAGGCAGACGTGAATCTCATGGCACAAGTACACAGCGACGAGAGCGTGGTGCGTTCACTCTGCCTTGCTTGCTGCCTTACCTGCCTGTCTGCTCCAAGGCCGCCTCTGGTCCACCCATCGGGCAGGCCGATGTGTACCTCATGGCACAAGTGCACAGCGACGAGAGCAACGTACGTACGTTGTGCTTGCCTTGCTGGCTTGCCTTGCTGGCTTGCCTTGCTGGCTTGCCTTGCTGGCTTGCCTTGCTGGCTTGCCTTGCTGGCTTGCTTTGCTTGCTTGCTTGCCCTCTTACTGCCTTCGTCTTCCCCATCCCCCTCCCCCTTCCCCTTCCCCATCCCCCTCCCCCTTCCCCTCCCCCCTCCCCCTTCCCCTTCCCCATCCCCCTCCCCCTTCCCCTTCCCCATCCCCCTCCCCCTTCCCCTCCCCATCCCCCTTCTCCTTCCCTCCCCCTTCCCCTCCTCTTCCCCCTCCCTCTTCCCTAACTCATGCAGGCCACCATCCTGTTAGCATTAGAGGAGGCCAATCTCTTCTCCCTGCCACACGGCTCCCTGTTTCCCTTCCCTCCCATCCCCCTTACTTTTTCTCCTTCTTCTCCCTTCCCTCCTCCCTCCCCCCATGCAGGCCACCATCCTGTCAGCATTAGAGGAAGCCAATCTCTTCTCCCTGCCACACGGCTTCCCCTTTGACACGACCCTTCTCCCAATCCCCCTCCCTCTTCCCCTTCCCACCCCCCTTCCTCTACCCATCCCCCTCCCCCCCCCCATACAGGCCACCATCCTGGCAGCACTAGAGGAGGCCAGTCTCTTCTCCCTCCCCCTCCCCATCCCGTTCCGCCTTCCACTTCCTCTTCCCTTTTCCCATCCCCTTCCTCCCTCCCCTCCACATTCCCCTCCACCTCCTCCTCCTCCCCCCCCAATGCAGGCCACCATCCTGTCAGCACTAGAGGAGGCCTGTCTCTTCTCCCTGCCTGACGGCTCGCCAGGGCCGATCAACCGAGACAAGGTACAGACAACAGCAACAAGGGGCTTGCCTCATGAATGGCTGGGATGGGATGGGATGGGATGGGATGGGATGGGATGGGATGGGATGGGATGGGATGGGATGGTATGGGATGGGATGGGATGGGATGGGATGGGGTGGGGTGGGGTGGGGTGGGGTGGGGTGGGGTGGGGTGGGGTGGGGTGGGGTGGGATGGGATGGGATGGGATGGGATGGGATGGGATGGGCTGGGCTGGGCTGGGCTGGGGTGGGGTGGGGTGGGGTGGGGTGGGGTGGGCTGGGTTGGGATGGGATGGGATGGGATGGGATGGGATGGGATGGGATGGGATGGGATGGGATGGGATGGGATGGGATGGGATGGGACGGGACGGGGTGGGGTGGGGTGGGGTGGGGTGGGGTGGGGTGGGATGGGGTGGGGTGGGATGGATGGGAAGGGGTGGGATGGGATGGGAAGGGATGGGATGGGATGGGATGGGATGGGATGGGATGGGATGGGATGGGATGGGATGGGATGGGATGGGATGGGGTGGGATGGGGTGGGGTGGGGTGGGGTGGGGTGGGATGGGGTGGGGTGGGGTGGGGTGGGGTGGGGTGGGGTGGGGTGGGGTGGGGTGGGGTGGGGTGGGGTGGGATGGGGTGGGGTGGGGTGGGGTGGGGTGGGGTGGGGTGGGGTGGGGTGGGGTGGGGTGGGGTGGGGTGGGGTGGGGTGGGGTGGGGTGGGGTGGGATGGGGATGGGATGGGATGGGATGGGATGGGATGGGATGCGGCATATCTACTTAATAAGCTACCCGGTAGCTACAGTTTTCTTAAATTTCAACTGCTTCGCTATCGTCTGCGCAGCAGCTGGTGTTGAGGCTCTTCAATACACCTCTCTCTCAAACGGTCCGTTGTATTGATTCAGCAGGGTACAGACATGCAGTCTGATTCAAGATACCCTTAGTCCCTCTGGCCCTCTCTCTCTCTGTCTCTTTCAGCACAACCGAACTTAACTCAACCGCACCGAGCCCGAACCGAACCAACACATTATCACTGTTTCCTACTGCATGGCGCCAACAGGTGCTGTTTTGTGAGAAGAACATCGCCATTGCATCGTTACTGCAGGCACCCATCGTTTCTGCAGGCAGCTGGTTGTGATATGTCCAAGCTTACCTCACCCCTTTATCAACCTACCTCGACCCATCCGAACCTTATGCTTCCCCACAGCACGGCACCAGGAGCTGTTCTGTTAGAAGGACAATGGAGTAGCGTCTTTTGTGTGGCAGCTGGTTCTGAAATGCTTTAAACGACCTCTCCCTCTTCCATGTCAACCCAACCCCACAAAACCCCTCCCAACCCAACCTCACTCCCACTGCGCGTCACCAGGTGCTGTTCTGTGAGAAGGACGTTGGAGTAGCGTCATTCGTGAGGCAGCTTGAGCCGGACTGGCACTTTGAGGCGTTTGACAGCACGGTGGAGCAGCTGCGGGTGAGTCATGGGGAGGGGAGGGGAGGATGGGGAAGGGTGCAATACAGGTACGGTGAGCGTCCTGTGTGTTGGGAGCAAGCAAGGCAGCTGGGGCCGGACTGGCACTTTGAGGCGTTTGACAGCACGGTGGAGCAGCTGAGGGTGAGTCATGGGAGGGGGGGGAGGGCGCAGCTGCGCGTGAGTCATGGGGGCGAGAGGGTACGGCACAGGCAGGGTGAGCGGTTCGTGTGGCTTGGGAGCAAGCTTGCTGGGGCCGGACTGGCACTTTGAGGCGTTTGACAGCACGATGGAGCAGCTGCGGGTGAGTCATGGGGAGGGGAGGGGAGGATGGGGAAGGGTGCAATACAGGTACGGTGAGCGTCCTGTGTGTTGGGAGCAAGCAAGGCAGCTGGAACCAGACTGGCACTTTGAGGCGTTTGACAGCATGGTGGAGCAGCTGAGGGTGAGTCATGGGGGGGAGAGGGTGCAGCACAGGCAATGTGAGTGTTCCCTGTTGTGAATGGCATTGAGCAAGCTAGGAGGAGCCCGATTGGCACGTTGAGGCATTTGACATCAAATTGTTTCAGGCGCCTCAAAACCCATGTCTCCCGTTTCCTTTCCACCAGTTTCCTTTCTCCCCCCTTCCCCTCCCCCTCCCCCCCCCCCCCCCCACCAACCACCCCCCACCAGCGGTTTGTGAAGTACATTCTGCACATCACGCCAGCAGCCACCTTTGGAGGTGTACTGAAGCCCTTTCTTCTTTCTCTTCATCCTATCCCCTTTCTCCCCCCTCCCCCCCCCCCCCCCCCCCCACCTCACCCCCACCAGCGGTTTGTGAAGTACATTCTGCACATCACGCCAGCAGCCACGGGGGCAGAAGCAACCAACCTTTTGAGCTGGATCAAAACCCCTCTCCCCTTCCCCCCCTCCCCCACCCGCATCCCCTTCTCACCCCCCCCTCACCCACCAGCGGTTTGTGAAGTACATTCTGCACATCACACCAGCGGCCACGGGGGCAGTGGCAGCCAATGTGGTATCAGTGCCATCCCTTGAAGCCTACTTTGGATCGCCCTCCTCCTGATGCTGCATCTCATCGCGCCCTCTTGGGTCAGCTTTGTTGAGTCGATTCAAAAGCCATGGAGGCAGTGGCAGCCAATGTGGTAACAGTGCCATCCCTCGAAGCCTACTTTGGATCGTCCTCCTCCTGATGCTTCATCATCATCATCACCGTGCCGGTCGTCTTGTGTCGTCTCAAAACAAACCAACCCACCCACAGCTTTCACGTTTTCACAGTGACTCGTGGTGGCTCCCTCCAACCACCACCCATTTGAGACGTCTCGATTCCTCACAAACAACACCACGCGTTCAGGTTCAAGCCTTGACCCCCTGTTGTCATGACCTGGTCTTGTGGATTCACATTCGCTACACTAGTCGCAGCAGCGTCAGTGTGGAAAAACTGTGGAGGGCAGGGTGCTGCAAGGTTTCTTGACATGATTAGAATTGTTCGGTTGAGAGTTCTTACCGGTATAGCAATATCTTAGGTACGGTAGCTTGTGAGAGCTCTATGGTAAAGCAAAAGGGAATGTGGTAGTGAAACGGAGTGCAGACATTAGGTAGAAATTTCGCTCATGCCATGCCATGCCATACAGCTTGCGTGATGTTATATTAATATTACCAATGCAGGTCTGCCAGGCTCTAAGCCAGCAGGTGTTTCGTTACCCAAATGCCATGACCACCTACAGTCGTGCATCTGAATGTACCTACCAGGAGAACCACAGCGTTAGCTCTACTTAAACACTAGCAAATTTCCACCTCCACCTGCAAACGGTGAATGTGCTCGAAACTGTAGGCAAGTCTTTGGTAAGATGCCATGCCATGCCAAGCCAAAGCCTGCTCCACTCCACTCCTCTTCTCTCCTCTGCTCCTCAATCTTCTTGTCTCCTAATCTCAATCCTTCTCTCCTCTCTACCCCCATTCTCGTTTCCCTTTCTCGCCCTGCAGTCTTGTCTTTCCCCCCATCAGCCAAGCCAATGCAGCACCATGCTCCTTTCTCTCACACACCACAACCAAGTCTATTCCAGGTGCATCAAAAGAGGCCGCGCCACACTTGGCGCTGTGCGGTACAGTCAGGTGCAGTCCTGTGGGGTGCGGTGCGTTGTAGTGCAGTTCAGTCGACCAGCCAACAATCCGATACTTGCCGTGAAACACACACGGCCTGAGCAGGATCCAACCACATCACAATACAAATCGCCTTCTTGGCTGTTGCTGCTGCTGCTGCTGCTGCTACTGTTGCTGCTGCTGCCGCTGCTGCATTCAGCCACCCGCTTCTCTTCAATCAATGTTCTCTCTCGAGCATTGGAAAGAGGAACCAGACCCAACCACACTCAAGAGTCCCCACCACCTTTCAGTCATCCCCCCATGCCTCGTCCTTGAGTCGCCTCCGCTCCTCCAGTCTCATCCTCCTCTCAGCCTCCATCCTCTTCTCTCCAACCTGCCCGGCCACTCCTCCTGCTGCTGCTGCCGCTGCTGCTGCTGCCCGGATTGCCAGGGCTGCATTCTGATTGGTCGCTGCAAGTGCCCCCGCGATCATTCTTTGCGCTGCCCGAATTGAAGTGGCGGGGCGAGGAATGGGGGGTTCTAGATCTGGAGAAGGGAGGGTGGGGAGCAAAGAGAGGTGGGAGGGAGGGAGAGAGGAGAGACGGGGTAGGAAGGAGGAAGGGGGGGGGCGAGGGGGGGGGGGGGGGGGGGAAGGGGATGGTGAGTAGAGGGGGATAGATCTGGGTGAGGAAGGGCAGAGATGGGAGCTTGAAAATCTTGAGTAAACTGAAGAGGGATGTGGAAAGCTGTACAGATGGGGAGCATGCGGGAGCACAGAATTGAGAAGTGGAGTGGTGGGTGAGCGGCACAGGCAGCAGAGAGCATTGAGCATCGGGTGCAGGGGTTGGATGGGTCGAGTGCCACTCGTGCAGGGGTTGGATGGGTCGAGTGCCACTCGTGCAGGGGTTGGATGGGTCGAGTGCCACTCGTGCAGGGGTTGGATGCGTCGAGTGCCACTCGTGCAGGGGTTGGATGGGTCGAGTGTCACTCGTGCAGGGGTTGGATGGGTCGAGTGCCACTCGTGCAGGGGTTGGATGGGTCGAGTGCCACTCGTGCAGGGGTTGGATGGGTCGAGTGCCACTCGTGCAGGGGTTGGATGGGTCGAGTGTCACTCGTGCAGGGGTTGGATGGGTCGAGTGCCACTCGTGCGGGGGTTGGATGGGTCGAGTGCCACTCGTGCAGGGGTTGGATGGGTCGAGTGCCACTCGTGCAGGGGTTGGATGGGTCGAGTGCCACTCGTGCAGGGGTTGGATGGGTCGAGTGCCACTCGTGCAGGGGTTGGATGGGTCGAGTGTCACTCGAGCAGGGGTTGGATGGGTCGAGTGTCACTCGAGCAGGGGTTGGATGGGTCGAGTGTCACTCGAGCAGGGGTTGGATGGGTCGAGTGTCACACGAGCAGGGGTTGGATGGGTCGAGTGTCACTCGAGCAGGGGTTGGATGGGTCGAGTGTCACACGAGCAGGGGTTGGATGGGTCGAGTGTCACTCGAGCAGGGGTTGGATGGGTCGAGTGTCACTCGAGCAGGGGTTGGATGGGTCGAGTGTCACTCGAGCAGGGGTTGGATGGGTCGAGTGTCACTCGAGCAGGGGTTGGATGGGTCGAGTGTCACTCGAGCAGGGGTTGGATGGGTCGAGTGTCACTCGAGCAGGGGTTGGATGGGTCGAGTGTCACTCGAGCAGGGGTTGGATGGGTCGAGTGTCACTCGAGCAGGGGTTGGATGGGTCGAGTGTCACTCGAGCAGGGGTTGGATGGGTCGAGTGTCACTCGAGCAGGGGTTGGATGGGTCGAGTGTCACTCGAGCAGGGGTTGGATGGGTCGAGTGTCACTCGAGCAGGGGTTGGATGGGTCGAGTGTCACTCGTGCAGGGGTTGGATGGGTCGAGTGTCACTCGAGCAGGGGTTGGATGGGTCGAGTGTCACTCGAGCAGGGGTTGGATGGGTCGAGTGTCACTCGAGCAGGGGTTGGATGGGTCGAGTGTCACTCGAGCAGGGGTTGGATGGGTCGAGCGTCACTCGTGCAGGGGTTGGATGGGTCGAGCGTCACTCGTGCAGGGGTTGGATGGGTCGAGTGTCACTCGTGCAGGGGTTGGATGGGTCGAGTGTCACTCGAGCAGGGGTTGGATGGGTCGAGTGTCACTCGTGCAGGGGTTGGATGGGTCGAGTGCCACTCGTGCAGGGGTTGGATGGGTCGAGTGCCACTCGTGCAGGGGTTGGATGGGTCGAGTGTCACTAGTGCAGGGGTTGGATGGGTCGAGTGCCACTCGTGCAGGGGTTGGATGGGTCGAGTGCCACTCGTGCAGGGGTTGGATGGGTCGAGTGCCACTCGTGCAGGGGTTGGATGGGTCGAGTGTCACTCGTGCAGGGGTTGGATGGGTCGAGTGCCACTCGTGCAGGGGTTGGATGGGTCGAGTGTCACTCGTGCAGGGGTTGGATGGGTCGAGTGCCACTCCTGCAGGGGTTGGATGGGTCGAGTGCCACTCGTGCAGGGGTTGGATGGGTCGAGTGCCACTCGTGCAGGGGTTGGATGGGTCGAGTGTCACTCGTGCAGGGGTTGGATGGGTCGAGTGCCACTTGTGCAGGGGTTGGATGGGTCGAGTGCCACTCGTGCAGGGGTTGGATGGGTCGAGTGCCACTCGTGCAGGGGTTGGATGGGTCGAGTGCCACTCGTGCAGGGGTTGGATGGGTCGAGTGTCACTCGTGCAGGGGTTGGATGGGTCGAGTGCCACTCGTGCGGGGGTTGGATGGGTCGAGTGCCACTCGTGCAGGGGTTGGATGGGTCGAGTGCCACTCGTGCAGGGGTTGGATGGGTCGAGTGCCACTCGTGCAGGGGTTGGATGGGTCGAGTGCCACTCGTGCAGGGGTTGGATGGGTCGAGTGTCACTCGAGCAGGGGTTGGATGGGTCGAGTGTCACTCGAGCAGGGGTTGGATGGGTCGAGTGTCACACGAGCAGGGGTTGGATGGGTCGAGTGTCACTCGAGCAGGGGTTGGATGGGTCGAGTGTCACACGAGCAGGGGTTGGATGGGTCGAGTGTCACTCGAGCAGGGGTTGGATGGGTCGAGTGTCACTCGAGCAGGGGTTGGATGGGTCGAGTGTCACTCGAGCAGGGGTTGGATGGGTCGAGTGTCACTCGAGCAGGGGTTGGATGGGTCGAGTGTCACTCGAGCAGGGGTTGGATGGGTCGAGTGTCACTCGAGCAGGGGTTGGATGGGTCGAGTGTCACTCGAGCAGGGGTTGGATGGGTCGAGTGTCACTCGAGCAGGGGTTGGATGGGTCGAGTGTCACTCGTGCAGGGGTTGGATGGGTCGAGTGTCACTCGAGCAGGGGTTGGATGGGTCGAGTGTCACTCGAGCAGGGGTTGGATGGGTCGAGTGTCACTCGAGCAGGGGTTGGATGGGTCGAGTGTCACTCGAGCAGGGGTTTGGATGGGTCGAGCGTCACTCGTGCAGGGGTTGGATGGGTCGAGCGTCACTCGTGCAGGGGTTGGATGGGTCGAGTGTCACTCGTGCAGGGGTTGGATGGGTCGAGTGTCACTCGAGCAGGGGTTGGATGGGTCGAGTGTCACTCGTGCAGGGGTTGGATGGGTCGAGTGCCACTCGTGCAGGGGTTGGATGGGTCGAGTGCCACTCGTGCAGGGGTTGGATGGGTCGAGTGCCACTCGTGCAGGGGTTGGATGGGTCGAGTGCCACTCGTGCAGGGGTTGGATGGGTCGAGTGTCACTCGTGCAGGGGTTGGATGGGTCGAGTGTCACTCGAGCAGGGGTTGGATGGGTCGAGTGTCACTCGTGCAGGGGTTGGATGGGTCGAGTGTCACTCGTGCAGGGGTTGGATGGGTCGAGTGTCACTCGAGCAGGGGTTGGATGGGTCGAGTGTCACTCGAGCAGGGGTTGGATGGGTGGAGTGTCACTCGAGCAGGGGTTGGATGGGTCGAGTGTCACTCGAGCAGGGGTTGGATGGGTCGAGTGTCACTCGAGCAGGGGTTGGATGGGTCGAGTGTCACTCGAGCAGGGGTTGGATGGGTCGAGTGTCACTCGAGCAGGGGTTGGATGGGTCGAGTGTCACTCGAGCAGGGGTTGGATGGGTCGAGTGTCACTCGAGCAGGGGTTGGATGGGTCGAGTGTCACTCGAGCAGGGGTTGGATGGGTCGAGTGTCACTCGTGCAGGGGTTGGATGGGTCGAGTGTCACTCGAGCAGGGGTTGGATGGGTCGAGTGTCACTCGAGCAGGGGTTGGATGGGTCGAGTGTCACTCGAGCAGGGGTTGGATGGGTCGAGTGTCACTCGAGCAGGGGTTGGATGGGTCGAGTGTCACTCGAGCAGGGGTTGGATGGGTCGAGTGTCACTCGTGCAGGGGTTGGATGGGTCGAGTGTCACTCGAGCAGGGGTTGGATGGGTCGAGTGTCACTCGTGCAGGGGTTGGATGGGTCGAGTGTCACTCGTGCAGGGGTTGGATGGGTCGAGTGTCACTCGAGCAGGGGTTGGATGGGTCGAGTGTCACTCGAGCAGGGGTTGGATGGGTCGAGTGTCACTCGAGCAGGGGTTGGATGGGTCGAGTGCCACTCGTGCAGGGGTTGGATGGGTCGAGTGCCACTCGTGCAGGGGTTGGATGGGTCGAGTGCCACTTGTGCAGGGGTTGGATGGGTCGAGTGCCACTCGTGCAGGGGTTGGATGGGTCGAGTGTCACTCGTGCAGGGGTTGGATGGGTCGAGTGCCACTCGTGCAGGGGTTGGATGGGTCGAGTGCCACTCGTGCAGGGGTTGGATGGGTCGAGTGCCACTCGTGCAGGGGTTGGATGGGTCGAGTGCCACTCGAGCAGGGGTTGGATGGGTCGAGTGCCAATCGTGCAGGGGTTGGATGGGTCGAGTGCCACTCGTGCAGGGGTTGGATGGGTCGAGTGCCACTCGTGCAGGGGTTGGATGGGTCGAGTGTCACTCGAGCAGGGGTTGGATGGGTCGAGTGTCACTCGAGCAGGGGTTGGATGGGTCGAGTGTCACTCGAGCAGGGGTTGGATGGGTCGAGTGTCACTCGAGCAGGGGTTGGATGGGTCGAGTGTCACTCGAGCAGGGGTTGGATGGGTCGAGTGTCACTCGAGCAGGGGTTGGATGGGTCGAGTGTCACTCGAGCAGGGGTTGGATGGGTCGAGTGCCACTCGTGCAGGGGTTGGATGGGTCGAGTGCCACTCGTGCAGGGGTTGGATGGGTCGAGTGCCACTCGAGCAGGGGTTGGATGGGTCGAGTGTCACTCGAGCAGGGGTTGGATGGGTCGAGTGTCACTCGTGCAGGGGTTGGATGGGTCGAGTGTCACTCGTGCAGGGGTTGGATGGGTCGAGTGTCACTCGAGCAGGGCTTGGATGGGTCGAGTGTCACTCGAGCAGGGGTTGGATGGGTCGAGTGTCACTCGAGCAGGGGTTGGATGGGTCGAGTGTCACTCGAGCAGGGGTTGGATGGGTCGAGTGTCACTCGAGCAGGGGTTGGATGGGTCGAGTGTCACTCGTGCAGGGGTTGGATGGGTCGAGTGTCACTCGTGCAGGGGTTGGATGGGTCGAGTGTCACTCGAGCAGGGGTTGGATGGGTCGAGTGTCACTCGAGCAGGGGTTGGATGGGTCGAGTGTCACTCGAGCAGGGGTTGGATGGGTCGAGTGTCACTCGTGCAGGGGTTGGATGGGTCGAGTGTCACTCGTGCAGGGGTTGGATGGGTCGAGTGCCACTCGTGCAGGGGTTGGATGGGTCGAGTGTCACTCGAGCAGGGGTTGGATGGGTCGAGTGTCACTCGTGCAGGGGTTGGATGGGTCGAGTGTCACTCGTGCAGGGGTTGGATGGGTCGAGTGTCACTCGAGCAGGGCTTGGATGGGTCGAGTGTCACTCGAGCAGGGGTTGGATGGGTCGAGTGTCACTCGAGCAGGGGTTGGATGGGTCGAGTGTCACTCGTGCAGGGGTTGGATGGGTCGAGTGTCACTCGTGCAGGGGTTGGATGGGTCGAGTGTCACTCGAGCAGGGGTTGGATGGGTCGAGTGTCACTCGAGCAGGGGTTGGATGGGTCGAGTGTCACTCGTGCAGGGGTTGGATGGGTCGAGTGTCACTCGTGCAGGGGTTGGATGGGTCGAGTGTCACTCGAGCAGGGGTTGGATGGGTCGAGTGTCACTCGTGCAGGGGTTGGATGGGTCGAGTGCCACTCGTGCAGGGGTTGGATGGGTCGAGTGCCACTCGTGCAGGGGTTGGATGGGTCGAGTGTCACTCGAGCAGGGGTTGGATGGGTCGAGTGTCACTCGAGCAGGGGTTGGATGGGTCGAGTGTCACTCGTGCAGGGGTTGGATGGGTCGAGTGTCACTCGTGCAGGGGTTGGATGGGTCGAGTGTCACTCGAGCAGGGGTTGGATGGGTCGAGTGTCACTCGTGCAGGGGTTGGATGGGTCGAGTGTCACTCGAGCAGGGGTTGGATGGGTCGAGTGTCACTCGAGCAGGGGTTGGATGGGTCGAGTGTCACTCGAGCAGGGGTTGGATGGGTCGAGTGTCACTCGAGCAGGGGTTGGATGGGTCGAGTGTCACTCGAGCAGGGGTTGGATGGGTCGAGTGTCACTCGTGCAGGGGTTGGATGGGTCGAGTGTCACTCGTGCAGGGGTTGGATGGGTCGAGTGTCACTCGAGCAGGGGTTGGATGGGTCGAGTGTCACTCGTGCAGGGGTTGGATGGGTCGAGTGTCACTCGTGCAGGGGTTGGATGGGTCGAGTGTCACTCGAGCAGGGGTTGGATGGGTCGAGTGTCACTCGAGCAGGGGTTGGATGGGTCGAGTGTCACTCGAGCAGGGGTTGGATGGGTCGAGTGTCACTCGTGCAGGGGTTGGATGGGTCGAGTGTCACTCGTGCAGGGGTTGGATGGGTCGAGTGTCACTCGAGCAGGGGTTGGATGGGTCGAGTGTCACTCGTGCAGGGGTTGGATGGGTCGAGTGTCACTCGAGCAGGGCTTGGATGGGTCGAGTGTCACTCGAGCAGGGCTTGGATGGGTCGAGTGTCACTCGAGCAGGGGTTGGATGGGTCGAGTGCCACTCGTGCAGGGGTTGGATGGGTCGAGTGTCACTCGTGCAGGGGTTGGATGGGTCGAGTGTCACTCGTGCAGGGGTTGGATGGGTCGAGTGTCACTCGTGCAGGGGTTGGATGGGTCGAGTGTCACTCGAGCAGGGCTTGGATGGGTCGAGTGTCACTCGAGCAGGGCTTGGATGGGTCGAGTGTCACTCGAGCAGGGGTTGGATGGGTCGAGTGTCACTCGAGCAGGGGTTGGATGGGTCGAGTGTCACTCGAGCAGGGGTTGGATGGGTCGAGTGTCACTCGTGCAGGGGTTGGATGGGTCGAGTGTCACTCGTGCAGGGGTTGGATGGGTCGAGTGTCACTCGAGCAGGGGTTGGATGGGTCGAGTGTCACTCGAGCAGGGGTTGGATGGGTCGAGTGTCACTCGAGCAGGGGGTTGGATGGGTCGAGTGTCACTCGTGCAGGGGTTGGATGGGTCGAGTGTCACTCGTGCAGGGGTTGGATGGGTCGAGTGTCACTCGAGCAGGGGTTGGATGGGTCGAGTGTCACTCGAGCAGGGGTTGGATGGGTCGAGTGCCACTCGTGCAGGGGTTGGATGGGTCGAGTGCCACTCGTGCAGGGGTTGGATGGGTCGAGTGCCACTCGTGCAGGGGTTGGATGGGTCGAGTGTCACTCGAGCAGGGGTTGGATGGGTCGAGTGTCACTCGTGCAGGGGTTGGATGGGTCGAGTGTCACTCGTGCAGGGGTTGGATGGGTCGAGTGTCACTCGAGCAGGGCTTGGATGGGTCGAGTGTCACTCGAGCAGGGGTTGGATGGGTCGAGTGTCACTCGAGCAGGGGTTGGATGGGTCGAGTGTCACTCGTGCAGGGGTTGGATGGGTCGAGTGTCACTCGTGCAGGGGTTGGATGGGTCGAGTGTCACTCGAGCAGGGGTTGGATGGGTCGAGTGTCACTCGTGCAGGGGTTGGATGGGTCGAGTGTCACTCGAGGAGGGGTTGGATGGGTCGAGTGTCACTCGAGCAGGGGTTGGATGGGTCGAGTGTCACTCGTGCAGGGGTTGGATGGGTCGAGTGTCACTCGAGCAGGGGTTGGATGGGTCGAGTGCCACTCGTGCAGGGGTTGGATGGGTCGAGTGTCACTCGTGCAGGGGTTGGATGGGTCGAGTGTCACTCGAGCAGGGCTTGGATGGGTCGAGTGTCACTCGAGCAGGGCTTGGATGGGTCGAGTGTCACTCGAGCAGGGGTTGGATGGGTCGAGTGTCACTCGAGCAGGGGTTGGATGGGTCGAGTGTCACTCGAGCAGGGGTTGGATGGGTCGAGTGTCACTCGTGCAGGGGTTGGATGGGTCGAGTGTCACTCGTGCAGGGGTTGGATGGGTCGAGTGTCACTCGTGCAGGGGTTGGATGGGTCGAGTGTCACTCGTGCAGGGGTTGGATGGGTCGAGTGTCACTCGAGCAGGGGTTGGATGGGTCGAGTGTCACTCGAGCAGGGGTTGGATGGGTCGAGTGTCACTCGAGCAGGGGTTGGATGGGTCGAGTGTCACTCGTGCAGGGGTTGGATGGGTCGAGTGTCACTCGTGCAGGGGTTGGATGGGTCGAGTGTCACTCGAGCAGGGGTTGGATGGGTCGAGTGTCACTCGAGCAGGGGTTGGATGGGTCGAGTGTCACTCGAGCAGGGGTTGGATGGGTCGAGTGCCACTCGTGCAGGGGTTGGATGGGTCGAGTGCCACTCGTGCAGGGGTTGGATGGGTCGAGTGCCACTCGTTCAGGGGTTGGATGGGTCGAGTGTCACTCGAGCAGGGGTTGGATGGGTCGAGTGTCACTCGTGCAGGGGTTGGATGGGTCGAGTGTCACTCGTGCAGGGGTTGGATGGGTCGAGTGTCACTCGTGCAGGGGTTGGATGGGTCGAGTGTCACTCGAGCAGGGGTTGGATGGGTCGAGTGTCACTCGAGCAGGGGTTGGATGGGTCGAGTGTCACTCGAGCAGGGGGTTGGATGGGTCGAGTGTCACTCGTGCAGGGGTTGGATGGGTCGAGTGTCACTCGTGCAGGGGTTGGATGGGTCGAGTGTCACTCGAGCAGGGGTTGGATGGGTCGAGTGTCACTCGAGCAGGGGTTGGATGGGTCGAGTGTCACTCGAGCAGGGGTTGGATGGGTCGAGTGTCACTCGTGCAGGGGTTGGATGGGTCGAGTGTCACTCGTGCAGGGGTTGGATGGGTCGAGTGCCACTCGTGCAGGGGTTGGATGGGTCGAGTGCCACTCGTGCAGGGGTTGGATGGGTCGAGTGTCACTCGAGCAGGGGTTGGATGGGTCGAGTGTCACTCGTGCAGGGGTTGGATGGGTCGAGTGTCACTCGAGCAGGGGGTTGGATGGGTCGAGTGTCACTCGAGCAGGGGTTGGATGGGTCGAGTGTCACTCGAGCAGGGGTTGGATGGGTCGAGTGTCACTCGAGCAGGGGTTGGATGGGTCGAGTGTCACTCGTGCAGGGGTTGGATGGGTCGAGTGTCACTCGAGCAGGGGTTGGATGGGTCGAGTGTCACTCGAGCAGGGGTTGGATGGGTCGAGTGTCACTCGAGCAGGGGTTGGATGGGTCGAGTGTCACTCGAGCAGGGGTTGGATGGGTCGAGTGTCACTCGTGCAGGGGTTGGATGGGTCGAGTGTCACTCGTGCAGGGGTTGGATGGGCCGAGTGTCACTCGTGCAGGGGTTGGATGGGTCGAGTGTCACTCGAGCAGGGGTTGGATGGGTCGAGTGTCACTCGAGCAGGGGTTGGATGGGTCGAGTGTCACTCGAGCAGAGGTTGGATGGGTCGAGTGTCACTCGTGCAGGGGTTGGATGGGTCGAGTGTCACTCGAGCAGGGGTTGGATGGGTCGAGTGTCACTCGTGCAGGGGTTGGATGGGTCGAGTGTCACTCGTGCAGGGGTTGGATGGGTCGAGTGTCACTCGAGCAGGGGTTGGATGGGTCGAGTGTCACTCGAGCAGGGGTTGGATGGGTCGAGTGTCACTCGAGCAGGGGTTGGATGGGTCGAGTGTCACTCGAGCAGGGGTTGGATGGGTCGAGTGTCACTCGTGCAGGGGTTGGATGGGTCGAGTGTCACTCGAGCAGGGGTTGGATGGGTCGAGTGTCACTCGAGCAGGGGCTGGATGGGTCGAGTGTCACTCGAGCAGGGGTTGGATGGGTCGAGTGTCACTCGAGCAGGGGTTGGATGGGTCGAGTGTCACTCGTGCAGGGGTTGGATGGGTCGAGTGTCACTCGTGCAGGGGTTGGATGGGTCGAGTGTCACTCGAGCAGGGGTTGGATGGGTCGAGTGTCACTCGAGCAGGGGTTGGATGGGTCGAGTGTCACTCGAGCAGGGGTTGGATGGGTCGAGTGTCACTCGAGCAGGGGTTGGATGGGTCGAGTGTCACTCGAGCAGGGGTTGGATGGGTCGAGTGTCACTCGTGCAGGGGTTGGATGGGTCGAGTGTCACTCGTGCAGGGGTTGGATGGGTCGAGTGTCACTCGAGCAGGGGTTGGATGGGTCGAGTGTCACTCGTGCAGGGGTTGGATGGGTCGAGTGTCACTCGAGCAGGGGTTGGATGGGTCGAGTGTCACTCGAGCAGGGGTTGGATGGGTCGAGTGTCACTCGTGCAGGGGTTGGATGGGTCGAGTGCCACTCGTGCAGGGGTTGGATGGGTCGAGTGCCACTCGTGCAGGGGTTGGATGGGTCGAGTGCCACTCGTGCAGGGGTTGGATGGGTCGAGTGCCACTCGTGCAGGGGTTGGATGGGTCGAGTGCCACTCGTGCAGGGGTTGGATGGGTCGAGTGCCACTCGTGCAGGGGTTGGATGGGTCGAGTGCCACTCGTGCAGGGGTTGGATGGGTCGAGTGCCACTCGAGCAGGGGTTGGATGGGTCGAGTGCCACTCGTGCAGGGGTTGGATGGGTCGAGTGCCACTCGTGCAGGGGTTGGATGGGTCGAGTGCCACTCGTGCAGGGGTTGGATGGGTCGAGTGTCACTCGTGCAGGGGTTGGATGGGTCGAGTGCCACTCGTGCAGGGGTTGGATGGGTCGAGTGCCACTCGTGCAGGGGTTGGATGGGTCGAGTGTCACTCGTGCAGGGGTTGGATGGGTCGAGTGTCACTCGTGCAGGGGTTGGATGGGTCGAGTGTCACTCGAGCAGGGGTTGGATGGGTCGAGTGTCACTCGAGCAGGGGTTGGATGGGTCGAGTGTCACTCGAGCAGGGGTTGGATGGGTCGAGTGTCACTCGAGCAGGGGTTGGATGGGTCGAGTGTCACTCGAGCAGGGGTTGGATGGGTCGAGTGTCACTCGAGCAGGGGTTGGATGGGTCGAGTGCCACTCGTGCAGGGGTTGGATGGGTCGAGTGCCACTCGTGCAGGGGTTGGATGGGTCGAGTGTCACTCGTGCAGGGGTTGGATGGGTCGAGTGTCACTCGAGCAGGGGTTGGATGGGTCGAGTGTCACTCGAGCAGGGGTTGGATGGGTCGAGTGTCACTCGAGCAGGGGTTGGATGGGTCGAGTGTCACTCGAGCAGGGGTTGGATGGGTCGAGTGTCACTCGAGCAGGGGTTGGATGGGTCGAGTGTCACTCGTGCAGGGGTTGGATGGGTCGAGTGTCACTCGTGCAGGGGTTGGATGGGTCGAGTGTCACTCGAGCAGGGGTTGGATGGGTCGAGTGTCACTCGAGCAGGGGTTGGATGGGTCGAGTGTCACTCGAGCAGGGGTTGGATGGGTCGAGTGTCACTCGAGCAGGGGTTGGATGGGTCGAGTGTCACTCGTGCAGGGGTTGGATGGGTCGAGTGTCACTCGTGCAGGGGTTGGATGGGTCGAGTGTCACTCGTGCAGGGGTCGGATGGGTCGAGTGTCACTCGAGCAGGGGTTGGATGGGTCGAGTGTCACTCGAGCAGGGGTTGGATGGGTCGAGTGTCACTCGAGCAGGGGTTGGATGGGTCGAGTGTCACTCGAGCAGGGGTTGGATGGGTCGAGTGTCACTCGTGCAGGGGTTGGATGGGTCGAGTGTCACTCGTGCAGGGGTTGGATGGGTCGAGTGCCACTCGTGCAGGGGTTGGATGGGTCGAGTGCCACTCGTGCAGGGGTTGGATGGGTCGAGTGCCACTCGTGCAGGGGTTGGATGGGTCGAGTGTCACTCGAGCAGGGGTTGGATGGGTCGAGTGTCACTCGAGCAGGGGTTGGATGGGTCGAGTGTCACTCGAGCAGGGGTTGGATGGGTCGAGTGTCACTCGAGCAGGGGTTGGATGGGTCGAGTGTCACTCGTGCAGGGGTTGGATGGGTCGAGTGTCACTCGTGCAGGGGTTGGATGGGTCGAGTGTCACTCGAGCAGGGCTTGGATGGGTCGAGTGTCACTCGAGCAGGGCTTGGATGGGTCGAGTGTCACTCGAGCAGGGGTTGGATGGGTCGAGTGTCACTCGAGCAGGGGTTGGATGGGTCGAGTGTCACTCGAGCAGGGGTTGGATGGGTCGAGTGTCACTCGTGCAGGGGTTGGATGGGTCGAGTGTCACTCGAGCAGGGGTTGGATGGGTCGAGTGTCACTCGAGCAGGGGTTGGATGGGTCGAGTGTCACTCGAGCAGGGGGTTGGATGGGTCGAGTGTCACTCGTGCAGGGGTTGGATGGGTCGAGTGTCACTCGAGGAGGGGTTGGATGGGTCGAGTGCCACTCGAGCAGGGGTTGGATGGGTCGAGTGTCACTCGTGCAGGGGTTGGATGGGTCGAGTGTCACTCGAGCAGGGGTTGGATGGGTCGAGTGTCACTCGAGCAGGGGTTGGATGGGTCGAGTGTCACTCGAGCAGGGGTTGGATGGGTCGAGTGTCACTCGTGCAGGGGTTGGATGGGTCGAGTGTCACTCGTGCAGGGGTTGGATGGGTCGAGTGTCACTCGTGCAGGGGTTGGATGGGTCGAGTGTCACTCGAGCAGGGGTTGGATGGGTCGAGTGTCACTCGAGCAGGGGTTGGATGGGTCGAGTGTCACTCGAGCAGGGGTTGGATGGGTCGAGTGTCACTCGTGCAGGGGTTGGATGGGTCGAGTGTCACTCGTGCAGGGGTTGGATGGGTCGAGTGTCACTCGAGCAGGGGTTGGATGGGTCGAGTGTCACTCGAGCAGGGGGTTGGATGGGTCGAGTGTCACTCGAGCAGGGGTTGGATGGGTCGAGTGCCACTCGTGCAGGGGTTGGATGGGTCGAGTGCCACTCGTGCAGGGGTTGGATGGGTCGAGTGCCACTCGTGCAGGGGTTGGATGGGTCGAGTGTCACTCGAGCAGGGGTTGGATGGGTCGAGTGTCACTCGTGCAGGGGTTGGATGGGTCGAGTGTCACTCGTGCAGGGGTTGGATGGGTCGAGTGTCACTCGAGCAGGGCTTGGATGGGTCGAGTGTCACTCGAGCAGGGCTTGGATGGGTCGAGTGTCACTCGAGCAGGGGTTGGATGGGTCGAGTGTCACTCGAGCAGGGGTTGGATGGGTCGAGTGTCACTCGAGCAGGGGTTGGATGGGTCGAGTGTCACTCGTGCAGGGGTTGGATGGGTCGAGTGTCACTCGAGCAGGGCTTGGATGGGTCGAGTGTCACTCGAGCAGGGCTTGGATGGGTCGAGTGTCACTCGAGCAGGGCTTGGATGGGTCGAGTGTCACTCGAGCAGGGGTTGGATGGGTCGAGTGTCACTCGAGCAGGGGTTGGATGGGTCGAGTGTCACTCGTGCAGGGGTTGGATGGGTCGAGTGTCACTCGTGCAGGGGTTGGATGGGTCGAGTGTCACTCGAGCAGGGGTTGGATGGGTCGAGTGTCACTCGTGCAGGGGTTGGATGGGTCGAGTGTCACTCGAGCAGGGCTTGGATGGGTCGAGTGTCACTCGTGCAGGGCTTGGATGGGTCGAGTGTCACTCGAGCAGGGCTTGGATGGGTCGAGTGTCACTCGAGCAGGGGTTGGATGGGTCGAGTGTCACTCGAGCAGGGGTTGGATGGGTCGAGTGTCACTCGAGCAGGGGTTGGATGGGTCGAGTGTCACTCGAGCAGGGGTTGGATGGGTCGAGTGTCACTCGTGCAGGGGTTGGATGGGTCGAGTGTCACTCGAGCAGGGGTTGGATGGGTCGAGTGTCACTCGAGCAGGGGGTTGGATGGGTCGAGTGCCACTCGTGCAGGGGTTGGATGGGTCGAGTGTCACTCGTGCAGGGGTTGGATGGGTCGAGTGTCACTCGAGCAGGGGTTGGATGGGTCGAGTGCCACTCGTGCAGGGGTTGGATGGGTCGAGTGTCACTCGTGCAGGGGGTTGGATGGGTCGAGTGTCACTCGTGCAGGGGTTGGATGGGTCGAGTGTCACTCGTGCAGGGGTTGGATGGGTCGAGTGTCACTCGAGCAGGGGTTGGATGGGTCGAGTGTCACTCGAGCAGGGGTTGGATGGGTCGAGTGTCACTCGAGCAGGGGTTGGATGGGTCGAGTGTCACTCGTGCAGGGGTTGGATGGGTCGAGTGTCACTCGAGCAGGGCTTGGATGGGTCGAGTGTCACTCGAGCAGGGCTTGGATGGGTCGAGTGTCACTCGAGCAGGGCTTGGATGGGTCGAGTGTCACTCGAGCAGGGGTTGGATGGGTCGAGTGTCACTCGAGCAGGGGTTGGATGGGTCGAGTGTCACTCGAGCAGGGGTTGGATGGGTCGAGTGTCACTCGAGCAGGGGTTGGATGGGTCGAGTGTCACTCGTGCAGGGGTTGGATGGGTCGAGTGTCACTCGAGCAGGGGTTGGATGGGTCGAGTGTCACTCGAGCAGGGGTTGGATGGGTCGAGTGTCACTCGAGCAGGGGTTGGATGGGTCGAGTGTCACTCGTGCAGGGGTTGGATGGGTCGAGTGTCACTCGTGCAGGGGTTGGATGGGTCGAGTGTCACTCGAGCAGGGGTTGGATGGGTCGAGTGTCACTCGTGCAGGGGTTGGATGGGTCGAGTGTCACTCGAGCAGGGGTTGGATGGGTCGAGTGTCACTCGTGCAGGGGTTGGATGGGTCGAGTGCCACTCGTGCAGGGGTTGGATGGGTCGAGTGCCACTTGTGCAGGGGTTGGATGGGTCGAGTGCCACTCGTGCAGGGGTTGGATGGGTCGAGTGCCACTCGTGCAGGGGTTGGATGGGTCGAGTGCCACTCGTGCAGGGGTTGGATGGGTCGAGTGCCACTCGAGCAGGGGTTGGATGGGTCGAGTGCCACTCGTGCAGGGGTTGGATGGGTCGAGTGCCACTCGTGCAGGGGTTGGATGGGTCGAGTGCCACTCGTGCAGGGGTTGGATGGGTCGAGTGTCACTCGTGCAGGGGTTGGATGGGTCGAGTGCCACTCGTGCAGGGGTTGGATGGGTCGAGTGCCACTCGTGCAGGGGTTGGATGGGTCGAGTGTCACTCGAGCAGGGGTTGGATGGGTCGAGTGTCACTCGAGCAGGGGTTGGATGGGTCGAGTGTCACTCGAGCAGGGGTTGGATGGGTCGAGTGTCACTCGAGCAGGGGTTGGATGGGTCGAGTGTCACTCGAGCAGGGGTTGGATGGGTCGAGTGCCACTCGTGCAGGGGTTGGATGGGTCGAGTGCCACTCGTGCAGGGGTTGGATGGGTCGAGTGTCACTCGTGCAGGGGTTGGATGGGTCGAGTGTCACTCGAGCAGGGGTTGGATGGGTCGAGTGTCACTCGAGCAGGGGTTGGATGGGTCGAGTGTCACTCGAGCAGGGGTTGGATGGGTCGAGTGTCACTCGTGCAGGGGTTGGATGGGTCGAGTGTCACTCGAGCAGGGGTTGGATGGGTCGAGTGTCACTCGAGCAGGGGTTGGATGGGTCGAGTGTCACTCGTGCAGGGGTTGGATGGGTCGAGTGCCACTCGTGCAGGGGTTGGATGGGTCGAGTGCCACTCGTGCAGGGGTTGGATGGGTCGAGTGTCACTCGTGCAGGGGTTGGATGGGTCGAGTGTCACTCGACCAGGGGTTGGATGGGTCGAGTGTCACTCGAGCAGGGGTTGGATGGGTCGAGTGTCACTCGAGCAGGGGTTGGATGGGTCGAGTGTCACTCGAGCAGGGGTTGGATGGGTCGAGTGTCACTCGAGCAGGGGTTGGATGGGTCGAGTGTCACTCGAGCAGGGGTTGGATGGGTCGAGTGTCACTCGAGCAGGGGTTGGATGGGTCGAGTGTCACTCGAGCAGGGGTTGGATGGGTCGAGTGTCACTCGTGCAGGGGTTGGATGGGTCGAGTGTCACTCGAGCAGGGGTTGGATGGGTCGAGTGTCACTCGTGCAGGGGTTGGATGGGTCGAGTGTCACTCGAGCAGGGGTTGGATGGGTCGAGTGTCACTCGAGCAGGGGTTGGATGGGTCGAGTGTCACTCGAGCAGGGGTTGGATGGGTCGAGTGTCACTCGAGCAGGGGTTGGATGGGTCGAGTGTCACTCGAGCAGGGGTTGGATGGGTCGAGTGTCACTCGAGCAGGGGTTGGATGGGTCGAGTGTCACTCGTGCAGGGGTTGGATGGGTCGAGTGTCACTCGTGCAGGGGTTGGATGGGTCGAGTGTCACTCGAGCAGGGGTTGGATGGGTCGAGTGTCACTCGTGCAGGGGTTGGATGGGTCGAGTGTCACTCGTGCAGGGGTTGGATGGGTCGAGTGTCACTCGTGCAGGGGTTGGATGGGTCGAGTGCCACTCGTGCAGGGGTTGGATGGGTCGAGTGCCACTCGTGCAGGGGTTGGATGGGTCGAGTGCCACTCGTGCAGGGGTTGGATGGGTCGAGTGTCACTCGAGCAGGGGTTGGATGGGTCGAGTGTCACTCGAGCAGGGGTTGGATGGGTCGAGTGTCACTCGAGCAGGGGTTGGATGGGTCGAGTGTCACTCGAGCAGGGGTTGGATGGGTCGAGTGTCACTCGAGCAGGGGTTGGATGGGTCGAGTGTCACTCGTGCAGGGGTCGGATGGGTCGAGTGTCACTCGAGCAGGGGTTGGATGGGTCGAGTGTCACTCGAGCAGGGGTTGGATGGGTCGAGTGTCACTCGTGCAGGGGTTGGATGGGTCGAGTGTCACTCGTGCAGGGGTTGGATGGGTCGAGTGTCACTCGAGCAGGGGTTGGATGGGTCGAGTGTCACTCGTGCAGGGGTTGGATGGGTCGAGTGTCACTCGAGCAGGGGTTGGATGGGTCGAGTGTCACTCGAGCAGGGGTTGGATGGGTCGAGTGTCACTCGAGCAGGGGTTGGATGGGTCGAGTGTCACTCGTGCAGGGGTTGGATGGGTCGAGTGTCACTCGTGCAGGGGTTGGATGGGTCGAGTGTCACTCGTGCAGGGGTTGGATGGGTCGAGTGCCACTCGTGCAGGGGTTGGATGGGTCGAGTGCCACTCGTGCAGGGGTTGGATGGGTCGAGTGCCACTTGTGCAGGGGTTGGATGGGTCGAGTGCCACTCGTGCAGGGGTTGGATGGGTCGAGTGTCACTCGTGCAGGGGTTGGATGGGTCGAGTGCCACTCGTGCAGGGGTTGGATGGGTCGAGTGCCACTCGAGCAGGGGTTGGATGGGTCGAGTGCCACTCGTGCAGGGGTTGGATGGGTCGAGTGCCACTCGTGCAGGGGTTGGATGGGTCGAGTGTCACTCGTGCAGGGGTTGGATGGGTCGAGTGCCACTCGTGCAGGGGTTGGATGGGTCGAGTGCCACTCGAGCAGGGGTTGGATGGGTCGAGTGCCACTCGTGCAGGGGTTGGATGGGTCGAGTGCCACTCGTGCAGGGGTTGGATGGGTCGAGTGTCACTCGTGCAGGGGTTGGATGGGTCGAGTGCCACTCGTGCAGGGGTTGGATGGGTCGAGTGCCACTCGTGCAGGGGTTGGATGGGTCGAGTGTCACTCGTGCAGGGGTTGGATGGGTCGAGTGTCACTCGTGCAGGGGTTGGATGGGTCGAGTGTCACTCGTGCAGGGGTTGGATGGGTCGAGTGTCACTCGAGCAGGGGTTGGATGGGTCGAGTGTCACTCGAGCAGGGGTTGGATGGGTCGAGTGTCACTCGAGCAGGGGTTGGATGGGTCGAGTGTCACTCGAGCAGGGGTTGGATGGGTCGAGTGTCACTCGTGCAGGGGTTGGATGGGTCGAGTGTCACTCGAGCAGGGGTTGGATGGGTCGAGTGTCACTCGAGCAGGGGTTGGATGGGTCGAGTGTCACTCGAGCAGGGGTTGGATGGGTCGAGTGTCACTCGAGCAGGGGTTGGATGGGTCGAGTGTCACTCGAGCAGGGGTTGGATGGGTCGAGTGTCACTCGAGCAGGGGTTGGATGGGTCGAGTGTCACTCGAGCAGGGGTTGGATGGGTCGAGTGTCACTCGAGCAGGGGTTGGATGGGTCGAGTGTCACTCGAGCAGGGGTTGGATGGGTCGAGTGTCACTCGAGCAGGGGGTTGGATGGGTCGAGTGTCACTCGAGCAGGGGTTGGATGGGTCGAGTGTCACTCGTGCAGGGGTTGGATGGGTCGAGTGTCACTCGTGCAGGGGTTGGATGGGTGTCAGAACGAATGCTCTGAGCCAGTGTCGAGACGGCGGAAATGGAAGTGGGGAAAGGCGGGGAAGGCGAGGAGCAAAGCGCAGAAAGCAGTGGGTGTAGAGAGGGGTTGAGTGGGAGTCACAGAGGGAGCAGAGTGCAGAGAGCCTTGCACGGGAAGGGGGAGGGAACCAGGTGTCAACCGTAGGCGGATAGTGCTACAGACAGAATCACTGCATGCATAGTGTTCCGAATTTCACTCACCTCGTCGGCGGATGAAAGGGTAGTGCTCTGAGGCAGTGTCTAAAGGGCGGAAGTGGAAGGGCGGTGAGGCAGCGCCTGCCAGAGCTGCTGTCGCTGCTGATAGCACAGAGGACGCTGGGGGGGCGAGGAGAGAGGGCGTGGGGGGAGGGAGGAGACAGGGCGTGGGGGAGGAGAGGGAAGAGGAGGGGGGAAGGGGGAGGGATGAGAGGGCGGAAGAGGTGGGGGGGGGGAGGGTTGGGGGAAGTGTGGTTTGGGGGGGAAAGAACTTATTGAGCTCGGGGTGGCGGGGAGGAGTGGGGGAGGAGGGGAGGAGGGGAGGGAAGGGGTTGAGAAAGGGGGGGGGGGGGGGGGGGGGGGGGGGGGGGGAGGTTTGGGAGGAAAGGGGTGGATCAATCAACGACGGAGGAAGATGGTGATATAGATGGTGCTTCCCTCGCTCGTGCCCATGCCCATGCCCATGCCCATGCCCATGCCCATGCCCATGCCCATGCCTATCCCCGTGCCCATGCCTATCCCCGTGCCCATGCCCACGCCTATGCCCATGCCCATGCCCATGCCCATGCCCATGCCCATGCCCATGCCCATGTGCCCATGCCTATCCCCGTGCCCATGCCTATCCCCGTGCCCATGCCCACGGCCTATGCCCATGCCCATGCAGCCCATGCCCATGCCCATGCCCATGCCCATGCCCATGCCCATGCCCATGCCCATACCCATGCCCATGCCCATCCCCATCCCCATGCCCGTGCCCGTGCCCATGCCCACGCCCATGCCCGTGCCCATGCCCACGCCCACGCCCATGCCCATGCCCATGCATGACATACCAAGAGCGGGTGTGAGGAAGACTGCAAGAGCATGTGACTCATTTATCCACCGCACCACAAACGGAATGCTTGCTGTGTTTGTAGCGCTGTTGCTGCTGCTGCAGCTGAGGTCACTTTCAGCTCTACCAGCAGCATCCATGCACGTGGCTTCCATGACTAGGTTGTGGATGACTGCCTCCACGTCAGCAGTGGCCACGTCATCAGAGAGACCAAGCACCTCCAGCACGTGCCGTCCACCGTAGGGGACTGGGGGCGTTCGGGGAGGAGGGGAGGAGAGGAGGGGAGGAGAGGAGGAGGGGAGGAGGAGAGGAGGGGAGGAGAAGAGAACGGGAGAAGAGGAGGGGAGGACAGGAGGAGAAGAGGACAGGAGGAGAAGAGGAGGGGAGGAGAAGAGGAGGGGAGGTCGGGAGGACGGGAGGACGGGAGGAGGGGGAAAAGAGACGTTGAAAGGAAGGGCGAAGCGAAGAGGAGGAAAGGTGGAAATGGGAAGGAGGATGAAGGAAGGGAGGAGGGGAGGAACAATAGCTCCACTAACAACATTAGCGAGGGAGGAGGGGGAACCGGGAACGGGGGAGAGGAGAGGGGAAAGAGAAACTTGGCAAAAGGAGGGGGGAAGAAGGGATAGGGAAAGGGGAGAGGGAGCAGAGGGGATGGCTAGGAGAGAGGCAGATATGGTGGCTGGTTCTGACAACAAAGGAATGTGTAAATCGCACCACCCCACCCAACCCCACTCCGTCCCATACCATCCCATCCAACCCACCCCACCCCACCTATCCCATCCCATCCCATCCCATTCCATCCCATCCCATCCCATCCCACAGCACACCTGTTGCAAGGTCCTCCCCATCCCATCCTCCCTCCCCAACGTCACCCCCTCTTGCTCCACCCCTCCTCCCTTCACCCCGTCCCCCCTCCCACTCGTACGGATCTCCAACCCTCTGCTCTCCAACCCTCTGCTCTCCAACCCTCTGCTCTCCAACCCTCTGCTCTCCAACCCTCTGCTCTCCAACCCTCTGCTCTCCAACCCTCTGCTCTCCAACCCTCTGCTCTCCAACCCTCTGCTCTCCAACCCTCTGCTCTCCAACCCTCTGCTCTCCAACCCTCTGCTCTCCAACCCTCTGCTCTCCAACCCTCTGCTCTCCAACCCTCTGCTCTCCAACCCTCTGCTCTCCAACCCTCAACTCCCCAGCTCTCCTCTCCGCCTGCTCTTCTCCCTGCGCTCCTCTTCGCTCCCATCGCATCTCCTCCCCAGCCTCCCTGCTGTCTGCTCCCCCGCGTGTGGCCTCGCTTCCCACGCCCGCTCGCCTGCAGCTGCTGCTGCTGCTGCCGGTGCTGCCGGTGCTGGTGGTGCTGGTGCTGCTTCTCCGGCTGCTGAATTCACTGGACTGGGTCGGCGTGTCGCTGCTGCTGACTGCCAAGAGACTACTACCGTCAGCAGCAGCACTACCAGCACCAGCACCATCAGCAGCAGCACCAGCAGCACCATCACCAACTGCAGCAGCAGCAGGAGGAGTGGCAGGTGCGGCAAGTGCAGCAGCAGCAGCACCGGTTGTGGGATCGGTGATACCACAGCCTGTAGCATCTGAACGGGAGGCCCCAGCCAGGTAAGGCACAGCTGCAGCAGCGGCAGCAGCAGAGGGAGCTGCCACAACGTTATCACCAACACCAGCACCAGCAACACCAGCAGCACCAACACCAAGACCAGCAGTAGTGGTAGCAGCCGCAGCAGCAGCAGAACGGACATTGCTCCTTTTCCCATCGCTCGCAGCTTCCTTGGTCTCTTTCGTCCCTTTCTTCCCTACACCTCCTGCTTTCGTCACCGCCACTCGAGCTGCCTCTACCCCCACCTTCTCTTTCCTACTGCTGCTGGTATTGCTGTTGCTGCTGCTGCTGCTGTTCTTGCTATTGCTGACGGTTCTGCTGCTTCCACGCGGAAACGCGTTATTCTTAGCCCCTTTATAAACGATAATTTCCTCTTCTTTTTCAGAAGCATCATCCGAATCTTCAGACTCCTCGCTCCCTGCCTCATCACTGTACATGCGCCCGCGCTGACCGAAACTGAACCTTCCGCGACCCTTCTGCCGCGCACCGCCACCCCCGCCAGCACCCCCCGAGCTGCCAGCGCTTCTTCCGCCACCTCCGCTTTTTCCGCCAGCCCCGCATTTTCCGCCGCTTCCGCCGCCGCCGGAAAGCCTTCCGTTTGAGCTGGCCGGTTGGGGCGAAGCATCAGTTCGAAGCTTCGACGAAGGTGTGGTAGTTATTTTTTTGTCGCTCGGACGGAATGAATTAGCGTCACGCGACGATGGCGCGGCTTGAGCTGGAGCTAGTGACAAGGCAGATAATGACGTGGAAGCGAAATTGTCGACGTGGTCTTCCCACGTGGACTCCCAATCATCATCTTCTTCTTCCTCTAATCCGGCGGAAGCGGCTGGCTCCGCAGGCGGTTTCGCCGCTAGGTCAGCCATGAGATTCGTTTAATTACTAATATGCGCGCGGTTTTGGCTGAAAGCGGTTTCGTTATGAAGGTCGCGAAGAGATGTCACGGCGCTTATTAGTGGCCGATTGCGACTTTCTTCCTGGTACCAAATACCACCACACCTGTCGAAATGAGAACCAGGATGACTGTATGTATAGCTCTGAACAAATGTTTGCATGTGCAGACCTTATATGTAAACAAGGTCTCTTTATAACGCGTCGTCACTTTGCCTTGGGCCCAGGCTTGGTCGAGGCTCAACAACAGCTGCTTCCAAAGCAGCTCCACCACTGCTTGTCTGTTCGAATTCGTGAGATGACGTGGCTCGGCTCGCACAGATTTTGCGGCGAGCGCCAATTGGCCTGGGAGTAATCAAGCCACATTCCTCAATCACCGGAGTATCGATCTGACCGTAACTGGGATTCTTAAATTCAAATTCCGAGCAATAGAGCGAGTTGCATTATTAAAGGCACATTTGAAACGTAGCAATATGTAAGTGCGTCTTGTAATGTTTACAGTGTATTTTCCTTTACGGGCATTCTCCGTGGTACATCTCGAGAGCGTCAAGATGAATGAGCAAACCCGAGGTTGCTTGCAGTGTGCCGTTGACATGGCGGAGTACACGGCCGAAGGAAGAATGCAGCAGGTGTAATGCATGAGGACGACTCATCTTCATGCCTGCTCTTCTGGGACTTGGTACGGTTCCTTTTGTTGCGCAACGGTCGAAAGCGGTTTGGCTCGAAAACCCTACAACACCGTTCTTTAACGTACTGAATCGAGGGAATAACCAGACCAGACCCTCCAGATTATTCGATCATTCCCCTCTCGGAAGCTAATATCAACTCAATATTTATTACCACCCGCGCAATAATGTCGCGGGCTCGCTTACTAGCCTACCGTGAGCATATCTAGGCGCTCCTCTTAGACTTCTCCGCATTCCCTTCGACGTAATCTCTTACCTGCTTTTTAAAACATGACAACGGTAGCAGCTCAATCGGAACCACCACCAGTCGCTCCGTTAAGAGGATATCCTCTAGTGCCTATAAGTGTGACAGGCCATGTATCCCCGCCTTACATGAAGCCTCCATTCTCTTCCACCTATCCCTCGCCGTATATCTCCCCTCCCCGCGCTCCGCCATATCTTCCCCCGCACGAGCAACCTCCGCCCATCCCATCCGCCGCGCCCGCTGTCTTCCCCTCCCCGCACCTCAACTCCCCCCATTCCCCGCGTTCCCCTTACTCCCCCCGTTCCGCGCGATCTCCGCCGACCTATTCCCTTTCCGCCTGCTCCCCCGCCACCTCCCCGCCACTCGCTTCACCCTTCCTCCCCAACTCCATTGCGGAAGCTGCGCGCTCGTTCCTATCTTCCGCCGTCCTCTCTCCCTTGGGGGAAACCATTAAGGCTTCCGCGGTGGCGGGGGAGAGACGGGGGGGAGTTGGCGGTGTCGATTCGGGGAAACGTGGGGAAGCAGGCGCAAGCAGCGGAGCGGCTAGAGGCGACGGGAGGGACGGCTGCGGAGGAGGCGCGAGCTCGGGGGACGGCGGAAGGAACCCTGGCGGAGCAAGCGGAGCAGGCGGAGCGGCGCTGGGCGGAGAAAGACTCGCGGGCGGAAAGGCTTCCGCCAGGCGCGCGGCGGAGGAGGAGGCGGCGGTGACGATGGGCCCCGCGGCGATCTTCGGGGCGCCGCTGAGAGGCGGAGCGGCGGCGGCGGCGGCGGGCGCGTGGGGGTCATCGGCGCAAGCAGCCGCGTTACATGCGCCTTCGTTACAATCACATCCGCAGCAGCTGCCGGCAGGATCGCGGCGCTACCCGTACATGCACACTGCCATCTACGGATGCGGTATGCGCGGGGCACGTCGTTGGAAGTGCGGGGGGAAGGGGAAAAGGGGGAAGGGGGAGAAGGGGGTGGGGGGGGGGGGGGGGGGGAGGAAGGGTTTGGGGAGGGGATGGAGAAGGTTGTGGGGGGTGGGGGAAGGGGAAGGGTTGGGGGGGGGTGGGGGGGGGGGGGGGGGGGGGGGGGGGGGGGGGGGGGGGGGGGGGGGAAAGGGGTATGCGTGGAGGGGGGGGAGGGGAAAGGGATATGCGTGGGGGACAGTTGGGGGGGGAAAGAGGGGGGGGATGGGGGAAGGGGGGGGGGGGAGGGGAGGGGGAAGATGGGGAATGTGCATGGGTGCGCACTGCGCTGGGTCTTTTACTGCTATGACTGCGGGGGAAGATCGGCAAATGCTGCACTTTTCTCATTCCAGCTTGGGTCATTGTAGCATTCCTCTTTCTGCTTGCGCTTGGATCTCATCATGCCTCTTCCCAGCATTTCCCACTCTCCCTCTACTCCCCACAACCCCCCCACCCCCCGCTTCCCCCATTTCCCCCGCGCGTCCTTAGCACTCCATCACTCTCCCCTCGTCATTTTCTTACGCGAATCCCCCCACCCCACTTGCTTCCCGCCGCCCCTCCCTCTGCTCTCATGTTCACAATCTTTAACTGTAACCACTATTGTTCTGCCCCTCCCTCCCTCCCTCCCTCCCTCCCTCCCTCCCTCCCTCCCTCCCTCCCTCCCTCTCCCCCTCCCTCTCCCCCTCCCTCCCTCCCTCTCCCCGTCCCTCCCTCCCTCGCTCTGCGTTCACGTGCACCACAGCACTATGCACAGCGGGGGTCACGGCAATAGTCTTCCCCATGGCCTTCACAGTCACGCTGGAGCTGCTCGTGGGTAAGCCAAGAAAGGACCGTATAGTGGAATGAATTTTGAGTCGACTCAAAAGTCACCAAGAACGGAGCTCATGCACCCGGGTGGTGGTTGTGGTAGTGGGATGATGATGCTGGTGTGCTATGGTACCTGTCGATACCAGCTGTCTCATCAATTGTCGCCATGCCATGCATGTGTAGAATCCAAACTGGCATTCGTCTCTTTCTCATTCCTAAGATCGCCCCCTCTTTAATCCCATCCGTTCCACCTCCCCCTTTCCCCCAATTCCTCCCCTTCCCCTTCCCCTCCTCCCCACCCCCCCTCCCCTCCTTTTTTCACCTCTTCGTTATTCCCATCACACCAGCCATTGTCCTTGCAATAGGGGGCTGTAGTCGCTAGCAGCGTTTCTGCTGCAGCGCTCTGCTCCCTTTTACACTCAAACTTCCTCTCTTCATCCACCAACGGTTCCACCTCCCCCTTTCCTATCCCCCTTTCCCCTCCCCTTTTCCCCCTCCCCATTTCCCCCTCCCCCTTTTCCGTCCCCTTTTCCCCCCCTCCCCTTTCCCCCTCCCCTTTCCGCCTCCCTCTTTTCCCCTCCCCTTTTCCCCCTCCCCCTCTCTCCCCCCCCTCCGTCCCATTTCCCCTTCGCCATCCCCATCCCACCAGCCATCGTCCTTGCAATAGGAGGGCTGGCGTCTCTAGCAGCGTTCCTGCTGCAGCGCTCTGCTCCCGACGCGTCTCTCTTCCTGCTGCTCGCGTGTCTCCACTCTGCCACTGCACTACTGCTGCTGCTCTTCCCCTCCTTCGGTGCGCTCGGCCTCACTCTCGCCCTCGCAGCCTGGTTCATGGCTAAGGTGCGTCCTTAGCACTCTCAGATGCCTCTTGAGTCAACTCAAACGCCACTGCGCTGCTGCTGCTGCTGCTGCTGCTCCTCCCCTCGCTTGGTGCTCTCGCCCTGGCAGCCTGGTTCATGGCTAAGGTGCGTCCGTCCTTCGCACACTGAGAAGGACTAAGGCTCATGCACTCCCCCACTCCCACACTTCCCTCGAATCCCCTCAAGCCCTCCCCAACCCCTCACCACTCCTCCCCCTTCCCTCACTTCCCATCTGGCTTTTCAAAGGGCACCTATGGCAATATGACTAGAACAACAAACCCTTCTTCCCACCTTCACTCTCTCCCCCTTTTTTCCCCTCCCACATGTCCCACCTACCTTGTGAAACATGTCTCAGGGTGTGAGCAAACTCATTCAAGCTCTCCAGCCCATTCAAACCCCCTTCCCCCACCGCTCCTCTCCTTTGACCATCCCCTTTCTGCCTGCCCGTTTGTGACCACCGTTTAGAAGGCCATCTGTGGCCAAATGACTAATACAATCTCAGACCGTAATAACCCCCTTCCTCCCACCTTTTTTTCTCCACCCCCCCTCCCTTCCCCCCCCCCCCCCCCCCCCCCCCCCCCCCCCCCCCCCCTTTTTTCCCCTCCCTCGTGTCCCACCTACCATGTGTCAGGGTGTGAGCAAGCTGTCCTTCGCACACTCCCTCTCCTCCTCCCACCCACCCTCCTCCTCTCCCTCCTCACTCATCACAGCAGCAGCCGGCACGCTCTCCCTCGTTTTTGGAGTTACTCTAGCCCTATGTGCTCCCTTCAATGCCACTTGGCTCTTTGCTCTTCTGCTTGGAACGGATCTGCTTGTAACGGGGACAGCTGCTCTGTTCCTGGCAGCTTCTGCCTCTGCTGCTGCATCAGGTCGGTTGTTTTTCATCTGCTTCTCCTTAATATTATCGTCCTCTTTTTCTTATCTTTTACACATATGTACGACATGACACGTGCATGCACACTGGTTTTCCCTTCACCGTTTATTTTTTATATATAGAATGTTTTGGCGTTTTTCGTCACCTTATCTGAGTCACTTCTTTGTGTTACTGTTGCTAATGTGTGTGTATTCTTTCTTCGTCCATACAGGTGAACTGCGTCCTCTGGCCCCTTCACAGCTTGTGTGATTGAGACTTCAGATTACAGCTGTGGGGTAATGTACCGTTGCAATGCAACCTCATGCGCTAGACTTATGCCGTAAGTATGGCTGCCAACAAGGCCGGTGCACATTGTGCTGTCATGACCTTCATGATGCACTGCGCTGCACCTGTGTTTTTACACGAAACGTTAAGTGCTATAAGGTTATACCGTATGTACCAATATACATATATTATCCACGCGACATGGCCTGGCCACAAAACAGTCCCTTTTACCACCTTTAATGTATCCCAGTGGCATGGAAAGGGAAGAGGAGAGCGCGGGGATTCTGCAAAAATTACCCACTCTGGGCTGTGCATCAGAAGGGAGCAACATAAAGGAGCAGCAGAGCAACTACGTACGGTACATCCTACATGCGTTGCGTTCCTCAGACTCCAGATTTCGATGCAGTGACCTCTTGCGTTGACCGAGAGAACCGAACCGTAAGGTGTGGGGAGGAGAAGGAGCTATCTAGACGACGATGCAGTAGTTAACTCCGTGGACGGTGAAATAAGGGCCGCGGTACAAGCCCGCCGTCTGAATGGTCGTCCACTTGCTCGGCGCGCTTCCAGGTTTCCCGAACGACAGCGTCGCAGAGTTCGCGAGCGTCATCTTCTGCAGCGGGAGCTTGCCGTACCACGTGGCGAATTTCGTCGTGCCCTGCTTTTGCAGCTTTGCAATCGTCCATCTTCCGCGAATCGTCATGTACTGTAGCGTCTGAAACAGCCGATCGAGCTGCGTTATAGGGACGCGTTTCATGAGGCTGGTGATGGCGTCGTTGCTGCCGACGAGAATCGTGCTGTTGTAGGCCTGCCGTACGTCGTACTTTTTGGGCGCTTTCGGGACTGAAAAGGCAACGGAAGAGATCGGAATGAAACGGAGGAGGACGGAAGGTGGGCACAGAGAACAAACACGGTGGACAACACTCGTACGGCAGTACTTGGTCCGGGCGGAACTGAGCTAATCACAGTCCGACAAAAAGCCTGGGCAGACTGATGATTCCTGTAAGAATTTAAACAAAAAGGGAAAATTCACACACAAGTTCTTTTCTCGATCCAGGTGCAATGCAAACGCGCAGCGCACTCACGGAGAGTCTTGCCGATGGAGGCGATCTTGGTGTAGTTGGGGTTCTTTTTCACCACCGCCATGGCTTTCGCCACCTCCGCTAGCATCTGCTCGCGCGTCGGCAGCTGGCCCTTGGGAATCGCGGCGAGCCGCACATCATGGCGGCCGTGTACGGCTGTGACGAAGGTCGCGGCGTGGATCGAATACAGAAGAAGCAGCACGGCGAGAACATTCCGGCCCGCCATGAGGTGTCGGAGAGTGGAGCTAGTAGTAGTAAAGCTGATATGGGAAGCGCCTAGTGGGATCGCGGTGGCGCGAATCTGTCTGTCATTCGGCAAGACTCAAGCGCCGCTCCTCCGGGCCTTACTTGGGGAACAAAGAAGCGCTGGCAAAAACACGCAACAGCACTGCCAGAATGATAAGACATTTCTTGCCGCACTCGCGTGAAAGCTTTGTATTATCATGCGGAGAGCCCTGAAAGCCCGCCAATTCGCCGAAGGTCAGGGCGCTGAATTCCCTAGCCGTTTTTTTCGCAAATCTTCATGCAGGCTCAACTGGTCTCGGGTCATCTTAGGGTGTGGGTCGGTGGGTGGCTGGGGCGAAACCTCTCCTAATCAAGAGTCTAAATTTCGAACCGCCGAGCCTGGTCAAACCGTCGTCTCACTTTGCTGATACTACACGCTGTAAATGGCGGCTCCTGGAACCGACGCGCGTCACTGTACAGTACATAGCCGATTCGCAGCTGCTGCCACCCAGTAGTAACCGAACGGGCTGGCGGGGCGAAGCCGCCACCGACCAGAGAGAGCCGCCGCCTGCCAATGAAGATGGCGGCGTCGGTCGGTGGCCGCAACGCAAGCAAAGGCGAGGCGACGGGGTTGCATTGCATGCAAGCTCGACTCCACCACATGCTCCAAAGTTCCAAACCAAACAAATTGATGGGCATCACCTCTACACGCCTCTGAAACTGGAATGCGAGAGGAGGGTGACTGGTGGGGGAGAGCCCTAGGTCACAAGCCTATCAGTCGACGGAAGCGAGTGACGGTGTGGTTCTCGCAGAAGCGGCAGGGAGGGTGCATCGCACATGTGCTGCTGAAGAAGCAAGAATCACTTCCTTGTCTGGCCGTTTCGATTTAGGTTCTTGCGTTGCTACCGCGAAATGCTCCAAGCAAAGCCGTTTGATGGCGGTGGCGGCGATGACGAGGGACAGGGAAGTCGCCATGCTGCCGACCGACCATCCAAACTGAGGCGTATTGCATTGTGACAACTGGTGAAGCAAATGGTTGGAGGTTTGGATGCGATTCGCCAAAAACTGGGTACAGGACCTAGTGCAGTTGATGTAGCAAAATAGTATGGATTTCTGAACAGATAGGAGAAGACGTAGACTAATTTTCATTTGTGTGGCCTCTTGAGATTGGTCTGAGAAGAGTGTTCACTCCCACAACTTATAATTGGCCTAGCTTTTCAATCTGGGAAAGTTGAAGAAATGTATCTTTCACTTGGAACGTGCTAATGTTTGTGTAGGGACTGTGTTGTGTTGGCCAGATAGAATCCACATTAGTTGCCACCTATTGCTTGATTGTGTATCAAGCACTCTCCTCTCCCTAATGAACAGGCTTGCATTTCACTGATCCAAAATAAAAATTGGCACTCTGAATCATTACTCTGCACGACATCACATAAAAAGAGACGCCTTCAAGCACAACTTGAGGTCTACTTCCTCCTCACCTGCTTCCACTGATACTGCTTGGCAGTTGCCACCATACCCTCAGGGTTGAATACCTCTTAAATGATGAAGTAGTTAACGCCATGCACAGTGAACCATTTCCCAACGTACAGATTCGGAGTGAGCATCGTCGCCCAAGTGGTCGCTGGACTCCCAGGCACTCCGAACGTGATCTGCGGCGCGTTTTTCGGTGTCATCTTCTTCAGGGGACTCACCCCATTCGTCGGAAAATTAACCATGGGCTTCTTCTTCAAGAGAGTGTCGTTGAAGCGGCCTTGGAGGGTCATTTGTAGCAGCATCCGAAACACCTTGTCCAAATCCGCGGGTTTGGCCACGTCGATTTTCTTCAACAGCACCTTCACCGCATTGTCGTTGCCTGCTAGGAGGGTCCCGTTATAAAGCCTCGTGATATCATACTTCTTCGGAGCTTTCGGGACTGGGGTGGAAAGGGGTCGTAGGGGAGGGTGGAGCAGAGCGGGGGGCGTAGATTAAACAACAGTGGTATGTTATTGAAGAATGATGGAATCCAAAAAACAGAAATGCTTGAACTCTCGTTCGGCGCGCATCGTCCTGGGGAATCAACCGCTTCAGCCGTCCTCAGCATGCTGTCAGAACGCAATATCCGCATTGTTTCCTTCACGAGGTCGGGAACTCTAACTTGGACCGTTTTTACTGTACAGATACAAAAGGGCACTTGGGCCTTCAATCGCCTGGCAGGTCTGTTGCTACTGCAGGCCAAAGGAGGAGTTCGACTTTGATAGGCAGACAGATTAGAGGCAGGCACGCGACACATGCACAAATATGGAGTTTAAATCATATTTCGTGTGCAACCAGTTACTGTACTTGTACTTACGTCCAACTTGGATTAGAGTAGCGACTCTCTTATAGCCCGGCTTTTGCTTTACGACTGACGTGGCCACCTTAATCTCCTTGAGCATCTGGTCCCGCGTCGGTCGCCCGGTGGGCGACGCTTGCCGCAAGGCGTCAACGTGGAGCGCGGCAAACAGCACCAGGGCAAGCAACAGCCCGTACACGACTCGAACGGAGAGCAACCTAGCAGCGCCCAACATTCGCGCCATGGTATTGCGATCGAACCAAGAAAATGAATATGTTTAAAATAGTTCCTTATCAATGGTCTAAGCGACTTCAAGCTTGTCAGTAGCAAAAAGCTGGAACTGGTACCTGAAGAAAAAGCGGTACCACCTGAGTTTGACTGACACGCCTTGAGATGCAGGTACTCGAAACGAGAAGGCTGGGGGCTGGGCAATGTTTCTGCGACTGTGAGCAGCGATTTATGATCCAGAAACCATCACTGACGGGGACAAGGAAACCACGGATGGGTTGGTGAGGTAAGGAAGGGGGCGGGGAGGTGTGTTGTGGTTCGTTGTCGAACCACCCAAGCCAAGCCGTAGTCTGTCAGGCTTGGGCGGTTGGTCAGTGGAGTTCAGTGGTCTTCCATCGCAGCCGTTCAAGCAATCCACGTTGCAAGTGTCGGTGGGAGGACTCACATCACACGCATCACTTACAGGCTAACTTGAAACGCCTCGTTACAGTACCAGAATAGATACGTGGCAAGCGTGGTTGCACACAAAGCTACAACAACTACAGTATAGAGTCAGCAACAGCGACGCGCGATCTGGTACAATCGGACTGGAGCTGGACGCCCATTCGAAGTTGTTTTCCGGGTGTTTGTTTCGTCAACCAGGTAAAACCCGAGTCCGGTCTAAACACGTCCCGGCCAATGTTGGCGTTGGAAGGAAAAATCACGAGGGGGAAAAAACGAACAGGGATCGATCTCCGTGCTTATACCTGTTTTGCAGCGAAGGTGGGGAAGTAGGGATGAAGACTTGCTTGGTGGGGTGCGACGTAAGGTGGCATTAGGACGTGTTACGGTTCGCGTCTGATTGCCTGTGATCTGGTCATGTCTGATCTGATCGCGCCGCCCGATCAGCTGAGATATTCCTCAGAAATTCTAGGAGGGTATTACGCAAGCGCGCTACCCTTTCCTGACAATTTCGTTTCTACTTTGGCGAGGGCGAAGGCCGCAGCAAGGATCTAGCGAAGCTCAATGTTGCCCTGTTATTTCGCGTAAACATTTGTGGAGGAGCATGTTTGAGCGATGTCTTCACGAAAGTTAGCGTAATAATGTAACATTTCGTCAATGTCGCTTGGTACCCCGAACCAAAGCAATCAACTGATCGTCGGCGATTGTGTGTGATTGTGTTTGATTGGGCTGTTTTAGGCGGTTGATCGAGTTGGGGCGATCAGCTGATCGCGATCAAGTGACTGCCCCCGATTGCCTGAAATCGCTTTCGTAGCTTCCTGGAAGTTATTAATCGCTTCTAATCGAGGCAATCTGAGGCGAATCGTAACACGTCCTTAAGTTTCGGATGGGACACCGATCAGGACTTAGTAAGCGTGTCACAACCCTGCAAAGCTGGAGTGTTTGAAACATTGCAGGGCCAAAGTAAAGATTCTGCTGACATTTTTGTTTCTACCCAGATTGTCCTAGAACCCTGAAACGCAAGAGCGGCTAAAAACGGCAAGAAGTCTTCTGTGGGGAACCACCGACAGCATACATGTTATTCACTATGCAAGACCTTGATTGTCTTAAGAGAAAATGCACCTATCGAACTTATCAACTCCACGCTAAACAAGCAGTGGGCTATTAAACGGGTTTCTTTGGTTGCTGACTCACTCAACCAAGTCCAATATACTTCCCACGGAGCATGATTGAAAACATACTCTGTCAAGCAAAACTGTTTTCCATCAAAGCCCGGATTGGACGCTGAAAAATCGTTGTGAATCAAGTGGAAAAACAAGTCAGTAGTCAAACGTACATTTGGTGTATCAAGTTCAGCTCTCAGATGCGCGCGGCCCCACGCAAAACGACTAGGCTCGGCAGACCTTCGTTTGAGCAGCGAAGGTTTGAAATGGACGGGCTTGCCCAAACCACGTCCCGACGTGGCTGCCACACCAAAGACAAGCGGCCCCAGCAGCTGCGCTGCGGCCGAACTTCATTCGACAGTTTTGGCCTTGTAACGACGCTAGTTTGAATCTATCCCTCGTTAAAAGATGTTGGCTGCACCTTCGAAACGCGACGTGTTCCAATATTGCAATGTCGGATCGATTGATTTGAATGAGGCCGCATACACATTTCTCTTTACACGCTTCCATTCCAACCACCTCCATAAGAGACTACATTACATTTAGGTTCTGCCAACTTGGCAGTACTGACCTTCTGTTGCTCGATGTTGTTAACTTTTTCCATCCGTCCCGGTGTTACATTGTTGATTAAACCAAGGGGACAACACTAGGCCTATAAATCTCCATCTACTATATTCACCCAATTGCACGCATTACATCAACCAATCTCATCTTGATGCAAAAAGACTTCATTAGCATGCAAATAACCAAGACATTCAAGATCAGCTGGTGACTTTCTAGACGAAACAGGCTGCTTCAGGAAGCAACTTGCCTCCCTTTTACAATCTACACAGTTGCACCAGCAGAAAGCTCGGGTGACAGAAGAAAGTGGCCTTACACAGAGCAGGAATGCTTCCTGCTGAAATCCAAAACCTTTCTCAGACAATAATGCAGTAGTCTATCCCATGAACAGTAAAGTAGGGCCCACTGTACAACTTTGCCGTCACCACGTGAGTCCATTTGCCCGCGGAAGAGCCCGGAGCGCCGAAGGTAACAGGCGCCACATTCGCTGCTGACGTTTTCTGGATCTTTTTGCCGAGCCACGTGTCAAACTGCCGTGGGGGGAGCTTCTTGAAGGCCACCAAGTTCCACCGCCCGCGAATCGTCACGTACTGAAGCACCTGAAAGAGCTTGTCGAGCTGCGTTATAGGCACCTTCTGTAAGAGCACCTTCAGCGCGTCGTTGTTGGCGAGGAGAATGGTGCTGTTGTATACTTTAGTAATGTCGTACTTCTTGGGGGCCTTGGGTACTGGAAGAAAGGCATGTAATCGGGGCGAAAGAGCGAAAAAGAGAAGGCAGACACAACGATGGTCAGGTAAACGATGGTTGCACAAAGGTCACGCTAAAAAAGCTGTCGGACTGTTTCGAAACTCCGGAGCATCGCAAGTTGAGGCTCATCATGGAGAGCTGTCCTCCTGTACGTCCGCCGGCGGCCACAAGGATTTGCTGCCAGGCGGTCCCTTTCTAGGCGGTCCGCTGCCAGGCGGTCCGTTTCTAGGCGGACCGCTGCTAGGCGGTCCGCTGGCAGACGTACGGTCACTGGACGCCGTCACGTGTTCTTGGTGCTTTTGTCCCCAAACACTAGATGCGGCATTCACCGAGTTATACCTCCCCGGCATCCTCCGGCCCTCGCGCTCGCGCAAAATTGCAATACAGCGTGAAAATATCGAGTGACATCGTCGAGAAACTTACGTAGCGTGCTCGCGAAGCTGGCAATCTTGGTGTAGTTCACGTTCTTCTTGATGATGGTAGCCGCGTATTTAATCTCTGTTATCATCTGGTCGCGGGTGACTGGCGGCGCCGCAGGCTTTTGCGCAAGATTTAAACTTTCGATGCCAGGAAGACCTGCCACGAGGAGAAGCAACGCGACGGAAGAAACGGCTGCTAGGCAGTCCAGTCTCCTCCCGTGAGGCTTAAAAGCGCAATACCCCGAGCGCGCCATTCTTTCTCGCGACGACGATGCTCCTGCTTCCCGTTGCAGATGGAAGAAAAAAGCCAGAACGGGCTAGATTACTGTGGAAGACAGGAATGGTTTACTGAAATCTGGGTGCACTGATGTATATACAGAGCAGAGCAGAGCCACTGCCAACCGTCGAAATGAGGGTGGTGGGGTGATGGAATGTAGTGGGGAGGAGGTGGGGTGGGGTCCCATGGGGATTTGTGTGGTGGGATGAACAGCAGCTGCTCTACGTAATTGGTTTGTGTTGTCGGTCGGTGGGCAGACAAAATTTGTGCTGCCGAACGAGACAAACTGCCCGTAGTTTTGGCTGTAAGTACAAAGGATGTGAGTACACTTATTCTCATACTGGATTATGGTATGGTAAGTACGCCCGATTTGGAAGTCTGCTTTATTAACTGAGTGAGACGGGAATCACAAACCTGACCAGGCCTGTGAACAGCAATGCTTCTGGGGTGAGATATTTATATGGAGCAACTCGAACGTTTTGGATAAGGTTCCACACCCTTTCAGTAGCACCGTGAGTTTACGCCCGCAAACTCCTAAACAGAACATCCATTGTTTGATAACGAAATGAAGACTACACTACACTGCCAGCAATATTTCTGTGCAACTGAAATTCAGCGGGGGAAGCAAGAATGGGCGGACAAGCCAAAAAAAAGCAATGGGCGTCCAAAACACAATGGGCAGCAATGTTACAACTTACCCCCAACTGTTCGCGTTGAAAACAGCAGCAGGAATTCTTGTTTTGCGGCTCGAGTCGCGAGCGCGTTGAAACGCTCAGTCGGTTCGGTCCAGGCTCGGAGTAGGGACTAGGCTTGTCTTGTATCGAATATTATGATTCGGAAAAACACGTGTGGTGGTCTGGTGTGGTGGATGCAATTGTAAATGGCCTTACAATGAATACAGCACAAATAGTAAAAGGCCATAGAATACAAAGTGTCCCACCAAGCTATGGCTCGTGATGTTTTTGTGCATTCCTTGACTTAAGCATGAAAAAAAAGGCTACCATATGTGGTACATACGCTCACAGCATTGGTTTAAGATATCATTTAGCCTAGCTGCTAGTGTGTGTCTATAGTATAACTCGTTGCACATAGCTCTATTTACAAGAATAACATGGGGGAGACTGAATACAGAATGCTGACCCGTATAGAGCGAAACATGTGGCACGCAGTTGCGAGCTAGACTATTCAGATGAGGCAGCTATGTTCCGGTAGTCCTAATTAGCATGCAAATAGGCCAATTCGGCCTTGTAGAGCAGTGTGTGGTTTGGCTAAACTAGTGCGTGGTGTGGTGAACTCCGTTAACGGATGAAGAGCGATCGAGCCAGTGAGCAGCATATGCGCAGTAAGAAATTTGAGAAATCTTTCACAGGGTGCTAAGCAACCCAATATCACCCAACTTTCAGAGGCTGTTTATGCATTCGACATACGGTAAGCAAACAGGAAGTACACGAACAGTTCAGTACGGTGCATCGCGCTGCGGTGGTATTCTTAAGGGGTTCCCGTTCTCGAAGTTATCGGACAAACGGTAACAAGTTCTCGATCAGTCTCACACACACACACCTACAGCAGAGCCTCTCCTTTAGCATTCTTCACTCGCCAGATCTCGTCCCGTCGCCTTAAATTTGCCCAAATTCCGAGGTCTGGCCTACCTGGTCTCAGTCCTCTAGAGTCTTCACGACAGACCTTCCTCGTCTCGGCCAGTCTTTCTCCGATAGTGGATCTGGTGAATTTCTCTCCTGACGTGTTTGTTCCTTTAGTTCCTGTCGGGTCCCTTTTGCTTTGTTCCTGAATTCGATCCTCAGTCGTCTTGTAGATCGGAGTTACCTCTACTGTCGAGCTCAGCCGTTCCAGGCTCGCCTTATCATGGCATCCGCGGCAGCAACTGCGACAGCCATGGACGTGGTCGCTCCTAAGTCGACCACTCTCGTCGATACACGTCACGATGCTGACGTGTCCCAGGCTGACGAGGCCGGCCTGCACGAAGATCTATACGCGCGGCTCAAATCGCTCCAACGCCAACTGGAATTCGTGGAAATCCAGGAGGAATATATTAAGGACGAGCAGAAGAATCTTAAACGCGAGCTGCTGCGCGCGCAGGAGGAGGTGAAGCGGATCCAATCCGTCCCGCTCGTGATTGGTCAATTCCTCGAGATGGTCGACGCGAACGCGGGGATCGTCGGATCGACGACCGGGTCAAATTACTACGTCCGGATCCTGAGCACGATCAATCGCGAGCTTCTGAGGCCGTCGTCGTCCGTCGCGCTTCACCGGCACTCCAACGCGCTCGTGGACGTCCTTCCGCCGGAGGCCGACTCGAGCATCTCCCTGCTGAGCCAATCGGAGAAGCCCGACGTTACTTACACCGTGCGTATTGCGGGAGGGGAGAGGGGGAGGGGGAGAGGGAGGGGGGGGACGGGGAGGGGGGAGGGGGAGGGGAAGGGGGGGGGATGCGATGAGAAGGTGACGGAAGTGCCGATGCGAGGATGAAAGAATTCAATGATTTGTGATTCTCAATGCACGATGCACAATTTTCATTATTGTTGAAGGGGTAGGTGTCGATGCGCGCTCGGGGCGGGGTGTGGATTAAGGTTAAGGCCCTCGACTTACTAGAAATCGAGGTTAAGGCGTATTTCAGAATTAGGAGATTCGCGAGGCAGTAAATCTTCCGGTCACTTCCCCATGTCCTACTCCCCCCTCCTCCCTTCTCCGCAACCTCCCTTCCCCTCCTCCCCTCCTCGCAGGACATCGGCGGGTGCGACGTTCAGAAGCAGGAGATCCGCGAGGCGGTGGAGCTGCCGCTGATTCGTCACCTCACCTCTCCCTCTTCTACTCTCCGTCCCCCTTCTCCACTCTTCCACCCCCCCCCCCCTCTCCCCCCCCCCCCCCCCCCCGCCCTCCCCTCCCCCCCTTCCGCGCAGGACATCGGCGGGTGCGACATTCAGAAGCAGGAGATCCGCGAGGCGGTGGAGCTGCCGCTGACGCACTTCGAGCTGTACCAGCAGATCGGCATCGACCCGCCACGTGGCGTGCTGCTGTACGGCCCGCCCGGCACGGGCAAGACGATGCTGGCCAAGGCCGTGGCGCACCACACCACGGCGGCGTTTATCCGCGTCGTGGGGTCGGAGTTTGTTCAGAAGTACCTGGGAGAGGTGCGTGGGTTGCGGGGGGGAGGGGTAGGGGCAAGGGGGGCAGGGAGTCAGGAGGGGGCTAGCCAAGGCCGTGGTGTACCACACCACGGCGGCGTTCATCCGCGTGGTGGGGTCGGAGTTTGTTCAGAAGTACATGGGCGAGGTGCGTGGGCGTTGAGAGGGAGGGGGGGAAGGGAGGGGGAGTGGGTGCGTGATTGTGTTGAGTGCGTGGTTGGATAGGGTTGCGTTGGTCCAATCCGCGTGGTGGGGTCGGAGTTTGTGCAGAAGTACCTGGGAGAGGTGCGTGGGCTGTCGGAGGGGGGCGGGTTGGGGGGGGGGGGGTGTGGATTGTGCGATTGTTCGTGCAAAAGTACCTGGGAAGGTGAGTGGGTTGTTGTAGTGGGGAAGGGGGGGGGGGTGCGTTGGCGAGGCTGGATGCATGGGGTGGGTTTGTGCAGGCTCGGGGAGGTGCGTGGGCGGGGTGTGAGGAGGGAGAGGTGTGTGTGTGCGTTTGGTCTCTGCGGGATGCAGGAGATGTGTGTGTTGGGTTGTGTAATTCCGTCCGTGCTCGTTTGCGTGGGTTGGCCGGTGAGTGGTTCTAGCATTTATGGCTTGTGTAATCAATAGTAGCACCACCTTTCCTCCCCCTCTCAGCTTTCTCCCTTCCCTCCCCGCTTCCTTCCTTCCTTCTCCCCCTCGTTTCTCTCCCCCGATTCTCCCACCCCCCCTCCCCCTCTCCGCTTTCCCCCTTACTTCTCCCCCCCCCCCTCCCCGCCGCTTTGTCTCCCGTCTCTTCCCCTCTCCTCGCATCAGCAACCTCCTCACCATCCCCCCTCCCCCCTCCTCCGTTTCCTCTTCCTTACTGCTCCCTCCCCCCTTTCCCGCTCCTCCTTTTCACCTTCGTTCTCCCTCCGTCGCCCACCTTTTCCTCCTTCCCCCTCCGACTTCCTCTTTTTCTCCCTTCCCCCCCCTCTCCGTGCAGGGTCCGCGCATGGTGCGCGATGTGTTCCGCCTGGCGAAGGAGAACGCGCCCGCCATCATCTTCAGCACAACAGCCGCTTCGCACACTCCAGTCTCCCCAACCCCCACTCGCTCCCCTCCTCTCCCCACCCTCCCCGTTCCTCCCTTCCCCTCCCCGTCTCCACCTTCCTTCCCCCCCCGTCCCTGCTTTCTCTTTCTCCCCCTCCGCACCACCTTTTTCCGTCTCGCCCCCAGGGTCCGCGCATGGTGCGCGATGTGTTCCGCCTGGCCAAGGAGAACGCGCCCGCCATCATCTTCATAGACGAGATTGACGCCATCGCCACGGCGCGCTTTGACGCGCAGACTGGGGCGGACCGCGAGGTGCAGCGTATCCTCATGGAGCTGCTCAACCAGGTGAGCTTGCTTGAGGGGGAGGGGGGTGGGTGAAGAGTGGTGAAGAGCGGTGCAGAGGGGTGCGTGGCGCCCGCCATCATCTTCATAGACGAGATTGATGCCATCGCCACGGCGCGCTTTGACGCGCAGACTGGGGCGGACCGTGAGGTGCAGCGTATCCTCATGGAGCTGCTGAATCAGGTGGGGGGGGGAAGTGCAATGAGGGGAGGTCTGACGTGTGCAGACAGTTCGTTAAGTAGTTGCTGGACTGGAGGGGCAGAATGAGCAGGGCACTATCTGCCTACACCCGTGCGTGCGTGCCTGCGTGTGTGCTGACACCCCTGCTCTCTCCGCCCCTGCCCCTGCCCGTCCTGCCGCCTCCTTCGCCCTCTCTCTACCGCAGATGGTTGGCTTTAATCAGACGGTGAACGTGAAGGTGATCATGGCTACCAACAGGGGTGACACGCTATCAACCGTGCAGTGCCCATCTCTTCTCTCTTCCTCTCCTCCCCCCCCCGCCCCCTCCCTCCTCTTGCTCTCCCCTCTTCTCCTCAGATGGACGGGTTTGACCAGACGGTGAACGTGAAGGTCATCATGGCCACCAACAGGGCTGACACGCTTGACCCTGCACTGGTCCGGCCCGGCCGCCTGGACAGGAAGATCGAATCTCCACTGCCTGACCACCAACAGCGTAGACTGCTATCAACCATGCAGCTCTCATCTCTTTCCTCTTCTCTCCCCCCCTCCCCCCCCCCCCCGTCTTCCCCCCTCTGCTTCCCCCTTTTTGCACTCTCCCTTTTTGCCCGCAGATGGACGGGTTTGATCAGACGGTGAACGTGAAGGTCATCATGGCCACCAACAGGGCCGACATGCTCTTCTCTGCACTGCTCCGGCCCGGCCGCCTGGACAGGAAGATTGAGTTCCCTCTGCCCGACCGGCGACAGCGTAGACTCCTATGAACGGTGCAGCTCCCATCTTTTATCTCCTTCATCTTCTCTCTCCTCCCCACCCCCTTCCCCGCCCTGTTCCCCCCCTCCACTTCCCCCTTTTGCTCTCTCCCCTCTTGCCCGCAGATGGACGGGTTTGATCAGACGGTGAACGTGAAGGTCATCATGGCCACCAACAGGGCCGACACGCTCGACCCCGCTCTGCTCCGGCCCGGCCGCCTGGACAGGAAGATTGAGTTCCCTCTGCCCGACCGGCGGCAGAAGCGCCTCGTGTTCCAGGTGAGGGGGTGAGGGATGAGGGGCGACGGATGAGGGGTGACAGGTGAGGGGTGAAGGGTGATGTGGTGTTCCATGCTGCTGGTGGTGTGTTGTTGATGGGCTGCCTGGACAGGAAGATTGAGTTCCCTCTGCCCGACCGCCGACAGAAGCGCTTCGTGTTCCAGGTGTGCTGTGGAAGGGACTGGGGGAAGGGGTGAGGGGTGGTGGACGAGGGGTGGGGTGGGGGGTGGTGGATGAGGGGTGAGGGGTGAGCGGTGATTGGGTGTGGTGTGGGGTTGGGAGGTGGTGTGCACAGCCTCCACTATCCAGGTGTGCACAGCCTCCACTATCCAGGTGTGCACGGCCTCCACTATCCAGGTGTGCACGGCCAGGATGAATCTGAGCGAGGAGGTGGAACTGGAGGACTACTTGTCTCGCCCTCACCCCACTTCCCTTCCCCCCCCCTTGCTCCGACACACACGCACACACACACACACACACACACACACACACACTGACACTCCCCCTCTCTTCCCCCTCACAGGTGTGCACGGCCAAGATGAATCTGAGCGAGGAGGTGGAGCTGGTGGACTATGTTCTTCCCCTCCTCGCCCACTCCGCCCGTCTTTCTCTCACACACACGCTCCCTCTCCCCGTCTCTTCCCCCTCACAGGTGTGCACGGCCAAGATGAATCTGAGCGAGGAGGTCGAGCTGGAGGACTATGTGTCCCGCCCTGACAAGATCTCTGCTGCCGATGTAAGCACTCTGACCGCTGCTGCTGTGAGAAATCACTGCTGGCGGATAGGAATACCGTTGTGTCTGCTGCTGTGAGCAATCACTGCTGCTTTGCATCAAGATCTACCATGCCTGTGGTGCGGTTGACTCCTCTCATGCTGCCTCGTATTCACTGCTCCCCATCCCCATCCCTGCCTGTGTCCCACTCTCTTCGCCCTCCTGTCTCCCCTGCTTGTACACTGCTTCCTACACATGCCAGCCAGCTCTCATGTATCCTTCTCCTATCTTTTTCTCTCACTCTCTACCCCCCTCACCCCCCTTTCTTCCTTTCTTTACGCCCCTCACCCCCCTATCTTTTTCAAGCTTGCATGCAGTGCGCAAGAGCATGCCGCTTGTCTTCCGTCCGCTTCTCCCGTTAACCTGCCTTGGCCCTTCTGTTCTTCCTTTTTGCTTGCAGATCTCAGCCATTTGCCAGGAGGCGGGCATACACGCAGTGCGCAAGAACCGGCCTCTTCATCCCCCCTCATCCCTCCTCTCGATCCACCCTTGCCCTTCCGTTCATCCTTTTTGCTTGCAGATCTCGGCCATTTGCCAGGAGGCGGGGATGCACGCAGTGCGCAAGAACTGGCCTCTTCATCCCCCCTCATCCCCCCTCTCGATCCACCTTTGCCCTTCCGTTCATCCTTTCCGCTTGCAGATCTCGGCCATTTGCCAGGAGGCCGGCATGCACGCGGTGCGCAAGAATCGGTACGTGATTCTGCCCAAGGACTTCGATAAGGGGTACCGCTCACACGTCAAGAAGTCCGATACCGACTTTGAGTTCTACCGATAGGCGCGGTGCTGGCTTGCACGGGGGCGTGGATGGATGAGCAAGGAGAGGGGGAGGGTTGACAGGGGCGGGTGGAGAGGGGAGGGTGGACAGGGGGGATGGTGAGAGAGAGAGGAAAGGGGTGTATGGAGGGTAGAGGAGAGGGGTCCGTTGGGGCTGGTATGTGGGAAGCAGCAGTGCTGGGGGAGGTGGGAGGTTGGGGCTTTTGTGGAGTATACTGGCGCTTGGTGTTTTGTTGTGACAGCTGTACAGGGAGGGGGGGAGGAAGCTCATTGGCGACGTGGTGAGTATGGTGAGGGCATTGTGAGGTGGGATGGGATGGAATTTTCTTGGCACTGTATTGTGCATCCTAATGCTTAGATTACAGATTGTGCTGATGTATCAAGGATTTTGTACATTTTTCCTTCCAAATCACTTGCATTTTGGTTTTAGATGCGCAGCACCCAAAGTGGGTCCGAAAATACATACATGTAACCGAAGCATTTTATAGTAAACAGACCGCTCTAGATCGTACCTAGCCTTATCCAACCGCATTCGGACATACTCGTTGGACACGCCCAAGGAAAGGACTGGATTCAAGAATGCATGCAGGATGCAGGCATTATGGATTGTGGGAATTGCCTAAGAGGTTGCTGTCAAATGTGGGATTTAGGATCCATATGGGATTTGCATAAGGAATTACAGCTCATTGGTGGGGTGTCAAATGTTGTCATGGTTAACAAAAACTCATTTTATACAGCTTCATTGCTGGCGCCTACGTTTCTATTAATGTGTTCATAATCATTTCACTGTATGGTGGAGAAAGTTCTCCTAGTCGTCCTCCTCCGCGTCTTCTTTGGCCATGGAGGGAAGCAGGAGCAGTTTGTCCGTCCCCACCACCGTGAAATACGGGCCAGTGTAGATATGCGCCACGGTCACTGTCACCTTAGTAACCGGCGTGCCGCCTCGCAGGTTAAACGCGACCACCTTGTCGTTTTTCGCCGTCGTTTTCCGTACGGGAATGCCCTGCGCGGTCGGCATTAGCACCCGCGGGAGCGACTGGAGCTGTTTGAATTTGTAGATTCCGCGAATGCAGGCGAATTTGGAGGTGCCATAGATGGGGTCGGGTCTGAGAATACTGAATTTGGACACTGCGGCTTTCATGGCTACGTCCCCCGGTAGAAGCACTGTGCAGTTGGCAAATACGCCGACGTTGTATTTCGAGGGGATGTTGTACTTGTTGGCTGTAACGGGGAAGACAATAACGGGAGACGGAGGGAGTACGGGAAGGAAAGGAAGGGGAAGAGAGGGGAGGGTTAGGAGAGGGCGGTGTTATTGAGATGCGTGATGGGATAGAGAAGGTTACGAGAAAAGCAGATATGGCTAGCTCGGTGCGGAAGGAAAACTCGGCGAGCCAGAGGAAATGCATGGAAGGGAAGGCGTGACGAGCACGGGAGGAGCAAGGTAATGACGATTTCGTGTCGGCACCTGCTGATGCGAGCTTGATTCCGGACTGCTTGTGCGACGGCACCTGCTGCATGGCCGCTGCAAGCTTCTTAACCTCCGCCTTCATCGCCGCATAGCTCGGCGCTGCTGCTGCGGGGTTAAATTGGAACGCGAGGGATAAGGACAGGAGCGCGACGCATATAAGAGGAGCGGTGGAAGAGAAGCGGGTGCGTTTGTGAGGCCGACTGCGATGGTGGAATGGGGAACCCATGGCACGACTTGGGGCGTTCACGCAGAGCGCTCAGGTAAATCAGGAATGGGAACGTATGCTGCGAGTATCTAATGCTGAAGGGAAGCAAGCAGCAAAGAATGAAACGCCAGAATGAGTAGCTTTTAGGGAATTTGTAGGTGTGACAGTGCGCATTTGGGAGGAGAAAAGGAACCCTTCACTCCTTCACGTTGCTCCCTCCCTGAATGGTCCCTCCCTCCACACCACATGGTCCAAACAAATTTTTCTTTCATTGCTCACACATCGGACCGCGCGTGATGAATTTCCCTCGAAAAACCAGCAAAACTGATGGTGCACACCAAATGCGACCGCGCTCCGGAACAGGTCTACCTCGGATGTTGTTTTTCCCTCCTATATCTTGAAAACACCCTCTTTCACCCCCTCCCTAACCCGGAGTTTTCGAGTCGCCGTAACGGCGTGTTGCAATTCGCGGTGCACTGCATCGGCTCGGCTCGTGCACGGGTAGAGGAAGGCTCCAGGAATGCAAGAGACCAAATTCTTTTACAGAAAACGCGCAAGCTAATTTTATGTCCTAATATAACCTTAGAAGATAACTCTTTGAATCACTATCTTGAAACGTTTTTCCCGAATCGTTGCCCGTGTTTGGCCTCCCGCCTGCCGGGATCCTTCCAAATGTCCCGAGCCGATGCAGTGCACCAGCAATTACTACACGCCGTTATCAGATTGGTGGGGTATTTCTCTGTGATTTTCCAGAACAGAGACACTACTTAGGTCTAGAAGGTAAAGGTAAAGGTTATGGGGAAACCCCCTTGGTCTAGAAGGACGAGGTTAATTCCGAGTTCAGAATTTGTTTTGTGGTGGTAGAAGTGACGAACCTGGATGAAAATCGTGCCCAAACCGTACTACCCATGTTCAATGTTTTTGAGACATAGAGAACCAGCTCTAACTCTGTCAAAGTACGTTCGTCGGAGCGATCAGTCCTGATCCGCCCCTACTCTCTTATAAAAGCTGGAAGTACGCCAGTCAGAAACATCCTGTCAAAATACCAAAATCGGGGTGTTTTCCAGAGAATATCGGATTGGGTAACGCTGGAAATACAAATAATGATCTCGAGAGCTGGTCGCAGACTATCCAACGGAAAGCCACGAACAAACCCACTGTGATGTTGGCAGCCTGTCCGATTTGGTCGGCTCTACCATCTTCGCTTCACGAATGTGTTTCGTGTGAAGCTTATTTGGTTGGCCAATCAGTTGGGTCGTTTGGCAGGTCGTTTGCGACCTTGCCCGACGTGTGGTTTGAACTGCCATTTCCCCAGGTACCCGTTTCAGGCATGTGTACCCTATACACTGATAGTCAGAAACGGAAGTATCAATAATACAAAGCTAGGTTACGTCCAGAAAGAGAGAAATATAACACGAAAATACAAGGAAGTTGTGACATCCCACTGTATTATACACCACTATACATCACTCTTGTTTCAGTCAGTAACTAATATTTTGTGGTAAAGTATGCTTAGACATTGTTGGAGTAAAAATTATCCAGCACTGGCTTGTTGCGCGTATTTTCTCTGTTCTACTGCTACGCCCCCGTGTTTCACCTTTTTTTTTGTTTTCTTCTTCTTTTTTTGGTGGATGTAAGTATATTAATGAAAACACACAAAGATCCGCAATCGTAACTGTAGGCTTGGGAGGCAGGGACCCAGCTTATCGGGGCTGAGATCCGTCCCCCCTATACCATTTACGGGGGCTGATAGATTGTCCGTGGGTTCCGCCAAATGGACATGAAGGCATCCGTCCACCTGGTGGGTCCATCCGCCGAACTGATCTCCTTCAGCGCTCTCCTCTCGTCATTCGCCACCTGGCTCCACGCATCATACCCTCCACCCCCTCTCACGCCTTGCTTCACCGCCTCTCTTGCTCTCGCAGCCAGCACGACCCGTGCATGTGACATGAAATTCACCACCGCAATGCGGCCCGCTTTCTTCCTTTCAAACGGAATTTCCCGCCACGCAGCATCACAACGGGCCAACCACACTTGGCGAAGCACTGTAGAAACCAGCGTCATCTATGGAATTCCAGACATGGTACCCACTTTCTCAAACAGTAGGTCTTCGATCGAGTTCGCCCCTTACATCCAATGACAAAGACAGCGACTCCAAGGCCGCCATGGCTCCCACCAGGAACTTCAAGTCGACCGATGTCGATCAATTTCTTGTCAGTTGCTCTTTTAAAGACATTATATGGAATCTACGTGGCAAGACGTTAACAGGGGTATACTTTTTGTGCCTATCCAGTGGGCATGTTACCTACCAAGCGCTTGTCAGGCAATCCCAAGAGTCGTTTAACAACTACAAGGTTGCTGACACATGTCGATCATGCAGCTCCTAAGAAGTATACGGTACCTTGGGAGCGTTCTACCTACTGTTTTCTAACTAACTTCAATGGTCCTACCAACTCTGACAAGGTTTTTCCCGCTGGGATCGGCCAGCCTGGAAGTTACATCAACAAGCTTATCCTAGGACAATATTATGGCTACTGCCGTGGATTCCCAAGAAACAAAACGCGACCCAAGCCTGGTCAGAGGCTTTATATGGTGTCGGTGCTTAGTCGGTTTTCATTATCAACAAAAGTGTTGCGGTTTGCTTTTCATCATCGCCCCATGGTCCGTCCTCCGAAGAAGGCTGCTGCTGCTCTAAAGACTAGTGCGGTTGAGCACTGGCCGCTGGACAAGGGTCACCAGTCGGAACCTGCTACGCCAAAGCCGATGCTGAAGGATACCGTCGGGCCGTTCGCTGCTGACGACTCCAGTATTTGGAGCTGAGAGCGAGTGACCGGTAGCCAGAGGAGTGGACTGTAACAAGGACCAAGTGAAGCCGAAACGCTGAAGGACCTGCTGCACCATGTGTGACTGAGTCTGTGTGATGGTGCGCCGTGCTCTGTCCCGAGTGATCTGCAAGCCAAGGTAGCTGCGCAGCTCACCCAGGTCTGCGCACGTGTGTCTCTTCTGCAGCTCCGACGTCACGAGAGCCCCAGTGTCAGCAGTGGCAAAGACCAAGTCGTCGATGTACACGAGGATGTAGAACGGCGGCAACAAAGTGTCGGTGCGCAGAAACAGCGATGGGTCAGCAATGGAAGGTGCAAACCCAAGAGCCGCAAGTGTCGTTCTCAGTGTCTCGTGCCACTCACGAGGCGCCTGACGGAGACCGTAGACTGGCCGACGGAGGCTCCACTGGGTACCAGGAGGGAACGACCCAGTGAAGCCAGATGGGTGGCGCAGCCAGATCTCCTCGTGCAGACTGCCCTGTAAGAACGCTGTGCTGAAGTCCAGAGAGTGAAGCTCGTAGTCACGCTAAGCGGCGACATGCAGTAGTATCCGAAGAGTGGTCATCTTCGGGGTGGGGGAGAAGGTCTGGAAGAAGTCAGCTCCCTGTCGCTGACTGAAGCCACGTGCAACGTAACGAGCCTTGAAGACAGGCGGAGAACCCGGCGGCCGCTTCTCCCTGAAAATCCACATGCCCATCGCCTACGTTCGCCCCAGGAGAGGGAACTGTGTCGACGTAAGTGCCTGTGGACTTCTAGGATGCCATCTCTGCGTCCATGGCTGTCTGCCACTAAGAGGAGTACTCACCCGCGATCGCCTCAGCGTAAGAGCGCGGGGTCGGGATGTGTGGAGCATCCGGGTCTCCCTCTGGGGCAAGCAGCATGGCCACGAGATGAGGCGCAGCGGCTGCAAGACACTCAAAGTCCTCTTGCATGTCCTCAAGAACGTCCGTGCCAAGAGCACACTCACCCCCGACGGACGGAGGACAGACAGACCCAGACTCAGCAACAAGACTAGCAGCGAAGTCTAGACGACAGGCAGCAGCAAAGTTAACAAGCTCAGAGACTAAGGCAGACGCAGCATCAGACTCAAACGACGGGTCAGTGACAACAGTGGCTAGCAGACGCGTGACAGTAGGGTGAGCAGCACGAACCAGGTCAGACTCAGGGTCCTGAACGTCAGGCAGAGAGGATGCAGGAGGAGAGGGCAGGGGAACACGCTGTGGAACAGAGGAAGGACGAAGTGCCATAACGTGCGTGCCAGGGACAGGAGGCGGACGCTCACGAGGAACACGACTACTAGTGCGACGCGCGCGAACAGGCGAGGCAGGACGAGACGCAGGCTCACGGCGCTCTGTAAGCGAGTCTATCTTCTTTGTGTAAGGAGAAGGAGTAGACAGTGGAGAGCCTGGCTGTAACGGGAGACCAGTAGAAGACGGGAGGCTAAGAACCTGGCGAAGCGCGGATTCAGGCGGTGGCAGAGACGACGGTGATGGCGGAGCGAAGAACATTCGCGGCTGTGCAGTACCACCAGCACTAGTACCACCAGCACCAGCACCTCCAGTACGAGTACCAGCAGCTCCAGCGCCTCCAGCAGCTCCAGAACCTCCAGCTCCAGCGCCTCTAGCTCCAGCGCCTCCAGCTCAAGCGCCTCCAGCTCCAGCGCCTCCAGCTCCAGTACCTCCAGCTCCAGTGCCTCCAGCTCCAGCGCCTCCAGCGCCAGTGCCTCCAGCTCCAAAGCCCGCAGCACCACAAGCTCCGGCAGCTCCAGGACGAGCACCAGCAGCTCCTGCGCCTCCTGCTGCTCCAGAACCTTTAGCTCCAGGGCCTCCAGCAGTAGCACCCCCAAAACCGGCACCTCCAGCTCCAGGGTCTCCTACTCCAGGGTCGACAGGACCAGCTCCAGGGCCTCCAGCTCTAGTGCCTCCAGCAGCAGCACCCCCAGAACCGGCACCTCCAGCTCCAGGGTCTCCAACTCCAGGGTCGACAGCACCAGCTCCAGGGCAACCAGCTCGAGTGCCCTCAGCAGCAGCACCCCCAGAACTGGCACCTCCTACTCCAGGGTCCCCAGCTCCAGTGCCTCCAGCTCCAGTGCCTCCAACTCCGGCACCTCCAGCAGCAGTGCCTCAAGCTCCAGTAGCGCGACTCCGAAGGCGGGTGCGAGAAGCAAGCCACTCGCGCAGCTGTTGCGGCGAGAGAGGTGACCGCTGTGACGTGGCACCAGGAGGACCTCCAGCAGACTCAGCACCCGTAGGCTCAGCACCAACAGACTCCGTACCCCCAGGGCCAGCACCTCGAGGGCCAGCACCTCCAGCTCCAAGGTCTCGAACTCCAACGCGCGGGTCTCCAGCTCCAGTGCCTCTAGTACCACGGACCCCGGCAGCTCGAGTACCTCCAGGACGAGCACCTCCAGGACCCTCAGCGCCAGTAGTACCAGCACCTCCAGCTCCAGCAGCACCAACCGTCCTGGCAGCTCCAGTACCTCCAGTACAAGCACCTCTAGAACCAGAAACACCAGCACTCCCAGCGCCTCCACGACGAGCAGCTCCAGCAGCTCCAACCGCAGCACCTCGAGCTGCAGTACCTCTAGCAGCAGGACCTCCAGCTCCAGCAGCACGACGCCTCAGGCGGGTACGCCACGCAAGCCACTCTCGTAGCTGCTGTGGTGAGAGAGGCCCCTGTCGTGAAAAGAGACCCCCAGACTTAGCACCCCCAGACCCGGCACCCTCCGGCTCAACACCCCCAGGCTCTGCACTCGTAGGCTCAGCACCCTAAGGCTCCGCACTCGCAGGCTCAGCACCCCCAGGCTCCGCACCCCCCAGCACCTCACGCACAGGCTCAGCACCCCCAGACGCAGTACCTCGAGCAACACCACCTGAATCGCTAGTGACCTCTACAGGCTCAGCCAAGGGGAGTGGGTCTACCTGAGACACACCTGAAGGAGCAGGACCCTGAGGGGGGAGGGGGTCTACCTGAGGGGGACATGGAGCGAGGAAAAGCGGCGGGGGAAGGAGGGGGGCAGTGCGGTAGGGGAAGAGACAGTAGAAAGGAACCGACTCGTCAAAGGTGACAACCTGAGAGGTGAAGACACGGCGCGAGGTGGGGTGGTAAAACTGCCAGCCAGGCGCGTCAGAGATAAAGCCAAGGAAGACACAGGGAATGGTGCGGGAGGAGAGCTTGCCCGTGGACGTGTCGCGGACAAGGGCACGAGCACCTCAGACTCGGAAACGCGACGCATCGCCAACCTCTCCCGTCCAACGCAGTCTGGGCGAGGTCTCCGGCAAGGAGACACGGGGCCAGAGGTTGAGCTGCTGCGCGGTGTACCAGACCGCAAACGGCCATAGAAAATGGGGAGCCGCCGCATCGATCAAGGAGGTACGCGCGATCTCCATGACCAAGCCAATGCGGCGCTCAGCAACCCCATTTTGCTGCGGTGAGCTTGGAAGCGTGAATGACTGCTCGATGCCCTCCCCCTGGCAGAAGGCCCGCAAGAGGTCGGAGGTGAACTCACCACCTCTGTCAGAATGTAGACGTAGGACAGGAATGTCCTGGCGGAACCTCCGGCGGAGCTGAAGACGAACTGCTCGGATCCAAGGGACCAGGACAGCAGGGACCACACCCTTGGTGTGCAAGGGGAAGACCGTGGTGTAACGCGAGTAGTCGTCGACAACCAGCAGAAAGTACCGCTCACCGCCCTGTCCACGAACGCGGGCTGGGCCCCACACGTCCAGGTGGAGGGTCTGCAGAGGAGCCTCTGTGGGGGGAAACGAGGAGGAGTGAGGAGCAGCGCACTGCCGCCCCTCGACACAAGGAAGGCAGGGCGGCGCAGGGGAGGCATGGAGGGGAGGGAGAGACCTGAGAAGACCAGACACTAGGAGGCGACGGTGCATGCCACGGAGACGTGGCAAGGAGGGGTGACCCAGGTGGTGGTGCCAGAGAAGAGTCTGGTGCGACAGGGAGCGACACTCACAAGGGGAGGCTACCTGACCTGACGCAGACACCTGACCAGTATCAGCTACCTCAGGGGACGTAGTAGTCAGTGTGTAAAGACTCGACCCTGGCCGACGGGTGAACGTGGCTAGGTGATGGCCAGTCCGGGAGCACGTACAGATCGCCACACGTTGTCCTTCAGGGGTAAAGGTATCAACCCATGCATCCTGGAGGACTGCGTTGCTCACCAGGTTCGTAGAGAACGAGGGGAGATGAAGACCTGACAGTGAGCCAGACGGAACCGCAGGGCACGGAAGCACAGTGGAGGACCGTGCAAGAACAGGGCCCCCTGAGGGGTTAGCCAGAGACACTGCAACAGGTGCAGGGAGTGGCGTAAGTGCGGTACTGTTGCGAAAGAAGCAGCTGGAAGCACCTGAGTCAAGCGTGAAGGTGTGCAAGGCCTCAGCAGGCGCAGTACCTGAGAGAGCAGACTCGCTGCACCTAAGGCAGCAGCCTCACTAGCACCTAGAGCAGCAACCTCTATACCGGGGCCGTACTGCACACACAGGTAACAGTTACCCTCAGCACCACCAGGCAAAGCATACATGGCAGTAAGGATGGCGTCATAGTCTAAAGCAAAGACATCAACGCCCGACCTAAGCAGCTCAAGCCAGTGGGGGATCTCATCCTCGTTGCCAAACTCTGCGTGCCAAGCATCACTCAAATAGGCGAAGCAGCGGGACTGTGCGTGACCAGGTGTCCCACAGGTCTGACCAGCTCGACGACCTGTGCGAATGACGTACGGGCATCGACCAGGACTCAAAGACGTCCCACGCTGGTAAAGCCACTCACGAAGCTGCTAGGACGTAAGGGTCGGATGCCACCGTAGCTGCATCTGGCCACCGCTAGAAACTCCGCACCAAACAGCGCCACTGGGACTGCTACTACGGCCGCCACCACTCCCACTGCTGCCACCACTGCCATCACCACTCCCACCGCTACTACAGAGTGAAGTCATGGCGGGCAAGCTAGGAGGAGCGCGACCTCTAGGGCAGTACGGAGTGAAGGCAGTGGCACGAGGAGTAGCAGCAGCAGTAAGAGCAGCAGAGCGGCTCGGTGAAGCTAGGCTGCATCACCTCCAGCACTCCTAGCAGCACCTCCACCAGCAGCAGCAGTAGCACGAGCAGCAGGGCGGATCTGGGCGGGTAGGGCGGCTAGGCTCGGTCTGGGCGGCGCGGGCAGCATGGCGCGCGCTGTGCAAGGCAGCAGGGCGCGACGCGCGTGCTGCAGCAGGGCGCGATGCGCGGGCTGCAGCAAAGCGCGTCGCACGGGGCAGTAGCGCTCGACTCGCGGGCTGTCGTAGGGCGCGACGCGTGGGGCAGCGCGACGCAGGGTAGTGGGGTAACGCGGTAACCGCAGTCGGTCGCTAATTATGGTGGGCCCGGAAAAAAAAAAGGTCCTACGGACCTACTGCTCTGAAACCATGTCAAGATAGCAAGCAGGAATGATTGCATTGAATGAATTGTGGGTACAAGTACTAACCCTAATATTGGGTTGTACCCCACATGGGCTACCCCACTATAGCCGACACACAACTAGCACAGATATGGTTTGACAGCTTTGAGGTGTGCGGTGCGCAGCCGTTGGTAGTACGGGAGGCGAAAGTAATAGGCCCCATGGGGGTGGCGAGAACGAAGCTGATGACAGTGGCAAAGCTGTTCGATGGGGGTGGGCTGGTCCCGTTACGGGCAATTCGGCACGCGATGTCTAATGTGACAGGGGTATCCAGGAGGCAAGGAGAGTGGGAGGAGATGTGGGGAAGAAAGATAGATTGGAAGGCGGTAATTGATGTAAGGGACTCCCTGGCGGTTCCTCTGAAGGCGCGAGATGTCCTACTCAGAGCCCACAGCATGAATCTACAGGTGGGAGGGAGGCTGGATTTCTTGAGGAACAGCGTTGACTGTCTGCACTGCGGGGGCTATGAAACCCTAGACCATTGCCTCTTCAACTGCCCGGTGATTCAACCAATTATCGGCGCATTGGTGAGGTCGCTGGAGCTCATGAATCCGGGCAGGAGGGCGAACTCGATCGAAGACCTACTGTTTGAGAAAGGGGGCACCGTATCTGGATTTACGGAGATGACGCTGGTGTCTACAGTGCTTCGCCAAGTGTGGTTGGCCCGCTGTGATGCTGCGTGGCGGGCAATTCCGTTTGAAAGGAAGAAGGTGGGCTGCATTGCGGTAGTGAATTTCATGTCACATGCGCGGGTCGTGCTGGCTGCAAAAGCAAGAGAGGCAGTGAAGCAAGGCGTGAGAGGGGGTGGAGGGTATGATGCGTGGAGCCAGGTGGCGAATGACAAGAGGAGAGCGCTGAAGGAGATCAGTTCGGCGGATGGACCCACCAGGTGGACGAATGCCTTCATGTCCATCTGGCGGAACCCACGGACAATCTATCAGCCCCCGTAATGTCAAATGTTGTAGGCTGTAGTGAGGTTTGTCTTAGGGGGTACAGATGTTAGGGTTTGTTATATGTACCCCAACCCACATCAATGAACACACACTTCTATTCTTGACATGGTATCACCTAGGTTCGGATCCTGTGGGATCCCGCTCCTCCCGTCCTCGTTCGTCTCGCCCGAGCCTGTCTCACACTGTCGTACTAGTTACGCCCGTCTTGCCCGAGCCTAGCGCCGGCCCGATCTAGTCCCGTTCGTTCGTTACTGCCCGTTCCGCCGACCTACTTTCCCCGTAGCGTAGCGCCCTCCCCCCCCCCCCCCCCCCCCCGCCCCCCCCCCTCCCCCCCGCTGCCCGTCGCGTCGCGCTTTCCCCCCCTGCTGCCCGTCGAGTCGCGCTTTCCCCCCACTGCCCGTCAACACGCGCCTTCCCCCCGCTGCCTGTCGCGTCGCGCCTTCCCCTGCCCCCCGTCGCGTCGCGCTTTCCCCCACTTCCTGTCCCGTCGTGCCCTCCCCCGCTTCCCTATACGCCCGTTCGCGTGCCGCGCCTGCCGCCGTGCCTGCCCGTTTGGCCCGCCGCGGGCCTGCTGGTCCCGCCGCCGCGCCTATTTGCGCAGCCCGCCGCCGCGCCTACGCGTCAGGCCCGCCGTGGGCCCGCTCGTCCCGCCGCCGCGCCTGCCCGTACTGCCCGCCGCGGACCCTCCCTTCTAGCCGCCACGGGCCCTCCCTTTCATCCGCCACGCCTCCTCGTTAGGCCCTCCCTTCACACTGCTGCGCTTCCTCGTTCAGTCCACCGCGGGACCACCCCTTGCGCTTGTCGCGCCTGCGTTTTGCTCCTGCCACGGTCTTGCCCTAGCCGCCCTACCAGTGCCGCCCGCAGCCGGACTTGTCGTTTCCGCTTACGCTATGGCGACCCCTAGGGTTCTTCGCTTTGACGCTGACGGTAGACCGCTCGACTTTCCGGTCTGGCTCCTACGCGCGCGTCGCCTTTTAGAGAGTCAGGTCCAGGCGGGCGAGTCCCTCTGGGCGCACGCTACTGGTGACCTTCCTGCGCCCGACGACCCTACACCTTTAGGCCCTGCCCCTGACGCCGCCGCCAGAGACCGCTTTACCCGCCAGCCACCAGCGAGGTGTTGTTCACCCTTTGTGCACCTATCAGGTTCTGACAGGTGCTCGCCGAGGCCAGCCTTGTGGCCGCACCCACCCTCCTCGTCAGTGCTTTGCTCAGCTCACTGACACGGTTCGCTTGGCCTTCGGCATTGGCGGCCCTGCCCCTGACTGGTTTCCTCTTTTTCAGACGTACGGCTCCGCTCTTTGGGGCATGTCTGCTTCTCAATTGGTTGATCTCTTAGGAACTCCTCATGCTATGTATGCTGTTGTTGACTCTAGTGCTTCTGACTCTGTTTACTCGAGTGTTGTTAGCTTAGGTGCTAGTCTTGCTGAGTTGCCTGTTGCTAGTGTAGGCACTTGTGTAGACACTAGTCCAGGCGCTACTTCGGAGGACGCTTCGTTGTCTTTCACTTTGGACTCTGGGGCTTCGCACTGCTTCTTTCGCGACCACACGACACTTACTCCTCTTCATGCGCCAGTCTCTGTGGCCCTGGCTGATCCCACCTCGGGACCAGTCACTGCTCGCTACACTACTACTCTTCCTTGCCCTGCTGTTCCCTCTGGGTCTCTGATTGGCTTCCACTTCCCCTCGTTCTCGAGGAACTTGGTGGGCGTGAGGCCTCTTGTGAGTCAGCACGTGGGTGTGTGGATTGAGCCCTCCGGTGAGACGGCGGTTTGTGTTGACGGCGACACTTACTCGCCTCTTGCCACCTTTACTGCCGAGCCGGGCTCTGGTCTCTACACACCTCACACTGGCCCTGGTGGGCAGCAGCAGCAGCAGCGACTCCTGCACCCGGCCCCGGTTACTTCCCCCAGTCTGGTCCCTGCGTCTCACCAGGTTGCTGCATCCCCCCAGGTAGCTGTGTCTGGTCAGGTTCCCGTGTCTGGTCCAGTTGCTGCGTCGTGCTCCTGCCGGTCGCTTGCACACCCCACCGTTCTGTGGCACCACCGGACGGGGCACCCGTCCCTCCCTCGTCTGCGCGCTATGTCTCGTCAGCGTCTTGTCTTAGGCCTCCCGCGTGTCTTGCCGTCCCTACCGCCTTCGCTTGCACCGCCGTGCGGTCCCTGCGTCGAGGGTCGGCTGCGCGCCACCCCTCACTCCTCCTCCCTTTGTTCGGCCACCGAGCCTTTTGAGACGCTCCACTTGGACGTCTGGGGCCCCGCCCCTTGCCTTGGCCCTGAGCGCGAGCGTTTCTTTCTGGTGGTCGTTGACGACTACTCCCGCTACACCACAGTGTTCCCCCTGGCGAAGAAGTCTAAGGTGACTTCTACGCTGATCAGGTGGTTGCTTACCACTGAGGGCACTCGTGGTCGTCGTGTCAGCTGTCTTCACTCTGACCGTGGGGGTGAGTTTCGCTCCGGCATTCTCGCTGGATTCTGTCGCGAGCAGGGCATTCGTCAGTCCTGGACGCTTCCAGAGTCCCCACAGCAGAATGGGGTTGCTGAGCGCCGCATAGGCTTGGTCATGGAGATCGCCCGCACCTCCTTGACTCACGCCCTTGCCCCCAATTTTCTGTGGCCCTACGCGGTTAGGTACGCCGCTCACCAGCTGAACCTCTGGCCACGCGTCTTTCGGCCAGAGGCTTCACCGACCAGTCTTTGGACCGGGTCCCCTGGTGTTGCGTCGAGGTTTCGTGTCTGGGGTTGCTTGGCTCTTGTCCGCGACACTTCCGCGGACAAGATCTCGCCTCGCGCCGTTCCCTGTGTCTTCCTTGGTTTCCCTGAGGACTCCTCTGACTTCACCTTTTACCACCCTCCCTCTCACCGGTTCTTTGACTCCCGTGACGTCCGTTTCGAGGAGTCCACCCCCTACTACGTCAGGTACCCCAGACGAGGTCTCCCGGTTCCTCCTCCACCTCTCTTCCTGACTTCCGCTCCCCCTCCTGCTCCCCCTGTACAGCCTCCCCCCCCTGGTCCTGCCCCGTTAGGTGTGTCCTAGTCTACCCCTCCCCCCTCGGTAGCCCCTTAGGTACAGCCTCCTTCCCCGCAGTCCTCCTCGCAGCCTGCTGCAGACCCTGCGGGAGCTGGTGCTCGTGGAGAGGGCCCTACAGGTGCTAGCTCTGGAGGTGCTGGAGTTGGAGCTGAGCCCGTGGTTGCAGGAGACTCTTGTCTTCCGAGAGCTGGTGTTGGTCCTGCTGACTTTGGGGGTGCTACGTCCGGGGGTGCGGGTGCACCCTCTTCGGGTCCTAGTGAGCCTGGTCGTGTTGCTGTTGGTGGTGCTGACTCTACGAGTGGTGCGCCAGGTGCTTTGGAGGGCGGTCCCGGGGCTGCCACAGCCCCCGACACTACTCCTCCCCCCCACCCCTACCCGACCCCGTACCAGGCTCGTGTTCGCCGTGCCTGTGAGGAGCAGCTGGAGTTGGAGAGAGAGGACAGAGAGTTGCAGCGGCTGGAGGAGCAGCAGTAGCAGCAGGAGCAGCTGCAGCAGCCGCAGCTGGAGCCGCCGCAGCAGCAAGAGGCGCAGCAGCTGGAGCCGCTGCAGCAGCAGGAGGAGCAGCAGCAGCCGCCGCCGCAGCAGCAGCCGCCACCTCCTCCTCCTGTCTCTGGTCTTCGGGCCCTCGGTCTCCCCTCTCGCTCTCCTTCCTCCTCCCCCTCTCCTCCCGTCTCGGGTCCTCCGCTTCCTCCTCCTGACCCCTCCCCGGCTGTTTTTCCTCGTTCTCATCCTCCGTTGTCCCCTCCTCCTTCTCAGACTTGGGCCTCTCGTCGCTCCCCTCGTGCTCGTCCCTCGTCTCCTGTTCTCGTTACTGACCTTCGTACTGCCCTCTTTCGTTCTAGTCCGCCTCGTTCGTCTCCGTCTCTCCTTCCGTCTCCTCCTGAGTCGTCCTTCACTGCTTCTCTCTCTACTCCTGTCACTGACTACTACCGCATGTACCGTCCTGTTCTCTCTCGTGTTCTCGCCTCTCTTGTTACCGACCCTCGTGCCTCTGTCTCCTCTGTCTCCGCCCTTACTGCCGCAGTCACTGAGTTTGCCTCCACTCGCCGCCTTGACTACGCCACCTTTCTTGTGGCTGCTCCTCCTACCAGTCCTCTGGCCGTCGGGGGTGAGTCTGCCCTTGGCTATGACGCCCTAGAGGACAGGCAGTTTGAGCTAGAGTTCCTGGCAGCCACTTCCCCACATCTCTGTGCCATGCTGCTCTCCCCTGAGGGAGACCCCGACGCCCTTGACATACCGACTCCTCGCACTTACGCTGAGGCAGTGTCAGGGCCTTGGGCCTCTCAGTGGAGAGCTGCCATGGACGCAGAGATGGCCTCCTACAGATCCACAGGCACCTACGTTGACGAGGTCCCCCCCCCCTGGGGCGAACGCAGTCGATTGCATGTGGATCTACAGGGTGAAGCGGCCACCGGGATCTCCTCCGGTCTTCAAGGCGCGCTACGTGGCTAGAGGTTTCAGTCAGTCAACCTGAGGCAGAACGAACACGAGCATTAGTGACAATCCAAGCAGCAGAGACAATATTGGCAGCAGCAGAGACAACACCGATCACGACACCAATCGCGGGTCCTTCAATGGCACCAGCCCCAATTGACGACGATACTCCACCGACTCCTGCGCAGCAGCTGACTCCCACTCCACGAGAAGTCCATAGAAGCGCCAACTCCACCACTGGTTTTTACACCAACTCTGACTTGTACAGGCGCTCACCCGGACACCGTGACGGCGAAGACATCTGGCACGCAATAATGGGACACCCGAGCAACACAACGTTAAACAACACGATAAGAGCAAGAGTACTCGATAAAGACTCCCTACTTCTACCCGATGGCAGAGAACTTCAACGGGTTCGAGGAACATGCCTCACCTGCCCTGAAGCCGACTTACCGCATCAGCCGTTCGTCTCGCATCACAACCCGAGCGCACCAGCGTAGGCACCTCTGGAGAAAGTTTACAGCGATATGCTGTACAATCGCGAGCCTGGTCAAGGAGCATACAACTACGTTATCACCTTCATCGATGCCACCATACGATACATATGGCATCTCAACCTTCCAAGTCGCGACATGGCCTCCGAAGCTTTCGTCGCCTGGCTTCCAGTAGCAGAACGAGAATCAGGGGTGAAGCTAAAAAGCTTCCAGTCAGACGGGGGAGGGGAATATACGTCACAGCGGTTCACGCAGTACTTGGCAGAGAGAGGCATCAAGAGATTCCTCTCCCTCCCCTACGCTCACCAAAAGCAAGGCGTGGCAGAAAGAATGAACAGAACCCTCCAGAACACCATGCGCAAGCTTCTACGCGGCATGCGGCTGCCCAACCACCAGTGGCCTGAAGCGATGGACCACGCCGTCATGCTGCACAACTTGCTTTCGTCATCATCGCTCCCGAACAATGCATCACCGCATTTGCTGTGGACAAGAAAATTGGGCAACACAAAAATGTTACGAGTGTTCGGCTGCATGGTACAGTACCGACCCCCAGCTGCACGCGCCGGTTGATTCTCCCAACACGCACAATGGGGACTACACCTGGGCATAAAAAAAAATTACAACGCATAGAAGATTTTCGACATCAACACAAAGGAAACAATGGCAGCACGTGATGTCATCTTCTACGAGCGCCTCACCCTTCCAACGTACCTGTACAACTTGGAAACCTCACGGGATGTCACAGGCGGATTTCGTGGGGACTGAGCCTTCGCTTCGGCAGCAGATGAAGCTGACTGGGACGAACAGAACGTGGACAGAGCTTCGGAGGAAGCCGAACCTCTTCCCTACTGCTCGGTGGATATTCCAATGGATCACGACAACCCTCGCGAAAGCATCAACGTCGAAGTCTTCTACGACTTCGTTGACACTGGTCACGTTACACCCGTACGAGTCAACATCGACGAAGCAGAACGTTTAGGGCCAAATTTCTTACCTAATCCAGAAGCAGGAGACGAAGCAGCTTATCCCGAGGAAGCAAATCTCCCCCGCTACACACAGAGTGGACTCCAGATACTCGGGCTCGTCACCGCAGTCCACGGCACGACACCACATAAAGAGCCTGCCACGGTTCAGCAGGCTCTGGGGGGGGAACACAAGGAAAAATGGCACGAGGCCATGGACAATGAGTTAAAAGCGCTGGAAGAACGCAATACCTGGAAAATCGTTCCCATCAGCGTGGCACGTAACAAGACAATCCCCACCGGGAAATGGGTTTTCCGTGCGAAAACCAAAGCAGACGGTACCATCGACAAGTTTAAAGCACGCTGGGTCGTACTGTCAGAATCTAGCAGCAGGGATGAATGAACTATGAAAGGGTTGGGTACAAGTATGAAACCCTAAAAGGGGTTGTACCCCATATTGGCTACCCCACTACAGCCTAAACATATATAGCATATATATACTTTGACACACCCCCATAGGCAAAGTGGGGGAGAGCAAGGGGTCACAAGACCAGTCAAGAGAAGCAAAGCAAGCTCAGGGTGGATCACAACGTCACCACACACACTGAGCACAAGCAAAGGGCCACAAGGCCAGTTCACATGCAGAGGTATATATGCAACAACAGCTGTACAGTGATCTCTACCTAGCAGAACAAGCATGCAGGTATATATATATAGATCACAGTACAAGCAAAGTCTACAGCAAGTGAGGAAAAGTGGGCACAAGGCCTAACAAAGTGCAGAAACGCTGATGATCACCAGACGGAAGTGCCTTGGTGAATATATCAGCAGTGTTGGCCCGAGTGGCCACGTGAGCAAGACGAAGCTGACCACGCTGCTGCAACTCTCGAGCCAGGAAGTAACGCAGAGCAATGTGCTTCGTTCTGTGCTCCAGTCTGTGCTCCTGAAACACGGCAATGGCGGCCTTGTTGTCAACGTACAGCACTGGAGGAGAACGAGGCCGCTCTCCCAGGTCGGTCAGCAGGTAGGTAAGCCAGCGTAACTCCTGTGCAGCCATGGCTGTGGCGTAGATCTCAGCCTCACAACTGGAGCTGAGAACTGAAGACGAGCGTGTAGAACGCCAAGAAACTGAACCAGAGCCAAGGCTGAAGGTGTAACCCTGTGACGACCTCTGCGTAGCCTGGTCGTCAACCCAAGAAGCGTCTGAGTGCCCAGTGAGGACAACGTCGCTCCGTCCTCCAAGCACGAGCCCCATGCCCGATGTACTGCACAAGTAGCGTAGTACCCTCTTAGCAGCATCCATGTGCACCTTTCGGTGCCGACCAGGAGCCACGTAGCGAGCCAGAAGGCCAAGAGGGTACGCAAGGTCAGGACGAGTGCAGGTCATCAGGTACATGAGGCAGCCCACTAGCTCTGGGTAAGGACCACTCGGCTCTACGCACTCGTCCGAAGGTGGAGCTGAGAGCGATTGACCTATCGCCAGAGGAGTGGCCTGTGCCGAGGACCAAGTGAAGTTGAAGCGCTGAAGGACCTGCTGCACCATGTGTGACTGAGTCAGTGTGATGGTGCGGCGTGCTCTATCCCGGGTGATCTGCAAGCCAAGGTAGCTGCGCAGTTCACCCAGGTCTGTGCACGTGTGTCTCTTCTGCAGCTCCGACTTCACCAGAGCGAGAGCCTCAGTGTCAGCAGTGGCAAAGACCAAGTCGTCGACGTACACGAGGATGTAGAACGGCGGCAGCGAAGTGTCGGTGCGCAGAAACAGCGACGGGTCAGCAGTCGACGGAGCAAACCCAAGAGCCGCAAGTGTCGTCCTCAGTGTGTCGTGCCACTCACGTGGCGCCTGGCGGAGACCGTAGACTGGCCGCCGGAGGCTCCACTGGGTACCAGGAGGGAACGAACCAGTGAAGCCAGGTGGGCTGCGCAGCCAGATCTCCTCGTGCAGGCTGCCCTGTAAGAAGGCTGTGCTGAAGTCAAGAGAGTGAAGCTCGTAGTCACGCTGAGCGGCAACGTGCAGCAGTACCCGAAGAGTGGTCATCTTCGGGGTGGGGGAGAAGGTCTGGAAGAAGTCGACTCCCTCCCGCTGACTGAAGCGTCGAGCAACGTAACGAGCCTTGAAGACAGGCGGAGAACCTGGCGGCCGCTTCACCCTGAAAATCCACATGCCACTGACGATGTTCGCCCCAGGAGGGGGAACCTCGTCGACGTAGGTGCCTGTGGACTTCCAGGATGCCATCTCTGCGTCTATGGCTGTCTGCCACTGAGAGGAGTACTCACCCGCGATCGCTTCAGCGTAAGAGCGCGGGGTCGGGATGTCTGGAGCATCCGGGTCTCCCTCAGGGGCAAGCAGCATGGACACGAGATGAGGCGCAGCGGCTGCAAGACACTCAAGCTCCTCCTGCCTGTCCTCAAGGACGTCCGTGCCAAAAGCACACTCACCCCCGACAGACGGAGGACAGACAGTCTCAGACTCAGCAACCAGACCAGCGGCGTAGTCTAGACGACAGGCAACAGCAAAGTCAACAAGCTCAGCGACTAAGGCAGACGCAGCAGCAGACTTAAACGACGGGTCAGTGACAACTGTGGCGAGCAGGCGCGTGACAGTAGGGTGAGCAGCACGAGTGCGGTCAGACTCAGGCTCAGGAACGGTAGGCAGAGAAGACGCAGGAGGGGACGGCAGGGGAACACGCTGCGGAGGAGAGGAAGGACGACGGACTACGAGGTGGGTGCCGGTGACAGCCGGCTGACGCGAACGAGGAACACGACTACCGGATCGACCAGGACGGACAGGCGAGACAGGACGCGACGCAGGCTCACGACGCTCAGTAAGACCCCCCGTCTGCTCAGTGTAAGGAGAAGGAGCAGGCAGAGGTGAGCCAGGCTGTAACGGAAGACCAGTAGACGAAGGGAGACTAAGAACCTGGCGACGCACAGAGGCAGACGGTGGCTGAGACGACGGAGACGGTGGAGCAAGGAACAAGCGGGGCTGTGCAGTGCCACCAGCACCAGCAGCTCCAGCACCCCCAGCAGCTCCAGCACCTCCAGCAGCTCCAGAACCCTCAGCGCCAGCTCCTCCAGGACTAGCTCCACCAGCAGCAGCACCCCCAGGCTCAGCACCTCTAGCCCCAGCAGCTCCAGTACCTCCAGTACGAGCACCTCCGGGACCAGCACCACTCCCAGCTCCAGCGACGTCAGCAGAAGTACCTCCAGCGGCAGAGCCCCGAGCTCCAGAAGCACGACCCTGACGGCGACCGTACCAGTCGTGCAGCTGCTGTGAGGTGAGAGGCACACGCGGACGAAGGCGGCTACTCCAAGGAGACCGCGCAACAGCAGACTCAGAACCCTCAGCGTCAGCACCCGCAGTAGCTCCAGAACCTCCAGCGCCAGCACCCGCAGCAGCTCCAGAACCTCCAGCTCCAGCACCACCAGCAGCTCCCGAACCTCCAGCTCCAGCACCCTCAGCGGCTCCAGAACCTCCAGCAGAAACAACTCCAGTAGCAGAGTCACCAGCACCAGCGCCTCCCGCAGCAGAGCCCCTAGCTCCAGCAGCGCGACCCAGACGGCTAGCGTACCACTCACTCAGCTGCTGTGGGGAGAGAGGGAGTCGACGACAAGAGCGCAGCGGCGAGGCACCAGCGGAGCGACTACGCAGACGGCCGCTCCAGGGAGACTGCTCACCAGACGCCTCAGCGTCTCCAGGTGCAGCACCCCCAGACTCAGTACGCCCAGGCACAGCACCCCCAGACGCCCCACACCCAGGCTCAGCACCTCCAGTCTCCGCACCCCCAGGCTCCGCACCCCCAGGCTCAGCACCCCCAGGCTCCGCACCCCCAGGCTCAGCACCCCCAGAAGCAGCACCCCGAGCAGGACGACCCTCAGCAGGACCTGAGTCACCAGTGACCTCAACCGGCGCAGTCAAGGGGGGAGGGTCTACCTGAGACACACCTGAAGGAGCAGGACCGAGAGCAGGGAGGGGGTCTACCTGGGGAGCACTTGGAGCGAGGAAGAGTGGCGAGGGGGGGAGAGGGGCAGTGCGGTAGGGGAAGAGACGGTAAAAGGGAACCGACTCGTCGAACGTGACGTCCTGAGAGGGAAAGACACGGCGCGAGGTGGAGTGGTAAAACTGCCAACCAGGCGCGTCAGGGACAAAGCCAAGGAAGACACAGGGAACAGCGCGGGCGGAGAGCTTGTCCGCGGTGGTATCGCGGACAAAGGCACGAGCACCCCAGACCCGGAAACGCGACGCATCGCCAACCTTCCCCATCCACAGCAGTGTGGGCGAGGTCTCCGGCAAGGAGACACGGGGCCAGAGGTTGAGCTGATGCGCGGCGTACCGGACCGCAAACGGCCACAGAAAATGGGGGGCAGCCGCATGGATCATGGAGGTACGAGCGACCTCCATGACTAAGCCAATGCGGCGCTCAGCAACCCCATTCTGCTGCGGAGAGGCCGGAAGCGTGAACGTCTGGTGGATGCCGTGCTCCGCACAGAAGGCTGCCAAGAGGTCGGAGGAGAACTCACCACCTCTGTCAGAGTGCAGACGCAGGACAGGAAAGTCCGACTGGAACTGCTCGCGGAGCTGGAGACGAACAGCGCGGATCCAGGGGATCAAGACATGTGGGTCATCCCCCTTGCGCTGCAAGGGGAAGACCGTGGTGTAACGCGTGTAGTCGTCGACGACCAGCAGGAAGTACCACTCGTGGCCCTGTCCACGGACGCGGGCTGGGCCCCACACGTCCAGGTGGAGAGTCTGCAGGGGAGCCTCTGTGGGAGGGAACGAGGAGGAGTGAGGAGCGGCGCGCTGCCGCCCCTCGACACAGGGAAGACAGGGAGGAGCAGGCGAGGGTGGGAGGGGAGGGAGAACCCTGGGAAGACCAGAGACAAGGACACGGCGGTGCATGCTACGAAGGCGCTGCACCGAGGGGTGACCAAGGCGGTGGTGCCAAAGGAGGGTCTGGTGCGACAAAGCGCGACACGAGCAGGGGGCCGCTAGCTGACTTGACGCAGACGCGGACGCAGCGACCTGAGGGGACACAGTAGTCAGTGTGTACAAACTCGAGCCAGGCGCACGGGTAAACGTGGCCAGGTGCCGGCCAGTCCGAGAGCTCGTACAGTAGGTCACGCGCTGACCTCCAGGAGTGAACTGGTCAACCCACTGGTCCTGGAGGTCAGCACCACTCACCAAGTTCGTAGAGAACGAGGGGAGGTGAAGACCTGATAGGGAGCCAGACGGGACCGCAGGACACGGCAGGACTGTGGAGGAGTGCGCAAGGACTGGACCCCCAGAGGGGTCTGCCAGGGAGACTGGAACCGGCCGGCCGAGCGGCGTGAGGGTGGTGCTGTCGCGAAAGAAGGAGCGGGAAGCACCTGAGTCAAGTGTGAAGGTGTACAAGGCCTCAGCAGGCGCAGTACCAGAGAGAGCAGACTCACCAGCACCTGGAGCAGCAGCCTCACCAGTACCCAGAGCAGGAGACGCACTAGCACCTAGAGCAGCAGCCTCACCAGCACCAAGAGCAGCAGGCTCTATACCTGGGTCAGGCGGTACGCACATGTAACAGGCACGGTCAGCATTAGTAGGCAATGCATACATGGCAGTGAGAATAGCATCATAGTCAAGAGCATAGATATCTACCCTCTGCCGAAGCAGCTCCACCCAGTCGGGGAGCTCAGCCTCGTCGCCAAACTCGGTACGCCAGACGTCGCTCAGACGGGCGAAGCAGTGGGACTGGGTGTGACTAAGCGTCCCGCAAGTCTGACCCGTCCGATCACCTGTGCGAATGACGTACGGGCAGCGAACGGTACTCAAAGACCCTCTACTCTGAGCGTACCACTCGTGAAGCTGCTGGGACGTAAGTGTCTCGCGTGGACGCCGCTGCAGCTGCAGCTGGCCACCGCCAGACTCTCCCAACTGACCAGCTCCAGGGCAACAGCTACGACGGCTACCACCACAACCCCAACTAGCGTACCACTCACGAAGCTGCTGGGGCGTGAGAGACTCGCGCGGACGTCGCTGGAGCTGCATCTGGCCACCGCCAGTAGCAGCAGTAGCAGTAGCAGTAGCCTAGCAGTAGTAACAGAAGTAGCAGCACGGGCAGGGCAGGCGCGGCAGGCAGGCAGGCAGGCAGGCAGGCAGGTAGGCAGACAGGCTGGCAGGCAGGCAGGCTGGCAGGCAGGCAGGCAGGCAGATGGCGCGGTAGCGCGCTAACAAGGCAGGTGCTCACCAGTGGCGGGAAGAGCAGGCGCTCGCCGGGTGAGCAGGGCCGGCGCTCGGCGGGCGGCTGCACGGGGTCAAGGGGCGGCGTCGTGGGTCCAGGGGCGGCTGCTCGAGGGTCCAGGGGCGGCTGCACCAGGGGCGGCGTAGCTGGTACAGGGGCAGCCGCGGCGCGCGGGCCTGCAGCGCGCAACACGAGCTGCAGGCGCAGCGCGTGAAGCCGCCGCGGGCTGCGCGAGGACGGCAGCAGCGGCGCGCGGGGCTGCAGCGCGACGTGCGGGCAGCTGACGCGACGCGCGGGGCTGCAGCGCGACGCACGAGGCTGCAGCGCGACGCACGGGGCTGCAGCACGCAGGGCGCGGCCGCGTCGAAGGCAGGGCGCGGCCGCGTCAGAGGCTGGGCGCGGCTGCGACGGCTGCAGGGCGCGGCCGCGTCGAAGGCAGGGTGCGGCCGCGTCGAAGGCAGGGCGCGGCCGCGTCGAAGGCAGGGCGCGGCCGCGTCAGAGGCAGGGCGGGGCCGCGTTCTGGCCTGACGGGCCTGCAGGGGCGGCTCGTGGGCCTGACGGGCCTGCAGGGGCGGCTCGTGGGCCTGACGGGCCTGTAGAGGCGGCGTGTGGGCCTTACGAGTCTGCAGGGGCGGCGCACGGGCCGTACGGGCCTGCAGGGGCGGCGCGCTGGCCTAGGGCAGCAGGAGGCAGCGCGAGGGCTGCAAGACGGCGCGCGCAGCGCAGCACGTCACAAGGCAGGGCAGGCAGGCAGGCAGGCAGGCGCAGGACAACACGTGGGGTAGCGCGGTAACCGCAATGGTAGGTGGGCCCGAAAAAAAAAAACCGGTCCTACGGACCTAGTGCTCTGAAACCATGTCAGAATCTAGCAGCAGGGATGAATGAACTATGAAAGGGTTGGGTACAAGTATGAAACCCTAAAAGGGGCTGTACCCCATATTGGCTACCCCACTACAGCCTAAACATATATAGCATATATATACTTTGACACGTATGCGGATTCGACCAAGAGCACGGACAGGACACCACCGAAACGTTCGCGCCGGTCAGCCGAGACACCTCTCTGCGGATTTTCCTCGCGATAGCCGCCGTGAAGAAGAAGAAGCTACGCCAAATCGACATCGCCAACGCTTTTCTCTACGCACCTGTCGATGTTGAAATCTTCGTAGAGCAACCATACGGCTCCAACACAGACCCCAACCAAGTCTGTCAACTGCTGAAGTCTCTGTACGGCATCAAACAAGCTCCGAGACTGTGGCAGCAGTATCTACATGCGCGACTCATCCGCATCGGATTCCGCCAGTTACCGCACGACCAGGGCATGTACCGGCTTACGAAAGGCATCGTCTACATTCTGCTCATCGTCTACGTGGACGATCTACTTTACATCGGCTCGACTGACGGCATCACGACCTGGTTCGAAGGGGAGCTGCAGCAGGACACCACGCTCACGGTTTCACCTACCGTAACGCAATACCTCGGGCTCAACATTCAAGAAGAGGAGAACGCGATCTACTCAGCGCGGCGAAATATGCGGACACCATCACTAAGCGCTTCGGACTAACTCCAACCGTCATCTCCACGCCATACCGCTACACCGCAGGAAACCACAACGAAATCTCCGCCCCGCTCAAGCCCGTCGGCATACGCGACTACCCACGAAAGCTGGGATGTCTCCTCTTCGCAGCCGTCACCTGCCGACCGGATCTATCATATTCGGCAAGCCAGCTCGCCACCTACCTCAAGAAACCTGAAGCAGAGCACATGGCGGAACTCGACCGCGCACTTCACTATCTCGTCAGCACTCCGACAATCGGCCTGACCTACCACAAAAACGGAACCTCGACACCTAAATTAATCGGCTATGTAGACGCCGATCACGCTGGCGACGCAGACAACAAGCGCTCGCGCACCGGCTACATCTACATACTCGAACCTATCGGGCCCATCTCGTGGCAGTCGAGCAAGCAAGAATTAATCATTCTCTCCTCAGCTGAAGCAGAATACATTGCACTCTGCTCAGCCACCAAGGAAGGCTTGTACCTTCGCGAATTGCTGGAAGAAGCAAAGTTGGCTCAGTTACCCAGGTTCACTCTGTTCTGCGACAACCAATCCGCAATTCGCATAGCCAACAAGAACGGGTTCGCGAACCGGATGAAGCATATCGCCCTGCGATATTTCTTCGTGAAAGAAGAGATCGAGAAGGGGAGACTTGAGTTATCTTACTGTCCCACGACCGAGATGGCAGCCGACTATTTGACCAAGAAGCTCAGAAAGCAGAAATTCGAGTACTCCATGCTGCTGACTGGACAAAGCCACATCACCAGCAGCGACACTCCAGAAGCGAAGGGGAGTGTTGGAAACAAGTAACTTAAACGCTTCTGATGTGTAGCAATGGCAAGCTGAAAATGAAGTGAACTACAACGAAGCAACGGCGAGTCAACCATTGGAGGTTGACAAGAGAAGTAAATGCTGGAGGTTACGCGAAGGTCAAAGGTCAGCGACCTTTGACTTGACAAATACAGCACGACAGCAAGGACAAACAACTGACTCGATACTGAGCAGTTGCCCGAGTCGTCACTGTATCGAACCGCAACAGCAACAGTAAAGCGGTTATTAGTTGCACCCTTTCATATTCCTTGTAATCTTATAAAAGCTTGTATTTCTTTTCTATAAGGGCGCGTGTCTTTTGGTGTAGAGTTCGAAAAAAAGATCAACTTTTTGCTGGTAACCCGTTTCGCTAATTTCGTACAACCTAGATTGCGAAAATCGTGTGTCCCAGTTCATGGTTTGATGAAACTGAAGGACACTGAACTAGGGTCGAATTTTCACGTGCACGTTTATCCAAACGTGTGTTCTTCTGCTCGTGCACAGTGAATTTGCGGATTGTACGACGGTCACGAAAAACAACGTACCAGGTTACTGTAGCCGGATTCGTCACGAACTTTGTCGTCTAGACTAGGTAACCTACGAAATTTGGGCACGACTCGGAATCTACTGTACATAGTCGAACTTCGTTAGTCGAACTTTGTTGTTCCATCTGTTTGATGTGAAAGGTAACACTGCGACTTGACCACAAATAGTCGAGAAAGTCGACCACAGGTCAACCGAAGCTCAAATGGATAAAGCTGAACAAAAAACATGAACTACAAATACACTCCAAAAGACACGCGCCCTAATTACTCTATCTTGTCCTCACATACTAGCGCAAGGTGGTTCAACACTTGTCATTAAAACGCTTCCGCAACTACAACACTTCTACTCAGAGTTTAGCCTTGTAAAGATCCTAAGGGCTTTTCTCAGCCCAACAAGAGTGAGCCTTCTCTAGATGTAGACGTTAGTATGTCGTGATTGGTCATTTTTAATTGTTGCAATGTAGTTTCACCTACGTTTAATGTACATTATGTAGAATTGCACGGCCGTCTTTCCTTCGTTCATCCTCCTCACGTCCCTTTCTTTCTCTCACTCTGATTTCGTTCAAGCTTTAATCGATTTTTTTTCTGAATTTGTCTTTCCCATCTTCATTCAACCGTACTTGTCGTATCCCCGATAAGACCGGATGTTCTGCTGCTGGTTTGGAGTTATGTTCCTCAACAGAATCGTATATGCCATCATCGACTGAAAAGTGTACTGATGTTTGTCGTGCTGCGTCCCGTGTGTTGGATATGGCAGGGACCCGTAGAAGAATCCAAGAATCTGCGCGCCTTCCATCATCAGCTCATCGAATGACCAGGTATAGAAGTCTTTGCCGTCGAAAGGCGTTGATGTCTGTAATTTCAAGACGTGCGCGAACTGCGATTGAACCTGGAGTGCATCCAGCGTCTTCTCCTGTCCAGGTCGAGGCTGTTGTTGCGGCATGAAGCTGATTGAACCACGTTGAGACTCTTACGGAGCAAAGGTGGGTTGCTGTTGGTTTCCGCGCGCATAGGATGAGCCATCGAGACTCATGTGTGTAACATCGTTGTTGCTGTTGCTGATGTTTGACTGCGCAGGTGCCGCTTGCTGATGCTGTTCGTAGAAGGACATGAAGGAGAAGAATTTCTCCATCATACTCGGGTCGAAGCCCGTCGCTTGGTTCGCGGGATGTTAGAATCTAGAATAGAACGAGAATGAATGAAACTAGGTAGGAGGGGGATACAAGTAGGAAACCCTAACAAAGTTGTACCCCCTAAGGCTAAACCCACTATAGCCTACACAATATAAACATATAATGTTTGACACACCCCCATAGGCTAAGTGGGAGACAACCAGATGGTCACAAGACCAGTCAAAGTAAAGCAAAGCAAGCTCAGGGTGGATCTCAAGGAAACCACACAAATTCTGAGCACAAGCAAGTGGTCACAAGACCAGTTCACATGCAGGTTGATAGTATAACAGGAGATACAGTGATCACAACCTAGCAAGAGTAAACATGCAGGTATATATATAGAGATCACAGTACAAGCAGAGTCAAGAAGTAAGCAAGTGAGGCCCAGTAGGCACAAGGCCTAGAACAGTACAGAAGCGCTGATGGTCACAAGGCTGAAGCGCCTTGGTGAACACATCAGCAGTGTTGGCCCGAGTGGCCACGTAACGCAGATGAAGCTGACCGCGCTGCTGCAGCTCTCGAGCAAGGAAGTAGCGCAGAGCGATATGCTTCGTTCTGTGCTCCAGTCTGTGCTCCTCACACAAGGCAATGGCAGCCTTGTTGTCGACGTACAGCACTGGAGGAGAACGAGGCCGCTCTCCCAAGTCGGTCAGCAGGTAGGTGAGCCAGCGTAACTCCTGTGCAGCCATGGCTGTGGCGTAGATCTCAGCCTCACAACTGGAGCTGAGAACAGAAGACGAGCGTGTAGAACGCCAAGAAACTGAACCAGAGCCAAGGCTGAAGGTGTAACCCTGAGACGACCGCTGAGTAGCCTGGTCGTCAGCCCAAGAAGCGTCTGAGTGCCCAGTGAGTACAACTCGGTCTCGTCCTCCAAGCACTAGCCCCATGCCCGACGTACTGCACAAGTAGCGCAACACCCTCTTAGCGGCATCCATGTGCTCCTTCCGGTGACGGCCAGGAGCGACATAGCGTGCAAGGATGCTAAGAGGGTATGCAAGGTCAGGTCGAGTGCAGGTCATCAGGTACATGAGGCAGCCCACAAGCTCTAGATACGGGCCACTCGGCTCTACGGACTCATCCGAAGGCAGAGCTGAGAGCGAGTGACCGGTAGGCAGAGGAGTGGGCTGAGGCGAGGAGTACGTGAAGCGGAAGCGCTGAAGGACCTGCTGCACCATGTGTGACTGAGTCAAGGTGATGGTGCGCCGTGCTCTGTCCCGGGTGATCCGCAAGCCAAGATAGCTTGTCAGTTCACCCAGGTCTGTGCACGTGTGTCTCTTCTGCAGATCCGACTTCACGTGGGCGAGTACCGCAGTGTCAGCAGTGGCAAAGACCAAGTCGTCGACGTACACGAGGATGTAGAACGGCGGCAGCGAGGTGTCGGTGCGTAGAAACAGCGACGGGTCAGCAGTAGAAGGAGCGAACCCAAGAGCCGCAAGTGTAGTCCTCATTGTGTCGTGCCACTCACGTGGCGCCTGTCGGAGACCGTAGACTGGCCGCCGGAGGCTCCACTGGGTACCAGGAGGGAACGACCCAGTGAAGCCAGGTGGGCGGCGCAGCCAGATCTCCTCGTGCAGGCTGCCCTGTAGGAAAGCAGTGCTGAAGTCAAGAGAGTGGAGCTCGTAGTCACGCTAAGCGGCGACGTGCAGCAGAACCCGAAGAGTGGTCATCTTCGGGGTCGGGGAGAAGTTCTGGAAGAAGTCAACTCCCTCTCGCTGACTGAAGCCTCGTGCAACGTAACGCGCCTTGAAGACAGGCGGAGAACCCGGCGGCCGCTTCACCCTGAAAATCCACATGCCACTGACGATGTTCGCCCCAGGTGGGGGAACCTCGTCGACATAGGTGCCTGTGGACTTCCAGGAAGCCATCTGTGCGTCCATGGCTGTCTGCCACTGAGAGGAGTAGCGACCCTCTATCGCCTCTGCGTAAGAGCGCGGAGTCGGGATGTCTGGTGCATCCGGGTCTCCCTCAGGGGCAACTAGCATGGACACAAGATGAGGTAAAGCAGCGGCAAAGCACTCAAACTCCTCCTGCCTGTCCTCAAGGACGTCCGTGCCAAGAGCACACTCACCCCCGACGGACGGAGGACAGACAGACTCAGACTCAGCAACTAGGCTAGCGGCGTAGTCTAGACGACAAGCGGCAGCAAAGTCGACAAGCTCAGCAACTAAGGCAGACGCAGCAGTGGACTCAAAGGAAGGGTCAGTGACAACAGTAGCCAGGAGACGCGTGACAGTAGGACTGGTAGCACGAAGGGAGTCAGACTCAGGGTCAGCAAGAGCAGGAAGAGAGGACGCAGGAGGAGACGGGAGAGGGACACGCTGGGGAGCAGTGGAAGGACGAAGCGCCATCTGGTGAGTGCCTGGGACAGCAGGAGGACGCTGACGCGGGACACGACGACCAGTGTGAGCAGCACGAACAGGCAACGCTCGACGAGACTCAGGCGACGCAGGACGAGACTCAGGCTCACGACGCTCCGTAAGACCTCCAGTCGGACCAGTGTAAGGAGAAGGACCAGGGAGAGGGGAGGCAGACTGTAACTGTGACTGCGACTGGACAGACGGAGGACACTCTAAGGAGGGAGGAGGACAAGGAGGAGGAGGCTGACCAAGAACCTGCTGAAGGAGCGGAACGAAGTACGGCCGCGGCCGCGCAGCGTCTCCAGAACCAGCAGAGACACCAGCGCCAGGGTCCTCAGCACCAGCAGCAGCACCACCTCCAGGGTCCTCAGCACCAGCAGCAGCTCCAACTCCAGGGTCCGCAACACCAGCAGCAGCCCCGACTCCAGGGTCCGCAGCACCAGCAGCAACTCCAACGCCCGGGTCCTCAGCACCAGCAGCACCTCCAGAAGAAGCAGTACCTCCAGCAGCTCCAGCAGCCCCAGCACCAGCAGCACCTCCAGCAGCTCCAGCAGCACCAGCAGTACCACCAGCACCAGCAGCACCTCCAGCAGCGTCAGTAGCACCAGCAGCTCCAGCAGCTCCAGCACCAGCAGTACCTCCAGCAGCGCCAGAAGCAGCACCTCCAGCAGCTCCAGCACCAGCAGTACCTCCAGTAGCACCAGCAGCACCACCAGCAGCAGCAGCACCTCCAGCACCAGGGTCCGCGACACTAGGAGCGCCACTCCGGAGACTGCAGCGCCGTGCGTACCACTCTCGGAGCCGCTGGGGAGAGGGCAGCTCCCGCCTAGGAGGGGAAGCACTAGCACCAGCTCCAGCAGCACTCCTAGCTCCAGAAGCACCTCTCCTGAGGCTGCAGTACTGTAAGTACCACTCACGCAGCTGCTGTGAGGAGAGAGCTCCTCCAGGTGTAGCACTCCCAGGCTCAGCACCTCCAGACTCAGCACCCCCAGACTCAGCACCCGCAGGCTCCGCACCCCCAGGCTCAGCACCCCCAGACTCCGCAACCCCAGGCTCCGCACCCCCAGGCTCCGCACGCTCAGGCTCAGCACCCTCAGGCTCAGCACCCCTAGCAGGACGAGAGTCGACAGCTACCTCGACAGGCTCAACCGGGTCTACCTGGGACACACCTGAGGGAGTGGCACCCTGAGGGGGGAGGGGGTCTACCACAGCAGCACCTGGCGCGAGGAAGAGAGGCGGGGGGGGGGAGCGGGGCAGTGCGGTAGGGGAAGAGGCGGTAGTAGGGGACGGACTCGTCGAAAGTGACGTCCTGAGAAGGCAGGACACGGCGCGAGGTGGGGTGGTAAAACTGCCAACCAGACGCGTCCGGGACAAAGCCAAGGAAGACACAAGGAACAGCGCGGGAGGAGAGCTTGTCCGCAGACGTATCGCGAACAAAGGCTCGAGATCCCCAGACTCGAAAGCGTGACGCATCGCCAACCTCTCCCGTCCAACGCAGTGTCGGCGAAGTCTCCGGAACGGAGACACGGGGCCAGAGGTTGAGCTGATGCGCAGCGTATCGGACTGCAAACGGCCACAGAAAGTGGGGGGCAGCCGCATGGATCAAGGAGGTACGAGCGACCTCCATGACCAAGCCAATGCGGCGCTCAGCAACCCCATTCTGCTGTGGAGAGGCCGGAAGCGTGAACGACTAGCGGATGCCGTGCTCCGCACAGTAGGCTGCCAAGAGGTCGGAGGAGAACTCACCACCTCTGTCAGAGTGCAAGCGCAGGACAGGAAAGTCCGAGTGGAAACGCTCGCTGAGCTGGAGACGAGAAGCGCTGATCCAAGGGATCAAAACATCAGGGACCTCACCCTTGGTGCGCAAGGGGAAGACCGTGGTGTAGCGCGAGTAGTCGTCAACAACTATCAGGAAGTACCTCTCGTGACCCTGACCACGGACGCGGGCTGGGCCCCACACGTCCATGTGGAGCGTCTGCAAGGGAGCAGTCGTCGGGGGAAACGAGGAGGAGTGAGGAGCGGCGCGCTGCCGCCCCTCGACACAGGGAAGACAGGGAGGAGCAGGCGAGGGTGGGAGGGGAGGGAGAACCCTGGGAAGACCAGAGACAAGGTACCGTTTGTGCATGGCACGAAGGCGCTGCACGGACGGGTGACCAAGTCGGTGGTGCCAGAGGACGGTCTCATGCGCCAGAGAGCGACACGAGCAGGGGGCCGACAGCTGACCTGACGCAGACGCAGACGCAGCTACCTGAGGGGACTCAGTGGTCAGTGTGTACAGGTCCGACCCCGGCTGCCGAGTGAAGGTAGCCAGGTGGCGACCCGTCCGAGCGCACGTGCAGTGTGTCACGCGCTCGTAGGCAGGGGTGAACTGGTGAACACCCCCGTCCTGAAGCGCACTACCCGCCACCAAGTTCGTAGAGAACGAGGGGAGGTAGAGACCTGACAGTGTGCCCGACGGGACCGCAGGACAAGGGAGGACAGTGGAGGAGGTCGCAAGGACCGGACCCCCAGAGGGGTCAGCGAGGGAGACTGCAACCGGCCGAGCAAGCTGCTCAAGGGCCGTGCGGGCACGAAATAAACAGCGGGAAGCACCGGAGTCCAGTGTGAAGGTGTGCAGTGCCGCAGTAGACGCAGTACCAGCAGGTGCAAACGCATGAGTACCTGGGGCAGCAGACTCACCAGCACCTAGAGCAGCAGCCTCACGAGGACCTAGGGCAGCAGACGCACTAGCACCTAGAGCGGCAGCCACACCAGTACCTAGAGCAGCAGACTGGATACCGGGGTCAGGCGGTACACACAGGGGACAGGCACTCTCAGTACTAGTAGACAATGCATACATGGCAGTGAGGATAGCATCAGAGTCAAGAGCAAAGATATCTACCCTCTGCCTAAGCAGCTCCACCCAGGAGGGGAGCTCAGCGGCGTCGCCAAACTCTGTACGCCAAGCGTCGCCCAGACGGGCGAAGCAGTGGGACTCTGTGTGGCCACGGGTCCCGCAAGGCTGACCAGTCCGGACACCTGTGCGAATGACGTACGGGCAGCGAGCAGTACTCAGTGACCCTCTACTCTGAGCGTACCACTCACGGAGCTGCTGGGGCGAAAGAGGACACGGCAGCTGCACATGTCCACCACCAGAAGCTCCCGAACGACCCACTCCAGAGCGACTACCACTACGGCCAACCCGACAGCCCCAACTAGCGTACCACTCACGAAGCTGCTGGGGCGAAAGAGGACACGGCAGCTGCACCTGTCCACTACCAGAAGCTCCCGAACGACCCACTCCAGAGCGACTACCACTACAGCCACCCCGACAGCCCCAACTAGCGTACCACTCACGAAGCTGCTGGGGCGTGAGGGACTCACGCGAACGGCCCTGGAGCTGCATCTGGCCATGCCAGGAGCAGCAGTAGCAGCAGTAGCGGCAGTAACAGCAGTAACAGCAGGAGCAGTAGCAGTGGGAGTAGTAAAGGCAGTAGCAGCAGTAGTAGCGGTAGCAGTGCGGGCAGGGCAATGCTCACCAGTGGTCGGCGCGGCAGGCGCAAGACGGTGGCGACAGCGGGGCCGCTACAACTGCAGGGCGGGGCCGGGCCGCAGCAGGGAGCTCCGCGGCAGCTGCTGCAGGGCGGGGCCGGGCCGCGACGGCAGCTGCTCCAGGGGCCAGGGGCGGTTGCTGCAGTGGCGGCTGCTCCAGGGGCCAGGGGCGGCTGCTGCAGGGGCGGCTGCTCCAGGGGCGAGGGTCGGCTCCTGCAGTGGCGGCTGCTCCAGTGGCCAGGGGCGGCTGCTGCAGGGGCTGCTGCTCCAGGAGCCAGGGGCGGCTGCGGCAGGGGCGGCTGCTCCAGAGGCCAGGCGCGGATTAGGTCAGGGCGACGCGGCGAGCAGGGGCGACGCCGCGGGCAGGTGACGACGCCGCGGGCAGGGCGACGCGGCGGGCAGGTGGCGACGCCGCGGGCAGGGCGACGCGGCGAGCAGGTGACGACGCCGCGAGCAGGGCGACGCGGCGGGCAGGTGGCGACGCCGCGGGCAGGGCGACGCGGCGAGCAGGTGACGACGCCGCGGGCAGGGCGACGCGGCGGGCGGGTGGCGACGCCGCGGGCAGGTGGCGACGCCGCGGACAGGTGGCGACGCCGCGGGCAGGCGACGACGCCGCGGGCAGGGGCTACGCCGCGGGCAGGTGACGACGCCGCGGGCAGGGCGACGCGGCGGGCAGGTGGCGACGCCGCGGGCAGATGGCGACGCCGCGGGCAGGCGGCGACGCCGCGGGCAGGGCGACGCGGCGGGCGGCGAGAGCCTGCAGGGGCGGCGCGCGGTCGGGCAGAGGCTGCGCGCGGGCCTGACGGGTCTGCAAGGGCGGCTCTCGGGCCTGACGGGCCTGCAGAGGCGGCTCGGGAGGGGCCTGACGGGTCTGCAGAGGCGGCTCGGGGGCCTGACGGACCTGCAGGGGCGGCTCGAGGGCCGTACTAGCTTGTAGGAGGCAGCGCGAGGGCTACAGGACGGTACTCGGGCAGACCGAAGGGCGGGGCGCGCGAGGGCGCACGAGCAGAGAAAGGCGCACGAGGGCGCACGAGGGCGCACGAGGGCGCACGAAGGCGCACGAGCAGAGAAAGGCGCACGAGGGCGCACGTAAGGTAGGGCGCACGAGGGCGCTTCTAGCGGAATAGTGGGCCCGTAGTAGAAAGCGGTCCTAGGTAGCAACCTAGGCTCGTGATACCATGTTAGAATCTAGAATAGAACGAGAATGAATGAAACTAGGTAGGAGGGGGATACAAGTAGGAAACCCTAACAAAGTTGTACCCCCTAAGGCTAAACCCACTATAGCCTACACAATATAAACATATAATGTTTGACACGGGAGTCTCAGTAGATTCAGCTGCTGGTCTTGTTGCTGTACCTCCCTCTGTCTGTAGGCAAGAGGCTGGAGGTGGAGTAGGAGTAGTGCCAGGAGAGCCGTTGGAGGAGCTTCTCTCCTTCTGTGTTGCCATGCCTTCTGATGTTGTAGGAGTTGAAACGGAGTGGAGTTTTGCCTTGTTAGCTCTCATACCATGTTGGGCTGAGAAAAGCCATTAGGATCTTTAAAAGGCTAAACTCAGCGTAGAGGTGTTGTAGTTGCGGAAGCGTTCAATAATAAATATTGAACCACCTTGCGCTAGTATGTGAGGGCAAGATAAATTGATTAAAGCAAGAAGATACAAGGTTTTATAAGAGTACAAGGAATATGAAATGGTGTAACTATAACTGTTTTACTGTTGCTGTTGCGGTTCGATACAGTGACGACTCGGGCAACTGCTCAGTATCGAGTCAGTTGTTTGTCCTTGCTGTCGCGCTGTATTTGTCAAGTCAAAGGTCGTGTCAGAACATTATAGCTTATGCTGTTGTGTAGGCTATAGTGGGGTATCCCATAGGGGGTACAATCAATTAGGGTTTCATATTTGTACTCACTTCATTTCATAGTTCATTCATTCTTGTTCAAATCTTCTCATGGTATCGAGCAGGTTCCCCCTTGGGAACTGTGCTTAGGGCCCACCACATCGATTTTTTTTTTTCCCTGCCCGAAGCGCGCTCAGCCCGAGTCGCGCTCCGGGCCCTCACTTCGTCGAGCCGCCCTAGCGGCCCTGCACTGCGGCCCCGCCACCCGTCTCCGCGGCCCCGCCGCCCTACCTCGCGGCCTCGCCGCCCCATTGCGCGGCCCCGCCGCCCTACCTAGCGGCCCCGCCGCCCCATCGCGACCCCGCCGCCCAATCGCGCGGCCCAGCCGCCCTACCTAGCGGCCCCGCCGCCCCATAGTGCGGCCCCGCCGCCCCATCGCGCGGCCCCGCCGCCCCATCGCGCGGCCCCGCCGCCCTTCCTCGCGGCCCCGCCACCCCATCGCGCGGCCCCGCCGCCCCATCGCGCGGCCCCGCCGCCCCATCGCGCGGCCCCGCCGCCCTACCTAGCGGCCCCGCCGCCCTTCCTCGCGGCCCCGCCACCTTACCTGCGGCCCCGCCCTTACCTGCGGCCCCGCCGCCCTCTGCTGCGGCCCCGCCACCTTACCTGCGGCCCCGCCACCTTACCTGCGGCCCCGCCACCTTACCTGCGGCCCCGCCACCCTATCTGCGGCCCCGCCACCCTACCCGCGGCCACGCCGCCCTTACCAGCGGCCCCGCCGCCCTTACCTGCGGCCCCGTGCCCTGCAGCAGCACAGCCGAGCCGCCCAGCAGCCGAGCCGCCGAGCCGCCCAGCAGCCGAGCCGCCCAGCAGCCGAGCCGCCGAGCCGCCCAGCAGCCGAGCTGCCCATCAGCCGAGCCGCCCAGCAGCCGAGCCGCCCAGCGGCCGCGCCGCCCAGCAGCCGAGCCGCCCAGCAGCCGAGCCGCCCAGCAGCGGAGCCGCCGAGCCGCCGGGCCGCCCAGCAGCTGAGCCGCCGAGCCGCCGCGCCGCCCTCCTTCAGGGCCGCCCGACCTGCCCAGTCTGGTGAGCACAGCGCCTTTTCACTGCACTGTCCTCACCCCACTGTTTGCGCTGCTAGTCGTCTAGGGTCATGGCTACCCCTAGTGTTCTCGCCTTTGACGCTGAGGGTAGGGCCATTGACTTTGAGGTCTGGGTAGATGACCTGCAGCTGTTCTTACAGTGCGATAGGGCAGACGGCCTCTCTCTCTTTGACCTCACCTCTGGCACCTCCACTGCCCCTGCTGCTGATGCTGACGCCACTGTTCGCTCCCAGTGGGCCACGCGCGACGCTGCTGCACGTCTTGCTGTGCGTCGCCACCTCCCTACCTCCGAGCGTGCGCACTTTAGTCAGTACAAGAGTGCTCAGACCTTGTACGACGCTGTAGTTGCGCGCTACTCCTCCCCTGCCACTGCTGCACTGAGCCGTCTCATGCTACCGTACCTCTTTCCTGATCTTACTGCCTTTCCCACAGTCACTGACCTCATTACGCACCTCCGCACTAGTGACACTCGCTACCGCGCTGCACTCCCTCCTGACTTCTGCGCCAGGAACCCCCCCCCCATGTACATCACTCTTTACTACATAGTCACTCGCCTTCCTGACTCCCTTCGCGTAGTCAGGGACCACTTTCTCTCTGTCTGTCCCACCACTCTCACTGTTGACCTCCTCGAGAAGTCCCTCCTAGCGGCCGAGAAGAGCATAGTCGCTGTAGGGGCCTCTCGTGGTGACCCGCGCACCCCCATCTTTGAGGGGTGTTCCCCCTCCCCCCTTCTGCCCTCTGTTGCCTCTGCTGCTGCGGCCGACCTCCTTGTTCTTGAGTCGGTCGGTGCGGCGTCTGCCCCTAGCGGGAGACGCCGCTCTGGCAAGGGCAAGGGGGGCAAGGGCGCTGGAGGAGCGAGCGGGGGCGGTGGAGGTGGAGGTGGCGGCAGTTGGGGGAGTGGGGGTGGCGGTGGGAGTGGAGGTGGGGGTGGAGGGGTCGGTGGCGGCAGTGGAGGTGGAGGTGGCGGCGGCGGTGGCGGTGGGAGCGGAGGTGGTGGAGGTGGCGGAGGTGGAGGCGGCGGCGGAGGCGGAGGCGGCGGCAGTAGCGGAGGCGGCGGAGGCGTCGGAGGCGGCGGGGGTGGCGGTGGTGCTGGTCGCGGGTCTTCGCAGAGGAGTGGCTCCGGTGGTGGCTCGCGCCAGCAGCAGCAGCGTGGTCGTGACACCCTGTCCCCTCAGCAGCTTCGTGAGTGGTACACTGCGCGTCAGCGGGGTGGGGGTTTTGGTCCGTGCTCCTACGTTTTGCGCACTGGCGACCGTGCGGGTGAGCAGTGTGGGGGTCCCCACCCCACCCAGCGCTGCTTTGGCCGCCTGACGGACGCGTGGCGTCACCAGTTCCCGGAGGCCTCCGAGATCCCTCGCTGGGGCGAGCTGTCTAGGGCGGGTGTTGCCATCTATGATCTTGACTTTGATGCTATTCTCTCTGCCATGTATGCTGTGTCTATTAGTGATGAGGGTGACTGTTACCGGTGTTTCCCGCCCGATCCGGGCATTGAGACTGCTGCTCTAGGTCCTGGTGAGGCTGCTGCCCTAGGTGCTTGCGACGCTGCTGCTCTAGGTGCTCGTGTGTCTGCGTCCTCAGGTACTGGTGAGTCTGCGCTCTCAGGTACTGCGTCGGCTTCGGCCTCCCTCACCTTCACCCTTGACTCTGGGGCGTCTCGCTCCTTCTTTCGGGACCGCACCACACTCACACCGCTGAGTCGACCGGTTGCAGTGTCTCTGGCTGACCCCTCTGGGGGTCCTGTCCTGTCTCGCTTCTCCACAGTCCTCTCGTGTCCGGCGGCTCCCTCTGGCACCCTGTCTGGTCTCTACCTCCCCTCGTTCTCTACGAACCTGGTGAGTGGTGCTGACCTACAGGATGCGGGGGTCCACCAGTTCACTCCTGCACGTCAGAGAGTGACCCACTGTACAGAGGCTGGCACAGGCCGTCACCTGGCTACGTTCACCCGTCAGCCGGGGTCGAGCCTGTACACTCTGACCACTGCGTCTCCTCCAGTTGCTGAGTCTGGTAGGGTAGTTACGTCGGGTCAGGTGTTTGCTGCGGCGTCCAGGTCTGGTCCTGAGTCTGCCCCCTGTTCGTGTCGTCTCCTGTCTCACGAGACTCTCCTCTGGCACCACCGCCTTGGCCACCCCTCTCTGCTTCGGCTCAGAGGTATGGCCTCCCGTCTTCTTGTGTCCGGTCTCCCCCGGTCCCTCCCTCCCCTTCCTCAGGGCCCTGGCCCTGCCTGTGTCCCCTGTGTCGAGGGGCGCCTGCGTGCTGCCCCTCACTCCTCCCAGATTCCTCCGACAGAGGCCCCGTTGCAGACACTTCACATGGACGTGTGGGGCCCAGCCCGCGTCCGTGGACAGGGTCACGAGCGCTACTTCCTGCTCGTTGTTGACGACTACTCGCGTTACACCACAGTCTTCCCCTTGCGCAGCAAGGGTGATGTCACTGAGGTGCTGATCGACTGGATCCGCGCAGCTCGTCTCCAGCTCAGGCAGAGCTTCGGCTCGGACTTTCCTGTTCTGCGTCTGCACTCGGACAGAGGCGGAGAGTTCTCCTCTGGCCTTCTGCGTGCCTACTGTCGTGCACGGGGCATCCGTCAGACCTTCACGCTTCCGGACTCACCGCAGCAAAATGGGATTGCTGAGCGCCGCATTGGCATGGTCATGGACGTCGCTCGTACGTCTATGATGCATGCGGCTGCCCCCCATTTTCTGTGGCCGTTTGCGGTTCGGTACGCGGCGCATCAGATCAACCTCCACCCCAGGGTCTCCAGGCCGGAGACCTCCCCAGCCCTGCTGTGGACGGGGAAGGTTGGCGATGCGTCGGCGTTCCGGGTCTGGGGATCTCGGGCGTTTGTCCGCGACCTGTCTGCGGACAAACTATCCCCTCGTGCTGCTCCTTGCGTCTTCCTGGGGTTCCCCCCTGACGCGCCTGGGTGGCAGTTTTACCACCCCACCTCTCGCCGTGTTCTGTCCTCCCAGGACGTCACGTTTGACGAGTCGGTCCCCTACTACCGCCTCTTCCCCTACCGCACTCCGTCCCTCCCCCCACCCCCACTCTTCCTGGTACCAGGTCCCCCCCAGGTAGACCCCCTCCCCCCTCAGGGTCCTGCCCCTTCAGGTGTGTCCCAGGTAGACGCGGTCGAGCCTGTCGAGGTCACTGGTGACTCTGGTGCTGCTGAGGGTGCTGAGGCTGGGGGTGCTGTACCTGGGGGTGCGGAGCCTAGGGGTGCTGGGCCTGGGGGTGCTACGTCTGGGGGTGCTGAGCCTAGGGGTGCTGAGCCTGGGGGTGCTGAGCCTGGGGGTGCTGAGCCTTGGGGTGCTGAGCCTAGGGGTGCTACGTCTGGGGGTGCTGAGCCTAGGGGTGCTACGCCTGGGGGTGCTGAGCCTGGAGGTGCTTCGCCTGGAGGTTCTCCGAGTGCTTCGTCTCGCCGGGAGCCACTTTCTCCACAGGAGCTGCGTGAGTGGTTTGCCCGGCGCTGGAGGCGTGCTGCTGGTGCTGGAGGTCCTTCGGCTGCTGAGGGTGCTGCGGTCGCGGGTCCCAGAGGTGCTCGTCCTGGGTGCACTGGAGCTGGTGCTGCTGAGGGTGCTGGCGCTGAGACTACTGCTGGCAGTCCTACTGGGGGTGCTCCTGGTGCTGCTGGAGGTTCTGGAGCTACTGGTGGTGCTGCTGGAGCGGGTGCTCCTGCTGAGGGTTCTGGTGCTGTCCCGGCTGCTTCTAGCGTCGCCGCGCGGCCTCGACCGTACTTCGTGCCACTCCTGCAGCAGGTTCTTGGTCTTCCACCCTCTACTGGTCCTCCTCCTCCCTTAGAGTGTCCACAGCCTGTCTCGTCCCAGCTACAGTTGCAGCCTACCTCCCCTTTGCCTGCTCCTTCTCCCTACACTGGTCCTACTGGAGGTCTGGCTGAGCGTCGTGAGCCTGCGTCTCGCCCTGCGTCGCCTGTCCGTGCTGCTCGCACTAGTGGTCGCGGTTCGCGTCAGCGTCCTCCTCCTGTCCCTGGCACGCACCGGATGTCTCTGCGTCCGTCCACTGCTCCTCTGCGTGCCCCTTTGCCTTCTCCTCCTGAGTCCTCTCTTCCTGCTCTTGCCGACCCGGAGTCGGACTCTCTTCGTGCTGCCAGTCCTACTGTCACGCGTCTCCTTGCTACTGTTGTCACTGACCCTTCTTTCGAGTCTACTGCTGTGTCTGCTCTCGTTACTGAGCTCGTCGACTTTGCTGCTCGCTGTCGCTTAGACTACGCTGCTAGTCTTGTCGCTGAGTCTGAGTCTGTCTGTCCTCCGTCCGTCGGGGGTGAGTGTGCCCTTGGCACGGACGTCCTTGAGGACAGGCAGGAGGAGTTCCAGTGTCTGGCAGCTGCCTCACCTCATCTTGTGTCCGTACTGCTTACCCCTGAGGGAGACCCGGATGCACTTGACATCCCGACTCCGCGCTCTTACGCGGAGGCGATAGAGGGTCCCTACTCCTCTCAGTGGCAGGCAGCTATGGATGCAGAGATGGCTTCCTGGAAGTCCACAGGCACCTACGTTGACGCTGTCCCCCCTCCTGGGGCGAACATCGTCAGTGGCATGTGGATCTTCAGGGTGAAGCGGCCGCCGGGTTCTCCGCCTGTCTTCAAGGCGCGTTACGTGGCTCGTGGCTTCAGTCAGCGGCAGGGAGTTGACTACTTTCAGACCTTCTCCCCCACCCCGAAGATGACCACTCTTTGGGTACTGCTGCACGTTGCTGCTCATCGTGACTACGAGCTGCACTCTCTTGACTTCAGCACAGCTTTCTTGCAGGGCAGCCTGCACGAGGAGATCTGGCTGCGTCGCCCACCTGGCTTCACTGGGTCTTTCCCTTCTGGTACCCAGTGGAGTCTCCGGCGTCCAGTCTACGGTCTCCGCCAGGCGCCACGTGAGTGGCACGACACACTGAGGACTACACTTGCGGCTCTTGGGTTTGCTCCTTCTACTGCCGACCCGTCGCTGTTTCTACGCACCGACACCTCTCTGCCGCCGTTCTACATCCTCGTGTACGTCGACGACTTGGTCTTTGCCACAGCTGACACTGCTGGACTCGCCTACGTGAAGTCCGAGCTGCAGAAGAGACACACGTGCACAGACCTGGGTGAACTGCGCAGCTACCTTGGCTTGCAGATCACCCGGGACAGAGCACGCCGCACCATTACCCTGACTCAGTCACACATGGTGCAGCAGGTCCTTCAGCGCTTCGGCTTCACGTACTCCTCGCCTCAGGCCACTCCTCTGTCTACTCGCCACTCGCTCTCAGCTCTGCCTTCGGATGAGTCCGTAGAGTCGAGTGGCCCGTACCCAGAGCTTGTTGGCTGCCTCATGTACCTGATGACCTGCACACGACCTGACCTTGCATACCCTCTTAGCATTCTGGCACGCTATGTTGCTCCTGGGAGACACAGACCAGAGCACATGGCTGTAGCGAAGAGGGTGTTGCGCTACTTGTGCAGTACGTCGGGCATGGGGCTAGTGCTTGGAGGGCGGAGTCCAGTGGTCCTCACTGGGCACGCGGACGCTTCTTGGGCTGACGACCAGGCTACGCAGCGGTCGTCACAGGGTTACACCTTCAGCCTTGGTTCCGGCTCTGTTTCGTGGCGGGCTACTCGCTCGTCTTCTGTTCTTGGCTCGAGTTGTGAGGCTGAGATCTACGCCGGGGCCATGGCTGCACAGGAGCTTCGCTGGCTCACCTACCTGCTGACCGACCTTGGAGAGCCGCCTCGTTCTCCTCCAGTCCTGTACGTAGACAACAAGGCCATGCTGGCCTTGTGTCGAGAGCAGCGACTGGAGCACAGAACAAAGCACATTGCTCTCCGCTACTTCCTTGCTCGTGAGCTACAGCAACGTGGTCAGTTGCGGCTTGCGTACGTGGCCTCTGAGGCCAACACTGCTGATGTCTTCACCAAGGCACTTCCGCCTTGTGATCATCAGCGCTTCTGCACTCAGCTGGGTCTTGTGCCCGTCTTGCCTCACTTGCTCTCCTCTTGACCTTGCCTGTACTCTCACATATATATATACCTGCTCTTGCTTGTCTAGCTTTATATATATGTGTGTACTCTTGCATGTGAACTGGCCGTGTGGCCTTGACCCTGTGCTCGGACTGTGTGGTGACTTTGTGATCCACCCTGAGCTTGCTTTGCTTTACTTTGCTTGACTGGTCTTGTGACCCCTTGTTCTCCCCCACTTTGCCTATGGGGGTGTGTCAGAACATTATAGCTTATGCTGTTGTGTAGGCTATAGTGGGGTATCCCATAGGGGGTACAACCAATTAGGGTTTCATATTTGTACTCACTTCATTTCATAGTTCATTCATTCTTGTTCAAATCTTCTCAGGTCGCTGACCTTTGACCTTCGCGTAACCTCCAGCGGTTATATTTTCTGTCAACCTCCGATGGTTGACTCGCGGTTGCTTCGTTGTAGTTCGCTTCACTTGCAGTTCAGTGTTTTGACACATCAGAAGCGCTGAAGTCACTTGTTTCCAACAGTTCTCTCTTTTCCGCTCTGTCTCTCTCTCGTCTCTCTTTCTCGTTCTCTCGTTGTCGTTCTCTCGTTCTCTCTCTCTCTCTCTCTCTCTCTCTCTCTCTCTCTCTCTCTCTCTCTCTCTCTCTCTCTCTCTCTCTCTCTCTCTCTCTCTCTCTCTCTCTCTCTCTCTCTCTCTCTCTCTCTCTCTCTCTCTCTCTCTCTCTCTCGTCCTATCTCTCTCGTTCTCTCATTCTCTCTCACGTTCTATCTCTCGTTCTCTTTCTCTCTCTCGTTCTATCTCTCTCGTTCTCTCGTTCTCGTTCGTTCTCTCTCTCGTTCGTCCCCTCTCTCTCGTCCTCTCTCTCTCTCTCTCTCTCTCTCTCTCTCTCTCTCTCTCTCTCTCTCTCTCTCTCTCTCTCTCGTCCTCTCTCCCTTGTTTTGAATCCATTCTTCTTGTCTTCTCTGCTTCTTCCTTTCGGTTGATTTTCTTTCGCCATATTCGCTCTTTATCCCTTCTACTCGTACTTTTCTTCGTCTTGTGATGCTTGTTTTCTTTCTTCACCAGGTTGCGCATATGCCAGATTAACTACCTTATGATTGAGCCAAGCGATTGGGAAATGTTGGATTGTGGAATTTGATTTAGATTGTTGTTTATAAATTTTGCATCTTCTGTTTTCATTTTTCCCTATTTGTCTTTTTTGTTTGTGCATTTCTATGCGGTTCCATTATCGTTAGTTTGCCTTCGTGTATGTCGGTGTGTGTACGTGTCATTGTCTGCATGCATGTGCATTTTTTATGTTCATCATTGCATCAACAATGCATATCTGTGAATTTTAAAAAGATGCCTCATGTCTATCATTTCACAAAAGGTTCATTAGCGCACAAAGTGACTTGTGTGTTGCCACTTCGAACTGGATTTGATAGGGTTGACCATTTTTTAAAATATTTACAGATTGTATTGTTTCATGTGATAGTTGACTATTCAAAATCTATGCTATTGACCTCCCCCCCATGCTAGGCAGGGGATGGTGGTAGCTTAGTTTTTGGGTTGTTAACTGTTAAGCATTTTATTATATGCATGCATGTGCATCATGATTCATGACATATCAAACTATTAATCATTATGCATAATATAGCATTATTTATGCATCATGCATCTATTTATCATTACCACAGCACCATTTAATAATTAAACATACTAATATATAACAGTACAACATATATGCACAAAACCACTAACAAAGAAAATAATATGGTGTAATATATTGTGAACAGCATTCAAAATTCTTCAACATGCACAAAATATGGGAAGGGTAATGTAGTTTACGAAATTTATTTTCATGTTTTATAAAAAAAACATGATAAACATGGAAATAAAATTTGGCAAAATCGATCGTAAAGGGTTGCTTCGCAACCAAAAAAAAAAAAAAAAAAAAAAAAAAAACCATGACCCTCCCTTGTCGTTAGTTAGGCGGCCTGAGGAATAAGGAAGTGCCATGCGCTTTCAAAAACACTCCGGCCCAGTTCGGCAGGCATTAAAAAAACGGTTTCCCCGGATAGGCAAAACCTAACAATACTTTACCCCATAAGGATTGCCCCACTACAGCCTACAATATAGTTCTAACACACCCCCATAGGCAAAGTGGGGGACAAACAAGAGAACAAGACAAGGTCAAGCTCAAGGTGGATCACAACGTCACCACACAGTCTGAGCACAAGTACAAGGCCACAATGCCAGTTCACATGCAGGATTATAAATAAAGGTGAACAAGCAAGACAGTGAACTCAACCTAGCAAGGGTAAGCATGCAAGTGCAGGTATATATAGATCACAGTACAAACAAAGTCAAGAGGTAAGCAGGTGAGGCCAAGTAGGCACAAGATCTAGCATAGTACAAAAGCGCTGATGATCACAAGGCTGAAGTGCCTTGGTGAAGATATCAGCAGTGTTGGCCCGAGTGGCCACGTAAGCAAGACGAAGCTGACCACGCTGCTGCAACTCTCGAGCAAGGAAGTAGCGCAAAGCAATGTGCTTCGTTCTGTGCTCCAGTCTGTGCTCCTGACACAAGGCCAGCATGGCCTTGTTGTCGACGTACAGAACTGGAGGAGAACGAGGCGCCTCTCCCAAGTCGGTAAGCAGGTAGGTGAGCCAGCGTAGCTCCTGTGCAGCCATGGCCCCAGCGTAGATCTCAGCCTCACAACTGGAGCTGAGAACAGAGGACGAGCGGGTAGACCGCCACGAAACAGAGCCGGAACCAAGGCTGAAGGTGTAACCCTGTGACGACCGCTGCGTAGCCAAGTCGTCAGCCCAAGAAGCGTCAGCGTGACCAGTGAGGACCACTGAACTCCGCCCTCCAAGCACTAGCCCCATGCCCGACGTACTGCACAAGTAGCGCAACACCCTCTTCGCAGCAGCCATGTGCTCTGGTCGATGTCTCCCAGGAGCAACATAGCGTGCCAAGATGCTAAGAGGGCATGCCAGGTCAGGTCGAGTGCAGGTCATCAGGTACATGAGGCAGCCAACAAGCTCTGGGTACGGACCACTCGGCTCTACGGACTCATCCGAAGGCAGAGCTGAGAGCGAGTGGCGAGTAGACAGAGGAGTGGCCTGAGGCGAGGAGTACGTGAAGTCGAAGCGCTGAAGGACCTGCTGCACCATGTGTGACTGAGTCAAGGTAATGGTGCGCCGTGCTCTGTCCCGGGTGATCTGCAAACCAAGATAGCTGCGCAGCTCACCCAGGTCTGTGCACGTGTGTCTCTTCTGCAGCTCCGACTTCATGTGGGCCAGTCCAGCAATGTCAGTAGTAGCAAAGACCAAGTCGTCGACGTACACGAGGATGTAGAACGGCGGCAGAGTAGTGTCGGTGCGGAGAAACAGCGACGGGTCAGCAGTGGAAGGAGCAAACCCAAGAGCCGCAAGCGTAGTCCTCAGTGTGTCGTGCCACTCGCGGGGTGCCTGGCGGAGACCGTAGACTGGCCGCCGGAGGCTCCACTGGGTACCAGCAAGAGACGACCCAGTGAAGCCAGGTGGGCGGCGCAGCCAGATCTCCTCGTGCAGGCTGCCCTGCAGGAAAGCTGTGCTGAAGTCAAGAGAGTGAAGCTCGTAGTCACGCTGAGCAGCGACGTGCAGCAAAAACCGAAGAGTGGTCATCTTCGGGGTGGGAGAGAAGGTCTGAAAGTAGTCAACTCCATGCCGCTGACTGAAGCCTCGAGCCACGTAACACGCCTTGAAGACAGGCGGAGAGCCCGGCGGCCGTTTCACCCTGAAAATCCACATGCCATCGACAATGTTCGCCCCAGGTGGGGGAACCTCGTCGACGTAGGTGCCTGTGGACTTCCAGGAAGCCGTCTCTGCGTCCATGGCTGTCTGCCACTGAGAGGAGTAGGGACCCTCTATTGCCTCTGCGTAAGAGCGCGGGGTCGGGATGTCTGGTGCATCCGGGTCTCCCTCAGGGGCAAGCAGCATGGACACGAGATGAGGTAAAGCAGCAGCAAAACACTGGAACTCCTCCTGCCTGTCCTCAAGGACGTCCGTGCTAAGGGCACACTCACCCCCGACGGACGGAGGACAGACAGACTCAGACTCAGCAACAAGACTAGCGGCGTAGTCTAGACGACAGTGAGCAGCAAAGTCGACAAGCTCAGCAACAAGAGCCGACGCAGCAGTAGACTCAAAAGAAGGGTCAGCGACAACAGTGGCCAGGAGACGCGTGACAGTAGGACTAGCAGCACGAATGGAGTCAGACTCCGGGTCCTGACCGACAGCAAGGGAGGACGCAGGAGGAGACGGCAGAGGGACACGCTGCGGAGCAGTGGAAGGACGCAGAGCCATCTGGTGTGTGCCAAGGACAGGAGGAGGACGCTGACGCGAACCACGACGACCAGTGCGAGCAGCACGAACAGGCGACGCAGGACGAGACTTAGGCTCACGATGCTCCGTAAGACCTCCTGTCGGACCAGTGTAAGGAGAAGGAGCAGGCAGTGGGGAGGCGGGCTGTAACTGTGACTGGGAATGGACAGGCGGCGGACACTCTAAGGAAGGAGCAGGACTAGTAGAAGGCGGGAGACCAAGAACCTGCTCAAGGAGCGGAACGAAGTACGGCCGCGGCCGCGCAGCGCCTCCAGAACCAGCAGGTACAGCACCAGCACCCCCAGCGTTAGCACCAACACCAGCAGCACCACCAGCTCCAGCAGCACCTCCAGCAGCTCCAGCAGCGCCAACTCCAGCACCCTCAGAAGCACCAGCTCCAGCAGCACCTCTAGCGCCAGCACCTTCAGCAGCTCCAGCTCCAGCAGGACCACCAGAAGCCCCAGTAGCTCTAGTGGCGCCAGCTCCAGTACCTCCAGCAGCACCCGCTCCAGCAGCACCGCCAGCAGCTCCAGCTCCAGTAGTACCACCAGGCCCAGCACCTCCAGTACCTCCAGTACGAGCACCCCCGGGACCAATGGCTCCAGACCCCCAAGTAGCTCGAGCAGCAGCAGGTATCCCAGCTCCTGCAATACCACCAGCTCCAGCAGCACGTCTCCAGCGCCGAGAAAACCACTTGCGCAGCTGCTGTGGAGAGAGTGGCTCCCGCCGGGACGAAGCACCCGAAGGACCTCCAGGCATAGCACCTCCAAACTCCACACGCGCAGGCTCAGCACCCTCAGGCTTCGCACCCCCAGACTCAGCAACCCCAAGCTCAGCACCCCCAGACTCAGCACCCCCAGGCTCAGCACCCCAAGACTCAGCACCCCCAGGCTCAGCACCCCTAGACCCGGCACCTGCAGGCTCAGCACCCCTAGCAGCACCAGAGTCAACAGCTACCTCGACAGGCTCGATTGCGTCTACCTGGGACACACCTGAGGGGGCAGGACCCTGAGGGGGGAGGGGGTCTACCGGGGGAGGACCTGGCACGAGGAAGAGCGGCGGGGGGGGGAGGGGGGCAGTACGGTAGGGGAAGAGACGGTAGTAAGGAACCGACTCGTCAAACGTGACGTCCTGAGAGGACAGAACACGGCGCGAGGTGGGGTGGTAAAACTGCCAACCAGGCGCGTCAGGGGGGAAGCCAAGGAAGACGCAGGGAACAGCACGGGAGGACAGCTTGTCCGCAGACAAGTCGTAGACGAAAGCTCGAGATCCCCAGACACGGAACGCAGACGCATCGCCAACCTTCCCCGTCCACCGCAGAGTAGGTGTGGTCTCCGGCACGGAGACCCGGGGCTGGAGGTTGAGCTGATGCGCCGCGTACTGAACCGCGAACGGCCACAGAAAATGGGGAGCAGCCGCATGGATCATGGACGTACGAGCGACATCTATGACCATGCCAATGCGGCGCTCAACAATCCCATTTTGCTGTGGAGAGGCCGGAAGCGTGAACGTCTGGCGGATGCCCTCCGCACGACAGAAGGCTCGCAGAAGGTCGGAGGAAAACTCTCCACCTCTGTCGGAGTGCAGACGCAGAACAGGAAGGTCCGAGCCGAAACTCTCGCTGAGCTGACGACGGGCAGCGCGGATCCAGTCGATCAGCACCTCAGTGACCTCACCCTTGCGGCGCAAGGGGAAGACTATGGTGTAACGCGAGTAGTCGTCAACGACCAGCAGAAAGTAGCGCTCGTGACCCTGTCCACGGACGCGGGCTGGGCCCCACACGTCCATGTGAAGAGTCTGCAGGAGAGCCTCCGTCGGAGGGAACTCGGAGGAGTGAGGAGCGGCGCGTTGCCGCCCCTCGACGCAAGGAACGCAAGTAGGGGCAGGTCCCGGGGGAAGGGGAGGGAGAGACCGGGGAAGACCAGTAACAAGGACACAGGAGGCCATGCCTCAGAGACGAGGCAGGTAGGGGTGACCAAGGCGGTGGTGCCAGAGGAGAGTCTGGTGAGACAGGAGGTGACACGAGCGGGGGGCAGACTCAGGACCAGACCGAGACGCTGCAGCAAACACCTGACCCGACGCGGCTACCTGACCAGACTCAGCAACTGGAGGAGACACGGTAGTCAGGGTGTACAGGCTCGACCCAGGCTGACGGGTGAACGTGGTCAGGTGCCGGCCCGTCCGAGTACACGAACAGTGGGTCACCCGCTGACCTCCAGGAGTGAACTGGTCAACCCATGCGTCCTGAAGGTCAGCTCCACTCACCAAGTTCGTGGAGAACGAGGGGAGGTGGAGGCCAGACAGAGAGCCAGACGGGACCGCCGGACACGGCAGAACCGTGGAGGAGTGTGCAAGGACCGGACCCCCAGAGGGGTCAGCCAGAGAGACTGCCACTGGCCGTCTGAGTGGCGAGAGTGTGGTGCAGTCGCGAAAGAAGGAGCGGGAAGCACCCGAGTCAAGGGTGAAAGTGTGCAAGGCCGCAGCAAGCGCAGTACCAGAGAGAGCAGACTCACTAGCACCTGGAGCAGTAGACTCACTAGCGCCTAGAGCAGCAGCCTCACCGGCACCTGGAGCAGGAGACGCACCAGCACCTAGAGCAGCAGCCTGACCAGCACCTAGAGCAGCAGACTCTATACATGGGTCAGGCGGCACAAACAGGTAACAGGCACCCTCAGCACTAGTAGGCAATGCATACATGGCAGTGAGGATAGCATCATAGTCAAGAGCAAAGATATCTACTCTCTGCCTAAGCAGCTCCAGCCAGGAGGGGAGCTCAGCGTCGTCGCCAAACTCTGTACGCCAGGCGTCGCTCAGACAGGAGAAGCAGCGGGACTCTGTGTGACCGACCGTCCCGCAAGGCTGACCAGCCCGAGCACCAGTGCGAATGACGTACGGGCAGCGAGCAGTACTCCGTGACCCTCTACTCTGAGCGTACCACTCACGAAGCTGCTGGGGCGAAAGGAGTGCGCGCGGACGCTGCTGCAGCTGCACCTGGTCACTACAAGAAGCTCCCGAACGACCCGCTCCAGGGCGACTCCCACCACGGCCACCCCTACAGCCCCAACTAGCGTACCACTCACGAAGCTGCTGGGGCGAAAGGGTCTCGCGCGGACGCCGCTGCAACTGCACCTGGCCACTACAAGAAGCTCCCGAACGACCCGCTCCAGGGCGACTCCCGCTACGGCCACCCCTACAACCCCAACTAGCGTACCACTCACGAAGCTGCTGGGGCATGAGGGACTCACGCGGACGTCGCTGGAGCTGCATCTGGCCACCGCCAGGAGCAGCAGTAGTAGTAGTAGCAGCAGTAGCAGCAGCAGTAGCAGCGCGGGCAGGGCAGTGCGGCTCAGTAGAGCAGGGCTGCACAGCCCGGCAGCACGACGCGGCTCGGCTGGGCGGCGCGGCGCCGCTGAGCAAGCAGGCGCGGCAGCGCGCTAGTAAGGCAGGCGCGCGGGAAGCGCAGGTAGGGCAGGTGCTCACCAGTGGCGGGAAGGGCAGGCGCTCGCCGGGCGAGCAGGGTAGGCGCACGACGGCGGCAACGGCGGGGCCGCGACAACTGCAGGGCGGGGCCGCGACCGCGGCAGGGGCCTCCGCGGCAGCTGCTGCAGGGCAGCGCCGCGACTGCGGCAGGGGGGCTCCGCGGCAGCTGCTGCAGGGCGAGGCCGCGACTGCGGCAGGGGGCTCCGCGACGAGCAGGGACGGCACTCAAGGGGGGGGGGGGGGGGGGGGCGCGACGAGCAGCAGCAGTAAGAGCAGGGCGGCATGCAGCCAGAGCAGGGCGGCGCGCGGCCACAGCAGGGCAGTAGCATGTAATAGCTCATAGGGCAGAAGCACCTAGGGCCCCTTTTTTTTTAAATAAATATTTTAATTTTATTTAGGGTTTAGCAGGGCGCTGGCGCAGGGCAAGGCGCAGGCGCAGGGCAGGGCGCGGGCGCAGGGCAGGGCGCTTGCGCAGGGCAGGGCGCCAGCGCGCGCAGGGCAGGGCGCTGGCGTAGGGCAGGGCGCCATCGCGCGTAGGGCAGGGCGCTGGCGCAGGCTGCAGCAGTGCGTGACGCGACGGGTTGCCTTAGGGCGCGACGCGCAGGCTGCAGCAGAGCGCGACGTGCGAGGCAGCAGCGCGCGACTCGTGGGCTGCCTTAGGGCGCGACGCGCGGGCTGCAGCAGAGCGCGACGCGCGGAGCAGCAGCGCGCGACGTGCGGGCTGCGGTAGGGCGCGACGCACAGGGCCGCAGCACGGGCGTAGGGCTGGGCGCAGGCGCAGGTCAGGGCGCTGGCGCAGGGCAGGGCGCCGGCGCAGGGCAGGGCGCTGGCGCAGGGCAGGGCGCCGGCGCAGGGCAGAGCGCTGGCGCAGGGAAGGGCGCTGGCGCAGGGCAGGGCGCCGGCGCAGGGCAGGGCGCTGGCGCAGGGTGACGCCAGGCAGGGCAGGGTAGGGCGTGCGCTAGGCAGCGCGACATGGGGCAAGACAGGGCGTGCGCGGGGCAGCGCGACGCAGGGTAGTGGGGTAACGCGGTAACCGCAGTCGAAAGCTAAATATGGTGGGCCCGAAAAAAAAACGGTCCTACGGACCTACTGCTCTGATACCATGTGAAGAAAGCAAGCAGGAATGACTAGAAACAAGGCAGTACAAGGTTTGTATAGGCAAAACCTAACAATACTGTACTCCATAAGGAGTGCCCCACTACAGTCTACAATATAGTTCTGACACCTTTGATAAGCGCGTGAAAGGTTATCTAGGCTCGATATAAGCGGATCATCGCCGAACCAGACAATAATGGAATGCCAGCCGAACACCCCTTTTAACGCTGGCATTTTCCACCAGTGGAACCTTCCTCGAACCACATTTCTCAGGCAAACTGTCCATTTTCTCATCCGCCGCACCATGCGGCCTCGAGGTCCCGCACCATGCGGGGGATCATTGATTCGGGGCAATCACACCTTGCCCTGAAAAAAACAAATCCCGGTCTTTCTCACCCCTCTTCGTGCCCGCTGGAAAATCGCACATCACCAACACACCATCACTAACACATCGAACGGACAGTTTCCCTTCGCCGAATTTTTTCGGCGTCCACCGCTAGTTTGCAGGGCTGCCCGGGCTGCCAAAACAGTGATTCTGCGCTCCATCAGCGCGGTTGCATACAGGCTTCTCCGAAGTGTCGTTTTCGGTTGATGCCATTAATCTTGGCTCAGTTAATGCCAACCGAAAACTCGGGCCCATTTTTCCGAAGTTTCACTGCAGCTACAGTCTGTTTCTTGGGGCCATTTTTTGGGGGCCCGTTAAAAATGCCCATAATGGCGATAATGGCGAGAATGCCTGCCGAACTGGGCCTCCATTACACAGGTTCGGCGTTACGACAATCGCCCTCGCCTTCACTTCTGCTCCCACTTTCCCCAGTACAATTCTCCCTTGAATGTTCGGATACACCTGGACCGGCGTATCTGGCAGCATGGATTCGAGCTTAGCCCCAACGGCTACTGCTGATAGCTGTGGATAAGTGAAGCGCCTGGCGAGCACGTTGTACCAGTTAATGATGACCATTGCAGTTACGTTGTTAAGGGTTCTGGATCCCAGGGCGTTAAGGCCCTTTGTGGTGGGGATCAGGAGAGTGGTGATGGCGAATAAGAGTACCCCACCAGAATAACTCCTCACTGTGTGTGTGGGGTGGGTGGGGGGGAGGGAGAGGGGAGGGAGGGTAGGGGAGGGGGGTTCAAGAGGAGGGGGTGAGGTGAGGGGGAGAAGGGTGTTGAACGTGTTCCGGATGGGAGGATTGAAAAAAGCGGGGTGAAGGGAGGTAGAAAGACGCATTGATGATCATGCGTCCGTTCATTTAAGCTCTCTTAAGAAACGCTCGATATCTTACAGTGACTGATGAGTGCACCACAAGTGCTATGCTGTATAGTGCTGTAGCACGATTAAGCCTACCATGAATATGAATATTAGTGTGACTATCACTCGTACAGGGAACGAGCTTGTGCTTGTGGTTCCTCGTTTCATTTCGTGAGATGCACGCCGCTTGTCGGGTAGACAATTTGTAGCGTCACATTGTGACATTATCGCACTCGTCGATAGTAGTAATGGATAGTAGCACGCTCACGCATTTCGTCGATCGATTGGAGGGACGTCTTGAACTGGGGGAGCTTCTGCACAGCTTCTGAGACGTCTCAGCACTCGTTGACAGTAATAGAAACCCCACACACACACGCATCTCACGCACACTCACGTATCTCGTCGAACTTTTGCAGGGACGCCTTGTACTGTGGGAGCTTCTGCACGGCTGCGCGACAGTTCCTCAACTCCGTCTTTACTTGTGCGACAGTCGGTGCGGCGTGCGATTGGGTGACGCCGACGCATAGTAGAAGCATCGCACATGCGACAGCGGGCGACGACGTTTGTAAAGGTCGCCGCGGCGACGTCGCGTGCGCCATTGTCGGCTGGAGGCACGGGATGTGACCAGCTTCGGCCCTGCTTTGCGACACGGGCTTGGCAAACTCTCGCTATTCGCTCGAGGAAAAGAATGCTGAATCGACAAGGCACGGTACGAAGATAGAGAGCTCTGCTCCTCAGGTCCCAACCCCACTAGTGGCTCAACTGGAAATTGAGACCACTGTTTGGGGGATGACACCATAGCGAGAGCTCATCGAGTCAAGAGGGTGAGCCGCTTCGCCGGCTGGAGTCGCTCGCTTCGCTACCCCACCTCACTGCCGCTCACTCCCACTTGCACAGAGGGGTTTCGCAAAACGCACCAGCCGTTCACCACCTTCCTTCCACAATACAGGGTATACTAGTGCCGACCTGGAGTTTTCTCAATGTAGGACTGTATTCTTAGCCATAAAAAACATTTGTTAGACTGTTTCACTAACACGTGTGTAATTCATGGGTGACAAAAAGACATGGAAATTGAATTTTATTTCATCATTGCGATTAATTGAATGCTTAGGGACCGTACAGTAATCAGATGGTATGATATCTCAGTTATAACATTTAGGTATGTTCTGAGATAATTTACATTCTTATATAGAACTCATCATCTTCTTTGTGCACCAAACGGACTAGGAGACATCTGAGGTTTACTTAAGTAGGATTCTTGGAATTGTGAATGATTGTATCGGTTTCAAATACAGTAATCGTGAATGTGCTCCTTTCAAACAGTGTTCCTCATCGAAGTTTCTACCATGAAAGCGAACGACGTCAGCATTGACGCTTTGAGGGCGGTTTGTCGGTGCTATGATACACATCTCGTTGTCGGCGGCAGGGTGTTTGCATTGCAAGAGTCTAGCGTAGGCCGACGTGAGATCGCATCATTGGCCCAGCATTTATAGCCACAATTCCCAAAACACGTCGAACTATACGGCTCGTCGGAGAATCGAACCGCCCCCAATTTCAGACACGGAGGTTTGTCCTTCGCCAGATGCCACGGAGTCAGACCACACGGAGCCGCCAGGCGTTTCGCACTGTGTTACGTTCCGACTGGCTTTCCGTCCGTCGACTCCTGACCATCAGTCTCGTCCCATCCCATGCCCATCGCACGCCGCACGAACCATCCTTTCCACACCGAACAGAACCCACCCAAACCCATTTTTCCAACACACAACTACTGTACCAGGAAGTCGCACACACCACGCTACCCCGCAACCAAATGATTTACAGGAACGACCACCACCCATTTCACGGCCATCACCGAACACCGTCTGTGTCACCTGCATCCTCTCGTGCAGCCAGACTAGTCTATAAGAAGCCCACATTACTTTCGAAGGTGACTCACCGCCTCCGCCCACTTTCGTTGAGTGTGAAGCGATTCTTCACTCTCTCCTTGTGGTGTCCTCGCTTGATTACCATCTTCGACTGCAGAAAGTTTCCTAATCAGGACGCAACCTATATCCTGTTGAAATCCGCAGGAGACCTTGTCCATCCCTAGGCTACTAAGGCTCGGAGTATTCATACTAGCCGCGAACTGCTTATCGTGGAGCAAGTCTCGTAGAGGCAATGGCGTTTTCACGCTCACACACTTTCTCTCTACTCGCGGCTCTGCTGCTGCTGGCTGTCTGCGCGGACGCAGCGCCGACGGTGGCGCAATTCCGAAAAGAACTCACGGCGCTGAGGGCGGTGGTTAAGCAGCAGAAGAACTACTCGGCGTTCGTGAGAGGCATCGACAGAATGCGTGAGTACTTTGATTCATGCATGCGAGAAGAGCGGTGTCCTTAAGTCACACGCATGCCCGACGAGCACATTCGGATGGATGCTCAAATGGTATCAAGTGCACAACTTAGCGCGACTACTCGCACAAATATTGTAAAAACACACCAAGCTGCGCGTCGATGCTTTAAGATGCGAGTGTGCAATGACGCACGGTCGCTGTTTTATTCTTAGTCTTCCTTCACGACGGATTGCGTTACATCGTTTCCAAACCCCAATTCGTCCTCTTTCTTTCGTTCCATTTGCCGCATCGACCATCTCGCGTCCATTGCATTCGCGGCTCACCGTCTCTTTCTCCCTCCCAACTCATCCGCCTATCCCCCCTTCCCCCCCTTTCCCCTCCCCCCACAATACAGTCCAGTACCCCGACTCAATGCTGCCTCAGATATTCAACACCACGCTACTCATCCCCACCAACAAAGCCATAATGAGCCTTGGCATTCCAACCCTAAAGAACAATACCGCAATGGAGGCCATCGGGAAATACAACGTCCTGCTGAAGCAATACACGGGCGCGCAGCTGCTGAAGCTCGCTAAGAACACGCTGCTTAAGACTAAGGCCAAGGATATGTTGGTGCGGTACGCGTCCACCGGCGCGAATGCCGGGAAAATCGTGCTGCGCCCTCCGAGTGCACCTGCTGCGAAGCAGGGGGTTGTGGTGACTGCTGATCTCTACACGGGCAAGTTCCTCAAGGCGCATGGCTTGTCCGCGTTTTTCCGCCCCAAGGGTTATTGAAGGGTTGAAATGGTTCTTGGGTGCTATGCTGCTTGCTTATTGGCGCAGCTACTGTACCCCAAGTGTACATCGCAGCTACCCTTAAAATGGATGCCCTACCTCGTATCAGAGTCTTGTGTCAGTCAGGACGTGTCTCTCGCAGCAGTGTGATTGCCTTATTACAAGGCCAGGTGAAGATCCTCCTGACACGAGGCTCTGACACTAGGTTAGGAGGCCCTTAGTCTGTGGATTACATGTGATACTGTAGTGCCATGCTACTCCAAATTTAGGTACTTGTAATATTCTTCTGAAGCTGAGATATTCGCAGTTTGCACTACCTGGAGCAAAAGAAGAGTAGCTGTGACTCGAAAGCAAGGGGTGCACAAGCGTGCAAATTCTGTTCCTTCTTTGGAGCAAGTGTCATAGTTGGAAAACACGCAAAACTATATGGATGATCAAGGTGTAGCTCAAGAAATTTGTAGCGAGTCCCCCGATCTTCGCATCCTGCTTCCACTCCAATCTGATCACCCAGCCTAGAGATTTCCAAATTCCAATAAGTTCACGTCTGCCTGATTCCACTTCAACTACATCAAGAGCTCATGAGCAGGAGGAAACAACGCCAGCATGAAGCGACACCATTAGCACGCGTACGCGGGATGTGCTACGTGCGACGTGCTGCGTTGGGACGTTCTGCTCTGCATGCGACATAAAACGCGATCCCGTCCTCCTGCGCGCATAGAACCATCTCTAATTCGAGCAAGCAAGCTCGCACCTTCGGACCCGCGCTACGTCCTGTTACGCCTCGGTCTCTCGCAACATAACCTCAACACGATAGACTTGTGAAGAACCGATAGTATAGAAAGCCAGTGAACAAGAGTATCGCCTTAGTACCACCGCTGCTACTATCTATCTCCATCCTTCCATTCACTGTTGCTGCTGCTGCTGCTGCTGTCGGTTCCGTTTTCGGCGCAAGGCAAGGAATTTCGGGTGGAAAGTCGGCGGAAAGATGGGAGGCGCGGCTGCTAATGATGGTGCTACGGCCGGGTCTACAGAAGGCCGTATGCTCGCGAGCGGTTTTATTCAGCTAATGAGTTGAGTGCGGTTCTGATGGGTTGAGTTCCTCTCATGAATACTTCCGTGGTGCTGATGAGTCTAGTGCGGTTATGAGAGGATGGTGAAGGCGCCTTGCGAACATAGTAGCTTAGTGCTTTCAGCGTAAAGGCAGCGCAGAGGTCACTAAATTCTGATTATTGGCCTAGCTGCCACTGCTCCATCTCAGCCAAATCATCGTTCGACTTCTTTCTCCGCCATATTCTTTTTTGTTCTTCCTTTTCATTTTTTAGTAAATTGCGCTGCTTCTGTGAGTTGCGTCCTCCTTTCCTCCCCTGCTTCACCCTCCTCTTGCCCTTCACCCTCCACTTCCCCGTCACCTTACCTTCCTGTTCACCCTCCCTTCCCCTGCACCCACCCCCCCCCCTCACGCAACAGTGTCGCAGGTGTCGTCGCGAGTGGTAACATTCCTCATGAATCTCGTCATCGCCAGACGCCTCTCGCCACAGGAGTTTGGGGTACGCCTGCCTGCTGCTCTTCTCGTCTGACCGGACCATTGCTGCTATTTTGACCACAGGGGCTTTGTTTTTGTTTTTTTTTGTGTTTTTTTTTTCACAGCTCCTGCTATTCAGACCTCTGCTGACACTCCGAATTCTTCTCTTCTCTCTCTCTCCTTCCCCCTTCCACCCAACCACAACCCCCACCCCCCTTTCACCTCCTCTTTTTCTGATGGAAGCGGTGCAATTCCAGCTGCTCACATCCACCATTCCCGTCCATTGTTGAGACGCGCTCTTCTTTCCCCTTCCCTCCCCTCACCGCTCTCCCTCCCCTCGCCCCCCCTCCTTCCCCCATCAGATGGCAGCGGTGCAGTTCCAACTGCTCACATCCACCATTCTCTTTTAACAATAAGATGTGCTCACTGTTCCACTCCCTCTCTCCCCCAATCCCCCCCCACCCCGCCACCCACCCTACCCTGGCCGTCAGATGGCAGCGGTGCAGTTCCAGCTGCTCACATCCACCATTCTCTTCGTCAGCAGAGAGGGCTTCCGCAGAGGCTGCCTGCGAGCCGACGGGTGAGTTCTGAGTCGAGTCGACTCAAACAAAGCACAGCTAATGAGTGAGCTGACTGCTCCTTGTGTTCCCTAATCTGCTTGCACTCGTCTCTCCTCCTCTCTCCTCTTCTCTCCTCTCCTTGACTCCTATTCTCTCGTTTTTTCTTCTCTTCTCTTCTCTTCTTTGCTTTGCTCTCCGTTCCCTCTTCCGTTTCTCTTCCCTCCCCCACACCCCCCCTTTCCGTGTCTTGGCCTCTTATTCCCTTTCTTCCTTTCTTTCTACTCCCCCCCGGCCCCATCCCCAACCCCCGCGCCAGCAACACCGATTCCTCCTCCTCCGCCTCCTCCCCCGCCTCACCCCTCTACTGGGCGCGGATGGTCTCAGCAGCATGGCTGGTCGTCCCTACAGGCATCTCCCTAGCAGCAGCAGCCTGTGCCTTCGTGCTGCATTACCAGCATCTCCCTCTCTCAGACCCCTACGCCCAAGCCATTCTCCTCCACGGGGTGGCAGCAGCAGTGGAGTTGGTATCAGAGCCGCTGTATATCCTGTCCCAGGCGCTGCTGCTGGTGCGGTTGAGAGCGGTGCTGGACGCCGTTGCAACGGTGGTGCGGTGTGTGGTGACGCTGCTGCTGGTGCTGGGGGGGATTGGCAGGGTGAGTGAGTGGTGATTCGCATGGGGTGGGGTGGTGGTAAGGGTAGGGGTAAGTGGGGCGAATGGCTGGACGGGATGGGAGGGCTGGTGTTTGCCTATGCAGAGCTGGCTGTTAGCACCCCCGTTGTAATCAGCTATCAGGACACCAACGAATCTCAATCCCAATCTCTCTTTCCCCTTCATTTCCCCCACCTTCCTAGCTTCTCTGCTGCAGACGGGAGGGCTGATTTTCGCCTATGCGGAGCTGGCCTTCAGCTCCTCCCTTGTCATCGGTGACTGGGCAACATGACATTCTATTCCCCCCCTCATTCGCTCTTCATTGTCCCCCATTGCATCATCCTGTTCCCACACCTTCTCACGCCCTGCTTGCAGACTGGGGGACTGGTGTTCGCCTATGCGGAGCTGGCCTTCAGCTCCTCCCTCGTCATCGGCTACTGGGGTTTCTTCCTGCTCCACCCCTCCGTTCGAGCTCTGGGTCCCAGTCAGAGCGGAGAGGAGAGAGATGTGGCAGAAGGCAGCAAGAAGCAGGAGGGGGAAGGAGGAGAGGGAGAAGGGAAAGGAGAGGGAGGAGGCGAGGGAGAGGGAGGGCTTAGGAGGCGAGCAATTGGGAGGGATGGAAAGGAGGGATCTGATGGGGGGAAGTTGCAGGAAAGGCACGGAGGGGAGAATGAGGTGGGAGGTAGTGCTGGTGAAGGGTCTGGTGCCATGATTCCGCTGCTACCGTGCAAGTGAGTTTCTGGAGACGCAGGATTTGTCTTCTGAGGAGCTTCAAATAGAGACAGGGAAGGGAGGGAGGAGGGGATTGGGGGGGGAAGGGGAGAGAATGCCAGTCCTGGTGAAGGGTCTAGTGCCATAATTGAAGAATTCCGTTACTTTTCATGCCATCTAGTACTAATGAGTGATTGTAGAACTGCCTCCCTCCATGCCCTTCATCGTTCCTCACGTCCTGTGTGAGTGATTCATGAGAATTCTCAGAAGCTGCTCACAAGGTTTCACTACTCCCATGCCCTTCATCGTTCCCCACGTCCTACCCCCCACACCCCCACTTGCTGACATTCCCCCTTCCCCCAAACCCCTTAACTCCCTGACTCCCCCAACTCTACACCTCCCAAACCCCCCACCTCCGCACCTCCCAGGCTCCCAGGCCGCCCGCTGCTGCACTGGCCGCTGCTGCGGCTGTGTGGGGCGTTCTCGCTGCAGGCAGCGGTGAAGCAGGTGCTGGGGAAGGGCGATGAGATGGTGCTGGTGGCCATGGAGAGCGCGTACAACCAGGGCGTGTACGGGCTCGTGGTCAAGCTGGGTGCGTTGATGGTTTTTGGTGGTGCTGGTGGTGGTGCTGGTGATTGTGCTGGTGGTGTTGGTAGTGGTGGCGGTGCTGGTGGTTGGGTGGGTGTTGTATGGGTCACGAGATGGTGCTGGTGGCCATGGAGAGCGCGTACAACCAGGGCGTGTATGGACTCGTCGTCAAGCTGGGTGCGTTGATGGTTGTGCTGGCGTTTGTGTGGGCGTTGTATGGGTGAAGAGAAGGCCTTTGGAGTGCCTCAGAAGGTGGCTCTCGAGAGTGTGTAGAACCAGGGCGTGTATGGGCTAGGCAGCGGTGAAGCAGGTGCTGGGGAAGGGCGACGAGACGGTGCTGGTGGCCAAGGAGGGCGTGTACAACCAGGGCGTGTATGGGCTCGTGGTCAAGCTGGGTGCGTGGCTGGGCGGTGATGGGTGGGTGGTGGGTAGTGGGTGGTGGTTTGGTGGGTATAGAGATGGCTTATGGGGAGAGCTCGTATAACCAGGGCGTGTATGGGCTTGTGGTGAAGCTGGGTGCGTGGCTAGTGGGTGTTCGTTGTATGTGTAAGGATGGGTAAAGTGAAAGAGCAAACCAGTACATGCCATGCCATGCCATGCCATGCTATGTCATGCTATGTCATGCCACGTCATGCCACTAATTCACGGGATTCAGTTTCACAAGACGCTTTGTTTGCTCTTCCTTTCTCCACCATTTTCATGCCATCCGTGCCATGCCATGCCATGCCCATCCATAACTGTTTTTTCTCACCCATTGCAATGCATCACCATGCGACACCACTCCACACCACACCACACCACACCACGCCATGGCAGGCAGTCTCGTGGTGCGCTCTGTCCTACAGCCATTCGAGGAGAGTGCGTTCATCATATTCGCCCGCACTGCTCCCTCCCTTGCCTCCGCGTCTCACACCGCTCATGCTCCCAATGCTGTCGGAAAGGAAGGTGAGGAGGACAAGTGTGCGGGTTATGTGAAAGGAGAGAAGTATGTGATAAAGGGGACGGAATGGGATGGGATGGGATGGGATGGGATGGGATGGGATGGGATGGGATGGGATGGGATGGGATGGGATGGGATGGGGTGAGACCTTATGGCATGGAATATGAGAGATGACGATGTTGACTCAAGCATACCCTATGGCCCTGTCTTCCTCCTCTCCCTTTTCATCACCTTTTTCCAGCCCTGCTGCCTCCATACTGTGTCCCTCGCTCGCCTTCCCTCACTCCACTCCTCTTCAGCTCCGCCCCTGCTCCCTCTACACGAGATTCCACCTTCACCCCACTCCACATCCGCCCAACCCCCCTCCGCTCCACACCCTCTCCCCCTACTCCCCCACCCTGCTTCCACTCTGCGCCACGTTCCCCCATCCGGCCCTGCTCCCCTCCCCCCTCCCTTCCTCCTCCTTTCCCCCCTCTCTCCCCCCATTGCTCCCCATGCTCCCCCCTCTCAGGCAGCAATGCGAAGGGGGGACGTGAATCAGTGGCCAGAGTGCTGCTACTGGCAGTGAAGGCTGTGAACGTGCTAGGTAAGCTGGGCTGGCTAAACTTTCCAGTCGACTCTCATCTCAAGTCACGTGTTCTGGCAAGGCAGGTTGCCTTTGCCTCGTGTGCCAAGGCCAAGGCCAACCCAACCCAACCTGTATCTGCAAGCCATTGTCCATCACTTCGTGGCTGCCCTGCTGTTCTCAAAGGCTGACTGCGTGCGTGTGTACGGACATCATTAGACGAGCAGAGGATGCAGATAGCAGAGAATTAAGAGGCGAACAGGGATGCCTTGGAATGCATTTGCCTCGTGTTTGCCTCCTGATCTTCTGCTATTTGCATCAAAGGCTCGTCTAGCGAGCAGGTTTCGTATGCGTGGTGTTTAGTCTGGTCTGCCTTTCTCTCTTTCTCTCTGCTCTCGCTTCCACTGTTACAGTGTCACCTGCCGTCCCAGTTGAAGCTGATTCTGAGAATTCTCTCAGAACCAACCTCAACAAAAATGGTGTTCAGTCTGCCTTTCTCCTCTCTGCTCTCGCTTCCGCTCTCACCTGCCATCACATTGCATCTCCTCTACTCCCCCTCCCATCCGCCTCCTCCCCCCTGCTCCCCCCCTCCTCAGCTCTCATATTCCTGGTGTTCGGTCCGCCCTTCTCCTCCTCGCTGCTCTCACTTTCTGCTCTCAACCTTTTCCCCCTCCCCCTCCCTCTTCCCCTCCCCCGCTTCCCCCTCCCTCCGCAGGGCTCATATTCGTGGCATTCGGGCCGCCCTTCTCCTACTCGCTGCTCTCACTGCTCTACGGCCCCACCTGGACCGCCACCGAGGCTCCACTCTCCCTCGCCTGCTACTGCCCCTACATCATGGCCCTCGCTCTCAACGGTGAGAGGAAGGGGAAGGGCAGAGCTCTCTAGAACGAGTGAGACACATCCCTTCGCCGCACTCCTGTGCGCTCCCTCCTGTGCTCTCTCATGCTCTCTCCCCTGCTCTCCCTCGCCTGCTACTGCCCCAACACCATGGCACTCGCACTCAACGGTGAGAGGAGGAGGTGGGAATGGATGGGCTGATGGGTGAGGGGAAAATAGGAAAGGCAGAGATTTGGAATGAGTGAGAGAAAGGCTTCCCACTCTCCCTCGCCTGCTACTGCCCTTACATCATGGCACTCGCTCTCAATGGTGAGAGGGGTGGAAGGGGACGGACGTGCAGCAGAGCTCTATAGAATGAGAAGGCAGATGACTCCCCGCACTGCACCGCTTTCCCTCGCCTGCCACTGCCCCTATATCATGCCAAGCACTCGCTGGTGAGAGGAAGGATTGAATGAGCTCAAAGGAAGAGGTGGGGAGGAGTTGGAAAGGCGGACACTAGGAATGAGTGAGAAGAGACCTCTGTTTTGCTCTCCCTCGCCTGCCACTGCCCCTTCATTATGGCGCTTCACACTCACCGGTGAGAAGAGGGGGGGGGGGGGGGGAGGAATGGGATGGGAAAAGGGAGCACGGAAGGAAAATCAGAGAGCCTATCTCACTCGCCTGCTACTGCCCCATACATCATGGTGCTCGCGCTCTTGGGCCAAATCTTTTGAGGCGCCTCAAAAGTTGCCCCTACATCATGGTGCTCGCGCTCTTGGGCCGAATCCACACCACCCCTCCCTCTCTGAACCTCGACTCTCCCCGGCCCCTTTAATCCCCCCGTTCCCCACTCCTCCCTGCCTTCCATGCAGGCGTTTGCGCACATGGTGCTGAGTGAGAGGCAGCTAGCTCAGTCCAATACGAGCCTCAGAGTTCTCTAATTCACCATTTCCCACATCCCCTCATCCCCTCCTCCATTGTTGTCCCCATTCCATCACCAGGCGTCACAGATGCGTTTGTGCACACTGTCCTGAGTGAGAGGCAGCTGAGGCAGTGTGAGCCACCGCCAAGTTCTCAACCCACCCATTCCGTGCAGGCACCACAGAGGCGTTTGTGCACGCAGTGCTGAGTGAGAGGCAGCTAGCTCAATCCAACGGGTGGCTGCTGCTCTTCTCGCTGCTGCACATGGCGCTCAGTGCACTGCTCATCCGCGTGGCCTCCTCCCCCGGGCTCATACTCGCCAACTGCTGCAGTGCGTGGGCTTTCCTTCCCTCCCCTCCTCCGTCTTCCCCTCCCCTCCTTCCCCCCTCCCTCCCCCTTCTCCCCTCCGTGCGTCAACTTCTTGTTTTCTCTTGTTCTTTCTTTCTTTCTTGCTTGCTTTTTTCCTTTCTGGTCTTGGTTTTTTTTTTTTGTGATAAGGCAAGACGCATTCTCGTGTTGCGTTTCCCGTGTTGTGTGTGTTACCCGTCGCAGACATGGCAATGAGGATCGCATATTCGGCTACCTTCATCAGTCAATACTTCAAGGTGCCTTCTTTACCTTGTGAGGTGCAAGCATCTCACTGGCGAGTTTGGAGGCGTCTCATAACGTATCTGTGCATCTCACTGGCGTGGAAAGCCATGAAGAATGCCCTGGGCGCTCTGCAGTTTAGAAAAAATCATTTAGCGGAAGATCGACGGTTGAGTTGTATTTCTCGATGCATCCCACTGGTCAGACTGCTGGCTCTGTTATATGTTTGGTCAGACCATCTAACGTAGAAAAAATCACCCCATCTCGTCCTCTCTCTCCCTCCCCACCTCCCTCCCCCCCTCCCCTCCTCCCCCCCTCTCCCTCCCATCAGACAACGCCCAAATTCCCGCTGTGGCACTCACTACCCTCCCTCCCAGTGCTTGCATCCTTCGCAGCAGCCTCTTGTTGAGTCGCCTAAAAAATTATCCCTCCTCTCCTCCTTCCCTCCCTCCCTCCCTCCCCCCAGACAACGCCCAACTTCTCTCTGTGGCACTCGCTGCCATCCTTCCCAGTCCTCGCATCCTTCGCAACAGCATCCCTCATCTCCTTCGCCTCCCAGCACCTCCTCCTCTTCCGCAGAAGCTACATCTCTCCTTCCTCCCCTCCCTCCCCTTTCTCCGCGGCCTCCCTCGCCCACATTGCTATTGGCGCGCTGTGCTTTGCAGCTGTCATGGGCGCATTGTGAGTCTGAAGGAAGGGCATGGGGAAAAAGGAGAAGATAATGAAGGAGGGGAAGGGCATGGGGCATGTAGTAACATTGCTATTGGCGCGCTGTGCATTGCTGCCGTAATTGGCGCATTGTGAGTGCGAAGAGGGAAGCCTTGGGGAGAAATAGAAGACAGAGGCCTTGCTGTGGGAGGGGCTTAAGGGCTCGAGGGTTGGGAGAGAGGGAAGGGCATGTGAGAATGTTAAGGAGGGGACATGTGGTAAGAATGCTGTTATTGGTAAGCCACATGTCCCCCACCGCTGCACTTTGTTGTCATGGCTGCCAGTGAGGAGGCTTGGATCCTCCGTCTCTCATTTTACCTCCCTCGTCCCCTCTTTTCGAGTCGACTGAACAGTCCCCTCTTAATCAACTCTGCCTCGATTCCCTTCCTTCCCCGTGTCCCCCTGTTGTTCCCCCCCTCATCTCCCCGTTCCTCACCCCCCCGCATTTCCACCTTCAGGTGGCATTGGGAGAGGAAGTTCTTCGCAGAGCTCAAGGCAACTTCAAGATCAGCCAAGGCGAGCAAGCAGGAGTGAAGGGTGGTGAGACATGTGCTGGTGTGAAGGGAGGAAGGAGCACAGGTTCTATTTTGAGTCGACTCAAAACACGAAGCTTTTCGCAGAGCTCAAGGCAACTCTGAGATCAGCGAAGGCGAGCAAGTAGGAGTGAAAGGAGGCATGTGCGGGTTTGAATTGAGGAATGTACGATCTAGTACTGGTTCTAGTGGGGTTGCGGATTTATGCTGTGCTAATGATGCCTAATGAGGGGAAATTGGATGCAGCACTAGTGGTGGTTTTACACAACACGATGGAAATGCTCTTTAGCTCTAAACAGGAGCCTCATTTCACGTTCATCAACCACAAAAACGTTTTCAAGCGCATTGGGTACAAATTTGCCTGCTAAGTTGCAAACGTTTTCACTGTTTCACAGCGGTTTGCTTTCTAGGGAGTACGGTTAGAGAATGTGTTGCAGTAGCACAGCCAGGAACAAGTACGGTATCAAGCTGAAACAAAAATGGCTCCAGCTAGCTGGAGGCGCCTTCAGGAGTAGCAGAGCAGTGGCTGAAGAAGTAGAGATAGCCCATGTCCTTGGGGGGGTCTTGTGGAAGAGGGAGGGGGGTCTTGTGAAAGAGGGAGGGGAGTCAGCAGCGCAAGCAAGCACAGCCGAGCAGAGAGGGGGGAGGGTGCTTGCACAGCTAGCTGGAGGTGTCAGCAGGAGCAGCAGAGCAGCGGCGGAAGAAGTAGAGGTAGCCCATGTCCTTTGGGGGGGTCTTGGGAGATGTCCACCTCGCCCCCCCCAATCGCATCCCCTACACCGTCCCCTACACTGACCATCCTGTTTGCATAGCTAGCTGGAAGCCGCCTCAGCAGGAGCAGCAGCAGCAGAGCAGCAGCGGAAGAAGTAGAGATAGCCCATGTCTTTGAGGGGGTCCTGGGAGACAGCCACCTTGGCATCGTTGAACAAAACCCACTCGCAAGCCACCAGGAGTAGGGCAAGCAGGTATGCCTGCCTGACTCCAGCTAGCTGGCGGCATCAGCAGGAGCAGGAGCAGGAGCAGCGGAGCAGCGGCGGAAGAAGTAGAGATAGCCCATGTCTTTGGGGGGGTCTTGGGAGACGGCCACCTTGGCATCGTTGAACAGCACCCACTCGCCCCCCGGCCCCTTGCGAATGTGTGCCACGTAGTGCCCGCACTGCGTGTTCGCCCCCATGTGGCTCACAAATGCAAACAGTTCGTAGGCTGTGTGGCGGAGAGGAAAGGGGGAGAGGGGGGAGAGCGGGGATAGGGGAGAGGGGAAGAGTGGGGAGGGGGGAGAGGAGGTGTAGATGGGCAGAAGTAGAGAAGACAGCGGGTGCAGCTGCAGCAACGCAGCCGCCACCAGAGGAAGGCAAACAACCTGTCCTGTAGGAAACGTGGGGAGGAGGAGGACGACTAGGAACGAGACAAACGAGGGGGAGAGTGTGGTAGGGAATGGATGTGTCAAACGAGAGTGTAATGAGAATGACTTACTTCCAGGGCCGTCTGACACTCTCGCTGTCGGATCAATGGCTGACGCTGCTGCATTCCCTGGAGGCTGCACATCCATAGGAGTGGGTTCTGCAGCCGCAGCAGCAGGAGGCGCTTCTGCTTCTGCCGGGTTGTTCAGGATCCAATCCGCTGCCCTCTCCACATCGCCTCCCTGCAGTAGATAACAAAGAGGGAAACGAAGAGTGGGGTGAGGAAGAATTGCAGGCAGCAGCAGCGTTGGAGTCGACTCGAAGTTCGCTTCTGCTGGGTTGTTGAGGATCCAATCCGCTGCCCTCTCCACACCCCCTCCCCGCAGTCGAAAGGAAAGAGGAAAATGGGGAGTGAGGTGAAAGAGCAATGTAAGCAGTGGTAACAGGGTGAAGGTGATGGTCGGTTGGGACGAGGGCAGCGGAAACACAAGGGGGCGGCTTGACGGTAGGTAGTTGAAACACAAAAATAAACAGCCGAAACAGCCCCAGCAGACAACGAGGCAGTGAGAGCATTGCGAGCAGCAGTGTCCGAGAAACCAAGGGACATGGGCGTTGCCCGAGCACCACTTCTGAGGCGCCTCAAAAGTCGTCTCAGTTCACGCGGATTTTGAGGCGCCTCAAAAGTCGTCTCAGTTCACGCGGATTTTGAGGCGCCTCAAAAGTCGTCTCAGTTCACGCGGATTTTGAGGCACCTCAAAAGTCGTCTCAGTTCACGCGGATTTTGAGGCGCCTCAAAAGTCGTCTCAGTTCACGCGGATTTTGAGGTGCCTCAAAAGTCGTCTCAGTTCACGCGGATTTTGAGGCGCCTCAAAAGTCGTCTCAGTTCACGCGGATTTTGAGGCGCCTCAAAAGTCGTCTCAGTTCACGCGGATTTTGAGGCGCCTCAAAAGTCGTCTCAGTTCACGCGGATTGTGAGGCGCCTCAAAAGTCGTCTCAGTTCACGCGGATTTTGAGGCGCCTCAAAAGTCGTCTCAGTTCACGCGGATTTTGAGGCGCCTCAAAAGTCGTCTCAGTTCACGCGGATTTTGAGGCGCCTCAAAAGTCGTCTCAGTTCACGCGGATTTTGAGGCGCCTCAAAAGTCGTCTCAGTTCACGCGGATTTTGAGGCGCCTCAAAAGTCGTCTCAGTTCACGCGGATTTTGAGGCACCTCAAAAGTCGTCTCAGTTCACGCGGATTTTGAGGCGCCTCAAAAGTCGTCTCAGTTCACGCGGATTTTGAGGTGCCTCAAAAGTCGTCTCAGTTCACGCGGATTTTGAGGCGCCTCAAAAGTCGTCTCAGTTCACGCGGATTTTGAGGTGCCTCAAAAGTCGTCTCAGTTCACGCGGATTTTGAGGCGCCTCAAAAGTCGTCTCAGTTCACGCGGATTTTGAGGCGCCTCAAAAGTCGTCTCAGTTCACGCGGATTTTGAGGCGCCTCAAAAGTCGTCTCAGTTCACGCGGATTGTGAGGCGCCTCAAAAGTCGTCTCAGTTCACGCGGATTTTGAGGCGCCTCAAAAGTCGTCTCAGTTCACGCGGATTTTGAGGCGCCTCAAAAGTCGTCTCAGTTCACGCGGATTTTGAGGCGCCTCAAAAGTCGTCTCAGTTCACGCGGATTTTGAGACGCCTCAAAAGTCGTCTCAGTTCACGCGGATTTTGAGGCGCCTCAAAAGTCGTCTCAGTTCACGCGGATTTTGAGGCGCCTCAAAAGTCGTCTCAGTTCATGCGGATTTTGAGGCGCCTCAGCAGCGGTGTCCGAGGGACATGAGAAACCAAGGGACGTGAGCGTTGCCCGAGCGCCCTCGTCCACCTTTGAGGCGCCTCAAACAGAGATGGTGAGATAAAGGTACAGAAGAGCTCTCACAGTGGCAGCGAGTGCGTTGCGAGCAGCAGTGTCGGAGAAACCAAAGGACATGAGTGTTGCCAGAGACACCTCGTCCACCGCCGCCGCTGCTGGTGCTGCTGCTGCTGCTCCCGATGGGGCTCCAGGTGGGGGCAGCGGCTCGTCAATGTCTGCAGCAGAGGAGGGCAGGGGGAGAGACGGCAGAAGCCAAAGGACATGAGCGTTGCCAGAGACACCTCATCCACTGCCACCGCCGCTGGTGCCGCTGCTACCGCCGCTGGTGCCGCTGCTACCGCCGCTGGTGCCGCTGCTACCGCCCCTGGTGCCGCTGCTGGTGCTGCGGATGGGGCTCCAGGTGGGGGCAGCGGCTCGTCAATGTCTGCAGCAGAGGAGGGCAGAGCGAGGGAGGGGAGGACGAGAAGGGTGGGAATATATCTGAGTCGGCTCTGTGAATTCTAGAATTCTTAAAAGCTCTTGCCAAGGATGGGGCTCCTGGTGGGGGGAGTGGCTCGTCAAATGTCTGCAGCAGAGGAAAGTAAGGCGAGGGAGGGGAGGATGGGAAGGGTGGGAAACAGGTGTAGAAACGAGTGACATATAGACTGCATACCATTCAGGCCAGAACCTTGCAGTTGTATGATCAGAATCAAAACCAGGAGAATTAACAAACCGTACCTGAAACCGAAGAAGAAAAAGAAAGCCCTGACAAGAATCTGAAAAACAGTTCGAAGCAGGCAGGCAACCCCTATCAACGAAGCAGAGCCCTACCTGCGTCGTCCATGTGTTCGAAGATCCAGTTAGCCGCCTCCTCCACTCCCGCATTGCCTGTCAGCACAGCTGCCTTCTCACAGCGCACGCATGATCCTTGCACTGATAAAAAAAACGGAGCATTATCCGCAAGACGACCCCTATTTACCAAAACCTTACCCGCGTCGTCCATGTGTTCGAAGATCCAATTGGCCGCCTCCTCCACTCCCGCATTGCCCGTCAGCACAGCTGCCTTCTCACAGCGCACACGCGGGAACCCCATGCTTTCCAGCGACGCCACCACCACCTCGTCCGCCTGCAGCACTGCTGGCCCGGGCTCTGCCGCGGCTGCTTGCCCTGCGCCCTCACCTCCTGCTGCATCTGCGGTGGGGTGGGGGGAGGTGGAGGGAGGTGGAGGGAAGATGGAGGAAGTGAGGAACCCTGTGCTCTCCAGCGATGCCACCACCACCTCGTCCGCCTGCAGCACTGCCGGCCCCGGCTCTGCTGCTGCTGCTGCTGCTGTTGCTGCTGCTCCGTCTGCTTGCCCCGAACCTGCTGCATCTGTTCAAAGAGAGGCAGTGGTGGGGGCGGGGGGGGGGGGGGGTGAGGAGAGGCAGGATGGAGAGAGGAACATGCTTTCCAGCGATGCCTCCACCACCTCGTCCGCCTGCAGCACTGCTGGCCCTGGTGATGCAGCTGCTGCTTGCCCCGAACCTGCTTCTCCTGCTGCATCTGTTCAAAGAGAGGAACTGGTGGGGGGAGGGAGGAAGGCAGGATGGAGGGAGAAAGGAACTCCATGCACTCCAGTGATGCCACCACCACCTCGTCCGCCTGCTGCACTGCCGGCCCGGGTGACGCTGCTCCTGCTGCGGCTGCTCCTTGCCCTGGGCCCGCACCTCCCGCTGAGTCTGGTGGAAGGAGAGAGGAGACGAGAGAGGAAGAGAGGAGAATGGGGGGAGTGTGCGGGAGCAATATTGTTGAGGCGCCTAAAGAAGTAGCGGAAGGGCACCTACAAATAGAAGAAAAAAGAAGCCACCTTCTGGCAGCACCTGCTCCCCTAGCTGCATTCAAATGCCTTAACGGAGCATCCATGATCCACCCCCCCCTCTTTCCTCCCATTTCTCCCACCTTACCGAACGTCCCCCCTGTTTTCACCCACCCACTCCCTTCCACCCTCTTTCCCCCCTCTCTCCGCCCTTATTCTCACCTTCTGGCAGCTCTTTCTCCCCCGGCTGCAACCCCTTGCCCCTCAGATGTGAGAGGTCCAACCAATCAGGCACGTCCAGGAATACGTCTGGTTGTGGGAAGAAGTAGGGGATGCGGAGGGGTGGATGGGCCGAAAAGAGGAGAGGAGAGGGATATAAGCAATAGCGGAAGCGAAACAGGAGCTCCCAAGAGAGGGTTCACGATTGTTGTGGTAGGGCAAAGGTTTATCGCTTGCCAAATAATTTGCCAGCACAAAGGTGATGTTGTTCAGTTTCGCACACTGGCAAAATTCAAGTTTGAGCAAACCCGAGCAATTTTCACCAAAATGGACCAAGTAATGTGTACCCCCTCACTGTAACATGCGCGAGACGGGTAGAGGAGGAATGAGAGGAAGGATTAGAGGGCAATGACAAGCGGCAGACAGTAGGTGAGCACAGCACTCACTCATGCATTCACTCACTCACTCCCTCACTCGTGCATTCACTCACTCACCCCCTCACTTATGCATTCACTCACTTCACTCACGCATTCACTCACTCCCTCCCTCAATCACGTATTCACTCACTCCCTCCCTCACTCACGTATTCACTCACTCACTCCCTCGCTCACGCATTCACTCACTCACTCCCTCACTCATGCATTCACTCACTCACTCACCGAGCTTTTTCGGCACCCACGTGCCGGACTCGAGCACATACTTGCGCATCTGATTATAGGGTTACCACCACAGCGACAGGGTAAGTTTCTGCACAAAAGCACGGACACACTCACCGAGCTTCCTAGGCACCCAGGTGCCGGACTCGAGCACGTACTTGCGCATCTGCAACACCAGTGTGACTTGTGGGTGCAATCAAAGGCAGCACACGCACTCACGCACTCACACACTCATGCACACTTGCACTCACCGAGCTTTCTCGGTACCCAGGTGCCAGACTCGAGCACGTACTTGCGCATCTGCATCACCAGCACATCCGGGAAAGTAGCAAAGCGCGTCGTCCTGGTGAATTGGCAGGGGGAAGAGAAGGTGTGGGAAGGGAGGGATTGGGGGTTTTGGGAGGTTTCAAAATTATGCATCACTCGAGCACGTACTTGCGCATCTGCAACACCAGCACATCTGGAAACGTGGCAAAGCGTGTTGTCCTGGTGCGTTGCAAAGGGGGGAAGGCAAGGGAAGGTGGTCGGGAAAGGGGGAGGGGGGGGGGGTGGGAGGAGTGTTGGGGCAAGATTGGGGAGGAAGGGGTATGTGGGAAAAGGAGGGAGATTAAGTAGTATTCATCAGGCTACGGAGTAAGAGGAGAGATTTCAGGAGGAGTTAAGGAGTGCAGCCGGCACTTACTACTAGCAAAGAGCTTTGAGACGTCTCACAACGAAGAGCTAAAACAAATCTCACTCACACTCAAGAATCCTCAAAACGTTTCCCACCCAAGGGGCTTCTAAACTGCTGTGATGGTGCAAGACAAATGCTTCCGTATGTGCCGTGGTGCGGCCGCTAATGGTGGTGCTCAAGAACCCAGGAATGCCGAATTTTTAGTGGATTCTACAATCACTTACTTAAGTGCCGTGGTATGGCCGTTAATGGCAGTGCTGAAGAATCCCGGAATGCTCTCCTGAGCTGCAAACCGGTCGATGCAGGCAGAGAGGGGCACACGTGGCCGAACCACCTCCTCATTGCCCCTGGAGAGAAAGAGGGACGGGGTTGTGGGGGGAGGGGTTAGCCAGAAAGCACCGCGCGAAGGAGGTGATCACAAGAGCAAAAACAAGTCATGAACAAAAAAAGAGAGAGAATTGGAGTGTGGCTGAAGAATGAGTGCGCGGGGGAAGGGAGCAGGGAGCAGCATCGGCGAATGCAGCAGCATGCGCACACGGCAAGGGCAACAGCGTGGGTGTACAGCAGCATGCGCAACAGCGTGGGCAATGCGTACATTTTCTCCCCTCGGCTCTCTCGCTCCTTCTGCAAAGCCTCAAACGCTGCCACTTCATCTGCCACAGCCCAGCAACAGGCAGGGAGAGAAAAGAGAGCACAAATGGGAGAATGCTGTAGGTATGAATGAGGGCGCACTAGAGAAACCTGCAAGCAGTTGGGGTTGCAGCAGCAGACATTGTGAGACACAAGGGAAGGCAGCAGCAGCAGCAGCAGCAGCGGCGGCGGCAGCGGCGGCAGCAGCAGCAGCCTATATGGTATTCTCATAACCCGATACAACGACTGGCAGCGACCGCGCGCTGATATGCAGTGCGCTCATCATGCGTGCAACGAAAGTTCGATAATCAATTACTCAAAGCTCGCTCGCTCGTTCCTGCAACGACTTCAAAGAAGCTTTACGGTATGGGGCACTCTCGTCATGTCACCTTGGTTAGTGGCTGCATCAAGGGGAATGGGAAGCGAGAGCACGTTGTCGGGCCGTCTTGTGTACTTGACCTGCTGGGACGGCCCACACTCTATCAGACCAGCCACCACCACATACCCCACACTGCGCCACGCACTCTTCATGTCTCACCTTGGTTGGTGGCGGCATCGAGGTGACTTTTGAGTCGACTCAAAAGCCACGCACTCTTCATGCCTCACCTTGGTTGGTGGCGGCGTCGAGGGGAATGGGGAGCGAGAGAACATTGTCGGGTCGTCTGGTGTACTTGACCTGTTGGGACGCCCCACACTCTATCCTATCTTCCACCACATACTCCACACTGCGCCACGCACTCACCCCCTCACCCCCTCCTCCTCCTTCTCCCCCTCCTCCTCCTCCTTCTGAGCCTGCTGCCTCTGGTCCCTTCCCCGCTTCTGTGCTTGCTGTCTGTTGCTGCGCTGCTGCTTCTGCGGCTGGCGCTGGGGCGGGCAGCTTCTGAATCTGCTCGAGAAGGTATTGGTAGAACTCTAGTGCGTCCTGGTGATAATACAGGGCACACGGGGACACAGGGCACACGGGGACACAGGGCACACGGGGACACAGGGCACATGGAAAGTGGGAGGCTGTGAGAAAGGGTGGGAGACTTGAGATAATTTATGATTGAATCCGCTCGAGAAGGTATTGGTAGAACTCTAGTGCGTCCTGGTGGCCATACAGGGCACACGGGGACATAGGCCACATGGGGACACAGGCCACATGGAATGTGAAAGTTGGAAACCCCGTATGCCCTTTGCAAATGACACTGTTTGAAGCCTGGTTACTGATGTAGTGCTGCCTCAGTGCTGCTGCCTCAGTGCTGCCATTTTGCTGCATCTGTGTTACTACCTCCTCCTCCTTCATTTCCTTAACCCAGTAACCAAGCATGCCCTCTCCTTCCCCTCTCTCTCACCTGTTGTCTGGAAGTGGAGAACTCCACATGCCCCTTGCCATTAACATTCTTCAAGCCTGGTTGGCGAACCTCCCCTGCCTCCTCCTTCACCGAGTAACCAAGCACGTATTTCCGTCTGCCCCTCTCCTCTCACCTGTTGTCTGGAAGTGGAGAACTCCAAATGCCCCTTGCCAATCACATTCTTGAACATGCGTGGGGGAATGCCCACTTGATACGGCTCCTTCTCCTTCTCCTTCTCCGTCTCCTTTCCTTTACCAGCAGCCACTGGGTGAGAGTACTCCCCTGAAAGCAGCCCATGCGCCAGCTTCACTCTGGCAGCGGGGAAATGCGGGGAGAGAGCAATGGAAGAAAAGGAATGTGGGAGTGAGTGAACACGTTCAAAACACCTTCCATCCACCATGGGCAAGGCATTAGCGGGGTGAGAGTACTCCCCTGAAAGCAGCCCATGCGCCAGCTTCACTCTGGCAGGGGGGAGGGCGGGGGAAGTGGGGTGGGGAAGAAAGGGGACGGGGGGCAGATGGGCATGAGAACGTTTCACTTGCCCACTTTCGCTGCTCCTTGGCCTCCCACCGGGTGGGAGTACTCACGTGATAAGTGTTTTGAGACGTCTCAGAACAATTTCGCTGCTCCTTGGCCTCTCACTGGGTGAGAGAACTCACGTGAAAGCAGCGCATGCATCAGCCTCACTGCTGCTGTTCCTCATTTTTGTTGTTAGTCGGCTCAGAAACACACTCACGAGTCACTAAAAAACAAGTGCTGTAGCTAACATAAAGGCACCTATTTTTTTTAGGCTCCTGAAAAAAATGACTGGAAAGGACTCTTTCTGCTGCTACTACTCCATACACAGAATAATGAGACAAGAACTTCGAAGAAGTAGAGAGTCACTCAATGGAAATCAATGAAAGGACAGAAAATACAGGAAGCAAAGAGTTAGATACTGGAGAACTGATGAAGGACGGAATAAAGAGAGAGGAAGTTGAGAGTTACATTTGGGTGGCAAAGTCAGCGGTAGGGTCTGCAGGTGCCTTGGCAAATGCCTCCTCTAATGACACAGACTTGAAGAAGCTGAGAGCGGGTGAGGGACGAGGGGGGAGAGGGGGGGAGCAGTGAGAGGGCGGAGAGGAGGGAGAGGGTGGAGAGGTGGGAGTGGGGGGAAGAGCGGGCCTTGGAAAATGTTTCCTTGGCAAATGTTTCTTTGGCAAACGACAGAGACTTGGAGGAGCTGAGAGTGGGGGCGGGAAGGTGGGGAGGAAAACGGGGGGAAGAGGGCGAGGTGCAATGAGGGGAGAAATGAGAAGAGTTGAGAGAATGGGGAGAAGATGGTGAGAGAAAAGGAAGGAAACGGTGAGGGGATAGGGAGGGAGGGAGATAAAAGGGAGGGGAAACGAGAGGGGGAAGGGAGGTAAAGAGGAGGGCGTGAGAGGAAATGAAAACGTCAGCAAGGAGAAGGGGGGGGAGAGAACAGGGAAGGACGGAGGGTTGTGATGGTGGCGCATACCGGAAACTGTCAATTTGACAGGTGGAGGGGAAGGGAGGGGAGGGGAGAGGAGGAGAAGGATGGGGAGGAATGGGGAGGGGTGGGAAGAAGAAGGGAGAAGGACGAGGAGCGCAGCAGCAACGAGACATACACATAATGAGCAGAAGGGCAGTTGACTTTTGAGGTGCCTCAAATATTGACTTGTGAGGTGCCTTTACAGCAATGCGACGTACCCCCCCCTTTTCCCCCAAACACACATGCACACACACAAGCACGCGCACACACACAAGCACACGCACATGCACACACACAAGCACACGCACAAACACAAGCACACACACATGCACACACACAAGCACACGCACACACACAAGCACACGCACACACACAAGCACACGCACACGCGCGCAAATGCGTGCACACGCACACACGCACACGCATGCGCGCACACGCACACACACACGCACACACGCACGCGCGCGCGTTCGCACACACACACACACACACCTGTTGCTGAAATGATCAGTTGAAAAGAGCACTTGCATGACTGATGCAAGATAACAGCTGCCATGGGGAGCAGGGGAGACAGAAGCAGGGGGGTGGGAGAGAGAAAGTGAGGGAAAGAGGAAGAAATTTTGTAATCAACTCAAAGTTCCCTAGAGGGACAGGAGAGAGGAAGGGAGGATGGATGGAAGCACAGAGAATCAGGATCAGGGAGATGCATCAAAGGCAGGAGCGCAACGAGAATCAAGTGGAGGGGATAAAGGGTATGAGGATACACAAAGAGAACAAGATTCGTTGAGCAGTTGACAGTTGGTGCCGAGGCAAACAGCAGAGGAGGCAGAAAAAGCCACGAGTCAGAGAGGCGCAAGCTCACCTGTTGAGTGTTGAGTCGACTCAAAACTCGAGTCACAGAGGTGCAAGCTCACCTGTTGCCGAGGTTAGCAAGGCCGGTGAAGCCAGCACCAAAGAGCGACTGCAGCGTCTTGCCCTGCTCCTGCATGCGGTTCCAGTCGAAGCTCATGTTCTGATCCAGCTCCCTCTCTGCTGTCGTCTGCTCCGTCTGATAGTAGGGAGGGCGGGGGGGAGGTGGGAGGAGTGGTGGGCGGAGAGGCAGGGGGTGAGATGCAAACGCTCTGGTCGAAGCTCATGTTCTGATCCAGCTCCCTCTCTGCTGTCGTCTGCTCCGTCTGGTGCAGGTACGTGGGGGGGGGAAGGTGGTGGGGAGAGGCAGGGAAAGGGACAGGAACAGACGTAGGGAGAGGCAGGACGAGAGGTGGGGCGAGAGGAAGGAGGGAGTTGGATACAACAAACTGTGTGCGCGTATGTGTATGTGCATGTATGTGCGTATGTTTGCCACTGCGAATGTGCTATGTGGTTATGCGGCTTACCTTGGATAGCGAGGAGAAGTCAATGCCAAAGTGTGCGAGGTGCTTGGCTAGCAGCGGGTCCTCTACTGTGTCATCCTCCTCGTATGAATACACGTCTGGTGGCAGGAGCAGAGGAGGGCAGGGGATGTAAGGGCCAGGAGTGGGTGGGAAAACAACGTTTTGAATGCACCCCTTATTGTCGATCCTCTGCGGCCTAGCTAGCAGGGAGATACATCCCCCCCACTGTGTTTTGAGACGTCTCAAAACAGACGCTAGCTAGCAGGGAGATACATCCCCCCCACTGTGTTTTGAGACGTCTCAAAACAGACGCTAGCTAGCAGGGAGATACATCCCCCCCACTGTGTTTTGAGACGTCTCAAAACAGACGCTAGCTAGCAGGGAGATACATCCCCCCCACTGTGTTTTGAGACGTCTCAAAACAGACGCTAGCTAGCAGGGAGATACATCCCCCCCACTGTGGCATCTTCCTCGTATCAACACAAGAGGCGAACACGTCTGTGCCGGGAGAGGTGAGGAGAGAAGGGGGAATGAAAGCAAAGACAGATTGTTTCTAACATCTAACCCGCGGCAGCCAAGCCGGCGGCAGGCAAGCCGGCGGTCCTCCACTGCTTTTGCTTCAGCAACTCGTGGGTCCTTCAGGATGATTTTGCATCCACTCAGAACCGAACCCACCACCAGCTGCCTTGAATTTCATGACAAGAGGGCTAATCCCCGCACCATGTCCGCCTCACCGTTCCTGTGTACCTCACAACAAAATTCACCTGCCGTCTCAGAATCAGGAGTAATAACCCTCAGATTCAAAGCAAGAGGTAATTCTAGATTGGAGTGATTCAGCCTCCTTGTAATGCACAATCGCATGCCCGTTTCCCCCCCACCCACCCCCCTGCTTCCACTTCGACACATTTACTCTTCACACAAGAATCACCCATCCAAGCACCCACCCAAAACCCACCTGCCATTTCCAAATCCGGAGTGATGGTCCCCAGCTTCACCGCCAACCGAAACTTGGTCTCCTCGTAGTGCATCAGCGCGTGCCCGTTTCCGCCCATGCCATCCCAGTTCCTCCTCCCACACAGAATCGTCCCGTCATTCAGATTCATCCACAGACTCTCCCGCTTGTCGCACTTGGAGCACTGCCAGAGCGGGTGCAAAAGCACATGCCCATTCCCCCCAACCTCCCTACCTCCACTTTGACACATCTACTCGTGACACAACACCCGCCCATCCAAACATCCATCCACAACCCACCTGCCGTTTCCAAATCCGGAGTGATGGTCCCCAGCTTCACAGCAAGCGGAAACTTGGTCTCCTCGTAGTGCATCAGCGCATGCCCGTTCCCGCCCGTGCCGTCCCAGTTCCGCCTCCCACACAGAATCGTCCCGTCACTCAGATTCATCCACAGATTCTCCCGTTTGTCGCACTTGGAGCACTGCCAGAGCGCGGGCAGCGACGGCACGGTGACGCCGTTGTGGAGCTGCACGAGGGAGAGCGCGCTCTTGGCGACGCGTTTTTTGTCCGCCACCCACGCTGACACCTGCTGCTTCCGCTCCGCTCCCTCTGCTGCTATCACCGACTCGACAGACATGCGGATCTGCGGTTAAAGAGAGGGTGGAAACAAGGTGGAAAGGAGAAGGCTTTTGAAGCGCCTCAAAACTTGTGACTTTCGAGGTGAGGAAAAGGACTACTGCTATCACTGACTCGATAGACATGCGGATCTGCGCAGAGAGAGAGAGGGGGGCAACAAGGTGGCTTTTGAGTCAACCGAAAAGTCAGCGCGCCCTCTGCTGCTATCACAGATTGCACCAAAATGCGAATCTGTTCAGTGTGCTATCACAGATAGAAAGGGGGGGGGGAACAAGGTGGAAACAGAAGGAAGCTCGGCATTCCCAAGGACTGCCAAACCTGAACCCTGGCCCCTAAGCCCTGAACCCTGAAACCGCAGCGCAGCCTGAGCCTGCACCCTGAAATTGGAGCCCTCAGCATTGAACCTTAAACCCTGTGCAGTGAACCTTAAAACCCCTAAGCTCGAACCCTGTTCCCTGAACCCTGTACCCTGCACAGAACCCTGTAGATATACAGGCCTATGATTTGACAAACCTGTGAACCTATAACTGTGCAATCGTCGTACAATCTCAGGGAGGTCGTTGTTGGGGTAGGGCAGCTCGAGCTTATCCGGCAAGAGAACCACACTGTAACGAGTTTCATACTGCACCTCCTTCTCAGGATTGAACCCGCCTTCTACCCCTGGAGTGGGGCAGAACGTGGTTAGGAAGGATGACGAATGGCGGAGAGGAAGTTGTTGGAAAAGAACAAGCATCGGGGAGGGAGTGCACGGTTGGTAAGCACAAGTGTTGGGGAAAGAGGTAACGAAAGCATGGCAGGAACGAGGGAGGAGGGGATGACATGAAGGGACGACTCGGGAAGTTGATGCAGCGGAAGATAGATAGGAAAACCGTGCAGCAGACTAGAGAGAAAGAAGGCGAAAACCGTTCAGGAACCACGAAAATTCTCACAACCAGCCAGCGTGACTCTTCATTTATTACGGCTTTTACCCTCCAGTAAAAAAACGCACACACCTATGGCCAGCAGTGTTGGCTTCTTAGACGGCGGCTCTTTGTCCATCTCCTCACCCTCCTCGTCCTCCTTCCCTTCTTTCTCCTTCTCCACCTCTCGGATTCGCAGGAACACTGCGTTGCCTGTCTTAGCGTGCTGCCATGCAGCAGCACGCTCACTGAACGCCAGAAAGGAGTTGAGATCCACCAGCAGACCTGTCTTTGACCGCTGTTAAGGTGGAGGGGAAGGCGGGGGAAGGGAGGAATAGAGAAGGCGCCTTACAAATGTGTTCACTGAACGCCAGGTGCTTCAAAGATGCACTTTTGAATAAAGCAGAGGCAGGCAGGCAGGCAGGCAGGCAGACAGGCAGGCAGGCAAGCAGGAACAGGGAGGGACGGACGGGCATGTCGAAGGTGAACACAGTGTGCTGCCTATTTGACAAGTGCCTCAATAATGTACTTAGAAAAAAAAAGAGGCAGGCAGACCGGCAAGCAGGAGCAGGCAGGAGCAGGGAGGGAGGGAGGGAGGGAGGGAGGGGCGAACGGGAGTGTCAAAGGTGATGCAGCACTCCTCCTTGAACACACGCGTGTGTGCTGACTATTTTACAGGGGCCTCAAAGATGTACTTTAGAAAAACGCAGAGGCGGGCAGGCAGGCAGGCAGGCAAGCAGGCAGAAGCAGGGAGGGAGGGACGAGCCGGTGTGTCGAAGGTGATGCCGCACTCCTCATTGACACACGTGCTTAATTATAAGCCGGCTCTACAACGTAAAAGTGGGTACTTTAGAAACGCAGAGGCAGGCAGGAGGAGAGACGAACCGGAGTATCAAAGGTGATGCAGCACTCCTCCTTGAACACACGCGTGCTGCCATCGGCCACTCTCACTCGCTGCAAGTGCGCCCGCAACCCATCCACCACCGCTGCCTGCAATCCCGCGTCCCCCATGCTCCCTCCTCCTCTGCTCTTCACTGCACTGCACTGCACTGCCAACTCTGACTCTGCATGATTGGGAGTGGAGTGGGAGGAGCGAGGGGACGGTGAATAGGGGTATCCGAGTGACTGAAACGTGAATGTGGGGAAAAAACTTATTCTCAAAAGTGTGTTATGAGTCGACTCAAACCACGCATGAGATTGGGGGTGGGAAGAACGACTGTGTAGTGAATAGGAATACTGGAATGACCCAAGCCTGATTGTTGTGCAGTTCTTTTTCTTTACAATCCTACCGACGCTGCCTGATTAGTGATCCCAGGACTCTGGATTCCCAACGATTCTGACATCTTAAGATCAAGACAACACCCATCATCAGCATGCCATCATGCTAGATGAGCCAATTTCGAAGGTGCCTAAAAGAAACGCCACATGTCACGCGATTTGGAGGTCACAAGATGATGACACGAATCAGCGCCACATAAGATAAGACCATGAAACCGATCGGATGTAAGGGTGGATTTGCTCTTTTCGGGCTCCTGAGCCAAAAAGACCATGATAACTTGAGGTGGAAGACTTATGAAAGGTGAGAGTCCAATCAAAGGAGGCGTACCACACTTCTACCGAGATTCCAAACGTTTATTTAGAAAATCCCAAGTTGACAGATTTTCCGAGTGACTGAAGGTTACAGATTCCAAAAATCTGTAAGTTTCAACGAGATTCGACCAGCGGTTTCACAGCGCGAAGAGAATCACCAATTCCCTCCGATCAGGCCCTTCCCTTCCAGACCAGAAAAGACCCTTCCGCATCTGATGAATTGGAGATCCGAATATTCAAATCTGAACCGAGCCGGACCTTAGTCGACGGTGGTAATCAAGTCACGCGCAGTCTAAGTTTTATGCGACCAAGTACTTACATGATTAGGGAATTGGGAAATGGAAAGCCACGGCAAATCCAAACGAAACGAGCAACCACTAGATTTGGTACACGGATCCTAAATCACCTAGCTGCACGGTAGATCGGATTTATCAGCACCCGAAGAGTCACACTCACAAGAAGCGGGGTGAAAGTCCGTAGGGGGAACCAGTGGGAGGACAGAAGAAGCAGGGTTCGTCTGGAAACGGCAAAGAGTGATCGGAGTGAGTGCGCGCCGAAGATTAGAGGACCGATACGACGATTCCAAGAGAACGATGGCCCAAGAGAATTTGAGTCTGGTATATCAGATTGAAGAAAGGGAGAGGAATGTCAGTCCTGAACAGGCTGGTTCAGTCCTCGAGCTGACAGTTTCACAAATGCAGCTTCATTACTATTACAGCGCTTTCAAAACAATTATATTTTCTCCCCTACCTATATCCAGGGCAATTTTTTTGTTTTTAGCAACCCTTACGATCAGTGTTGCACATGTTCAAAACTCTGATTATCAGCGTGACCCCTTGTGAAGAACCTTTTCCATCAGGGTTTCTACTTGTTTAGAAAAATCAACCCTGGGGCATCAGCGTACAATTGTTGTTATTAAAGCCCGTAGCTAAAATAGTGACCCCCCCCTTCTAGTTGGGTCCATTTGAAGACACAAGTTTTTTTGGAACGTTTTGAGAGGTTGAAGTGCTATAAGTTTTGTTTTTACACCCCCAGTCGAGTCTCGATGTGAACAGGGAACATTTGGAACTTTTCTACAATTTTGATTGGCAGCGACTTTCACTCACTTGCCTATGCGAATTTGGCGCAAGTTTTCAATGCTATGTCTTCAGACAAGGAATTGTCAAACTTCACATCAAGCAACAACATTGGCAAAATCCAGCGCACGCACATATGCACGAGATGACAGTGGAACACCATAAAGGTTGTCCGACGAGCTAGCAGAGATGTAAAAAAAGTGTTTCTTTGGACTTGGGAGTTGAGAAAAAAAGAACGAGCGGAAAAAAAAATGATGAACAAGGCGAGGAGGAACGACGGGATAGGAGGGGAGAGAGGCGAAACGACGGCATAGGAAGGGGAGAGAGGCGGAACGACGGGACGGGAGGGGAGGGAGACGGAACGACGGGATGGGAAGGGGAGAGGGGCGGAACGACGGAATGGGAGGGGAGAGAGACGGAACGACGGGATGGGAAGGGGAGAGAGCGGGAACGACGGGATGGGAAGGGGAGAGAGGAGGAACGACGGGATAGGAGGGGAGAGAGGGCGACGGAAAGGTGACGGGACGGACTAGAGAGCGAGGCGTCGGCGGACCCCACCAGCAATGGCGAGACGGGAAACGGGCACTGCGCTACCAGGCCACGTAAACCTACATTTCACACTCTCGCTAAGTCGACAATTGACGCACTCGTCGGTAATTACGTGGCTATGACACGATCGCATGTGCTTTCAGCTCTACTACTTACTATGCTGTGCGGAAACTAGTGATGAATGGAGTGACAGAAATCTAGTAATGCACCCACCACCAGCTTGAAAATGAGGTTGGGCCTGCGATGGGAAACCATCGCCTGGGGTTTGTCGTGCGGATGCGGCACGCAAAAATGCGACGGCTGAAATGTGAAAAAAAGTTCATTTTGGCGGGAACCATTACGTTCCATTGTGGCGAGGGCCAATGACATGAGTTCACTCTGCCCATACAAATCGTTTGAAACAGTGTTTTTGAGACTGGTTTCATCCTCACATGCAACTCCTCATTCAAGTTGGGACAGGGGTCACTATTTTGCATGCGGGCTTTAACAGAGCACACAATAACATGCTTACTCATCATCATCAGACATGCCACACGGGTGTTGTTCGTGGTCACTTTCTTCTTCTGGCTCCGGCACTTTCAATTGCCAGCACATTTAATATCGTGCCAAACTTTTCAGTTTCGACAGTTGGCAATCGGGAATCCCGGGTTACGGGGTTGGGGGGCGCGGGGGTAGGGTGGTACTCGCTTCAGGGCAGGCCCCCAGAAGTCAGAGAAATTTCTCTGATTTGCATGAAAAACTCTGAGAATTCAGAATTTTTTTAAGTGAGCTCTATTAAAATCAGAGATTTTTTGGCCCCAACTCTGTAATTTTCAGAGAAATTCTAAAGCTAACTCTGACGTTTCAGAGTTTTCCGGGAGTGTACTCTGATCACTCAGAGTAGAAACGCGTACCGACCTTGCGTTCTTGACTGGTGATTCGGTTCGCGGGTCACAGCAGATTTACACTGTCAACGCAAAATCGGCTTGAAACAGCAAATCCGCGCCTTACAGCACAAGATTTTTGCCCAATCACAGCAAAATCGCCCTGACACAACAGATTTGCGCCGTCAGAGCACAACAATTTCGTCCCAATCACCAAGAAAATCCACCTGACATTGCAGATTCGCCCTTTCACACCACAAGGTTCGCCATGGCGCAAAAATTCGCCCTGTCAGAGCATGTTCTCCCGGAAATCCCTTTAGTCTAGCATGTTTCGGTATCAGATGAATGAAACATTGAATACATTTCTAATGAAACATTGAATATATTGATTTTGAATGTTCAGACTTTTATTTAAAGACACTATGAAATTTCAGCCTTTTTTTATACCAACTCTGAGAGTTTCAGACTAAAACTGTGTACTAGTCTGACGAATCAGACTGGCCAAAAACGAATCCGAGTGTCAAATTATATGTTTACTGTTATCTAGGCTGTAGTGGGTTTAGCCTTAGGGGGCACAGTAATTTGCTCGGCACTTCATTGTATCCCCCTCCTTGCCCTAATCCAACACATTCCTTCCTAGCTAATCTCGACATGGTATAGAGCGGGTCCTTCCTAAGGACCGTTTTTTCAAGGGCCCACCACTTAGTGTTGTTCCTGCCCGAATCGCGCCCCGTTTGTATCCTGCCCGGATCGCGACCTTAGGCACGTCGATTTCTGCTCGAATCGCGCCCCTAGAAGCGACGAATTTCTGCCCGTATCGCGCCCGTAGGAGCGTCGATTTTCCTGCCCTTCCAGCGCGCGCCTCTCCTGCAAACACTGCCAACGCGCTGCCCTGCCCCGCCCGCGCGCGGCTGTCCTGCCCTGCCCTACGCGCTGCCCTGCGCCGCCCGCGAGCGCCTGCCCTGTGCTCTGCAGCGACCCGCACCCGCGCTAGCCCGCCCTGCCCTACGCGCTGCCCTGTGCCGCCCGCGAGCGCCTGCCCTGCAGCCCGCGCGCTGTCCTGCCTGTGCACCCGCTGCCAGCTGCTGTGCCCGCGCCTTGCTTGCACAGCCAGTGCGCTGCCCGCACACTGTCTGTGCCGCCTGCGCGCGCCTTGTCTGCGCTGCAGCTGCTGCTAAGCTACTGCTGCCGCTTGCCTTGAGCGTGCCCTGCCCTGCTGTGGGCTGCTGCGCTGCTGCTACTGCTGCACTGCTCCTACTGCTCAGCTGCTGTTGCTGCCCCCTGCGCTGCTGCTACTGCTGTGCTGCTGCTACTGCTCAGCTGCTGCTGCTGCTAGGCTTCTGCTGCCGCCTGAGCTACTGCTACTGCCTGCACTGCTGCTGCCACCTATGCTGCTGGTGCTGCTGCTAAGCTGCTGCTCCCGCCTGCGCTGCTGCTACTGCTGCTAGGCTGTTGCTGCTGCTAGGCTGGTGCTGCCGCCTGAGCTGCTGCTGTTGCTGCCTGCGCTGCTCCTGCCACCTGTGCTGCTGCTGCTGCTGTGCTACTGCTGCTGCTGCTGCTCAGCTGCTGCTGCTAGGCTTCTGCTGCCGCCTGAGCTGCTACTGCCACCTCTGCTGCTGCTGCTGCTCAGCTGCTGCTGCCACCTGCGCTGCTGCTACTGCTAATATGCTGCTCCCGCCTGTGCTGCTTCTGCTGCTGCTAGGCTGCTGCTGCTGCTGCCGCCTGAGCTGCTGCTGCCGCCTGAGCTGCTGTTGCTGCCTGCGCTGCTGCTGCCACCTGTGCTGCTACTACTGCGCTGCTGCTGCTGCTGCTAAGCTGCTGCTGCCGCCTGCGCTGCTGCTCCCGCCTGTGCTGCTGCTGCTAGGCTATTGCTGCTGCTAGGCTTCTGCCGCCGCCTAAGCTGCTGCTGCCGTAACTGCCGCTCCTGCTGCTTGCTGCCGTTCATGCTGCTATGGCGACTCCCACTGTTCTAGCCTTTGATGCAGTGGGGCAACCTTTAGGGTTTGACTCCTGGCTAGAGGGACTGCACCTGTACCTCCGGTGTGTCAAACAGGATAACGTCTCCCTGTTCGAGCACACGTCGGGGTCCCTTCCGGCCCCAGAGGCTCCTTCTGAACCTACTGCTGACGTTGAGGAGGAGGAGCGGATGCAATTCCGCGCAGCTCACCTTGCCTACAACCGGTGGATGGCGCGAGACGCTGCCGCCTCACTTGCAGTCCGCCTTCACCTCTCGTTCGACCAGCGAGCCTTCTTCCCCAGGAGCCAGGTGCCGTCGGCCCATGCTTTGTATTCCGCTGTGGTTAGGCGCTACTCCCCCCCCCCTCCTACAATCCTAGGCTGTCTTGCGCTTCCTCTTACCTTCCCTGCGCTGTCAGACCTCACCACTGTAGCTAACGAGGGTCGTAGTGGAGCTGGCGGGAGTGGCGGGGACGGGCACCAGGAGTTAGAGCCTTTGTGTGTCGCTGCTTGTGCGCCTACTAGCACAGTCTATGCGCACCCCTCCACTGTTCTCCCGTGTCTCGTAGTCCCCTCTGCCTCCTTTGGCTCGACCGAGGGGGATGACCCTACTGCTGCCGACACAGCGACCTCTCGCCGCTCACCGCGCTTGGAGACACCTCCGGGTTTTCCGCCCCGGACGTCTTCGCCTCCTCTGCAGCATGTCGCTGCGGACTTCGGGGGCCCAGGTGTTGTTGGGGGTGGTGACGCTAAGGGTTTTGGTTCTGGGGGTGCTAGTTCTGGGGATGCTGCCTCTGGGGGTGCTAGGAGTCCTCTTGTTGGTGGAGTTGGAGGTACTGGCGCTAGAGGTGCTGGGTCTGGGGATGCGTTGCAGTCGCTGCCACGGCAGTCTATCTTCTTTGAGCAGCCGTTGTCGTGGCTACCTGAGCCGACTCCCACTTGTACTACTCCTCCTCTATTGTTTCTGCCGCCCGCCTCCCTACTGCCTGCTCCTGCTCGATACGTCCCGTTGTCCGTCTTCCTGACTGGGCATCGGGAGCCTGTGTCTTGTGCCGCCTCCCCTACTCCCTCTCGTGTTACTCGGGAGCCTGTTGTCCTGCCGTTACCTCCCCCGTCTTCTCTTCCTCCTGTTCCTGACCCTGTGTTTGACCTTGCTCGTGCTGCTAGCCCGACTGTCCCTCGTAGTCTAGCCGCGCTTGTGACTGCACCTGCTTCTTCGACTGCTGCTGCTTCTGCCTTAGTAGCTGATCTCGCTGGTTTTGCCGCTACTTGCCGTCGTACCTACCTTACTGGTCTCGTCTCTGTCTCTTCGTGTCCTCCGTCCGTTGGGGGTGAGTTTGCCCTTGGCTGTGACGTCCTTGAGGACATGCAGTTCGAGCTGGTGTACCATCCTGCGCACTGGCGGGCTGCTAGGAGGGTGTTGCGCTACCTGGTCAGACTAGCGAGCATAACGTAGCACTTTGCACTTCGTTCCTTTGCCGTGCGAGTGTTGCAGCAGCGTTCCCAGCTTCGCCTTTGTACGTGGCCACACGAGCCAACACTGCTTGTCTCTTGATCTTGTCTTGTACTCTGATATATAAACCTGCATGTTTCTGGTTACTAGGTTGTAATCATTGTACTACTTGCTCTATTATAAAACTGCATGTGAACTGGCCTTGTGGCCGCATGCTTGTGCTCAGAATGCGTGGTGATCTTGAGATCCACCCTGAGCTTGCTTTGTTTTGTTTGTTCTCTTGACTGGTCTTGTGACCGCTTGTTGTGTTTGCTATCCCCCACTTCACCTATGGGGGTGTGTCAAATTATATGTTTACTGTTATCTAGGCTGTAGTGTGTTTAGCCTTAGGGGGTACAGTAATTTGCTCGACACTTCATTGTTGTTGGAAACAAGTAACTTGAACGCTTCTGTTGTGTGTCGAAACACGAAGTCGTAAACGAGGCGAAGCACAGCGAAGCATCGGCGTGCCAACACTTGGAGGTTGAGAAGTGAAGAAACCGCTGGAGGTTACGCGAAAGTCAAAGGTCAGCGACCTTTGACCTGACAAGTACAGCGCGACAGCAAGGACAAACAACTGACTCGCTATTGAGCAGCTGCCCGAGTCGTCACTGTATCGAACCGCAACAGCAAATTGTAAAACAGTCATTAGTTGCATCTTTTCATATTCCTTGTACTCTTATAAAAGCCTTGTATCTCTTTGATTAATCAATCTACTTTGCCCTCATATACCAGCGCAAGGTGGTTCATAGACTTATCATTAAACGCTTCCGCTATTACATTGTTCCTATCCAGAGTATAGTCCTGCAAAGATCCTAAGGGCCTTTCTCAGCCCAACATGGTATGAGAGCTATCATCAGAAGGACTCAAACTCAACTATTTCAAAGACACCTACAACATCAGAAGGAATGGCAACACAGAAGGAGAGAAGCTCCTCTAACGGCTCTCCAGGTACTACTCCTACTCCACCTCCTGCCTCTGGCCTACAGACAGAGGAGGGCACGGCAACAAGACCAGCAGCCGGGTCTACTGAAACTCCCGCAAATCAAGCCGCGGGCATAAACCCAAGCATGATGGAGAAGTTCTTCTCCTTCATGTCCTTCTACGAACAACATCAGCAAGGGGCACCCGCGCAGTCAAACAACATCAACAACAACAACGACGTGACACCGATGAGCCTCGACGGCTCATCCTACGCACGAGGAAATCAGCAACAGCAACCTACCTTCGCCCCGTACGAACCCCAGCGCGGTTCCGTCAGCTTCATGCCGCGCCAGCAGCCTTCACCTGAGCAAGAGAAGACATTGGACGCACTTCAAGTTCAGTCGCAGTTTGCGCACGTCCTAAAACTGCAACCGTCAAGACCATTCGATGGAAATGGTTTCTTTACCTGGTCATTCGAGTTCGAGCTAATGATGGAAGGCGCGCAGATTCTTGGCTTCTTCAACGGGTCTCTGCCATACCCAACACACGGGACGCAATACGACAAGCAGCAGTACACATATCAGTCAATGATGGCATATACGATCCTACTGAGGAACATAACTCCAAACCAGCAGCAGAACATTCGGTCTTACCGGGGATACGGGAACTCCGCCGAGCTCGCGTACAACCACTTGAAGAACATGTATCAGGCAACAGACAGCGTCAATCAGAGTCGGTTAATGGCACAACTGATAACAGTGGAAATGAAACCGCGCGAAAAGAGAATGGCGTATATCAGTCGCTGTCGCGAATTGCGCGACAAACTCCTTCGATGTGGAGGGTCGATATCGGAAGACGCCTTCGTCACAGTTGTTATTGGCGGTCTTGGTCCTCACTGGCGCTCCACTCGCGCCATAATCCGAGCTCATGGGAAGATCTCCGAAGTAGCACTCTGCGCCAAAATTCACGCTGAGCAGCAAGACATGGACCTGCAAGAGGAGCGGCACAAGAAGAAAACGTCAGTACCCGAATTTGCGTTCCACACTCAACGGCGCTACAACAACAACAACAACCGGCATCAACCAAAACCCATACCTCCGTTCTGTCATCTCTGCAAAACTTCAGGGCACCCTCGCACACACTGCCCGAATCGACAGCAATCAACGCCACCACAACGTCAACTTCGCCCTTCAAGCAGTCATGTAGCGTCCACACAGGCGCACCCCACAAGCCAGCCGCTGTCTTCAACAGCATCGCCAACACAATCTGCACAAGGAGCAAGAAACATCGTCAGCTGCATGGCAAGATTGACTGACTCCTGCATCACCGAGTCACCACCACACTACTCACCGGAAGAGCACCTCGACAACACTACCCCTCGCCGCGAGTCACTTCAACCGAACCCGACGTATGCAGCCATCGCTCAAAGCGAGCCGTTCGGGAAAGACACTTGGTTCTTTGACAGTTGCTGCGGACAGCATATGTGCTCTTCGGGTCGTTTCGTTCAACGAGAATACCAACTTCAACGCGAAGCTGTCATCACCGTCGCCAACAACCAGAACCTGCGCACACGACGACAAGGCGTGGTTCAACTTCAATCACGGGAAACGAACGTTATACTACAGATGTCGAAGGTTTTAATAGCAGAAGGACTCGGCTACAACTTACTGAGCGTCAGCCAGCTGATGGCGAAAGGCATCCATCTCGAAGCAGACAGCACCACTCAGGAGTTCAAGCCGTACCACAGGAGAGGCGGACTTTACATCAGGAAAGCGGTCCTGAAGAATAACGCCTTCGTCCTCGACTTCGTTCCAGATTTAGGCACCGCCGACAGCGACAGAATCGTCACCTTCACCTCCTGGACGCACCCACCGGATCTTGATCCTGACTTCAGCCCCAAAGGCTTCTGGTATTCGCACACTATTCCTGAGGCAGAACGAACAAGAGCGTTAGAAACGATTCAACACCCGGCAGCAGCACAGACAACATCGGCAGCAGCAGAGACAACATCAGCAGCAGCAGAGACAACACCAGCAGCAGCAGAGACAACATCAGCAGCAGCAGAGACAACATTGGCACCAATCGCGGGTCCTTCAACTGCACCAGCCCCAATCGACGACGACACTCCACCGACTCATGCGCAGCAACTGAATCCAACACCACGAGAAGTCCATCGAAGCGCAAATTTCACCGCAGGCTTCTACTCCAACTCCGATTTATACCGTCGCTCACCCGGACATCTAGCTGGCGAAGATATCTGGCATGCACGAATGGGACATCCAAGCAACACAGTGTTAAACAACACAATCAGAGCAGGCGTGCTCGACAAAGACTCACTGCTTCTAACCGACGGAAGCGAACTTCGACAAGTTCGCGGATCGTGCATTACCTGCCCCGAAGCCGACTTACCACATCGACCGTTTGTATCTCATCACAATCCTAGTCCTCCACCTTACGCGCCTCTAGAGAAAGTGTACAGCGACATCCTGTACAATCGCGAACCTGGACAAGGAGCATACAGCTACACCATCACGTTCATCGACGCCGCCACTCGCTATGTCTGGCATCTCAACCTTTCAAGCCGCGACATGGCCTTCGAAGCCTTCGTTGCCTGGCTCCCAGTTGCAGAACGGGAATCGGGAGTTAAGCTAAAGAGCTTCCAGTCTGACGGGGGAGGAGAATACACCTCACAGAGGTTCAAGCAGTACTTGGCAGAGAGAGGAATCAAGCGGCTCATCTCTCTTCCCTACGCCCACCAACAGCAAGGCGTAGCAGAAAGGATGAACAGGACTCTCCAGAACACCATGCGCAAGCTGCTACGTGGCATGCGGCTACCCAACGACCAATGGCCCAAAGCAATGGACCACGCTGTCATGCTGCACAACTTGCTCTCATCATCATCGCTCCCGAACAACGCATCACCGCACCTGCTGTGGACAGGAAAACAGGGCAGCACAAAAATGTTGAGAGTTTTCGGCTGCATGGTACAGTACCGACCCCCAGCGGCACGAGCCGGCCGATTCTCCCAACGCGCACAGTAGGGTCTACACCTGGGCATTGAAAAGAATTACAACGCGTGGAAGATTTTCGACGTCCACTCAAAGGAAACGCGTAGCAGCACGTGATGTCATCTTCTACGAGCGACTCACACTTCCGACGTACCTTGCCAACCTGGAAGAAGACAGGGACCCCACAGGTGATTTTCATGGTGACCGAGCCTTCGCCTCGACAGCAGACGAAGCTGACTGGGACGAGCAGAACGTGGATGAAGCCTCGGAGGAAGCTGGACCTCTCCCTTACTGCTCTGTCGACGTCCCAATGGATGACGAAAATCCTCGCGAAAGCGTCAACGCCGAAGTATATTACCACTTCGCCGACAACGGTTACGTTACACCTGCAAGAGTCAACACCAACGAAGCAGAACGCGTAGGGCCCAATTTCATACCTGATCCAGAAGCGGGAGACGAAGCAGCTTATCCCGAGGACACGACACTTCCCCGCTACACACAGAGTGGCCTCCAGATACTCAGCCTCGTCACCGCAGTCCACGGCACAGTGATTCCTAAGGAGCCTGCCACAGTTCAGCAGGCTCTGGGGGGGGAGCATAGGGAAAAATGGCGCGAAGCCATGGACTAGGAGCTGAAAGCGCTAGAAGAACGGAACACCTGGAAAGTCGTTCCCATCGGCGTGGCACGCAACAAAACGGTACTCACCGGAAAATGGGTCTTCAGTATAAAAACAAAGGCAGACGGCACCATTGACAAGTTTAAGGCGCGCTGGGTCGTGCGCGGTTTCGACCAAGAGCACGGACGCGACTTCACCGAGACGTTCGCTCCGGTCAGTCGACACACTTCGCTTCGAATTCTCCTCGCGATCGCCCCCATGAAGAAGAAAAAGCTGCGGCAAATTGACGTCGCCAATGCATTTCTCTACGCACCTGTTGATGCCAAAATCTTCGTCGAACTTCCACACGGCTCCAACGGAGAGCCCAACCAAGTCTGTCAGCTGCTGAAGTCCCTGTACGGTATTAAACAGGCTCCGAGACTGTGGCAACAGTACCTATCCGCATCGGATTCCGCCAACTACCGCACGACCAGGGCAAGTACCGGCTCACGAAAGGTGACGACTACATTCTGCTCATCGTCAACGTAGACGATCTGCTCTACATCGGCTCGACTGACAGCATCACTACCTGGTTCGAAGTGGAGCTGCAGCAGGACCTCACTCTCACAGTGTCATCGACCGTCACGCAATACATCAGCCTCAACATCCAGGAAGAGGAAGACGCAATCTACCTCAACGCCGCGAAATACGCCGACACCATCGCCAAACGCTTCGGACTCTCCCCGGCCACTATCTCCACGCCATACCGCTACACCACCGAAAATCACAAGGAAGGCTCTGCTCCGTTCAAGCCCGCCGGCATACGCGACTACCAGAGAAAACTGGGATGCCTCCTCTTCGCGGTCGTCACCTGCCGTCCGGATCTATCGTACTCTGCGAGTCAAATCGCCACCTACCTCAAAAGGCTCGAAGTAGAACACATGGCAGAGCTCGACCGCGCTCTTCACTACCTCGTTAGCACTCCGACGATCAGCCTGACCTATCACAAGAACGGAACCTCGACACCTAAGTTAATCGGCTACGTCGACGCAGATCACGCCGGCGACTCCGACTGTGAAAGTACGACGGCTTATGCTGGCTTTGCTCGCTTGCCTAGACTTTATTATGCTATTAGTAGCTTGGGTTTTATTTATCATGCATAGATATGCTTGATTTCCTAGGTTAGGCGCATTCCTATACTTTATTATACTTCATAGCACCGAACCAGGTTACGTGTACCGAACTCAAGCCTATTCGGTTTCCACCGAATTGCTTCCTACTGAGTTCGGGAAGGTACTGTTCGGGACGCTTCGCGACCCTCAGAACATTCACGTAACACCTGGGTAACTGGCCTTGTGTCGAGACTATATAAGCCTCGTGCTGTACCCAGGTGAATCAATGAATTACAATTCTCTTTTCTGAGCTCGGTCCTAGATCCTCACACTTGGTAATCAGAGCCTGTTTAGACGCGAAGTTTTCGACCGCGAAAACCTAACTTTTAAAACCGCGGGGGCGGCGACGAAAAGCGCCGATTACGGGTACGTAAACCAGTTCCGCGCTATGTTTACGTCGGATCGATTCGAATCTCAACGGCCCTGAGGATTTTGCCCAAAAATGTTGGAATTTGGAGCGTCGGATTGAATTTCTTCTCAACGGCCGAGATTGGACGAGAATTTCGACTAAGAGAGAATTACGCGACCTACAGAATGAGCGCTCGTCATTTCTACAGTCAATTCGACTCACAGTAAGATGACCAGCGCCTAGAATTTAAATATTTTCGTCGCACATTTTCCTGTAAATCGCCAAATGGAGGAAAATGTTGATAATTCCGTACGAAAAATTACGGAGTTACACACCGGCTTGGACCAGACGCGAGCGGCACTCCAATAGAGGAGCTTCTCGCGAACCAGTCGGCAGCCGCCATAGCAGCAGCGACGGCAGCAGCAGCAGCGGCGACACCGACACTTCACCCAGCAGCAACGGCAGTGGCTACAGTGAATCTTGAGGCGGCACGTCCGAGGCAACCGGAGACGTTCAATCCGAATGTGAGAGACACCGACGTCCGTCGATTCATTGCGACCCTCGAAATTTACTTCGAGGTCGTTGGTTGTACGACCCCGACACACGATGCAATGCGGATTCGGCTCGCAGCGACACTGTTACGAGGCCCGGCGCTCGAGTGGATTTACAACAGCAATAAGATCCGAGGCGAGGGGTCATGGACGCAGTTTCGGGAAGCTTTAATTCAACTTTTCGAACAAATCAACTCCAGCTACATGGCGCGGTAGCAGATTCATCGGCATAAACAATTCGGCAGTGTAACACAGTACACGCAGCAGATGGAGAGCCTCTTCAACCGAATTACCGACCTGACCGAAGAGGAAAAAATCCAAGCGTATACTGAGGGGCTAAAAATGGAAGTCCGTCGTCAGGTGATTGCCGCGAACTACAACAACTACCGTGACATTGTGTGTGCAGCAGAGAGATTCGATGCGCTGATGCGATGTGAACTCGAGACACGACGCCACGTGCCGAATCGATCATTTGGCACGAAGCGATCGGCACCACCCACGACCGCCAACCCGATGGATATCGACAAGATCGACGCGAAGCAGCGGCCGACAAAATATGAGAAGTGCGAATTTTGCGGCGCAGCAGGACATCGACTCTTGGCGTGTTGGAAAATGAAGAAGGCACGAGCGGAGCTGCAGGGCAACAACAGTGCGGCATTCACGATGGCAAAAAAAGGAGGACACGATGGCACGAATTTAAAACGTCACGACCGGTCGGCAACAGGGGAAATCCCCGAGACAAATGGAGGCTCCGCGAAACAAGACTCTGCACCGACCGGGAAACTCCAGCCGAACACCCCCGAGAGTAAGAATATTTCCTCTCGAGGTTTTCAAGCCTTTAAAAAATTCAGGGGAGATTTCGAGGCCAAGAAAAAGCCTTCACACATTATTCAGGTACCTGAGAAGTTGGGAAAACCACTCTGGAGCATTGAAAAGGGTCGTGCGTTCCAAGGAGTTAATATTCTCTCCCCGTAGCATGGTGTTAAGGCTCCCCATTGCCCACAGGAGAAGCCTACACAGCTGCAAAGGCTTAAGGGAAGGTTCCAGGCCAAGACGAAGCTGAATCGGCCTCAGATAAATCCTTCCAACCCTACTTAGTTGGAAACCGATATGGAGTCAGCAGCTTCGAGCGCAGGACCGAGGGGTGATCTATTCGACGTACCCTACGATCCTATAAGCGAGACCATCTACGGTTACTCGGAGCGGCAACAACCACTACTACTCGAGGTGATCTGCAACGGGCGACGCCTCCAGGCACTGGTGGACAGCGGTGCGTCTCACTCGGTGTGCGACCGCGGGACGTTGGAGAAAATTGGAGAATCTTCAGAGGAGACCAAGTTCACGGCAACGATGGTGGTCGGTACGAAACTTCCCATCCACGGCGAAGCATCACTGCAGCTGCACATAGGGGCGCTAAGGTGGAAGCCGACATTGCCGATCACGAACATCAAGGGTTTAGATTTCATCTTGGGGCGAGATTTCCTGAAGCGGTTCAACCTTGAGATCGATTGGGTCAACAGGAAGGCGTGCATCTACAACAACGGGAAACGAGTGGAGCTGCGAAGCTGGACGGATACAGGGAGCGTTCCTGAAACGACACTGGCACGATTCGACCGGACAGTGAACGAGAGTATCACGGGTTACTTAGCACTGGTAATGGCAGCAGAAGAGGAGGAGAAGCTGAGTACGGAGCTACCTGCAGCAGTGAAGGAGGTCTTGGAGCAGTACAAGGATATAATGCCCGACGACCTATCTGCAGGCGTACCTCCAGCACGCACCCACGAGCACGAAATCGTGGAGGAACCAGGTGCGAAACCCGTCTCACGTGCACCATACCGACTGAGTCCGACCGTACTGACAGACATGAAGAAACAGATAGAGTATCTACTGGACAGCCAACTGATCCGCCCATCCACCTCTCCCTACGGTGCACCAGTCCTCTTCACTCCAAAACCAGACGGCAGTTTACGGATGTGCATCGACCACCGCGCACTGAACAAACAGACAGTTAAAAACAAATACCCCATACCGCGCATAGACGACCTACTGGACCAACTGCGTGGTGCAACAGTCTTTTCGAAGCTGGACCTACGGTCGGGTTACTGGCAGATCAAGATGGCAGACAACTCGGTCCACAAGACGACATTCCATACCAGATACGGCTCCTACGAATACTTGGTGATGAATCACATCTTACGGCCCCTGTTGGACGAATGCGTGGTGGTGTACCTGGACGACATTCTCATCTACTCCAAGAACGTGAAGGAGCACGTGGAGCATCTACGGAAGGTGTTCGAGATCCTGCGGAAAAACAAGTTCTACGTGAAGCTGTCGAAGAGCGACTTCGCCCTGAAGAAAGTGCAGTTTCTCGGGCACATGGTGAGTGCCGAGGGCGTACACGTGGACCCGCGGAAGATCGAAGTCGTCAAGAAGTGGAAAGTGTGAAGAAAGAGGAAATGAATGAACTAGGAAAGTGTGTGATACAAATGTGAAACCCTAGAAGTGAATACCCCTTAGTGTCTACCCCGCTACAGCCTACATGGGCTAGGTCATGTATGTCTGACACACCCCCATAGGCAAAGTGGGGGAGAACAAGGGGTCACAAGACCAGTCAAGCAAAGCAAAGCAAAGCAAGCTCAGGGTGGATCACAACGTCACCACACATTCCGAGCACAGGTTCAAAGGCCACAAGGCCAGTTCACATGCAGGATTATATATATAAAGGTAAACAAGCAGGTGCAGGTATATAGAGATCACATTACAAGCAAAGTCAAGAGGTAAGCAAGTGAGGCCAAGTAGGCACAAGACCTAGCATAGTACAGAAACGCTGATGATCACAAGGCTGAAGTGCCTTAGTGAAGATATCAGCAGTGTTGGCCTGAGAGGCCACGTAAGCAAGGCGCAGCTAACCACGCTGCTGCAGCTCACGAGCAAGGAAGTAGCGAAGAGCAATGTGCTTCGTTCTGTGCTCCAGTCTGTGCTCCCGACACAAGGCCAGCATGGCCTTGTTGTCTACGTACAGAACTGGAGGAGAACGAGGCGGCTCTCCCAGGTCAGTCAGCAGGTAGGTGAGCCAGCGTAACTCCTGTGCAGCCATGGCCCCAGCGTAGATCTCAGCCTCACAGCTGGTAGACCGCCACGAAACAGAGCCGGAACCAAGGCTGAAGGTGTAACCCTGTGACGACCGCTGCGTAGCCAGGTCGTCAACCCAAGATGCGTCTGCGTGACCAGTGAGGACCACAGAACTCCGCCCTCCAAGCACGAGCCCCATGCCCGACGTACTGCACAAGTAGCGCAACACCCTCTTCGCTGCAGCCATGTGCTCTGGTCGGTGTCTCCCAGGAGCAACATAGCGTGCCAAGATGCTAAGAGGGTATGCCAGGTCAGGTCGAGTGCAGGTCATCAGGTACATGAGGCAGCCAACAAGCTCTGGGTACGGGCCACTCGGCTCTACGGACTCGTCCGAAGGCAGAGCTGAGAGCGAGTGGCGAGTAGACAGAGGAGTGGCCTGAGGCGAGGAGTACGTGAAGTCGAAGCGCTGAAGGACCTGCTGCACCATGTGTGACTGAGTCAGGGTAATGGTGCGCCGTGCTCTGTCCCGGGTGATCTGCAAGCCAAGATAGCTGCGCAGTTCACCCAGGTCTGTGCGCGTGTGTCTCTTCTGCAGCTCGGACTTCACAGCGACGGGTCGGCAGTAGAAGGAGCAAACCCAAGTGCCGCAAGTGTAGTCCTCAGTGTGTCGTGCCACTCACGAGGCGCCTGGCGGAGACCGTAGACTGGCCGCCGGAGGCTCCACTGGGTACCAGGAGGAAACGACCCAGTGAAGCCAGGTGGGCGGCGCAGCCAGATCTCCTCGTGCAGGCTGCCCTGTAGGAAAGCAATGCTGAAGTCAAGAGAGTGAAGCTCGTAGTCGCACTGAGCGGCTATGTGCAGCAGCACCCGAAGAGTGGTCATCTTCGGGGTGGGAGAGAAGGTCTGAAAGTAGTCAACTCCCTGCCGCTGACTGAAGCCTCGAGCCACGTAACGCGCCTTGAAGACAGGCGGAGAACCTGGCGGCCGCTTCAACCTGAAAATCCACATGCCACTGATGATGTTCGCCCCAGGCGGGGGAACCTCGTCGACGTAGGTGCCTGTGGACTTCCAGGAAGCCATCTCTGCGTCCATGGCTGACTGCCACTGAGAGGAGTAGGGACCCTCTATCGCCTCTGCGTAAGAGCGCGGGGTCGGGATGTCTGGTGCATCCGGGTCTCCCTCAGGGGCAACTAGCATGGACACGAGATGAGGTAAAGCAGCAGCAAAGCACTGGAACTCCTCCTGCCTGTCCTCAAGGACGTCCGTGCTAAGAGCACACTCACCCCCGACGGACGGAGGACAGACAGACTCAGACTCAGCAACAAGACTAGCGGCGTAGTCTAAACGACAGTGAGCAGCGAAGTCGACAAGCTCAGCAACTAAGGCAGACGCAGCAGTGGACTCAAAAGAAGGGTCAGTGACAACAGTAGCCAGGAGACGCGTGACAGTAGGACTAGCAGCACGAAGAGAGTCAGACTCCGGGTCAGCAAGAGCAGGAAGAGAGGACTCAGGAGGAGACGGCAAAGGGACACGCTGTGGAGCAGTGGAGGGACGCAGTGCCATCTGGTGTGTGCCTGGGACTGTAGGAGGACGGTGACGTGGAACACGACGACCAGTGCGAGCAGCACGAACAGGCGACGCAGGACGCTACTCAGGCTCACGATGCTCAGCAAGACCTCCAGTAGGACCAGTGTAGGGAGAAGGAGCAGGCAGTGGGGAGGCCAGCTGTAACTGTGACTCGGACTGGACAGGCGGTGGACACTCTAAGGAAGGAGCAGGACCAGAAGAAGGCGGAAGACCAAGAACCTGCTCAAGGAGCGGAACGCAGTACGGCCGCGGCCGCGCAGCGCCTCCAGAACCAGCAGGGACAGCACCAGCACCCCCAGCGTCGGCTCCAACTCCAGCAGCACCACCAGCTCCAGCAGCACCTCCAGCAGCTCCAGAACCTCCAGCAGCTCCAGCTCCAGCGGGACCACCGGAAGACGCAGCAGCCCCGGCTCCAGCACCCCCAGCAGCACCTACTCCAGCAGCACCACCAGCTCCAGCTCCGCTAGCAGCTCCAGCACCAGCAGCACCACCAGGCCCAGCAGCTCCAGTACCTCCAGTACGAGCACCTCCGGGACCCGTGGCTCCAGCACCCCCAGTAGCAGTAGAACCTCCAGTACCGGCAGCACCACCAGCTCCAGCAGCACGGCTCCAGCGCCGAGCAAACCACTCGCGCAGCTCCTGTGGAGAGGGTAGCTCCCGCCGGGACGAAGCACACGAACGACCTCCAGGCCCAGCACCGCCAGACTCCACACGAGCAGGCCCAGCTCCCGCAGGCTCCGCACCCCCAGACTCAGCAACTCCAGGCTCAGCACCCCCAGACTCAGAAACTCTAGGCTCAGCACCCCCAGACTCAGGAACTCCAGGCTCAGCACCCCCAGACTCAGCACCCCCAGGCTCCGCACGCTCAGGCTCAGCACCCCCAGACCCGGCACCCGCAGGCTCAGCACCCCTAGCAGCACCAGAGTCAACAGCTACCTCGACAGGCTCGACTGCGTCTACCTGGGACACACCTGAAGGGGCAGGACCCTGAGGGGGGAGGGGGTCTACCGGGGGGGGACCTGGCGCGAGGAAGAGCGGCGGCGGGGGGAGGGGGGCAGCGTGGTAGGGAAAGAGACGGTAGTACGGAACCGACTCGTCAAACGTGACGTCCTGGGAGGACAGAACACGGCGCGAGGTGGGGTGGTAAAACTGCCAACCAGGCGCGTCAGGGGGGAAGCCAAGGAAGACGCAGGGAACAGCACGGGAGGACAGCTTGTCCGCAGACAAGTCGCGGACGAAAGCTCGAGATCCCCAGACACGGAACGCAGACGCATCGCCAACCTTCCACGTCCACCGCAGAGTAGGGGAGGTCTCCGGCATGGAGACCCGAGGCTGAAGATTGATCTGATGCGCCGCGTACTGAACCGCGAACGGCCACAGAAAATGGGGAGCAGCCGCATGGATGATGGACGTACGAGCGACGTCCATGACCATGCCAATGCGGCGCTCAGCAATCCCATTTTGCTGTGGAGAGGCCGGAAGCGTGAACGTCTGGCGGATGCCCTCCGCACGACAGAAGGCTCGCAGAAGGTCGGAGAAAAACTCTCCACCTCGGTCGGAGTGCAGACGCAGAACAGGAAAGTCCGAGCCGAAACTCTCTCTGAGCTGGAGACGGGCAGCGCGGATCCAGTCGATCAACACCTCAGTGACCTCACCCTTGGTGCGCAAGGGGAAGACTGAGGTGTAACGCGAGAAGTCGTCAACCACCAGCAGGAAGTAACGCTCGTGACCCTATCCACGGACGCGGGCTGGGCCCCACACGTCCATGTGGAGAGTCTGCAGCGGAGCCTCTGTCGGAGGAAACTCGGAGGAGTGAGGAGCGGCGCGCTGCCGCCCCTCGACGCAGGGAACGCAGGTAGGGGCAGGCCCCGGAGGAAGGGGAGGTAGGGACCGGGGGAGACCAGAGACAAGGACACGGGAGGCCATGCCTCGGAGACGAGGCAGGGAGGGGTGACCAAGGCGTTGGTGCCAGATGAGGGTCTGGTGGGACAGGAGGCGACAAGAGCAGGGGGCAGACTCAGGACCAAACCGAGACGCTGCAGCAAACACCTGACCCGACGCAGCTACCTGACTAGACTCAGCAACCGGAGGAGACTCGGTAGTTGTCAAACATTATATATGTTGTGTTAGTTTAGGCTACAGTGGGTTAGCCTATAGGGGGTACACAATTCTAGGGTTAGGTACTTGTACTCTTTTCATTGCTAGTTCATTCATTCCTGTTCAGTGATTCCAACATGGTATAGAGCAGGTCCTTCCTAGGACCGAAATTTTCTAAGGGCCCACCACTACGTACCTACCTACCCGTGCCCTAGGGCGCCTCGGCGTGTCACGCCCCTAGAGGCCCCTCTTGACGGCCCCGCGCTAGCGCCGTTCAGGCCCCGTCGGCCCCTTTAAGGCCCCGTTCAGGCCCCGCGCTAGCCCCGTTTAGGCCCCGTCGGCCCCGTTTCAGGCCCCGTCGGCCCCACGCTAGCCCCTCTCAGGCCCCGTCGACCCGCGCTAGCCCCGTTTCAGGCCCCGTCGGCCCCTTTTCAGGCCCCGTCGGCCCCGCGCTAGCCCCTCTCAGGCCCCGTCGGCCCGCGCTAGCCCCGTTTCAGGCCCCGTCGGCCCCGTTTCAGGCCCCGTCGGCCCCGCGCTAGCCCCTCTCAGGCCCCGTCGGCCCGCGCTAGCCCCGTTTCAGGCCCCGACGGCCCGCGCTAGCCCCGTTTCAGGCCCCGTAGGCCCCGCGCTAGCCCCTCTCAGGCCCCGTCGGCCCCGCGCTAGCCCCATTCAGGCCCCGATCGGGCCCGCGCTAGCCCCGTTTCAGGCCCCTTCGGCCCCGTTTCAGGCCCCGTCGGCCCCGCGCTAGCCCCGTTCAGGCCCCGTCGGCCCCTTGCTAGCCCCGTCAAGGCCCCGTTTGGCCCCGCGCTAGCCCCGCTCAGGCCCCGATCGGCCCCGCGCTCGCCCCTCTAGGGCCCCAACCGGCCCCGTGCCTACCTCGCCGACCCGTGCCCACCACCCAGAGGCCCCGGGCGGCCCGTTCCCGCCGCAGCACAAGAGGGAGAGCGGGCGGCCCGTCCCCGCCGTGACCTGAGCCGAGCCGCGACCCGACCTGAACCGAGCCGCGCCGCCCTGCCCTACCTGGTTCGTCCTACCTGCTTCTCCTACCGCTACTGCTGCTATTTCTACTGTTCCTATGGCTAGCCCACAGGTTCTCGTGTTCGATGCTGAGGGCCGCCCTGTGAAGTTTGACACCTGGCTCGATGACCTGCACCTCTACCTACAGCTCACAGCCAAGGATGACATCTCACTGTACGATCACGCCCTAGGCCTTGTCACTGCCCCTGCTGCTACTGCTGACAGCACTGCTCGCTCACAGTGGCAGACTCGTGATGCCCACGCTCGCTTCGCCATTCGCAACTCCCTGCCGATAGACGAACGCGAGCACTTTGGTCAGCACAAGACTGCACCGGCACTGTACACAGCTGTAGTTGCTCGCTACTCCTCACCTGCCTCTGCCGCACTAGGCCGTCTCTCCCTCCCCTACCTGTTTCCCGACCTGGCCTCCTTTCACACAGTCGCTGACCTCATCACGCACCTCCGTACTAGTGAGGCCCGCTTCCGTGCCGCCATGCCTGCTGAGTTCCTTGCCACGCACCCCCCTCCACTCTGGCTCACTCTCTATCACCTAGTCACCCGCCTCCCTGACACACTGCGTGCTGTCAGGGACCACTTCCTAGCTCGTTGCCCCACTGAGCTCACCATTGCCCTCCTCGAGAAGGAGCTACTTGCAGCTGAGGCTAGCATAGTCGCTGTAGGTGCCTCTCGTGGCGACCCCCGTACCCCGTTCTTTGAGGGGTGTTCTCCTTCCCCCCTTCTTCCCTCTGTCGCCTCTGCTGCTGCTGTCGACCTTCTTGGTACTGAGAAGGTCGGCGCTGCGTCTGCCTCGAGCAGACGCCGCAGCGGCAAGGGCAAAGGGGGCAAGGGTAGTGGCGGTGACGGCGGGGGAGGCGGCGGTGGGGGCGGTGGAGGCAGTGGGGGTGGTGGCTCGGCTGGAGGGGCGAGTGGTAGCGGTGGGGGTGGTGGCGGCAGCGGCGGGGGAGGTGGCAGGAGTGGAGGCGGCGGTTGGGGTGGCGGTGGACGAGGCGGCGGCAGGGGTTGGGGTGGTCGAGGAGGTGGCAGCGGTGGTGGTGGCCGTGGAGGCGCTGGCGGTGGCCAGGGCCAGCAGCACACTCTCTCGCCCCAGGAGGTCCGTGAGTGGTACTCTCAGCACGGGGGTGGGGGTGGTCTTAGCTGCACGTACGTCATTCGCACTGGTGACCGCACTGGTCAGCAGTGTGGACGACCGCACGCCACACAGCGCTGCTTCTCTCGTCTCGACGACGCTTGGCGTGTTCAGTTCCCTCAGGCCACTGAGCTGCCCCGCTGGCTTGATCTCCTGAAGAAGGGGATTGATATCTATGCTCTAGACTTTGATGCTATTCTATCTGCCATGTATGTGATGTCTACTAGTGGAGAGGGTGCTGAGTACTTGTGTGTGCCGCCCGACCCGGGCATTAGGGCCAGTGCGTCTGCCGCTCCAGGTACTCACGTGTCGGCTACCCCAGGTGCTGGTGAGGCTGCTGCTCTAGGTGCTCGTGTGTCTCCCCCCCTTGGTACTGCGTCGACTGCCGCACTGCACACCTTCACACTGGACTCAGGTGCTTCTCGCTGCTTCTTTCGTGACCGCACTGCCCTTGAGCCGCTTGCTCGGCCAGTTGCTGTCTCCCTTGCTGACCCCTCTGGGGGTCCGGTCATTGCAACCTCTTCCACTGTCCTTCCCTGCCCTGCGGTCCCGTCGGGCACACTGTTAGGTCTCCACCTCCCCTCGTTCTCTACGAACTTGGTGGCAGGCTGTGCACTCCAGGACGGGGGTGTTCACCAGTTCACCCCTGCCTACGAGCGCGTGACACACTGCACGTGTGCTCGTACGGGCCGTCACTTGGCTACCTTCACTCGGCAGCCGGGGTCGGACCTGTACACACTGACTACTGAGTCCCCTCAGGTTGCTGCGACTGCGTCCGCGTCCGCGTCAGGTCAGCTGTCCGCCCCCTGCTCGTGTCGCTCTTTAGCACACGAGACTGTCCTCTGGCACCACCGCCTTGGCCACCCGTCTGTGCAGCGGCTTCGTGCCATGCACTCCAGGTACCTTGTCTCTGGCCTGCCCAGGGTCCTTCCTCCCCTCCCACCCTCGCCTGCTCCTACCTGTCTCCCCTGTGTCGAGGGACGGCAGCGCGCCGCTCCTCACTCCTCCTCGTTCCCCCCGACGACTGCTCCCTTGCAGACACTCCACATGGACGTGTGGGGCCCAGCCCGCGTCCGTGGTCAGGGTCAGGAGATGTACTTCCTGATAGTTGTTGATGACTACTCGCGCTACACCTTGGTCTTCCCCTTGCGCACCAAGGGTGAGGTCCCTGATGTCTTGATCCCTTGGATCCGCCGAGCCCGTCTCCAGCTCAGCGAGCGTTTTCACTCGGACTTTCCTGTCCTGCGCTTGCACTCTGACAGAGGTGGTGAGTTCTCCTCCGACCTCTTGGCAGCCTACTGTGCTGAGCACGGCATTGAGCAGTCGTTCACGCTTCCGGCTTCTCCACAGCAGAATGGGGTTGCGGAGCGCCGCATTGGCCTGGTCATGGAGGTCGCCCGTACCTCCTTGATCCATGCGGCTGCCCCCCACTTTCTGTGGCCGTTTGCGGTCCGGTACGCTGCGCATCAACTCAACCTCTGGCCCCGTGTCTCCTTGCCGGAGACCTCGCCCACGCTACTGTGGACGGGGGAGGTTGGCGATGCGTCGCGTTTCCGGGTCTGGGGGTCTCGAGCTTTTGTCCGCGATTCGTCTGCGGACAAGCTCTCCTCCCGTGCTGTTCCCTGCGTCTTCCTCGGCTTTGTCCCGGACGCGTCTGGTTGGCAGTTTTACCACGCCACCTCGCGCCGAGTCTTGCCCTCCCAGGACGTCACTTTTGACGAGTCCGTCCCCTACTACCGCCTCTTCCCCTACCGCACTGCCCCGCTCCCCCCCCCGCCTCTCTTCCTCTCGCCAGGTGCTGCTGTTGCAGACCCCCTCCCCCCTCAGGGTGCCGCTCCCTCAGGTGTGTCTCAGGTAGACCCGGTTGAGCCTGTTGAGGTAGCTGTCGACTCTCGTCCTGCTGGGGGTGCTGAGCCTGGGGGTGCTGAGCCTGGGGGTGTGGAGCCTGGGGGTGTGGAGCCTGGGGGTGTGGAGCCTGGGGGTGTGGAGCTTGAGGGTGCTGAGCTTGGGGGGGTGGAGCCTCGTGGTACTGAGCTGCGGAGTCCGGAGTCTGGGGGTTCTGCGTCTGGAGGTACGAGGTCTGGGAGTCCTGCACCTGGAGGAGCCCTCTCCTCGGAGCAGCTACGTGCGTGGTACTTAGAGTACTGCAGCCTCCGGAGAGGTACCGCTCGAGCCGGACGTACTACTGGGACTGGTGCTAGTACTTCTTCTCCCGTTCGGGAGCTCCCCTCCCGCGAGCGGATCCGTGAGTGGTACGAGCGGCGCTGCACTCTTCGGAGTGGCGTGCCTCGTGTTACGAACCCCGCTGCTGTTGGAGCTGCTGCTGGTGCTGAGGACCCGGGCGTTGGAGCTGCTGCTGGTGCTGAGGACCCGGGCGTTGGAGCTGCTGCTGGTGCTGAGGACCCGGGCGTTGGAGCCGCTGCTGGTGCTGAGGACCCGGGCGTTGGAGCTGCTGCTGGTGCTGAGGACCCGGGCGTTGGAGCCGCTGCTGGTGCTGAGGACCCGGGCGTTGGAGCTGCTGCTGGTGCTGAGGACCCAGGCGTTGGAGCTACTGCTGGTGCTGAGGACCCGGGCGTTGGAGCTACCGCTGGTGCTGAGGACGTGGACGCTGGAGCTGCTGCTGGTGCTGCCGACCCTGGTGCGGGTGTCCCTGCTGGCTCTGGTGTCGCTGCTCGGTCTCAGCCGTACTTTGTTCCGCTCCTTCAGCAGGTTCTTGGTCAGCTTCCTCCTCCTTTTCCTCCTCCCTCCTTAGAGTGTCCTCAGCCTGTCCAGCTGCAGTCGGCGTTACCGTCTGCCTCCTCTCTCCTTGGTCCTGCTCCTTACACTGGTCCGACTGGAGGTCTTACTGAGCGGCGTGAGCCTGCGTCTCGTCCTGCGTCGCCTGAATCTCGTCCTGGGTCGCCTGTCCGCACTGCTCTCTCTAGTCGTCGAGTCCAGCGTCAGCGTCTTCCTGCTGTCCCAGGCACTCACCGGATGGCGCTTCGTCCGTCCACTGCTCCACAGCGTGTCCCACTGCCGTCTCCTCCTGCTTCCTCTCTTCCTGCTCTTCCTGACCCTGGGTCAGACTCTCTTCGTGCTACCAGTCCTGCTGTCACGCGTCTCCTGGCCACTGTTGTCACTGACCCTTCCTTTGAGTCTGCTGCTGCGTCTGCCTTAGTTGCTGAGCTTGTCGACTTTGCTGCTCGCTGTCGTCTAGACTACGCTGCTAGCCTAGTTGCTGAGTCTGAGTCTGTCTGTCCTCCGTCCGTCGGGGGTGAGTGTGCTCTTGGCACTGACGTCCTTGAGGACAGGCAGGAGGAGTTCCAGTGCTTTGCTGCCGCTTTGCCCCATCTCGTGTCCATGCTTGTTGCCCCTGAGGGAGACCCGGATGCACCAGACATCCCGACCCCACGCTCTTACGCAGAGGCGATGGCCGGTCCCTACTCCTCTCAGTGGCAGTCAGCCATGGACACAGAGATGGCTTCCTGGAAGTCCACAGGCACCTACGTCGACGAGGTTCCCCCGCCTGGGGCGAACATCGTCAGTGGCATGTGGATTTTCAGGGTGAAGCGGCCGCCGGGTTCTCCGCCTGTCTTCAAGGCGCGTTACGTTGCACGAGGCTTCAGTCAGCGCGAGGGAGTTGACTTCTTCCAGACCTTCTCCCCGACCCCGAAGATGACCACTCTTCGGGTTCTGCTGCACGTCGCCGCTCAGCGTGACTACGAGCTCCACTCGCTTGACTTCAGCACTGCTTTCCTGCAGGGCAGCCTGCACAAGGAGATCTGGCTGCGCCGTCCACCTGGCTTCACTGGGTCGTTCCCTCCTGGTACCCAGCGGAGCCTCCGACGGCCAGTCTACGGTCTCCGCCAGGCGCCTCGTGAGTGGCACGACACACTGAGGACTACGCTTGCGGCTCTTGGGTTCGCGCCTTCTACTGCTGACCCGTCGCTGTTTCTACGCACCGACACCTCACTGCCGCCGTTCTACGTCCTTGTGTACGTCGACGACTTGGTCTTTGCTACTGCTGACACTGTGGCACTCGCCCACGTGAAGTCGGAGCTGCAGAAGAGACACACGTGCACAGACCTGGGTGAACTGACAAGCTATCTTGGCTTGCGGATCACCCGGGACAGAGCACGCCGCACCATCACCTTGACTCAGTCACACATGGTGCAGCAGGTCCTTCAGCGCTTCCGCTTCACGTACTCCTCGCCTCAGCCCACTCCTCTGCCTACCGGTCACTCGCTCTCAGCTCTGCCTTCGGATGAGTCCGTAGAGCCGAGTGGCCCGTATCCAGAGCTTGTGGGTTGCCTCATGTACCTGATGACCTGCACTCGACCAGACCTTGCATACCCTCTCAGCATTCTTGCACGCTATGTCGCTCCCGGCCGTCACCGGAAGGAGCACATGGATGCAGCTAAGAGGGTGTTGCGCTACTTGTGCAGTACGTCGGGCATGGGGCTAGTGCTTGGAGGGCGAGTCCCAGTTGTTCTCACTGGGCACTCAGACGCTTCTTGGGCAGACGACCAGGCTACTCAGCGGTCGTCTCAGGGTTACTCCTTCAGTCTTGGCTCTGGTTCTGTTTCTTGGCGTTCTACTCGCTCTTCTTCTGTTCTCAGCTCCAGTTGTGAGGCTGAGATCTACGCCACAGCCATGGCGGCCCAGGAGCTACGCTGGCTCACCTACTTGCTGACCGACCTTGGAGAGCAGCCTCGTTCTCCTCCAGTGCTGTACGTCGACAACAAGGCAGCCATTGCCTTGTGTGAGGAGCACAGACTGGAGCACAGAATGAAGCACATTGCTCTGCGTTACTTCCTCGCTCGAGAGCTGCAGCAGCGTGGTCAGCTTCGCCTGCGTTACGTGGCCTCTGAGGCCAATACTGCTGATGTGTTCACCAAGGCGCTTCAGCCTTGTGACCATCAGCGCTTTTGCACTCTTCTAGGCCTTGTGCCTACTGGACCTCACTTGCTTACTTCTTGAGTCTGTTGTACTGTGATCTCTATATATAAACCTGCATGTGAACTGGTCTTGTGACCACTTGCTTGTGCTCGGAATTTGTGTGGTATCCTTGAGATCCACCCTGAGCTTGTTTTGCCTTGCTTTGCCTTGACTGGTCTTGTGACCCCTAGTTCTCCCCCACTTTGCCTATGGGGGTGTGTCAAACATTATATATGTTGTGTTAGTTTAGGCTACAGTGGGTTAGCCTATAGGGGGTACACAATTCTAGGGTTAGGTACTTGTACTCTTTTCATTGCTAGTTCATTCATTCTTGTTCAGTGATTCCAACAGTAGTCAGTGTGTACAGGCTCGACCCCGGCTGACGGGTAAACGTGGCCAAGTGTTGGCCCGTCCGAGCACACGTGCAGTGGGTCACTCGCTGACTCGCAGGAGTGAACTGGTCAACCCCTCCATCCTGTAGGTCTGCACCACTCACCAAGTTCGTAGAGAACGAGGGGAGGTAAAGACCTGACAGGGAGCCAGAGGGGGCCGCCAGACACGGTAGGACAGTGGAGTAGTGGGCAAGTACAGGACCCCCAGAGGGGTCTGCCAGGGAGACTGCAACCGGCCGACTAAGCGGCGTGAGTGTGGTGCGGTCTCGAAAGAAGGAGCGGGAAGCGCCCGAGTCAAGGGTGAAGGTGTGTAAGACCGCAGCAGGCGTAGTACCAGAGAGAGCAGACTCACCAGCACCTGGAGCAGCAGCGTCACGAGCACCTAGAGCAGCAGCCTCACCAGCACCTGGAGCAGGAGACGCACCAGCACCTAGAGCAGCAGCCTCACCAGTACCTAGAGCAGCAGACTGGATACCGGGGTCAGGCGGCACACACAGGTAACAGGCACCCTCAGCACAAGTAGGCAATGCATACATGGCAGTGAGGATAGCATCATAGTCAAGAGCATAGATTTCTACCCTCTGCCTAAGCAGCTCCACCCAGTCGGGGAGCTCAGCCGCGTCGCCAAACTCTGTACGCCAGGCGTTGCTCAGACGGGCGAAGCAGCGGGACTCTGTGTGACCAAACGTCCCGCAAGGCTGACCAGTCCGAGCACCAGTGCGAATGACGTACGGGCAGCGAGCAGTACCCCGTGACCCTCCACGCTGAGCGTACCACTCACGAAGCTGCTGGGGCGAAAGCACCGCGCGCAGACGACGCTGCAGCTGCACCTGGCCACTACAAGAAGCTCCCGAACTACTCACTCCAGGACGACTCCCACTACGGCCACCCCTACAACCCCAACTAGCGTACCACTCACGAAGCTGCTGGGGCGTGAGGGACTCACGCGGACGTCGCTGGAGCTGCATCTGGCCACCGCCAGGAGCAGCAGTAGCAGCAGTAGCAGTAGTAGCAGCGCGGCCACCCCTACAACCCCAACTAGCGTACCACTCACGAAGCTGTTGGGGCGTGAGGGACTCACGCGGACGGCGCTGGAGCTGCATCTGGCCACGCCAGGAGCAGCAGTAGTAGTAGAAAGAGCAGTAGCAGCAGGAGCAGCAAGAACAGCAGTACGGGCAGGGCAGTGCTCACCAGTGGCGAGAAGGGCAGGCGTACGATGGTGGCAACGGCGAGGCCGTAACCACTGCAGGGCGAGGGCTCCGCGGCAGCTGCAGGGGCGGCTGCTCCAGGGGCGGCTGCTCCAGGGGCCAGGGGCGGCTGCTGCAGGGGCGGCTGCTCTAGGGGCCAGGGGCGGCTGCTGCAGGGGCGGCTGCTCCAGGGGCTAGGGGCGGCAGCAGAGGTCCAGGGGCGGCTGCTGCAGGGGCAGCTGATGCAGGGGCGGCTGCTGCAGGGGTGGCTGCTCCAGGGGCCAGGGGCGGCTGCTGCAAGGGCGGCTGCCCCACGGGCCAGGGGCGGCTGCTGCAGGGGCGGCTGCTCTAGTGGCCAGGGGCAGCTGCTGCAGGGGCGGCTGCTCCAGGGGTCAGGGGCAGCTGCTGCAGGGGCGGCTGCTCCAGGGGTCATGGGCGGCTGCTGCAGGGGCGGCTGCTGCAAGGGCGGCTGCTGCAGGTTGGGCGCGGGTTAGGTCAGGGCGCCGCGGCGGACAGGGGCGACGCCGCACGGGTCCCGCAGGGGCGTCGCGACGAGCGGGGGTGACGCCCGGGTCCCGTTGGGGCGTCGCGACGCGCAGGAGCCGCGCCTCGCGGGTCCCGCAGGGGCGTCGCGACGAGGCAGGGGCGACGCGCGGGTCCCGCTGAGGCGTCGCGACGAGGCAGGGGCGTTACCCGGGTGGCGACGGGGCGGGGCCGCTACGGGCAACGGGGCGGGGCCGCGAAGGGGCCGCGAAGGGGCCGCGAAGGGGCCGCGAAGGGGCCGCTAAGGGGCCGCGAAGGGGCCGCTAAGGGGCCGCGAAGGGGCCGCGAAGGGGCCGCGAAGGGGCCGCGAAGGGGCCGCTAAGGGGCCCCGAAGGGGCCGCGAAGGGGCCGCTAAGGGGCCGCGAAGGGGCCGCTAAGGGGCCGCGAAGGGGGCCGCTAAGGGGCCGCGAAGGGGCCGCTAAGGGGCCGCGAAGGGGCCGCGAAGGGGCCGCAAAGGGGGGCCGCGACGGGCCTCAGGAGCAGGGCAGGCCGCTAAGGGGCCGCGAAAGGGTAGGGCAGGTCAGAGCGCGAAGCGCGCTTCGGGCAGGTTAGGAAAAAAAAAAATTAATGGTCGGCCCTTAGGAAGAAACGGTCCCATCAGGGAACCCGCTCTATACCATGTGAAGAAAGAGGAAATTAATGAACTAGGAAAGTGTGTGATACAAATGTGAAACCCTAGAAGTGAATACCCCTTAGTGTCTACCCCGCTACAGCCTACATAGGCTAGGTCATGTATGTCTGACAGAAAGTACCGGAGAACGTGAAGGAGTTGCAGCAGTTCCTAGGCTTCGTCAACTGACAAAACAGTTTCGTGCCGCAGTATGCTAAGATAGCAGCGCCACTGACCGACCTACTGAAAAAGGATACGCCCTACCAATGGGATACTCCTCATCAGCAAGCCATGGAGCAGCTACAGACAACACTGACTACAGCGCCAGTACTCATCCTACCAGATCCAGACAAGGACTACGTGGTGGAAGCAGACGCTAGTGACCAGGCAGTACTGATGCAGGATCACGGATGCGGTTTGCAGCCCATCGCCTACCTCAGTAAGAAGCTACACGGAGCATAACTGAACTACCCCATCCATGACAAGAAAGCCTTAGTGATAGTCATAGCCTTCAAGGCGTGGAGGTGTTACCTAGAGAGAGCCAAGACCATAGTCTATACTGACCACTGCAGTCTCAAATATCTGAAGTCACAGCCGACACTCTCGCGACGACAGGTGCGGTGGATGGACTTCTTGGAAACTCACTTCCACTACGACATCGTCTACAAGCCCGGGCTACACAACAAGGCAGACGCGTTGAGCCGCCCCGGTCATGTAGCAGACATCCAGCTCGACGGGATGAACCCTCTGCTCAAGGGTCTATTCCAACATGGGTATTCCATGGACGCAGAGATCGCTACAGCACAGACCAAGAAGCTGTTACAGTGGGAGAAAGACTTAGCTGTAAGGAAAGGTTCAGGAAAGATTTGGGTACCAAATTACGCCCCGCTACGGCAGATCCTATTGGAGGAGTTTCACGACGTACCTTACGCGGGACATTTCGGGAGCAACAAGAGGTTAGCAGGAATAGAAAGGTATTACTACTGGCCCCGGATGGCAGCAGACGTGCAGCAGTTCGTCACCTCATGCGACACGTGCCAGCGGATGAAGAGCAGCAAGCAGAAAAAAGCAGGGTTACTTCAGCCTCTACCCGAACCGGAGCAGCCATGGCAAGTCGTTAGCCTCGACTTCATCACGGGACTTCCTTCGACCTCACGAGGGCATGACGCTATACTCGTGGTGATCGACAAGTTCTCTAAAATGGGTCACTTCATTCCGACCAACGCCACGGCTACAGCTGAAGCAACTGCTCGCCTCTTCTTCGACCGCATCATCACCATCCACGGCATCCCTGCTACACTCATCTCAGACAGAGACCCCAAATTCACGAGTAAGTTCTGGAAGGAGCTCATGGGATTATTGGGGACTAAACTTGCGATGTCCTCAGCATACCACCCACAAACTGACGGACAGACCGAGCGACTCAATCAGGTGGTTGAACAGTTATTGCGCACAGCTTGCAAAGACGACGTCAGCCACTGGGACACACAGTTACCGATATCTGAGTTCGCTTACAACAACGCGTCACATGCGGCCACAGGGAAAACTCCTTTCTTCGTATGTTACGGACGGGAACCACTTACACCGCAACAGCCAGCCACACCGGCACACGTCCAAGCCGCACACGACTTCGTCACCACCATGCAGCAGCTATGGGAGAAGACTCAGCGACGTCTCACCACGATGCAGACCTTCCAGAAGCAGTATGCCGATCGTCAGCGACGAGATCACTCAGTAGCAGTCGGAGATCAGGTGCTTCTTGACACGCGCAACTTGAACCTATCTCACCTCCCATCCAAACTCCGGCCTCGCTTCTGTGGTCCTTTTCTCGTTGAGGCACAGGTGACACCAGTAACATTCCGCTTGCGCTTACCAGATACGTGGAAGCTTCACAACGCTTTCCATGTCCAGCTAATGAAGCCCTACAAGGACCCCAACCAACAGTTCCAGGGACGGCAGCTACCGCCACCACCACCTGTTCTCATACAAGATGAACCCGAGTACGAAGTGGAGCGCGTTCTCACTCATCGACGCCGCGGCGGCAAGACCCTCGAGTTCCTGATACGCTGGAAGGGATACGACCCCACTGAGGACAATTGGGTTGCAGAAGCTGATATGGGCAACGCACGCCGTGCTCTCAAGGACTATCTTGTCAAGCAGGGTGTTTCTCACGCCACCCAGCTTTGAGGGGGGGACGTGTGAGAGTACGACAGCTTATGCTGGCTTTGCTAGCTTGCCTAGACTTTATTATGCTATTTGTAGCTTGGGTTTTATTTATCATGAATAGATATGTTTGATTTCCTAGGTTAGGTGCATTCCTATATTTTATTATAGTTATAGCACCGAACCAGGTTACGTATACCGAACTCAAGCATATTCGGTTTCCACCGAATTGCTTTCTACTGAGTTCGGGAAGGTTCTGTTCGGGAAGGTTCTGTTCGGGACGCTTCGCGACCCTCAGAACATTCGCGTAACACCTGGGTAACTGGCCTTGTGTCGAGACTATATATAGCCTCGTGTTGTACCCAGGTGAATCAATGAAATACAATTCTCTTTTCTGAGCTCGATCCTAGATCCTCACACCGACAACAAACGCTCGCGCACCGGCTACATCTATCGCTTCGAACCTATCGGACCCATCTCGTGGCAGTCGAGCAAGCAGGAGTTGATTGCCCTCTCCTCAGCTGAAGCAGAATATATTGCACTCTGCTCAGCCACCAAGGAAGGACTTGACCTTCGCGAACTGCTGGAAGAGGCGAAGCTGGCCCAGTTACTCAGCTCCCTGTTCTGCTACAATCAGTCTGCAATCCGCATAGCCAACAAGGATGGATTTGCGAACAGAACGAAGCATATCGCTCTGCGATATTTCTTCGTGAAGGACGAGATCGAGAAGGGGAGACTCGAGCTGTCCTACTGCCCCACGTCTGAGATGGGAGCTGACTACTTAACCAAGAAGCTCGGAAAGCAGAAGTTCGAGTACTGCATGTTGCTGACTGGACAGAGCCACGTCACTAGCAGCGACACTCCAGAAGCGAAGGGGAGTGTTGGAAACAAGTTACTTGAACGCTTCTGTTGTGTGTCGAAACACTAAGTCGTAAACGAGGCGAAGCACAGCGAAGCATCGGCGAGTCAACACTTGGAGGTTGAGAAGTGAAGAAACCGCCGGAGTTTACGCGAAAGTCAAAGGTCAGCGACCTTTGACCTAACAAGTACAGCACGACAGCAAGGACAAACAACTGACTTGCTATTGAGCAGTTGCCCGAGTCGTCACTGTATCGAACCGCAATATCAAACAGTAAAACAGTTATTAGTTGCATCTTTTCATATTCCCTGTACTCTTATAAAGGCCTTGTATCTCTTTGATTATTCAATCTACTTTGCCCTCACAGACCAGCGCAAGGTGGTTCATAGACTTATCATTAAACGCTTCCGCTATTACATTGTTCCTACCCAGAGTTTAGTCCTCCAAATATCCTAAGGGCCTTTCTCAGCCCAACAATTGTATCCCCCTCCTTGCCCTAATCCAACACATTCCTTCCTAGCTAATCTCGACACCGAGTGCCTGCTTCAGGGTAAAACTCGCTAAGAGGAACGGCAACTCTGAGGTGAGAGTGTGCCTTAATCGTAAACCCTGGCACATCAGGAAAAATCAAGCTCCCAAAAAAATTACCCGAAGGCATCAGTGTGACTACAAAAAACCACATTGATAATCAGAGTATCAGGGTGATTTACACTGATAAAATAAGCCTTGCCTATATCTCACGATGCCTAAAAGTAATGAATATATGATTCATCTATAATTCAGCTGGATATTGGTGTGCTCGAAATTAATTGTTGCAATGACACCATATTTTCTGCAAAATGTTTCCTGGGTGGTTTAAGCTATTTATCAATACTATATGTGGATATTCTATATGTATGGCGTAACAGTGTCTGCGAAAAGGAAACCTCGGATTGGGTCCCATTATCGTTCCGCAAACAATGCGAAAGAGTTGTGCTATTGGTGTGTTGAAAAATTAGACGTGGTCCTACGTGTCTGAGTGGAATTCCATTTATTCATGGCTTGGCCTCTCGTACAGCTGAAAGGGCAGGTAGCTATTTCGGCGAGTGAACCTTTTCATATTGTCATGACGTGGACCACATTGGAAATGAGTCTACAAACTTTGTAAGAAGGTGCGACTCGCAGCATGCTTGCCAGGTCACGAACCACGTGACAAAGCTCATCGAGCTGGTAACCGAATCAGCGTCTTCCATGTGGAGATTCCTCAGAATGGCAATTTTCATAGGCTAATCAAATTACGACATAACATGCTATTGGATGATGGTACGTGTTTTTAGGTAATCGCAGGTGGGCAACAAAGAGCGCGAAGACTGAAGGAGATCTGGAACATCAATTCACCACCATTAGCGGCCCGGAACAGACTCTGAATCATGAGATCCTCGTTCACAATACTGGTTCTCGGTCATTCATTAACACTTAGTCCAAAAAACGACGGCGCGCAGTAGTAAGTGGAAGGCTCTCTGAACATGTTTTTGATAAACAACCGGGTCGTCACTATTGGAAACACGCCTTTACAATTTTACATTCAGCAAATGTCCTCCCGAAGCGCGTTTCCGCGACATGTGCCATGCTAGGGCTGATGATTTCCCAGTTCATTCGGTTGGGATTTGAAAGGAGAAACATTCTCCTCGCACACTCATCTGGACGCTCGAATTCCTCCCTCCCTGCTCTCGTTCTTCCCAACCACCTACTTCTCCATTTAACCCTTTTCCTCACCTTCAACCGCTCATTTGCCCGCTCCAATTCTCCGCTGTATCCCGAGTCTTCGTCCCAGTTGATCGATTCATTGCACCTCTCAAATATTCTTGATCTCCCACAAGCTGCTGATTTTGCTTCACCGCTGCCTTGGTTTCGTTTCCATCTGCGCCGTGTGCTCCGTTGCACCCGCCATCTCGTACGCGTCCGTGGATCCTTTTGCTTACTATAATCCAACTTGATTGCATCGTCAGTCATTCTCCCTCGGTCTTCGAACCTAGTTATCAAAGTTTTTTTCGCGAATTCCTCGCGGTCGCGGGTTGTCTTGTTGTGTGTAACGCGGGAGGTGAAACTTGGGAATCATCTGGCTCCTCGCGGTTAATCATCAAGTTGGGACTCTTAAACACGCCTCACAGCCCGTGCTCGGACCTCTTAACTGATTCCGAAAACGATTTTAACGCGTTTCGAAAGCACATGCTGGTTTTTTCGGAGGACTCTCGCCTTCGAAGCCGTTCTGAGTGACGAGCAGAAACACCCAGCCGCGGCCCGATCAGATCCCGTGCGCATCCCGCTCTGGTAACCCATCTTGTGCCAGCACGTCTCGTTTCTCTCCGCTGCAACAAACGCTCACAGCGAAGTGCCCACGGAGAGTTTTCTCTGGTCCGCAACTCGCGAGAACTTCAAGAACGGGCACCTTCAACGGTTCGAGTCAAGGAGGCACCTCCAACGTACCGGCAACTCCATACGCAATCACTCGCCCGTTGGCCACCTGTCCGTTTCCTCTCACCTCGATCCGCAGCCATGGAATCTATTTCCGCAACCGGTTACACCACCAGCCGCGTGCACACTACGTGCTCGTTATCGGGTGTTTCGGGGAGCTCAGCAGCAGCAGCCGCCGCCGCCGCCGCGTCGTTACACTCGTCGCAGCACCTCGTGCCGTCCGCATCGAAGATTCGCCGACTACCTCTCGCGCTGCCCTCGCCAGCGTGTCGCGCCCATCGTCGCGGCTTTCGCATTCCGTCGCACGTCAGCGCCAACGAAACCCGAGGCGATCGCCGGAGTCTCGTCGTCAGCGCCGGCAGCCGCCGGAGCAGGGGGTGGGACGACGCGGGCGAAGAATCGAGGAGGAGCGACGAGGTTCAACGCATGCTGGTGGATATAGTGCGGCTCCAGGTAAGGCTGCGTGACTTTTTTTCCAAAACTTTCCTCCTCATCTCGCTTGCTTGTTGTCGTAATTTTTCTTGCTCCTCCTTTTTCTTTGTTCGCTTCGAATTGGCGGGACGTGCTCGCTACCCCCTGTCGCTCACATCGTTTTTTTCTGTCACACGCGTCGTCGCACGGCGACTGTGTCCGCAGATGGGCGAGGTGCGGATGAACTCGCTGGTGGAGGAGCGCTCGGCGCGCTTGAGGAGAATCGCGCGCGACAGCCACGAGCAGCTGGATCGCATCGCCGATCGCACAATGAAAGGCGTCGACGACCTGAGCGACAGGGTGAGTCGTCGCGAGTCGTCGCGAGTCGTCAAGTCACCGCGAGTCGTCGTGAGGAGTCATGGGCGATACATCATCATCACCGTCGCCGTCGCCTGTCGCCGTCGTTCGTCCTCGTCGCCGCCGTCATCGCCGACGTCGCAGACAATTGGGAAATTGCGACGGAGCGTGGTAGATGATACGTCATAATTGCTTCCACGCATCCCCTCGCGCCGCGAAGCCACGGGGTGGGTGTTACGTCAGTCATCGTGGTGCTTCTGTCGAATTAACTCACCAGCGGGGTCGAAAGATAGTCCGTAAATCTGGACCAGCGAATCTTTGTTTCAACGTCTTGGCCTCTGTGATGTCTCGCGCGCTCTGGCGCTTTCCTTTTCTCACAACAACCACTTTCTTTTTTTATGACTTGCCCGTTTCCACGTGGCATCCACCGACAGGTGCTGCGTCAGCTGGATGCGGGGGCATACGCCATCGAGAGAGACTTGGAGAAAGCACGCCAGGAAATGGAGGTGAGCTCGCTCGTCCTACCCTACACCTACACTACCCCAACCTCCCCAACCCTACTCTACCGGACCCTATCCTATCCAACCCTACCTTGCCCTGTGCTCCTTTCTTCGTCCTTCATCTTTTCCTAGCTGCATGCTGCGTGGCAACGGTTTCGGCTTCTAGAGCTTTTGAAGAGAAATTCCGAAATCAAATTGTAGATTGCATCTTGATTCCGTCTGGGTTTGGGGGTTGCGAGGTTTATGAAAGATACAAAAATTGAAGGTGGACGCATGACGATCAATACCATTTACTACGGCCGCAATAGATTCTTGAAGACACCCTTTGCACCCACTCCCTCCCTCACTCACTCACTCACGAACTCCCACGTCTCTCCCTCTTGCTCCCTTCCCTGCCTCTCCTCCCCTCCAGGCCCAGCAGAAGGACTTTGAGGAGTTTGAGCGACGCGTATACTCCTCACGCAACGAGGGGCTCTTTTTTAAAAACCTCTACTCCCCCTCCTCCTCCTCCTCCTCCTCCTCGCTCTCCTCCCGTCGCCGCCGCCCCCTAAGCCGCCGCCCATCCCCCTCCTCGTCCTCCTCCGCGCCTCCTTCCTCCCCTGCGTTTCGCCAGTCCCGCGCGGCCAAGTCCCGAACTGCTGCTGCGGCAACAGCCATGTCTGCCACTGCTGCAGAGGCTGCTCTATTTGAGAACTCTCCAACAGCGAGCAAGATCACCAGCGGCAGCGGCAGCGGTGGTGGTGGCAGCGGCGGTGGTGGTGCTGGGGGGTTGCGGTCTAATGGTGTCCTTATCTCCGACAGAATCAACAGACAGGATGGGGATGAGGGGCTGTGGGATGATGATTGTGACGGCGAGATGGAACAGGAGGGGCGGGCGAGTGGAGAGGGGACGGACGGAGGGGTATCCATGTACAGACGGATTCTCCATGCTGGCCTCTCGCTCGTGCTAGTGTCCTTCCTGTGGAGCTCCACAACTGGTACGCCTTCTCCCCCCCCCCTCCCCCTCACACCGTCTCCCCGATTTTCTTTTAATTTCCTTTCCATGCAATGGATGTTCTGCTTTGCGGAGCCAGGCTGGTGTGGAAGGCTGAGCTGGCCCTGATTTGTCATCAGTATCAGTGAAAAGAAACACCAGTTTTTTCATGCGGTTCATGCGGTTTTGAGCTTAAAACGCCCTGGCCCAGGCCTCTTGCTCCACCACCACCTCTCTCTTTCGTTCCCGAGATCTCCCTCATTCGATCCCCTGCCCCCAATCCACACCCCCTCACCCACACTTCTCCCCATGGTGCAGCATTCGTAAGCGGCCACACAATGCGGTTCTCCAAGGTAGCTGCGTATACTGCTATCCTCTCAGCCATGCTGCTGCAACTGAAGTTCGAAAAGGAGATAACTGGGGAGGACGATGGTGAAGAAAGTGGCCGGGAGGAGGAGATGGCTGAGGCTGATTCTCCATCCGCATGTGCTCCCCCACTCAAGGACCTGCATTGATGCTGAGCATACTCTAGGGAGGTAGGGAGTAGTGGTTGGAGTACAGTACAAGCTTGCCCGTACAGGTGCTGGGATGTACAAAGCTTGTTTGTGAAACGTTTTTAAATGCTAAAGGTTAGTGTGGGATTGGCGATAGGGGTTTGTCGAAATGTGTGTCCCTCTTGTTTTGATATGTTGCAAGTAGTGTAATTGTACATAGGGACTGCCTTTTACGAGTCATATAGAGTGGCGCGGTGTGTTTCAACACTGCCTCGATAGGAGTCTCGTGAGGTTGCTTCGTTTTGATGCTCCATCAAACTGGCAGTACCGAGCCAATCAATACAAACCAAACCCACTGATTTGTGTTCCAAGCCTGCACACTATTGGCTGGTTCTCAGTGATCCCGAAGCTCAGCTTCCTCTAGAAGAACTGACCTTCCTGGGGAGGGGACTAGACCAGGCCTGTCGAAGTTCCTGGGGCTCGTACTTGCGCTCCCCAGCTCCTCCCAATCTGACCCTTGGTTGGGGGTAGGTGAGCGTTTTGGCGCCCTTAAGGGTCACGGGCGCACCCCAAAGTCAGAACTTGAAATCAGGGCATGTTTGAAGTTTGCACTTACACTTCATTTTACTATGATAAGTGCTGTTATGTACTTAAATTAGAAGTCAAAGACACCTAACACTACACATGTCTTAAATAGTCATTAAACCTACCTAGCCTGCAAAGTTCTTATTCTCTACACTAACTACAGATATGGCATGCAGAGCTCAGCTACTCTACTCTAACCCGACATCCAATGCGAGCCTAGTTGGCAGGCTTCCTCCCCTTCCTCCCCTTATCCTCAAACAAGGCATAGGCCGCTGCCCAGTCCACCGGGTAGTCTAGCATCTTCACCGTCATCAGCTCCCCCAGCCTAACATCAGTAAGAGCAACACGATCCCACGACTTAATAATGTTTTGGCGGGAGAAGCCCCTCTCACACTCAACAGTGCTGAGGGGCAACACAGAGACCGCACGCCAGAGAGAGACTATGGTGGGATAGTCATCCTTCCAGTCTGCAGTGCGCAGCATGTTGGTGAGAGCCTGATGGAAGCTCTGCTTCTTGAACTTCTTCTCCATGGTGGCTGTGAAGAGGCGCATCTGCGGCTCTATGTCAGCAAGAGCGACTCCTGCCAAGGACATATACAAAGTTAGATTACGTCATTGTGTGAGCATAATACGTACAAAGTTAGAACATACGTGGGTTCCTTTCATACTAATCTAGGCTTACCAGGTAGCTGGTTCTTGAACATGTCCAGGAGCTCGGTGAGATGGTGCTGCAGCCATGTGTCCTGCTCTCCTGCACGGAAGGGATACTTATCAGGGGTGAAAAACCCAACACCATCGAAATGGCGCAGGTCCGCCATCCTCTTCCCCAGCGCCTTAATCAGGCGCTGAGCGAAACGCCGCGCCAGGTCCACGCAGGCCTCCAAGTCGCATCCCCCCCCCCGGGTTTTCAGGGTCGATGATGTCCTCGTGGAGCTCGATCTCGGCTTTTGCAGGTTTGCCGTCGCCACCCACTCCCTTGAGCTCCATCTTGCGCTTGTCCTTGCTGCCGTGTGCAGCAAGGAACTTGTTCAGGCGAGAGGTGTTCGGCCCGTAGGATGCGCTGGGCTCGACGTAGTACCGCGACAGCTTGGTCTTCACCTTGTCGACGTGATTCTTCACCTCTGTGATGTCGACCTGAAATCAAACGGAGCGGGAAAACATTAGAACCAAGCACTTAAGAGAAGAAGCGCCTAGTACATGTTCATGTCAATCTTACCGTCTGCTTCTGGAAGGCAAGATTGAGTCCGTTGAGCAGCTGCAGCACGTCAGCCAGGAGGTAAAGCATGTAGTGGAACTTGAAGCTGGTAGCGAGTTTCTCCATCCCGTCCTTCTCCTTCGTCCACATCCACATCAGCACCGGCAGCACGTCGCAGAAGCGATTCACAGCATCTCCGCGAGACAGCCAACGGACGGTGCAGAAGCCTTGCACCTCCAGGTGCGTCTTCAGAATGACGTCCTGGAGATGCATGTAGGTCTTGTGATTGGTCGATGAACGCCCGAGACGCTCGGCAGTCTGGCGTATCATCTGATCGACGACGTTGAACTCCTTGAAGCTCTTCGCGGCATCCTTTGCAGCCAATGCCTCGCTGCACAAGCACGACAGGTTCGTGAGTACGTATGGCGACGGTAATAAGATAACAAGACATTGCAGTGCAACCTTACCGATGCGCCACGCAGTGAATCGCCACCAGCCACGGGCAACGTTTCCGAAGCAGGGCGACAACTCCGTTCTTCGAGCCAGTCATGACGGATGCACCATCCGTTGAAACCCCGACAAGCTTGTCCATCGACATGTCCTTCGACCACAGGCACTTCACGATCGTGTCGTACAGTGCAGCGGCGTCGCAACGCTCGAGCGACAGGAGAGCAAGAAACTGGGACACCACGGCCTCGCCTCTCTCAAACGTGACATACACGATGAGGTGCTTTCCGCGGGCGCGATCCGTGGATTCATCGAAGGAGAGGCTGTACCAGGCCGACTCTTTGACGTCCACGAGCTGCCTGGCCACCAGATGCTCCGCCATAGCCTCTACGAACTCGCCGAAGGCGTATCTGCAATGAGCACCAAATGTACGTTACTCACAGTATAACACAAGCACAAGTACGAAAATACAGAGGCAACGAAGAGAAGAAACAGCAGGACATTAGGTGCAGAACCAGAGGGTAACAAACACTTACCGCGAGTAATAACGCCCGTAGGATTCGCTGTTCATCATGTCGGGGCATCCTTGCTCCGCCATGAACCGCACCAGCATGGGGTAGAGAGCGATCGGTGCATCGTTCTGCGCAATCCACTGAGCTGCTTGCATGCATTTGACGACCCTCGCCATGACTGGATCGCCGCTGAGCATGTTCACGAGGCTGCGCTGCCTCACCTCCGTGCCAGCAGCGAGTCGTTCTGCTTCCATGGCCGCGAGGTGCACCTTGGACTGGTCATGGTTGCGGCACGCCGACTTCTGAAAGTCCCTTGCACCGACGCCAGCACCGCCAAAGGGAGACTTGGTGTTAGGAGCGAACTTACAGCACACGGAACACTTCATACCATACAGGCGCTCCTCTTTGTTGTACTTCAGTGTCAGCCACGAGTACGTCTGCTTCCACGACGGGCTGAAGCGACGTGCCATACCCTTCTCAGCAGCAGGGATCTCGGTGTCCCGGGGTACTTCTGCATCCTCGGCGATAGCCTTGTCCTGCGCCTCCAGCTCCTCAGCAGTGGGTGGAGGCGGTACGCTTCGTGCGCGCTTTCGCGAATCTGGTGGCGGACTTGCGAAGCTAAGGTGAACCTGACGGTAGCGGGCTGCTGACAGAGGTGTAGTCTGTGACGATGATGCTTGCTGGGCGAGGCGCGGGTCCAACACTGAGATTGCTACGTCTAGCATGTCTTCAGCATCCGAGGGTACGTAAGGCTCGGTCTCGGTCGTAGTATGAGAATGACTAACGTTCGACATGGGCAAAACTGGAGGAGGGGTTTCACCCTCGCTAGGATCCATTGTGGGAGAATGTGGCTGACGAAGCGAACGGGTTAGCTACCCATACTATAAACATCGCGTGCGTGAGCTAGGCGACGCGAGGTTTACTCGGCAGAGTGGTTGGGTGGAGGAGAAGTGCCATAGCATGGCACGTACGAGAGGGGAGGGGAGAGCTGAGGGCTTGGGTGGATGATACCGTGGAGGTGGTGGGACGGTGCGGAAGAGAAAACATGGGTGGGATGTGGTGGTGGATGGATTGCATGGTGGTGGAGAGGAATCGTGGCTCGCACGAACGAAGGTGGTGAGGGAGGGAGCTGCTGCGCTGGAGTGCTTCAGTTCCTTTGACGTGCTGTGGTTTAGTGTCTTAGATGTCTCTGTGGCCAAACAACTTAGCCAGATTTACCCAAGATAATCCCATGTGTCACAGCTGTACACTGCGGCCAGCTCGTATTGGACGCTAAGGGAATGTGCGGGTGCTCCTAGGCTGACTGAGAGACACGCTACACACACGGGATTGGCTACAAAACGCTAAGGGAAAAATCCCCTTGGCGCGCTCTAGTGCAGGCTAAGGAGAAAGAGGGGGGGGAGGGGGGGGGGGGGGTCCTACGATCTGAAACCAAAACTTAGATAAAGGGGAAGGCCTGGTTTCGTCCCTTAACGCATCCGGGCAAGGGTCGAATGAAGCACTTAGTGGCACGGGTGGGGTGCGAAACAAAAACTTGACGCATTGGAGCTGGAGCGAAACTAGCCCTTAATGTTCAGGGCATTAAGGGCATATGCCCGTCAATCGACAGGCCTGGACTAGACTACTACCAGCCTTTCCCCTCACCTTGCTACTTCCGCTCTTCCGCTCTTCCATTTTCCGCTCTCCCGACTTCAGTTCCGCCCTCCCTCTGTGGAAGCATACTCGCTCATTTCCCGCCTCTTGGTTTTCGCGCGACACATCCCCCGCTCATCAGCATTTTCACACTTCAACTGCACCTGCGCATTAGGGATTACCTTTAGTATACAGATGCATTTCGGCACAGTACGGTACGGTGAATTGCAGTACCGTACGGTAAGAGATTGTAATTTCTGTGATTGATAATCGCAGCCACCTACCAGCAAGCATCATATACCAGCACAGTTCCACCCTTGAGGGGTGGTCAGTCACCTCAGCTGACGTTCGAAATAATATTCACCCTTGAGCATTTGTTACACTGGTGGTTCATCTAGTCGTTGTTCCGCGATTTGCGGGGAATCAGAGAGCCGTCCATTGATTCCTAAGATCCTGCTGTGGTCTTTGGTATTCAAACGATTCAGTGTAACTGGGAAACTTTGGCAAAACATTCCCGAACGTTTCGTCTCACATAGACGTGACGGCCTCGAACGAGAGTGCTCTGTAATTTATCGGCCGCCGGCCTGCTTCCCGTCTCGCGTCAAGTCTCATAACCTAGACAGACACTATGGGGGTACGCTCCGTCATCCAGCCCTTATTTTATAATTTCTAACTCTATGGCTTTCTCATTTACCGATTCTGATTCAGTCTTCTCCGGTCTCCCTCTACCTGCATCGTCCTCCTCATCCTGTTCCCTCGCCGTCTTTCCACATTCCATAACTTCCTCGTGTTTCACCCCTCTCCACCCCTTACATGGCATTGTTTCCTTCTCTATCCATCCGCTTGCAGTTTTCAATCCAGGCGTCCAACATCTCCTACAAAGCGTCTGAAAAGGACATTTACGAGTTCTTCTCCTTCTCCGGAGAAATCACTGGCATTGAGACGAAAACGTAAGTATCCGAGACATGAATAGCATCGGTCAGTTGGATGCAGTGACATTGAGGAAAGAGCGAAAGTGGGAGTACCAGCTGCATCGTCTGAACCCCACAAGTGGATCTTAAACGGACAATGTGACGAGATTCGGAACGGATCGGATCGGATCGAATCGGATCAACCGTTTTTTATCCTTTGAAAAACTAATCCACGCGATTCAGTTTAGAATGCCTAGTGATGGTAATCTGGAAGGAGCTTCTCGCGCAGCTCGTTTATGGTATCGAAGTGAATTCACAGCCATTTATATTCCTTTTACCTCCGCTTGCAACAACAATGGCTCTGAATTCACTTTCTTGATCAGGCATTTGGTCACACAGAAGTCCGTCGGTCGACGTTCCTCTTTCACGCTAAGCCCGTTTCATCTCACTGTTTCGCGGGTGACAGGGATCTGAAGAAGGGCCAGGTGGCGTACGTGACGTTCGCGGATGAGAGAGCGCTGGAAACAGCTCTGCTTCTGACGGTACGAAGATTTTACGCCGGAATTCACGGACTGTATATATCCCTTGCAGTTCCGGTCGTTGCGTGCGTCGCCTCTGACGTCATCCTGTGCCTGAACTTCTATCGTCTCCAATTGAGATGCTTTTTTGCCAACTCAATATCATAGCACCTCCTTTCCTTGGCGCCTTTCACCGTCCCCCCCCCCTCCCCGCCTCCCCTTCTCCCCACACCCCTTCCCTCGACCCCCTTAAACTAGTGCTTCTCGTCATCCCCGTCTCCTCTCCCCCTCCCTTTCTCCCTCCCCACCCCCTCCCTCCCTCTCCCCCCCACCCAACCTCCTTCCCCCCTCGCCCTCCCCCTCCTTCCTATGGCTGTTGCGCTTTCGCTCGCCCTCGCCCAAGCAGGGCGCGGTGATTGTGGACGAGCCAATCATAGTGGAGGTGGCGGAGGGGTACGAAGCCCCTCAGAGAGCCTCCCACGTGGCACAGGAGGTGCAGCGGGCTGTATCCGCGCAGGTAGTTGCCCTTAGGGAAGATGCGGTGATTGCTTGGGGAGGTGCGGTGCTTGTTGGGGATCTGCGGTGCTTGAATGGGGAGGTGCGGTGCAGTGCTTGAATGGGGAGGTGCGGTGTGGTGCTTGAATGGGGAGGTGCGGTGCGGTGCTTGAATGGGGAGGTGCGGTGCGGTGCTTGAATGGGGAGGTGCGGTGCGGTGCTTGGATGGGGAGGTGCGGTGCGGTACTTGAATGGGGAGATGAGCTGTGGTGCTTGCTTTTAAAGGGTCGCTTTGTGCGGGGTACGTTGCTTTCGAAGGGGTGGGGGTTTCACACATGATATGAAAACGGATGTTGATGGAGAAAGGGAGAGAGAAGAGGCGGAGAAAGTGACCACAAGATGCTTCATCTGAGAGGCAAGTTCGAGTCATACCAACACAACATCCCTCCCCTCCAAACCCCATCCACTCCCTTTTTACACCTACCCTGTTTCTCTCCTCCCTACCTTCCCCCCTGCTTACCCCTGCCTCTCTCTTCCCGAGCAGTCTCCTGCCAGTTCATTAAGTTCTAGCTTCACAGCCCCCGACATGAAGTCTGCAGAGGGGGTAGTGGCTTCCCTTCTCGCCTCAGGCTACATTCTAGGGAAGGACGCAGCAAGCAAGGCCAAGGACTTTGACAACAAGCATGAGTTCACCCGTACAGCCTCTATCCAGGTCGCTGCTCTGAAAGAACGGACGGTCGAAACTGCTGCCACACTCGACAAGAAATACGCCATCTCGCAAAAGTTTTCCGAGACCAAGGAGACGGTGGCACGCTCCTGGACGACGGTCGACGAGCAGTACAAAGTTTCGCAAACTGCCCGGGGGGCAGCGGCTGTAGCGGAAGCCTCGATTTCCGAAGCCGGGCAGTATCTGATGAAGAACCAGTATGTGGCTACCAGTGCCAGCTGGTTAGCTGGGGCGTTTGGGAAACTCGGCGAGATTGTGGGAGAGGTGAAGCAGCAGACCCTGCAGAAGGTGCATCAAGCAGAGGAGGAGCGTGGGGAGGTCCCAACCGTTTCTCTCGGTGATGGTTCAGCCTCTGCTCCTGGCGGTTACAGTGTTGTCTCGGATGCTGGTTTCGATGATGATACACCTGGTCCTGCTGCTGGTGCTGCTGCCAGTGGCACAGGCTCAGGTGGTGGTGCAGGGCTGTCATCTTCTGGGGCGTTGGAGGACCACGGCCCTCCTCTCTTTGCATCATCTGATGCTGCTGCTGCTCCCGCTGCTGCTCCCGCTCCTGCGCCTGCCCCCACACCTGCTCCTGCCGGGTCTCTCATGGATGATGTGTTCTCGCCTGGCCCTGCTGCTGCTGCTCCAGCTGTGTCTGCATCGCCAGCAAAACTCCGAACAGAGGAGCCTCCCCTGTTTTAAGCTGCTTCCCAACTTTCCGCGCTTCCTGTCTCTCACTCTCTATCCTTCTCCCTTCAAATTCCACCTTCTGTCTTCTTCCTTGCACCCCAACCCCTCTTTTTCCTCATCACTCATTCATTCCATCACATCCATCTCTCCTCCTCACATTCCTATGCTGCTGCGCCCTGTCGTCCTCCTTTGGTTGTCACGTCACTCTGCTTTCCATCCCTTGGTGCGGAGTCTCCTTCCTTAGCCAATCACTCCCACGTTCATCTGTCCTCTTTCTGCACTGCATGCTAGTTACGGTAGTTGCCCTACCCCTGGCATCGAATTATCAACCTTGGGTTGGGTGACGGTTCGCCTGCTTATAAAAACAGTACCGCAATCTGAAGGAGGCTAAGCTGGACCTGATTTTTTTTTTTTTTTTTTTTTTTTTTTTTTTTAAATCTCGATGCATGTATGGTGTGGCATGTACTACAGTATCGTAGCTTCCTGTCCTGTGATAATGGCGCATGCATGCATATAGCGCCACTCTTTTATCATGACTCGGTTGGTGGTGATACTACACGCCAATATGGTTATGGTTGGTAGCATCGAGACAGGAACAACCATTGGATGATATGGTACCGTATGAGACAAAGCAAAACACCAGGCAATCACACCGCGTTGCTTCTCCTCACACATTACAAGACCAGTGATACCGTAGCTCAGTGGATTTTGAGGGGGGCAGCAACTCAGCCCTGACACTATCCAGGCCTCAGAGATACCGTACAAGAGGCTCCGTTCCTCCCCCCCTCTTATCACACAGAACAGGGCTGTATGGTAGTTGCGCAATTTAACTCCACTCTGTATTACAACATTTGGTACGGTACCGTAACGTAAGTCCACATGCATGACCACAGCCCCAACTCCAACCCACAAGAATGCCAAGCCAACAACCTGTTCTCCCCACAGTTCATCACTATCACACCCAGTGCAGTGTCACCAACTCAAACACCCCTACACTGAAACTACGTACTAGTACCGGTACCACACCCTACACTGAAACTACGTACTAGTACCGGTACCACACCACCGACACCACCACTGCGAACCCAAGTCCTGTCCAGAGTCCCGCCCGACTCCCTCCTAACCCCAAACCAACACAGCCCGAAGTAGCAGGTTGAGAACCCACCCTTTCCACTCTGAGACTTTTCATGTCAATCATCACGTCATACCCTTTTCAATCCCATACCATCCCACCCACCGCTCTAACCTATCCCATCCAGTCACGTCCCATCCATATGCATCTCCCGTCCCATCTCATCACAGCTTATTGTCACAGCCAATCCGCCCACTCCAACGATTGCCACCTGCGTTCCATCTCTGATTCAGAAACCCATCCCCCTCCACTCCCACCCCCACCCCTCAACTTACACCTTCAACACCTCCGAACCCATCCAAACACAATCATCCCAGAAGCCGTTTTTCAGGAATCAACAAAACCCCTCGAGCATGCCCCTCCAAAACCCATCGGGTCTGACTGACCCACACGCAAATGTCCACAGAAAATCTCTTGGCTCAGTATCAGAATCACGTCATTCACGTCAACACATACTGGCATGGCATGGCATCTGCTGCACTGGAGTCTCTTCATTGGGTTGAGGCTGGGCTGTTCGCGGAAAGAAAACGCTGCTCCGTCACACGGTACTAGTGGTGCTGCATGCAACAGGTGTTCGGCTTTCGGTTCCCAACAGTGGAAGCCTCAACAGGAACTGAAATCGCAGGTGCTGCTACCTTGAATGTCGATGTGAAAGCCACCTCATATGATACCAGGGAGGGATCCCTGCTGCTGAAAGCTGAAGCAGCTGCTGCTGCTGCTGGAATTGCGGCTGCTGTTGGAATCATTGATGCTAAAAAATCACTGCTGCTGTGATGAGTGGTACTCCTGGTCACCAGGAAGCACTTCTGTAACTGGCAGGTAGGTAGAGAGGGGAGCGCGGGAACAAGGAGGGGAGTCAACCGGAGGAAAAGATAAATATAGCAGAGGAGGAAAACGAAAGACTGGAACATCAAAGGCTTTATGAGTGCATCAACTCTTTCACAAAACTTTGATGTGAAGGGCATGCCTGAACACAAAATACACAGCCGCACACACACACGCACGCACGCACGCACGCACGCACGCACGCACGCACGCACGCACGCACGCACGCACGCACGCACGCACGCACGCACGCACGCACGCACGCACGCACGCACGCACGCATGCACGCACGCACGCACACACACACACACACACACACACACACCTGTGGCGGATGGCAGCTGCTGCTGCTGTGGCGGTTTCCAGAGAGCTGCAGCAGAGGCGATCGACGCTGAGATGTCCACAGGTGCACTGATGGCATGGCATGGGCAACGACAGAGAGCACGGAACATACATGAAAAGAAGTGGGGCAAGAGGAGGTAGGAAGAGTTGACTTTTGAGTTGACTCAAAAGTCAACGTGGGGGTTTCCAAAGAGCTGCTACAGAGGCGATCGAGGCTGAGATGTCCATAGGTGCACTGATGGCATGGGCGACGGCAGGGAGCAGGGAACAGGAGAGAAGAAGGGCAAGAGGAAGAGGGGTGCGAGGGGGACAAGGGAGAAAAGGAAGGGGAGATTGATGGATATGGTCTGCTAGCTATGAGACACTTGAGGCAATGCCAGCATCCTCTAGTTTTATGTACTATTTTTACAACCCATGTGTAGCAGGCGGTGCGTAGCAGGTTTGCCAGAATAAGCATCCACTTTTCTTTCTACCTTTTTGAGTCGACTCACTGAGCCATGTCCGGATCTCGCGGGGTCCAGTGCTGTAGCCCCGTTTCCTCCCTCCCTCTACCCCTCGTTACCCCCTCCCTCTTGTCCTCCCCACCTTCCCCTCATTCACCCCCTGCCATCCAGACCCCCATCCCGCCCTCACCCCCTCCATCCACTCCCCCCCACAACCCAGTTAAACAACTCTCACCTGCCCCCAGCGGCGTAAACGGCAGCCTGCTGGCCAGCAGCGGAAGCAGGCGCATAGTAGAGCGCGGCAGTGGGGTTGGATGGATCCACTGCTGCTATGAACGGCTGCCCGTATCCCCCTGCTGCTAGCTGCGCCGCTCCCACTCCCCCTGGCGTCAGCACTGGCACCCTGGGGGAGGGGGGGGGGGGGTGTTGAGGGGGAGGATGGGGGAGGGGGGATGAAGGGGTGAGGGATAGGGTGAGAGAGTGTGGGTGAGTGAGTGGAATGCTAGCTAGAGCGCATTGAGGGATCCACCGCGGCTATGAACGGCTGCCCGGAACCCCCCCCCTCCTTGCTAGCTGCACCGCCCTGTGCCCACTGTCACATACTCTACAGCACAACCGTGCTATAAACTCACCAAGTGAACTCCGTGCTTGCATAAGCATAGTGCGGCGCCTGCCCGATGGAATAGGCCGGCATCGCCACGCCCATCTCTGCTCATTCCTCATACAATCCACAGCACAACCCCACTATAAAAAACTCACCAAGTGACCTCAGTGCTCGCATAGGCATAGTGCGGCGCCTGCCCCATGGAATACGCCGGCATTGCCATGCCCATCGCCGCCGCAGCAGCCGCTGCTGCCGCCGCCGCCGCCCCTCCCGGCTGCTGCTGCTGCCCATACTGCATCTGCTGCATCTGCATGCCCTTGGGAGTGTAATCCGGAGCACTGACTCTCATCATACTCCCTGCCGCTCCTCCCATTCCTCCTGCAGTCATCGCTCCTCCCTGCATTGCCCCACTCTGCATCGCCTGACCCCCCATGGCCACTCCCCCGTCCATATGCATGGTCGATCCATCCATTCCCAGTACCATCATCCCTGCGCCCATCCCTGCGCCCATACCCGCGCCCATGCCTCCACCCATCCCCGCACCCATCCCTGCGTTTTGATGCATATCAGCAGTTACGTCTAATCCACCAGTGCTGCTGCTGCTACCAGCCTGATCCGCATACCCCACTGCTGTTGTTCCTGCCTGTGCTCCGGCCTGTGCTACTCCCCCTGCTCCTCCTTCTGCTGCTGCTCCTGGCACCGCTGCTGCTGCTGCTCCTCCCCCTCCTCCTCCTCCTGCTGCTCCTGCCCCTTCCGCTGCTGCCACAGCTGCACCCGTGCTCGTTTTCACTACATCACCACCCCCTCCGGATCCATTCTCAGCTGAAGCTGCTGCTGCTCCTCCTGCTTCTCCTCCCCCTGAAACCCCATCCACTCGCCCCTTCACTCCCCATCCGTCTGCCGCCCCTGCTGCTCCCGCCTGGGTAGAGCCTTCCCCATATGTACCTCCCCCTGCATCAGTCCCATTTGCACCAGAAGCAACCTGGGATCGCGGCTGCTGCCACCGCGCCTGCTGCTGCTGGTAGTGCTGCTGCTGCTGCTGCTGCTGCTGCTGATAGTGCTGTTGCTGGTAGTAATGCTGCTGTTGCTGCTGCTGCTGCTGATGGTAATATTGCTGCGGTTGCTGCTGCTGCTGCTGCTGCTGCTGCTGCTGCTGCTGCTGGCTGGCAGGCACAAAATCACGCACCCCGACCGCTGTCAGTTTCTTTTGCTGCTGTGGCTGCTGCTGCTGCGGCTGCTGCTGCGGCTGCTGTTGCTGCTGCTGCTGCTGCTGCTGCTGCCAGTTATAATGCTCCTGCCCTCGCCCGCCAGAGACACCCCCTCCTGTCACCCCCTGCGCTCCCCCTCCCCCCGCCCAGCCCCCCCCAACATCCCCCCCCATGCCTTGCCCACCCAAGTACCTATACCCTCCTCCTCGACCCCCTCTCCCTCCTCTCCCTCCTCTTCCTCCCCTCCCTTCGTACCCGCCGCCATAACCCCTGCCTCTGACTGCTCCTCCTGCTCCTCCTCCTACTCCTCCTCCTCCCATTCCTCCTCCCGCGCCCCCTGCCGGTCCTGAAACCACCACACCGGATACCCTTCCCCCTGCCGCTCCCACTCCCCCTCCTGCCGCTCCTCCAATCCCCCCTGCCCCTGCTACCGCCCCTTGGCCCGTGACTTGGGGAATGGGATTACCCCAGCCAGTAGGAGCCACAGCTGTAGCAGCTGCACCAGGAGCAGCTGCAGCAGCAGTAGTAGCGTTAACCGGCTGTAGCAGACCAGTACCTCCAGAGGCTGATGCTGCTGCAGTAGCACCAGCTGCCGTTCCTGCTGCCGCCCCTCCCCCTACTCCTCCACCCACAGCTGCAAAACTTCCGGAATCCCCCCCACCTTCCGCCCCCCCTCCCCCTGCCCCTGCACCAGAACCCGTCCCCATATACCCTCGCCCCCCCCTCCCCCTTCTCCCGCCTCTCCCGCGCCCACCCATTCCCAAACCTGCTGCTGCGCCCCCCCTCCCGCCCCCGCCTCCCCTTCCTTCCGCACCCATGTCCTGCCATCCTACCCCTCCCGTCCCTGTGCCTCCTGCACCCGAGGCAGCAGCAGATGCTCCAGCGGGGGTTACTGACATAGCCCCTATCCCCTGCGCCAGATTTGACACCATGCCTGCTCCCCCCGCTCCTGCTCCTGCTCCTGCCCCTGCTCCTGCTGCTGCTGCTGCTGCTGCTGCTGATGATGATGATGCAGATGCAGCGTAGGGGGAGCTAGCGAGGATGCCAGTACCGGGGACGGGGACTGCTGCTGGTGCCGACCCCATAACGCCACGCCACGCGCTTGGAACACCACCAGAGCCACCACCAGCACCAGCAGTACCTGAAGCAGCAGCACCACCTACTGCTCCTCCTGCTGCAGCTCCTGCTGCGCCCTCTGCTTGCTGGGTCGCAGCAGCAAAAAACGGGTCGCCAGCGCCATAACCCCCCCTGAAACGGAGTAATACGAGGGAACGGATGGGGTGAAGAGAGTGGGGTGACAGAGGTAAGATTGCACGTTATTTGTCAACATGGGCTTGGGAAGCAGGAGTTGCAGTGGTGCAGTGGCATGGTAGCAACTGCTGATATGAGTGATTGGCAACGCGTCTTTAGTTAACTCGATAGATTGTTGTGAGTTGATTCGAAAGGTTTGCTTTCAACAGAGTGTGGTGGTGTAGGCAGCTTTCGCCCTTCAAAGGTTTGCACACGCAAGGTTTCGCGTCGTCAATCATCAACAATGAATCTAACTACTACTAATGCTAGCCACCAGGAAAAAAACGAAGAAGAAAAAGCTTGCCCAATGTGAAAAAAGCAGCTGGGGACGTACGAAAAGAGAACACTGTGGGGTAACACACGGGCAGACGCGGGTCTGAATTACACAGCCCTCCACCAACCCCGGGGTAAAACAACTGCAGGACAGAACTATTTCGTATTCTTCTCAGGTTGGGAATAACATACCTTCCTCTGCCACGCCCCCGCCCTCCGCCTCCACCTCCTCCTCCCCCTCCTCCTCCTCGCGGCCATCCGCCCCCTTCTGCGCCAAAGAAGCCGCCCCTGCCTCCCCTCCTGCCGCGGCGGCCTCCGCGTCCCTGCAGCGGGTAATGGGGCAGAGGGAAATGAGGCCGGGGAGCAAGGGACGGGAGGGCGGGGGAGACGAAGAAAGGGAGAGAAGAAGAGGCGTGAAGTTGGGGCGGGTGCGAGGGCAGTCGGGGTAACAGTCACGCACGTATAAGAAAGGCAGTGCTCCTAGCAAGATACATTGCATACGCCTCTGAAAATACCGTGCATAGATTGCTGTACCCGTTACTGCACGCCATCCCACTCTATCCCACTCCATCCCATTCCATCCCACACCAAACCCTCTCTACAACCCACACTCCTCCCCCACATCTCACCGAGAACTGCTGCTGCTCCCACCCGCCCTGCTCCCGGTACCCGTTGCTCTCCTCCTGCTCCAGCTCCTCAAACAGGTCGTGCTTCCACTTCTTCTCCTCCCGCCCGGACTCCCACAGACGGCGCCCGCCCCTTCCGCCCCTGCGAGAAAGAAATACAGACCGGAAACGGGCAGGTAAAAAAAAACATTGATTATTGATTCATAAACTTGGGCAATGAATCGTCTGAAAGGTATGACAAATCAGCAGACTGCGCTGCCACTTTCATATGCATCTTAAATGACCTGCCCCAACATGCGTCTCAACAAACGTGCTTTGAGGCGCGTTTCAAATCGCAAGCTTACCTGCCGAGTCACCCTCCAGGCAGCCTAACGCTCGGGGCTGGCGAGCACGCGCGGTTAACGCTCGCTCGACACGTAACCCTAACCACACAAACCCAGGTATGCATAACCAGGCCCATGTCCACATAACCCTAACTCTGAGACATCCAAAACCGATTTTATTATAATTCCTTCTAATAAGGCCTTGATCCCGCTGTTCACCCCGTGCATTCCAGCTAAGGCCCTCATGGTTGAATACGTATTCAACAACGGGCCGGGCACGTTACACGAATCTAGACGGATTCGAGCAACAGGATACAAGATCGCGATCCGAGCACTTGGGTACTCAGACACACCACATATAGACCGAAATCTGAAACAGCAGATCCAACAGATACGACAAAATCCATACCGCCTGGGTCTTCACCGGAGAGATCATTGCATGGAAATCGCGCCGGAAGTAGTTTTGACGCGACTGAAGATCAAGACAACGGGCTTACCTGGATCGTCCCCCGCCTTGGCCTTCACCGAAGCGGTCATCATGCATGTAGAACGCGCCAGACGTCGGCACCACAAACGGCTCTGCTTCCTTCTTCACCTCCGCTTCCGCTTCTCCTTCCGCTGCTCCTTCCGCAGCATCCCCTTCCGCGGCACCACCTTCCGCACCAGCCCCTTCCGCCGCAACCCCTTCCGCTGCTCCGCCCTGGCCCTCCGCTGTACTCTCCGCTTCCGCGCCTTGTACCTCCCCCCCCGGCCGGTCTGTCCCCTCCGCGCCAATTACCTTGACCGCCTCCGGACCTGATGCTGCCCCTCCTGCTGCCGCCATGTCACCAAACCCTGGCATCTCCCCGTCAGAACTTGCCGCGTCAGCGGCGCCGAGACGAGCATCTTCTTCCGCGTAACCGCCTGCCCCATCATCAAGACCCTCCGATTCTTCCGCCTCTTCATACGCTTCCTCGTAATCTTCCCCTCCATCCCCCTCCGCACCATCCAAAAACCCCTCCTCATCGCCCTCCTCTCCCTCTTCACCCTCATCATCGCTCGCGCCGCGTCGTCTCGGAACTAATTCCACGTCATCCTCAAGATCGCTGTGGTATTCCTCCTCTTCCTCTGCCCCGGCAGCTTGCTCGCTTTCGCCGGCTTCACCAGCTTTCGCGATTTCGCCGGTTTCGCTAACTTCTCCGGTTTCGCCAGCTTTCGTGGTTCCGTCAACTTCGCCTATGGTTTCTGACGGTAACTGCTCGGCGCTCTCTTCAGGAGGGTCTAGGGACGCATTTACAGGTGCAGGAGGAGCTGCAGGAGCAGCTACATCTGGTGATTCTTCAATGCTCGTTTTAGTCGCTTCTGCTGAAGGCGTCGACATGACGTTGATCAGGAAAATGGCAAACTAAAATTTCCGTAAGCTTGACCGAAAACGTTCGCTAAAATAGTTTTGCGTTGCGATCAGCTTTGGAAAGAAGAGTGAGACTCACACAGAAAAAATAAGGCTAGTACTAATTCGAGACGAGAATCTGATTCTTAAGCATCTATAAACTTCGTATTTGGCGTGAACATGACTAACATTCCAACACAGGAAAATCCGTGTCAAGCAAGAAGATCGCTTAGAATTTCGATCTAAAAAGCCAAAGCCCAAACGGTGCAGAAGAACAAAGGAACCGCTTAGAAAGCTGGAGCACCCGTCCCTTACGTCGCTGCACAAGCACCTAACACGGTAAAACGCATCCTAGGCTAGGAATAAACGAAACTGACCTTCTCTGCCAAAAATGCCAAAATGTCGCTTTGTCATTGTGTGAGCTGAAATACACATCTAGGTCATACATGAAGAGAAGAGCCTGGTCCTTGAAATATCTAGGGAGCATCGGGGTGGAGATTTTTCCAGCATGAAGCTAGGGGCGCGGAGAAAGTAAGATGGGAAAGGACAGCACGGGGAAATGTTTGCAGGGGCGCGGAGGTTTGAGTAGAGCACCCATGCGGGCTCTGTAGGCGCTCGTCCGCAGCGCAAGACCACAGCACTAAGACTTGGCGGGAGAGACTGACGTGGCGAGGTGAATGGATAGGTTGATCCCTACGTGAACAGAACGTGAGTTTCTCCACCGCGGGCATTGTGCAAGTGTCTAGACTTGAAAAATATAGATACAGGTAATTCAGTGTTCACTTGTAAGCAGTTAGGAAAACGTCGAGTAATATGTAGGATGATGGATGATACTGAACCGTTTAACTACTTAGGTAATAATATGTTTTTGAGAACACTTCTCCGTAATACATAATCGGAGAATCAACGAAATCATAACTTATCAAAGGATGTATTATTCGTTTCCGAATTATTGATTTATTGAAGGTAATTGATCCATACAACGAAGAGCGTATTATCAGTTTATGAGGAATACAGTGCTTGCAGCATGACACGCAAACTTACACAAGAGAAACGTCAGACTGCGTCTTAACGAATCAGCCTTCCCAGGTTGCTGGAAAGTGCTGCATCCAATCACCAGAATCCTAGGATGTCTCGAAACCAAACCTCCCTTCCCTCGAAGCTGCATTCCAAACCAACAATCAGCCCTGGCACAGACATCTCTGCCTTGCTCAAGACCCCAGATCCCCCCATACCAGCCTCCGGACCACGCTTCGCCATACCTAGCCTCCAAGTCCGCTGCACTGTTCTACATGCACAGAACAAGCTGTTCTTCCGAATATTCTGCTCATCTCCTCATATGTTGGTTCTTCTGGAAGATTCTGTCCTGGCTGGCCCGTTCGGTTTGCGCCAGCAGTACTTTATTACGCCCGATTATTTCGTCGTTCGCAGCGGCGTTGGTCGCGTGATCGCGGGTGCGTGTTGCGTGGGAAGTGTTGTAACGCGATGCGCGGTGTGAGTTACATCCACTGAGTACCGACATTTGAAATCCGTTATACAAGTCGCCTCCATTTCGGGACGCGAACGGATTTTAGGCGCAGAACCGGCGTTGCCGTTGTGCTGATCGTCGTTGATAGCCTCAGATCACCGTGGATCGCCTTATTAGCCTTTGATCGACGCTGGACACGGTTGATCTTCTTCGCTGATTACCGCAAGGATCGCCTCAGATCCGCGTTTTTTCGCACCACAAGTCGATAAGGCGTGGAAAGAGGAGGAAGAGGTTGCCAGATTGGTCATTCAGTAATTTGAAACTTGGAATCCAACTTCTAGGTGCGTATGTGCCGTCATGTCCTATCGTTTGGCCAACGTTCGTCCCCATTTCTTGCTTGTCTTCGTTTTGTCAGCTAATGTCGCCATGCCGTGTTCTTGTTACTGTGAGATTGACAACACCTCCCTATAACTCTTTAATCCTGTCGGCCCATTAGGTGTGCTGGCGCCGCGGGCTTTTTTTTGTGTGTGTGCAAACGACTAAGGTACTCTGGTTAGATAACCCACAGACGCCGGACGACAAAATGTGGATTTGTTTCTGGATAATGTTCCTCAGATCGATCCGTTGATCTGTCTTTTTGCCTTCGAGTCGTCGTCGTCGTCGTCGTCTTTGTCTCACGGAACTGCTTCTAATCTTTCTCCAGTTCCGCAACCCGTCTCGTTATCAATGGTTGCCTGCCTTCCTCGCCCCCTTCTCCTCCCCTTCCACCCCACCTCCCTCTCCCCCCACTCTCCTCCCTCCACCCAAACAACCCGTTTCCTCCCCTCCCCCCCATCTCCCTCTCGTCAACCTCACCTTCTCTCCCTGATTCCTCCGCTCCTTCCGCTCGATCTCTTGCCTGCAGCAACACTCACTCAGTCATGGGACAGCAGCTCTTGGCCATCGTGCCGTTGCTCGGCCTGTCGATCGCCGGCGCACTGCTCATGTTCCGCAGAAGGCGCAGGGGAATCCCCAAGGACTGGGGCGCCATTTCCGAGAAGGTGGAGCTGCTGCCGCCCCCGCCGCCGCCGCCGCCGGCCGCGCCGCACCCGCTGACCGGCCTGACGTTCGTCATTAAGGACATGTAAGGGAGGCAAGTTGAGCGCTAGTTAAGTTCTTGACGCGTGTGCGTATCGTTTCGGATTGAATGTCCCTTATGACCGTTTCTATTCACACGGCTGCATTCCACCCTTCCACCCTTCACCATTCGCCCTTCACGCTTCCACCCTTCACCATTCGCCCTTCACGCTTGCACCCTTCACCATTCGCCCTTCACGCTTCCACCCTTCACCATTCGCCCTTCACGCTTCCACTGCTGGCAGATTCGACGTGGAGGGCCACGTGGCAGGGTTTGGGAGTCCCGCGTGGAAGGCGAGCCATGCGCCTGCAACGCAGACGGCGCCGTGCGTGAGGGAGCTGGTGGAGGCTGGCGCGCAGCTGGTGGGGAAGACGCACATGGACGAGATGGCTTACAGGTGAGCGACGGTGGGAGGCGGTGGGATGGGATGCTGTGAGGTGAGGTTGTGTACTGTGAGGCAGTGTGCTGTAAGTTTGATGAGAAAATGAGCAGCTGGTGGGGAAGACGCACATGGACGAGATGGCGTACAGGTGAGCGACGGTGGGATGAAGTGAAGCGGTGTGATGGTGTTGTGACGGTTCTCCCCAATTCCCTGCTGCCTTTCTATGCAAAAGCGCTGCTGCTTCCGTCCCTTCCATGCGTTTTTCGTGCCCCCCAACCTCCCTCTACAACCCCCCCGTTCCTTCCCACTCTCCACTCTCCCCGCCACTCTCCCCCCTTTCCTCACGGCAGCATATTCGGCGAGAACAAGGCTTTGGGCACGCCAGTGAACCCCGTGTGTCCCGACCACGTGCCAGGAGGCTCGTCCAGCGGCTCTGCTGTTGCTATTTCTGCCGACCTAGCTGACTTCGCTCTCGGTATGTGTCATCCTCCATTCACTTTTGAGAATTCTAAAAAGTGATCTCAACATAGCCGACCTAGCTGACTTCGCTCTTGGTATGTGTCATCCTCCATTCACTTTTGAGAATTCTAAAAAGTGATCTCAACATAGCCGACCTAGCTGACTTCGCTCTCGGTATGTGTCATCCTCCATTCACTTTTGAGAATTCTAAAAAGTGATCTCAACATAGCCGACCTAGCTGACTTCGCTCTCGGTATGTGTCATCCTCCATTCACTTTTGAGAATTCTAAAAAGTGATCTCAACATAGCCGACCTAGCTGACTTCGCTCTTGGTATGTGTCATCCTCCATTCACTTTTGAGAATTCTAAAAAGTGATCTCAACATAGCCGACCTAGCTGACTTCGCTCTCGGTATGTGTCATCCTCCATTCACTTTTGAGAATTCTAAAAAGTGATCTCAACATAGCCGACCTAGCTGACTTCGCTCTCGGTATGTGTCATCCTCCATTCACTTTTGAGAATTCTAAAAAGTGATCTCAACATAGCCGACCTAGCTGACTTCGCTCTCGGTATGTGTCATCCTCCATTCACTTTTGAGAATTCTAAAAAGTGATCTCAACATAGCCGACCTAGCTGACTTCGTTCTCGGTATGTGTCATCCTCCATTCCCATGCCCACAGCCCTATGCACCACATGCCTTCACACATAAACCACCATTCCCCCGCATGCGCCCCCACCATTCCCCTCCATGCACCACATTTCCACTGCGCCGTACCTCTGCCCTCCAATGCGCCACCTGTTCCCATCAATGCGCCGCATAGCCCCCAATCCACCACCCGCCCTCCCATGCATCACATACTCTCCCATTCACTGCATTTCCACTGCACACGTCTGCCCTCCCTCCCTGTCCCTCGCTGCTCGTTGCTGCTTGTTGCTGCTTGTTCTGTCCCCTTGCCTCTCCGAACCAAGCCCATTGTCGCATGCTCTCGCTCTCATGTACCTCTGCCCTGACATGCACATGGGATGGATCTTATTCCTGTGTTTCCCCCCTGTCCCCCCTGTCCCCCTTCTCCCCACTCGTTGCTCGGCCGTCCCCTTTTCTCAACCAAAGTTGTCCGCCCTTTCCTTGCCCTTCTTTCCCCCCTTGTCCTTCTCTGCTCTAGTCCTCCCATCCCCATCTCCCTACCAGGCACGGACACAGCAGGCAGCATCCGCATCCCAGCAGCGTTCTCCAGCGTGCTGGGGTTCCGTCCCTCCCATGGCGCCATCTCTTGAGACCCCTGTAATCCCTCCTCTTCCTTCTCACTTTTCACTTTCCCTTTCAAACCCCCAACCCCCATCCTCCCCACCCTCCCCGCCCTCCCTACCAGGCACGGACACAGCAGGCAGCATCCGCATCCCAGCATCGTTCTGCGGAGTGCTGGGGTACCGGCCCTCCCATGGCGCCATCTCCGCTGCCGGCTGCGTCCCCATGGCTCCCTCCCTTGACACCGTCGGTATGGATTGAATCATATGAACGGTACACATGCATGTGCCGAGGGTTATTGCACCCTGGTAGTGTTTGAGGCGTGTCAAGGGAGGGACCAGCGACCAGCCATCTCTGCTGCCGGCTGCGTCCCCATGGCTCCCTCCCTTGACACTGTCGGTATAGATTGATTGATTCATATGAACGCATGCATGCAGGCAGGCGGGCAGGCAGGCAGGCAGGCGGGCATGCAAGCAGGGATGCTGGCGGGCATGCAGAGGCATGAGGGCAGGCAGGCAGGCAGGCGGGCAGGTGGGCAGGCGGGCATGCATGTGCTTATTCTCTTCCTCCTGTTCACTCCTCACCTTCATTTTCCATTTGTTATTACTCAGCACAAGACTGAACCTCTCTTGACGCCTTTGGACAGTCAGCAATGCTATCCGTTCTTCTGCCCTCCGTCTACCACATGTCTCCATCCTGTCCCTCATCCTCCCCCTACACCCGTTTCCCGTCCCCCTCCCTTGCTCCTCTTCCCCCTCTCCCCCTTTCCTTCCCTTTCCCATTCTTCTCCCTCCCCTCCCGTCCCCTTGGTCTCCGCTCTCCCCCCCCTCTTATTCCCCCTCCAGGTGTCTTTGCGGCGGATCCAGCAGTGCTGCGACACGTGGGGCACATTCTCTTGCGCCAGCCCCTTACCCTCCTCCCGCTCTCCCTCCTTTCCCTCCAACCCCACCCCTCCCCACCTCTCCCCCCTCCAGGTGTCTTTGCGGCGGATCCAGCAGTGCTGCGCCACGTGGGCCACATTCTCCTGCGCCAGCCCTTCACACCGCCCCACTGCTACCCCAATAACCTCAAGCCCCACAGAAGCTCACCTCTCAGCCGCATCCGTCTCCCGTTCGCCCCCTCTCTCCTCCCCTTGCACCCTCCTCCCCTCCCTCCTCCCTCTCCCTCCTCCCCTTCGCCTTCCCCCACTCCCCAACCACCCCCCCCTTCCCCACTTTCCCTTCTCTCCCTACCCCCCTCCAGGTGTCTTTGCGGCGGATCCAGCAGTGCTGCGCCACGTGGGCCACATTCTGCTGCGCCAACCCTTCACGCCCGCCCGCCGCCCGCTCTCCCTCTACCTAGCGGACGACCTCTTTGACCTCTGCTCCATCCCCCGCCGCCACGTCACAGAGGCGGTTCTGTCCGCGGGAGAGCAACTCTTTGGCCGTGAGTGTTTGCAGGGTGTTTGTGGGGGGGGAAGGGAGGGGGGGCAGGAATGTAGGGCAGTCTGTCGCTCTCCCTCTACCTAGCGGACGATCTCTTTGATCTCTGCTCCATCCCCCGCCGCCATGTCACTGAAGCCGTGCTTTCCGCGGGAGAGCAGCTCTTTGGCCGTGAGTGGGGGAAGAGTGTTTGCAGGGGGGGGGGATGGCGGGGAGGGATGTAGGGCAGTCTGTCGCTCTCCCTCTACCTAGCGGACGACCTCTTTGACCTCTGCTCCATCCCCCGCCGCCATGTCACTGAGGCGGTTCTGTCCGCGGGAGAGCAGCTCTTTGGCCGTGAGTGTTTGCAGGGTGGGATGGGGGAAAAGGGGTGTAGGGCAGTCTATCATTCTCTCCCTCTACCTAGCGGACGAGATTTTCAGTTGGCTATTAAACTGTCACAGAAGCTATGCTTTCTGCGGGAGCGCAGCTCTTGTGTCGTGAGTGTGAGCCGAGGAAGGCTTAGGTCATCTCACCCCCCCCTTAGTGTCTGGCTGTGCGGGCTGTGTCTGGCTTTACAATGTCAGTGTTACAAAGCATCACCGTGTGGTGTTCCATTCCTCCCGCTGTTCCTTCTTGGGGTAGGACCGGACCTGCTGCTGCCAGCGCCCATTGTATTGTAATTGGAGGTCCACCCGCCGCGCCTAGAACTCACTATCACTCTGCACCTTCAGCCACTCCTCTCAATCCCTCCTTCCACTTGTCCTCCTACACCCACCCCCTGCAGTGCAGTCATAGTGAAGTATGCGCAAGTGGGGCAGGGCCTGCTGCATGGGTCGTATTAGAAGGAGGTCCCCCTACTTGCCAAACCTTCTCCCTAACACACATTCATTCAGCTAAGCCTCTCAGTTGCTCCCCTCCGCTTTCCCATCAACCCACCCCTGTCAGTGCAGCCACAGTGAAGTACGTGCAGGTGGGGCACGACCCACGTGCGCTGAATGTATTGTAACCCCACCTTCGCCTCCCTTCCGCTTTCTTTCCATCTCCGTGTCCATTCGTGCAGCCATTGTGAAGTATGTGCAGGTGGGGCAGGACCTGCTGCTGCGTGGGCTGTATTTTAACCACCCACCTTCCCATCTGCTTGCCCTCCCACGCCCCATCCCTTCAGCCATAGTGAAGTACGTGCAAGTGGGGCAGGACCTGCTGTTGCGTGGATTCTAGTGTAACCCCACATCTCACCTAGTGCCAATTTCAGCCTAGCCTCTCACTCCCTCTCTCCCGCTTGCCCTCTGCTTGCCCTTCAACGCCCTCCTATCCGTGCAGCCATAGTGAAGTACGTGCAAGTGGGGCAGGACCTGCTGCTGAAGAGGGTACCAGCGATTCAACACTTTCTCAACCTCCTGCCGCCACCAGCAGCACCGCAGGGAAACAGCAGCACCACCGACAGCAGCAGCAGCAGCAGTGTGAAGAAAGCGGCAGAGGAGGGCAAGAGGGCGTTGCAAGCACTGGTAGAAGCGATGAAGCTACTGCAAAGGTGTGTTTTCTGTTGTGAGGGGAAGGAGCCTTAGTTGAGACGTCTCGAAACGCAGCAGCAACAGTGTGAAGAAAGTAGCAGAGGAGGGCAAGAGGGCGTTGCAAGCGCTGGTAGAAGTGATGAAGCTGCTGCAAAGGTATGTGATGTTGTGAGGCAAAGGCGCCGTACTTTTGCCACAAGTTTGGTTCGCCACGGTCAGACTTTTCACCACCTCCTCCTCCTCGTGCCGTAACTCCCTGGAACCCTTGAAGTGAAGTTAACCCGGCAAAAGCCCCTACCAGACCCTAAACCCTTATCACCATTATTTCCTATCCCCTGAACCCTTGAACCGGTAAACCACTGTGCCCTTGCTCGGTTCTACAGACACGAGTTCCGCACGGCGCACCAGGCGTGGGTGCAGCAGGTGCAGCAGGTGCAGCAGGTGCAGCAGGTGCAGCAGGTGCAGCCGGTGCAGCAGGTGCAGCAGGTGCAGCAGGTGCAACCGGTGCAGCAGGTGCAGCAGGTGCAGCAGGTGCAGCAGGTGCAGCAGGTGCAGCCGGTGCAGCAGGTGCAGCAGGTGCAGCAGGTGCAGCAGGTGCAGCAGGTGCAGCAGGTGCAGCCGGTGCAGCAGGTGCAGCAGGTGCAGCAGGTGCAGCCGGTGCAGCAGGTGCAGCCAGTGCAGCAGGTGCAGCAGGTGCAGCAGGTGCAGCAGGTGCAGCAGGTGCAGCAGGTGCAGCCGGTGCAGCAGGTGCAGCAGGTGCAGCAGGTGCAGCAGGTGCAGCAGGTGCAGCCGGTGCAGCAGGTGCAGCAGGTGCAGCAGGTGCAGCAGGTGCAGCAGGTGCAGCAGGTGCAGCAGGTGCAGCAGGTGCAGCCGGTGCAGCAGGTGCAGCAGGTGCAGCAGGTGCAGCCGGTGCAGCAGGTGCAGCAGGTGCAGCAGGTGCAGCAGGTGCAGCAGGTGCAGCCGGTGCAGCAGGTGCAGCAGGTGCAGCCGGAACGTCTATTTTCCTTCACCCCTGAACCCTGAACCGCCCCAACCCCTGCTTGCTTCTGCAGACACGAGTTCCGCACGGCCCACCAGGCGTGGGGCCCTTCACCCCGAAACCCCGAAACCTCAATTCAACTGCTGCTTGTGTTCTGCAGGCACAAGTTCCGCACGGCCCACCAGGCGTGGGGCCCTTCACCCCGAAACCCCGAAACCTCAATTCAACTGCTGCTTGTGTGCTGCAGGCACAAGTTCCGCACGGCCCACCAGGCGTGGGGCCCTTCACCCCGAAACCCCGAAACCTCAATTCAACTGCTGCTTGTGTGCTGCAGGCACAAGTTCCGCACGGCCCACCAGGCGTGGGGCCCTTCACCCCTAAACCCCGAAACCTCAATTCAACTGCTGCTTGTGTGCTGCAGGCACAAGTTCCGCACGGCCCACCAGGCATGGGGCCCTTCACCCCTAAACCCCGAAACCTCAATTCAACTGCTGCTTGTGTGCTGCAGGCACAAGTTCCGCACGGCCCACCAGGACCAGGCGTGGGTGCAGCAGGGGCAGCATAAGCTGCAGGCAGACGTTAAGTCAACCCAAAAATCCTCTTCACCCCTAAACTCCAAATCCCCCATTCCCCTGCTTGTCTCTGCAGACACGAGTTTCGCACGGCGCACAAGGCGTGGGTGCAGCAGGTGCAGCCGAAGCTGCAGGCAGACGTGCAGGTGCGCGTGCAGGCAGCCATGGAGGCGGAGCCGGAGGCGCTCGCAGCCCATGCAGCCCAGGCTCAACTGGTGCGGGAGCAGCTGAGAGCTGCTCTCACAGACCTCTGCAAGGTGAGAGGGGTGGGGATAGGATAGATAGGAGGGGGCTTTGGAATAGATTTGTGGAATTCGTGTTCGTGTTGCCCTCCGTTCAAACCCCCCTCCGTTCAAACCCCCCTCCGTTCAAACCCCCCTCCGTTCAAACCCCTCTCCGTTCAAACCCCCCTCCGTTCAAACCCCCCTTGTTCAAATCCCCCTTGTTCAAATCCCCCTCCTTCAAACCCCCCTCCTTCAAACCCCCCTCCTTCAAATCCCCCTCCTTCAAATCCCCCTCCTTCCATTCCCCCTCCTTCAAATCCCCCTCCTTCCATTCCCCCTCCTTCCACTCCCCCTCCTTCCATTCTTCCTCCGTTCAACCCCCCCTCCTTCCTTCCTCCGCCTTCCCTCTCTCTTCCCCTCCCCCACCTTCCCACCCCTCGCCCTCCCAGAGCGACGGGCTGATAGCGCTGCCAGTGACGCCAGACTTTCCCCCCAAGCTGCGCGCCAAGCCTCAAGTGCTGGACGCATTTCGAGCCTCTGCCATGCTGCTCGTTGCCCCTGGGTCCATGTCCGGCTGCCCACAGGTGCGCGCTTCTTCTGCACTGTGCTGTGCGGTGTGATATGGTGCTGTGCGGTGCTGTGGTGTGCTGCTGGTGAACGGGTTGTATGGCATGGTGATGGTACAAGGGAACTGCCATGCTGCTCGTGGCCCCCGGTTCCATGTCCCGCTGCCCACAGGTGCTTGCTGGGGAGGGAGGGAGTGGGGGGTGGGGGCGGGGAGAGAGGGGAGGGTGGGGGGGTGGGGGAAAGGAGCTTGTTTTCTGCTGTGCTGAACGCCTTTCGAGCCTCTGCCATGCTGCTCGTTGCCCCTGGGTCCATGTCCGGCTGCCCACAGGTGCGCGCTTCTTCTGCACTGTGCTGTGCGGTGTGCTGTGGTGCTGTGCGGTGCTGTGGTGTGCTGCTGGTGAACGGGTTGTATGGCATGGTGATGGTACAAGGGAACTGCCATGCTGCTCGTGGCCCCCGGTTCCATGTCCCGCTGCCCACAGGTGCTTGCTGGGGAGGGAGGGAGTGGGGGGTGGGGGCGGGGAGAGAGGGGAGGGTGGGGGGGTGGGGGAAAGGAGCTTGTTTTCTGCTGTGCTGGACGCCTTTCGAGCCTCTGCCATGCTGCTCGTTGCCCCTGGGTCCATGTCCGGCTGCCCACAGGTGCGCGCTTCTTCTGCAATGTGCTGTGCGGTGTGCTGTGGTGCTGTGCGGTGCTGTGGTGTGCTGCTGGTGAACGGGTTGTATGGCATGGTGATGGTACAAGGGAACTGCCATGCTGCTCGTGGCCCCCGGTTCCATGTCCCGCTGCCCACAGGTGCTTGCTGGGGAGGGAGGGAGTGGGGGGTGGGGGAGTGGGGAGTGGGGAGCACGGCTGCCCACAGGTGCTTGGGAAGAGAAGAGAAGGGGAGGGGAAGGGAGGGGGAGGGGAAGGGGAGGGGCGGATAGGCTTGTTCTGGACTGTGTTGCGCTGGACGCCTTTCGAGCCTCTGCCATGCTGCTCGTTGCCCCCAGTTCCATGTCCGGCTGCCTGCAGGTGCTTGGCGAAGGGGGAGGGAGGTGGGGGGTGGGGGCGGGGAGAGAGGGGGGAGTCGGGTGGGTGAGCTTGTTCTGTTTTTGAGGCGCCTCGAAAGTCGATTTTTTAGGCGCCTCGAAAGTCGATTTTGTAGGCGCCTCGAAAGTCGGGGCTGGGAACGGGGAGAGAGGGGGGAGTCGGGTGGGTGAGCTTGTTCTGAGAATTTCAAGCTCAGGAGTGCGTGTGGGGCGTTTTTTGAGAGCTCGCAAAAACGACCTACAAGAATATCGATTAGAGTGCGCATGGGGCACTGCATCAGTATCCTGGCGCAGCACTCAGCACACTCGTGATAAAAGTAGAGCTTTGAGACGTCTCAAAACGATATCCTACTTTTATCACGAGTGCGTATGGGGTACTGCTTCAGTATCCTGGCGCAGCACTCAGCAGCACACTCGCACACATCCTCACCCTCTCTGAACCTTTTCTTCTTTGTATCCACGTGTTCCCGCAGGTGACAGTGCCTATAGGGCGTATGGAGTGTTCTCCCTCGGGCCTGCCGCTTGCAGTGGGGTTGATGGCACGGCATGGGGCGGACCGGTTTCTCCTCGACTCTGTTACGCACTTTGCCCCAGCCGTGCAAGATGCATACAAGGTGCGTTATGAGTCGATTCAGATGCCGCTTGCAGTGGGGTTGATGGCACGGCATGGGGCAGACCCGTTTCTTCTTGACTCACACACTTCGCCCCGGCCGTGCAAGATGTGTATAAGGTGCCGAATGGGTGTTTGTGTGTGTAAGGGAGTGGGTGTGCCTCTAAAGGGCGGACCGGTTTCTTCTTGACTCTGTCACACACTTCGCCGCGGCCATGCAAGACGCGTAAAAGGTGAGGGGTGATGGATGATAGGTGAGGGGTGATGGATGATAGGTGAGGGGTGATGGATGATAGGTGAGGGGTGATGGATGATAGGTGAGGGGTGATGGATGATAGGTGAGGGGTGATGGATGATAGGTGAGGGGTGATGGATGATAGGTGAGGGGTGATGGATGATAGGTGAGGGGTGATGGATGATAGGTGAGGGGTGATGGATGATAGGTGAGGGGTGATGGATGATAGGTGAGGGGTGATGGATGATAGGTGAGGGGTGATGGATGATAGGTGAGGGGTGATGGATGATAGGTGAGGGGTGTTTTCATATGCATATGTGTGTGGAGGGGTTTGCGTATTCGCATTTGCACACATGTATTTCCATGTGATTTTGGTTGGATGTGCATGTGAGTGTGCATTTCTCTAGTCTCCTATGTCTCTGCTTCCCCACATGCTTATATCATTCTAAATCGCTGTGTGCTGTGCAGTGCATGTGCATGCCTGTGTGCCTGTTACTCGGCCTGTCTGCCGCACTCTCGCGCTGCATCTCCCCCTCTCCGCCTCTCCGCCTCTCCTCCTCTCCGCCTCCTCTCCTTCTCGCCACCCCTCCACCCCGCCACCTCACTGCAGGTGGTATTGCCCAAGATCAACAAGTCTCAAGCCTCTGCCTCCCTGCCTCTCTGCCTGTCTGCCTGTGTGCCTCACTCCCGCTCTGCATCTCCTCTCCTCTTCTCTCCACCCCTCCACCGCGCCACCTCACTGCAGGCGGTATTGCCCAAGATCAACAAGTCACAAGCCTCTGCCTCCTCATCAGCAGCAGCACAGCCTGTTCTCTCACAAGCTGAAATCGCCAAAGAAAAGGTGCGTTTGCTGTCGGTCAGTTGGGACGTTTCTGTGATTGTCCACCCGTCAGTCAGACTTGATGAACTCAATAAGATCTCTGACTCTTTTGACCTACGACGAGTTTTGAGGCACCTCAAGAATTAGCCCTAATAAATTCCCTTGATCTTGAGGTGCCTCAAAAGGCCTGATGAAATTCAAGCTTCTTGCACTAGCTTCCTGCAATTCAGTAAGCTCCCTGATATGTAGGCGGTCTCCTTGTTCCTATCTCCTGTAGCTCTTACTTGCCACCACTCCCCTGGCCTCCTGCCTCCACTCCCCTGGCCTCCTGCCTCCACTCCCCTGGCCTCCTGCCTCCACTCCCCTGGCCTCCTGCCTCCACTCCCCTGGCCTCCTGCCTCCACTCGCCTGTTGTTTTGAGACAGCTCAAGCCTCCTCTGTTGAGACGTTTCAAGCTTCCACCACTGCCCGCTGGCCTCTCTGTTTCCCGTCATCACTCCCCTCCCTCCCGTCACGCCCTTCGTCCTCCTCTCGTCCAGTCCCCCCTCACCTTCTCCCAGGGCAACAAGGCGTACAAGCAGAAGAAGTATCAGGAGGCAGTGCATCATTACACAGCAGCCATCCGACACGACAGCAAGAACAACACCACCACCCTTTACTCCCCATCCTTCCCATTCATTCCCATTGTCCCCTCATTCCCCAATCCCCCCTCCCCGCCCCTCCAGGGCAACAAGGCGTACATGCAGAAGAAGTATCAGGAGGCAGTGGACCATTACACAGCAGCCATCCGGCACGACAGCAAGAACGCCACCTACTACTCCAACCGCGCCATGGCGTACCTCAACCTGCACAAGTGAGGCTCATGGGCTCATGGGCTCAGATGCTCATTGTGGCTCATCGGAACATGGAGTATATCCAATTTGATGCTTTGGATGGAAATGAGTACTCCTATGGTCCTACAACGCAATACCCTACATCCAATCCAATTCCTACTGAAGCTGGACAAATGAGCAGCTTGGGGAACACCGTTCCCCGCTTTCCTACTTGTTCTTCTTTTTTTTTTTTTTTTTTTTTTTTTTTTGCCTCTCTTAACAAGCGCAGGTGTTTAGGAACTCTGTCCCATCTCCCCTCCTCCTCTCCCTTCTCCTTTTTTCAATCTCCCTCCTCTCTTCCATCCCCGCCCCCTCTGCAGTTTTGAGCAAGTGGAGGCGGATTGCACAGCTGCGTTGAGTCTCGACAAGAAGGTGAGTTGAGGTGGAGTTGAGTCTCTCCACGAGTTCCACGCAACAGAGCCAGCACCAGTTTTGAGGCGCCTCAAAAGTAGTCTCGACAAGAAGGTGAGCTGAGTTCTCCAGGAGTTCTCCGCAACAGAGCCAGCACCAGCTTTTGGGCACCGTATTGCATCCATCCCCTCTCTCCCTCTCCTCCCCTTCCCCCTCCCTCTCCATCCCCCTTCCCATCCCCCTCCCCTTCCCCCTCCACCACCCAGTCCCTTCTTTATGCCTCACACAGCACTCCCTGTTTTCTTGGAACCTTCTCTGCGTTGTGTGTCCGGCCTGCTTGCTGTCCTCACCTTTGGTGCATTGATATGCTGTATGTTCACTTCACCCTCTCTATGCGTGTGAGGCGGTTTAAAGACACCTCAAGAAGGTGCTAAAAGAATCGCCTCTCGTGCTGTGCGTTGGTCTGCTGTATTTCCACCCTCTGTGTGTGTGTGTGTGTGCGCGTGCGGGCGTGCGGGCGTGCGTGCGTGCGTGCGTGCATGCGTGCGTGCGTGTGTGCGTGCGTGCGGGCGGGCGGGCGGGCGGGCGGGCGGGCGGGCGGGCGGGCGGGCGGGCGGGCGGGCGGGCGGGCGGGCAAGCGGGCGAGTGGGCGGGTGGGCGGGCGGGGGGGCGGGCGGGCGTGCGGGCGTGCGTGCGGGCGTGCGGGCGGGCGGGCGTGCGGGCGGGCGTGCGGGCGGGCGTGCGGGCGTGCGTGAGCGTGCGCGCGCGCGCGCGCGTGTGTGTGTGTGTGTGTGCCTGCTGTCTATCTGTCTCCCCCCCGTCATCAGAATGTGAAGGCCAGGGTTCTCAGAGGGGCAGGACAGTCATGTTTGTGCCTGCTGTGTGTTCACCTCCCCTTGCTTTCTTTACCTGCCATGTCTCACTACCTGCCGTGTGTGTGCCTGCTGTCTATCTGTCCCCCCCCCCCGATCACCAGAATGTGAAGGCCATGCTGCGCAGAGGCACAGCCAGGGAGATGCTCGGGTTCTACCCAGAGGCGTTCGAAGGTACCATTTGTTGAGAAAAAAAACAACGAATGAGAATAAATCTCATGTTTGTTGTGTTCCTGTCAGTCATTACTGTTCGAGCTCTCTCTGACTACCTTTCTCCCACGCATGTGCACGCACACACACGCACACACACACACACGCACACACACACATGCACATGCACACACACACACACGCCCACACACACACGCACACACACACGCACACACACACACACACACTCCTCTTCCTTTTCCTCACTCCTTGCCTTCCCCTTCCCCTTTCTCTCATTTCGCCTCCCTCATTCACTTCCTCACTCCTCCCTCCATCCCTCTCACCTACCCTTCGACTCGCACCAAATCCGGGTGTGATTTAAGTCGACTCAGGCCGCTTCGCATCCACTCTCCCCTTCTCCCTTTCTTCCCTTCTCCTCTTGTCCCCTTCTCCACGTCTCCCTTTCTCTCCCTTTTCCTTTTTTCCCCTTCTCTCCTTTTTTCCCCTTCTCCCCTTCTCTCTCCCCTTCTCCCCTTCTCCCCATCTCCCTGTCTCCCTTTTTCTCCCTTCTCCCCTTCTCCTCTTCTCCTCTTCTCCTCCTCCCGCTTCTTCCCTATCCAGACTTCAGCCAGGCGTTGATCCTAGAGCCCACCAACAAGACAGCATTGGAAGCAGTCACTCGGATGAAGGAGAGTGGCATTGCATGATGGATGGATCATGGGGGTATCTTTAGGTGCGGCAACGAGCGAGAGGGATAGCATGCATCACAGGGGCATGCCCTGGGAAAGGCAAGACAAGGCAAGACAGCCTATTTTTGTTGCAAGAAGTTTCATCTGGTTGAGGAGTCTTGGTTGCAGCGCAGTCACCTGGGTGAAGGAGAGCGAGATAGCGCGACAGGGGCATGGCATGGCATGGCATGGCATGGCATGGAAGGGATGGGGGGGGGCATGGCATGGAAGGGTTACCATGGTAGTACCATGTTCTGGTTCGAAACAGCTGAAACAGTTGAATTGATGAAGGAGAGGTAGTGGGGGCATGGGGAAGGGGTGGGGAAGGGGTGGGGGAACAGGTGGAGAGGGTGAGTTGAGTTGAGTTGAGAGGGAGACAACTAGGTGTACTTGTAGGCTGTATGCCAAGGGACTGATCTGCGAATCAAGCTTTAGGGGGAAGGTAGCCTCTATTGGAAATAGTTCAAATCTAGGAAGCTGAACAAGAGGAACAGGAGCAAGAGGGCCCTCCTGCTAAGTCATGCAGAAATGCTTGGTGATACTTCTAGACCGTCTGGATTTTTGCTTTCCTTCAGATAGGCATTGTGTGTCTGGAGTGGAAATTGATTCCATTGAAAGATTGCCCATTGTGAATCCAATTACCTTACCATGAATACACGATCCTTCAGTCCAAGTGTGGAGCATTTTATGCTGTGTGTCTGTGTTCTATTAACTTCTGTGGTTCAATACAAGATCACAGACACAAGTCTCATTACTAGATCACAAGCACATGTTACATACGGTACCTGTACTTTGTTTTTGCTTGTAAACACACCCGTGCAATGGATGGCACATTCGCAAATATTTTATGCCTGTGTCCATGTGTCTGTCAATCGGAGCACTACGTTGAGAACCAGAACATAAACCTGTTTTTTTCTGCTTAACAAATCGCGTTTTTTACAATACAGAAATGGTAAATTCATTATAATGACGTAATGGTTTACCCGCATTGGGTATTCGTGAAACGACTGCATCGGCGGCGGCGAGTGAGTGATTAGCAAGCATCAGACCAGTGAACTAATAATGCAGCACAAGAGCATCAACCGAGGTCATAGGTACGGCACAGTATCAAGCGAGTAAAAGACTAAGAAATACCCTGTAAACAGTATGTTGTTGAGTGTACCTTAGAAGCAGACAGAAGGGTTAGGGTAGAGAATAGAGCCATGGCCCATGCTCCCAGTGAAGAGGAACAGATGCTCCCAGTACCAACCAACCAGGGCTCTCGCTAGGATTTTGGCCTGTCTGACAGGAAGTGTAAAAAAAAAAAAATCGTCTTACGCTCAGATTGGCTTTTTTTTTTTTTTTTTTCTGTCCTCTAAGATGAAACCTTTATACCAGTCTGAAAAAACAGATGAACTATTCTACGGGGCCTACACTACACTACAAGAGTTCTACACACTACAAAATAAAAACTAGGTATCATTAAACCATTCTACGGTTTAGTCAGACTCGCTGCCACTATCATCATCACTACAGCTGTCTAGGCTATCAGACGGCACTGGAATAGGGTAGTTAGCTTTCCCCTTGCGACTGAGCCATGGGAACTCTGCATCCAGCCTGGCTGCTTCTGCTACTGCTGCTGCTTCTCGTGCTGCTGCCTCTGCCGCTGCCACAGCAGCAGCTGCTGCTGCTGCTGCCTCTGCTGCTGCTGCGGATCTTCTTTTATTGCGCTTGCTCTCTCTCTCCACTCCCGGCAGCAGCACATCCTTTGCAGACCTCCTCTTCTTCGACTTGCGCCACCGAGCCACCAACTCGGGCCACTCCATGTCGTAGCTCAAAAGAGACACGGACATGAGCTCACCAAGCTTGGCGTCGCACAGGTTCCCTCTCAGCCAGCTCTTGATCACGTTTTGTCTTGAGAATCCGCGTTCGCACTCCACAGTGCTCAGCGGGAGCACAGCTACAGCGATCCACAGGCGGACAATGTTGGGGTAGCTCGTTGTCCAGTCCGGTGAGCTCAGCATGTGCTTCAGGCCCTCCGCAAAGCCGACATCCTCTTGGTGGGTGCTCATGATTGTCGCGAAGGTGTTAAGTTCCCGCTGTGCTTTGGCCCAGTCCACACCTGTAAGAATGGGCGGGCGAAGAATGGAGGAGAAACGCGTAGACTGTTTACATATCTTTACTGACGCGGATAATCATCCGAATAAACCAAGCAACCTCACGACAAAAGGCTTAACACACCTGGCAGAGTGTCAGGATCGTCGGGATGCTTCTTGTACATGTCGCGCAGAGACTGCAGCCACTGCGCCAACCGCCGATCGCGCTTTGCCGGGGACTTCGGGTACTGGGACTTCTTGAACAGCTTCGCCCCATTGAGCGACGCGAGATCCTCCAGTCGGTAGTCGAGCTGCTTAATCAGCTCAACCACGAACTCCCGCCCGAGCTTCAAGCAGGCGCTGAGGTTGCCTTTGCTATTCTGCCCCACGATAGCCTCTTCGTGCAGCAAGTAGCAGTGAGTTGTCGGCGCTCCGGTGGAATCTGGGCCATCGACCTTCACCTCCCGGGACTCCTCCGAAGCATGTTTCGCCAGGAATGGCCCCAGCGCCGCGCCGCCTTGCCCGAACGTCTCGTCGTTACTGTCGAGGTAACGAGTCCGCAACAGATGTATTGTGTTGTGTACCGTCTGCAGCACATGGGTGGCGTCAATCTGCATAAGCACAACGCAGAAGAAGTTAGAATGTTACCAAACAAAACGGGAGGTTTAAAGCGCAAGCATTAACACGTACCTGTCGTTGCTGGAACTTCAAGTTGAGCAGGTTCAGCTCCTTCAGCACATCGGCCAGCAAGTAGAGTAAGAAGTGAAATTTGAAACTCGTCACTGTCTTATACATCTTCTTGTCGAATTCCTTCAGGACGATCACAACAGCAGGGAACACCGCGACGAGTCGCTGGATCGCATTGCCTCGGGAAAGCCACCTCACGTCCTTTATCCCCTACATCTCGAGATGCGTCTCGCAAATGACCTCTTGGAGCTCCTTGAATCGCGTGTGAACCACGAGGCGCCCGAGAATGTCGACCACGGACCGGACAGCCTTGTCCACAATTTGAAGGTCCGGGTACGCGGCTGCTGCATCTTTAGCTGCCAGCGCCTCCCTGCAAGGTTAAACAGAAAAGAAGTCAATACACGGTTGATACGCGCATCAATAAACAACTCGGACGAACTCACCTGTGTGCGACACAGTGACACGAAACGAGATGAGGAACCTTCGAGCGCAGGCGCGCGACCAGCCCGTTGTGCTGTCCAGTCATCACTGAAGCGCCGTCCGTGCTCATACCGGAGATGCGCTGCAGATCGATCCCCGTTGTCTCAAAATGCGTCAGCAGGCCGGTCAGCAGCGAGGCGGCATCACACTGCTCCACTGAGAGCAGGGTGTAGAACTCCGTGACTGGAAGGTTTTCGCGCAGGAATGTCATGTAGACAATCATATGCTTCCCGCGCCTTCGGTCCGTGCTCTCATCCAGCTGGATCCCGAGGAAGGGGCTGGCGCGGATGTACTGCAGCTGACGGGACCGCATGTATGACACCATCGTTGCCACAAGCTGAGCGAAACCATACCTGCAACACATAAACAATGAATAGCCATGAGTTTTGTGGATCAGAAACACAGATATGCGGGATACAATATCTTACTCGCTGTAATAGGTGCCATTCTCCTTCAAGGGCATGTCCGGCGTGCCCTGCTCAGCCATGAATTGCACAAGAGCAACGAACAGCACAATAGGGGCGTCAGATTTGCAGACGAATAATGCGATTGCCATTAATCTAGCAATTCGCCTGGCGTCGTCGTCCCCCTTGTCGTAAGCGACGATGGACTGCTGCCCTTTCTTCAGGCCATCACGTTGTTCCTTCAGCAGGACCGCCGCCTCGTGCTTCACGCTGAAATGATGCTTGCGCATCGTCTGCTTCTGAATGTCGAGGCCGCCCTCACCATAACGGCCGTACTTGTAGTGCGGGTCCCCGAACACCATACAGACGCTGCAGCGCATGCAAGGTCGCCCGTCCTTCGTCTCACTGATGAAGAGCCACGGGAAGTAGCGAAGCCACTGCTCCTTACACTTGAGCTGCAGCTCTTCCACAGTCAGCGGCCGACGTCCCTTAGTATTGCCCTTCTCCTCGGCTTCGTCATCGTCGTCGGTGGATTGACGAGTCGCGCGCGTGACCGTCTCCGATGGCGCGGGCAATGTCGGACCTGCGGGACGGGAAAAGTTAAGCCGCCGCTGCTTGTATTGAGCTTTCACAGAAGCCCTGTCAGGCAGCACAGGGTTAGCCCGTAGATTGGTGGTTGTTGCAACAGAAACAACGGGCCGGATCGATTCACCGCCAGATGCTGGTATACTCGTCGACGTGGGCGTGGTAGCCTTTGGCATGCTGTCGTCCACATTTTCTTCGGCCACAGTGTCTGGTGAGGCGTTGTCCGCTGGTATAACCCGGGTTGAGCACGAGGCAACGGGGGGTGCAACGACGGGGATCGACTTGCCCCGTGTGAGAAAATCCAGTGCTGAGACTCCAGGGGGGTCTTTCTCCTCTGGAATGGCCATCAGGGCGACAGCTGAAAGTGGAAAACTGCACTGCGGGGCCAGTCGAATGCAGCGGAAGAAAAGGATGCAGAAGATGGGTGGTGTGCCCCCAGCCTGGTCCCTCAAACCCTCGTCACGTAGCGCGTCATAGTGATACGCGGTGCGGGGTTTGGGCGGGGACCACAGTTACGTGCATCCGGAATGCATACAGTTCACACCCCAATGCACAAAATGACGGTGTCGGTGCCTGGGTGTGGCTGGCATCGGCGCCGACACCCACGCAGCGACAAAGTGCTGGCAGCATTGCACATAGTTAGCTGCTGCCAGCGGTGCTGTTTCCTCCAGCGCGGATGCTACGGGACAGTGGCATTCATTACGCATGCATGTATACAGGCTGGCAGATACCCTAACTAGTGGCCCTATTGACAAGTGGGCAGAAATGTCGGTTTCAGACGGAATCGTACTCGTTATCTGGTGTCTAAGATGAAGCATAGTATGCGATCTGAAAATGTATCTGAAGTAAAATCATTTGTCTTACTGATCATCTGAACTAAAATCATATGTCTTACAGATCATCTGAAATAAGAAAATTAAGTCTGAAACGCAGACCATCAGACCAAATTGGTCTGCTAACGAGAGCCCTGCAACCAACCCTGATTGGTGGGCATGGGAGGAGTCCCAAACGTGTTCATTTGTCGACGCTGTCAGTGTAACCATTGGATCGACCAGGATTGAAGTAGTACGGCGTTTGAAAGGGGTGGTGAGACTGCACTGCTGTAAAGCGGGGCCTGTAGGGAAGCAGTGCCGATTGGGGGTTGATGGTGGGCATTTGGTAATTGGTGGTTGGCGGTTGCGAATCGGCGGTTGGGGATTGCGGTTGGTAAGGAGGGGTTAGTCATAGCGACTGGTGAGCAACGGTGAGGGCATCTCTGAGCGGTCAGTGTAATGGAGGCTACCGTAATGGTTAGTGTGTCTCACGTGTGTCTCCGTCTCAGTCTCAGTCTCTGTGTGCCTGTGCATGTGTCTGCCCGTGCCTGTGAGTGAGTACGTGCACCCAAGATTAGCCCATCATTGGTGCATGCATGCACGTGTGGTGAGATTATTGTGCTGTGCTGTGCACATCCCTACCTATGGTACTCTACTCTCCCATCCCATGGGCCATCGCAGGGAGAAGCAGCACCCTATGCACAGCAACTCTTCTGCAACACACACGCTCCTTCACCCCGCAAGTCTCCTTCCCCGTCTCCACCTCCTTCCTTCAATCCCATTTCCCCTTGTTCCATGCCCACAACTCCCCTCCTTCCCTTCTCGCCTCCCCTCTCCTCCCCTGCACCCCGCTACTTTCCTCCTTTCCTCACCCCCTCCTCCCTATTTCCCCCCACACACCCATCTCAGTCATCTGCCAGGCTGACAATGTCTCGCTCCGGGACCATGTCACCAGCAAGCACAACAAACAAAATCTTTGAGGCATCGAAAAATCCCTCCAACCCCGTTCCTTTCCTCCCCATTTCCCCCAACCCTCTCACTCAGTCATCTGCCAGGCTGTCAATGTCTCTCTCCGGGAACATGTCGTCAGCAAGCGCAGCGAGCGCGAGCACCAATGCGGTGTCGACACCTGTCAGCACGCGCACATAGTAGTAGGCTTCCGACGGCGACAGCGCGCTGTTGCGAGCAGCAAACCCGTCCTTCTGCACTTCGGCTAGTAGGATGCCGTCACGTGTGACAATCTGAGTGGGGGGGAGAGGGGAAAGGATGGGGAGGGGGGTTGGCGGGTGGAAAGGTGAAGATACCCACAGCACACTGCTGCGAGCCGCAAACCCGCCCTTCTGCACCTCAGCTAGAAGGATGCCGTCACGCGTGACGAGGGGAGGAAGGGTCACGAGGGGAGGATTGGACTGTGAAAAGAAAAGAAAAAGCGTCCCGCAGCACCTCGGCTAGTTGGATGCTGCAACGTGCGTGACAATTTGGACTGGATGGGGAGAGGAAATGGGGAGGAACGGAGGCGCGGGGAGGGGAGGGGGGGGGGGGGGGGGGGGGAGGGGGAACGAGGGGGAGGGGAGGGGGGAGAAACGATCCAGAGGGCAGCAAATAAATGAGACAGAAACGAGGCGGAGTAAATTAACAGAAGAAAGAACAACGCTGTGGACTGGGATTTTAAGGGAGACGATAGGTGAGGGGGGGGAGCATGGGAAGGAAAGTACCCTGTAGTTGCGCTTGGAAAAGAAGCCTGTTAGCTCAATGTCAGGCTCAAGTGATGTGTTGCCTCTTAGAAACACCTGGGGACACGCAGGGGGCACGCAGGGGGCACGCAGGGAAAAGGAGGCAGGGGGAGGAGGAGAGGGAGAGGGAGGCGCAGGGAAGAGGTATGAGTAATGCAGCGCAGGATCGCACATGCACTCTATCATGCACATGCCTGAGTCGAGTGCACACCCACATGCACAAAAAAGACGCACATGCATGCACGCACGCTCACATGCACACATGCACGCACCCTCACACGCAAAACACGTAAATCATGCACAACCGCGAAGAACACATGCATCCACGCCCCAAGATCTCCTAAAAAAACACACAAACACAAAACAAAACAAAAAAAAACATCCGCTCCTGTGCAGCCCTTCCCCCCTGCCTCTCCTGTAGCCCAATCAACCCACAGTCTCTCCCACCTTCATGCAGGGGCGCAGCGACATGACACCGCTCTTGCCTGCAGCAGGTGCGAGTCCGCGTTGGCAGGTCCCATCCCATCCCATCCCATCCCATCCCATCCCAACCCATCACATCCCATCCCATCCCATCCCAACCCATCCCATCCCATCCCATCCCATCCCATCCCATCCCATCCCATCCCATCCCATCCCTTCCCATCCCATCCCATCCCATCACTCACACATAATCCAAATATCCCAGAACCCCAGACTGCATGCTCCAGTCCAGACGCAGTCAGAGCTCCCCAGAACACCCATCACCGCAGCAATGCTTTAAAAAACACCTCACATAACATACCCCCATGGGCGCCGTTCGATCTCTCTCAGAACCTGCCAGAGCCGTTCGATCTCCCTGAAGAAAAAAATAACGCAGCCCGTTCGATCTCCCCTGAAACACCCGACAGGCCTCGCACCTTCATGCAGGGGCGCAGCGACATGACGCCGCTCTTGGCCTGCAGCAGGTGCGAATCGGCGCTGGCGGAGTCCCCGGGGCACAGGTACGTGGTGTCGTGCAGCGTCAGCAGCTTGCTCACCAGGTTGCACACCGGCTGCCCGTCCGCGTCTAGAATGAACCGCTTCGACCGCATGGAGAGAGGCCTGGCGGTGGGAGGGGGAAGGGGGGGGGACGGTTTTTGAGGCGCGTCGAAATCAGATTATATGTTAGGCGCCTCAGAAAGCGCCTGGCCGTCCGCGTCTAGAATGACCCGCTTTGATCACATGGATAGAGGCCTGGTGATGAGGGGGCGAGGGGGGGAGTGGGAGGGGAGAAAGGCGGGGGGGAAGGTGGGGGGGGGGGGGGGGGGGGGGGGGGAGGAAGAGGTTTTCTTTTTAGTTGCCTCAGAAATGCACTGCCCGTCTGCGTTTGGAATGAATGCGTGCACCGTAGTATCTGCGCCGGCACCCGCACCCGCATCGCACCCGCATCGCACCCGCACCCGTTCCAGTACCTGTATACGTACCCGTACACGCACCGTACCGTACCACGTACACACGTACCCCGAACATTGACGGATGGTCCCCGTACCCGTACCCATAGTACTTCCCGTACCCGCGCGGTCCCGCATCCCTACTACGACTCCATTGGCGGAGAGCTTAAGAGGCAGGCTTCCGACGACGTCGTGAATCTCCTGTCTCCTTGTCCGTTTTGGAGGCGGCGCCTCAAAGACAGGTTCCGTATCCCTGCTAAGACTCACTTGGCGGAGAGCTTGAAGTGCAGGTTTCCGACGACGTCGTGAATCTCCGTCTCCTTGTCCGTCGAGAACGGCCGATCCTTCATTACAAGCACGGTGTCGAATGGCTTGCAGTATTTGCGGCCCACCACTACAATCACGGGCTGCACGGGGGTGGACGTTCGCGGCATCGTCATGCTACTGCTATTAATCTATTAATTTAGTAAATACGTCGTATTACTAGTAGTTGGTAAGAAAGTATATGTCGCCGCAGCCTGCCGAACCTGACAGTCACTTGCCGAGCCTAGTAACTATCGGTCGGTCGCCGAGTCTGGGAGCTTGTTTGCCGAGCCTCCGACGCCTGGAAAAGCGCGTGTACGGGTCGAACCTCGAGCAGAGCCAATCGCCGAGCTGGATGCGTCCGCCGAAGCTTGATTCCTTGGAAGCTATCGAGTCTAAGAGTCCCGCGGCGAGAGTCTGAAAGCGACGAATCGCGAATGGGATAGTAGTGCTGTGACTAACAGGAAAACAGCCAGGAATCGCCGTGGCCCGACGCGATTGGGACGAGCGTGAAAGAACGTTTAAGGAACGCAATGAACTGTCAATTTTAACTCCGGGAATTGCGGGGAGTCGTAGTCGTGGCGGTGCAAATCTAGCGAGAGGGAGCAATGATGATAGGCTGAGTAGCGAAATGGAGCCTTCCCAGCGGTCACAGTACCAGCGATTATGGTTCCGCCATCGCCAGCCGTCGTCGTTTATCGAGGATTTGACAGGCGACTCGACTTGATCGTAACAACAGCGAGACAACTCTCGCTGTAGAAAAGAAGACGAAGAAAGGATCGCCAAAGTGCGAGCGAGATCGTTCAGAGGGATACAGAGGTCTTCTCGTGACCGTTTGACGGAAAAGGTAAAGTTGGCTAAGTCCAGTTCACTGCTCTTATGCTGGTCGATTGATTGAAAAGTTCAGAGTCGATGAATATCAATTGATGAAAAGAGAATCCTACGCAATGGGACTCGCGGGAATTAGGAATCAGTGCAGCTACGGCTCGCTGTCTCCAGCAAACCCTGGTCACGCCGACAAGCGTGAGAGCTCGAGCTTGCGTTGCTAGTGGAGCGAGAGAAGAAAGCAGTTGCTAGGACGATGAAAGGTGAGATCTTTTGAAGTTTTCCGCTGGAAACTGTCGAGTTGAAAAGGAAAGGACAACCAAAAGCTACCACTGGTTCTCCCAGCCGATAGTCCCTAAAAATTACCAAGTTCAAATCAAATGTCAGTCGTTGATGACCGGGGATGGTAACCGGGGCCGTATTCCCATTATCCTCCCAGATTTCACAGGATTTTTTATTGTAAAGGTGTTCATCTGCCGTGATTAGTTAAACACTGACGTTTTTTGTGTGAGACTTACTACACCACTGAGTGTGAATTAAAGTACTGTACGAATCGGAGATCCGATCGAGAATGGGGATTCTCAAGGGCCTGAAAGGTGAGATGAGCAGCGAAATGAGAAGAGAGGTGTGGCGACGAGGCGAGGCGAGGTGAGGCGGAGTGAGGCGGAACTCTGCGCGGCGGCAAGCTCAAACAATCTGATGGTTGGGGGGAGCGGGGGTAAGGTCGTGTCCGTAGGGATGACATGTCAAAGTGGGTAGTGTCAATTTGGCATTTTGACACTCAGCCAACATTGATGGCAGGGTGTCAAGAAATTGCAGGTTGCCAGCCAATTCAATCGTCGGACACTTTTGAAATTGGCACAGTCAATCCTACAAACGATAGAAGTTTGTCACAGGGGCCTAACTCACGAAAAGATGCTGCCCAATCAGCACACAATCTGTCTTTTGAATTGTTCGCTGCCTAGCGGATCCACCCATGACAAATTCTGAAACCAATGAAATTGCGTCGCTGATGTTCGTACATGCGCTTCGACTCGACACTTCAGCTACAGTGCTTCACTCTAATTTGAATGCGCTTCGGGTTGACACGTTCTCACTTGACATATCAACCCTACGGACACGAACTAACTGTTGGAGTCGGATTAGCGGGGGGCATTCATAAGCTTCGCAGCACAACAATATTTTTATTACCTTAGTTCTCCCTGACCCCAGAAATGACTCTCGTGTTGTTTCAAAACAAGGGCGCTTGTGTTTAAAGTGGAATTCGTGTTGGTGCTTTAGAGTGGAACATAGGTCTAGATTGTGTGAAATTTGCTTTGGAGCTTGGTGTTTCTTACTACACGTGCGTGTAACTATTGTTACTATTACTGTATACACATTGGTCTCGAGAGCGATGCCAAACAACACGATGGGTCCATAAAGTGGCGAATTCTTGAATTCCTCACCTCGCCAAGTAAAAACAAAAACTCATTAGAAGGGGCATTTTACGTCAAATTTAAATTCCTTAGGTACTCTTTTCTGCTTGAAAATACAATTCGAGGGCTGAAATGACTGGTAGACGTGGGCAATAGTGTACGCTAGCTTGGGACCGATGCGGCCAACACCCATGGGCAGATCCCGGGAGTACCAAAACGCCAAAATTGGCAGTTGACTACGACGTGTGGTTCAAGAGGCTGATAGGATATCAGGTGGGGCGACAGCACAGCAGCACTGGCCCTCATGCTTGGTGTGGTATACATCTGTCGATTGGTTTGGGGGCACCTGAGCGAACCCAGAGGTCCGGCATCTGTAACCCACATGAAGGTTTGAACCTAAAGTCTACCTGAATGAATTTCTTTTCCTTACTAGCATGCCATCCTACTATCTCGCGTACAAATTGAACACTAAAAGAAACCTGGTTATCACAAACGGTCATTGATGTTGGAAACAATTAATTCTAAGCGCCTCTGTCGTGTCGAAACACCAAGACACAAGCGAAGCGAAACATATCGAAGCACCAGCGAGTCAACCCTCGGAGGTTGAGCAGTTGCTGGAGGTTACGCGAAAGTCAAAGGTCAGCGACCTTTGACCTGACAAGTACAGCGCGACAGCAAGGACACACAACTGTCTCGCTACAGAGCAGTTGCCCGAGTCGTCACTGTATCGAACCGCAACAGCAACAGTAAAGTAGTTGCAAACTGTATCTCTTCGTATTCCTTGTACTCTTATATAATCTTGTATCTCTTTGCTTTAATCAATCAACTTTGCCCTCACATACTAGCGCAAGGTGGTTCACAACTCTTCATTAAACGCTTCCGCTACTACATCAGTTCTACCCAGAGTTCACCCCTGCAGAGATCCTAAGGGCTATTTCTCAGCCCAACAATTGAAACGGGTAAATCTATCATGGATAGTCACTGATGAAAAACTGAATATGGATCGAGACGTGATGTTAAGGCCGCCATGGATCCTGACGTGCGCTTCGGAGCGAACAATGTCTAGGCAGACGGCACCTATTTTTGACATAGACTACACCAATCGATGCAGCTTGAGTTCTTCTATAAGTAGACATAAAATTGTACCCATCAGGCGGGTATCTTTCATGCTTATCGAGTACCAGGCAAATGGTCATTGTCAACCCTAGGTACTGTCAGGTAGTTGCTTAGAGGTTCTCTTAATGGATCGAGTGTATTTCCTAGCTGCCTTTCCCAGTCTTGGTGTCTTCGTTGCGTGAGCTGGCATCTACTGATCAAGTTCGAGCCAAATTGGTTTCCTGATCCTAACCTGGAGCACTCGTATCTCGCCAGGTGTTCAATCCACAATCAAGAACAATGGCTCCCTTGGTGTCTACAAACCCGGGGGTTCCTTGGGAATGGAAGACAAGGAAGAGGCTGGTATTCTATATAATGCTGGTCTGTCCTGGTTTCAAATTCAGTGCACTTCACGCCTTACTCTCCGTTAGCCCAAGTATGCCAATCTCGACCAGGGCGACGAAGGCTGCTGCTACCATGACGACGCTGGAAGGTCAGACTGTCCCGCCGGTGGAGCAGACGGCTGGCGCGGAAGCGGGTGCTGGATCCACCACTGCTCCTACGGTTGAAGGCCATGTCAATCCATCAACTCCGTCGGCTTCAGCGTCACCTGTACCGGAGCCAGTGGCACCGACGTCCGCGACTCCGTCTGCGCTCGCTCCTGCTGGAGGGAAAGATGACGAAGAGGATGATGATGATGGCTACTTAAGCGATGACCCGGATGAGGGCATTGAAGTACATACCAAGGGTGCGCTGGCGGCTAAGGCGCGCGTCACGCTGACACTCCTGATCCCGATCGAGCTGGCGAAGGAGATGCCTGCAGTGAAGCCTTCGGTGAAAGCTCTGCTGGTCTTCCTACGGAAAAGGCTGTCGGACAAGGCTCTTGACGGGATCGCGTTTCAGGAGCTCTTTCCGACGTACCTGTCCAAGATTCATTTCAGCCGTCTGCAAGTCACGCTCGCGACAGTTGAGGACGTAGAGGTTGTGCGTCAGCACCGGGTGGAGCATGTGGTTGGAACCACGAAGCATCACTTCGGTTGGCTGCATCCGGTGAATCGTGCCTTCGTGAAAGCGAAGACTGACCTGCCGGAAGGGGTGGAGGTTCTGCTGAAGGGAGTCCCGGCGGAAATCACGTCGCTCATTGTTTATGAATCGCTGGTGGTTGCGAAGCTGCAGAAGCGCGGACGGCCGGCATTCCTGCAAGGCGCGGGTTTCCATCGCGTGGTTGACCCGGTTTCGGGCCTGGACACGGATAAGATTCGCGGCTTGGTGGTCCCGCACCCGGGGGACAAATACCGCTGGCGCCATGTGGTGGAAGACCCGCTCAGTGACGTGACGTACCTCGTGCATTATCCATCGCTGTCCTGCTGCTTCTGCCAGGGACCGCATATGGATAAGTTGCATGATGAGTATGTGCATGAGCGTCGTAACAACATCAGCAACTGGAACTTGTCCTTAGGCAGGGTCCACTCGATCAACGGTAATAGGGAGGGGATCTTACTGTGGGGTTGCTGACGGTGCATAGTCTTTCCTTCTCTACTTACTGATGGTGGTGTGATGGGTGTCCTCTACAGCGGCCTCCCTCCAGTCGGCAGGGGTGGTGAGGAAGATTCTCCGCGACCCGGCGTTGGTCCTTATCTCGACGGGAGCCAATGTGGAGGAATGGCTGTGTGTTCAGGAGTGCTGCGAGCGGGCGCATGGAGACACTTTTGCTCAGGCTGCGGCTCACATCAGCTCCTTCAGCCATGGTGCGGCATTGGGTTCGGCTGGCGTGGCAACCCGTGCTATCAAGGCGAAGCAGAGCCTACACGCGGCGAAGAAGCTCTACGGGATTCGTGCAGAGAAGGCAAAGGGGAAGTGATTCGGCCACATGGTGTTAGGAGGAGCAGTTGGAGAGTATCAGTTGACGATGTGCCTGTACCTGTATGGAGTATAAAAGCAGAGGTTGTTTCTTGCGGCATCACCCTCACCAACATGTCAAAATACTAGCGTGAGTTTGGCTTAGGAGCCATAGTTTAGGAGCCTTGGTAGTTGAGTTGGAGTTTAGGAAAAAGTATCGAGAGGTTTTGGAAGGAGAGGAATGGGGTTTCACTAGCAAGAGTTGGGATACAAGTACAACACCCTAAATTGGGTTGTACTCATTACAGAGTACCCCACTGCAGGCTAGACAGCAAATACATTCTGACACACCCCCATAGCCAAAGTGGGGTGTAATCAGCACAATGAGCAAGCATAGAGCAAGAGTTCACAATAGGTAAGTAAGGCTAGAGCTAATCACAGAGGGCAAGTGAGGAGGAGGAGAGACTGTGGGGGAGAGAAGATGGGAGGCGACTGCTGACGCTGCAGACACACAGACGAGCTGCTGGCTCAGTGGCTACCGGAACAGCGCTCCGGACTACTGGGGTAACTGGCCCCGCGGCTAAAAGTAGCGGCAGACGAGCAACGGACCCACGGGCGACTGGCGACTACCGGAGATTGTAGCCTCCGGACTGCTGCTGCTGCTGACGACAAGACTGCTGCCTCCACTCGACCTCCCCAGCTGCCTAACGCCCTTCTCACACACCCCCTGCTCAAACCCTAGCCCTACACCCACAGCACCCCCTTAAACCCTAAACCCCATACTCCCACACATCCACCCCCCTCAGCGAGAGCTGCAGCAGTGGGAGACGAAGGAGGAGGAGGAGGAGGGAACGGCACGCACAACTGACACCCCCACAACCATCACCCCCACACCCACCCCCCCACGGCTGCACCGGGTCCAGGAGCGGCTGCTGCAGGGGCCAGGGGCGGCTGCTGCTGGGGCGGCTGCTCCAGGGGCTGCTGCTGCTGGGGCGGCTGCTCCAGGGGCTGCTGCTGCTGAGGCGGCTGCTCCAGGGGCTGCTGCTGCTGGGGCGGCTGCTCCAGGGGCTGCTGCTGCTGGGGCGGCTGCTCCAGGGGCTGCTGCTGCTGGGGCGGCTGCTCCAGGGGCTGCTGCTGCTGGGGCGGCTGCTGGGGCGGCTGCTGCTGGGGCGGCTGCTCCAGGGGCTGCTGCTGCTGGGGCGGCTGCTCCAGGTGCTGCTGCTGCTGGGGCGGCTGCTCTAGGGGCTGCTGCTGCTGGGGCTGATGCTGCTGGGGCGGCTGCTCCAGGTGCTGCTGCTGCTGGGGCGGCTGCTCCAGGGGCTGCTGCTGCTGGGGCTGCTGCTGCTGGGGCGGCTGCTGCTGGGGCGGCTGCTCCAGGGGCTGCTGCTGCTGGGGCGGCTGCTCCAGGGGCTGCTGCTGCTGGGGCGGCTGCTCCAGAGGCTGCTGCTGCTGGGGCGGCTGCTCCAGGGGCTGCTACTGCTGGGGCGGCTGCTTCAGGGGCTGCTGCTGCTGGGGCGGCCGCTGCAGCGGCGGCGGCTCCAGGGGTTGCTGCTGCTGGGGCGGCTGCTCCAGGAGCTGCTGCTGCTGGGGCGGCTGCTCCAGGGGCGGCTGCTGTTGCAAGGCAGGCCGCTCCAGGGGCGGCTGCTTCAGGGGCGGCGGCTCCAGGGGCGGCTGCTGCAGCGGAAAGTAGGAGGGAGGGGAGGGGAAGGGCGCGGCCCCCATTGTGCCCTGACGGGCGATGTGCTAGGGAGCCGCGCAGGTCCCCAAAAGTGCCTCGACTGGCAACGAGAGGGGACCGCGCGCAGGCCCCTAAGGCGCCGCGACGAGGCAACGGGAGGGGCTGGCTCGCGGGCCCCGAAAGTGCCGCGACGAGGTGACGGGAGGGACCTGCGAGCAGGCCCCCAAAACGCCTCGACGAGGCGACGGTCGGGGCCAGTGCGCGGGCCCCTAAGACGCCGCGACGAGGTAGGAACCCGCCGCGCGCCTCGGGGCGCACGGCGGGCAGAAAACCGCCACGCGCTCCGAGCGCGTGGCGGGAAGAAAAATGGGATGTCGCGCGCCACGGGGCGCGCGACACACAGTAGGGCAGCGGAATCGAGTGGGCCCACAGGCCAGGAACGTTAAGCTCTGATAACATGTCAAAATACTAGCGTGAGTTTGGCTTAGGAGCCATAGTTTAGGAGCCTTGGTAGTTGAGTTGGAGTTTAGGAAAAAGTATCGAGAGGTTTTGGAAGGAGAGGAATGGGGTTTCACTAGCAAGAGTTGGGATACAAGTACAACACCCTAAATTGGGTTGTACTCATTACAGAGTACCCCACTGCAGGCTAGACAGCAAATACATTCTGACACAACAGCCCGTGGATGCAAAGGGGCTCACCACAGGCTTTAAATGGGTAAACACACCACCCTCACCTTTAACGTACTGAACGTCAATGGTCTCAGCTGTTGGCAGAAGCAGCATGACGTTCAAGAGTGGATAAGAGACGGAGCTCACATAGCCATTTTAGCAGACACGGATCTCGGGGGATCATAACTTTTGGAATCAACTACAAGCGGACTTGGTTGTAGCGGCGACTCCTACAGCAAGGGCTGGGGGAGTGGCGATTGTCTTACGCAATAGTGAAGTGTCCTGCTCGGATGTGGTCAAAGACGCCTCAGGCCGTCTGGCGCGGGTGACCATGGCATGGCGCGGCGTGACGGTGACGGTTGTTGCGGCCTATTTCCCGGCGAGCCCAACGGCGCGGTCCCCGTTCTTCCGCGATGTGCTCGACCATTTTTGGCGACGATACCTGCTGGAAGCCAATGTTGCTGGCAGGTGACCTGAATGTCATTGAGGATCCTGCACTGGATAAGACGTCGGGGATTGGCTCAAGAGGGGAAAATGACTGGTTAATGTCAATCTGTAGTAGCTTCGATGCCCGAGATGCCTTCAGGGCGCTCCATCCCTGCCTGCGGGAGTACACCTTCTATGCGGCGGCGGTGCAGGAGAGCACAAGGATTGACATGATCCTCCTCTCACAGGCGCTGCTCCACCAGATCCACGAGGTGCGGCATGTGGGGCTGGTCAAAAGTTGCACAGATCACTGGTCTGCGGTTCATCTGCAGCTCAGCGCAGGGGGGGAAGGGGAATCAGGCCCGGGTCTCTGGAAGCTCCCGGCGTCACAAGTGCCGCGGCCAGGGGTACAGTGGCGGGTGGAGTAGATTGTTCGGAAAACAAGGAGAGAGGGGGAGATCTGGAAGCGCTGATGACCACTCTGAAAGTTGGTCTCAAGGCTTACATGGTGGAAGAGCGGAAGCGAGTAGCGGCCACGACTGCGCATCTTGAACGCGAAGTCGGGGAGCTGAGGCAGCAGGTGATGAGCAGGCCTCGATGCTCGCGGGCGAAGGCGCGGCTGGCGAAGTGTGAAGCCAAACTCAAAGCCTATGTGGAAGGAAGGCGCCGTAAGATGCAGGAGCAGGCAGGAATCAAAGTGGAAATGAATGGCGAAGCTCCCACGGGTTTCCTCTCGTCCCGGATAAAGGCGCGGAAGGCAAAGATGCGCCTGGTGGATATATTTCACCAGGGCTTACGGTATGAAGCGGCTAAGGAGGCGCCGAAGGCTGCGTCGGATTTTTACACCAAGCTTTTTGCGGCTGGTGCGGACTCACAGTTGAACTGGCCGGTGGACAAGCGCCTCTCCCCAGAGGATGCGGTGGAGCTCAGTGCGCCTTGGGAAGAAGCGGAGGTCAAGCGCGCGTTGGCGGAGATGGCGCCTGGCAAAACACCGGGGCGTGATGGTCTCCCGAAAGAGCTCTGGGAGTCACAATGGGACCTGTTGGGGGGGCAGATGATGCGGTTCCTGAAGGAGTTTGAGCGAACGGGGCTGTTATCCAAGGAATTTTCGACTGCAGTGACGGTGCTTCTGCATAAGAAGGGGGCCAAGGATGACTTGCAGAACTACCGCCTGATTACGCTGCTGAGCACGGTTTACAAGCTCATCGCAAAGATACTGGCAAACCGGATAAAAAAAAAGCTGGAGAGTGTGGTGTCGGCCGGGCAATTTGGTTTCTTACCTGGAAGGGGCATTGCTGGCGCGGTGGCAATTGCGGCGGACGTGATCGATGCTGCGGACACCAGGAAGGAAGACTGGCTCATGCTCCTGGTGGATTTCCGCAAGGCCTTTGACTTGGTGGCGCGCGGGTACCTGTTTGAGGTGCTGCGGAAGATGGGCTTCCCGGAAGTCTACGTGAAGTGGGTAGAAGGCTTGCATCAAGGAGCAGCAACCCGCATCTGCAATGACGGCTGGCTGAAAGAGGAGGTCCCCGTCCAGACTGGGGTGAGGCAGGGCTGCCCCCTCGCGCCGTACCTCTTCTTGTGCGCGGTGGAGCCTTTCTATCAGGAGGCGAAGAGGAGGTGGTTAGGGATCAATGTCAAGGGAGCAGGAAAGCTGACTTACCTGGGGTATGCCGATGACACCACCCTACTGTTGAACGGTCGCTCGCAGCTGGGGGATGCTGAGCTGCTGCTCAAGGAGTTCGAGCAGGTGTCGGGGCTGGCGGTTAGCTGGGACAAGTCGGTGGTGCTGCCGCTGGGGAGTCAACGGGATATACCGCCGCCAGTGGATTGTTCCTTCAAATGGGCGTCGCGTGATGATGCGGAGCGCCTGTTGGGGGTCTGGATCACACCGGGGGGGGGGACGCAAAGCCGTCGTGGAAGAAAGCGTCGAGCAGGATGGAAGCGGAACTAAAGAAATGGGAGGCGAAATTTCTCACCACCACAGCGCGAGTGACGGTGGTTAACGCGTATGTCATGCCCATCGCGCTGTTTCAGGCGCAAATCTACCCTCCGCCGGACACGATATGGGAGGAGCTGAGGAGGCTGTGTCACGCTTTTGTCTCTGGTGGACGGGCGAGCTCAGAGCCGGGCTTCATTCTCTGGAATGGGGATCTCATGCAACTCGGAGGGGAGGAAGGGGGACTCGGGGTGATAAACCTTAAGGACTGGCTGGACGCAGAAGCGCTTCACTCGTTGGCGCAACTTCTCACGGAGGAGATGCCACAACGGCGACTGTTGGCGGAACGAGCGGCGAACTTCTCGCTTGGCTATGTCTCCCTCCTTGCACACGAGGCACTGCTGAAGGCATGGGGCACGGGGACTGATCGTTGGAAAGCAATCACGGCCGCAGTAATGTCATCGCCGGTCGTCAAGAACCTGGCGGTCGGGAGCAGATGGGACATCGAGAAGGAACGGGTGCTTTTCAACAGGCATATCCTGCGTGATGGCGGATACCCCTTCGGGCGGCGAAAGGGTGATGAGGCCCTTCACGAGATTATGGTGGGGGACCTGCTCATGAAGTGGGCAGATGGTACCAGAAGCTGGAAATCGTCTGAACGGTTGGCGTGGGACCTGGGCACAAACAGGCAGCGGAGGTAGCTGAGGAAGTCAAGGAGGTGCTGAGCGATGACTGGAAGGGGCGGGTCCTGAAGCCGCTCACGGCGGAGGAAATGGCGGAAGCCACAAATGTCGTGAGAACGACGACGAGAGGGACGCAGCTGTGGTGGGTTCACAAAACCCTTGGCAGCCAGCTTCACTGCGCGAAGATGAGTCTGCACGAGGACGGGAAGGTGTGGTTCGTGCCCGAGGGGGCGAGAGTTAAAGCGCTGTCTGTGACAGAGGTCACGCCGTTGGCGGTGATGGGGGACGAGGTGATCGGGGAGCTGGGCGAGCCGCGCAACAGGCTATTAAAATCAGAGCTCTGCATGGGTAAGCTGGCGGCCTCTCTGAAGCAGCTGAGAGTAGGATTGGGGGGGAGACGCAAGCAGCCGGACAAGCTGCCTCGCCGTGCAGAGTGGGAACAACTGTGGGGGAAGAAAATTGACTGGAAGCGGGCGATTGCGCGCAGAGACTCCCATGTGGTCCCCGCAAAGGCACGGGACGTCTTGCTGCGCGCTCACTGCTTCAATCTGCAAGTGGGGAACCGTTTGAAGTTCTTGGGCGAGCGGGCGAAATGCCTGCACTGCGGGGAAGCGGAGTCGGTGGACCATGCCATGTTCTCCTGCTGAGTCATCCAACCTGTGGTGGGGGCCCTCAAAGAGGTGATTCGATGGTTCAATCCAACGCGGAGAGCGAGGACACTTGGCGACCTGTTATTTCAGTGCGGGGGAACTGCCTCCGGTTTCCCGGAGCTGACAGTATCGGCAATCACGTTCCATCAGGTCTGGGTGGAGCGCTGTAATGCGGTCTTCAGGGGGCCGAAATTCCAGGGCAAGAAGGTGATGCAGAGGATTGCGACAGCATTCTGTCTACATGCGCGAACGTATGAGGGCATCAAGCGAAGGAAGGCGTGGATAAAGAGGCGGCACGTGGCCAAGCAGCATCTGGCCAATAATGAAGTTACAGCAATGGAAAATGTCAGCACGAGAGTGGCGAGCAACCTGACGTGGCGTGACGAGTTATTGTCTATCTGGACGGACCGGAGGGCCAGATACAAACCGCCGTAGATCCATTCGAGGGGTGGCTCTCTCATTGTTGTGTAATTGCCCCCCTCCTCCAACAGTTACGACTGTGGCCCCTTTTGTTGTATCCTTGATATAGTGAAAAGCCTTCTATTAAAAAAAAACAAAAAAAACTATAAGAAACCTGAATTGTCGGGTAGAACCTGGAACCCGATAAAACACGCTAGCTCGTTATAGTTCTATTGGGTCACGATTACAAGGGTGTAAATTTTCAAGGCCCGGTTCCCCCTCACATGTTTGTTGTTTGCATCTTTCTTAAATAGGATCGTAAACAATGCTAGTCATGAAACGTGGAAACATCAATTGATTAAAATGTTCACACTTGAAGTAGTCATTGAAAAAGCGCTACAATGCCCTTCAAGGCACTTAACGTGATAATCCTCTCATAATCTTGGTCGTTAACCAAAAGGTGGGTGTGCCCATAACCCCTCAGGCTAGCGACCCTATAGCCATTCCTCAAGATCAACCTGACGTCCCCGGTGCAATTCTTCTGACATCCCTTCTCATGATGATGCCCTAGCGCACGGCACAGCGGCAAGGACATGGGGCGCTAGCATGCACGCACATGCGCACCCTCCCCTCTTGTCATGAATGAAATTGTTGATGTGACTAAGGTTGGTTGGGGTACATAAACCTATCCCTAGCAGTTGTACCCCCTATAATACACATCACTTAGACTACAACATTTGACACACCCCCATAGTCTAAGTGAGGGGTGTCAAGCAAAGCAACCAAAAGTGTACGGTCACAAGACCAGTCACAAAGCAACAAACTCAGGGTGGATCACAACGTCACCACACGCTCCGAACACAAGCAAAAGAGCCACAACGCCAGTTCAAGAGTTAACAAAGGTATATATAAAGCGTACAAACAAAGCAAGCAAAGAACTCAAGACTACGCAAGGCGAGAACCAGTGTCAACGAGACCTAACTGCACACAACACCTCTGGTGGTCACAAGGCGGAAGCGCCTTGGTGAAGATGTCTGCAGTGTTGGTCTCGGACTCCACAAAGTCGAAAGCGAGCCTGTCCACGCCTCTGCAACTCTCGCAGAAGAAAGTACCTGACACTGGTGTGCTTCACTCTGCTCTCCAGTCGCGGCTCTCGACAGAGGAGAATCGACGCCTTGTTGTCAGTGAACAAGGTCGGTGCAGAGGTCGGTCACTCACCAAGGTCGGCAAGCAAGAAGGTCAACCAACGTAGCTCCTATGCAGCCATGGCTCCAGCATAGATCTCAGCCTCAGCGGTAGAGGTCGAGACCGAGGAGGAACGCATGGACCTCCACGAAATAACTCCAGAGCCCAGGTTGAAGGAGTACCCCTGAGTAGACATGTGATTCTCGGCGTCGTCAGCGTAAGAAGAGTCACAGTATCCAGTAAGTACAACAGACTGCTGCCCTCCAAGAACCAGCCCCACACCTGATGTCGTCGCTAGGTACTTCGCCACCCTCACAGCAGCTGTCGAGTCAATTGGACGGTGTCTCCCTGGCGCAACAAAGCGAGCAAGGATGCTGAGAGGGAAGGCAAGGTCCGGTCGAGTACAAGTCATCAGGTACATGAGACAGCCAACAAGATTTGCGTAAGGACCACTAGGCTCAAACGACTCGTCTGGGAAGGGTCCAGTGAGTCTGTGGTCAACAGCAAGAGGTGTGAGCTGTACTGTGGAGTGCTGAAGCTCGAACCGCTGAAGGACCTGCTGCACAATGTGTGACTGTGAGAGAGTAATGGTGCGAGCGGCTCTGTCCCTGGTGATCTGTAGGCCGAGGTAGTGGCGCAGCTCACCAAGGTCAGTGCACCTGTGTCTCTTCTGCAGTTCGCGCTTCACGTCAGCCAAAGCAACCATGTCAGCAGTGGCGAAAACCACGTCGTCGACGTAGACCAGTACAAAGAACGGTGTGGAGCCACGCCGCACAAACAGCGACGGGTCGGCAGAAGACGGCTGGAAACCGAGGTCAGAGAGGGTAGAATGAAGGGTGTCGTGCCACTCACGAGAAGCCTGACGGAGACCGTAGACCGGTCGCCTCAGCCTCCACTGGGTCCCAGGAGGGAAAGTGCCAGTGAAGGCAAAGGGATGACGCAACTAGACCTCCTCGTGTAGGCTACCCTGAAGGAAAGCAGTAAAGAAGTCAAGAGGGTGTAACTCGTAGTCTCTCTATGCTGCTACGTGGAGTAACACCCGAAGAGTGGTCATCTGAGCGGTAGGCACGAAGGTCTGAAAGAAGTCAACTCCCTCGCGCTGACAGAAACCTCTAGCCACATAGCGCGCCTTGAAGACAGGAGGAGATCCTGGTGGCTGCTTCACCCTGAAGATCCACATGCCATCGACTACGTTCGCCCCAGAGGGGGGGAACCTCGTCGACGTAAGTGCCTGTGGATCTGTAGGAGGCCATCTCTGAGTCCATGGCAGCTCTCCACTGAGAGGCCCAAGGCCCTGACACTGCCTCAGTGTAAGTGCAAGGAGTCGGTATGTCAAGGGCGTCGGGGTCTCCGTCAGGGGCGAGCAGCATGGCACAGAGATGAGGGGAAGCGGCTGCCAGGAACTCTAGCTCAAACTGCCTGTCATCTAGGGCGTCACAGCCAAGGGCAGACTCACCCCCGACGGCCAGAGGACTGGTAGGAGGAGCAGCCACAAGACTGATGGCGTAATCAAGGTGGCGAGTAGAGGCAAAATCAGTGACTGCAGCAGTAAGAGCGGAGACAGAGGACAGAGAAGCACGTGGGTCGGTAACAAGAGAGGCGAGAACACGAGAGGAGAGGGGAGACAAGCAGAAGGAGGAGGTGGCGGCTGCTGCTGCTGCGGCTGCGACCGCTGCTCCTCCGGCTGCGGCGGCTGCTGCTGCTCCTCCTGCTGCGGCTGCTCCTGCTCCAGCTGCTGCTGCTGCTGCTCCGGCTGCTGCTGCTGCTGCTCCGGCTACTGCTGCTGCTCCTCCAGCCGCTGTAGCTCCAGCTGTTGCCGCTCCAAATCTCTCTCCTCTTGCTCCAACTCCAGCTGCTCCTCACGGGCACGGCGAACTCGGGCCTGGTGCCGGGTCAGGTAGGGGTGGGGGGGAGGAGTAGTGTCCAGTGCGGTGGTAGCCCCAGGACTTCTCTCCAAAGAACCAGTCGCACAACCGCCAGAGCCAGCACCACCTGCAGCAACACGGCCAGTCCCAGACTCTCCCGGTCCCGTAGGGGGTGCACCCGCACCCCTTGTCGTAGCACCCCCAGGGATAGCGCGACGACCACCAGCTCCCTGAAGACTTCAACCTCCTGCAGACTCGGGCTCAGCTCCAACGCCAACACCCCCCGCACTAGACCCTCATGGAGGCACACTCTCAGCTCCACCTCCAACCCCTCCAGAGGTAGCACCCCCAGGGTCCTCGACACGAGCATCTGCTCCCGCAGGGTCTGCAATAGGCTGTGAGGAGGACTGTGGGGAAGGGGACGGCACCCGAGGGGCTACCGAGGGGGGGTAGCGTGTGACACACCTGACGGGGCTGGACCAGGGGGGGGGGGGGGGTGTATCGGAGGGGCAGGAGGGGGGGCGGGAGTCAGGAAAAGAGAGGGAGGAGGAACCGAAAGACCTCGACAGGGGTAGCGGGTGTAGTAGGGGACTGACTCGACAAAACGAACGTCGCGGGAGTCAAAGAACCGGTGAAGGGGGAGCGTGGTAAAGGGTGAAGTCAGAGGAGTCCACGGGAAAACCAAGGAAGACATAGGGAAGGGAGCGAGGGGAGAGCTTATTCGCGGAGGTGTCGCGAACAAGCGCCAAGCAGCCCCAGACATGAAAACGCGATGCAGCACCAGGGGACCCGGTCCAAAGACTGGTCGGTGAAGCCTCTGGCCGAGAGACAAGTGGCCAGAGGTTCAGCTGGTGAGCAGCGTACCGAACCGCGTAGGGCCACAGAAAATGGGGCACACACGAGTGGATCATGGAGGTGCGTGCAATCTCCATGACCAAGCATATGCGGCGCTCAGCAACCCCATTCTGCTGTGGGGACTCTGGAAGCGTCCAGGATTGACGGATGCCCTGCTCGCGACAGGATCCAGCGAGAATGCCGGAGCAAAACTCACCCCCGCGGTCGGAGTGAAGACAGCTGACACGACAACCACGAGTGTCTACAGTGGTAAGCAACCACCGCATCAGCGTAGAAGTCACCTTAGACTTCTTTGCCAAGGGGAACACTGTGGTGTAGCGAGAGTAGTCGTCAACGACCACCAGAAATAAACTCTCTCGCTCAGGGCCAGGACGAGGGGCGGGGCCCTAGACGTCCAAGTGGAGAGTCTCGAAGGGATCGGTGGCCGGACGAAGGGAGGAGGAGTGAGGGGTGGCGCGCAGCCAACCCTCGACGCAGGGACTGCAAGGTGGTGCAAGCGAAGGCGGCAGCGACGGCAAGACTCGCGGGAGGCCTAAGATAAGACGCTGACTAGACATAGCGCACAGGTGAGGAATGGACGGGTGCCCCATCCGGTGGTGCCACAGAACGGTGGGGTGGGCAAGTGACTGGCAGGAGCAAGACGCAGCAACTGGACCAGACACGGGAACCTTACCAGACACAGCTGTTAGAATCTAGAATAGAACGAGAATGGATGAAACTAGGTAGGAGGGGGATACAAGTAGGAAACCCTAACAAAGCTGTACCCCCTAAGGCTAAACCCACTATAGCCTACACAATATAAACATATAATGTTTGACACACCCCCATAGGCTAAGTGGGAGACAACCAGATGGTCACAAGACCAGTCAAAGCAAAGCAAAGCAAGCTCAGGGTGGATCTCAAGGAAACCACACAAATTCTGAGCACAAGCAAGTGGTCACAAGACCAGTTCACATGCAGGTTGATAGTATAACAAGAGATACAGTGATCACAACCTAGCAAGAGTAAACAAGCAGGTATATATACAGAGATCACAGTACAAGCAGAGTCAAGAAGTAAGCAAGTGAGGCCCAGTAGGCACGAGGCCTAGAACAGTACAGAAGCGCTGATGGTCACAAGGCTGAAGCGCCTTGGTGAACACATCAGCAGTGTTGGCCCGAGTGACCACGTAACGCAGACGCAGCTGACCGCGCTGCTGCAGCTCTCGAGCAAGGAAGTAGCGCAGAGCGATATGCTTCGTTCTGTGCTCCAGTCTGTGCTCCTCACACAAGGCAATGGCAGCCTTGTTGTCGACGTACAGCACTGGAGGAGAACGAGGCCGCTCTCCCAAGTCGGTCAGCAGGTACGTGAGCCAGCGTAACTCCTGTGCAGCCATGGCTGTGGCGTAGATCTCAGCCTCACAACTGGAGCTGAGAACAGAAGACGAGCGTGTAGAACGCCAAGAAACTGAACCAGAGCCAAGGCTGAAGGTGTAACCCTGAAACGACCGCTGAGTAGCCTGGTCGTCAGCCCAAGACGCGTCTGAGTGCCCAGTGAGTACAACTCGGTCTCGTCCTCCAAGCACTAGCCCCATGCCCGACGTACTGCACAAGTAGCGCAACACCCTCTTAGCGGCATCCATGTGCTCCTTCCGGTGACGGCCAGGAGCGACATAGCGTGCAAGGATGCTAAGAGGGTATGCAAGGTCAGGTCGAGTGCAGGTCATCAGGTACATGAGGCAGCCCACAAGCTCTGGATACGGGCCACTCGGCTCTACGGACTCATCCGAAGGCAGAGCTGAGAGCGAGTGACCGGTAGGCAGAGGAGTGGGCTGAGGCGAGGAGTACGTGAAGCGGAAGCGCTGAAGGACCTGCTGCACCATGTGTGACTGAGTCAAGGTGATGGTGCGCCGTGCTCTGTCCAGGGTGATCCGCAAGCCAAGATAGCTTGTCAATTCACCCAGGTCTGTGCACGTGTGTCTCTTCTGCAGCTCCGACTTCACGTGGGCGAGTGCCGCAGTGTCAGCAGTGGCAAAGACCAAGTCGTCGACGTACACGAGGATGTAGAACGGCAGCAGCGAGGTGTCGGTGCGTAGAAACAGCGACGGGTCAGCAGTAGAAGGAGCGAACCCAAGAGCCGCAAGTGTAGTCCTCAGTGTGTCGTGCCACTCACGTGGCGCCTGTCGGAGACCGTAGACTGGCCGCCGGAGGCTCCACTGGGTACCAGGAGGGAACGACCCAGTGAAGCCAGGTGGGCGGCGCAGCCAGATCTCCTCGTGCAGGCTGCCCTGTAGGAAAGCAGTGCTGAAGTCAAGAGAGTGGAGCTCGTAGTCACGCTGAGCGGCGACGTGCAGCAGAACCCGAAGAGTGGTCATCTTCGGGGTCGGGGAGAAGGTCTGGAAGAAGTCAACTCCCTCTCGCTGACTGAAGCCTCGTGCAACGTAACGCGCCTTGAAGACAGGCGGAGAACCCGGCGGCCGCTTCACCCTGAAAATCCACATGCCACTGACGATGTTCGCCCCAGGTGGGGGAACCTCGTCGACGTAGGTGCCTGTGGACTTCCAGGAAGCCATCTCTGCGTCCATGGCTGTCTGCCACTGAGAGGAGTAGGGACCCTCTATCGCCTCTGCGTAAGAGCGCGGAGTCGGGATGTCTGGTGCATCCGGGTCTCCCTCAGGGGCAACTAGCATGGACACGAGATGAGGTAAAGCAGCGGCAAAGCACTCAAACTCCTCCTGCCTGTCCTCAAGGACGTCCGTGCCAAGAGCACACTCACCCCCGACGGACGGAGGACAGACAGACTCAGACTCAGCAACTAGGCTAGCGGCGTAGTCTAGACGACAAGTGGCAGCAAAGTCGACAAGCTCGGCAACTAAGGCAGACGCAGCAGTGGACTCAAAGGAAGGGTCAGTGACAACAGTAGCCAGGAGACGCGTGACAGTAGGACTGGCAGCACGAAGGGAGTCTGACTCAGGGTCAGCAAGAGCAGGAAGAGAGGACGCAGGAGGAGACGGGAGAGGGACACGCTGGGGAGCAGTGGAAGGACGAAGCGCCATCTGGTGAGTGCCTGGGACAGCAGGAGGACGCTGACGCGGGACACGACGACCAGTGTGAGCAGCACGAACAGGCGACGCTCGACGAGACTCAGGCGACGCAGGACGAGACTCAGGCTCACGACGCTCCGTAAGACCTCCAGTTGGACCAGTGTAAGGAGAAGGACCAGGGAGAGGGGAGGCAGACGGTAACTGTGACTGCGACTGGACAGACGGAGGACACTCTAAGGAGGGAGGAGGACAAGGAGGAGGAGGCTGACCAAGAACCTACTGAAGGAGCGGAACAAAGTACGGCCGCGGCCGCGCAGCGTCTCCAGAACCAGCAGAGACACCAGCGCCAGGGTCCTCAGCACCAGCAGCAGCTCCACCTCCAGGGTCCTCAGCACCAGCAGCAGCTCCAACTCCAGGGTCCGCAGCACCAGCAGCAGCTCCGACTCCAGGGTCCGCAGCACCAGCAGCAACTCCAACGCCCGGGTCCGCAGCACCAGCAGCAGCTCCAACGCCCGGGTCCTCAGCACCAGCAGCAGCTCCAACTCCAGGGTCCGCAGCACCAGCAGCACCTCCAGAAGAAGCAGCACCTCCAGCAGCTCCAGCAGCCCTAGCACCAGCAGCACCTCCAGCAGCTCCAGCAGCACCAGCAGTACCACCAGCACCAGCAGCACCTCCAGCAGCGTCAGCAGCACCAGCATCTCCAGCACCAGCAGTACCTCCAGCAGCGCCAGAAGCACCGCCAGCAGCAGAACCTCCAGCAGCTGGGTCCGCGACACTAGGAGCGCCACTCCGAAGACTGCAGCGCCATGCGTACCACTCTCGGAGCCGCTGGGGAGAGGGCAGCTCCCGCCTAGGAGGGGAGGCACTAGCACTAGCTCCAGCAGTACTCCTGGCTCCAGAAGCACCTCTCCTGAGGCTGCAGTACTGTAAGTACCACTCACGCAGCTGCTGTGAGGAGAGAGCTCCTCCAGGTGTAGCACTCCCAGGCTCAGCACCTCCAGACTCAGCACCCCCAGACTCAGCACCCGCAGGCTCAGCACCCCCAGGCTCCGCACCCCCAGGCTCAGCACCCCCAGACTCCGCAACCCCAGGCTCCGCACCCCCAGACTCCGCACCCCCAGGCTCCGCACGCGCAGGCTCAGCACCCTCAGGCTCAGCACCCCTAGCAGGACGAGAGTCGACAGCTACCTCGACAGGCTCAACCGGGTCTACCTGGGACACACCTGAGGGAGCGGCACCCTGAGGGGGGAGGGGGTCTACCACAGCAGCACCTGGCGCGAGGAAGAGAGGCGGGGGGGGAAGCGGGGCAGTGCGGTAGGGGAAGAGGCGGTAGTAGGGGACGGACTCGTCGAAAGTGACGTCCTGAGAAGGCAGGACACGGCGCGAGGTGGGGTGGTAAAACTGCCAACCAGACGCGTCCGGGACAAAGCCAAGGAAGACACAAGGAACAGCGCGGGAGGAGAGCTTGTCCGCGGACGTATCGCGAACAAAGGCTCGAGATCCCCAGACCCGAAAGCGTGACGCATCGCCAACCTCTCCTGTCCAACGCAGTGTCGGCGAAGTCTCCGGAACGGAGACACGGGGCCAGAGGTTGAGCTAATGCGCAGCGTATCGGACTGCAAACGGCCACAGAAAGTGGGGGGCAGCCGCATGGATCAAGGAGGTACGAGCGACCTCCATGACCAAGCGAATGCGGCGCTCAGCAACCCCATTCTGCTGTGGAGAGGCCGAAAGCGTGAACGACTGGCGGATGCCGTGCTCCGCACAGTAGGCTGCCAAGAGGTCGGAGGAGAACTCACCACCTCTGTCAGAGTGCAAGCGCAGGACAGGAAAGTCCGAGTGAAAACGCTCGCTGAGCTGGAGACGAGAAGCGCTGATCCAAGGGATCAAAACATCAGGGACCTCACCCTTGGTGCGCAAGGGGAAGACCGTGGTGTAGCGGAGTAGTCGTCAACAACTATCAGGAAGTACCTCTCCTGACCCTGACCACGGACGCGGGCTGGGCCCCACACGTCCATGTGGAGCGTCTGCAAGGGAGCAGTCGTCGGGGGAAACGAGGAGGAGTGAGGAGCGGCGCGCTGCCGCCCCTCGACACAGGGAAGACAGGGAGGAGCAGGCGAGGGTGGGAGGGGAGGGAGAACCCTGGGAAGACCAGAGACAAGGTACCGTTTGTGCATGGCACGAAGGCGCTGCACGGACGGGTGACCAAGTCGGTGGTGCCAGAGGACGGTCTCGTGCGCCAGAGAGCGACACGAGCAGGGGGCCGACAGCTGACCTGACGCAGACGCAGCTACCTGAGGGGACTCAGTGGTCAGTGTGTACAGGTCCGACCCCGGCTGCCGAGTGAAGGTAGCCAGGTGACGGCCCGTCCGAGCACACGTGCAGTGTGTCACGCGCTCGTAGGCAGGGTTGAACTGGTGAACACCCCCGTCCTGGAGCGCACAACCCGCCACCAAGTTCGTAGAGAACGAGGGGAGGTGGAGACCTGATAGTGTGCCCGACGGGACCGCAGGACAAGGAAGGACAGTGGAGGAGGTCGCAATGACCGGACCCCCAGAGGGGTCAGCGAGGGAGACAGCAACTGGCCGAGCAAGCGGCTCAAGGGCAGTGCGGTCACGAAAGAAACAGCGAGAAGCACCTGAGTCCAGAGTGAAGGTGTGCAGTGCCTCAGTCGACTCAGTACCAGGGGGCGCAGACTCACTAGCACCTAGAGCAGCAGCCTCACCAGCACCTGGGGTAGCAGACACGCGAGTACCGGGAGTGGTAGCCTCACCAGCACCTAGGGCAACAGACGCACGAGCACCTAGAGCGGCAGCCTCACTCACAGGACACGGCAGCTGCACCTGTCCACTACCAGAAGCTTCCGAACGACGCACTCCAGAGCGACTGCCACTACGGCCACCCCGACAGCCCCAACTGGCGTACCACTCACGAAGCTGCTGGGGCGAAAGAGGACACGGCAGCTGCACCTGTCCACTACCAGAAGCTCCCAACCGACCCACTCCAGAGCGACTACCACTACGGCCACCCCGACAGCCCCAACTAGCGTACCACGCACGAAGCTGCTGGGGCGAAAGAGGACACGGCAGCTGCACCTGTCCACTACCAGAAGCTCCCGACCGACCCACTCCAGAGCGACTACCACTACGGCCACCCCGACAGCCCCAACTAGCGTACCACTCACGAAGCTGCTGGGGCGTGAGGGACTCACGCGCACGGCCCTGGAGCTGCACCTGGCCACGCCAGGAGTAGCAGTAGCAGTAGTAGCGGCAGTAACAGCAGTAACAGCAGGAGCAGTAGCAGTGGGAGTAGAAAAGGCAGTAGCAGCGGTAGCAGTGCTGGCAGGGCAATGCTCACCAGTGGTCGGCGCGGCAGGCGCAAGACGGTGGCGACAGCGGGGCCGCTACAACTGCAGGGCGGGGCCGGACCGCAGCAGGGAGCTCCGCGGCAGCTGCTGCAGGGCGAGGCCGGGCCGCGACGGCAGCTGCTCCAGGTGCCAGGGGCGGCTGCTGCAGTGGCGGCTGCTCCAGGGGCCAGGGGCGGCTGCTGCAGCGATGGTTGCTCCAGGGGCCAGGGGCGGCTGCTGCAGGGGCGGCTGCTCCAGGGGCGAGGGGCGGCTCCTGCAGTGGCGGCTGCTCCAGTGGCCAGGGGCGGCTGCTGCAGGGGCGGCTGCTCCAGAGGCCAGGCGCGGATTAGGTCAGGGCGACGCGGCGAGCAGGGCGACGCGGCGGGCAGGTGGCGACGCCGCGGGCAGGGCGACGCGGCGGGCAGGTGACGACGCCGCGGGCAGGGCGACGCGGCGAGCAGGTGACGACGCCGCGAGCAGGGCGACGCGGCGGGCAGGGCGACGCGGCGAGCAGGTGACGACGCCGCGAGCAGGGCGACGCCGCGAGCAGGTGGCGACGCCGCGGGCAGGGCGACGCGGCGAGCAGGTGACGACGCCGCGGGCAGGCGACGACGCCGCGGGCAGGCGACGACGCCGCGGGCAGGGGCTACGTCGCGGGCAGGTGACGACGCCGCGGGCAGGCGGCGACGCCGCGGGCAGGACGACGCGGCGGGCGGCGAGAGCCTGTAGGGGCGGCGCGCGGTCGGGCAGAGGCTGCGCGCGGGCCTGACGAGTCTGCAGGGGCGGCTCTCGGGCCTGACGGGCCTACAGAGGCGGCTCGGGGGGGGCCTGACGGGTCTGCAGAGGCGGCTCGGGGGCCTGACGGACCTGCAGGGGCGGCTCGAGGGCGCACGAGGGCGTTCGAGGGCGCACGAGGGCGCACGAGGGCGCACGAGGGTGCACGAGGGCGCACGAGGGCGTACGAGGGCGCACGAAGGCGCACGAGGGCGCACGAAGGCGCACTAGCAGAGAAAGGCGCACGAGGGCGCACGTAAGGTAGGGCGCACGAGGGCGCTTCTAGCGGAATAGTGGGCCCATAGTAGAAAGCGGTCCTAGGTAGCAACCTAGGCTCGTGATACCATGTTAGAATCTAGAATAGAACGAGAATGGATGAAACTAGGTAGGAGGGGGATACAAGTAGGAAACCCTAACAAAGCTGTACCCCCTAAGGCTAAACCCACTATAGCCTACACAATATAAACATATAATGTTTGACAACAGCTACCTGGTGAGAAGCGGCAACCTGGTGAGAGGGGGGGACCTGACGGGGGGCAGTGACACTGGTCGGGGGCAGTAGCTGCTGCTGCTGCTGCTGCCGCGGCTGTTGGTGATGCTGCTGCTGCTGCCGCTGCTGCCGAGGGCGAGTGTGAAGTGTATAGAGACCAGAGCTCGACTCACCGGTAAAGGTGGCCAGAGGCGCGTATGTGTCCTCGTCGACACAAGCCGAAGTCTCGCCAGAAGGCTCAATCCACACACCCACGTGACCACTCACGAGCGGCCTCACACCCACCAAGTTCCTGGAGAACGAGGGGACGTGGAAGCCCGTCAAGAAGCCCGAGGGAACTGCTGGGCATGGAAGCGTAGTAGTGTAGCGAGGAGTGACTGGTCCCGAAGTGGGATCAGCCAGTGCTACAGAGACCAGCGCAGGAAGCGGAGTATGCGTCGTGTGGTCGCGGAAGAAACAGTGCGAAGCTCTGGAGTCCAAAGTGAACGACAACGAAGTGTCTTCCGAAGCAGCTACAGGACTAGTGTCTACACAAGTACCTACGCTAGCAACAGGCACCTCAGCAACACAAGCACCTAAGCTAACAACACTCGGGTAAACAGAGTCAGAAGCACTAGATTCAACAACAGCATACATAGCATGAGGAGTTCCTAAGAGATAAAGCAACTGAGAAGCCGACATGCCCCATAGAGCGGGGCCGTATCACTGAACAAGGGGAAGCCAGTCAGGGGTGGGCCCCGTAGGCCGCACGAAGTGTGTCAGTGAGCTGAGAAAGGCACTGACCCGGTGGGTGGGTGCGGCCACAGGGGAGGCCTCGGCGAGTACATGTCTGAACGAGATAGGTGCAGGGAGGGTGGACGGCACCACGCGACAACTAACGCGGTCCAGACCCTTGCCCCGTAGCCTGCTGCTGCCTCTGCTGCTGCTGTGGTTGCTGCGAGAGGAGTGGTTGCTGCTGCTTCTGCTGCCGCTGAGTCAGGTACCAAGCCGCCACTCCAGCACCTGCAGCTAGCGAACTAGTAGGTGCCTGACGAACCCGAGCGTCACCTCCAACAACTGAAGCAGGGGAGTCACTAGCCGCTGCACAAGACGCTCCTCCAACCTCAGTACTCCCGCCACCGCCGCTCACCACACCACCTCCGCCACCTCCGCCGCCTCCGCCCGCACCCTAACCGCCCCTCCTGCCGCTCCTACCCCTAGACCGCTAAGAAGTCGTAACAGCAGATGCGGTCACGTCAGTAGCGGCAATGGCAAGGGAGGCAGTAAAAGTGGGCAGCTGAGGGACAGTGCACCCGTGAAAAAGTGGAGGGGGCACAGCACCAGAGGCGGAGGCAAACGAGCGGAGGTTGCTCTCGACGTCCTTGAGGGCAGACTCAAGGACCTCGATAGTGAGCTCGCTATGGTGCTTCAGAAGAAGCGCGTCACGAACCGAGGCAAGGCGGTCAGGGAGGCTAGTGGCGGTGAAAGAGATAATAATCGCCTTAGGGGGAGGGAGCAGTGGAAGCTATTCGTCAGTGCAGGCAGCGTGGTAGCTGGAATCGAGCGAGCGCAGGTGAGCGATCAAGTCAGCAGAGCGCTCAAACGAGGCGAGGTCAGGAAACATAAACGGGAGGAATAGGTGACCAAGAGAGACAGTGGTGGGAGTAGCGTAGCGGGCCTTGATCGCAGTCAGGAACTCACTAGCCGTGCGAACCTGAGTGAAGTGGGCTTTCTCAGACTCGAGGAGGAGGTTGCTGAGGGCGACGCAGGCCGCAGCGTTACGCGACTTCCACGCTGTGAGGTAAGCACGCTGGCGAGCATAATGATCTCTGTCTGCATCGCTAGGGTTAGTGCCTAAGGGTGCAGGATCGTCTGGCTTAGGAAGGTAGCCAGAAGCGTGCGCCCACAGAGACTCATCTGCCTGAACCTGACTCTGTAAAAGGCGGCGCGCATGCAGGAGCCAGACGGAGAACTCAAGCGGCCTACCATCGACGTCAAAGCGCAGAACCCTAGAGGTCGCCATAGCGGTAGCGAAGGGGTGGGAACTGCTGTTGTCGAAACCCTAAATGGCTGTAGGGCCTGCGTAGAGCGCGAGAGACAATGCGGCGCGACCGACAGGACGCGACTGGTAGAGACGGGGCGACACGGACGGGCTGGGCGCACGGGGCGCGACTGACGGGCAGGGCGCAGTGGGGACGCGACGGGCGGGCAGGGCGCACAGGGCGCGACGGACGGGCAGGGCGCACAGGGCGCGTGCGACGGGACCGGACGGAAAGCGCGACGCGGACGGGACGGAAAGCGCGACGCAGACGGGATGGGACGGGACGGACGGCGCGACGCGGCAGGATAGCGCGACGCGACGGGACAGCAGGGACAGGCGTGACGTGACTAGACAGCAGGGGGCGGCGCGACGGGACAGCAGGGACGACGGAACAGGACGGGACAGCAGGGGGGACGGGACGGGATGGGACAGCAGGGGGGGACGGGACGGGATGGGACACCAGGGGGGGACGGGACAGCAGGGGCGACGTGACATCAGGCGCAGTGGGCGCTAGGGCACGAGAGAGACGAGCGCGATAGGCGCTAGGGGCGTAATGAGCACTAGGGTACGGGGCAGACGAGCACGATAGGCGCTAGGGGCATAACGGGCACTAGGGTACGGGACAGGCTCGGGCGCTACGGACGTGAGTAGAGGAACAGGATCCCACAAGATCCTAACCAAGGTGATACCATGTCAAGAATGAAAGTGTTGAGGTGACTAAGGTTGGTTGGTGTACATAAACCTATCCCTAGCAGTTGTACCCCCTATAACACACATCACTAAGACTACAACATTTTACACCTCCCCCCAACAGCGACCGCCGCTGCACACGCGAACAGCCGCTGCACACACAAATAGCCGTGACAAAGGGTGACGAGCAGGGGCCACGCGAGGGAGCCGCGACGGAGCGACGAGCAGCAGCGAGACGGGCGGCAGTTGCGCGACAGGCAGCAGCAGGACGGGCGGCAGCTGCACGACGTGCAGAGCGACGGGGGGGCCTCATAGCGGAGACTAATGGTGGGCACATGAAAAAATAACGGTCCTAAACCAGCACCTACTCTGATACCATGTTAGAATTGACTCTTGAATCACGGTTCTAGAGTTCGACCGCCATCAAAGTTGGGACACCAAGTCAGCACAAGACAAGCCATTATGAATCTGAACACCTGTTTGCGATACGTGCGAAAGTTCCCATCGATCGCTTCTCGAGACATGATTGGTTCCAAGTTCACAAGAGTTGGGGTTTTGCAATGGTTGGAAAATTGCGTTGCACAAGCCTATAGTTTATCAGCGACCCTTTACACGTCACTGAGGGCCATTCTGGGCCGGACGACGAGTGGACAAGTATGGAACCATGCTCTTAACTAAGGAGGGATAACTAGGAGGGATGGCAAGATAATCTGAGAAAAGGGAGGGTTTCACATAGCATGAGGAGAACATATAGGCAAATAACAGGGCATGGGAAATGTGCACCACCAAACTGTCGAAGTGGAAGGCCCCGCCCTCGCTTGGGAGCAGTCATCCACAACTTTGACAGGGCGAATTTGACGACGTAGCCGTCGAACGGGCTTTTGGGTTTAGACGACAGCGATCGTCGACGAGTCCTTGCCCTTTTCGACAGATTCTGGTGTCAACGACCAACCTTGCTAGTCGACGAATGTGATCATCGATGAGCCCGTACTTTGATTGACGAGGAACGTTCGACGAGCCGGTCCTCTGGTCGACGGGTGTTGTTCGCCAAGCCTCATCTCGAAGCGAGCACTGTGACTCATGTGTCAGAGGTCCACTGGTGATCCCCGATTGATCCTATGGAAGGGTTACAGGCTCGTTGTCCTGGGGGGTTATGGGCGCACTGACCCGGTACTTAACAAGCCCTTTCATCCCAATGGTCTAGTGGTTGGGATTCCGACATGGTATCAGAACGAAGGTCTCGGGTTCGAATCCCAGTGTGTGCACTTCGGGCATCCCAATGCGGGGGGGTGTCAGAGGTCCACTGGTGATCCCCGATTGATCTTAAGGAAGGGTTACAGGCTCGTTGTCCTGGGGGGTTATGGGCGCACTGACCCGGTACTTAACAAGCCCCTTTTATCCCAATGGTCAAGTGGTTGGGATTCTGACATCATGCAATGCATGACGAGGAGGGCGTCACGCGCAGGCGCGATGCGGATAGGGTGGCGAAAGCTAGCGTCAATCGAGCAAAGGTGGGTAGTGAGGTCAGCGACGAAAGCGGAAAGACCAGGGAAGAAGAAGTGCATGAGAAGGCACCATAGAGTAGCAGAGGAGGGGGTGGAGTAGCATGCAATAATAGCATCAACACATGGCGAAAGTGCACTCGCTCGGCCGGCAGCTGGAGGCGATTAAAAGCAATGCGCGCTAGCAGTGTCACGTGAATCCAAACCGAGGACACAAGCCAGGCCACGGGGTGAGCCTGCTGCTCCTCCAGCGTGGGCTCAGTACACCCTCTTTTTCGACCTTATCACAAGCGTGCTGACTGATAAACATTGCTTGGATTTAGCGCGCTGGTGATGCAAATCGGTTTGCTAGCAAAGCCGCACGTGGCGGCAAACCAGCTGTAAGTTGCGAAGTGAGGCTCTGATCTTGTGAAATCAAGAAAGTTTCACAACCCTATACCACAAGCCTGCTGACAATTTCACCATTTGGACAGTCCATGTGGCAGTCATCATTCTCGCGACAAGATGTGCACGTACCGTAGATGATAAGAAAAATATGAATGTGATGAAGTTCTACAACCTACGCATGTTGCATAATCAGAAGCGCTACTAGCGCGAAAGAGGGTGTAATTAGAGCTGTAGAATACTGGGGGGCAAGTAGATCACCCGACACGTGGGCGTACAAGGAGACATCATCCCGGCGCTAGCTCCGCGGGTGGAGTGTAACGTCGAACAGCCACGAGTCAAATTCGATCGCCCGCCCCTCCGCATCGAGCCGTAGTAAGAACTCGGACAGCATTCTGCAGTAGATGAGAGGGGACAACAATAGGTGCAAGAAGAGACAGTCAGAGGTTGGCAGGCAGGCAGCGGGCGGCACAGCAGGCAACGCAACAACGCAGCCGCGGCAGGGCGGTAATAGGACAGTAGCTACAGGCGCGGCGGCGTGCGGCAACTGTAGGCGCGGCGGTGTCGAGCAGCAATAGGCGTGGTGGCAGGCTGCAGCAGCAGGCGCGGAGACGTTCGGCAGCCGCGTACGTGGTGGCGAGCAGCAGCTGTATGCGCGGGAGTAGGCGCTGCGGAAGGCGGCAGCTGACAGGTGCGGCGCGGCGAGGAAGGCGGCAGGCGGCGTCAGGTGCGCAGCAGGCGCGCGGCATATGCGCGACAGGTGGCGACATGCGTGCGATAGCCTTGGGTGGGGGTAGTGTGGCAGCAGGGCCGAGACGGGGCGGCAACGGAGCCATTACGGGGCAGTGAATGGGCCGTAGTGTGAGGGGGTCGCGAAGGGGGGCAGTGAGGGGGTCACAAAGGGGGGTCATGACGAGGTCGTGAGAGGGCCGTGGTGAGGGGGGCGCGAGGGTGGTTCCGACGGTGGCGAACGAGGGGGGGGGGGGGGGGGGGTGGGCTAAGGGGCAGCTAGGGGGCCACAAGTGGGGGGGGATGGGGACGAGGGCGGCCGCAAAGGGGTGGCGCTAGGCAGGGTCGCAAGGGCTGCGCGGAGGATCGCTAGGGGTGGGGGAGCGCGAGGGTATGGGGGGCAGTTAGGAAGGTAAGAGGGGCGGAAGCATGATACCATGTTAGAAGCTGAAAATGATGATGAGGGCATTTAGAAAGGGGGGTATTATTATGATGTGACATCTGCCAAAACTATTATCATATGCTTTAGTATAACACAACATAACATATATGGTATGTAAGACAAATGTATGAGTATGTGCTGACAATTTCCAATTTCTAACCTTTGTATATTTTCTCCATTATTTGAAGGTGCATGGAGAAGGCAAGGGTACCGCTATTTAACAAAAATATGAAAGTTGTAACTCGTTGTGGAAGTCACGAACATGTCGCGCCTAAGTGGCCCACTTAGGGTGGGTTGTAGCCCGCCCTTGGGTGAACCCAGGTGGTGGTAAATCCAGGATTCCACGTCCACCTTCTGCTGTCGTTCTTTATGCGATCTAGAAGTCGAAACTCCTGAGGAGGCTATACCCTAGTTTGTATGACGAACAGAAATATGTGTTAAAATAGCAGCATATACTCACAAACGGTACTTCAAAGCATCGTTGAGGGACCAGTTGACGAACAGAAAATGGTCGCAAGCACGTCCACAGAGGTGTGTGTGTGGGGGAGGATGAACGAGGGAGATGTTGCCGACGAACAGAAAATGGTCGCAAGCACGTCCTCACGAACATAGGTGTGTGTGTGTGTGTCCTCCTCTCACTCAGGTCCAGGGTGGCCCGAGCGAAACCGTTTGGAACAGAACCGTAACTGTTTCACCTCAAACGCGTTCCTGAACCGAAACATGAGGTTTGGCTCCTGGTTGTTGTATACACCAACCACTCACCTTCTGTCTGCGCGTGTACCTTTTTCAGAGTGGTTGGAAATGGCTAAATCGAAGTTATTTTTCCAAATCCTGAAAGTTTATTTCCGACATCACATTTTGCACCCTCGATGGGTTTTTCACAAGTTGTGTTTATGCTTCGATGGGGCCGCTCATCACGTTCCCATTGCTGTCAGCCGTGTGTGTGTTGCAGCCGTTGGACAATCTGTACAAGACAGCGAATACAAGTCCCACCTCCAACTGACTACCCCAGATGGAGACAACACGGTGGTATTGCAAATGGACCGAACCAAGAGTTTCGGCTAGGAAGGCTGGGTTGCATCTGTTTTAACTGTTCAATGCTCCTCTTCGACATCGACTTTAGGACTAACTCTTTATTAACACTTAACGATACTCTGATCCACATTCTAATCTTCTGGTATGATATCATAAGTTTCATCGTTCTGGCTAAAATTTGGGTGGTAATATTCCTTACGTTGACAGAACTGCATTAATCGCTGTAAACTGCACCAATTCGTGTGTACTTAGGTGCCCGAAGGGTATCACTTGTCATTAAAGGCAAAAACGTCAAATGGCCAGACAAGGAAGCAGCAGCTGTCATTCAGCTTTCGCGGATTACTCTGTTTTTGCCGCCATTTGGGGTGTCCAGGCGGTTTTGTGGAAAAGCTGCCTTTCCGAGTCCAGGTCATTCTATATATCGGGTTTCGATGTGACTTCCCAATGAAGTACTTTTTAAAAAAACCTGCAGACCGAGATTCCCGAACAAGTACGCTGAAATCGTCCCAGCTTCCCTCGTTTTCGCACAGGTGGCTGCATGGTGCACATACAGACTACCCTGAAGTCCCTGAGGTGCTACGCCCACCGCCCGATGAAAGGGTGGCTTGAAACGAAAAGAGAGGCCTGCTGCCAAACTCCACCCCACCACCCCTTCCACCCGCAACTGCTCATTGGTTGAAACCTGCGTGGGATGGGAAGCAACTTCATGGTCATCTGGCGTGGCTTGGCGTGGCAAAGCAGCAGCCTCTCCCCCACCACACGCCAACTTGCCATTAGTGCTGGACAGGGCTGCTTCTCCTTTCCTGTTGTTCCATCCTCATCTTCTTCGTCGTCCTCTTCATCCTCCCACTTCAGCCCTTCAGTCTCTCTATCATTTGCATTCACCACAGATCTTAGCAGCTCTCACAGTTGCTGAATAGGCAGTAGTGTCGTTCCCTACGTTCTTCGCCGCTCACCTTGCAATCTTGTCTATACCGGTTGAAGTGTTCGTTTTATCAGCATCAGATCTCGCAGTTCAGGCCAGAACATGCGAGAACGATTACAGCAAATCCGCGCGCAAATTATCGCTGCTCTGTCTCCCAACGTGGCGCTAGTATATGCAGTGCACATGGTAAACTCCTCCTTTATTTAGACTCCCGCGGCGCTGATTGGTGATGTCATAAGGATTTTCATCCATCTAATTGTCATTGGCACGTGGGGCCTCTCTATATACATATATATTCGTTTGTTCGTAAGAAGCTCTTCTAATGTCGCCAGTCGTCGCACGCCGTCGGTCGGCCTTCACCGACGATCATCTGCGTCGACAAAAAAAATCATCATCTTGTCGCTCGCATTGCGCGTTCCGAGCCGCGGCGCCCTGCTCTTTCCTCGCCCTTCTCTTACTCCTTCGAGCCGCGGAGGGTTCCTGCTTGCGTCGCGTGCTTCAAAGCGGCCCTACGACGGCGGATGTTCGCGCCGAGGTAGTCAAGCTCCGCGAAACGCTGCTCAAGGTTCATCAGTACAATTCCGCCGCGGCCATGGTCAATACACGTACGCCGCAAACTTTTTTCCTTGTTGGCAATGATCCTCTCGCACCGTCTATTCCTGATAACGCCAATCTCGGCACTGTCTCTTTCGAACAACTTGTCCGACAAGGAGTCAATCATATGGAGTCCTTATGCTGGTGACCTATAATTTCCCGGGCTCCTTCCTCGCCTGCTTTCTTTCTTTTCAGTGTTTCTTGGGTTTGTGTCCCATTTTTGCATTAGTGCGTTACGTCAATCGGTTCGGTTGGAGTCAAACAACAGACTTTCAAGTCTTCGAGTCCTAAACTCGCTCTACATCTCTCTTCTCACTCATATCTCTCCCTCTCTCTCCCTCTCTCTCTCCCTCTCTCTCTCTCTCTCTCTCTCTCTCTCTCTTTCTCTCTCTCTCTCTCTCTCTCTCTCTCTCTCTCTCTCTCTCTCTCTCTCTCTCTCTCTCTCCTCTTTTTCCCGCTCTCACCACCAGTTCTGCAGCCGTCCTCACCATTCCCGCTGTTGGACCTTCTCAACACCACCTTCCTCCTTCCCAAGACAACCACCTTCTCTGCTTCCGGTATCAACCGCGGCCAAGGCTCGGCGTTCTCCTCCCTCCTGCCAAACCACATCATTAAAGGCCGCTTCGAGTTCAGCAAGCAAGTGTGCGGCCAGGCGCTCCCCATCGTCTTTCAACCTGAAGGCTGGATGGTGAATACCATGCAGCTGGGGAGTGTATTACAGCGGTATGCCCCTGCCGAAAACGTGGTGTACCTAGGTCCTGCGGGTGTGGAGGAGCCTCGAGCTCAGATTGTGCACCCGAGTCTGTATTCAGGGCCGTACTTTACGGCACAGGGGATTAACGCTGTGCTATTTCAAAGCCCCGTTTGATTTAGGGATGCTGACTTAGTGAAACCAGTGTTATGTGATGTCTATATTGGATATGGGATCGGGGTGTAGAAACAGGAACTAGGATGGGAGCCTCCTCTAGGTTGCCATAGGGCAGAAATGTGTCAAGCATTTTTACAGTAGGTACAAGAAAAATATAACAAACATTTAAGCAAAGAGACAGTTTGAGCTGCCAGCATCTGTCAAGTCAGGGCAGGAAAACTTGCTGTTTGGCTTTGCACACTATACCATCAGGAGGCTCTTGAATCCAACCATTCCCCCTCTGAAACCTCCATTCCCAGACCCCCAGCAATCCCCATCCATTTGCACATTCATGCAAGGGCACCCTTTCCCCCCCCTCCGGAAAGCGTTACACCCTTCAGGGCAAGATCAGCGAATCAACACCGTGTGCACTGATGTAGTTCCCTTCATACAAGCTCGGATGGACAATCATTCCCCGTGTCTTCTTATCGTCCACACTCCCAATTACCACACGAGTGGGCGGCGGCAAATACCGCTTCACAGTACACGCAGTCCCGCCAAAATCCGCACCAGTCCCTCCGACTGAAGCCGCTGCTGTCCAGTTGCTGGGGAGGAGGATGAGCGGAAGGGGCTCGCCACACTCCTGCCGGCTGTACGCGCGGCGATATTGGATAAAATGGCATGGGGAGATGGTTCCCGTGAAAGACTTATCCTTTCTGCGAGCCATGTTGATGGCCTTGTCCGTTGGGAGCAGCCACGTGGTGTTCACGCCCCACGAGAAATCCGCGTTAGGAACCGCCACTGCGATAAGGTACAACAAGCAGCGATGGGACGGAAAGAAAAGGCAAGGAAGTGGGGAGAGGGGGAGAGAGGATAGGTGAGCCACGAACGAGAAGAAGCGGAAAGGTGGGAGGGGAAATGGGGGAGGAGGGTACAAAAGAGAGGACAGGATGCTCGAGCAAAGAAAACAAGAGAACGGGGATAAGGTCGAAAGGGGTCCAGGGGTGGTTCAATTGTGAACGCGGAACAATAGGAGAAGTAGCCGTGGCCGTGGTGGCAAGAGGACACGCAAATAAGAGAATCAGAGAACGGATCGGAAAATAATAACGGAAGCACGGGGAATTAGGCTCTGCTCTCCACGTAGACGCACCTAGCTGATCCATGTACGCCGTTATGATCGAGTACTGCTTATCGATATCGCGGAGCTCCGTTATAAGCGAGACAATGTCGTCCTTAACGAGGTCCGAGACGGGAGACTGCGGCTCGGCCAGCATGCGCCGCGGACACGCTTCGGCGTGAGACGCGGAGTGGAGGAGAACGAGGGCCAGAAACACCAGAGGATGGAGCGAATTAGGAACCGTCACGGACAACCGTTGCAGCCTTAGTGAGATTGGTGAGCGGAGAGACGATTGTGGCCGAACTCCGCCTCGGGATTGACACGCGGGGAACGGATGACAGGAAGCCGTATGGGCTCCGCTCGAGTCAGCAGAAGCGGCAGTGGCGGCGGCAGACACGGCGTTTGAAGGAGAACGATTTACTGAGAGGGAACAAGGTTGTCGCGGGTGCATCGGGTTAGATGCTGAGCCGACAGATTCGACGCGAAGCGAATCGAAAGAGCCAGCGGCTGGTCTTTGCCTGGACGCAAGGAAAGAAACCCTAGGCATGGCTGCGGCTCACAGGTCTACACAAAGCTGGGGCGGAGTTTACGATGGGGACCTGAACAATTGTAGGATTGACGGTGGCAAGAATGGCTCTTGATGGCGTTCTGATATTGATAGCGTCGATTCGCCAAAGTCGCACCCAGCGCACGATATGGTAGCCTGGCTGGTAAGCGTTTCCTGGTTCGTTTCGAAATGTATAAAGAATAAGGTACAGGCGCTGTAAGGTACAGCAAAGAACAGCTCCGTCGAGTCTAGAACTCACTAATAATGGAGATCTAAGGTACAAGACTATGTATATTACACACGAGAACCGGAGGTTAACAGCTGAATCATGGCCTGCATGCTAAAACGTAGCTTATACAGTGGGAGCTCAGAGAATTAGGGTTGACGTGAATGCAAGCATACGAAACCAGCAGTACAAGAAGTAGGAACAGATGATGGTAGCTACGCGAGAAAGAGGTGGTGGTGAGGTGAAGGTGAGGGGGGGATCGATAGGGCTTGATGGCCCTGGGTGCCAGTCAAAAGGTTTCCTGCACATAACCGTACATCTAAGTTGACTGGAGGACCTCCCTCCCTCCAACCCAATGATGAGGGAAAACCTTCCTCCCGTGGAGCAGAACCTTGGAAACGGCCTTCCATTCCATTCCATCCCATCACATCCGATTCCATCCCATTCCACACCATACCACACACACCACAGCTGCTGTCGGTAATTGGGGTTTCGCTTCTGGCTGCTCGTCCGCCCTCGGCTTGTTCGGTCACCCATCTCCCCACCCCAGGTTTCCACAAACCCCTCTGCCCTTCCCTTCCTCCTTTTCCGCTTCTCGCGCTGATTGGATCTGCTGCGTTTCCGTGTTCCCTCCGATGTCGACGTGGCTGGATGGTGAAGGGGAGGAGTGAGTCCAGACAGGCAAAAAACTTTTGTGGGAACACTGAGGTACAGTATGGTTCGGTGGGAACATGATGCGCAATAATTCATTGACGCTTGGCGGAAGGCGTCCACTCCGAAGTCAGCATGGTCACGGGTCTGTGGATGCTTCGCCTCGTGCATGACTTGTCATCGAACGGACCAGCTAGAAAACGGTCAGCTCAGGGAGGATTTTCGCCTCGCCACCGCCACCACCACCACGACTAGTGTACAGCACAGTGAAGAGGTTCAAGGCAGGTGGGAGTTGGTGGCAGTTTCTAGAACCTGCGACCGTGGAGTGCCGCTTGGGGGCAAAGGCGCATCACCGAAGTTGAACTGTAGATGAAACGGTTTTGTTGAGGTAGTGCTGACGGAATTCGGTCAGCAACAATCGAGTTGACGATGCAATCAATTTTCCATCCTCTCAATTTTTGTCCCCCTACTGTTCCTAAGAAGTTGCACCCCGCCTTTAAGTAACGCACATATGGAGCTGGCAACAACCAGCTTTGGAAGTGAGTGCACATTTAGCTGTCTATAATTTGATAGAAATATAAAAGAAATCTGGACAGAAAGCAAAACAGCTGTTGACGAGTGTCTATTCCATTGTGCAACTTGCACATATTGCTGTTGCCCGCTCCTCAACCTGAAGAAGAACGATGGGCAGGCCAAAACAATGTCGCTGTGCCCGACGATATCATGTTGAGCAATTGACGATGTTGTTGAGCAACCATTTATATTCCGATGTCATTGAGCAAGTGCGATAGCATTCAAACACAAGCCCCACCGCTGGTCAGGTGCTGGAGCAAAAGACCAGCAATTACGGTCACTGCCGCTGTCGCTTCTGGAGTGTCGCGATCCCAAACGGTTTTGTCCTGGAGGTATTGAAAAAAACGATATGTATGTACGGTACTGTACGGACCTCATGCCAAGTATGCCGGTTTCGAGGATCTTCGTTATCTGGCTGGGAGTTGAGAGTGTACTCTCAATTGTCAACCTAATTGCATAGAAATGTCTGTCCTTTTTGGAAATGAGCATGGGCTACTTCACCCGACTGAATCACACAGACGCGACCTCCACCATGTGGGACCCTGCGGAAATGCAAAATGTGTGGATATATAAGCGTGCGTATGTATGTGTGTGCTGTGTGCGTGCGTGTGTATGTATGTGTGTGTGTGTGTGTGTGTGTGTGTGTGTGTGTCTGTGTCTGTGTGGGTGGATATGTATGTGTGTGCGTGCGTGTATGTATGTCTGAGTATGTATGTCTGTGTGTGTATGTCTCTTTGTGTGTATGTGTGTGTGTGTCTGTGTCTGTGCGTGTGCGTGTGTATGTGTGTGTGTGTGTGCGTGTGTGTGTGTGTGTGTGTGTGTGTGTGTGTGTGTGTGTGTGTGTGTGTGTGTGTGTGTGTGTGTGTGTGTGTGTGTGTGTGTGTGTGTGTGTGTGTGTGTGTGCGTATATAGCATGCCAATTGATACAGGATTTAATCTTGAAGTGGAACCATAAGTGTGCATTATGGACGTATGGGATTTTTGGTACATTTCCAGATGTGCCAGGGAGTTAAACTTGAGCGACAATGAATTCCGTTTTTTCAGCATAAATGTGCATATGGCAGGTATTGCAAATCCAAATTGTATAGTTGGAATACGTATGTACTATGTGCTGCTTCACATGCCTTGCAAAATTTTCCACATCATCCAACCAAGCCGCTTCTTCCACCTCGCCGCAGTGCCCGTAACAAGCGGTAACGCGGTGCGTCGGCGGCTCAACTGTAGAATGGCTGTCGTGGGCCGAAGCGCTGGTTTCAGGGGCGACTTTCCCCACTTCTGCGGCAGGGAGGTGGCAACTTTGTGTCAAACCGCCCCGTAAGTTCTGTACACCTAGCCCGCGCTAACTTCACCGGCGGTATCTTCACCAGCTGGGGGTACTTTTCCGCGGTCAAGCTAGTTTATTAAGGTAGTTTCGGATTCGGAGGGGGTAGACTCATGCATACCCTCACCAGTTGAAGAAAAGTAGGAACTTGTTAAAAGCCAATTCCTGCCCTTCTCTCAGATCACTAAGTACGAGTGCATTAGACAGAAATGAATTATGGCTGTGTACTGTTAGCCCCGCAGTCCCCGGGTGACCGTCTCATTAGACGAAAACGCATAATGGGGGCCTGGAAGAAAAACGTTCAGCCGGTGAAGATACCGCGGGCTAGGTGTACCATTTGCAGCTGATAGTCAGAATTTTGCCCAAGTTTATCTAAATGATATTCCTTCAGGTTCAGCAATTTCCATCAGCGGTTCAAGTAAGAGGGCAGGCAGGAGGATGGCATAACAAGGGCCGACAACGACAAGCGGGCCGACAAACAGGCTGACTGAAAGCCTGGCCTATCGAGTGGCATCACTGGCATGGCATGGCATGGCGAGAAGGCAAGGCAAGCAAGGGCAAGGGTAGATTGTACAGAGCGCCGCCGATACGAGCCCCACCCGCCCTGGTCCAAACCGCCCCTGGGCACGACGAGGGTAGGAGAAGCGACGAGAATCGCGTCGAGTTCAGGAGGATAACCGACTTCCGCTTCTGGAAAAGCGATAACTCTCTCCACACCACACCACACCACCACCACCACCACTGGCCTCGGTTCAAACATTAAGATATGCAACAGCACTGATGGAGATTTCGGTTCTGTTTATGCTGGCGCGTAGTAACAATGGTCGTCGCAGGACGCACACGAGCTTAGTCCGAGTGGGTCCCGAATAGGTGCCATGACTTCACGAGAGGACGACTGTTAGCAGAAGTGAAATAGAAAGCGCGGTACTGGTTGTCGCGGGGTGCACATGAGCTTGCCTCGCCGCCGCTTCCGCTTTTCATAGCACAATACTAGCTGTTGCCAGCTTGCAGGCGCCGCGCCGTTCTCACGAGTCGTAGTTGTGACGCGCGTTGCAGAGATTCTCCGCGGCAAGGAGTCGCGATATCGCCTCGTAAATTAGTAGGCCGCATTAGCATTACTTCGGAGAATACTGTAACGCGTATACCATTAAGTGACTCCCACTGCATTACAGCTCCTCAACACTCTGAAGCGCTCATTAGCGTAGTAACGAATTTACGTCCAGCGTACCGATTTAAGAATACGTAGACTGTTATGGCCCGGTTAAATGTCACCAGGAGCAGTAGCGGCAGCAGCAGCAGCAAAACGAAACCGCTATGGCTGATGGTCCAGCTAATCCTATCGCTGATCTCGGGAAAGCCGCCGGAAGAACCGCCGCCGCCTTCCCCGCCGCCGCCGGACACGCCGCCGCCGCCATCGGGGACGAATCTGATCCTGCTGCCGAATAATGCTCTGGGAGCGCGGTGCCTCGATGGGAGGTGAGCCATTCGTGGGAGTCTCAACTCTGCATGCATTGATGTAGGCGTTTTATTTTTTTATCCGTCTTCAAGAAACGCCTGTTTTTGTGACTTGTAATAAGGAAGCGACTTTAGTGCGAATTCTACAAGATTTTTCGACCTTGAGCCCCTTCAAAATTTTAAGGCGCCTCAACAATAGACGCCTTTCGGACTCATCTCCTAATAAGGCGGTCGATCATTAACCCCTGCGCAACTCCCCATCTCTTTCCCCCACTCCTCCACCTCCACCCCCCTCCTCCGCAACCCCTGGCTCAAATATTTCAAGTCAGTTCACATTCGACCGTCTCCCCCTGCACTCCGCTCCCCCACCCCTCCCCCCCTTCTCCCGTTCCCTCCCTTCCCGCCCCTCCCCTCCTTTCCCCCTCGTTCTTTTTCGTTACCGCGCACTCTACATGAATTACGTTCCCCTTACCTCTCTCCCATCGTTCGCTGCCCCTCTTGTCCATCGCCGAATTATCCCTCTCCCCTCCCCCTACCCGCACGTCCCTCATGTCCCCCCTTTCCCCCCCACTCCCCCCTCCCTCCCTCTCCTCCCCCTCTCCCCACCCCCCTCTCCATCATCACTTCCTCCCCGGCCACCTCCTTCTCCCGCCCGTTCCGCCAGTGCACCCGGGTACTATTTCCGCGCGGGGCGGGGCGCGGGGCGGCTGAACTGGCACATATTCCTTCCGCCGGGAGCGTGGTGCTTCAGTGCGGCGGAGTGCGCGGAACGCGCGGGGACGAACCTGGGCTCTACTAAAACGTATCCGGTCGACGGCACCACTAAGGTAACGAGGTGATTCTTGAGTCGACTCAAAAGTCAACGCTCGGGGACGAATCTCGGCTTTACAAAACGTATCCGGTTGACGGCACCACTAAGGTCAGCGCGAATCGTGCAACCCTTGGCTCTCTACCTTTGCGCCTCGTCGCCTTGTTGTGTCGTCACCTCGCCGTCCAATCTTATAGCGTCAGTTCGTAACAAGTAAAAGCCCTGATTGTAGTGTGATACAAATGTATAGTAGCATGTCCTTTAGTTCGAACTCGCGCCAACGTTGTGTATCGCCGCTCCTCTGCATACGTTTCCCCATCTCTCCCATCTCGCCCATCTCTCCCATCTCGCCCATCACGCACTAACGGCACCTTGAGCAGCCACGAGTCCGCCAAACTGACAACCAGCCCCTGATAGCCTTCCCTCTCTCCTTGAACCCCCGTCCCTGCCCCTCCTGCCCCTCCCACCGCTCCCACCCTACCGTCCCCTCAGAGCAAGGTCATCAGTCCCCCTTTCAACGGCATATTCAGCAGCGACGATACCGTCAATCCGTGAACCAGCCCCCGATTGCCCTCTCACTCTCCTTGAATTTCCCCTTCCGCCCCTCTCGCCCCTCCCGCAGTCCCTCAGAGCAAGGTCATCAGTCCCCCATTCAACGGCATACTGAGCGGCGACGATTCCGTCAATCCGTGAACCAGCTTCTGATAGGTTTCTCTCTCTCCTTGAACCCCCTTTCCCACCACTCCCACCCGTCCGCGCTCCTCCAGAGCAAGGTCATCAGTCCCCCCTTCAACGGTATATTGAGCGGCGACGATTCCGTCAATCCAGCCTTCTATAACTGGAACCTCGTACGAGTCGTGTATTGTGACGGCGGGGGTTTTCTCGGAACCAGAGGGCGGGTGTCTTCTAACGGGGATGTGGTGTACATGGACGGATGGAACATTATACAAGCGATTCTGAAAGGTGAGCCAGAGGCATTGCGTGTCGCATGCATTATTGTGAGAGTATTCAAATTGCGGAGGTAGAAACTTGTTGAATTTCTACTGCAACCCCTGACTGCTTTGACTGGGTTTTGTCTCTCTGACCATCACACATCTACTCAACTCTGTTCCCTCTCGATCTCCATGCCACCTCCCTTCTCTCCCCCACGACCCTCTCGCTCTCTTTCCCCCTCTCGCCTCCCCCACTCTTTACCGCTCCCCGCCTGTCTCCCCAGACCTCCAGGCCAATTGTGGCATTCGCTCAGCCTCGCGCCTGCTCATTTCCGGCAGGCAGCTCTGTGCAACACCATCGCTGCTGCTGTGATGCATCCACTCCGCAATTCGTTCCCTTGCCATCTCAACACTGGTCCCCCCTTCCCCTTCCCTCCCCTCCCCTCCCCTCCCCTCCCCTCCTCTCCCCTTCCCTCCCCTCTCCACTCCCTCTGCAGACCTTCAAGCCAATCGGGGCATTCGCTCGGCCTCGCGGCTGCTCATTTCCGGCAGCTCCGCGGGCGGGCAGGCCGTGGTGCATCTGTGCGACACCATCGCTGCCGCTGTACCCTCCGCCAATGCGCGCTGCGTCGTCGACTCGGGGTTCTTTGTTGGTGAGCATGTGGAGAGAGAGGAATGAGATGAGTGTGTGTTGCTTGTGTAACAGCAGGGGCGCGTGTTGTGAGTCGCCTCAAAAGGCGCCTTTTGAAGCGCCAAAACAGCTGCTGTGCCTTCCGCTGATGTGCGCTGCGTTGCCGTCGCGGGGTTTTTGGTTGGAGAGCGTGGTGAAGAAGGATGCACGCGTGTGTCGTGTATGCCCGTTGCGTCGTCAACTCGGGATTCTTTGTTGGTGAGCATATGGAGAGAGGAATGAGATGAGCGTGTATGCTGTATGTGTAAGTACAGGGGCAAGCGTTGTGAGGCGCCTCAAAAGTTGTGTGTCGCGGTGCCAAAACAAATGCCTGCTGCATAGTTGGCTCTGTCATTTTCTAATGGTGCATGTGGAAACAAGGATAAATGTGTCTTGTGCGTGTAAGCAAGGCACTGTCTATTGTGCAGTAGTCCTTTCAGGACGCGGTAAAAGTGCAAATATCGCAGGATCGTGAGCGAAAATCTATCCCGACAATCGATCGGTGAAAGTAGCTGGCTGTGGTGGCAGCCCCCGCACTTTCAAGCCGCCTCAAAAGTCAACCCCACTCCCTTTCCGCCGCTTCCCCTTCGCGCCTTTCCCCTGGATCAGATTCGGAGGACCGCAGCGGCAACTTCTACTTCCGCTCTCTGGCGCAGAAAATGGTGGCGCTGCACCAGCCCAACTTCGGGGACTGCGCACAAGGTGACGCGGATCTTGATTGGGTCTTCGTACAGAGTCACACATTCATGCGCTTACTACAGTTGTGTAGGAAAGCGCTATATGTTACACGACTTCTTTTTGCTTCCAGCACTTATTGTTGAGAGGCTGTCATTCGGTCATCTATCTTTACTTACCATCTACTAGTGATGCTGGTTATTGGTTGGGTCCTCCCCACACCAGTCCCCAGATTCCACTGGTAAAGAATTGAGTGTAACCACAGATGGAAGTTCTCCCAAACACATTAGCACTCAACTCCTTGATTTCCCCCCTCCCCCTGCCCTTTCATATGTCACCTGTTGCAGCTTACTCCTCTACATACCGGTGGCGTTGCTTCTTTCCGCAATACACCATCTCCCGCACTGTTTCCACTCCTCTCTTCGTTTTCAACACGCTTTTTGACAACATTGCCCTCACCATTGGCAAGCAACTGCCAAGCGAAAAAGCATATGTGAGTCAATGCTTAGGGGAGATCCTGAACAGATCAGGTAATTTAACCAACATAGTGCGCACTAGGTCATGGGGGGGTCTACAGTGGAGCACGAATTACTGTACGAGTGCGGAAAGAGAAGCGATTTTTGAAAGCGCGTCTATGGTTTATAAGGAGACTCTTGCATTCGATGACGCGAAGCCATCTGCGATGGTGTTCCTGCCAGCTTCGTCAATCCACTGCGCAATCTTTGGGGCGTCAAACTGGAATAAAGGGATGATAGGCGGAGTTTCTTTTAACGAGGTTTTACAGGACTGGATGGGTGTCTGAAATTGGGCAATAAGACGGTGACTTCTGTTGTATACTTCTGCTGTAATACTGAAATCGGCCGGGCCACTTGTACATTTAAAGAACACTGTACTGTACAGTATTACTAGAGTGGCTCCCCAATCGATGTGTGCTGGCACTGAAAGGCAACACACTGGTGTACACTCCCTTGCACACACTCCACAAAAAGCTTTGCTTGCACGTAACTCAACATGCGAAGTATCAGCAGCAGCAAGAGCAACTGCCGTACATCTCAGTCAGGGCTCTCGCTATGTTTTGGACCTGTCTGAGGGAACATTTCGCTGTGGACACATGTCCCAATCGATGTGTCCCAATCGAGTGTACCGCTCCGAACCGAACTAAACCAGAGACGCGAAAATTTCGAAACTAGGGTGCAATTTGGTGTAATACGATGCAGTGCGGTAGAAACGATTGGGACACATCGATTGGGACATGTGTCCACAGCGGAATGTACCCTGAGAGTAAAAAAAAAAAAAAAAAAAAAAAAAAATCTGACGCCTAGATGACCAACCTTCAGTTGTCTTACAGTAAAGACGAAAAACTCTACAGAGTCTGATATAACAGACGAAAAAAGTTTCCCGGTCTGAACCTAACACAAAGTAATAATATGTTGGATTTTCTACTTAGCCTAACTATGCATTACATCTATCAATATGTTAAGCAGTTAGCACATCCTAGATAACTAGCAACCTAGTCAAAGTCACAACCAGCGCTGTCGTCATCATCAATGTCATCCTCGCTTTCCGCAAAAGGGTCTGGAGCTTTTCCCCTATCTTTCCGAGTGAGCCAGGGGTATTTTGCATCAAACCTTGCGTCTTCTGCTGCTAGGGCTGCTTCTCGGGCTGCAGCTTCTGCTGCTGCCAATGCTGCGGCTGCTGAGGCAGATCTTTTCTTCGCGCGCTTGCTTTGTCTCTCCCCGGAAGCCATCAGCACATCCTTGGCAGGCCTTTGTTTCTTTGAAGCGTTGAACCTCCTCAGTAAATCGGGCCACTCCATGTCATAGCTGAGAAGCGAGATGGTCATCAGCTCCCCTAGCTTCGCGTCACACAGGTTCCCGCGAAGCCAGCTCTTTATCACATTCTGCCGTGAGAAGCCGCGCTCGCACTCAACCGTGCTGAGCGGAAGAACGGCGACGGCGATCCACAAGTGCACGAGATTCGGGTAGGAGGTCGTCCAGTCGGGAGAAGACAGCCTGAGCTTCAGGCTGTCGGCGAAGCCCACATCCTCCTGGTGTGTGGCCATGATTGTAGAGAACGTGACGATCTCCCTCTGCGCTCGCGCCCAGTTGATGCCTGCGGGGTGTGGTTCGCAATGGGAAGTAGGTGCAACAGAAATGAAACATTCAGGTAAAACATGTTATGCAGTAATCTGGTTAAGCAATCATCACATAGGCTACAAATTTCAAGTATTTTACGCACCTGGTAGGGTGTCGGGGTCTTCAGGCTTCTTCTTAAACATATTGCGCAGCGACTGCAGCCACTGTGCAAGTTTCCGCTCGCGCTTGGCCTGGTTCTTGGGATACGACCCCTGCTTGAACAGCTTCGCCCCGTCGAGGTTGGCGAGGTCCTTGAGGCGGTGATCGAGCCTGCCGATCAAGGTTGTCACGAACGCGCACGCCAACTCCAAACACGCACCGTGGTCCGCACCGGTCTTCTGCCCTTTGATGGGCTCCTCGTGGAGTGTGTAGGTAAGGTCAGTCGAAGTTCCGTCGGAAGATGTGCCAGCCAGCTTCACCTCTCGGCATTCCCTGGACGCGTGCTTCTTGAGAAAGGGGCCCAAAGCATCTCCGCCTTGGCCGAAAGACTCGTCGTCGCCGTCGAGGTAACGAGTGCGCAGCAGCAAAGTCGTGTTGTGTACCATCGGCAGCACATGGGTCGCGTCAACCTGAAACGAAGCACAAGAAAGGTCAGTACTTAATGTGGGGTTGAAAAAAACCGATGCTTGTAATGCATAACACACGCTCACCTGGCGACGCTGGAACTTCAAGCTCAGAAGGTTGAGTTCCTTCAGCACATCCGCTAGGAAAAACAGCATGAACTGAAACTTGTAGCTAGTGATGACCTTGTACATCTTCTTCGCGAACTCGTGCAAGACAAACACTGCCGCCGGAAACACTTTCACCAAGCGCTCAAGAGTTTGACCGCGAGACAACCAAAGGACGTCCTTGATTCCTTGAACTTCGAGGTTGGTCTCGCAGATGACCTTCTGAAGCTCAATAAAGCGTGAGTGGACGACTGAAGAACGACCAAGGTTCTCAGCAACGACGCGAACCACCTTGTCCACGACGTTAAAATCCGGGTGTTTGATGGCTGCATCTTTGGCCGCCAAGGCCTCCCTGCAAAAAAAATAGAAAAGTGACATGTAACGATAAATTAGAAATCATGTAGAGAACAATCCCGCATGAACGCAAAGCACGATAACACTTGCCTGTGCGCGATGCAGTGTGACGACACGATATGTGGAACCTTCTCTTTGAGGCGCGCGGTCACTCCGTTGTGCTGGCCGATCATGACACTAGCTCCATCAGTGCTCATGCCGGAGATTCGCTGGAGATCGATGCCGCTACACTCCAAGCGGGTAAGGAGAACGGTCGTGAGCGAAGCGGCGTCACACTGCTCCACAGTCAGCAATGCGTAGAACTCGGTGACGCGAGCGTTGTCACGCATGAACGTCATGTAGACGATCATGTGTTTTCCCTTTCGTCGGTCGGTGCTCTCGTCCAGCTGGATACTGAGGTAAGGACTGTCGCGGATGAGTTTCAACTGTCGAGATTTCAGGTAGCACACCATACTCTCGACCGGTTGTGCGAAGCCGTACCTGTAATAAGTAGGGAATGTTTTCATTAGCAACTATAAGAAAACAAACCACAAAACGTGAAAGACGGGACACTTACTCGATGTAGTACGTCCCGTTCTCCTTAAGGGGCAGATCCGGAGTCCCCTGCTCAGCCATGAACTGGACGAGTGACACGAAGAGCACAATGGGTGCGTCAGATTTGCAAATGAATAAAACAATCGACATCAAATGAGCAAGGCGCTTGACCTCCTCGTCCCCTTGGTGAAAGTCCACAATGGACCTCTGTCCTTTCTTCGCTCCGTCACATTGCTCCTTCCGCAGGACCGCCGCCTCATGCTTCAGGCTGTGGTGATGCTTGCGCATCGTCTGCTTCTTAATGTCGGTGCCACCAACACCGAACCGCCCGTACTTGGAGTGGGGGTCGGCGAAAACCATGCAGATGCTGCAGCGCATGCAGGGTCGGCCATCCTTGGTTTCGGAGATGAATAGCCAGGGAAAGTATCGCTGCCACTGCTCCTTGCACTTCAGCTGAAGCTCCTCAACCGACAGCTTCTTGCCTTTGGGGTCCTCGAAGTCGTTAGACGCAGGTTCGGGAGCCACGGGTCGCGTCTCCACAGACGGTGCCGGCTGTGTCGGACCGCCCGGACGCGCGAAGTTCAGAACACGCTGCTTGTACAGCCCCTTTGATGACCTGTCGAGCAAGACGGGGTTAGCCCTGAGAGAGGATTTGGTAGCGTCAGATATGTCGCGGATGTTGTTATCGGCACCGCAGGACGGCATGCAAGTAGATACTGGCGTAGTAGGTGTAGCGGTCGATGGCGCAGAGTTATCGTCATTTTCCGACACTAGCGCATCGTCAATGGGCGAAGGTACCGCAGCAGATGTTGAAGCAATTATTGGTGGGGCAACAGGGGCGATCGGCTTGCCCCGCGTTAGGAAGTCTAACACCGCAGGAGCGGTGGGGTCGGCCATAGCCTAAACTAGATGAAAGAAAGAAGCTGTGACGAGGGAAACAGACCATGCTCGGCTGGGTGAGAGGTGAGGAGGAGGACGCGCTCCACAAACAGCCTGTTCAACAAGCCTCGCTCAGCTGCATGAGACCCCCCCGTCATCGTGCAGTGTACATCAAAAGGCGATGCGGGATGGGAGCGGGGGACAGGACAACCACCGTCCTTTTTTACGTAACGTGTAGGAAAGGGAAGTGCCGTGGCTGTGGCTGGCGTCGGCGCCAACAGCCAGCTACACGACAGGCACCTGGCAGCAAATGCCGCAGGTTCGTGACAGCGAGGCTGCTACAAGACACACACATTGAATGTGCGTGCAGGTACAAGGCAGCAACCATACTTGTAACCGTGGTCCTTTGGTCTACTGGGCGCATATGGCCTAGTGGTCGTATGGCCTAGTGGGCAAATTTGTCGGTTTAAGACGAAACCGAACTCGATATCTGTAAAATCGGACGAAGTATTCTACATGGTCTGGAAAATCATACGAACGTAAAGCCTTTGTCTTGCTCCTCAGATGAGGAAAAACAGAATTTCTTAGAAATCAGATGAATGCAAAAAATCACGTCTGGAATTCAGAAATTCAGACCAAATTGGTCTGATAACGAGAGGCCTGATCTCAGTACGGCACCAACGCTTGTCTTGTAGTACCACCATGACATGACAGCCAGTGATGGTTACATCACAGCCGGCTCATATGACCTGAGCTAACAGTGCTGGCACCAGCAGTAGCAGAATCACCGGCAGCAGCAGAGGGAGGCAGCAGCACCACTTTGCCTACTGCCTTGCGCTTTAAGAGAGTGAAGATTGCTTGGTGCACCTGTAATGTTTGCCATTGCACGCCAGCACAGACAGAACCATGAGAGGGCAGCACAGACAGCACAGACAATCGTATGAGAGGGCAGCACGGAATAAACCAAGGCAGGGCAGCACATGAGAGACCAGGAGAGGATACAGGAAGGAGGAGGGGTGGTGGGGTGGTGGGGATGAGGGGAAATAAAGGGGAGTGGGGGAACGGAAAGGGGCGGCGGACAGTGGGGTGAGGAGGACGAGTGGATAGGGTGAAGGGAGCAGGAACGGATCCTCCTAAGCAGTCGTGTGCCATTGTAACGAGGTGACTTTTGAGTCGACTCAAAAGTCACCTCGAAGGGAGCAGGAACGGATCCTCCTAAGCAGTGCTTGCTTTGTGCTAGCTACTCGAAGGTGAAGGAGTGTGGGACGTGCACGGTGATGGCGGCGGCGTGTGAAAGCCATGCGAGGAGCTTGTGCATTGTTCTAAAGTCAAGTAGGAGACAAACCCACGAATATCCAGGAGAACCAACCTGGTTGAATGTGAAGGAGTGTGAGACGTGGACCATGATGGCGCCGTTAGCAAGCCATGCTAGGAGCTGGTGCATTGATGCTTGCAGCACAGCGGGGTTGTGCTGCATGTAGCTGCCCCAGTACACACCGTGAATGGTGAGGTTCTGGGTGGCAAGGGAGGGTGAGGATGGAAGGTGTGGGGAAAGAAAGGGGAGAGAGCAATGGAGGGAGTGAAAACATTTTGGTGCATATAGCTGCCACAGTACATGCCATACATGGTGGGTTTCTGAGCGAAGAAAAGGGAGGGGAGGCGGAAGCGGAAGACAAGATAAGGACAAGGAAAAGGACATATTTTTTCAAAAGTCAAAATAATTTTATAATTAAAATTCAGATTGATACCCTTTTTCCGTAGTTCAATCTTAGCAGCAACGAAATTGCTTACCTTGACCACAAGATACCTTCGCCCCACAATACCTTCGCCCCACAATACCTCCACCACAAGTTACCTTCGCCACAAGTTACCTTCACCACATGCTACCTTCACCATGTGTTTACCTTCACAAGGGCGATGTTAGCCGGAATACTGGGAATGGTGCCACTGGCGAAGCCGATGACCAGCACGTGCCCGCCCCACCGCATCACCACATCACACCTTCACCAGAACTGACCTTCACGAGAGCGATGTTAGCTGGGATACTAGGAATGGCACCGCTGGCAAAGCCGATGACCAGCACGTGCCCGCCCCACCGCATCACCACATCACACCTTCACCAGAACTGACCTTCACGAGAGCGATGTTAGCTGGGATACTAGGAATGGCACCGCTGGCAAAGCCGATGACCAGCACGTGCCCGCCCCACTGCATCACCCGCAGCCCCTGCTTGAACTGCTCGCCGCCCACCGTGTCAAACAGCACGTCCACCCCCCCGCCGCCCCTGCCGCCTTTGCCGCCCGTCCCGCCGCCCGGCGTGCCGCCCGGCCTGCCGCCCGGTCCACCAATGGAGCGCTTCTGGGATCGCTGTTTGAGGAACTGGGTGGTTTGGTCGCGGATGGCGTTGGGGTGCGTGTGCTGCGCCGTGTCAATCACAAGGTCTGCTCCCAGTGATGCCAGGAGATTGGCCTTCTCTGCCCCTCTGGAAGGAAGAATACCAAGGGACAAAAGACGGGAAGGAAAGAGGAGGAGAAGTGTGGCTAATGCAATCCCAGAACCACCACCCGTATCTGCAGTGCTGGCACGCAGCATGCCCAAACCAACCTGTCGCTTCTAAGTCAGCTTGAAAACGAGTTTAGCATCCTGACCAGGCGACGTCAATGGCTGTTCCCTGCAGAAGCTTGCACATGTGCACTGCTGCCACTGCCACGCCCTCGAATGATGCACCCAGTGGAAGCACACCATTGGTCACAGCATGCCTTACCACCAGCCTCACCACTAGCCACACCACACCAAATCGCACCACACCACAACACACCACACCACACCACACCACACCACACCACACCACACCACACCACACCACACCACACCACACCACACTGCCAGCCTGACCTGGCAACAGCAATGACAGTGGCCCCCAATAGCTTGCATATCTGCACTGCTACCACTGCCACACCTTCGAATGATGCTACCAGGGGAACCACCCCATGTAAAAGCAGTGTGGTTTTGAGACGTCTCAAAAAAACCTTTCTTTCACAGGATTAGGTTTTGTCAACATGCCTTACTACCAGCCTGACTGACCTGGCAACAGCAATGACAGTGGCCCCTTGAAGCTTGCAGATCTGCACTGCATGGGGTTTGTTTCTCTGTCCTAAACAGCAAGAGTTGATGGAAATAAGGCCTCCGCAGCCCACCTGTTCTACTTCGACAGTTCCTGCAACAGCAATGACAGTGGCCCCTTGAAGCTTGCAGATCTGCACTGCTGCCACGCTCATGCCGCCCCCCCCCCCCCCGCCCCCCGCTCCCAGCACCAGCACGTTTGCGACGTCTCAAGCCCTCTTCTCTCACCTTGCAACGGCAATGACCGTGGCCCCCAGCAGCTTGCAGATCTGCACTGCTGCCATGCCCACCACGCCCCCCCCTCCCAGCACCAGCACCACGTACCTTGAGTTGACTCTGAACACACCTGGCAACGGCAATGACAGTGGCTCCCAGCAGCTTGCATATCTGCACTGCTGCCACGCCCACGCCGCCCCCTGCTCCCAGCACCAGCACCACGTGTCCCCTCCCCACGTGCGCCCGCTGCGTGAGCGCAAGATGGGCCGTACCGAACGCCACTGGCAGCGCTGCTGCTGCTGGGAAGGGCACTGCGGGAGGGATGTGGAAACTGGAAGGAAAAGGGGGGGAGGGGAGGAAGGAAAAAGAGAGAAGACACGAGGAGCGGGAAGGACATGAGGTGGGGAAGGGGGGACAGTGAGGTGGGGTGCTGTGGGTTTGGGGGAAAAAGAGCAGATTGGCTCTATTACCAGTCCCAGCACCAGCACCACGTGTCCCCTCCCCACGTGCGCCCAAGGCGTGAGCGCAAGATGGGCCGTACCGAACGCCACTGGCAGCGCTGCTGCTGCCGGGAAGGGCACGGAGGGAGGAACGTGGAAACTGGGCGGGGGAAGAGAGGAAGGGAGAGGGAGAGGGGAAGTGGGGGACATTTGAGTCGAGTCTAGTCAAGTTGGGCAGTGCTGAATGCTACTCGCAACGCTGCTGCTGCTGGGAACGGCACCGTGGGAGGGATGTGGAAGGGAGAGAAGGGAGAGGAAGGGGAACGAAAGGAGCACGAGACACAAAGGTTGGAGGAGAGGCAAAAAGGCAGGGAATGTGGGCATAGCAAGGCACGTGAAGCGAGGTTGTTTTTGAGACGTCTCAAAAGAATGTGGGCATGGCAAGGCGTGGACGGAGGGATGGATGTGGAATGGAAACTGTGAGACGAAGGGGGCTCAGGAGTGGAAATGGAAAACTGGGAAAAGCTGGAAAAAACTGGGAAAAACTGGAAAAAAACTGGGAACAATAATGGGTGGAGTAATACTCATGTAAGAGTGGGGACACCATCCAGCCAGCCACTCAACAACAAGTGATAATGCCGGCCTCTCAGATCAAACTAGCTTCCACGATCCAGCCACTGCCACACTGCACAGCGTCACACACGCTCCCTCCCTGTCTCAAACCACAGTCTCTCACCACACTTCCTTTCCCTCTTCCCTCTCCCCCTCTCACCCTCTCCTCTCCCCGTTTCCTCCATTCCCCCTCTCCCCATTTCCCCCATTTTCCCCTCTCCACCGTCCCCGCTTTCCCAATCACTCACCACGAGCCTTCATCTGCCACTGCTAGATCCGCAAAGCCCCCTCCTCCTCCTCCCACCACAGCACAGCAAACCCTATCCCTGAACCACCACCCCTACCTTTCCCCAATCACGCACCACGAGCCTTCATCTGCCACTGCGAAATCCGCAAACCCCCCTCCTCCCACCACGGCGCAAACCCTATCCCCTCGCTTAAACCCTCCCACGCCTTCCCCCACCTCCTCCACCACCCCCGCCACCTCTGCACCCGGGACAAACGGCACCGGGGGTCGTTCCTGGTACTGCCCCATTATTTGCAGGGCGTCCGCGAAGTTTAGACTGGCTGCTGCCACGCGAAGGAGGACGGACGAGGAGGACGGGGGGTGGTGAAGGGAAGGGACTGGGAAGTTGCGCTCGAATGCGAGGATGGCGTCCTAGGGGAGGGGAGGGGAGGGGAGGGGAGGGGAGGGGAGGGGAGGGGAGGGGAGGGGAGGGGAAGGAGTGGGGCGAAAGGCGGAGATTCATTTTGATCCGCCTCAAGAATAGCGTCCTGGGGGAGGGGAGGGGAAGGAGAGGGGTGAAAGGTGGAGCGAGAGAAAGGTAGGGGGGAAGGTAGGGGAGGGTGGTGCAGAGAAAGTGAGCGAGCAAGAGAGCGAGAAAGAGAGCGAGCAAGAGAGCGAGAAAGTGAGCGAGCAAGAGAGCGAGAAAGTGAGCGAGCAAGAGAGCGAGAAAGTGAGCGAGCAAGAGAGCGAGAAAGAGAGCAAGCAAGAGAGCGAGCAAGAGATTCAGAGCGTGAAGGGGCAGTCAAGCATCTCTATGTCTATCCATAGCGTGAAGGGGCTTCAGGTTCCCAAGCAGCAACCGGCATGCCGACAGCAGGCACGACTGTAAGGAGGAAAGGAGGAGCATGTGCCAATGCTGTGCTGCACGTTCCATGTTCCCCTCACAGCATTACCACCCCCCCCCCACCCTCCCGCCCCCCACCCCCCCCCCCCCCGTCTTCTTTCCCCTTCCCGCCTTTTTTTTTTTTTTTTTTTTTTTTTTTTTTTTTTTTTTTTTCACCTTCTTGCAGATACCTTCTAGAATTTACCACTTTATGGACCCTCGAGCCGGCACACTACAGGTGGCACCTCGCGCGCATTACCAGTCACCGTTCCGGACCCACCTTTTCCGACAGCGGATCGGACGGCTTGAGAGACCCCACGCGCCGACACACTACAGCGTCCATCGTGCGAGTTGCGGCGCGGATTGCGGAAAGAGCAGAAGAAAGGGCACAAAAGGGAAGAAGTTCAAATAATTTCTTTGAGCACTTTCTTCCTGCTACTGAGCCTTTTGAGGCGCTTCACAAGTCGCGCTTTCTTTCTGCTACGGAGCCTCTGAGACTGAGACGAGAGAGGATGACCGCTGCTGGTAATCCGAATCTGCTGGGCGCACTCGGTGTCAAATCACGTCTGTATTTTGCCTCGGTGTCACGTCACGTCACATTCGTCGAATGTGGACAGCTGCCGTGTACGCGAGCCACGTACGCACGGGCCGCGCGGGGGAATTAAATGGTCGCGAGAAGTGGCAGCCCTGGCAGCCCTTAGCGCGCAGTGAAGGAAGGTGTGACAGCTATATACGCGGGCAGCGGGGTCTGCTGCATGTCTGCCAAGTTAGCTCGGGACCAAGTGGTCGCTTCGCTGCGAAAACAGCTGTAAAAGAATTCGGAAATGAGCCCTGCGACACACCACTTCAGGAGGGGAATCACTGCGTAGGCTGTGGGGTGTCGCAGAGCTGCCAAAACAACATTTGTTGCGGCAAACTCGATGTGGCTGGCCTCGAGGTCAGGTACAAATTCAATATACACAGAACAGTTGAGTGTAAAAATCAAGTATACTACCGCATTGTGGAATAGTAATGGTGCCGTATTTGAGTCTAATAGCAGAGAAACAAACAGTTAAGGAAAAGAAATTGAATCAAATGCTGTGTGGGCTATACAGAAGGATAAAACCTCTCCAGAAGGGCATCTAACTGCTTTACAAAGTGAGATCCTGGGAGATCAGTAGCACACTTGGAATTCTTGGTCACAGCCGCAACTGTTACAGTCAGTGTTAGCTAGACGAAGCTGCAGTCACATTGCTGCATCTTGTGCCTCATCTCCTGCGCCCCATCTCACTCTACCCATTCCATCAATCTCCTTAACATTTACACCACCACTTTCCACTCCTCACCTACCCCTCTCCACCAAACCAATACCACTCTGTCCCTCCATCCCACCCCTGCACATCAACCCCCCTCCACACTCCCCGTCCCTCTTCCACACTTCCCCATTATACCCCCCCACCATTCCTTCCCCCTCCTCCACCCTCCAAAACAACCCCTCCTCATTCGGTCGGCCCGCCTTGGTCGTGCTCAATGAACGCAAGAGCAGCATGCTGGTCGATGACCTTCACGGTGCTCACGCGGTTCTTATGGAACACCCCGTACACGCAGTCTGCCACCTTCACCAGCTCCGGGCGGAACGTGGTGATCACAAACTGCGTGCCCGACTCGTCTGCTTGCTTGCGGATCATGCCTGGGGGGGGGGGGGGGAGGGGGGGCGGATGCAGGACGGGGGGAAGGGGAGGAAGGTGAGGAGCGGGGGTGTATGAGATGAACGTGGTGATCACAAACTGCGTGCCCGACTCGTCTGCTTGCTTGCGGATCATGCCTGGGGGGGGGGGGGGGGAGGGGGGGCGGATGCAGGACGGGGGAAAGGGGAGGAAGGTGAGGAGCGGGGGTGTATGAGATGAACGTGGTGATCACAAACTGCGTGCCCGACTCGTCCGCCTGCTTGCGGATCATGCCTGGGGGAGGAGGGAGGCGGGGCAGGGGTAGGGAGGAGGGGAGAAGGGTGAGAACGAGGGGTTTATGAGAAAGGGTGGGATGCTGTACAGCGTGGTAGTGATTGGAAAAGGGAGATGCATAAAGGGAGGCGGGGACAAGTAACATCCCATGAACAGAATAAACATCCCGTGCACGAACTGCAAGTGGACAAGCATGAGCTAAGACGACACAGGAACGCAGGTGAAGGTAGGCAAGCCAAGCCATCGCATGGGGTACTCACTTCCCACAGCAGCCCGGTACTGGGGGTCCAGAGCTGCGTCTATCTCGTCAAACAGATCTGCAGGCAGGGAGAGGTTTGAAAGGGGAGAGGAGAGGGGAGGGAAGGCAGAGCTGAAGCGCATGGCAAGTTGTTCTGGCGTGTGTGTGTGTGTGCTTTTTTTAAATCGAATTGGAAGAGCACGCAACAGGTAGTGTGGAGCGGAGAAGATTTGCAAGGCAGGCCAAAAAAAGGCGGGGCAACGTGAAGGCAGGGTGACAATAAGCTGCGGTAGTGGAAAGAGGACAGTTGGGCAAAGTAATATTCAGTGCAGATCCGGTGATGAAGATCAAGGGATTTTGATCAAGATAAAGAGGGTGCGAGAGTGAGAGTTAGAAACGGAAAGCGAGAGACTAGTGGGAGGGTGAGAGAGGAACGCACAGAACGGAGCGGGGTCGCACTGCTGGATGGCAAAGATGAGTGCGAGGGCCACCACGGTCTTCTGCCCTCCCGACAGCTGCCTCATCGCCTGCGTCTCCCCCTGCCCTGTGAACGACACCTGGGGAGAACATGGAGGGACCGGGGAGGGAGAGTGCGAGGGAGAGTGACGGGGTGAGAGGGGAGCGCACAGAATGGAGCAAAGATGAGTGCGAGGGCCACCACGGTCTTCTGCCCTCCCGACAGCTGCCTCATCGACACCTGGAGAAGGAACAGGTGAAGGGTGGGTTGTGAGTTTGCAGGAAAGTAGGAGGGGTACTGGAGGTGAGGGGAGGAATGGGGGGGAAAGGGGAAGGAGGAGACAGAGGGGGGGGGGGGCGGGGGGGAGAGGAGGCGAATGTAATTCATTCTGTGGCAACTTGGTTCATTGACGCATAAAACGCTTCAGGTTTCAGAATTCGCCTCGAACACACAAACACATCTCCATTTGCAAACGTCGGTCCAGGAATTCATGCACTCAGACATCACTGTCCACTGGGGAACACAACTCCTAATGAGTCGTGTTATGGGTCGACTAAAAACACGACATCACTGTCCCCTAGGGAACACAAATCCCAATGGTAACCTCACTTCCTTTCACCTTCATGCCAGCACATAGATCGAGGTCAACTATTCCAGAACCGAATAAAAGAGGAAAGAGGACGTGGAAAGGGAGGGGGGAAAGGCAGGAAAGAGGGGAGGGGGGAAGACGAGACGAACTCCGGCGTATTTATCCAGCCGGCTGTCCGTATCTCCATCCCTGCCCCCCCCGCCGCCCTCCTCATCGTCCTCATCCTCATCCACCGCCTCGTCCTCCTTCCGCTTGCGCACCATCACCAGCGACCCGTGCCCGCTGCCCGAACAGCCCGCACCGCTTTTCGACTACTCCCCAAACACCGCTCACCGAACGCGACTCAAAGCAAGAGAAGAGAAGAGGAGCAGGGGAGGAGGGGATGGAGAGGAGGGACAGGAGGAGGCGATAAGGGAGGAGCGTGCACACACCTTGACCCTCACTCCGGCGTATTTATCCAGCCGGCTGTCCGTATCTCCATCCCTGCCCCCCCCGCCGCCCTCCTCATCGTCCTCATCTTCATCCACCGCCTCGTCCTCCTTGCGCTTGCGCACCATCACCAGCGACCCGTGCCCGCTGCGCACGAGCTGGGCGAAGGTCTCTCGGAAGTTGCGCGCCACCTGCTTGAAGGTGCGCTCCAAGGCCTCGTCCTTGCGCTGATCCAACACGCCTATCAGCTCCTTGATCTTCTGCTTGGGGGGGGGGGGAAAGGTGAAAGGGAGGAAAGCGAGGAAAGCGAGGTACAGAGAGGTGCAGAGGGGTGAGATTGCCTGAAGGTGCGCCCTAAGGCCTCGTCCTTGGGCTGATCCAACACGCCTATCAGCTCCTTGATCTTCTGCTTGGGGGGGGGGGAGGAGGGTGGGGTGCAGAGGTGGGGAGAAGGGCGCGGGGAGGGAAAAAGGGAAGCCACGAGAGGGGAACGGGGAAGCAGGGCAGGAGAGAGGAGGGAAGTGAGGAAAGGGAGCCAATGGGAAGCGAGCAGCAGAGGATTGGGGGACAGGAGAGGTGGAGAGAGGTGGAGAGAGGTGGAGAGAGGTGGAACTGCAGGCCTCCACAGGAATGCACGAGGTGCGAAAAGGAGCAAGCAAGGAAGAACTTCCCATGCTTTCCTACAATTCCTCGGTTGCACGATTCACTCTTCATCCTTCCTCCACAATCTCTCACCCTGCACCTATGCCCCTCTGCCCCCCCACAATACCCCTCCCCAGTTCCCTTCTCCCCCACCCACCGCACCTCATCGCTCCTATCCAGCTCCAGCTGACGCCGCTGCATCTCCTCGCGCTGCTCCGTGAAGTTCACATACTGGTCCAGCGCCTTGCGATTCACGTGCCCAAAGCGCTTTCGCAGCCCTCTAACCTCTTCCCATCCCTTACCCCCTCCCTCAAGCCCCTGGAGCCCGTCAACCACCCTCCAACCACGCCCATGCATCCCGTTTCCCCTCCATAAACCTCTCTTGCTGCACCTATGCCCCTCTGCCCCCCTTCTGACCCCACAATACCCCTCCCCAGTTCCCTTCTCCCCCACCCACCGCACCTCATCGCTCCTATCCAGCTCCAGCTGCCGGCGGTGCATCTCCTCGCGCTGCTCCGTGAAGTTCACATACTGGTCCAGCGCCTTGCGATTCACGTGCCCAAAGCCCTGCACCTCCTCGTTGCACCGGTGCAGCAGCCGGTGCAGCTCGCGCATACTCTGCTTCTGGTACCTGTGGTGGGGAACAACAGGGGGGGGCAAACGAGGGGGACAAAGGGGGGGACAAGGGGGAGGAGGCAGGGGAACAAGAGGGGGACACAACGGGGGTACACAGGTATGAAGGAGGGAGGGGGCTGAGTGTGAGACGGAAGGGAGTTTTGACCGCACAGGTGCATCAACTGGTCCAGCGCCTTGCGGTTCACATGCCCAAATCCCTGCACCTCCTCGTTGCACCGGTGCAGCAGCCGGTGCAGCTCGCGCATACTCTGCTTTTGGTACCTGTGGTGGGGCGGGGGAGATGGGGAACGGGGAAACGATAGGGAGAATGTGAGAGTGAAGCGGGAAGGTTCACCACTACAATTTGGTGCAGCAGCCGGTGCAGCTCGTGCATACTCTGCTTCTGGTACCAGTGGTGGGGAAGCGGGGGAGGGGGTGAGAGGGGGGGTAGATGGGAAACGGACAGTGCGAGTGTTATAATGAAGCACGAAGTGAGCCCTCTACGTCCAAGGAACACAAGAGCAGGTGCTATAACCACCGCTCACTTGTCAAAGGCATCAGCAGGAAGCCAGCCGAGGTCCCTGATCTTCATTCAAGACGACATAGACGAAATTTTCTAAGCCGACTCCACAGCTGTCGTAGTGAGGCAAAGAGAGATACTTCGCTCATGCGATGTGTACAAGAGCAGCAAGCAACGGCCACTCATTTGTCAAAGGCATCAGCAGGGAGCGAGCCGAGGTCCCTGATATTCCTCTTGAGTCGATTCCTCAAGCTTCTGTGGTGAGAGAGACAATCCATAAGAAGTGCAGCAGCAGCAGCAATGGTCACTCACTTGTCAAAAGCATCAGCAGGGAGCGAGCCGAGGTCCCGGATCTTCTTGCTGGCCTCGTCCCTCTTGTGCTGCCACACGCTGCGCTGGTTCAACAGCTGCTCCAACGCCTTGCCCTCGTCCTGCACCGCCCGCTCCCACTCCTCCTCTTGTTGCTGCCGGAGGAGCAGCAGCAAACAGCAGAAGGAAGAGGCAAAGGGACGACGGTGGTGACAGCAGCAGGGAGCGGGGAGAGCAGGAAGGAAGGTGGGGCAGGCAGGGGGAGCAGCAAGGAAATTCAAAACCATGAACCGGGAACAGGGGATGGGGAACAAGGAAGAAAGGTACGTTCACGGAATTACGGGCTGCGAAGTGGTCACAATAAGCTATAAATTGCCAGCTGGAAGCTCTTCTAACCCCGAAACCCCTCTGTCAAACGATCTGCTTCACTAAAGCTGTGGACAGGAATGGCATGGAGTGTGAGGGTTCGAAAAAAGCAAAAAACTGACTTCCGAAAGTCCTAGTGCATAAACCCCTAAGCCCAGATTCCTAAACCCTCTTTCTCACCTTAAGCTTGTCCTTGCTCGCTTTGAGCTCCCTGATCTCTTTCATCAGCTGCTCCATACGGCTCCCCACACCTGGTAGTACCAGCAGGACGAGGGGAGAGGCAGAGATAGAGACAGGGGCAGGAAACGAAGAGGATGGGCTGACAGACTGGAACAAATGAGTCTACCGACTTGACTCCAGGCACTCTCGCACCTCCGCTCTCCCCTGCACCACAGGACACAAGGCGCACATAGCCCACAGCACTGACCACCAACGCATGGCCGCACCCAGACACCTGCCAGATTCACCCTGGACAGTGCTCCTGCATCAGCTCCTGCAGGGCTGCATCAGCAGCTGCTGCTTACAACACCCTAAGCTGCCTCAAAAGACGTCTAAGAAATCAGCCCAGCGACTCACGCTTGTGCTCCTGCACCAGCTCCTGCAGGGCTGCATCAGCAGCAGCCGCCTCCGACTTTCAAATACAGCTCAATCATGGACTTTTGAGATCTTAACACTCAGCCACAAACTCATGCTTGTGCTTCTGCAGCGCATCATCCCAGCAGCAGCCGACTCTGACTTTCCAAACACTGTCCAAATTCGACCTTTGAGACACCTCAACAGTCAGCAGTGACTCACGCTTGTGCTCCTGCACCAGCTCCTGCAGCGCATTATCAGCAGCCGCCGCCTCTGCCCGGCGCCCCTCCAGCTCGCTGCGGCGGGACGCCACATGCACCACGTCCACCTCCGCCTGCACCTCATCCTGCCGCCGCAGCAGATTCTCCGTCAGTGCTGTCTCCAGCTGGCTCATGCGACTCTCCACCTGTGGGAAATGTTGAAAGGGGTCGGCGTGAGGACGGGAAAGGGAGAAGAGCGGAGACGAAGGGAGGGCGAGGGGAGGCTGTGGGGTTGAGGGGCTGAATAGGAAGGGATGACTAGAGCCCATCCCTCCAGCTCGCTGCGGCGGGACGCCACATGCACCACGTCCACCTCTGCCTGCACCTCGTCCTGCCTTCGCAGCAGATTCTCCGTCAGTGCTTTTTCCAGCTGACTCATACGGCTATCTACCTGTGGGCAAAGGAGGCGAGGTGTGGCGTGAGGAGGGGAAAAGTAGAGCGGAGACGAGGAGGTTTAGAACGGGGGACAAGGGGCGATGGATGAGTTGAGGAGAGCTGACTAAAGCCTATCCCTCCAGCTCGCTGCGCCGGGACGCCACATCCAAAGTCCACCTCCAACTGCAACAGGAGTGAAAAGGCCACCTCGGCCTGCACCTCATCCTGTGAATCCCTTCCCACCCCTCCCTCGCCCACCTTCTTCTCAACTACAGGCGGGTGCGCTTGCACGCCAGCAGCTGCTGTTTGACACTGTCAATCTCCGGCACCAGCGCCTCCACCTCTGCCTGCCTGCTCGCCCGCCCTCAGCCCTTTGCTCAGCCTCTCACGCTCCACTACCAGACCTTCCACCTTACTCCAACCCCCAACTAATCATACCCGCCTCGTTTTCCCCGCTTGCTCCCCCCCTCAATATCCCTGTCCCACTAATCCCCAAAACTCGAAACCCCGATTTTGAACAACCTTCCCCTCACCTCCAGGCGGGTGCGCTTGCACGCCAGCAGCTGCTGTTTGACACTGTCAATCTCCGGCACCAGCGCCTCCACCTCTGCCTGCTCGCCCGCACTCAGCCCAGCCACAAGCGCCGTGCCAATTTCCCCCCGCTTCGCCTCCGCCGCTGCCTGCTGCTCCTCCACACTCGCCCTCAGCTTCCCCACCGCCTCCTCCTGTGCGAAGGTAGTGGGGTGGTGGGGGTGGTGGTGTAATGGGGGAGAGAGCATAAGTGAGCGTGTTTTGGCACCGCTGCCTGCTGCTCCTCCACACTCGCCCTCAGCTTCCCCACCGCCTCCTCCTGTGGGTGGAACAGTGGTGGGGTGGTGGGGGTGGTGGTGTAATGGGGGAGAGGGCATAAGTGAGCGTGTTTTGGCACCGCTGCCTGCTGCTCCTCCACACTCGCCCTCAGCTTCCCCACCGCCTCCTCCTGTGGGTGGAACAGTGGTGGGGTGGTGGGGGTGGTAACGTAGTGGCATTGGTGGTGTGGTGTAGGAGGAGATCGAATGGAAAATAGGGGAAACGGGGGAGGGGGGACAAGGGGAAGGGGGAAAACCGGAGAAGCGGGAATGGGGGAACGGGGGAGACGAGGAAAAGGGGAAGGGGGACTGGGGAAGGACGAAGGGGGAAAATCGGGAACGGGGGAAAAGGGGGAGGCGGAAGTGGGGAAGCGGGGAAAGGGGAAGTTGTTTTTGCTTTGGCAGTCTCCCCTCCCCACACCGACCCCCCCTCACCCAGTACACCCACACACCTTCTGCTCGCACGCGGCCTGGTTGGCAGCGAGTTGCCCCTTGAGCCCTCGCATGTCGGCACGCGTCTGCTCCAGCAGCGACGCCAAGTGCCTCTGCTTCGCCTCCAACCGCTCCAGATCCCCCAGCGCCACTGCCACTGCCTGGTCCGCTTGTGTTGATCAGAAAGGTTTTAGACGGGTTTTGAGAGGGTTTAGAGCGGTGCGGTTGGGATAGAGTGATGGGGAAGGGGGGAGGGAGAGAGGGAAGGGGGGATGGGAGAGAGGGAAGGGGGGAGGGGAGAGAGGGAAGGGGGGAGGGGAGAGAGAGGGAAGGGGGAGGGAAGAGGAGGGGGCGCGGAGTGAGGGTGGGGAAGGGAGGGAGGGAGTGAAAGAGAGGAGAAGGCGGGAGAAGAGGGGGAGATAAAAAGAGCATGAAAGAGAAGAGGGAGGGCGGGGGAAGAGAATAGGAGGCCCTGCAGGTCAAGGAATACTTGGATCAAGAACAACAGATCAAGAACAGACAATCAAGCAAGCAAGCAAGCCAAGGAACGGCAGAACGAGCCACCTTAAAAAGGAAGAGAAACGAAAAGAAAACAAACAGAGAAAAACACATGAACGAAAACGTTAGGCAGATGAGGGGGAAGGAAGACCGGGAAACGGGAACGGGCGGACTCGAATAAGCCCACAGCCCAGGAGGGCAAGTCGGGCTTTGAGATTTAAAGTTTTGGGCTTTGGAAGCCATTGAGAGGATATCTTGCATGGCGGCCTTGACTTGCCGCAGCTCCTGCTGCAGCTCCCTCACGCGCTGGTTGCTCTCCCTCACTGTCTGCATCAGCCGCAGCCGCGACCGCCGCGGGTCGTAGTGCCCCCCTGTCATGGCACCCTTGCGCTCCACCTGCGACCCTGTGGGTGGGTGAGTGAGACGTGATGAACATAGCAGGGTTGAGAAAAGGTTTTAAAGAACGGGTTTGAAGGCCGTAATGCCCGGCTGTCACTGCGCCTTAGCGCTCCCCCTCCCCCTTTGTCCTCCTCCAGTGAGTGGGTGATGATGACTAAAGAGCAATAAAAAAATCGGTTACGCTTGCGGTGCATTGGCAGAGAGGGAAGGAGCAGACAGGGGACTCGACTCACCCTCCAGCGTGATGCAGTCAAAGCTTCCAGTGCGCGCCACGTCAGCTGCCACTGATAGGTCGCGGCAGACAACAGCGCGGCCAAACACCTGTACGCATACATGCACACAGGCATACACGCACATACACATACAATGCACGCAAAAAGTATCAGAAACACCAGACATCTCCCCGGTTTCTCAAGAACACAAAACATCACCCACCCACCCCTTCCCCACCCAACTCCTTCCTTTCTTCTTCCCACCCCCCTCCCCTCCCAACCTCCCTTTGGTCTCCGTTCCCCCCATCGCTTACCTGCCCGCAAGCAGCAGCAATCTGCGGCTCGTACTTGACCTTGGACAGCAGTGGCACCACGTCCTGCCGCTCCGGATACGCCACCGTCGGTGCACGCGCCTGGTTCAGCGGAATGTGATCCGTCCGCCTGTTACCCACCCACCTCCTCCCTCCCATCCCCCCCCTCCCTCCCTTCCCTACCCTTCCCCCTTGACCTCCCTGCCTTTCTTCTGTTCCCTTCTCCCTCGCCCTCCCCCCACCCCCATCGCTTACCTGCCCGCAAGCAGCAGCAATCTGCGGCTCGTACTTGACCTTGGACAGCAGTGGCACCACGTCCTGCCTCTCCGGATACGCCACTGTCGGCGCACGCGCCTGGTTCAGCGGAATAAACGTGATCCGCCCGCCCCTCTGCTGGTTCAAGTACCGCACGAGCCGGGCGGCAGTCTCATCATTATCCACCACAACATTGAACAGGCCGTTGCCTGCGGTGACTTCGACCGCAGTGACGAACTTGTCGTCGCAGGCTACGAGCTCGAGCAGCGGCCCGTGCACCCCCCTGATGGAATGGTCCCGCACTATCTGGCGCAGCGAGAAGAGCCCGCGGCGGATGTCCTGAGGGGTGAAGGGGGGCAGATGCGGGGAACGGGACGGGGATGGGGGCGGGGAAGGGGCAAGGGGGCGGGGACGGGGAGGAGGGGAAGAAGCAGAATGCGGGGCAGGGGGAGAGGAGAGGAAGGGAGCACAGGGGAGGAGGGGAGAGTGAGTTGAAGAGACCGTTTCCTGCAGTGACTTCAACCGCAGTGACGAACTTGTCGTCGCAGGCTACAAGCTCCAGCACCCCTGATTGAATGGTCCCTCATGGGGAAGGGGATGGGGATGGGGAGGGAAAAAGACCATAACAAGTGCCTCAAAGTTTGGGGAAAGCGGCGGGCAAGTGAGAGGTGGGAGGACGAATGAGAGAGTGGGACAGCAGGCGAGAAAGTCACAAAGCTGGATAGGTAGCAAGGACTCAGAGCAGCAGCGAGACATACACTCTGTGAGACAACCCAACCCAACACACAGCAGTACAGCGTTATACTCAATGGGAGTGGGCGAGATGGCAGGGTAGGGGGTTCGTATATAAAGCAACAAATGACCTGCAACAACGCTATGCCCATCACCTTGCACCACACATATCACACGCACTGCACCCCACTGCACCACACTGTACCACAGCGTACCCTGGGCGTGGACTTGTCCAGCTGTCCCTCTGCTCGGTCCTTCTCCTCGCTCACTCGCTTCACCTCTGATGCCAGATCCGCCTCCTGCTTCATCAACTGCCTGGAGAGGGAGGAGTGCAAGCAGGGAGAGAGCAGACAGAGAGCAGGCAAAGAGGCGGTGCGTTTAATGTTGCTCACTCGCTTCACCTCTGCTGCCAGATCCGCCACCTCCTGCTTCATCAGCTGCCTGGAGAAGGGGGAAGGGCAGGCAGGGTGAGGTGAGTGCAGACAGTGAGCAAACAGAGAGCAGAATGGGAAAAGGTTGTATCTATTGTCGCTCGCTCGTGTCACCCCTGCTGCCAGGTCCGCTTCCTGCTCCATCAGAGGATAGGGAAAGGGCAGACCGAGAGAAGAGCGGGAGAATACAGAGAGCAGGCAGGAAATAGGTGCATTTCGTTTGGGGTAAAACAAGCAAAGAAAAACAGGAGAACACGGAGCGTGAATGGGGTTAGACAAGGAGGAGGACAAAAAAAAACCAACGGCAGATTCGGAGGGAGAGGGTGGGTGGGTGAAGAAAATGTTGCATTGCAAGGGAGGAGACAACGCTCTTTTGAGGCGCCTCAAATGTTGCATTGCAAGGGAGGAGACAACGCTCTCAAAAACATTCACCACGAAGTTAAAGCCCACTCCTATTCGCGTCAAAGGTTGACCCATGCCTCAAGGTTGTCTTAGCCTAGAGACAGAACACCTACTTGCGGCGGCTGTTTTGCTCGTCCCTCCGAGCCTTGGCCCCTCGCATCTCCTCTGCGCATCGTGCTACCTCCGCCTCTGCCTCCCCCACCTGCTGCCCCTTCTGCTCCATCTCCTCCTGTAGCTGCTGCCCCGCCTGCCTCAGCCTCTCACTCTCCGCCTCCAGACCCCTCAACTGCAAGGCGGCTCACAGCATAGGACAGAAGGGCGCAGCAGTGAGATAAGGGAATGATAGGGTTGGCTGTTGAATTAGGACAGCATGGGAGTGCAACCGTGTGGCGGGACCATCAATAGAAGGAAATCATGTCACATGGTACACGCTACACAACACAGTCAGCTACACCAACTGCACTAGCTGCACCAGCTACTCCAGCTCTTCTTGCTGTAAACGCATCAAGCAATACTGCACTTTGCAAGCCACATCTGCTACGAACTTCCCTTTCCTCCTCCTCCCTCCCTCCCTCCCACCCATCCACCCACCCACCTGTGCAGCACTGCGCTGCACCAGCTGCTCCAGCTCTGCAATACCACGCCTGAGCCACCGGTCGCGCTCGTCCTTGCTCTTGAACTGCGCCTTCTGCCCCTTCCTTTCATACAGTGCGTCCAGTCGGCGTGAACACTCTGCCAGCCTGCAAGCAAGGAAGAAACATTAGCTGAATATCCACCAGCAATTGATTCTCACAGTCACCAGTCACCTGACACATACCTACCTACCATGCCCCAAGCCACCACACTACTCCCGCGCCCCTTTTGTTCAAAGCACTCTCAGCCATATAATCCCAGTGCTGCGTTTCTCTTTGTTCTTTCTTTTCATCGCTCTCCACACAAATCCCACCTCTTGTTCAGCGCATTCTCCTCTGCCACGTGCTGCTGGTGCTGCGGATGAATCGCCTCCAAGTCAGCGTTTGACTTGGCGATGTCCCTCTGCAGCTGCTGTAGCTCCGCCTCCAGCTCTTGCTGTGTGGAGTGGAGATGTGAGGAGGGAAGATGCGACGAGGGGAGATGTGAGGAGCGGAGACGCGACGAGGGGAGATGCGAGGTAGGGCAAGGAAAACAAAAGGTTCGCGTTAGAAGGTGCGTCAACTTCAACTAGAACATGATCGCAACCAGCACAACGATTTTTAATTAACGAAAATCAACAGCGACTGGGCAAATTGGGCAAGGGTTGGGTTCCAAAAATCGGGATATCAAAGAATCAAGAAGAAAATCCGGTGGAATCAAAGAGCAAAAAACGAGGAACAAGGCCTGAAAAGGGAGGGAAAGAACCTAGGAATGGGAAGAGGTTGGGGGGGGGGGGGGGAAGGGGATGGGGAAAGGGGACGGGGGAAGGGAAAACAGTTGGGGAAACATTTTCAATCAGCCTCAAAAGGCATTGTACCATACCTTTTCCCTGGCCCATACCCACCCACCTTGCGCCCCTGGCCTGTATCAAGTGCCTCCTCGAGCTCCTTCACAAGGCGGAGAGAAGGAGCAAGGAACCTTGGGGGATGATAGGCGTAGGCGAGGGGACCTTACCTTACCTACTACCTCGTCCCTGGCCCATACCCACCCACCTTGCGCCCTTGGTCCGCCTCTAGCGCCTGCTCCAGCTCCTTCACATCGAGCCTCAGTCTCGTGCACGCGCGCATTCCCTCGTTCCTCTGCTCCTCCACGCGCTCCTGCTCCTGCACCAGACCCTGCAGCTCCCTATTCTTCGCCTTCAGCTGCCGCTCCACCTCTTTCACCTCCTCCTGCCGCTCCCGCGCCTTCTGGTGGGTCCCGCTCGTGCGCTCCTGCACCTGCTGCCGCCGCGACTCCACGTTTTCCAGCTGGTCGCGAGCCTCTGCGAGCTCTTTTTCGAAGATGGCGTATTCGAGCGAGCGGCGTTGCTTGTCCAGTAGCTGGAAGCGTTTGAGCTCTTCTTTTTCTTCGTCCAGCTCCTTGAGACGGGCTTCGATGTGCGCAAGGAAGTCGGCAATCTGCTGCCGACGCACCTCTGGAAGGAGGAAAGGGAGAGATGGAAGAGGAAAGGGAGAAGGGAGGGACAAATGGGAGGACAGGGAGAGAAGAGAAGAGAACAGAAGGAAGGGAGGAAAGGAAGGGAAGGGAGAGAAGGGAAGAGAAGGGAGAGAGGGGCGGGAAGACAGAGGAAGAGATGAGTTCAAGTTAACTTAAAACTGGCTGGAGGCGTTTGAGCTCCTCCTTTTCTTCGTCCGGCTCCTTGAGACGGGCTTCAATGTGCGCAAGGAAGTCCGCAATCTGCTGCCGACGCACCTCTGGAGGGAGAATTGGGAGCGAGAGTTGGAGAGGTGGAAGCGAAGGGAGAGAAGGGAGGGACGAGGAGGGGAAGAAGGGAGAGTAGGGAGAGATAGAGAGAGTTTCAAAACTTGTCCAGTAGCTGGAAGCGTTTGAGCTCTTCTTTCTCTTCGTCCAGCTCCTTCAGACGGGCTTCAATGTGTGCGAGGAAGTCTGCAATCTGCTGCCGACGCACCTCTGCAGGAGAGAGTACGAATTCGAAAGGAGGTTCAAGAAAGAGAGAAGAAAATGTAGAAAACATGAGAGAAGGAAGACCAGAAAAAAAAAGGGGGAAACGAGGGGGGGGGAAGAAATGAAGGGAGCGATGGGAGAGAAGACGAACAAGAGAGACCATCCCGCCGCTCACCTGCTTCCTGCATGATCTTGAGGCTCTCCTTACGCCGCTCCTCGTACACGCGCGCGCCTCCTATCTCCCACCGTAAGGAGTCTTACAAGTGAGCCTTACAAGTTACAAACCTTCCGCACTAAGATTTCTAAGGCGCCTCACAACCCCTCATCCAGCACCCCACCACAGCAGCCCCGCCCCTCACCTGCTTCCTGCATGATCTTGAGGCTCTCCTTGCGCCGCTCCTCGTACACGCGCGCGCCTCCAATCTCCTTGAGCAGGTTCAGCCGCTCTGCATCCTTCATCAGTGACAGCGACGCGATCTGGTGGTGGCACATGGGAGCGAGGGGGGAAGGGGCGGACAGAGAGGAGGGGCGACAACAGGGAGGGACTTTCAAGTTGACTAAATAGTTGCGCCTCCTATCCCCTTGAGCAGGTTCAGCCGCTCTGCATCCTTCATCAGAGACAGGGACGCGATCTGGTGGTGGCACATGGGAGCGAGAGAGGAAGGGACGACCAAGAGGATGGGCGAGGAAGCGGGAGCAAGAAGTGGAGTGTGGTGGGTTTGTGTGTGAAAAGACATGGCTAACAGTGATATTGCAAATCCACCCCTCCCTCAGCCCCTCCCTTACCCTCCCTCTGCAGCTCACTCTTCCCCTCCCTCAGCCCCTCCCTCTAACCCTCCCTCTTCCCCTCCCAACTCCCCTCGCTCTTGCAGGTACGAAAGCAGAAGTGTGGAAAAGCAGAGCCCAACCCGAAACAGGTGCATGCGAAGAGTTCACAATCTAATGAGAGGAGATAGAGAACAATTAGGTAAGGTTGAGCAATAAGGTAAGATTGAGCAATGAGGTAAGAAGAAAGCGTACATACCTTTCCCTGTTGCACCACATAGTATGGGTTGGAGCGTGAAAAGCCAGCGCTCTCCAGAAGGTTGAGAACCTCTTGCTTCCTGCAGTACACATACATGAAGCACCACAAGGGAAACACAGGGGAAGGACAGTGAAGGGAGCACAGAAAGAGGAGGGACAACAAAGCCAGAGTACCAGTGAAAGCTCAGTGAGCGACACGAGGGATGGAGAGGAGTGACAGAAGAGCTGGCAAAGAGACTGGGGCAACGGCAGAACCATCCATCATAGAAGGACGATTAGGACGACTGCAAGTGGGAGAGAAAGGTGCAAGAAAGGGAGGGGCGTGGATTGAGAGCGGAAATGGACAGTTGCGTGTGTGGTGGGGGAAGAGCGGGAAACGGGTGGGGAAGAATGGAAGGAGGGGGAGGAGGTAAAGGAAGTGGTGGTGGCAGAGGCAGGGGCATACGTGATGTGCTTGCGATCGAGCCAGTATTCATCCTTGCGACCGCTGATGGCTCGCCGCAGCCGAACCTCGTCCCTGTCCACCTGTGATACAGATGGGTATATACACACGCGAGGAGTCAAACACACACACACACACACACACACACACGCACGCACGCACGCACGCACGCACGCACACGCACACACCCACACGCACACACATGAAAACAAAGAATCAGCAACAACCAGCAGCAATGATTAAAGCTCCACTGAACACTGGTGGGCGTGAGGCAGGCACACAAAGTTCCCTAAGACCACCGTCGGTGCTGCAAGTCCTGTGGCGACACAATCCCAGAGTCTGCACAGCTGGGTTCCTTCTGCGGCACCGCGTCTGTGCTGGCTTGCGCCCTCCTGCCAAAACCAGAGTGGAATTCCCTGAGATACTCACCGGTAGACGGTTGTCCGAGTTGTCAAACACAATCTCCACAAACGCTGACAGCACCTGCTGCCCCGCACCCTCCTGCGAAAACGAAACAAAGAGAGGTAGAAAAAAAGGGAGAGCGTGAGAGAGAGAATGCAACGTTTCCGCACACATTTGTATACTTCGTCAATGACTGACGCGTTCAAGAAAAGGATGACGCACAGAAGAGCAGACGTGAGAGAGAGACACTGCTCCAGCGGGTTTGCTGCAAACCAAAAGAACCAAACCTCTGGGGAAGCATACAAGTAGCAGGCAAGCAAAAGAAACGTTGCAAAAGCAGCAGCAGCAGCAGATACTAGGAAAATCATGAAGCACAGAGGCACAAGCAGGACCGTCTCTCACATGCAGCAAAGCCTGACGGTCTTCACCCCGCAGAGACTGGAACAGGTCGCTCAGCACAAAGCGAATGGCTGCAATCAGACCAATGAAAGCAGGACATACAAGAATAAGGAGTCCATTCAGGTCTCCCATGTAGTAAGAAAGGAACAGCTGGTTCTTTTGGAAATACTTGAAATTAGGAGGCGTACACACCCTCAACGTCTAAGCCAGCAACAGGCTATGGGAAAACGACTCTAGAAGGCCAGAAACGAGCAGCGGATTCTACATTTGAGCCAACTATTGCGGCTCGGCCATAACAGAAACGGCCAGGAAAGAGCTATGACACAGATAAAGATATCTGGATGGGAAGACTTGGAAAACATGCAAACGAAGGAAGTATGTACCATGAAAGAAATTTGTCTTGCCCGATCCATTAGCACCAACTGCAGGGCAGAAATAGAGCAGACAAGGAGGAGCAGATGAAATGGAAATATTTGACAATAACAATTTTAAGCGAATTTGTGGATAGGGATGATAGATCCATGCATGGGTGGCCTTGTGCAAGCGTCAATGAACAAGATCAAGCAAGAAGCGGTTATTATCTAAAATAACAGGACTCAAAAGCACCAGAAATCTATAGCTGGCGTGGAAAATAGTCTGTTCTGCTTTATTGCAAAGCAAGGCAGGGTGAGTGAGGTGTTTTGACAGTGACGACGCACCAACGCAGTTGATCTTGGGTGAAAACTCCTCCGTGGCGACCTGCTCCCTGTAGCTCTTGAAACCCTCGATGATAACCTGGTGGATCGCGACCGTGGGAGTGCCATAAGGAGCAGCAAGCAGCAACCGTCACACGGGCAACGAGATCGGATTGGAGGAAAACACAAAGAAGGAACAGAACCGTCACGGGTTGAAAAGGCGAGTATTATGGACATCAATTCTCAACAAGTAAGGTCTTCGAAGGTTGAACCATGAAGCGTCGGGTCGGCCATGTCGGACGCAACCCTGTCGTGTTACCCAATCGAAAACGTTGATGTGCTCTATGCAAGACGATGCATACAGGGTGCGATAAATTACAACTACGAAATGAAAAGAAAAGCTATTAGAGAAACAAAGAAAAACAGATAACGGTTAGCTCCACTCGCCTGCTTGATGTACATCCTGACTTAATGCTTGAGCGATATTTTCCGCCGCAGCGTTTCACAGAAGCGATCGCGATGCTCGCGTGAGGCTTCACTGAACATTCAAACCGCTAACACTTTCCAAGTGCCCGTCCGACAGTCTAGGATGGTGATATCACGTAACGAGCTTGAAAAACTCGAGTCGCGAGGTTTTTGGCAACTATGGAGACGCGGTTTGCCACAGGATACACGAACCGAGGGAAAACCCAAGGATCAACTAGCTGCTGGGAGTAACAGCAGAAGGCATAGGTGGAAAAGGAATCCCTTCCAGCAACCTCTATTCCCCTACCGTGAGTAAGGATCAGGACGTTTTGGGGCAGCAAGACAAAAAAAAAAACGTTATCAAGGGAATTCGCTCGCTTCGAGTCGCTGCGCTGGCCCTAGAGCTCTGCGGACTTCTGTGCGGGTCTTATCCTGTACACAACTGGCAATGTCTGGGCAATAGAGTTGAAATCCGACGGCTACCGTGAAACAACATGCTCGAGACGATAAGGAGAACTAGCAGTGCCGACGATTCTCGATCCGAGCACGAAAAAAGGAAATAGAAAAACGTTTTCGTGCTAAAAATGTATTGTCTAGGTAAACTGACCGTCGCTGGATTCTGAAAAGCTCAAGGTGCTGCTGACTACGGCGCGACTAGCTGCGCGCTGAACGCCGACGACTCTACAGGGAACAGCCACGGGACAAGGAAATGTTGCGAGTCACTCCATTCCCAAGAAGGCCCCAAGCTTTTATGATCGAGTCAATTTTTCCGCGAGAGTGCTTCGCGTTTCTGCTCCGAGACACGTGCTCTTTACAGTGTGTGCTGCATGCTGCTGTCGTGTCGTGGCGCTCGTTTCTCGAGGGGACAGAAACAGACTCGCAGGCGGCTTGGTTGGGAGGGAGTCCTCGGGGAGCGGGGAGAGGGGGAAAGGGTGTTTCCGTTCTACGTGAGTCAGGGGGATTGGAGTAAACAAGCGTTACCCGCACGCCAGAGGCATTCAGCTAGAACAGAAAGACTGACTAGTTTTTGGCGCGAAACTCTGTATGGCCTTTGAATCCTCGAGACGCCCCATTCGGGATAGTGCTCCGAGGAGTGTAGTGTTGCTGGAACTTCACGTTCATAGCAACATGTTTGTTATACAAAATTGGATTGCGTTTTCCATGTTACGATATACCACATGCTTTCCACACCCAACCTGACTAACAAGGTGGTGCTGGACCTCAATAGACTTGAGGTTCATTCCAGAAATTCCCAAAACGTCACACCTTTCTGTCTTCGCAACTTGATTCTGTGTTTTCCCAACTCATTACTGTGATTTTTTTCCCATGTGCTTGTGACATTGCCTCGACACTTCACCTCCCCTCCCCCCCACCCCAGTCAACCGTTGACATTGTACATGCAGAACCATACAATGCCAAGCACCCCACGTGACACTGCCTGCCCAAAACGACTCCATTATATCGCCAGCATATTCACATGGCATTGCCCCAAACGACACAAGGCACTTGATATATGCTAGAAAGGCATGATGCCGACGTTGCGGAAGCTAGATTGTAGAAAGAGCAAGGCCGGAAGACTTGCACTGAATGGTTGAAAGCAGAATGAGAATAATGGGATTGATTGATTATGAAACCACACAGCAGAGAATTTATGCTGTCAGCTACCCTGCCCATACCCATCCATCCACACCAATAATTGTGCCACCAATAATGGTGACTCCAATACAGGAATACCAATAATTCTACCCCCAGACCTCTAGACTCCAATAATTCTAGCCCTACAATAATTGTACAATTATTGTAGGCCCTGAAGTCTTATAAGGAGGACTACAGTAAAATCTAGCAGCATAAATGTTTCGTTATATGTTATATTTCTCAACACTCCCCCTTGCTGTAGATTTTACCGAAGCTGGTTTTGGAGGGATTTCTGTAAACGCCGTTGATTGCGGAGTGAATGTGGGTCACGGCGTTGATTTCGGAGTCACCTTGGGTGATGGCAGCGTTGATCACGGCGAACCAAACGTAGTCAAATAGTTCCGTTGGGATCGCGGCGGACAGTGGGGTGGTTTGTCGTGTTGGAATTTCCGTGCAACTGGCGATTGCTGTACTGCACGTTCCGACGCGCAGGTGGTCCCTTCGAACGATCCCTCACACCAAACGCTGCTGCTCCTGCTTCAGTTCCGCGCATCCCTCTCAACGGGGTCTCTCCCAAGTGCGTCATTTTCGCTCTCCAAACCTCCTTCCGATCGAGTGTTGCTGCTCCTTCCTCCTGCTCGTGAGTTGTTACTTCCTGTCCGATCCGCCTTCCCAGCCGTGTCAACTCCTCCCATCGTAGCCATGGCTGCTGCTGCAGCTATGAACGTATTAGGTTTTTCATGGCGCAACTTCCGTTTTGTCGACCTGCAATTGCAGATCGTCATTCAGCAGCTCCTGCCCCGTCCTTAAGCGCGATGTCCTGCAGCTGTAGCTAGCTGCAGGTCGTCACTAGCGCTCGCCATGTCACGGTTGGCGCTCGTGCACAGCAGCGCACGTGACGACCTGCAGCGCCGAATGCGCATTTTCTGCGGCTGCGGCCAGATCCGCGACTGCTGCTGATGTCGCGTTACTCCTTCCTCTGTCGCGCGGCTGCAGTAACCTCCTCGCTTGACGACCTGCGCGCTGCAGCTCCTTGCGCGTGACTGCTGTTCATGGCGCTCTGCGACATCGACGCCTGTGACGGTCGGCAGCAGCGGTTGGCGCACGTCTGCTGGTTCGCGCCCTCCCCTTGCCATTTCGGACGACATGGCGCTCCTGCAGCGCGCTGCCCTCGTCGCGCGGCTGCCTCTTCTGCTAACGCCCACGACCGCAGCGACGGCTGCACCTGTGGCGAGCTGCAGCACCTGTGGCGCACGGCAGCACCTGCGGCGCACGGCAGCACCTGTGGCGCACGGCAGCACCTGCGGCGCACGGCAGCACCTGTGGCGCACGGCAGCACCTGTGGCGCACGGCAGCACCTGTGGCGCACGGCAGCACCTGTGGCGCACGGCAGCACCTGTGGCGCACGGCCGCACATGTGGCGCACGGCAGCTGCGTACCCGCCACACACCGCAGTAACTCCTGGCGTCCGGCTTTCTCCTTCCTGCCGAGGTGAGGAGCTTAGTCAAACCAGACTGCTTCACCCATGTTACCTTGTCACCCTGTGATGTTACCTTGTGCTGCTCCCCTTGACCTTTTGCTGCTCCATGTTGCCTTGTGCTACTCCCTCTATACCAGGTGGCGTACGGGAGCAGCTGCAACTGGTACACAAGCACCTGGCGGCTGCTCCTGCACTTGGCGGCTGCTCCTGTACCTGGCGGCTGCTCCTGTACCTGGCGGCTGCTTCTGCTCCTGGCGGCTGCTCTTGCTCCTGGCGGCTGCTTCTGCTCCTGGCGGCTGCTTCTGCACCTGGCGGCTGCTGCAGCAAAAGTCTGCCGGTAGCACCACCTGAATGATGGCAGCAGCAACACCTAGTCTCCTGCAGCTGCTCCCCCTTACGCCCTGCAGCACCGGAAGCCCTGCAGCACCGGGCCTGCAGCAGCTCTCCCTGATGCGCTGGCCGCTTGCACTGGTGCAGCTCCAGCACTGGGTGGCAGCGATATCAGCAGCACCTGTGTCACCTAGGTGAGTACTCCCATCAGCGCCTGACTCCAGCTGTCTTCCCTTGTATTTAGTAAGCCTTTGTCCTCTTGTGATTCCCTTTGCCTGTTTGCCGTTTGTCTTGGACAATGTTCTTGACTCATGCTGTCTTGATTCTTCTCCCCCTGAAACCAGCAGGCATGTGAAGTCTTGAGGAACGGCCGCTGCAGTTGGCGAGTGGTTCTGACCAACCAGCAGCAACGACTGTCCAGCAGAATATCTGATGGCTGTTCTTGTTACTGATTGCAGTAGGTCTTCTCATGATTTTGTGCTGACCCTTGTGATGATGAAAATGAAAAGATGGTTGTGAGATGAAATCCTGTTGCACCCCAAGATACTCCACACCCTACTCCCCCTCGCACTCGTGTGTTGGTAGGCATGCACATGCGTGAGTACGCACACATCACCAAACACACGAGTGAGATGTGTGGAGTTACAGGATGCTTTGGTGTCCAGCACTTCTTGAGAAGCCCAGACGTGAGAGTGCAGCTCCAGCAGCTTCAATGTGAGTACTGGGTGCAGACGGCGCGCCATGGGGAATTGGTTGGAGACCGCACAAGAGGCTGCAGGTGAGATGTTGTTTTGCTGTGAGGGGCTTGGTGAGATAATCCGCAGCTTGCTGAGCTGTTGGGCCGTACTCCGGTCGCACAACTCCATCACGAATGGCCATCCTCGTCCAATGGTAACGTACGTCCATGTGTTTGATGCGTTGACTCATTTGCTCCCCGGTGGCAAGTGCAATTGCGCTTTGGTTATCCACGAAGATGACGGTAGGTTCTTGCTGTCGAAAACCGAGGTCTTCACACAAGCGGCGAAGGTATGTAGCTTCCCGTGCTCCTTCAAACAGCGCAATGTATTCTGCTTCAGCAGTTGATGTTGCAATGACTGTCTGACGTTTAGTCCTCCAATTGACAGCAGCTCCTCCCAAGGTAAACACGTAGCCTCCAACGGAGTGACGCCCTACTTCGTTCGCGTAATCCGAGTCCGTGTATCCGCGGAGCACCAAGTCCCCTCCTCCATAAACCAGCCTCATGACTACAGTGTTCTCTAAGTAGTTGAACACCCTGTAGATTCCAAGCACTGTTGTTGCCGTTGGTTTGCTTGCTTGGCTGGCCAGCACATGAGCTGCATAGGTTATGTCCGGCCTCCCTGCTGTTGAGATGTACAGCAATGTTCCAACTTGTTTCAGCACCAGTTGACCATCAGTGTCGTCTGGTGGTTCTTTTTGTGGTCCAGGTTTCTTGGTGATCGGTGTTCGAACTCCGGAACGGTTGCCCTCCATCCCGAAGGTGCCAAAGCCTGTGAGATGTACTTTGTGAGTCCGAGTGAGATCGAGTCCTTGTTCGCGGCGACGTTGAGTCCCAAAAACTGCGTCATGGTCTTGCTGACCGTCAAGGTAAAGTTCCGCTTCAAGTGGTGAATCACAACTTCAATGCCTTCTGCGTCATGAGACTGGATGAGGATGTCGTCAACGTAGGTGAGTAGCCACACCGTGTCCTTTCCGTCTCTTTTCCAGATAAACAGAGATGGGTCTGATTCGGATTGCACCATGTCCAGCTCCAATAAGACACCCCGTAAGTGCTGATGCCACAAGCGTGGTGCTTGTTTCAGCCCATATACACTTCTTTTGAGTTTCCAGACTTTGTCTCCGTCCCGCCTTGGTTTTGGTGGTCTCACGTATATGTCCCGGTCGATCAGAGCGTACAGGAATGCATTGGAGATGTCCAGATGCACCACTTTCCGCTTTGTAGCAGATGCACCAGCAACGAACACGCGAGAGGTAGGTCCTTGATTGACCGGTGCATACGTCCCATCGTATGTCCCCCAAGTCTGTCCGCATCCCTTGACCACCCAGCGCGCTTTGAACCGGTTTGGCTGTCCGTGCTCATCTCGTTTCACCCGTAAAACGACTCCTTCCGTCAGCACCGTTGTTCCTTTTGGTACGTCCGCTCTGTCCACCACTTCGTATGCATCCAGCTCATCGAACTTGACCAATTTTGCATCTACAGCGGCTTGCCAAAGAGGTGCGTACGGGTCCTCGGTCATTTCTTGAAGTGTTTTTGGCTCTTTGTATGTCAGCTCCACCATGGGGACGCCGGTTGCTGCACATCCCAGTACGAGCTGCTGCTGCAAGTTGGGAAATCGTGTGAATGTTTGTCCTGCCTCCCGCCTCCCAAATAGTACGTCCAGTCCTGTCATGTTGTCCGTCCTTTGTCCTTCTCCAAGCACTGTCACCGTTGGGTTGAAGTGAACCCGCCGTGGTGGCACGTCAGGAGCAGCCAGCGGGATCCCATCGGGTAAGTAGGCATAGTCGTAGAGATGACTTGTTGCATTTTCTGGTTCGTTGTTGTCAGCACCCTCACCAACAGAGATGCTTGCCGCTGGTAAGTCATTCCTTGCGGTCTCTTCTCCTGTACTGGCTTCCTTAGCTGCTGGTGGGTCTTCTTGAGTTGCGTCATTTGTCTTAGTTCCATGTTGCTTTGCTGTAGCGACGTCAAAAGATGACGGGGAGGAAGTGTGAGATGCGGGAAAAGAGTCGAATGCTGACCCAACGTCGGCTCCCCCTGAAGTCCACTCCGAGATATGAGGTGAGACTTCATCCATGTACCGTTGGCGTTCGAGCAGAGACTCGGCGTCCGGGAGCATGAGGTCGTCAAAGAAACGAGCCGAGCGTGTGTCTGTGTCAACGTCGCTTGCCAAGTCCCGCACGATCCATGCTTTTCGTGAGTTAGAGAGGTCGAGAAACATGCCTGCCCGTCCTCGTTGCTCAAATTTCCCAAAACTGCCTTGGGGAGGGAGATAGTAGCAGAGGCATCCGAAAGTCCTGGCCATGGAGACATCTGCTGCCTTTTCCGTCATCATGAAGTACGGTGAGTGTGCGGATGGGTTGCTGCTGCAGCTGATGCGGTTGTGTAACCAAGCTGCGTATTCCAGCGCATAAGGCCAGAACTTGGAGGAAAGGCTGGCCCCGGCAGTCATTGCACGCACTCGGTCCATGAGCGTTCGGTTAACCCGCTCGGCGACTCCATTCTGCTGCGGCGTGTGTGGTAAAGACGTTTGGTGACAGATGCCTTGAGCACTCAGATAATCCGTGAATGCATTGGCTGTATACTCCCCTCCATTGTCCGTGCGTAAGGCAGCCAGCGGTTTCGTGGGCAGCTTGGTCTTCATTTCGCGATGCCAAGCCGAGAAAACAGCTGCCATGTCGGATCGGCGAGCCAACGGCGCCACCCACAGGTAGTTGGTGTAGTCGTCTTTGAGCGTCAGCACGTAGCGAAGTGAGGGGTGAGCGTCACCCAAGTCCATGATGTCGCTATGCACGAGCTCTAAAGGTCGAATTGTGCGCTTGTCACCACCCGTGGGAAATGGGGCCTTACTCATCTTCCTTCGAAGACATGAGTCACACGGGCGTTTGAGGGGTTTTGTCTTGTCGGATATGGAGAGTCCTTCAACATCTCCATTGCGGAATTTTGCGTCCATGGATGTGTATGATGGGTGACCCAAGCGTTTGTGGACCATGCGATATGTGATGGATGCATGAGCAGATTGCACATTCAGCCCTCCAAGGTCAATCTCATTCAATGCTTCAATGACCAGATGCATGGGCGCATGTAAGTGCAGGCTCATATTGCACCATTAGCACCCCATGCATGACCATTCCAACTCCAATGAGTACATGCTCATCCCCATCCGCCATTGTGATCTCCGTGTGTCCATCCTCACGTGTGTGAATGCGAGCTCCCTTCTTGTACAGCTGGCAATAAGAGAGCAGGTTGGACTTCAAGCCGGGTACGTAGAGTACGTCCGTGTAGCGCACTGTTGTTCCATTGGGTGCCGTTGCTCGGATTGTTCCCGCCATCGAGCTCAACAGGTGGCTTCCGTCAGCAAGCTCCACGTAAACAGGTTTGTTCAGCTCTTCTAGACCCTCAAACCACTCCTTTTCTGAAGTCATGTGTTGGCTGCATCCACTGTCCAGCAACCACATCGACCCTCCGGTTGACGGTAATGTTGCTTGTGACGATCGAACCGTTGCAATGCATGTAACGGTTCGTTTGTTGTCTCCCCCGGCTGCTCCTTGCTGTTTTGACGCTTGGCTATCACGTTTCGGGCTTTCACTCCTTCGAGGCGTGGACGAACGGCTACTCCAGTTGCGCTGGTTTGTCCTTCCTCTGTTTTGTGGTTCCCAATCTGGTGGTGACCAACCCGGAGGCGCCTTAGGAAGCTTGTAGAACGGGTGGCCAGGTTCCTTGCAGTACCAACACACAAGGTTTGAGCGCCCTCCCCTTTCTTCGTTGCCTTTGGATTTTTCCCCCACCGTCGCATGCTGTTCTCCCATTGCCGCATTTTGGTTGCCCTTTGTCTCGGTCCTCTCCTTTGCTGGTGAAGTATCTCCACGTGCTTGACCAGCCATGCGGGGAGGACGTTTGTCACGGTTGGTCTTGCTAACGAGGTCTTGGTAGCGTTGTTCCTGAATCATCATTCGTTGCAATGTGTAGCTGTCCCGAGTGCCTTAGCTCCTCCCAATGCGGCGGTAGCCCGGTAATCAGGTTTAAGGTGAATGAATCTTCGTCCACTATTTTTCCTGCCATTGCCAACTTGTCCCGAATTGCAGTTGCCCGGTGGATGTATTCCTCCACCCTTTCTTGGCTCCCCATGCTTCGAATGCCGGACTGTATGACTCTTGGAACACGTCCAGCTGTAGCTGAATCGCTGCGCTCACGCTATGTAGAAGCACCCAAAACGCCAGCGTAGCACGTTGTGAGTAATCTGCTTGCAGAGCTTCCAGCCGTTCCATTGCATCTCGCATTTCTCCATTCGCCATTGTCACTGGGTATTGTAGTGTTACGAAAAACTCCCACAGATTGGTCATGCGCGCGTTCATGCGAAATCGAAGCGCCCACTCTCGAAAGTTAGTGCCGTCGAACGGGGTTGTTGTGAACGCCTTGTCCACCGTTGCTCCCACCATCTTGCGTGACAGCCTGTCTTTATCTTCTTCGGTGTACTCGCGAGGAGACGGGTCGAAGAGCGTAGGCACGGTAGATGGTCGAGGTAGTTGCACCGTGCGTTGTGTCCCTTCACGTTCCACCACCTCCACTTGGTCACGTCGCATAACTCCACTTGATTGCATCCCGTGCCCCATGCGCCCGATGCTTCCTGCAGGTACAGCTTCCGGTTGAGACCATTGCGCACGAGGGGGTACGACGTTGCCGTAAAGGTGAGATCTGCCCATTATGGGAACTCCAATGGGATGGGTGTTAGTGGCAAGTCGACGCAGTGGGGGAGCACCAATAGTGTAGGATTCGAATCCCACACCCTCCATGCCCACATGACTGCTTCTACCGCTCCCTTCACCAATCTGCCTTCTCATGTTTCTTCCCACGTCAATCCCATCACCATGTTCTCTCACATCCCTTCCACTCCCGTACTCATCATCCCTCCCCGTTGCTTCCCTTTGCATGGTTGATTGAGGTTCGGGGTGGGAGCTCCCCTCTCCTTGGAAGGATGCATCCCTCCCTTGGGATGACTCTCCTCCTTGGGGTAGGCTTCCTTCCCCTTCACCTTCAATTCCTGCATCCATATTTGAAGCGCGGGTTTGGTTAGTACGCGGAGTGCTTGCATGGGACTGTCCACGGATGGATGGGTTGTTGAAATCTCGAACTTGGGATGCCATGTTGAATTTTGCTCTTAGTGACGCTTGGAGTGTCGGTGGTGCCCTTGCAATCATGTTTTCCAGGTGCTCATGTTGAGCCAAGTTTGCTTCTTCGAACGCCTCGTATCCAGCATCAACTTCCTCGTCGAACCGCGCCATGCCTTTACACCAAATGTTGCCACTTGCTATGCAGGGTTGCTAATCTGCTTACCAATGTAGATAAGAGTTCTGACGAAATTTCGGCAGCATGCCCCCTAGAGTTGCTCTGATACCATGCTAGAAAGGCATGATGACGATGTTGCGGAAGCTAGATTGTAGAAAGAGCAAGGCCGGAAGACTTGCACTGAATGGTTGAAAGCAGAATGAGAATAATGGGATTGATTGATTATGAAACCACACAGTAGGGAATTTATGCTGTCAGTTACCCTGCCCATACCCATCCATCCACACCAATAATTGTGCCACCAATAATGGTGACTCCAATACAGGAATACCAATAATTCTACCCCCAGACCTCTAGACTCCAATAATTCTAGCCCTACAATAATTGTACAATTATTGTAGGCCCTGAAGTCTTGTAAGGAGGACTACAGTAAAATCTAGCAGCATAAATGTTTCGTTATATGTTATATTTCTCAACAATATAATACCGTGTCATCGCCCTACAAATCACACATGGACGACTGCCCTGATGTTCACACTTTCATCCCAAAGCATGTTTAATCATTCCCCCGGATGCTGCTCAAGCAATCCCTTCACATAACAATCCCAACACTGCCCACGCAACCCCAGCCTCATGGCATGACCCAAGAAACCGTGCCAACTCCACATCATATCAGCCCACGAACTTATACCACTTAATTAAGATACCACCGATGACATTCCTCACACAGCAACCCATGACATTCCTCACACAGCAAACCCATGACATTCCCCGTGCCGGTACAACAAACCTGTGACCAAACAAAGTCTGCCCCACTGACACTGGGTAATCCGACCTCATGACATTGGCCATGCGCAACCACATCTCTCACTTCCATACCACGCAGTAAGGTCTGCCCGCACTGCCATCACATCAGATGCCTCCCCCCCAGCCACAGTACCCATGCCCAGATCAGTCATCACTCCCATCCCATACATGCTCCACACAACCCTATTTCATTTCATTCTCATTCAGTGATCAGACTTCAAAAACACATGTACCGTAGCGGTATCCCCAATCAGATGTTTTCTTTTCCTGTGTAATGTAACAGTGGGATACTGTAGGTATGCAGAATGAGGACAGAGAAAATGCTAGTTTGAAAATATTTCGAGGCGAACAACAAGAAACGGGACGTGGGAGTGGCTGAGATGAGAAAGAGGAAGCACTAGATTGAATTGAAACCCACGCTCTTCAGCGGAGAATCTACGCAGGCGAATATGCTTCTTACAGCACTACGCCTTCCCCCAGGTACACCTCCGCAGCTCCGTCGTCATCCCGCTCCCTCCGCGCCCCAAATCCTCCTTCCCCCTTCTCCAACCCCTCTTCTCCAGTCCCTCCCCGCCACAACACCTGCTTCAGACTCCTCCGCCCCCCCTCCGCATCCAAATTCCAGAATTTCTACCAATCAGTGCCATCTCTGAATGTTGTTTTTTGTTTTTTTTTCTCCCGCCCCACTCACTCGTCATAAACAGAAGCCAGCTCCCCTGTGCTACTGCCTCCTATTGTGCTGTCTTCCCCTTTCTCCCCAATTTCCCGGGTCATTCAGAAATTCAGTGACCCACCTTTGCTGTGCAGAAACGAAGATATTTCGGCGGTGGACAGCTCATCCACGGGTTCGCCGCAGATCTTGCCTTCGTGACAGCTTCCGACCAGCTATCGGCCACTCGCGTTTGATCAACAGTCGGACGCGATCATCGCTTCACACGTCCGATGTGCCATCGCAGCCGTCTATCACGAACTGCCGTACCGGCTCCGCTCCCATAAACAGCTCCATAATCAGAAACCCCAATCATCCCTACATCCTATCGAGGAAGAACGCACCCGCACGCACCACCCTGCTGCTGCCTACAGAAATAAATGAAATGGTTTCATCACTTCATCGCCGACGAGACGATGGGGATGATTATAATGAGCAGAATGATCAGAACCGCGACGCCCCCGATAATATACCACTTGCGCGTGTTCTGCTGAATCACCACCGCCGTCTGCAGCTGCTGCTTCGCCGTCGACGTTTGCTCCACCGCCTCGCCGACATGCGACTCGATACTGTCCAACATCTCGCCTTGCGCTTCGACCATGGTAGCCATATCGAGGAACATCTGGTGAAGCTCCTGAAGCTGCTGCGTGATATCCTGCACCGCGTTGTGCCGCTCCTGAATTTCCGCCACCACGTCTTTCATCGCCGCCGTCTGCCCTTGCGCCGAAACCGCCGCCTGCAGAAAATTTTCGCTCTGCCCGGTCTCGATAATCCGGTCCACGTCCTCGCTAGGTAGCTGCTCCCCCGTTACGATGTACACTCGTCGCTCCACCGTCGATCTGTGATCCTCCGCCATGCGGTTCCTCAAATCCATGAACTCGCCCATTAGATCCTTGAGCTTCTTACCGAGCGTCATCGTCACCGAGGTTCGGTGCCGATCCGTCGCCGAGCCTGCGCCGCACCGGGGGTACTTCCTGTTCGCCACGTTATCCTCCTGTAAGGATTCGATCTTCTGCCGAATCGCCTTCGCGAGCCGCGAGATCGTGCCCACGTCGTCGTCCATCCGTTTGTGAAGCGCGACGACGGACGCGGATCGCACGGCGGCCTTCGCCTCCTGATGCAGACTCGCTAGCGAGCTAATCGCCGTCGCTATACTCTCCATGTCCTTGCGAACTTCTGCGACTTTCGTGTCGAATTCCGTCAGGTCCATTCCCGGCCCTTTTTCCTCCTCGCCTTCCTCGTCGTCCGCCGCCGGCGGCCCGCCTGGGGCGCCAAAAGCATCCCTTCGGCCCTGCTCGAGGTCCTGTGCCGTGGCGAGGCGCGTGAAGCCCGTATTCTTGTCAATGACCCACGATTGCGTCATTAAGTTATTCATCTTGGCGGGTTGGAAATGCCGGTCGTGTTGTTGTCCGTTGCAGGGACGAGAGAAAAGTGGTGGGAAACGAAATGGAACGGAACGGACAGGAAGGGAAGGGAAGAGGGTAGTGGAAGGAAGAGTTGATTGCGTGGTTTGGATAACTGACAGCTGTACTGAAACCGAGGAGGGAACTTAGAGATGAAGATTAGCCTTAGCTTCCGTGCACAGGTGGTTGAGGGGAAGGGAGTCACCAGTATTTTTACGGAGCAATTAAATCTAGATATGTCTGAAATAAGCCTGCGGAAAGCCAGGGAGAACTTGTTCTATTGCAATCGCAAGCCAGGAGGAGGGCCTAGTGATACGATGCACGGAGCCAATCATGGCATGTGCTGCTGTGGTCGTGAATCGGTGCTGCCTCTGCAATGTGGATTCTCCTACAGTAGTATTTGGTGGAGGAGATTTTAGTTTGTGCAGTGCGTTTCAGTGCGGTTCACCTAGTACAGCAAGTGGTTGGAAAAGTACACTGAACTTGAAATGCAGAACTGTTTCCACTCAGCATTCCCACACCACAACCGGAGAATTCCAGGGATATTGATGACACACAGGAGCATTTTCCAAGCTTGAGGTGGGGGTGAACAAAGCACCCTAGTTGTGTGGTTGGATTCTACTGTAGCATCAGGTGGTTGGGCTGGTTTAACTTGGGTCGAGAAATGGTACAAAGCTAGCGAGCAAACACCAGACCGAACAAAAAAGCCTCTAACCGTTTAGGTGCGCTTCCGGTCAGAATGACAAATGTTCAGCCACGCACAACCATCATGGTCAGAATCAGGAAAGGCCTCTGTGGTGTTTCTGACACTGCAAGGGTGAGAACGCTTGACTGCAACATCCCTCAATATGCGTCTCTGTTGGCGGCAAACATGTGCCAGGTGAACTGGCAGCTCATGTGGCGATGTGGAGCTGTAGATGTGGCAGTGTACGTAACGTCTATGTTTCAGTGCTATGCTTGTATCTCATTGGGAAAATATGCCACAAGTAACCAACTCGGGACTCGATAACGTGAATGGTAAAAAAAAACGCGTACGGTCACTGTATCGGGTTTCCTGACGGGTTTGGTAAGCGGGGTCACGGATTCAGTCACTATCAACAGGTAAAAAATCACGCGAATGGTCACACATGTAACTCCCGCCAAAAAAACTTGAAACTCAACAAAATTCCCGCTCGCGCCCAACCAATCTGCGAACTTGTAAAAAAACTAAAACTCAATCGGCATCGGATGCGGTTTGGGACGGATCAACCCTAAACACCTGGTGAGTTACGTGTTTAGGGTTGAACATCCGAAAATGCATCCAGGTTCTTTTTAGGTTTCATTTTGTTTTGGCGCGAGTTTCATCTGTGACCATTCGCGTTTTTTTTAACCAGCTGATTGTGACTGATTCCGTGAAACGCGTTATCAGTCGCGTGAAAACACCCTTTGCAGTGACCGTACCCTTTATTTTTTTACCAAAACTGTTTTCGAGTCCCATGATGGTTACAAACGGCATATTTTCCCTATCTCATTTCCCTTCCATCTGCCTGTCAGCAGTACACAGAACCAGTGCCTGTAGGGATGGGATGGTCCCATGGTGGTGTGCAAATTCACCACCATCTAGTCCCTACAAGCAACGTAAACGTTCTACTTGCTGTCTCAAAGAAACGGGCTCTTTCCAGGTCCAATCATATAACTTACTCTTTATGGACTGACTTGCCGATCTCATGCATCATGAAACCCAACCCAAAAACTATAGTAATCAGACATGTAATATTGATTATTCAAAAAAAATATTGCCAAATCATTTTTCCTTGCTTTAAACATCCGATTGTTGGTCAATGGCCAATATCGGCTGTTAAACTCATACAAACTCAGCCATAGTGTAAACCCACAGTTCAGCACTAGTGTACGCTGTAGTGGTCGGTTTATTGTGCGAAACCCGGCTACACTGTTCAATTAACTGTACGAGTGGGCAGGAGAGAGCGCAGCAGCGGGAGCGGGGTGAGGCGGCGAAGCGACTCCAGTGAAGAGGTTCTCTCTCGTCTCGAGGGGGGCTTGAGGTCGAGTCTCTCCTCTCCACTCGACCCTCTCGACTCGAGTCACTGCACTCATTCATCTCATCCCAAATCGTGGTGTCTCCATGTCAAGCTGAACCAGTAAGAACCAAGCAGTGGAGGCAGAAGCATCTCCTACTTAAATGGACAGCTCCCTGTGCTCGTTCAGCGCCTTTCCCGGTTTTGCATTCCTCGCTTCGAGCGAGTATCGAGAGTTTGACAGGCCCGTGTCGCAAAGCAGGGGCGAAGCTGGTCACATCCCGTGCCAGCCGACAATGGCGCACGCGACGTCGCCGCGGCGACCTCTTCAAACGTCGTCGCTCGCTGTCGCATGTGCGATGCTTCTACTATGCGCCGCCCTGACCCAATCGCACGCCGCCCCGACTGTCGCACAGATTAAGGCGGAGCTGAAGCAATGTCGCGCAGCCGTGCAGAAACTATCCCAGTACAAGGCGTCCCTCCAGTTGATCGACGAGATGCGTGAGTGCTCTACTACCACCCATTGCTATCAACGAGTGGGACGTCTCGACTTTTGAGGCGCCTCGAAAGTGAACTCCCCCAGTACAAGGCGTTCCTCCTATTGATCGACGAGATGCGTGAGTGTGTTATATATCAACAATTACTATCCATTACTATAAGCGAGTGTGACGTCTCGATGTCACAATGTGATGCCAAAATCGTCCCAGATAGGCGCTCCGACGACAAGGCGAGTGAAATTCAGCCGACGATATCAACAGAAGCAGCTTGAAGCACGTGCCGCGTGCATCCCGTGTGCACGTATAGCAACCACAGGCCCACCCTCGTTTACCGGGTACGAGCAATACTCGTGCGAGCCATAATCGTGCCACGGCATACAGCATTCGATCACCATTGCTAGCTGGAACAATAACTACGGGCTTTCGAGCCCTTTCGATCCCTCTCACCGTCCTGTGGCGTGAGGCAGCTACATGAACGCGTGATTTCCTCTCAAACACGTTCGACTTCCCGCCTAAAAACTTGTTCAATGTCTCAACCTCCTCCTTCGAGCCAAAGTCTACTTCCTTCATCTCTTATCTTATCTCATAGGTGTTCGTATCGTAACTCACGGCTCCGATTCCATCCATATTAACTGAGTGGCTGTTCCGTGGAGCACGATTCGGCCAGCCACCGACCGGAGTTGGTTCATTCTGTGTGCTTCGTGGCTCCCCTTCGTCCTCTCTGTCAGCATCCCCAATACATGATTCTGCTTGTTCTTTCCAACATATCGTGCTTTTGTCCATTCTGATTCCCTCCTTCCTTTTCTACTCATCACTGAAGTTACAAAGTCGACTTAACTCGCCTCATTCATGGCTTTCTCTTAGCAGCAGAGAGGCATGGCTCATATCGCATTCGCCGCTCATTCATACGCAGCTTCTGCTCACAAACTCACCACTGTCTACCTCTCTCCACCCCACCCTTCCGCAAGTCTCCCCATCCGGGACATGCGGAACACCTTTCTTTCCCTCAACTCATTCCCCCCTCTTAAACCCCCTCCCCTCTCCCTTCCCCTCCCTCCTCTCCCCTCCCCTCCCTCCTCTTCCCCCCACCCACACCCCCTTTCCCCCCCCCCTTTCTCTCCTCCTCAATAACCCTCGCACCCTCTTCTCTCCCTTACCCCACCACACACACACACAGTAAAGAGTTCTCCTGCCGACTTACTCTCAATCGCCAACACCACTCTCCTGATCCCCACCACCAAGGGCCTCTACGCCCTGGGATCCAGAACCCTCTACAACCTGACTGCCATGTATTACATTAGCGGGTACAACGTGCTCACCAAGCGTTACACTTATCCACAGCTAGCAGCAGCAGCCACCGGGGCAAAGCTCAACTCCATGTTGCCAGGCGTGCCAGTCAAGGTGTATCCGAAGATTCAAGGGAGAGTTGTGCTGGGGAAAGTGGGGGGAGCATTGAAGGCGAGGGCGGCTGTTCTCATGCCGGATTTGTGTAAAGGAGTGTTTTTGAAGGGGCATGGAACGTCGTTATATATCAAGCCACCTGGATTTTAATGATGGAGGATCATGGTGAACTGGCAGCTCGTGTGGTGATGTGGAACTGTGGCTGTGGCGGTGGTTGTAATGTCAATGTTCCTAACGTACAGTATGCTTGGGTACTACCTGTTAGCAGTACACAGATAGTGTGTGTGGATGTGCATTGTGTGCCGGGCAGCAATGTGAGAGGAACCAGTGCCTCTCGAGGGTAAGTGTCAAATGTTGTAGCCTGTAGTGAGGTTTGTCTTAGGGGGTACAAATGTTATGGTTTGCTATATGTACCCCAACCCTCATCAATAACACAACACTTTCATTCTTAACATGGTATCACCTAGGTTAGGATCTCGTGGGATCCCGCTCCTCCCGTCCTCGTTCGTTCCGCCCGAGCCTGTCTCGCTCTCTCGTACTAGTCGTACCCGTCTTGCCCGAGCCTAGCGCCGGCCCGATCCAGTCTCGCTCTCTCTTACTAGTCGTACACGTCTTGCCCGAGCCTAGCGCCGGCCCGATCCAGTCTCGCTCGTTCGTTAGCGCCCGCTCCGCCGACCCGCTTTCCGCGTAGCATAGCGCCTTCCCCCCCCTCCCCCCCCCCCCCCCCCCCCCCCCCCCCCTGCACGTCGCGTCGCGCTCTCCCCGGCTTCCCGTCCCATCACGCCCTCCCCCGCTGCTCGTCGCGACGTGCCCTCCCACCCTGCCCGTCGCGTCGCGTCCTCCCCCCGCTGCCCGTACCGCCCGCCGCCGCGCCTACTCGTTAGGCCCGGCCACGGGCCTGCTCGTCCTGCCGCCGCGCCTGCCCGTATCGCCCGCCGCCGCGCCTGCTCGTGAGGCCCGCCGCGGGCCCTCCCTTACAGCCGCCGCGGGCCCTCCCTTACAGTCGCCGCGCCTGTTAAGAACTAAGGCAAGAATGAGTAGATTAGGTGAAGGTTTAGGTACAAGACTAGGGTATCGAGAAAGTTTTTGTACCCCCTAAGGCTATCCCCAATATAGCCTAGATAATGATATGCATATATTTTGACACACCCCATAGGCGAAATGGGGGATAGCCAGAGCAAGCAACGGTCACAAGACCAGTCAAGAGAAGAAACAAAACACAGCTCAGGGTGGATCACAATGTCACCACACACACTGAGCACAAGCAAACGGCCACAAGGCCAGTCCACATGCAGAGGTATATATGCAACAACAACAGCACAGTGATCTCAAGCTAGCAAGAGCAAGCATGCAGGTATATATATAGATCACAGTACAAGCAGAGACTACAGCAAGTGTGGAAACGTAGGCACAAGGCCCAACAAAGTACAAAAGCGCTGATGGTCACTAGACGGAAGTGCCTTGGTGAATATATCAGCAGTGTTGGCCTGAGTGGCCACGTAAGCAAGGCGAAGCTGACCCCGCTGCTGCAACTCTCGAGCCAGGAAGTAACGCAGAGCGATGTGCTTCGTTCTGTGCTCCAGTCTGTGCTCCTGACACAAGGCAATGGCGGCCTTGTTGTCTACGTACAGAACTGGAGGAGAACGAGGCCGCTCTCCCAGGTCGGTCAGCAGGTAGGTGAGCCAGCGTAACTCCTGTGCAGCCATGGCAGTGGCGTAGATCTCAGCCTCACAACTGGAGCTGAGAACTGAAGACGAGCGTGTAGAACGCCAAGAAACCGAACCAGAGCCAAGGCTGAAGGTGTAACCCTGTGACGACCGCTGCGTAGCCTGGTCGTCAACCCAAGAAGCGTCTGAGTGCCCAGTGAGGACAACGTCGCTCCGTCCTCCAAGCACGAGCCCCATGCCCGATGTACTGCACAAGTAGCGTAGTACCCTCTTAGCAGCATCCATGTGCAACTTTCGGTGCCGACCAGGAGCCACGTATCGAGCCAGAAGGCCAAGAGGGTACGCAAGGTCAGGACGAGTGCAGGTCATCAGGTACATGAGGCAGCCCACTAGCTCTGGGTAAGGACCACTCGGCTCTACGGACTCGTCCGAAGGTGGAGCTGAGAGCGAGTGACCTGTTGCCAGAGGAGTGTGCTGTGCCGAGGACCAGGTGAAGCCGAAGCGCTGAAGGACCTGCTGCACCATGTGTGACTGAGTCAGTGTGATGGTGCGGCGTGCTCTGTCCCGGGTGATCCGCAAGCCAAGATAGCTTGTCAGCTCACCCAGGTCTGTGCACGTGTGTCTCTTCTGCAGCTCCGACTTCACCAGGGCGAGAGCCTCAGTGTCAGCAGTGGCAAAGACCAAGTCGTCGACGTACACGAGGATGTAGAACGGCGGCAGCGAAGTGTCGGTGCGCAGAAACAGCGACGGGTCAGCAGTCGAAGGAGCAAACCCAAGAGCCGCAAGTGTCGTCCTCAGTGTGTCGTGCCACTCACGTGGCGCCTGGCGGAGACCGTAGACCGGCTGCCGGAGGCTCCATTGGGTACCAGGAGGGAACGACCTAGTGAAGCCGGGTGGGCGGCGCAGCCAGATCTCCTCGTGCAGGCTGCCCTGTAAGAAAGGTGTGCTGAAGTCAAGAGAGTGAAGCTCGTAGTCACGCTGAGCGGCAACGTGCAACAGCACCCGAAGAGTGGTCATCTTCGGGGTGGGGGAGAAAGTCTGGAAGAAGTCAACTCCCTCTCGCTGACTGAAACCTCGAGCAACGTAACGAGCCTTGAAGACAGGCGGAGAACCTGGCGGCCGCTTCACCCTGAAGATCCACATGCCACTGACGATGTTCGCCCCATGAGGGGGAACGTCGTCGACGTACGTGCCTGTGAACTTCCAGGATGCCATCTCTGCGTCCATGGCTGTCTGCCACTGAGAGGAGTACTCACCCGCGATCGCCTCAGCGTAAGAGCGCGGGGTGGGGATGTCTGGTGCATCCGGGTCTCCCTCAGGGGCAAGCAGCATGGCCACGAGATGAGGCGCAGCGGCCGCAAGACACTCAAGGTCCTCGTGCCTGTCCTCAAGGACGTCCGTGCTAAGAGCACACTCACCCCCGACGGACGGAGGACAGACAGACTCAGACTCAGCAACAAGACTAGCAGCGTAGTCTAGACGACAGGCAGCAGCAAAGTCGACAAGCTCAGCGACTAGGGCAGACGTAGCAGTGGACTCAAACGACGGGTCAGTGACAACAGTGGCTAGCAGACGCGTGACAGTAGGGTGCTCAGTACGAAACTGGTCAGACTCAGGGTCCGCAACGACAGGCAGAGAAGACGCAGGAGGAGATGGCAGAGGAACACTCTGCGGAGGAGAGGAAGGACGACGGACTACAAGGGAAGGGCCGGGGACAGCCGGCTGACGCTGACGAGGAACACGACGACTGGAACGACCAGAACGGACAGGTGAGACAGGACGCGACGCAGGCTCACGACGCTCAGTAAGGCCCCCTGTCTGCTCAGCGTAAGGAGAAGGAGCAGGCAGAGGTGAGCCAGGCTGTAACGGAAGACCAGTAGACGACGGGAGGCTAAGAACCTGGCGAAGCACGGAGTCAGGCGGTGGTAGAGACGACGGAGGACAACGTCACCCCGTCCTCCAAGCACGAGCCTCATGCCCGATGTACTGCACAAGTAGCGTAGTACCCTCTTGGCAGCATCCATGTGCACCTTTCGGTGCCGACCAGGAGCCACGTAGCGAGCCAGAAGGCCAAGAGGGTACGCAATGTTGGTGCAACCCTACGGTTTGCACTCGGCTTGTTGTCCGTGTGCGTGAATGTGTGTGTGTATGGAATGGTATGAGGGCATGGGATAATATATATTTCATGCTTATAATTGTGTGTGAATGTTGAGTCATGATGTCGAGTGTGTGTGTCGAGTCAATAGCGAGTTATCGCTAGACGCGTGTTACGCGGTCGTTTGTGTCTCGCGCGCGGTTTCTATTTTGTCGTGCGCGGTTTCTATTTTGTCCTGTGTCGAACGTTCGGCGTGTCGCAGGTGTGTGCAGCAGACCCATCAAGAACTCAAGGATGAGTTTGTGATGAAGAGCCCGAGCCTTGGTGTCAAGCCTCAAGTGATTTCGAAGCTTGCCAAAAGGGTACACCTCAAGATATTGAAGATAGTTACATTACTTTGTGTAGTGTAACATTTCACTTGGTGTAGGCCCTAGTGAAGGGTAGTTTCGAGACCCTTCGTGGTTGGGGACAGTGTGGCACTGTTCCACATCACTGTACCTCGGCTCTTGGGGTTTGTAGGAGCTGGGAGTCATTCCCAACTCGTAACTCTTCCTATCTTGTGTTCTAAGACTATAGTGGCTGCCATAGTACCGTCCGTTCAAACCGACGCTGTGTCGTCAATTCTTTATCAAATCGTGCAATCTAAATTGCTAATTGTAGACGACATGAAGACGCTCCAGATCCAATTTGAATCAAGTCATTTGCAGCTGTGAGCAGAACGCTATCAACGTTTGAAGCTGCTGTGCAGAAATCCGTCTGTGCTCTCTATCTTTCGTTTTAGGCACATTCAAGCCTATTGTGACTATAACAAGTGGTATCAGAGCCCCTTGGAGCAGTTTCGACAATGTCTGGACCTGAGGAAAGGGGTGGCAGAGGTGCTGGTGGCAGTGGAGAAGCTCAAGCTCAAGGCCAACCCCGTGATTCAGCCATGGCGCCCATGCAACCAAGTCTTGGCCCACCTAGGGATGAGCCTAGGGTGTTTGGGCTTGACAAGTTCAACGGTGACAACTTTGCTGAATGGTCCTTCAAGATGGAGAACATCTTTGACCACTATGACCTGCTGGAGGTGATGGAAGGAACGGAGAAGCGCCCCGAGAACGACCCGGAGAAGAGCCCGTGGGTGCGGAAGAGCGCACAAGGCTATCTCTTACTTGGGCAAGCGTTGGGGAGCAGTCAGATCCGTCACATCAAGCCATTCCAGCGTGAACCAGAGAAAGGACCAAAGGCATGGGCTGCTCTCAAGGGTGTACATGCTCCTGCAACAGCGGCGGTAGCGGTGGTGTTGGAACGGCAAATGGCGGCACTACGAATTGAAGAAGACGAAGCGGTTGAAGAAGGGGTGCAGAAATTCTTCGACTTGTTGACGCGGCTTGAGGGAGCTGATTTGAACTACAGTGAGCTCCAAAAGAAGACCAAGTTGCTGGCCTTACTCCCAGAGTCATGGTCCTCGCTCATCATCAACCTTAATCGCGACTTGCCCCGCCTCTCGCTTGAAGACGTGAAGCGAGCTATCCTTCAAGAGGATTTCCGCCGCCGTGAGTTGGCGAGTGCGGATGGCGCTGGGGCAGCGAGCATCGGCCGTGGATATGGTCGAGGAAGAGGCAGAGGACGAGGGGGAGGAAGGTTTGGTGGCAGCAACTTCGACGGAGGCCGCAGGAGTGGCGGTTACGGCAGCGACGACAAGAGCTACGGACGCGGTCGCGGCCGATTCGACGGCGAGTGTCACTATTGCCACAAGAGCGGACACATGTGGCGCGACTGCTACAAACTCCCTGATGGTTGGACCCCTGCTCAAGGCCAAGAGGGTAGAGGAGCAGGAGGAGGGAGAGGACGAGGCCGTGGAGGCCGTGGCGGTCGCGGTGGCGGAGCTGCAAACATGAAGAGCGGAGACAACGACAAGGACCCGAGCGACGATCGATACCCGGGTCTATTCTACTTCGTGTCGACGCAAGTACCGGCTGGTCCAGAGAAGGATGAAGGCTTTGAGGAGCCAGCAGCTGTGGGGAAGGTGACCCTACACCCCCTGGACTATTGGGTGATTGATAGTGGCGCTACCTATAGCATGACACCTCGCCCGGACTTGCTCACCGAACTCGAGCCGTCACCGGTGAAGCATGTCACATCGGCTTTGGGGCAGCGAGAAGAGGTGAAAGGCATGGGCAAGGCCATGTTCAAGGGTGCTGATGGGAAGATGGTGGGCCTCAAGAACGTGCTTTGGGTGCCCAGCCTTGCTGCAAACCTGATTTCCGTGCGGCGGTTGGCAAAGGCCGGCATGGACACGAACTCGAAGGGAGCCAAGACCTACACCGCAAGGCTTGGCGATCGAATTCTTTGGGACCTTCATGAGGACAGGGATGTCTACAACGAGATGTGGCAGATCCCAGTGGTCCCTATGCCTAAGGAGAGGCAAGTGGCAGCAAGCACCAGCACCAAGTATGGAGCGGTCGGTAGCGACGATGGCGCGAACGGTCGCGCTAAGGAGAATGAGCTCAAGAAGAGCAAACCTGGAGGGACCAGCAAGTTCAGTGAACCTAAGGAGAGTGGTGCAGAAACCAAGGAGCAGCAAAAGGGTGAGGAGAACCCAGAGGCAGCAGCGGAGGAGGACTACGGAGAGAGTATGTGGGGCGCTATTGCGAGCGCGGCATTCTCCAATCCAACTTCGGCTACGGGGGAGTGTGATTGGCTCACCTTGCATCGGCGCATGGGGCATGTGGCCCTGCCCATCTTGCAGCAGCTAGTGAAGAATGAGATGGTTGCTGGCATACGTGTGAAGGGGGAGCCCGATGAGGTGCTTGGCTGCCCGACGTGCATTCAAGCCAAGTTCACTCGGTTTCCGTTCCCTAGTTCGGAGGCAACGGCAAAGGCACCGCTTGATGAGGTGGTGATGGACGTGGTGGGCCCCCTGAAGCTTGGAGCTGCTGGAGCTGAGTATTTTCTCACCATTGTCGACGTCTACACCCGCATGACTTGGGTGTACGTGCTGGCCAAGAAGAGCGACGCGGCTGAAACGTTGAAGACGGATTGGTTCCCGATGGTGGAGCGGCAACAAGACCGTCTAGTCAAGTCAATCCGCACCGATCGAGGGGGAGAGTTCCTGAGCAAGGAGTTTGGGTTGTGGCTGAAGAAGAATGGTATTCGGCACTCCCTCACCATGCCATACTCCCCTGCAATGAACGGCATCGCCGAGCGAGCGAACCGCACAATCACGGAGGCGGCACGCGGGTTGCTCATTGAAGCCGGGCTACCCGACTATTTCTGGCCTGATGCGGTGCGGAGCGCGTGTGTGGCCAAGAACAGAGCCTTGACTCATGTGGGAGCAGACAAATGGGTGCCCTATGTGGAGTGGCTAGGAAGGAAGCCAAAGGTGGATATGCTTCGGGTGTTCGGGTGCATGTGCATGGCGCTCGTGCCTAAGCATCTTCGGCACAACAAGCTTGGTGCCAAGGCGGTGTGGGCCGTGCACTTGGGCATGGCTCAAAACAGCAAGGGATGGCTTCTTTGGGACCCATTCACCAAGAAGTTCTTGGTGAGCAGGGACTGCAAGTTCATGGAGAACTTCATGTACAAGGATTGGAAGGCGGAGAATGAGGCGAAGATAGGCGTGCGGTTTGGGGAAGTGAAGAGTTCCGGTTTGGAGCATGTGGAGCTGCCTTTGGAGAGGCTTTGGAGAGTAGTGATGCTGAGGAGTGGAAGAAGGCCATAGAGAGTGAGCTGAAGAGCATCGAGGAGAATGACACGTTTGAATTGGTGGAGCTACCGGAGGGGCGTACGGCGCTAACGTCCAAGTGGCTCTTCAAAATCAAGTCGGATGCCGACGGCAAGATCGAGCGCTACAAGTCTAGGCTTGTAGCCAAGGGGTACCAGCAGAAGGAGAAGGTGGACTTCAAGGAGCTGTTTGCCCCTGTGGTGAAGCCGACGACGCTGCGAACCCTATTCGCGGGAGCCGCCATCAAAGGATGGGTAGTAAAGCAAATGGACATCGTAACGGCATTCCTTAACGGCATCCTTGAGGAGGAGATCTTTATGGCGCAGCCAGAGGGGTTTGATGATGGTAGTGGCAGAGTGTGGAAGCTGAAGAAGGCCCTCTATGGGCTGAAGCAGGCCCCTAGGCAATGGTACATGAAGCTGCGCGAAGTGTTGGAGGGGATCGGCTTCACTCCCTCAACGGCCGATCACTCCTTGTTCATGCTTGGCGAGGGGGAGCAGAGGAGTTTCATGGTGGTTTATGTGGATGACATCCTCATTTTCTTACCCTCTTCTGACCTTGTGAAGGAGGTGATGCTGAAGCTTCAAGACAAGTTCAAGTGCAAGGCCCTTGGTGACGTGAGCTTCTACCTTGGGCTCCACATCGAACGAGATGTGGAGATGCGGTGCATGCGGGTGCATCAACGAAAGTACCTGGAGGCATTGGCTGCCAACTTTGGGCAGAGTGAAGGCCATGTGGCTACACCCTTTCCCTCTGGGTTCAAGTGTGTGAAGGGACCAGAGGAGGAGAGCGTTGGTGAAGAGGAGAGGCGCCGATTTCACTCGTTGGTGGGCAGCCTCATGTATGCGGCGGTAAACACCCGACCGGACGTCGCGTTTGCTACCGGGCAGCTGGCTAGGGTTGTGCAATGCCCTAATGAGGAGCAGGTAGCAGCTGGAATGAGGGTGGCCAAGTATCTTGGCCAAACACCGACCGTTGGGCTGCAATATTCGGCGGCGGCACAAAGGCGCCAAAAGGGCGCGGATGGTGTTGAACCCGGGCGTTTGTTCCTCACCGCCTACTCGGATGCTTCATATGCATCAGAACCAGAGGACATGACAAGTGTGGGAGGCTTCATATGCTGTGTTGGTGGAGGCCCAACTGCTTGGGAGAGCAAGAAGCAGGTTGACCAAGCTTTGAGCTCGGTGAAGTCCGAGTACATGGCACTCTTCCGTGCCGTACGGGAGATTGTGTGGCAGCGGCGTTTGTTGGCTGAATTGGGGGAGGAGCAGCAAGGACCTACCCCACTGTACTGTGACAGCCAGGGTGCCATTGCTCTTGCTAAGAACCCTGTGTTGCATGGACTCACGAAGCACATGAGGGTGAAGTGGCATTGGACGAGGAGCATGGTAACCGCGGGTGAAGTGGAGTTGCGCTACGTGAAGACCACGGGGCAGCCGGCTGACATGATGACCAAGAGGCTGGTGGAGCAGCAGCATTGGAAGTGTTGCAAGCTGGCTGGGATGGCTCTGAACTGAGAGAGCAACATATCCTAAGGCCAACAATCCGAGGGGGAGTTTGTTGGTGCAACCCTACGGTTTGCACTCGGCTTGTTGTCCGTGTGCGTGAATGTGTGTGTGTATGGAATGGTATGAGGGCATGGGATAATATATATTTCATGCTTATAATTGTGTGTGAATGTTGAGTCATGATGTCGAGTGTGTGTGTCGAGTCAATAGCGAGTTATCGCTAGACGCGTGTTACGCGGTCGTTTGTGTCTCGCGCGCGGTTTTTATTTTGTCGTGCGCGGTTTCTATTTTGTCCTGTGTCGAACGTTCGGCGTGTCGCAGGTGTGTGCAGCAGACCCATCAAGAACTCAAGGATGAGTTTGTGATGAAGAGCCCGAGCCTTGGTGTCAAGCCTCAAGTGATTTCGAAGCTTGCCAAAAGGGTACACCTCAAGATATTGAAGATAGTTACATTACTTTGTGTAGTGTAACATTTCACTTGGTGTAGGCCCTAGTGAAGGGTAGTTTCGAGACCCTTCGTGGTTGGGGACAGTGTGGCACTGTTCCACATCACTGTACCTCGGCTCTTGGGGTTTGTAGGAGCTGGGAGTCATTCCCAACTCGTAACTCTTCCTATCTTGTGTTCTAAGACTATAGTGGCTGCCATAGTACCGTCCGTTCAAACCGACGCTGTGTCGTCAATTATTTATCAAATCGTGCAATCTAAATTGCTAATTGTAGATGACGTGAAGACGCTCCAGATCCAATTTGAATCAAGTCATTTGCAGCTGTGAGCAGAACGCTATCAACGTTTGAAGCCGCTGTGCAGAAATCCGTCTGTGCTCTCTATCTTTCGTTTTAGGCACATTCAAGCCTATTGTGACTATAACACGCAAGGTCAGGACGAGTGCAAGTCATCAGGTACATGAGGCAGCCCACTCACTCTGGGTAAGGACCACTCGGCTCTACGGAGTGGCCTGTGCTGAGGACCAGATGAAACCGAAGCGCTGAAGGACCTGCTGCACCATGTGTGACTGAGTCAGTGTGATGGTGCGGCGTGCTCTGTCCCGGATGATCTGCAAGCCAAGGTAGCTGCGCAGTTCACCCAGGAGCAAAGAATAGGCGCGGCTGTGCAGTGCCACCAGCACCAGCAGCTCCAGCACCCTCAGCAGCTCCTGCACCTCCAGCAGCTCCAGCACCCTCAGCAGCTCCAGCACCTCCAGCAGGTCCAGTACCCTCAGCAGCTACAGTACCTCCAGCAGCTCCAGTGCCTCCAGCAGCTCCAGTACCCTCAGCAGCTCCAGTACCTCCAGCAGCTCCAGCACCCTCAGCAGCTCCAGCCCCTCCTGGTGCAGCACCCCCAGAACCGGCACCCCCAGTCCCAGGGTCTCCAACCGCAGTGCCACCAGCAGCAGTACCCTCAGACACACCACCGCCAGCCCCAGCAGCTCCAGTACCCCCAGTACGAGCACCTCCGGGACCAGCGACACCAGCACCTCCAGCAGGCAAAGGACCAGCACCACTCCCAGCTCCAGTGACGCCAGCAGAAGAACCCCCAGCAGTAGAGCCCTGAGGTGCAGAAGCGCGACGCTGACGGCGACCGTACCAGTCGTGCAGCTGCTGGGAGGTGAGAGGCACACGCGGACGAAGACGGCTACTCCAAGGAGACCGCGTAACAGCAGTCTCAGAACCCTCAGGCGACTCATCCCCAGACCCAGCACCCCTAGGCTCCGCACACGAAGGCGCAGCACCCCCAGACGCAGCACCCCCAGGCTCAGGACCTCCAGGCTCCTCACGCGCAGGCTCAGCACCTCCAGGCTCCGCACCCTCAGGCTCCTCACGCTCAGCACCCCCAGACTCAGCACCCCCACGCTGCGCACCCCTAAGCTCCGCACCCCCAGGGACAGCACCACTCCCAGCAGAACCGGAGTCACCAGTGACCTCAACAGGCGCAGGGACGAGAGGGTCTACCTGAGAAACACCTGAAGGAGCAGGGCCTGGCGCAGGGAGGGGGTCTACCTAGGGAGGACCTGGGGCGAGAAAGAGCGGCGGGAGGGGGCGAGGAGCAGTGCGGTAGGGGAAGAGGCGGTAAAAGGGGACCGACTCGTCAAAGGTGACGTCATGAGACGCAAAGACACGGCGCGAGGCGGGGTCGTAAAACTGCCAGCCAGGCGCGTCAGGGACAAACCCAAGGAAGACGCAAGGAATGGCGCGAGGGGAGAGTTTGTCCGCAGTGGTATCGCGGACAAAGGCACGGGCACCCCAGACCCGGAAACGCGACGCGTCGCCAACCTTCCCCGTCCACAGCAGTGTGGGCGAGGTCTCTGGCAAGGAGACACGGGGCCAGAGGTTGAGCTGATGCGCGGCGTACCGGACCGCAAACGACCACAGAAAATGGGGGGCAGCCGCATGGATCATGGAGGTACGAGCGACCTCCATGACCAAGCCAATGCGGCGCTCAGCAACCCCATTCTGCTGCGGAGAGGCCGGAAGCGTGAAAGTCTGGCGGATGCCGTGCTCCGCACAGAAGGCCGCCAAGAGGTCTGAAGAGAACTCACCACCTCTGTCAGAGTGCAGACGCAGGACAGGAAAGTCCGACTGGAACCGCTCGCGGAGCTGGAGACGAGCAGCGCGGATCCAGGGGATCAAAGCATCAGGGACATCCCCCTTGCGCTGCAAGGGGAAGACTGTGGTGTAACGCGTGTAGTCGTCGACAATCAGCAGGAAGTACCGCTCGTGGCCCTGTCCACGGACGCGGGCTGGGCCCCACACGTCCAGGTGGAGAGTCTGCAGGGGAGCCTCTGTGGGAGGGAACGAGGAGGAGTGAGGAGCGGCGCGCTGCCGCCCCTCGACACAAGGAATGCAGGGCGGCGCAGGCGAGGGAGGGAGGGCAGGCAGAGACCTGGGAAGACCAGAGACCAGGAAGCGAGAGTGCATGCTACGCAGGCGAGGTAGGGAGGGGTGACCAAGGCGGTGGTGCCACAGGAGAGTGTCGTGCGACAGCCGGCGACACTCACACTGGGTAGCTACCTGAGCAGACGCGTGTAACTGGGGAGACAAAGGGGCGGAGCGTGACGCAGTGGTGAGGGTGTACAGACTGGACCCTGGCGCACGAGTGAACGTGGCCAGGAGGCGGCCGGTCTCGGAGCACGTGCAGATCGCCACACGCTGCGGGCCAGGGGTGAAGGTGTCAACCCCCGCATCCTGGAGGACAGCGTTGCTCACCAAGTTCGTAGAGAACGAGGGGAGGTGGAGACCAGACAGCTCACCAGACGGGACCGCCGGACACGGAAGCACGGTGGAAGACCGTGCAAGCACTGGGCCCCCAGAGGGGTCAGCCAGTGAGACAGGAACAGGTGTAGGGAGGGGAGTGACTTTCCCCAACCTCCCTCCCCAACCTCTGGCTCTGTCGCGAAAGAAACAGCGGGAAGCACCAGAGTCAAGTGTAAAAGTGTGCAAGGCCTGTGCAGGCGCAGTACCAGGGGGAGCAGACTCACAAGCACCTAGTGCTGCAGGCGCTATACCAGGGACTATGCCAGGATCCGGTGGCACACACAAGTAGCAGTCACCCTCAGCACTAACAGACAATGCATACATAGCAGTAAGAATAGCCTCATAGTCAAGATCAAAGATAGGTACATCACGCCTAAGTAGCTCTGCCCAGTTGGGGAACTCAGGAGCATCAGGAAACTTGGCGCGCCAGGCGTCGCTAATCCGAGCGAAGCAGCGCTGCTCAGTGTGATAACCTGTGCACTGGCGACCAGTGCGGGTACCTGTGCGAATGATATAGGGGCAGCGACCAGGACCCCCAGAAGCCCCACGCCCGGCATACCAGTCAAGAAGCTGCTGGGAAGTGGGGGTCTGGCGCTGACGCTGCTGCTGCTGCTGCTGCGGGTGCTGCTGGCCCTGACCACCACTACCACCACCGCTCCCTCCTCCCCCACCGTCGCTGCTACCCCCTCCACCGCTCCCAGTGCCTCCGCCGCCCCCACCACCACCTCCACCGCCTCCACCCCCACGACCACCCCCACCACCTCCACCTCCCCCGCCGCCTGCACCACTGCCACCTCCACCGCCACCCCCACCGCCCCTGCCACCCCTGCCGCCCCTGCCGCTGCGACGCTTCCCACTAGGAGCGGAAGCAGCTCCGACCTCCTCAGCACCAAGGTTGTCGTGAGCAGCAGCTGCGGAGGCATAGGAGGGGGTGAGAGGGGAGGGGGAGCACCCCTCAAAGAGGAGAGAGCAAGGAGTGCCATGAGCAGCACCTACAGCGAGGATGTTCTTCTCTGCTGCGAGGAGGTGCTTCTTGAAGTCGTCGACAGTGAGAGTGGGGGGGTCTAGCGCGAGGAAGTGGTCCCTGACTGAGCTAAGAGTGTCAGGGAGGCGGGTGACGAGGAAAGAGAGAGTGAAGTACATCGGGGGGGGGGGTTAGCGGCGCAGAACTCGGCTGAAAGGGCGGCACGAAAGCGAGTGTTAGTAGCGCGCAGGTGGGAAATGAGGTCCTCAGCAGTGGTGAACGATGAAAGGTCGGGGAACGGGTAGGGTAGCATGAGCCGACCTATGGCTGCAGTGGCCGGGGAGGAGTAGCGCGCAACTACAGCGTCGTACAACTTCTTAGCAGTTTTGTGCTGGCTGAAATGCGCGCGCTCAGTAATCGGCAGATGGTTCCTAATAGCTAGGCGTGCAGCAGCATCACGAGTTTGCCATTGCGAGCGTTCGAGAGCAGGAGCATCGGCAGCAGGAGCAACGGCAGTGCCAGACACGTAATCGAACAGTGAAACGCCCTCTTTGGCATCGGTCAGAAGGAACAGTTGGAGATCATCTAACCACACAGCGAACTCTATGGGGCGACCGTCAGGCTCGAACGCGAGAACGTTAGGCGTCGTCATAATGGCAGAAGGCAGAGGCAGCAGGCAGCAGGCAACAGACAAGAGGCAGCAGGCACCAGGCCACAAGCAAAGACAGAGGCAGCAGGCAGCAGGCAGGAGACAGCAGGCAGCAGGCAGGAGACAGCAGGCAGCAGGCAGCAGGCAGGAGCGGCCGCACGCGAGCTCCTAAGGCAGCGCGTTAAGCAGCTGCGGGCCGCGCTGGCGACAGACGCGGCGCGCGGGGCGACGGCGGGCTGCACGCGACGGCGGGCTGCGCGCGGCGTCGGGCTGCGCGGGCTCTACGCGGGTTGCGCGGGCAACGCGGGCCGGCGCGTGGCGCTACAGCAGTGGCGCGCGCTAAAAACAGTGGCGCGCGCGCTAGTAGGCGAGGCGCGGGCGAAAGAAAAAGTGATGCGCGCTGCAGCCGAGGCGCGCGCGGGCAGTAGGCAAGGCAGGCAGTTAGGTGGGCCCGATTCGTAGGTCCTAGAGACCTCCTGCTCTAGTTACCATGTTAAGAACTAAGGCAAGAATGAGTAGATTAGGTGAAGGTTTGGGTACAAGACTAGGGTATCGAGAAATTTTTTGTACCCCCTAAGGCTATCCCCAATATAGCCTAGATAATGATATGCATATATTTTGACAGCGCCTGCCCGTACCGCCCGCCGCCGCGCCTACTCGTAAGGCACGCCGCGGGTCCTCCCTTATAGTCGCCGTGGGCCCTCCCTTACAGCCGCCGCGCCTGCCAGTTCAGCCAGCCGCCGCGCCTCCTCGTTAAGTCCGCTGCGGGCCCGCTCGTTAGGCCCTTCCTTCGCACCGCTGCGCCTACTCGTTCAGTCCGCCGCGGGACCACCCCTAGCCCCGTTGCGCCCGCGTTTTGCGCCCGTCACGGACTTGCCCTAGCCGCCCACCGTCCCTACCAGTGCCACCCGCCGCCGGACTTGTCGCTTCTACTTACACTATGGCGACCCCTAGGGTTCTTCGCTTTGACGCTGACGGTAGACCGCTCGAGTTTCCGATCTGGCTCCTATACGCGCGTCGCCTTTTAGAGAGTCAGGTTCAAGCGGGCGAGTCCATTTGGGCGCACGCTACTAGTGACCTTCCAGCGCCCGACGACCCTACGCCTTTAGGCACCGCCCCTGACGACGCAGCCAGGGACCGCTTTACCCGCCAGCGTGCTGACCTGACGGCGTGGAAGTCGCGTGACGCTGCGGCCTGCATCGCTCTTAGCAGCCTCCTCCCTGAGCCTGAGGAGGCCCACTTCACTCAGGTTCGCACTGCTAGTGAGTTCCTGACTGCGATTAAGGCCCGCTACGCTACTCCCACCACTGTCTCTCTTGGCCGACTCTTCCTACCGTTCCTGTTCCCTGACCTCGCCTCTTTTGAGCGCTCTGCTGACTTGATTGCTCACCTCCGCTCGCTTGATTCTAGCTACCGCGCTGCTTGCACTGAGGCACAACTTGCACTGCTTCCTCCCCCCATGGCGATTACTATCTATTTCATCGCCACTAGCCTCCCTGACCGCCTTGCCTCGGTCCGTGACACGCTTCTTCTGAAGCACCCTAGTGAGCTCACTATCGAGGTCCTTGAGTCTGCGCTCAAGGACGTCGAGAGCAACCTCCGCTCCGTAGCCTCCGCCTCTGGTGCTGTGCCCCCTCCACTGTTCCACGGGTGCACTGTCCCTCAGCTGCCCATCTTTACAGCCTCTCTCGCCAATGCTGCTACTGACGTGACCGCAGCTGCTGTTACGACTTCTTCGCAGTCTCGAGGTAGAGGTGGCAAGAGGGGCGGTCAGGGTACAGGTGGTGGCGGCGGTGGAGGCATTGGCGGCGGAGGTGGCGGGGGTGGCGTGCCGACTGGTGGCAGAGGGAGCGCAGGGCCTGGAGAGGCGTCTCGTGCAGCGGCCAGTAACTCCCCTACTGCAGCTGGTGGAGGCGACACCCGGGCTCGTCAGCCACCTTCTGGTCTGTCGGCCGCGGCGGCTGGAGCAGCGGCGTGGTGCCTGGTCCAGCGGCAGCAGCAACTGCAGCAGCAGCAGCCCCTCCCCTCGCAGCAGCCCTCGCAGCAGCAGCGGCAGCAGCAAGTTTCGGGGCCAGGTCAGCGCCAGTGTGAGGATCTGGTTCAGGAAAGATAAATCTATTGAATGATTCACCTGGGTACAAGGTGAGGCTATATATAGGCTCGACACAAGGCAGGTAACCCAGGTGTTACGCGAATGTTCTGAGGGTCGCGAAGCGTCCCGAACAGAACCTTCACGAACTCGGTAGAAAGCAATTCGTTGGGAACCGGAAAGGCTTGAGTTCGGTACACGTAACCTGGTTCGGGGCTATAACTATAATAACATATAGGAATGCACCTAACCTAGGAAATCAAACATATCTATGCATGATAAATAAAACATAAGCTAGTAATAGCATAATTGCGGAGATTCACTCTACAACGGTAGTGAGCTAGACTACGGGGGTTGGCACGAACTACTAGGAGTGATCGTAGCTTTGCTTGGTTCCTTAGTGCTTGCACATTCACGGGAGAAATCGGCAAGATTTTCCACTAGCAAAGTTGGAATTTCATAATGATTGAACAAGAGATGGCAACAATGACTACATCAGGCACCTAGCAACCCTGCAGCTAGTCTGGTCGACCGCCAGCACAGCTTGGTCGACCGCCTGCCAGCGTTGCGTAGAGGAGCCGCGCCAGCACTGCGGAAAGGCGACCTGCCTACAGCGCAGGTCGACGGCGTGCCAACGCTGCATAGGAGCGGCTGTCCAGCGTTGCCCCGTAGAACACAGCAGTGCACACGCTCGCAGGTGCGCGCAGACGATTGGCCCGACTTGCCTCGTTGGGCATCCGTCGGCTGTTGTCTGCGCCTGACGAGCCACATCGACTTCGGGATACCAGCCCGCAGTCGCCCTCGCCATCGCGACCTCGACGACGTTCGCGTGCCTCCGCAGAACTCGTCGAGCAGGTTACCCGGTCGACCCGGTCGACCACCAGGTGCTACTGGTCGACCACCACTGCTTCTGGTCGACCACCAGGTCCCTCTGGTCGACCACCAGGCGCCCCTGGTCGACCACAGCTCCCGTCGAGCTACCCTCTGGTCGACGGACCCCTTCCGTCGACCGAAACAGTCAGCGGTTGTCACCGAGCTCCCCTCGTCGACCGCTGCTCACTTGCCAGGTCGTCGGACTGCTCCGTCGACCTCCCAGTCGAACTGCAGGTCGACGGGCTGCTCCCAGTCGAGCTGCAGGTCGACGGACTGCTCCCGGTCGAGCTGTAGGTCGACGGACTGCTCCCGGTCGAGCTGCAGGTCGACGGAGACCCCCTGGTCGAGCTGCAGGTCGACGGAGACCCCCTGGTCGAGCTGCAGGTCGACGGAGACCTCCCGGTCGAACTGCCCCTCCTGGTCGACGGCCCACCCGTCGCCCAGATCAGTCAGTTGCAGCTGTAGGGCTCCCTGGTCGACAACAGCACCACAGCGGTCCCCTGCAGCTCGACGATGCCTGTCGAGCAGCTCTCCCACTGTGAACGGTCGGCTGCTACTACCGTACATCCGACCAAGTCGTCGGCGTTGCCCAAGCGAGGGCGGGGCCAACACTCCATTCCCGTTAACACTCCCCTGCCGCGCTCACGCTTGGGCCTCCAGCCCACACGGCAGTACTCCACGGAGAAAACTCGTCCTCGGCGTGCACCCCACACACAGCACGCCGTCACCGCACCAGCCGTGCAGAAGGGCACGGCACCTACTACTGCACCTCGTCGTCGCCGTCGCCGACGTCGGCCAGACGAACTTGGCCGATGGCGACAGAGCACCTGTTGAAAGCCGGAAAATGCAGCGCCTTTGTCAGGAAGTCCGCCGGCTGCTCGGTGGTCGGGATGTACTTCTGCACGAACTTCCCGCGCCTCACCATGTGCTGCAGCCAGGCGTAGCGGCGCTCCATGTGCTTGAGGTTGCCCGTCAGCCCCAAGCCCTCAGTGACCGTGATTGCCGACTTGTTGTCGACGCGGAGGATGGTCGGCTTCCCAGCGTCGAGCAGCTTGAATTCCGCAAGAAGGAAACGAAGTCGGCGTCCCTCCTTGCCTGCATCCGTGGCCGCCACGTACTCCGTTTCGGTCGATGACAATGTCGCGCACTTGATGCGCGAGCTCGACCAGGAGACGGCGGCCCCTCCGTAGACGAACACGTAGCCTCCCGTGCTCGTCCGGTTCTGCTTGTCGCCCGCGTCGTCGGCATCGACGTAGCCGATCAGCTCCAACGATTCTGGTCTACCCCCGACCTCCAGAGCAGTGTCGCGGGTGTCGGCGAGGTAGGTGAGGCAGCGGTCGACCTCGCGCCAATGCTGGTCGCTCCGCACCGTGAGGCCGCTCCCCAGCTTGCTGCAGGCGAACGCAATGTCCGGCCTCGTCGTCGTCGCCGCAAACTGCAGCGAGCCGACCTTCTGCCGGTACTCCTCCACCTCGCGCTCCTGAGCCTCCTCGTCGTCGAACATCAGCTGAGCGTAGGCGTCGACCGAGACCGGCGTCTTCGGGACTCAACCGCCCTGCTCCTCGTCGATGAAGCGCCTGCGCAGCTTGTCGGCGTAGCTCTGCTGGTGCAGCCACAGCTTCCTTGCCGGCCTGTCGCGCACGATCTCCAGCCCAAGGTACTTCACCACCGGCGAGATCTCACGCAGCTTGAAGGCGGCCTCCAGCAGCTCCTTCGGCTCCTTCAGCATCGCGGTGCTGCTGCTGGCGGCGAGCAGGTCGTCGACGTAGACCAGCACCCAGCAGGTCACTCCGTCGTCGCCGACCTTGAAGTAGAGCGCCTCGTCGACCTGGCTCTTCTTCTAGCCAGCGCCCAGCAGCACACTGTCGAGAGCCCTGTACCACAGCAGTGGCGACTGCTTCAGCCCGTAGAGGCTCTTCAACAGCTTACACACCCGGCCGGTCCCGTCGTCGAAGTAGTCCGGCTGGTACATGTGGAGCACCCTGTCGAGCTTGCTCTGCAGGAAAGCGTTCTTCATGTCGAGCTGCATCAGGCTGAGGTCGAGGACGGCGACGATGGTGAGGAAGATCCTCAGTGTGACGTAGCTGCTCACCGGCGAGTACGTCTCGTCGTAGTCGGCACCGTACACCTGCGTGAAGCCCTTCACGACAAACCTCGCCTTCTTGCGCTCGACGGTGTCGTCGATGCGGTACTTGGTCGTCAGCACCCACCGGTTCTTCATGATGTTCACCCCGCGTGGGCGTTCGACCAGCTCCCAAGTCCCCATACCAATGAGGCTGCGGATCTCTTCTTCCATGGCGGCCTTCACCGCCTTGCCCTTCCAGCTCGACAGTGCCTCCTTCACCGTCATCGTGGCGATGTCCCAGCGGTGTTCGGGGTCGGCATGCACGTCAGGGTCGAGCGCCGGCAGGTCTTCATCCTCCTCGGCGTCGTCGTACAACAGGTCATCTTCGACCTCGTCGAACACCGTGGTGAAGGCAGCTGGCGGTAGGCAGGCGTGGATGCTCAGCCGCTCCAGTGGCCGTCAAGCTCGACCTGTGCGTCGCAGCTCAGGCTTCGTGATCGGCACTTCCACCACGTCGCTGTCGGTGGACTCCTCACCCGCCGACTGCTCCCCTTCCTCGTCGACGTCCTCGTCGTCGACCAGCTGCTTCGACCCGTCGACCGGCTGCTCGTCTGCTGCTGACTTCGTCAGCTCCCCTGTTGACCGCCCCGGCTGCTGCTCCCCTGTCGGCTGCACCGCTGCTGTTGCCTCCTGTTCGACTGGCTCCCCTATCTGCTGCTCCCCTGTCGTCGACGGCTTCCCATCCTGGTCGACGAGCTTGGCGCCTTGTCGACCGCCGGCGATGCCATGGGCCGGCGCCACAGGCGACGCCTCAAGGCTCCCCTCATCGTCGGTGGTCGACACAGGTGCCGACCCAGGCCGATCTGCGACGGGGAACGGAGGAGCAAGGACAGGGGGAGGGGGAAGAACCGCCACAACATCCTCATCAGCAGGCTCGTCGACTTCGGCGAGCAACGGAATCGTCACTGTTGAGGTATCCGTCGACGGGTGTGCCTGCATTCACCCCGACACCGGCCCATACATCGCCTTCCACACCTCCAGCGACAGCGTCTCGTAGAAGATCACCTCGACCGACGTGACCACCTTGTTGTCGGTCAGGTCGAGCACCTCCCAGCCCTTGCTCTCCGGCGACACACCCAGGTGAAGGCCCCAGCGAGCCTTCGGCGCCAGCTTTCCACCACGCTGCTGCTCGGGAACCATGAACTGCACCATGCAGCCCCACACCCGCGCCAGCGTAAGGTCGGGCTTCTTCCCGGTCAGCAGCTGGTACGGAGTCGTCCCCGGCGTCGTCGTCGACCGCTCCAAGCAGTTGCGCACCCAGACAGCGTGTCGTAGAGCAAGGTGCCACCAGTGGTGCTGCACGCCCATGTGCAGCAGCATCGTCCGCACGGACTCGACAACCGTACGCATCTCCCGCTCAGCCATGCCATTCTGTTGCGGAGTGTAAGGGCACGTCAGGTCGTGGACGATGCCCTTCCCGTCGACGAAGTCGGTGAACGCCTTCCCGAGGAACTCCCCTCCTCGATCGGAGCGAAGCGACAGCACCGACTTCTTCGTCTATCGTTCCACCAGCACCAACCACTTCTGGAACTCCTGCATCACGTCGCTCTTCTTAGCGACCGGCATTGCCCATACGAATCGAGTATGGCGATCCTTCAGCAGCAGGAAGTACAAGCTGCCATCCTTGGCAGCCACCCGAAATGGCCCGCACAAGTCAATGTGCACGACAGCCAGTGCCTCCTCGGCGTTCGAGCCCTTGTCGGGGAAGGTGTGCCACGCCAACTTTCCTCCAACGCACGAGACACACGGCGGGTCTGCTCCGGTCGACGGCGTGATGTCGAGCCCAACAGCAACTTCATGCTTCGCCGAGCTCTTGATCGTGTCGACGCCGACGTGCGCGAGCCTCGCATGCAACCGGTCAGGGGTCAACGCCGTCGCCGAGACGATCGTCCGCAGAGCCACCACCTCGTTCGACGGCGACCGCGTCGAGCAGGGGCAAAGGTCGGTGCAGAGGACTCGGCCGGTGTAGCGTGCTCGACCGAGCACCTCCCCGGTCGCGGTGACGAGCAGCATCTCGTCGCCATCGCCCTGCAGCAGCACTCCGCTCTCCTTCAGCTGGCCAGCAGACACCAGGTTCGCCTGTACGCCCGGAACGTAGAGTACGTCGGGGATGAGGACCTGCTTCCCGGCCTCCCCTTGCAGAGCGACGGTTTCGCGACCCTTGACAGGCTGCAATGCCCCGTTGAACCCACGCACGTGCTTCACCCCGTCGCTCGGCCCCATGTCGACGAAGACCGACTTCGTCCCCATCGGGTGGTGGGAGCACCCGCTGTCGAGCAGCACTGCCATCGGGTTGGCCTGCACAGCTGCCGCCACCGCCTGGAAGTCCTCGCCAGCCTCTGGCGCCAGCGAGACCGTCGGCTCCACCACGCCGACCATCGAGCACGACGTCTCCCCGTCGCCTCGGCTCTTGCCGCTGGAGCTGTCGACGTCCTTCGTCGACGACGTCTTCTTCGACGCTTGCTTCTCCTTGCGCGGCTTCTCATCTCGACGGGGGCAACGACTGGCCGATCGACCACGGCCTCCCTTGTTGTCGTCCTCGTCGCTGTCATCGCGGTCGGGGCACTCGAAGGAGAGATGGTCGGGGTCGCCGCAGATCCAGCACTCCCGCCGTCGACCACCACCTCGTCGACCCTTGTCCCGCGTCGACCGCTTCTCGTCGACGTCCTTCGTCGACCGCCCACCTCCGCTACCACCTCCGCCCGGCTTCCCGCGCTGCTCCTGCTGACGATTCGGCTTCGTCGGTGCAGCGTAACTCGCCTGCGGAAGGAACTCCGTGGGCTGTTCTGCCTCCTGCATCGCCTCATCCTGGAGGATGTAGCTGGTGAGGGAGTCCTCGTCGAGGGACTCACGTGTGCCGGGCACCATCGTAAGCCTCTTCATGAGGTTGTAGCTGCGCAGCAGGCCCTTGAGGACGTGGATGATGTATGACGCCGTCGAGTATTCGGCGCCCGCCATCCTCATCTCAGCTAGGATCCGTCGAGCACGATTGCAGTAGTCCGTCGCCGACTCCTGCTCGCCCATCCGAATGTGAGTCATCTTCTCCTCCAGCTGTCCGATGTACAGGTCGTCCCTGGCCTGGTACGTCGACAAGATGAAGCGCCATGCCTGGTGACCAACATCCAGTCGCTCTCGACAGCTCCTGAGCGCTAGCTGCACCACCGGCGAGCAGCACCTCGAGATGACCATGAAGGTGAGCAGGTGAGCAGAACGAAACTCCCCGCGCAGCTCGACATCCTCCTCGGGCGGAATTGGCACGGTTCCGTCGGCGAAGCCCTTCAGCCCGGCGACCTCCAGCTGAGGTTCGATCGACTCCCTCCAGGTGATGAGGTCCCGTCGACCTTGCAGCGGTGCGACGGTGATCCGGTCCGGCGAGAATTTGAAGTAGCCATATGCCGGTGCAATCCCGCCTGCAGTCACATGCGTCGTCACCGAGAGCCCTCCACCGCTTCGTAGAGGAGAGCGACGTCGAACATCGACGTCGGCACGCGAGCTGCCTGCAGCCACCGTTGACCGCTGCACTCGCGCCTGGATTCCGTCGACACCACCGTCGACCTTGATCACCCCTCTCGGCCTCGTGCCTTCACTGCCGCTGACTCGTGCACCACCGTCGACCTCGTCGTCGATGCCACCTTCGTTGTGCACCAGTCGAGGAGATGCAGGACAGGAAGGGTGTTCCGTCGCCCACTGCGACCGGATGCCCAACTCAACGATCAGCAAGGGGATCGTCCCGTACTCGCCATCGGCGTGGCGTCTCCTCGCGTCATCCAAACGTGCCTCCAAGGTGTCCGCTACACCCGCATCAACTACGGGGTCGACCATGGCGATTATCGCTACTGCCGGACTACGAACAACTTAGTAGGTGCAAAAGTCGGCTCTTATCTGAAGGTCTTTGCGGGGCCGTCCACGCTCACCGCACCATGCGGAGATTCACTTTACAACGGTAGTGAGCTAGACTACGGGGGTTGGCACGAACTACTAGAAGTGATCGTAGCTTTGCTTGGTTCCTTAGTGCTTGCACATTCACGGGAGAAATCGGCAAGAGTTTCCACTAGCAAAGTTGGAATTTCATAATGATTGAACAAGAGATGGCAACAATGACTATATCAAGCACCTAGCAACCCTGCAGCTAGTCTGGTCGACCGCCAGCACAGCTTGGTCGACCGCCTGCCAGCGTTGCATAGAGGAGCCGCGCCAGCACTGCGGAAAGGCGACCTGCCAACAGCGCAGGTCGACGGCGTGCCAATGCTGCATAGGAGCGGCTGTCCAGCGTTGCCCCGTAGAACACAGCAGTGCACACGCTCGCAGGTGCACGCAGACGATTGGCCCGACTTGCCTCGTTGGGCATCCGTCGGCTGTTGTCTGCGCCTGACGAGCCACATCGACTTCGGGATACCAGCCCGCAGTCGCCCTCGCCATCGCGACTTCGACGACGTTCGCGTGCCTCCGCAGAACTCGTCGAGCAGGTTACCCGGTCGACCCGGTCGACCACCAGGTGCTACCGGTCGACCACCACTGCTTCTGGTCGACCACCAGGTCCCTCTGGTCGACCACCAGGCGCCCCTGGTCAACCACAGCTTCCGTCGAGCTACCCTCTGGTCGACGGACCCCTTCCGTCGACCGGAACAGTCAGCGGTTGTCGCCGAGCTCCCCTCGTCGACCGCTGCTCACTTGCCAGGTCGACGGACTGCTCCGTCGACCTCCCAGTCGAACTGCAGGTCGACGGGCTGCTCCCAGTCGAGCTGCAGGTCGACGGACTGCTCCCGGTCAAGCTGTAGGTCGACGGACTGCTCCCGGTCGAGCTGCAGGTCGACGGAGACCCCCTGGTCGAGCTGCAGGTCGACGGAGACCCCCTGGTCGAGCTGCAGGTCGACGGAGACCTCCCGGTCGAACTGCCCCTCTTGGTCGACGGCCCACCCGTCGCCCAGATCAGTCAGTTGCAGCTGTCGGGCTCCCTGGTCGACAGCAGCACCACAGCGGTCCCCTGCAGCTCGACGATGCCTGTCGAGCAGCTCTCCCACTGTGAACGGTCGGCTGCTACTCCCGTACATCCGACCAAGTCGTCGGCGTTGCCCAAGCGAGGGCGGGGCCAACACTCCATTCCCGTTAACAATAATAAGTCGAGGCAAGCTAGCAAAGCCAGCATAAGCCGTCGTACTCTCACACGTCCCCCCCTCAAAGCTGGGTGGCGTGAGAAACACCTTGCTTGACAAGATAGTCCTTGAGAGCACGGCGTGCGTTGCCCATATCAGCTTCTGCAACCCAACTGTCCTCTGATAGGTCATATCCCTTCCAGCGTATCAGGAACTCGAGCGTGTTGCCACGTCTGCGTCGATGAGCGAGCACTCGTTCCACCTCGTACTCTGGTTCATCCTGTACGAGAACAGGTGGTGGTGGCGGTAGATGGCGTCCCTGGAACTGTTGGTTGGGGTCCTTGTAGGGCTTCAGTAGCTGAACATGGTAAGCGTTGTGAAGTTTCCACGTAGTAGGTAAGCGCAAGCGGAATGTTACTGGTGTCACCTGTGACTTCACGCGAAATGGACCACAGAAGCGAGGCCAGAGCTTGGACGGTAGGTGAGACATGTTCAAGTTGCGTGTGTCAAGAAGCACCTAATCTCCGACTGCTACTAAGTGATCACGTCACTGGCGATCGGCATACTGCTTTTGGGAGTTCTGCATCGTTGTGAGACGTCGCTGAGTCTTCTCCCATAGCTGCTGCATGGTGGTGACGAATTCATGTGCGGCTTGGACGTGTGCCGGTGTGGTTGGCTGCTGTGGTGTAAGTGGTTCCCGTCCATAGTACAGGAAGAAAGGAGATTTCCCTGTGGCCGCATGTGACGCGTTGTTGTAAGCGAACTCAGATATCGGTAACTGTGAATCCCAGCGGCTGACGTCGTCTTTGCACGCGGTGCGCAGTAACTGTTCAACCACCTGATTGAGTCGCTCTGTCTGTCCGTCAGTCTGGGGGTGGTATGCTGAAGACATTGCAAGCTTTGTCCCCAAGAAACCCATAAGTTCCCTCCAGAACTTACTGGTGAGTTTTGGGTCTCTGTCTGAGATGAGTGTAGCGGGGATGCCGTGGATGGTGATGATGCGGTCAAAGAAGATACGAGCAGTTGCTTCAGCTGTAGCCGTGGCGTTGGTCGGGATGAAGTGACCCATTTTAGAGAACTTGTCGATCACCACGAGTATAGCGTCATGCCCTCGTGAGGTCGAAGGAAGTCCCGTGATGAAGTCTAGGCTGACAACTTGCCATGGCTGCTCCGGTACGGGTAGAGGCTGAAGTACCCCTGCTTTTTTCTGCTTGCTACTCTTCATCCGCTGGCACGTGTCGCATGAGGCGACGAACTGCTGCACGTCTGCTGCCATCCCGGGCCAGTAATAATACTTCGCTATCTCTGCCAACGTCTTGTTGCTCCCGAAATGTCCCGCGTACTGTATGTCGTGAAACTCCTCCAGCAGAATCTGTCGGAGCGTGGCATAGTTCGGTACCCAAATCTTTCCTGATCCCTTTCTTACAGCTAAGTCTCTCTCCCACTGTAACAGCTTCTTACTGAGGAAGGCGATGGGCTGCAAACTGCGTCCGTGATGCTGCATCGGTATTGCTCCGACTGCTTGGTCACTAACGTCTGCTTCCACCACGTAGTCTCTGTCTGGATCCGGTAGGATGAGTACTGGCGCTGTAGTCAGTGCTGTCTGTAGCTGCTCTATGGCTTGCTGTTGAGGAGTATACCATTTGTAGGGCGTATCCTTTTTCAGTAGGTCGGTCAGTGGCGCTGGTGTCTTAGGGTTCTGTGACACGAACCTGTTGTAGTAGTTGGCGAAGCCTGGGAACTGCTGCAACTCTTTCACATTCTCAGGGCGATGTTCGGCAGCACAGGGGATCCACCGAGGGATGGAGGGAGGGATCGAAATTCTCAGCTAGGGTTTCTAGTTCGGGGTGGCCAACTCGGAGTCAACCAACGTTGACTCCAAGTCTGGGGTCCAGGCGCAAGCGGAACCTTTGGGGGAAAAGGCGCGGATGAGCGACGCGGGAATTGGGGGCCCACGAAACTGCAGCCGCACGAAACGAAACTTCGCGAGCTGAACAGTTTTTCTTCAACCTGCCTCATTTTACTGTTGCGATGGGATTGGGTATATCACTACCCGAAAACATTTAACACCATAAATTAAAATGAATGCCCTAAATGTCGTACTCGCCCATTTTACCTTATTGAATACAACTGTTTTGCAATACATTTTCGATGTCCGGTTTACCCGTCAGTTTAGAGTGTGGGGTAAAATCATAAAACAATTTCGTGGTTGAGGGAATCCATTTTACATCCCCCATGGGTGAGGCCACTCACGGGGGTGCAATTTGGATTCCCTGGGCACTAGGGCGGATTTTTTCCGCCATGGGGGAGGTTTTGGGGGAGGATGCGGCGCGGGTTACAACCTAGCGTGGTGTTCGCGTCGCGTTTTAGGCTTACGTTCGACATTTTTTTCACATTTTTCTAGCCTGACCGAAGTGATTTGCCTGGTTCGTACTGGTCGAGCCTGGAGGCCCGCCATTTTGATCCTCCATCAAACCCCCTCCCCTGGCTGCCGAACATCGCCTATGATATTTCCATATTAGGAGGGTTTTCGCTCTTGGTTCCTCCATGATCTCGTGCTCGTGGGTGCGTGCTGGAGGTACTTGTCAGATTTATATGAGGGTCGGGCCATTGACTTTGACGTCTGGATAGATGACCTGCAGCTTTTCTTACAGTGCGACAGAGCAGACGGCCTCTCCCTCTTTGACCTCACTTCTGGTGCCTCCCCTGCCCCCGCTGCTGATGCTGACGCCACTGATCGCTCACAGTGGGCCACGCGCGATGCCGCTGCACGTCTTGCTGTGCGTCGCCACCTGCCTACCTCTGAGCGTGCGCACTTTAGCCAGTACAAGAGTGCTCACACCTTGTACGACGCTGTAGTTGCGCGCTACTCCTCCCCTGCCACTGCTGCACTGAGCCGCCTCATGCTACCGTACCTCTTCCCTGACCTTGCTGCCTTTCCCACAGTCGCTGACCTCATTACGCACCTCCGCACTAGTGACACTCGCTACCGCGCTGCGCTTCCTGCTGAGTTCTGCGCCAAGAACCCCCCCCCCATGTACATCACCCTCTACTACATAGTCACCCGGCTCCCTGACTCCCTTCGCGTAGTCAGGGACCACTTCCTCTCAGTTTTCCCCACCACTCTCACCGTTGACCTCCTCGAGAAGTCCCTCCTAGCAGCAGAGAAGAGCATAGTCGCTGTAGGAGCCTCTCGTGGTGACCCTCACACCCCCATCTTTGAGGGGTGTTCCCCCTCCCCCCTTTTGCCCTCTGTTGCCTCTGCTGCTGCGGCCGACCTCGTTGGGCTTGAGTCGGTCGGTGCGGCGTCTACCCCTAGCGGGAGACGCCGCCCTGGCAAGGGCAAGGGGGGCAGGGGCACTGGAGGAGCTAGCGGGGGCGGTGGAGGCGGCAGTGGAGGCAGTGGAGGGGGTGGGGGTGGCGGTGGGGGTGGTGGTGGGGGTGGAGGTGTCGGTGGCGGCGGTGGAGGCGGAGGCGGCGGCGGCGGTGGCGGTGGGAGCGGAGGTAGCGGCGGTGGAGGAGGCGGCGGCGGAGGAGGTGGAGCTGGTCGGGGTGGCGCTGCGCAGAGGGTCGGCTCCGGTGGTGGTCAGCGCCAGCAGCAGCAGCAGCAGCGGCAGCAGCAGCAGCGCACTCGTGACATCCCCCCCCCTCAGCAGCTCCGTGAGTGGTACGCTGCACGCCAGCGGGGTGGGGGTACTGGTCCGTGCACCTACGTCCTCCGCACCGGCGACCGCGCGTGTGACCAGTGCGGGGGTGCGCACTCCACCCAGCGCTGCTTTGGCCGCCTGACGGACGCTTGGCGTCACCAGTTCCCTGAGGCCACTGAGATCCCCCGCTGGGGTGAGCTGTCTAGGGCGGGTGTCGCTGTCTTTGACCTTGACTTTGATGCTATTCTTGCTGCTATGTATACTGTGACTATTAGTGATGAGGGTGACTGTTACCGGTGTTTTCCGCCCGACCCGGGCATTGAGACTGCTGCTCTAGGTACTGGTGAGGCTGCTGCTCTAGGTGCTAGCGAGGCTGCTGCTCTAGGTGCGTCTGCTCCCTCAGGTGCTGGTGAGTCTGCTCTCTCAGGTTCTGCGTCGGCTTCGGCCTCCCACACCTTCACCCTTGACTCGGGGGCTTCTCGCTCCTTCTTTCGAGACCGCACCACACTCACGCCGCTTGGCCGGCCAGTTGCGGTCTCTCTGGCAGACCCCTCTGGGGGTCCTGTCCTTGCTCACTTCTCCACTGTCCTCCCGTGTCCGGCGGCCCCCTCTGGCACCCTGTCTGGTCTTTACCTCCCCTCGTTCTCTACGAACTTGGTGAGTGGTGCTGACCTACAGGATGCGGGGGTTCACCAGTTCACTCCTGCGAGTCAGCGGGTGACCCACTGCACGGACGCTCGGACTGGCCGACACCTGGCCACGTTTACACGTCGGCCGGGGTCGAGCCTGTACACACTGACCACTGCGTCTCCTCCAGTCACTGCGTCTGGTCAGGTAGCTGCGTCGGGTCAGGTGTTTGCTGCAGCGTCCAGGTCTGGTCCTGAGTCTGCCCCCTGTTCGTGTCGCCTCCTGTCTCACGAGACTCTCCTCTGGCACCACCGCCTTGGTCACCCCTCCCTGCTTCGTCTCCGAGGCATGGCCTCCCGTGTCCTTGTCTCTGGTCTTCCCCGGTCCCTCCCTCCCCTTCCTCCGGGGCCTGGCCCTACCTGCGTCCCCTGTGTCGAGGGGCGGCAGCGGGCTGCCCCTCACTCCTCCCAGTTTCCTCCGACAGAGGCCCCGCTGCAGACGCTTCACATGGACGTGTGGGGCCCGGCCCGCGTCCGTGGACAGGGTCACGAGCGCTACTTCCTGCTGGTGGTTGACGACTACTCGCGTTACACCACAGTCTTCCCCTTGCGCAGCAAGGGTGATGTCACTGAGGTGTTGATCGACTGGATCCGCGCAGCTCGTCTCCAGCTCAGGCAGAGCTTCGGCTCGGACTTTCCTGTTCTGCGTCTGCACTCTGACAGAGGTGGAGAGTTCTCCTCTGGCCTTCTGCGAGCCTACTGTCGTGCACGAGGCATCCGCCAGACCTTCACGCTTCCGGACTCTCCACAGCAAAATGGGATTGCTGAGCGCCGCATTGGCATGGTCATGGACGTCGCCCGTACGTCCATGATGCATGCGGCTGCCCCCCATTTTCTGTGGCCGTTTGCGGTTCGGTACGCGGCGCATCAGATCAACCTTCACCCTAGGGTCTCCAGGCCGGAGACCTCCCCAGCTTTGCTGTGGACGGGGAAGGTTGGCGATGCGTCTGCGTTCCGTGTCTGGGGATCTAGGGCGTTTGTCCGCGACTTGTCTGCGGACAAGCTGTCCCCTCGTGCTGCTCCTTGCGTCTTCCTTGGCTTCCCCCCTGACGCGCCAGGGTGGCAGTTCTACCACCCCACCTCTCGCCGTGTTCTGTCCTCCCAGGACGTCACGTTTGACGAGTCGGTCCCCTACTACCGCCTCTTCCCCTACCGCACTCCGTCCCTCCCCCCACCACCGCTCTTCCTTGTGCCAGGTCCCCCCCCGGTAGACCCCCTCCCCCCTCAGGGTCCTGCCCCTTCAGGTGTGTCCCAGGTAGACGCAGTCGAGCCTGTCGAGGTTACTGGTGACTCTGGTGCTGCTGAGGGTGCTGAGCCTGGGGGTGCTGAGCGTGTGGGTGCTACACCTGGGGGTGCTGAGCCTGAGGGTGCTACTACTGGGGGTGCTGAGCCTGGGGGTACTGAGCCTGGAGGTGCTACTACTGGGGGTGCTGAGCCTGGGGGTGCTGAGCCTGGGGGTGCTGAGCCTGGGGGTGCTACGCCTGGAGGTGCTGAGCCTGGGGGTGCGGAGCCTGAGGGAGCTGGGCCTGCTTGTGTGGCGTCTGGCGGTGCTGAGCCTGGAGGTTCTCCGGGTGCTTCGTCTCGGCGGGAGCCACTCTCTCCACAGGAGCTACGCGAGTGGTTTGCCCGGCGCTGGAGGCGTGCTGCTGGTGCTGGAGGTTCTTCGGCTACTGAGGGTGCTGGTGCCGCGGGTCCCGGAGGTGCTCGTACTGGGAGTACTGGAGCTGTTGGGCCTACGGGTACGACTGGAGCTGGAGCTGCTGAGGGTGTTGACGCTGAGGCTACTGCTGTCGGTCCTGGAGGCGGTCCTGCTGGGGGTGCTCCTGGTGCTGCTGGAGGTACTGGAGCTGGAGGTGCTGCTGGCGCTGGTGCTGCCGCTGGGGGTACTGGTGCTGTCCCTGCTGTGTCTGGAGTCGCCGCGCGGCCTAGGCCGTACTTCGTTCCGCTCCTTCAGCAGGTTCTTGGTCTCCCGCCTTCTACTAGTCCTCCTCCTCCCTTAGAGTGTCCACAGCCTGTCCTGTCACAGTTACAGTTACAGCCGGCCTCCCCACTGCCTGCTCCTTCTCCCTACACTGGTCCTACTGGAGGTCTTGCCGAGCGTCGTGAGCCTGCGGCGCGTCCTGCGTCGCCTGTCCGTACTCCTCGCGCTAGTGGTCGTGGTTCGCGTCAGCGTCCTCCTCCTGTCCCTGGCACGCACCGGATGTCTCTGCGTCCGTCCACTGCTCCTCTGCGTGCCCCTTTGCCTTCTCCTCCTGAGTCCTCTCTTCCTGCTCTTCCCGACCCGGAGTCGGACTCTCTTCGTGCTGCCAGTCCTACTGTCACGCGTCTCCTTGCTACTGTCGTCACTGACCCTTCCTTTGCGTCCACTGCTGCGTCTGCCCTAGTTGCTGAGCTCGTCGACTTTGCTGCTCGCTGTCGTCTAGACTACGCTGCTTGTCTTGTCGCTGAGTCTGAGTCTGTCTGTCCTCCGTCCGTCGGGGGTGAGTGTGCCCTTGGCACGGACGTCCTTGAGGACAGGCAGGAGGAGTTCCAGTGTTTGGCTGCTGCTTCACCTCATCTCGTGTCCGTACTGCTTACCCCTGAGGGAGACCCGGATGCACTTGACATCCCGACTCCGCGCTCTTACGCGGAGGCGATAGAGGGTCCCTACTCCTCTCAGTGGCAGGCAGCTATGGACACAGAGATGGCTTCCTGGAAGTCCACAGGCACCTACGTTGACGAGGTTCCCCCGCCTGGGGCGAACATCGTCAGTGGCATGTGGATTTTCAGGGTGAAGCGGCCGCCGGGTTCTCCGCCTGTCTTCAAGGCGCGTTACGTGGCTCGTGGCTTCAGTCAGCGGCAGGGAGTTGACTACTTTCAGACCTTCTCTCCCACCCCGAAGATGACCACTCTTCGGGTACTGCTGCACATAGCTGCTCACCGCGACTACGAGCTGCACTCTCTTGACTTCAGCACTGCTTTCTTGCAGGGCAGCCTGCACGAGGAGATCTGGCTGCGTCGCCCACCTGGCTTCGCTGGGTCTTTTCCTCCTGGCACCCAGTGGAGCCTCCGGCGGCCAGTCTACGGTCTCCGCCAGGCACCACGTGAGTGGCACGACACACTGAGGACTACACTTGCGGCTCTTGGGTTTGCTCCCTCTACTGCCGACCCGTCGCTGTTTCTGCGCACCGACACTTCTTTGCCGCCGTTCTACATCCTCGTGTACGTCGACGACTTGGTCTTCGCCACAGCTGACACTGCTGGACTCGCCCACGTGAAGTCCGAGCTGCAGAAGAGACACACGTGCACAGACCTGGGTGAACTGCGCAGCTACCTTGGCTTGCAGATCACCCGGGACAGAGCACGCCGCACCATTACCCTGACTCAGTCACACATGGTGCAGCAGGTCCTTCAGCGCTTCGGCTTCACGTACTCCTCGCCTCAGGCCACTCCTCTGCCTACTCGCCACTCGCTCTCAGCTCTGCCTTCGGATGAGTCCGTAGAGTCGAGTGGCCCGTACCCAGAGCTTGTTGGCTGCCTCATGTACCTGATGACCTGCACACGACCTGACCTTGCATACCCTCTTAGCATTCTTGCACGCTATGTTGCTCCTGGGAGACACAGACCGGAGCACATGGCTGCAGCAAAGAGGGTGTTGCGCTACTTGTGCAGTACGTCGGGCATGGGGCTTGTGCTTGGAGGGCAGAGTCCAGTGGTCCTCACTGGGCACGCAGACGCTTCTTGGGCTGACGACTAGGCTACGCAGCGGTCGTCACAGGGTTACACCTTCAGCCTTGGTTCCGGCTCTGTTTCGTGGCGGGCTACCCGCTCGTCTTCTGTTCTCGGCTCCAGTTGTGAGGCTGAGATCTACGCCGGGGCCATGGCTGCACAGGAGCTTCGCTGGCTCACCTACCTGCTGACTGACCTCGGAGAGCCGCCTCGTTCTCCTCCAGTGCTGTACGTAGACAACAAGGCCATGCTGGCCTTGTGTCGAGAGCAGAGACTGGAGTACAGAACGAAGCACATTGCTCTCCGCTACTTCCTTGCTCGTGAGCTACAGCAGCGTGGTCAGCTGCGGCTTGCGTACGTGGCCTCTCAGGCCAACACTGCTGATATCTTCACCAAGGCACTTGCGCCTTGTGATCATCAGCGTTTCTGTACTCAGCTGGGCCTTGTGCCTACCTTGCCTCACTTGCTCACCCCTTGACCTTGTTTGTACTGTTGCATATATATATATACACCTGCTCTTGCTTGTCTAGCCTTATATATATATGTAATCCTGCATGTGAACTGGCCTTGTGGCCTTGAACTTGTGCTCGGAATGTGTGGTGACTATGTGATCCACCCTGAGCTTGCTTTGCTTTGCTTGACTGGTCTTGTGACCCCTTGTTCTCCCCCACTTTGCCTATGGGGATGTGTCAGATTTATATGACAGAGCTACTGTAGGCTATAGTGGGGTAGCACATATGGGGTACAGTTTTCTAGGGTTTGCATTTTGTACCCAACTTTCCCTTAGTCATTTCATTCCTCGTTTCTTCTCAGTACTCCTGCAGGTAGATCGTCTGGCATGATGTCCTTGTATTGCTCCAACACCTCCTTCACTACTGCAGGTAGCTCTGCGTTCGGCTTCTCCTCCTCTGCTGCTGCCATAACCAGTGCGAGGTAGCCCGTGTTACTCTCGTTCACCGTCCGTTCGGACCGTGCTAGTGTCGTTTCAGGAACATCTCATGTATCCGTCCAGCTTCGTAGCTCCACACGTTTCCTATTGTTGTAGATGCACGCCTTCCGGTTGACCCAGTCAATCTCGGGGTTGAACCACTTCAGAAAATCACGCCCCAAGATGAAATATAATCCCTTGATGTTCGTGGTCGGCAACGTCGGCTTCCACCTTAACGCTCCTATCTGCAGTTGCGGTGTTGACTCGCCGTGGATGGGAAGCTTAGTACCGTCCTCCATCGTTGCTGTAAATTGGGTCTCCTCCGATGACTCTCCAGTTTTCTCCAACGTCCCGCGGTCGCACACCGAGTGGAACGCACCACATCCCACAAGGGCCTGGAGGCGTCGCCCGTTGCAGATCACCTCGAGTACTAGTGGTTGTTGCCGCTCCGAGTAGCCGTAGATGGTGTTGCTTATAGGATCATAGGGTAGACCAAATGTATCATCCCTTGGTCCTGCGCTCGAAACTGCAGCTTCAATATGCAGCATCAATTGAGAAATGTTAGAAGGATTTATCCGAGGCCGATTCAGCTTCTCTTGGGCCTGGAACCTTCCCCTAAACCTTTGCAGCTGTGTAGGCTTCATCTGTGGGGAACAGGGAGCCTTTAAACAGTGTTGCTGGGAGAGAATATTAACTCCTCAGAACGCTCGACCCGTATTAGCGCTCTGGAGTAGGGTCCCCATATTACCTGGTATCGGTTTAATTTCTGACTCTCCCTTAATAAAGGCTTGAAACCCACGAGAAGTAATATTCTTACTTGTCGGGGTGTACGGCTGGAGATTCCCAGTCTTGTTTCGCGGATCCTCCTTTAGTCTCGGAGATTTCCCCTGGTGCCGGCTGGTCGTGACGTTTTAAATTTGCACCACCATATTCTCCTTTTTTCGCCCTCTTCGAAGTTGTCACGTTGTCCGTTTTCTGCTTCGGGGGTGCCGCACTGTTCTTGTCCCTCAGCTCCGCACGCCTTTTCTTCATTTTCCAACACGCCAAGATACGATGTCCTGTAGCACCGCAAAATTTGCATGTCTCATTTTTTGCTAGCCGCTGCTCCACATCGCCCTCGTCGTTCTCCATCGGGTCGGCAGTCGTGGGTGGTGCCAATCGCCCCATGCCACAAGTTGGCTTGTTGCGTCGTGTTCCGTAGTAGCTACTGTTCGACGTGTCGAACTGTTCGATCAGTGCTGCCCGAAACTGCGCCCACGTCCCTTCGCCTTGGACTATACTGTTGTTGATCCACTATAGAGCTGGGCCTTGTAACAGTGTTGTTGCGAGCCGTATGCGCATTGCGTCTTGGTTGAGGGTCGTGCATCCAACGGCTTGGAAGAAAAAAAAATAGTTCAGCTACAAATTGACGAACGTCGTTCCCTTTAACTATAGGATCGAACGCCTCCGGTAGCCTCGGCTTCACTGCTTCGAGGTTAACTGTAGCTGCTGCCGTTGTCGCAGGTAGAATTGTCGGTGTCGCCGCTGCTGCTACTACTGTTGTCGCTGCTGCTGTGGCGGTTGCCGACTGGTTTGCAAGGAGTTTTTCGAGTCGTGGGAGCGCCGCATGTATCTGCTTATACTCAGCACGAAACTCCGCGATTTTCCGTACGGAATTATCTCTATTCCCCTCTATTTGGATCTTTGCAGGAAGATGCGCGACCAGAATAAATGAATTCTAGGTGCTGGTCGACTTACTGCGAGTCGAACTGACTGTAGAATCAACGAGCGCGAATTCTGTAGGTTGCGTGAATCTCCCTTAGTCGAGATTCGCGTTCAATCTCGGCTGTTGAGGAGAAACTCGATCCGACGCTCCAAATTCCAAGTGTTTTGGGCGAAATTCTCTGGGCCGTTGAGATGAAACTCGATCGAACGGCCGAAACTCCAACCTCTTCACCAGTAAATCTGAGGGGTGTTCGAAATCCGAATCGAGGGGGACTTCGAAAAATTGCGCGGAAATGGTTTTACATACCCGTATCGGCGCTTCCGTCGTCGCCCCCGCGGTTTTTAAAGGCCGGAACTAAGCGGTTGAAGACCTCGCGTGTAAACCCGCTCTGATTACCAAGTTTGAGGATCTGGTTCAGGAAAGATAAATCTATTGAATGATGTACCTGGGTTCAAGGCGAGGCTAATATATTGGCTCGACACAAGGCAGGTAACCCAGGTGTTACGCAAATGTTCTGAGGGTCACGAAGCGTCCCGAACAGAACCTTCCTGAACTCGGTAGAAAGCAATTCGGTGGGAACCGAAAAGGCTTGAGTTCGGTACACGTAACCTGGTTCGGTGCTATAACTATAATAACATATAGGAATGCACCTAACCTAGGAAATCAAACATATCTATGCATGATAAATAAAACCTAAGCTAGTAATAGCATAATACAGTCGAGGCAAGGTAACAAAGCCAGCATAAGCCGTCGTACTCTCACAGCCAGCCCCAGCGAGGTGTTGTTCACCCTTCGTGCACCTATCAGCTTTTGACAGGTGCTCACCGAGGCCAGCCTTGTGGCCGCGCCCACCCTCCTGGTCAGTGTTTTGCTCAGCTCACTGACACAGTTCGCTTGGCCTTCGGCATTGGCGGCCCTGCCCCTGACTGGTTCCTCTTGTTTAGACGTACGGCTCCGCTCTTTGTGGCATGTCAGCTTCTCAGTTGGTTGATCTCTTAGGAACTCCTCATGCTATGTATGCTGTTGTTGACTCTAGTGCTTCTGACTCTGTTTACTCGGGTGTTGTTAGCTTAGGTGCTAGTCTTGCTGAGTTGCCTGTTGCTAGTGTAGGCACTTGTTAGACACTAGTCCATGAGCTACTTCGGAGGACACTTTGCTGTCTTTCACTTTGGACTCTGGGGCTTCGCACTGCTTCTTCTGGGACCACACGACACTTACTCCGCTTCCGGCGCCGGTCTCTGTGGCTCTGACTGATCCCACCTCGGGACCAGTCACTGCTCGCTACACTACTACTCTTCTGTGCCCTACTGTTCCCTCTGGGTCTCTGGCTGGCTTCCACGTCCCTTCGTTCTCGTGGAACTTGGTGGGCGTGAGGCCTCTTGTGAGTCAGCATGTGGGTGTGTGGGTTGAGCCCTCTGGTGAGACGGCGGTTTGTGTTGACGGAGACACTTACACGCCTCTTGCCACCTTTACAGCTGAGCTGGGCTCTGGTCTCTACACACTTCACACAGCAGCAGCAGCGTCTACTGCCCCCGGCCCCTGTTCCTTCCCCCAGTCTGGTCCCTACGTCTCACCAAGTTGCTGCGTCGTGCTCCTGCCGGTCACTTGCCCACCCCACCGTTCTGTGGCACCACCGGATGGGGCACCCGTCTCTCCCTCGTCTGCGCACTATGTCTCGTCAGCGTCTTGTAACCCCACGTGTCTTGCCGTCGCTGCCGCCTTCGCTTGCACCACCATGCGGTCCCTGCGTCGAGGGTAGGCTGCGCGCCACCCCTCACTCCTCCTCCCTTCGTCCGGCCACCGAGCCTTTTGAGACGCTCCACTTGGACGTCTGGGGCCCCGCCTCTCGCCTTGGCCCTGAGCGTGAGCGTTTCTTTCTGGTGGTCGTTGACGACTACTCCCGCCACACCACTCTGTTCCCCCTTGCGAAGAAGTCTGAGGTGACTTCTACGCTGATCAGGTGGTTGCTTACCACTGAGGGCACTCGTGGTCGTCGAGTCAGCTGTCTTCACTCCGACCGTGGGGGTGAGTTTCGCTTCGGCATTCTCGCTGGATTCTGTCGCGAGCAGGGCATTCGTCAGTCTTGGACGCTTCCAGAGTCCCCTAAGCAGAATGGGGTTGCTGAGCGCCGCACAAGCTTGGTCATGGAGATCGCCCGCACCTCCTTAACTCACGCCCGTGCCCCATATTCTCTGTGGCCCTACGCGGTTGGGTACACCGCTCACCAACTGAACCTCTGGCCACGTGTCTCTCGGCCAGAGGTTTCACTGACTAGTCTTTGGACCGGGTCCCCTGGTGTTGCGTCGCAGTTTCGTGTCTGGGGTTGCTTGACTCTTGTTCGCGACACCTCCGCGGACAAGATCTCGCCTCGCGCTGTTCCCTGTGTCTTCCTTGGTTTCCCAAAGGACTCCTCTAACTTCACCTTTTACCACCCTCCCCTTCACCGGTTCTTTGACTCCCGTGACGTCAGTTTCGACGAGTCCGTCCCCTACTACGTCAGGTACCCCTGCCGAGGTCTCCCGGTTCCTCCTTCCCCTCTCTTTCTGACTTCCGCTCCCCCTCCTGCTCCCCCGGTACAGCCTCCCCCCCCTGGTCGCGCCCGTCGCGCCCGTCGCGCCGCCCTTACGGCCCCTCGCGCCGTCCCTTACGGCCCCTCGCGCGGCCCCTTACGCCCCTTACGGCCCCTCCCGCGGCCCCTCACGGCCCCCTACGGCTCGTCGCCACCTTCCGCGGCCCCGCCACCTACCTGTGCGGCCCCGCCACCTACCTGTGCGGCCCCGCCACCTACCTGCGGCCCCGCCACCTACTAGCGGCCCCGCCACCTACCTGCGGCCCCGCCACCTACCAGCGGCCCCGCCACCTACCCGCGGCCCCGCCACCTACCTGTGCTGGCCCCGCCACCTACCTGCGGCCCCGCCACCTACCAGCGGCCCCGCCACCTACCTGCGGCCCCGCCACCTACTAGCGGCCCCGCCACCTACCTGCGGCCCCGCCACCTACTAGCAGCCGAGCCGCCCAGCCGCCGAGCCGCCCAGCAGCCGAGCCGCCCAGAAGCCGAGCCGCCGAGCCGCCCAGCAGCCGAGCCGCCGAGCCGCCCAGCAGCCGAGCCGCCGAGCCGCCCAGCAGCCGAGCCGCCGAGCCGCCCTGCAGCCGAGCCGCCGAGCCGCCCAGCAGCCGAGCCGCCGAGCCGCCCTGCAGCCGAGCCACCCGAGCCGCCCTGTCCGGTAAGAGCAGCGCCTCTTTCACAGCACTGCCCTCACCCTATTGTTTGCGCTGCTAGTCTACTGCTGTCATGGCTACCCCTAGTGTCCTCGCTTTTGACGCTGAGGGTCGGGCCATTGACTTTGACGTCTGGATAGATGACCTGCAGCTTTTCTTACAGTGCGACAGAGCAGACGGCCTCTCCCTCTTTGACCTCACTTCTGGTGCCTCCCCTGCCCCCGCTGCTGATGCTGACGCCACTGATCGCTCACAGTGGGCCACGCGCGATGCCGCTGCACGTCTTGCTGTGCGTCGCCACCTGCCTACCTCTGAGCGTGCGCACTTTAGCCAGTACAAGAGTGCTCACACCTTGTACGACGCTGTAGTTGCGCGCTACTCCTCCCCTGCCACTGCTGCACTGAGCCGCCTCATGCTACCGTACCTCTTCCCTGACCTTGCTGCCTTTCCCACAGTCGCTGACCTCATTACGCACCTCCGCACTAGTGACACTCGCTACCGCGCTGCGCTTCCTGCTGAGTTCTGCGCCAAGAACCCCCCCCCCATGTACATCACCCTCTACTACATAGTCACCCGGCTCCCTGACTCCCTTCGCGTAGTCAGGGACCACTTCCTCTCAGTTTTCCCCACCACTCTCACCGTTGACCTCCTCGAGAAGTCCCTCCTAGCAGCAGAGAAGAGCATAGTCGCTGTAGGAGCCTCTCGTGGTGACCCTCACACCCCCATCTTTGAGGGGTGTTCCCCCTCCCCCCTTTTGCCCTCTGTTGCCTCTGCTGCTGCGGCCGACCTCGTTGGGCTTGAGTCGGTCGGTGCGGCGTCTACCCCTAGCGGGAGACGCCGCCCTGGCAAGGGCAAGGGGGGCAGGGGCACTGGAGGAGCTAGCGGGGGCGGTGGAGGCGGCAGTGGAGGCAGTGGAGGGGGTGGGGGTGGCGGTGGGGGTGGTGGTGGGGGTGGAGGTGTCGGTGGCGGCGGTGGAGGCGGAGGCGGCGGCGGCGGTGGCGGTGGGAGCGGAGGTAGCGGCGGTGGAGGAGGCGGCGGCGGAGGAGGTGGAGCTGGTCGGGGTGGCGCTGCGCAGAGGGTCGGCTCCGGTGGTGGTCAGCGCCAGCAGCAGCAGCAGCAGCGCACTCGTGACATCCCCCCCCCTCAGCAGCTCCGTGAGTGGTACGCTGCACGCCAGCGGGGTGGGGGTACTGGTCCGTGCACCTACGTCCTCCGCACCGGCGACCGCGCGTGTGACCAGTGCGGGGGTGCGCACTCCACCCAGCGCTGCTTTGGCCGCCTGACGGACGCTTGGCGTCACCAGTTCCCTGAGGCCACTGAGATCCCCCGCTGGGGTGAGCTGTCTAGGGCGGGTGTCGCTGTCTTTGACCTTGACTTTGATGCTATTCTTGCTGCTATGTATACTGTGACTATTAGTGATGAGGGTGACTGTTACCGGTGTTTTCCGCCCGACCCGGGCATTGAGACTGCTGCTCTAGGTACTGGTGAGGCTGCTGCTCTAGGTGCTAGCGAGGCTGCTGCTCTAGGTGCGTCTGCTCCCTCAGGTGCTGGTGAGTCTGCTCTCTCAGGTTCTGCGTCGGCTTCGGCCTCCCACACCTTCACCCTTGACTCGGGGGCTTCTCGCTCCTTCTTTCGAGACCGCACCACACTCACGCCGCTTGGCCGGCCAGTTGCGGTCTCTCTGGCAGACCCCTCTGGGGGTCCTGTCCTTGCTCACTTCTCCACTGTCCTCCCGTGTCCGGCGGCCCCCTCTGGCACCCTGTCTGGTCTTTACCTCCCCTCGTTCTCTACGAACTTGGTGAGTGGTGCTGACCTACAGGATGCGGGGGTTCACCAGTTCACTCCTGCGAGTCAGCGGGTGACCCACTGCACGGACGCTCGGACTGGCCGACACCTGGCCACGTTTACACGTCGGCCGGGGTCGAGCCTGTACACACTGACCACTGCGTCTCCTCCAGTCACTGCGTCTGGTCAGGTAGCTGCGTCGGGTCAGGTGTTTGCTGCAGCGTCCAGGTCTGGTCCTGAGTCTGCCCCCTGTTCGTGTCGCCTCCTGTCTCACGAGACTCTCCTCTGGCACCACCGCCTTGGTCACCCCTCCCTGCTTCGTCTCCGAGGCATGGCCTCCCGTGTCCTTGTCTCTGGTCTTCCCCGGTCCCTCCCTCCCCTTCCTCCGGGGCCTGGCCCTACCTGCGTCCCCTGTGTCGAGGGGCGGCAGCGGGCTGCCCCTCACTCCTCCCAGTTTCCTCCGACAGAGGCCCCGCTGCAGACGCTTCACATGGACGTGTGGGGCCCGGCCCGCGTCCGTGGACAGGGTCACGAGCGCTACTTCCTGCTGGTGGTTGACGACTACTCGCGTTACACCACAGTCTTCCCCTTGCGCAGCAAGGGTGATGTCACTGAGGTGTTGATCGACTGGATCCGCGCAGCTCGTCTCCAGCTCAGGCAGAGCTTCGGCTCGGACTTTCCTGTTCTGCGTCTGCACTCTGACAGAGGTGGAGAGTTCTCCTCTGGCCTTCTGCGAGCCTACTGTCGTGCACGAGGCATCCGCCAGACCTTCACGCTTCCGGACTCTCCACAGCAAAATGGGATTGCTGAGCGCCGCATTGGCATGGTCATGGACGTCGCCCGTACGTCCATGATGCATGCGGCTGCCCCCCATTTTCTGTGGCCGTTTGCGGTTCGGTACGCGGCGCATCAGATCAACCTTCACCCTAGGGTCTCCAGGCCGGAGACCTCCCCAGCTTTGCTGTGGACGGGGAAGGTTGGCGATGCGTCTGCGTTCCGTGTCTGGGGATCTAGGGCGTTTGTCCGCGACTTGTCTGCGGACAAGCTGTCCCCTCGTGCTGCTCCTTGCGTCTTCCTTGGCTTCCCCCCTGACGCGCCAGGGTGGCAGTTCTACCACCCCACCTCTCGCCGTGTTCTGTCCTCCCAGGACGTCACGTTTGACGAGTCGGTCCCCTACTACCGCCTCTTCCCCTACCGCACTCCGTCCCTCCCCCCACCACCGCTCTTCCTTGTGCCAGGTCCCCCCCCGGTAGACCCCCTCCCCCCTCAGGGTCCTGCCCCTTCAGGTGTGTCCCAGGTAGACGCAGTCGAGCCTGTCGAGGTTACTGGTGACTCTGGTGCTGCTGAGGGTGCTGAGCCTGGGGGTGCTGAGCGTGTGGGTGCTACACCTGGGGGTGCTGAGCCTGAGGGTGCTACTACTGGGGGTGCTGAGCCTGGGGGTACTGAGCCTGGAGGTGCTACTACTGGGGGTGCTGAGCCTGGGGGTGCTGAGCCTGGGGGTGCTGAGCCTGGGGGTGCTACGCCTGGAGGTGCTGAGCCTGGGGGTGCGGAGCCTGAGGGAGCTGGGCCTGCTTGTGTGGCGTCTGGCGGTGCTGAGCCTGGAGGTTCTCCGGGTGCTTCGTCTCGGCGGGAGCCACTCTCTCCACAGGAGCTACGCGAGTGGTTTGCCCGGCGCTGGAGGCGTGCTGCTGGTGCTGGAGGTTCTTCGGCTACTGAGGGTGCTGGTGCCGCGGGTCCCGGAGGTGCTCGTACTGGGAGTACTGGAGCTGTTGGGCCTACGGGTACGACTGGAGCTGGAGCTGCTGAGGGTGTTGACGCTGAGGCTACTGCTGTCGGTCCTGGAGGCGGTCCTGCTGGGGGTGCTCCTGGTGCTGCTGGAGGTACTGGAGCTGGAGGTGCTGCTGGCGCTGGTGCTGCCGCTGGGGGTACTGGTGCTGTCCCTGCTGTGTCTGGAGTCGCCGCGCGGCCTAGGCCGTACTTCGTTCCGCTCCTTCAGCAGGTTCTTGGTCTCCCGCCTTCTACTAGTCCTCCTCCTCCCTTAGAGTGTCCACAGCCTGTCCTGTCACAGTTACAGTTACAGCCGGCCTCCCCACTGCCTGCTCCTTCTCCCTACACTGGTCCTACTGGAGGTCTTGCCGAGCGTCGTGAGCCTGCGGCGCGTCCTGCGTCGCCTGTCCGTACTCCTCGCGCTAGTGGTCGTGGTTCGCGTCAGCGTCCTCCTCCTGTCCCTGGCACGCACCGGATGTCTCTGCGTCCGTCCACTGCTCCTCTGCGTGCCCCTTTGCCTTCTCCTCCTGAGTCCTCTCTTCCTGCTCTTCCCGACCCGGAGTCGGACTCTCTTCGTGCTGCCAGTCCTACTGTCACGCGTCTCCTTGCTACTGTCGTCACTGACCCTTCCTTTGCGTCCACTGCTGCGTCTGCCCTAGTTGCTGAGCTCGTCGACTTTGCTGCTCGCTGTCGTCTAGACTACGCTGCTTGTCTTGTCGCTGAGTCTGAGTCTGTCTGTCCTCCGTCCGTCGGGGGTGAGTGTGCCCTTGGCACGGACGTCCTTGAGGACAGGCAGGAGGAGTTCCAGTGTTTGGCTGCTGCTTCACCTCATCTCGTGTCCGTACTGCTTACCCCTGAGGGAGACCCGGATGCACTTGACATCCCGACTCCGCGCTCTTACGCGGAGGCGATAGAGGGTCCCTACTCCTCTCAGTGGCAGGCAGCTATGGACACAGAGATGGCTTCCTGGAAGTCCACAGGCACCTACGTTGACGAGGTTCCCCCGCCTGGGGCGAACATCGTCAGTGGCATGTGGATTTTCAGGGTGAAGCGGCCGCCGGGTTCTCCGCCTGTCTTCAAGGCGCGTTACGTGGCTCGTGGCTTCAGTCAGCGGCAGGGAGTTGACTACTTTCAGACCTTCTCTCCCACCCCGAAGATGACCACTCTTCGGGTACTGCTGCACATAGCTGCTCACCGCGACTACGAGCTGCACTCTCTTGACTTCAGCACTGCTTTCTTGCAGGGCAGCCTGCACGAGGAGATCTGGCTGCGTCGCCCACCTGGCTTCGCTGGGTCTTTTCCTCCTGGCACCCAGTGGAGCCTCCGGCGGCCAGTCTACGGTCTCCGCCAGGCACCACGTGAGTGGCACGACACACTGAGGACTACACTTGCGGCTCTTGGGTTTGCTCCCTCTACTGCCGACCCGTCGCTGTTTCTGCGCACCGACACTTCTTTGCCGCCGTTCTACATCCTCGTGTACGTCGACGACTTGGTCTTCGCCACAGCTGACACTGCTGGACTCGCCCACGTGAAGTCCGAGCTGCAGAAGAGACACACGTGCACAGACCTGGGTGAACTGCGCAGCTACCTTGGCTTGCAGATCACCCGGGACAGAGCACGCCGCACCATTACCCTGACTCAGTCACACATGGTGCAGCAGGTCCTTCAGCGCTTCGGCTTCACGTACTCCTCGCCTCAGGCCACTCCTCTGCCTACTCGCCACTCGCTCTCAGCTCTGCCTTCGGATGAGTCCGTAGAGTCGAGTGGCCCGTACCCAGAGCTTGTTGGCTGCCTCATGTACCTGATGACCTGCACACGACCTGACCTTGCATACCCTCTTAGCATTCTTGCACGCTATGTTGCTCCTGGGAGACACAGACCGGAGCACATGGCTGCAGCAAAGAGGGTGTTGCGCTACTTGTGCAGTACGTCGGGCATGGGGCTTGTGCTTGGAGGGCAGAGTCCAGTGGTCCTCACTGGGCACGCAGACGCTTCTTGGGCTGACGACTAGGCTACGCAGCGGTCGTCACAGGGTTACACCTTCAGCCTTGGTTCCGGCTCTGTTTCGTGGCGGGCTACCCGCTCGTCTTCTGTTCTCGGCTCCAGTTGTGAGGCTGAGATCTACGCCGGGGCCATGGCTGCACAGGAGCTTCGCTGGCTCACCTACCTGCTGACTGACCTCGGAGAGCCGCCTCGTTCTCCTCCAGTGCTGTACGTAGACAACAAGGCCATGCTGGCCTTGTGTCGAGAGCAGAGACTGGAGTACAGAACGAAGCACATTGCTCTCCGCTACTTCCTTGCTCGTGAGCTACAGCAGCGTGGTCAGCTGCGGCTTGCGTACGTGGCCTCTCAGGCCAACACTGCTGATATCTTCACCAAGGCACTTGCGCCTTGTGATCATCAGCGTTTCTGTACTCAGCTGGGCCTTGTGCCTACCTTGCCTCACTTGCTCACCCCTTGACCTTGTTTGTACTGTTGCATATATATATATACACCTGCTCTTGCTTGTCTAGCCTTATATATATATGTAATCCTGCATGTGAACTGGCCTTGTGGCCTTGAACTTGTGCTCGGAATGTGTGGTGACTATGTGATCCACCCTGAGCTTGCTTTGCTTTGCTTGACTGGTCTTGTGACCCCTTGTTCTCCCCCACTTTGCCTATGGGGATGTGTCAGATTTATATGACAGAGCTACTGTAGGCTATAGTGGGGTAGCACATATGGGGTACAGTTTTCTAGGGTTTGCATTTTGTACCCAACTTTCCCTTAGTCATTTCATTCCTCGTTTCTTCTCAGTACTCCTGCAGGTAGATCGTCTGGCATGATGTCCTTGTATTGCTCCAACACCTCCTTCACTACTGCAGGTAGCTCTGCGTTCGGCTTCTCCTCCTCTGCTGCTGCCATAACCAGTGCGAGGTAGCCCGTGTTACTCTCGTTCACCGTCCGTTCGGACCGTGCTAGTGTCGTTTCAGGAACATCTCATGTATCCGTCCAGCTTCGTAGCTCCACACGTTTCCTATTGTTGTAGATGCACGCCTTCCGGTTGACCCAGTCAATCTCGGGGTTGAACCACTTCAGAAAATCACGCCCCAAGATGAAATATAATCCCTTGATGTTCGTGGTCGGCAACGTCGGCTTCCACCTTAACGCTCCTATCTGCAGTTGCGGTGTTGACTCGCCGTGGATGGGAAGCTTCGTACCGTCCTCCATCGTTGCTGTAAATTGGGTCTCCTCCGATGACTCTCCAGTTTTCTCCAACGTCCCGCGGTCGCACACCGAGTGGAACGCACCACATCCCACAAGGGCCTGGAGGCGTCGCCCGTTGCAGATCACCTCGAGTACTAGTGGTTGTTGCCGCTCCGAGTAGCCGTAGATGGTGTTGCTTATAGGATCATAGGGTAGACCAAATGTATCATCCCTTGGTCCTGCGCTCGAAACTGCAGCTTCAATATGCAGCATCAATTGAGAAATGTTAGAAGGATTTATCCGAGGCCGATTCAGCTTCTCTTGGGCCTGGAACCTTCCCCTAAACCTTTGCAGCTGTGTAGGCTTCATCTGTGGGGAACAGGGAGCCTTTAAACAGTGTTGCTGGGAGAGAATATTAACTCCTCAGAACGCTCGACCCGTATTAGCGCTCTGGAGTAGGGTCCCCATATTACCTGGTATCGGTTTAATTTCTGACTCTCCCTTAATAAAGGCTTGAAACCCACGAGAAGTAATATTCTTACTTGTCGGGGTGTACGGCTGGAGATTCCCAGTCTTGTTTCGCGGATCCTCCTTTAGTCTCGGAGATTTCCCCTGGTGCCGGCTGGTCGTGACGTTTTAAATTTGCACCACCATATTCTCCTTTTTTCGCCCTCTTCGAAGTTGTCACGTTGTCCGTTTTCTGCTTCGGGGGTGCCGCACTGTTCTTGTCCCTCAGCTCCGCACGCCTTTTCTTCATTTTCCAACACGCCAAGATACGATGTCCTGTAGCACCGCAAAATTTGCATGTCTCATTTTTTGCTAGCCGCTGCTCCACATCGCCCTCGTCGTTCTCCATCGGGTCGGCAGTCGTGGGTGGTGCCAATCGCCCCATGCCACAAGTTGGCTTGTTGCGTCGTGTTCCGTAGTAGCTACTGTTCGACGTGTCGAACTGTTCAATCAGTGCTGCCCGAAACTGCGCCCACGTCCCTTCGCCTTGGACTATACTGTTGTTGATCCACTATAGAGCTGGGCCTTGTAACAGTGTTGTTGCGAGCCGTATGCGCATTGCGTCTTGGTTGAGGGTCGTGCATCCAACGGCTTGGAAGAAAAAAAAATAGTTCAGCTACAAATTGACGAACGTCGTTCCCTTTAACTATAGGATCGAACGCCTCCGGTAGCCTCGGCTTCACTGCTTCGAGGTTAACTGTAGCTGCTGCCGTTGTCGCAGGTAGAATTGTCGGTGTCGCCGCTGCTGCTACTACTGTTGTCGCTGCTGCTGTGGCGGTTGCCGACTGGTTTGCAAGGAGTTTTTCGAGTCGTGGGAGCGCCGCATGTATCTGCTTATACTCAGCACGAAACTCCGCGATTTTCCGTACGGAATTATCTCTATTCCCCTCTATTTGGATCTTTGCAGGAAGATGCGCGACCAGAATAAATGAATTCTAGGTGCTGGTCGACTTACTGCGAGTCGAACTGACTGTAGAATCAACGAGCGCGAATTCTGTAGGTTGCGTGAATCTCCCTTAGTCGAGATTCGCGTTCAATCTCGGCTGTTGAGGAGAAACTCGATCCGACGCTCCAAATTCCAAGTGTTTTGGGCGAAATTCTCTGGGCCGTTGAGATGAAACTCGATCGAACGGCCGAAACTCCAACCTCTTCACCAGTAAATCTGAGGGGTGTTCGAAATCCGAATCGAGGGGGACTTCGAAAAATTGCGCGGAAATGGTTTTACATACCCGTATCGGCGCTTCCGTCGTCGCCCCCGCGGTTTTTAAAGGCCGGAACTAAGCGGTTGAAGACCTCGCGTGTAAACCCGCTCTGATTACCAAGTTTGAGGATCTGGTTCAGGAAAGATAAATCTATTGAATGATGTACCTGGGTTCAAGGCGAGGCTAATATATTGGCTCGACACAAGGCAGGTAACCCAGGTGTTACGCAAATGTTCTGAGGGTCACGAAGCGTCCCGAACAGAACCTTCCTGAACTCGGTAGAAAGCAATTCGGTGGGAACCGAAAAGGCTTGAGTTCGGTACACGTAACCTGGTTCGGTGCTATAACTATAATAACATATAGGAATGCACCTAACCTAGGAAATCAAACATATCTATGCATGATAAATAAAACCTAAGCTAGTAATAGCATAATACAGTCGAGGCAAGGTAACAAAGCCAGCATAAGCCGTCGTACTCTCACAGCCAGCCCCAGCGAGGTGTTGTTCACCCTTCGTGCACCTATCAGCTTTTGACAGGTGCTCACCGAGGCCAGCCTTGTGGCCGCGCCCACCCTCCTGGTCAGTGTTTTGCTCAGCTCACAGACACAGTTCGCTTGGCCTTCGGCATTGGCGGCCCTGCCCCTGACTGGTTCCTCTTGTTTAGACGTACGGCTCCGCTCTTTGTGGCATGTCAGCTTCTCAGTTGGTTGATCTCTTAGGAACTCCTCATGCTATGTATGCTGTTGTTGACTCTAGTGCTTCTGACTCTGTTTACTCGGGTGTTGTTAGCTTAGGTGCTAGTCTTGCTGAGTTGCCTGTTGCTAGTGTAGGCACTTGTTAGACACTAGTCCATGAGCTACTTCGGAGGACACTTTGCTGTCTTTCACTTTGGACTCTGGGGCTTCGCACTGTGTGAGACGGCGGTTTGTGTTGACGGAGACACTTACACGCCTCTTGCCACCTTTACAGCTGAGCTGGGCTCTGGTCTCTACACACTTCACACAGCAGCAGCAGCGTCTACTGCCCCCGGCCCCTGTTCCTTCCCCCAGTCTGGTCCCTACGTCTCACCAAGTTGCTGCGTCGTGCTCCTGCCGGTCACTTGCCCACCCCACCGTTCTGTGGCACCACCGGATGGGGCACCCGTCTCTCCCTCGTCTGCGCACTATGTCTCGTCAGCGTCTTGTAACCACACGTGTCTTGCCGTCGCTGCCGCCTTCGCTTGCACCACCATGCGGTCCCTGCGTCGAGGGTAGGCTGCGCGCCACCCCTCACTCCTCCTCCCTTCGTCCGGCCACCGAGCCTTTTGAGACGCTCCACTTGGACGTCTGGGGCCCCGCCTCTCGCCTTGGCCCTGAGCGTGAGCGTTTCTTTCTGGTGGTCGTTGACGACTACTCCCGCCACACCACTCTGTTCCCCCTTGCGAAGAAGTCTGAGGTGACTTCTACGCTGATCAGGTGGTTGCTTACCACTGAGGGCACTCGTGGTCGTCGAGTCAGCTGTCTTCACTCCGACCGTGGGGGTGAGTTTCGCTTCGGCATTCTCGCTGGATTCTGTCGCGAGCAGGGCATTCGTCAGTCTTGGACGCTTCCAGAGTCCCCTAAGCAGAATGGGGTTGCTGAGCGCCGCACAAGCTTGGTCATGGAGATCGCCCGCACCTCCTTAACTCACGCCCGTGCCCCATATTCTCTGTGGCCCTACGCGGTTGGGTACACCGCTCACCAACTGAACCTCTGGCCACGTGTCTCTCGGCCAGAGGTTTCACTGACTAGTCTTTGGACCGGGTCCCCTGGTGTTGCGTCGCAGTTTCGTGTCTGGGGTTGCTTGACTCTTGTTCGCGACACCTCCGCGGACAAGATCTCGCCTCGCGCTGTTCCCTGTGTCTTCCTTGGTTTCCCAAAGGACTCCTCTAACTTCACCTTTTACCACCCTCCCCTTCACCGGTTCTTTGACTCCCGTGACGTCAGTTTCGACGAGTCCGTCCCCTACTACGTCAGGTACCCCTGCCGAGGTCTCCCGGTTCCTCCTTCCCCTCTCTTTCTGACTTCCGCTCCCCCTCCTGCTCCCCCGGTACAGCCTCCCCCCCCTGGTCCAGCCTCGTCAGGTGTGTCCCACGTTACCCCTCCCCCCTCGGTAGCCCCTCAGGTACAGCCTCCTTCCCCGCACTCCTTCTCGCAGCCTGCGGCAGACCCTGCGGGAGCCGGTATTCGTGGCGAGGACCCTGTCGGTGCTGGCTCTGGGGGTGCTGGAGTTGGGGATGAGTCCGAGGCTGCAGGAGACTCTCGTCTTCCGGGAGCTGGTGTAGGTGGTGCTGACACTGAGGGTGCTACGTCTGGGGGTGCGGGTGCGCCCCCTTCGGGTCCTTGTGAGCCTGGCCGTGTTGCTGTTGGTGGTACTGCCTCTGGGGGTGGTTCGCCGGGTGCTTTGGAGGGTGGTCCTGGGGCTGCCGCGGCCCGGGAGACTACTCCTCCCCCCCACCCCTACCCAACCCGGCACCAGGCTCGTGTTCGCCGTGCCCGTGAGTAGCAGCTGGAGTTAGAGAGAGAGGAGAGAGAGTTGCAGCGGCTTGAGGTGGAGCAGCAGCAGCAGCAGAGGCTGGAGGAGCAGCAGCAGCAGCCGCGGGAGCAGCAGCAGCAGTCGCAGCTGGAGCAGCCGCCGCTGGAGGAGCAGAGGTCGCAGCCGCACCAGGAGCAGCAGCAGCCGCCACCTCCTCCTCCTGTCTCTGGTCTTCGGACCCTCGGTCTCCCCTCTCCCTCTCCTTCCTCCTCCTGACTCCTCCCCAGCTGTTCTCCCTTGTTCTCCGACTCCGTTGTCTCCTCCTCCTTTGCCCGCCTGGCCCTCTCGTCGCTCTCCTCGTGCTCGTCCCTCGTCCCCTGTCGCTCTCACTGACCTTCGTACTGCCCTGTTCCGTCCTAGTCCGCCTCGTTCGTCTCAATCTGTGCTTCTTTCTCCTCCTGAGTCGGCCTTCACTGTTTCCCTCTCTACTCCTGTCACTGACTACTGCCGCACGTACCGACCTGTTCTCCCTCGTATTCTCGCCTCTCTTGTTACGGACCCTCGTGCCTCTCTGTCCTCTGTCTCCGCCCTTACGGTCGCCGTCACTGAGTTCGCCACTACTCGCCGCCTTGACTACGCCACTTGTCTCGTAACTGCTCCTCCTACCAGTCCTCTGGCCGTTGGGGTGAGTCTGCCCTTGGCTATGACGCCCTAGAGGACAGGAAATTTGAGCTGGAGTTCCTGGCAGTCGCTTCCCCTCATCTCTGTGCCATGCTGCTCGCCCCTGAGGGAGACCCCGACGCCCTTGACATACCAACTCCTTGCACTTATGCTGAGGCGGTGTCAGGGCCTTGGGCCTCTCAGTGGAGAGCTGCCATGGACGCAGAGATGGCCTCCTACAGATCCACAGGCACCTACGTCGATGAGGGTTCCCCCCCTGGGGCGAACGTAGTCAATGGCATGTGGATCTACAGGGTGAAGTGGCCACCGGGATCTCCTCCGGTCTTCAAGGCGCGCTATGTGGCTAGACGTTTTAGTCAGCGCGAGGGAGTTGACTTCTTTCAAACCTTCGCGCCTACTCCGAAGATGACCACTCTTCAGGTGCTACTACACCTAGCAGCACAGAGAGACTACGAGTTACACTCTCTCGACTTCTCCACTGCTTTCCTTCAGGGTAGCCTACACGAGGAGGTCTGGCTGCGTCGTCCCTCTGCCTTCACTGGCACTTTCCCTCCTGGGACCCAGTGGAGGCTGAGGCGACCTGTCTACGGTCTCCGTCAGGCTCCTCGTGAGTGGCACGACACCCTTCGTTCTACCCTCTCTGACCTTGGTTTCCAACCGTCTTCTGCCTACCCGTCGCTGTTCGTCCGTCGTGGCTCCACTCCTTTCTTTGTTCTGGTCTACGTCGACGACCTGGTTTTCGCCACTGCTGACAGGGTTGCCTTGGAAGACGTGAAGTCCGAACTGCAGAAGAGAGACACGTGCACTGACCTTGGTGAGTTGCGCCACTTCCTTGGCCTGCAGATCACCAGGGACAGAGCTGCTCGCACCATTACACTCTCACAGTCACACATGGTGCAGCAGGTTCTTCAGCGGTTCGAGCTTCAGCACTCCACAGTACAGCGCACACCTCTTGCTGTTGACCACAGACTTACTGGACCCTTTCCTGACGAACCGTTTGAGTCTAGTGGTCCCTACGCAGAGCTGGTGGGCTGCCTCATGTATCTGATGACTTGTACTCGCCCAGACCTCGCCTTCCCTCTAAAGAAACCTTGCTCGCCTTGCTGCACCAGGGAGACACCATCCTGTTCACTAGACGGCAGCTGTGAGGGTGGCGAAGTACCTAGCGACGACATCAGGCGTGGGGCTAGTTCTTGGAGGGCAGCAGCCTGTCGTACTCACTGGTCTTTGTGACTCTTCTTACGCTGACGACGCTGAGACTCACAGGTCTACTCAGGGGTACTGTTTCAGCTTGGGTTCTGGAGCTGTTTCGTGGAGGTCCACGCGCTCCTCTTCGGTCTCGACCTCTACTGCTGAGGCTGAGATCTACGCTGGTGCCATGGCGGCACAGGAGCTGCGTTGGTTGACCTTCTTGCTCGCCGACCTTGGTGAGCGGCCGAGCTCTGCACCGACCTTGTTGACTGACAACAAGGCGTCGATTCTCCTTTGTCGAGAGCCGCGACTGGAGAGCAGAGCGAAGCACATTAACGTTAGGTACTTTCGTCTGCGTAGGTTGCAGAGACGTGGACAGGCTCGCTTCGAGTTTGTGGAGTCCGAGGCCAACACTGCAGACATCTTCACCAAGGCGCTTCCGCTTTGTGACCACCAGTGGTGTTGTGTGCAGTTAGGTTTTGTTGACACAGGTTCTAGTCGTGTGTAGGCTTGAGTTTACTGTTTGCTTTGCTTGTACTCTTGCCATACACCTTTGTGAACTCTTGGACTGGTCTTGTGACTGTACACTTTTGGTTTTGCTTGACACCCCTCACTTAGGCTATGGGGGTGTGTCAAATGTTGTAGCCTGTAATGAGGTTTGTTTTATGGGATACAAATGTTAGGGTTTGTTATATGTACCCCAACCCTCATCAATAACACAACACTTTCATTCTTAACAGTAAGCTAGTGATGCCTCACGGCTAGACAACAAATATGTGAAGGGAGACCGCAAATCCACAAACCTATAGACCGTACACACAAGTTAAAACCTCTTCACACCGTCTGCAGGGGGTGGTTTTTTTGTCATGCAAACCCACCACCATATTAAAAAAGACACCATAGTGAAGTCGACATGCTATTACCTTCTCTCTCCACACTATTCTCTTCGCATTGCTAGAGCCCCCAACAAAGAGTGAGACCAATTGATCCAGATATCACATCTCATCACTAATGCACAATTGCATTTGCAACTCAGATGGAAACTGAAACTCTGTTATTGCTGTCCAGTGTACACTGAAACTCCAGTTGAGGAGGAACGAACATCCCCACAAACGAGGGATTTCGTGCCGAACCAGATCAAAGACCAAGGCTATCTGCAGCGCCGCCATTTTTCAGACCGAGCACAGCAGCTCAACCGACAATCCTCAGCTGGTTGGATGGGCACAGGCAAAACCTTATCTCGTAGGCTGTAAACACGTTTTGGCGAAAGTAACTAGGGACAGCCGTTTTCATGGCGCCGCCGCACACATCTCGCCGACAAACCAAGGCAGCCCAATGACGCGCGGTCCGACCGAAAACCACCACACAACCAGCCTGGTCCGGGAAGGCTTGGGGTGCGTTTCTATCCCGTGTCAGACATCAAGTCATCCGGCCTTAGTCTCCAATTTGTCTCTTCCGAACTTCCAATCGCCCCAAAAACGAGCCACTTCGGGTCTTCCGAACCTCCACTTCGTGTCAAACCGAATGTCTGACACGGGATTGAAACGCACCCTCGGTCTTGATTCTCCTCGATCGGATGAGATAATTACAAGTTTCCAGGGCGAATATCCCAGGCTTCCGAAAGTGGTACACAGAAAATGTTTCCAGGCTCCATTACAATAATTTCTGTAAGCAGGTGGCCCCGTCCCTCCCTGCTGCCCACAAGAGGGTTCGTCAAATTACTGAGTAGAAAACTAGCAACCCGTTCACTCCAAGCCGCATCCCTGTGGTCCCTCTCCGTAAATTATCATTTCTCTACTTTCCTCTCTCGCACGCCACGCTCCCTATAGGCACCCACTCCAGGTTTCATTTCTTCCCACATCCCTTAGCGCTCAAGATCTTGGTTTCTGCTAGGACGTTCAAGCCTGATAGCTTCAATCGATTAGACCCACTTCGAGAGAATTCTTATTTCTTAGCCAGAGTGGTAATCAAGCAGGCAGAAGCGGGCCCCATATCCATTCCCTCCAGTCACCAATGGCGCACACGCGACCCCTATCAGCGTTGTCGCTTGCCGTCGCATGCGCGATGCTTCTCTGCGTCTCCGTCACCCAGTCGCGCGCCTCACCGACTATCCCACAGATAAAGGCGGAGCTGAAGAAATGCCGCGCGGCCATGGCGAAACTGTCCGACTACAAGGCGTACCTCCAAGGAATCGACGAGATGCGTGAGTGTGCTAGAAACGAGTACTTTACTTTCGAGACGCTCAATAGATGCGTGAGTGTGCTAGAAACGGGTGGTTTAGTAAACTTGCTCTCTGATGACGAGACGTAACTGCAAGCTATTCCGAGCATGCGCATGGCGTGAGCATCCGTTCGCCTAGAGGGAATCATGCCCTGGACATCGTGAGCGTTAATTGCGGAGCTGCATCAGAGACGGTATTCGGGAATCGCGGGGGACGGCAACCGTGCTGTACCGTACGGCGAGACTGTGAGGATTGGTAGACGCAATCACACGAAGCAACTACTCGAAAAAAAGCAATCACGCCGCCGGTCACACCTTGTAAAACGCGTCTTTTTTTGCGTAAACCGTCGCCTGGACCTTCGATTTCCCGCGCCGTGAAGGTCCGTGGAAGGAACTGTTTTGATGTCGCTTTCCATCGCAAAGCTTCGAACCCCAAAAAGGGCCGTGAAGCCTGTAAGGGACCTGCTAGATTTCTTAAAGGCTCATCCCCGAGCCTGGACGTTATTATATCTGCCCCTTAACTTGTCGTTGGCTCTGGTACAACGAGTGCCACCACGCCAAACTCACGACTCCGGTACAGACAATTCAGCTACGCGGCGTAAGCATCGAGGAATCTGCCTTTCGCTGTATTCGCGCTGCGTGCCCGTTACTTGTGATGATGAGACGCATGCGTCGCTCACACGTCTTCCCCCACATTTCTCACTCGCCATTCTATTCTCCTCCTCATATGCTTCGATTTCGCCACGTTCGGCCCCCTCGTCCCCTCTCCACTCCGTTGAGACATGACGAATGGCTATTTTGAGTTTAGGTCCTTCCTTCCGGGCATTCCTGAAATGCAAAGTCATTTACACGGGCAGTAGAATCTGTAACCCTAAGCCCACTGACACCTCTAGCCCACTTACCAGCAGCTGCTCTCCATGCACCACCCTTGTCGCTTCACCGTTCTTCACCCTTCCAAGTGTCAAACCTGACCTCTGAAACGCATGCAATAACCCTCTGGTCTCTCACATCATCCCCATCTCCCCCCCTAACCTCTCCCAATCCTCCCTTCCCCAATCACCACTTCCCCCCCTCCCTCTACCCCCATTCCCCCTCCCTTCCCCCCACTCTTTTCCCCCGACATCCTCACTCTCAGTAAAGCGTTCTCCTGCGGACATGAAGGGATTATTCAATACCACTCTCCTAATTCCCACCAACAAGGGCCTCTACGCCCTGGGACTCCGAACCCTCACCAACATGACTGCCATGACCGTCATTGGCCAGTACAACGTGCTGACTAAGCGTTACACTTCTGCACAGCTGGCAAAGCTAGCTCCCGGGGCCAAGATTCGGAGCGTTTTGCCAGGCGTGCCGATCCAGGTGTTTCCGAAGCTCAAAGGGGGTATTACGCTGGGAAAAGTAGGAGCAGGACCGAAAGCGCGGGCAACGATGGTCACACCAGACCTTTGCAACGGAGTGTTTTTGAAGGGCCATGGCATGAATTTATATCTCAAGCCCCCTGGATATTAGCACGGATAGGTGGGAAGTGGTTCATGTTGGTGATGGCAGGCGGTGTGATGTAGAGGTTCATGTGAGTAGAATTGTTGACTGGAAAGGATGTGTAATGGTGATTTTTATGAGCTGATATCTCCATAACAGCTATAAGCACTCATCCAGAGTGTGTGCTAGACCTCCTACCCCCCACAAGAATGGGCACACACGCGACCCCCTCACGTGACATGACACGTGTCTCGGATGCCACGCAATGGTACACCTTGGCATAATCAGTTCGGTGCAACATGCAAACGGTAACGCGGTGCGTGCGGGCTAGCTAGTGCTACGCTGGAGGCGAGGCTCGGGCTAGTCCCGAAGCGTAGGCCGACACGGCCAGGCCAGCAGTGCGAGGTTTGGTGAAACAGTGCGCGCGAAGTCGGCGAAGCCCCGTTAGCAGTAACGGGCGAACAACGGCTGCTGCTGTACGCGATGTTGCAGGGCGCGCTAAAGAATATCGAGAAAATTCCTTACACTACCCCCCCCCCCTCAAGAAGCCCCCTCCGCTACGCGAGTGCGTGTATATCGCGGAAACCCCGGCTCCTCAGGTACACTTGCAGGGCAGGGTGGTTTTCGATGTTGGCCAAAGGCACCCAGCTATCTTCAGTTGGCGTGCGATCCTTCCAGCGAACGAGGAATTCAATCCTCCTGATTCCCGTGGGGTGTCGAATCCGATGGCTCATGATGTTTTCGGGTTCGATGATCGGTTCCGATGCAGGGCGAGTCATGGATGGCGGGCGGTGACGAGGCAGTTGGCTTGTGGTTGGGATGTATGGGCGAAGCAGGCTGACGTGGAACGAAGGGCTGATGTACCAGTCCGTCGGCAACAGTAGGTGAGCTGTCACTGGGGTAATCATGTGGCTGATTTGGAATGGTCCGCAGTAGCGGGGTCGTAATTTCGGTACGATGGGCAGTCTTAAGTTCTATGTGTCGAGCAGTACGTAATCCCCTGACTGGTACGTGACTGGGCGGCGGTGGCGGTCAGCGTTGCGTTTAGCGACGACGTTGGCTTTTTTAATTGCTTCAGCGGCTCTGGTGCGGGCAGCTTGCAGAATTTCGGCGAATTGCTGTGCACGTGGTGTTGGGTTGTCCGGACTCGGCGTCATGGGCACTGTAGGGTTTTGCCCGTAGTTCAGGTAGAAAGGGGACTGCTGCGTCGTCGCTGACGTGGCGTTGTTATACGCGAACTCGATCAGCGGCAGCTGCTGCTCCCAAGTGGTCGGGTCGTCGCACGTGGCACGAATCAACTGCTCCATCGTCTGATTCGTCCGCTCCGTTTGACCATCGGTCTCGGGGTGGTACGACGAGCTGAACTGTAGCCTTGTCCCGAACTGCTCCCAGAGGTTCTTCCAGAAGTTGCTGGTGAACTTCGTGTCGCGGTCGCTGATTATCGCGGCGGGTATCCCGTGCAGTCGAACGACGGCTGCAATGAACAGGCGAGCGGTTTCTTCGCCTGAGATCGATTTCTTGCACGCAGCGAAGTGTGCCATCTTCGTCAACCTGTCAACGACGACCATAACCGTGTCGTTACCCCCAGGGTTCGAAGGTAACCCTGTGACGAAATCCATGGTAACCTGCTGCCAGGCGCGCTCAGGCGGTGGAATCGGCTGCAACTGACCCGCCTTTCTTTTTCGCGAGCTCTTCATCACCTGACATGTAGGGCACGAGCCCACGTGGTGCTGTACGTCAGTCAACAGCTCCGGCCAGTAGTAATACCGCTGCAGTTGCTGTCGCGTTTTCTCTACCCCGAAATGTCCCGAGGTAATCCCGTCGTGTGCCTCCTGCAGTAACAGTTCCCTCAGTAGTGAGTACGCGGGTACCCAGATGCGGTTGGTGCCTGTTTTTACGTAATAGACTCCTCTGGCCTCTGCCAGTTGCTGTGAATTTCCGGTCGTGAAAAATGGGTCGGTACTGTATCCGTGGGTGAATAGGCCTGTTAATAGTGGGTTGGTTTGGGCGAGTAGGATGGCGTGGAGTTGGGCGGTGGGGCGTGTGAGTGCGTCGGCGATGTTGGATGCGCCTTTTTTGTACGTGACCGTGTAGTGAAAATTGGACTCCAGATAGTCCAACCAGCGGATCTGTCGTGGGTTGAGATTCGGTTGGGCGCGCAGGTACTGTAGTGATCGGTGGTCTGTCCGTACTGTCACGTCTGCTCCCGTGTGGTAACATCGCCACACCTTGAACGCGTGCACGATCGCCAGCATCTCGCGGTCGTGTATCGGGTAGTTGCGTTCGGGCGGGTGAAGCTTGCGGGACTCGTACGCGGTTGGCTGAAAGCCGTTCCCGAAGTCCTGCAACAGTACTGCTCCCACAGCGATGTCGCTAGCGTCGGTGTCGAGCTCGAACGGACGGTGCGGATCTGCGATGTGAAGCACGGGCGGCGAGCACAAAATATTTTTGAGGGCCGAGAAGGCAGCTTGCTCTTTCTCCCCCCACGTGTACTCAACCCCCTTCCTCAGCAGGTCGGTCAATGGGGCAGTCAGCTTCGCCATGTCGGGGATGTCAGAGTTATATGACATAGCTACTGTAGGCTATAGTGGGGGTAGCACATATGGGGTACAGTTGCCTAGGGTTTGCCTTTTGTACCCAACTTTCACTTAGTCATTTCATTCCTGTTTTCTTGATTCACATGGTATAGAGCGGGTTCCTACATGGGACCGTTCCTTCCTAAGGGCCCACCATAAGATTTTTTTTTTTAAGCTGCCCGCGCACATTGCGCCCTGCCCTAATTTTTTTTTTTAGCGGCCCCTACGCTGCCCCTACGCGGCCCCTACGCCGCCTCCCACGCGCCCCCTATGCGGCCCCTGGCGGCGCCCTGACGAGGCCCCTGCCGGCGCCCTATCGCGGCCCCTGACGCGCCCCCTAGTGGCGCCCTGACGCGGCCCTGACGCGGCCTGACGCGGCCCCTGGCGGCGCCCTGACGCGGCCCTGCCGTGGCCCCTGACGCGGCCCTGACGCGGCCTGCCGCGGCCCCTGCCGCGGCCCTGAAGCGGCCCCTGACGCGGCCCTGACACGGCTCTGCCGCGGCCCTGACGCGGCCCTGACGCGGCCCTGCCGCGGCCCCTGGCGGCGCCCTGACGCGGCCCCTGACGCGGCGCCCTGACGCGGCCCCTGCCGCGGCCCTGACGCGGCCCTGCCGCGGCCCCTGACGCGGCCCTGACGCGGCCTGCTGCGGCCCCTGCCGCGGCCCTGAAGCGGCCCCTGACGCGGCCCTGACGCGGCTCTGCCGCGGCCCTGACGCGGCCCTGACGCGGCCCCTGCCGCGGCCCCTGGCGGCGCCCTGACGCGGCCCCTGACGCGGCGCCCTGACGCGGCCCTGCCGCGGCCCCTGACGCGGCCCCTGCCGCGGCCCCTGACGCGGCCCCTGACGCGGCCCCTGTCGCGGCCCCTGACGCGGCCCCGCCACCTACCTTTCCGGCCACGCCGCCTCCTCTCAGCGGCCCCGCCGCCTCCTCCCAGCGGCCCCGGACGCCGCCCTCTCAGCGGCCCCGCCGAGCCGCCCAGCAGCCTAGCCGCCCAGCAGCTGAGCCACCGAGCCGCCCAGCAGCCGAGCCGCCGAGCCGCCCAGCAGCCGAGCCGCCCAGCATCAGAGCCGCCGAGCCGCCCAGCAGCCGAGCCGCTGAGCCGCCCAGCCGCCGAGCCGCCCAGCAGCCGAGCCGCCCAGCAGCCGAGTCGCCGAGCCGCCCTGCAGCCGAGCCACCCGAGCCGCCCTGTCCGGTAAGAGTAGCGCCTCTCTCACAGCACTGCCCTCACCCCACTGTTTGCGCTGCTAGTCTACTGCTGTCATGGCTACCCCTAGTGTCCTCGCTTTTGACGCTGAGGGTCGGGCCATTGACTTTGACGTCTGGATAGATGACCTGCAGCTTTTCTTACAGTGCGACAGAGCAGACGGCCTCTCCCTCTTTGACCTCACTTCTGGTGCCTCCCCTGCCCCCGCTGCTGATGCTGACGCCACTGATCGCTCACAGTGGGCCACGCGCTATGCCGCTGCACGTCTTGCTGTGCGTCGCCACCTGCCTACCTCTGAGCGTGCGCACTTTAGCCAGTACAAGAGTGCTCACACCTTGTACGACGCTGTAGTTGCACGCTACTCCTCCCCTGCCACTGCTGCACTGAGTCGCCTCATGCTACCGTACCTCTTCCCTGACCTTGCTACCTTTCCCACAGTCGCTGACCTCATTACGCACCTACGCACTAGTGACACTCGCTACCGCGCTGCGCTTCCTGCTGAGTTCTGCGCCAAGAACCCCCCCCCCATGTACATCACCCTCTACTACATAGTCACCCACTCCCTGACTCCCTTCGCGTAGTCAGGGACCACTTCCTCTCAGTTTGCCCCACCACTCTCACCGTTGACCTCCTCGAGAAGTCCCTCCTAGCAGCAGAGAAGAGCATAGTAGCTGTAGGAGCCTCTCGTGGTGACCCTCGCACCCCCATCTTTGAGGGGTGTTCCCCCTCCCCCCTTTTGCCCTCTGTTGCCTCTGCTGCTGCGGCCGACCTCGTTGGGCTTGAGTCGGTCGGTGCGGCGTCTACCCCTAGCGGGAGACGCCGCCCTGGCAAGGGCAAGGGGGGCAGGGGCGCTGGAGGAGCTAGCGGGGGCGGTGGAGGCGGCAGTGGAGGCGGTGGAGGAGGTGGGGGTGGCGGTGGGGGTGGTGGCGGGGGTGGAGGTGTCGGTGGCGGCAGTGGAGGCGGAGGCGGCAGCGGCAGTGGCGGAGGGAGCGGAGGTGGCGGCGGTGGAGGAGGAGGCGGCGGAGGAGGTGGAGCTGGTCGGGGTGGCGCTGCGCAGAGGGTCGGCTCCGGTGGTGGTCAGCGCCAGCAGCAGCAGCAGCACCAGCAGCGCACTCGTGACATCCCCTCCCCTCAGCAGCTCCGTGAGTGGTACACTGCACGCCAGAGGGGTGGGGGTACTGGTCCGTGCACCTACGTCCTCCGCACCGGCGACCGCGCGGGTGAGCAGTGCGAGGGTGCGCACTCCACCCAGCGCTGCTTTGGCCGCCTGACGGACGCTTGGCGTCACCAGTTCCCTGAGGCCACTGAGATCCCCCGCTGGGGTGAGCTGTCTAGGGCGGGTGTGGCTGTCTTTGACCTTGACTTTGATGCTATTCTTGCTGCCATGTATACTGTGACTATTAGTGATGAGGGTGACTGTTACCGGTGTTTTTCGCCCGACCCGGGCATTGAGACTGCTGCTCTAGGTACTGGTGAGGCTGCTGCTCTAGGTGCTAGCGAGGCTGCTGCTCTAGGTGCGTCTGCTCCCTCAGGTCCTGGTGAGTCTGCTCTCTCAGGTTCTGCGTCGGCTTCGGCCTCCCACACCTTCACCCTTGACTCGGGGGCTTCTCGCTCCTTCTTTCGAGACCGCACCACACTCACGCCGCTTAGCCGGCCAGTTGCAGTCTCTCTGGCAGACCCCTCTGGGGGTCCTGTCCTTGCTCACTTCTCCACTGTCCTCCCGTGTCCGGCGGCCCCCTCTGGCACCCTGTCTGGTCTTTACCTTCCCTCGTTCTCTACGAACTTGGTGAGTGGTGCTGACCTACAGGATGCGGGGGTTCACCAGTTCACTCCTGCGAGTCGGCGGGTGACCCACTGCACGGACGCTCGGACAGGCCGACACCTGGCCACGTTTACCCGTCGGCCGGGGTCGAGCCTGTACACCCTGACCACTGCGTCTCCTCCAGTCACTGCGTCTGGTCAGGTAGCTGCGTCGGGTCAGGTGTTTGCTGCAGCGTCCAGGTCTGGTCCTGAGTCTGCCCCCTGTTCGTGTCGCCTCCTGTCTCACGAGACTCTCCTCTGGCACCACCGCCTTGGTCACCCCTCCCTGCTTCGTCTCCGAAGCATGGCCTCCCGTGTCCTTGTCTCTGGTCTTCCCCGGTCCCTCCCTCCCCTTCCTCCGGGGCCTGGCCCTACCTGCGTCCCCTGTGTCGAGGGGCGGCAGCGGGCTGCCCCTCACTCCTCCCAGTTTCCTCCGACAGAGGCCCCGCTGCAGACGCTTCACATGGACGTGTGGGGCCCGGCCCGCGTCCGTGGACAGGGTCACGAGCGCTACTTCCTGCTGGTGGTTGACGACTACTCGCGTTACACCACAGTCTTCCCCTTGCGCAGCAAGGGTGATGTCACTGAGGTGTTGATCGACTGGATCCGCGCAGCTCGTCTCCAGCTCAGGCAGAGCTTCGGCTCGGACTTTCCTGTTCAGCGTCTGCACTCTGACAGAGGTGGAGAGTTCTCCTCTGGCCTTCTGCGAGCCTACTGTCGTGCACGAGGCATCCGCCAGACCTTCACGCTTCCGGACTCTCCACAGCAAAATGGGATTGCTGAGCGCCGCATTGGCATGGTCATGGACGTCGCCCGTACGTCCATGATGCATGCGGCTGCCCCCCATTTTCTGTGGCCGTTTGCGGTTCGGTACGCGGCGCATCAGATCAACCTTCACCCCAGGGTCTCCATGCCGGAGACCTCCCCAGCTTTGCTGTGGACGGGGAAGGTTGGCGATGCGTCTGCGTTCCGTGTCTGGGGATCTCGGGCGTTTGTCCGCGACTTGTCTGCGGACAAGCTGTCCCCTCGTGCTGCTCCTTGCGTCTTCCTTGGCTTCCCCCCTGACGCGCCAGGGTGGCAGTTCTACCACCCCACCTCTCGCCGTGTCCTGTCCTCCCAGGACGTCACGTTTGACGAGTCGGTCCCCTACTATCGCCTCTTCCCCTACCGCACTCCGTCCCTCCCCCCGCCACCGCTCTTCCTTGTCCCAGGTCCCCCCCCGGTAGACCCCCTCCCCCCTCAGGGTCCTGCCCCTTCAGGTGTGTCCCAGGTAGACGCAGTCGAGCCTGTCGAGGTTACTGGTGACTCTGGTGCTGCTGAGGGTGCTGAGCCTGGGGGTGCTGACTCTGGGGGTGCTGAGCGTGTGGGTGCTACTACTGGGGGTGCTGAGCCTGAGGGTGCTGAGCCTGGGGGTGCTACTACTGGGGGTGCTGAGCCTGGGGGTGCTGAGCCTGGGAGTGCTACGCCTGGGGGTGCTACGCCTGGAGGTGCTGAGCCTGGGGGTGCGGAGCCTGAGGGAGCTGGGCCTGCTCGTGTGGCGCCTGGCGGTGCTGAGCCTGGAGGTTCTCCGGGTGCTTCGTCTCGGCGGGAGCCACTCTCTCCACAGGAGCTGCGCGAGTGGTTTGCCCGGCGCTGGAGGCGTGCTGCTGGAGCTGGAGGTTCTTCGGCTGCTGAGGGTGCTGGTGCCGCGGGTCCCGGAGGTGCTCGTACTGGGAGTACTGGAGCTGCTGGGCCTGCGGGTACGACTGGAGCTGGAGCTGCTGAGGGTGTTGGCGCTGAGGCTACTGCTGTCGGTCCTGGAGGCGGTCCTGCTGGGGGTGCTACTGGTGCTGCTGGAGGTACTGGAGCTGGAGGTGCTGCTGGCGCTGGTGCTGCCGCTGGGGGTACTGGTGCTGTCCCTGCTGTGTCTGGAGTCGCCGCGCGGCCTCGGCCGTACTTCGTTCCGCTCCTTCAGCAGGTTCTTGGTCTCCCGCCTTCTACTGGTCCTCCTCCTCCCTTAGCGTGTCCACAGCCTGTCCTGTCACAGTTACAGTTACAGCCGGCCTCCCCACTGCCCGCTCCTTCTCCCTACACTGGTCCTACTGGAGGTCTTGCTGAGCGTCGTGAGCCTGCGTCTCGCCCTGCGTCGCCTGTCCGTGCTGCTCGCACTAGTGCTCGTGGTTCGCGTCAGCGTCCTCCTCCTGTCCCTGGCACGCACCGGATGTCTCTGCGTCCGTCCACTGCTCCTCTGCGTGCCCCTTTGCCTTCTCCTCCTGAGTCCTCTCTTCCTGCTCTTCCTGACCCGGAGTCGGACTCTCTTCGTGCTGCCAGTCCTACTGTCACGCGTCTCCTTGCTACTGTTGTCACTGACCCTTCCTTTGAGTCCACTGCTGCGTCTGCCCTAGTTACTGAGCTCGTCGACTTTGCTGCTCGCTGTCGTCTAGACTACGCTGCTAGTCTTGTTGCTGAGTCTGAGTCTGTCTGTCCTCCGTCCGTCGGGGGTGAGTGTGCCCTTGGCACGGACGTCCTTGAGGACAGGCAGGAGGAGTTCCAGTGTTTGGCTGCTGCTTCACCTCATCTCGTGTCCGTACTGCTTACCCCTGAGGGAGACCCGGATGCACTTGACATCCCGACTCCGCGCTCTTACGCGGAGGCGATAGAGGGTCCCTACTCCTCTCAGTGGCAGGTAGCTATGGACGCAGAGATGGCTTCCTGGAAGTCCACAGGCACCTACGTTGACGAGGTTCCCCCGCCTGGGGCGAACATCGTCAGTGGCATGTGGATTTTCAGGGTGAAGCGGCCGCCGGGTTCTCCGCCTGTCTTCAAGGCGCGTTACGTGGCTCGTGGCTTCAGTCAGCGGCAAGGAGTTGACTACTTTCAGACCTTCTCTCCCACCCCGAAGATGACCACTCTTCGGGTACTGCTGCACATAGCTGCTCACCGCGACTACGAGCTGCACTCTCTTGACTTCAGCACTGCTTTCTTGCAGGGCAGCCTGCACGAGGAGATCTGGCTGCGTCGCCCACCTGGCTTCGCTGGGTCTTTTCCTCCTGGCACCCAGTGGAGCCTCCGGCGGCCAGTCTACGGTCTCCGCCAGGCACCGCGTGAGTGGCACGACACACTGAGGACTACACTTGCGGCTCTTGGGTTTGCTCCCTCTACTGCCGACCCGTCGCTGTTTCTGCGCACCGACACTTCTTTGCAGCCGTTCTACATCCTCGTGTACGTCGACGACTTGGTCTTTGCCACAGCTGACACTGCTGGACTCGCCCACGTGAAGTCCGAGCTGCAGAAGAGACACACGTGCACAGACCTGGGTGAACTGCGCAGCTACCTTGGCTTGCAGATCACCCGGGACAGAGCACGCCGCACCATTACCCTGACTCAGTCACACATGGTGCAGCAGGTCCTTCAGCGCTTCGGCTTCACGTACTCCTCGCCTCAGGCCACTCCTCTGCCTACTCGCCACTCGCTCTCAGCTCTGCCTTCGGATGAGTCTGTAGAGTCGAGTGGCCCGTACCCAGAGCTTGTTGGCTGCCTCATGTACCTGATGACCTGCACACGACCTGACCTTGCGTACCCTCTTAGCATTCTTTCACGCTATGTTGCTCCTGGGAGACACTGACCGGAGCACATGGCTGCAGCGAAGAGGGTGTTGCGCTACTTGTGCAGTACGTTGGGCATGGGGCTTGTGCTTGGAGGGCAGAGTCCAGTGGTCCTCACTGGGCACGCAGACGCTTCTTGGGCTGACGACCAGGCTACGCAGCGGTCGTCACAGGGTTACTCCTTCAGCCTTGGTTCCGGCTCTGTTTCGTGGCGGGCTACCCGCTCGTCTTCTGTTCTCGGCTCCAGTTGTGAGGCTGAGATCTACGCCGGGGCCATGGCTGCACAGGAGCTTCGCTGGCTCACCTACCTGCTGACTGACCTCGGAGAGCCGCCTCGTTCTCCTCCAGTGCTGTACGTAGACAACAAGGCCATGCTGGCCTTGTGTCGAGAGCAGAGACTGGAGCACAGAACGAAGCACATTGCTCTTCGCTACTTCCTTGCTCGTGAGCTACAGCAGCGTGGTCAGCTGCGACTTGCGTACGTGGCCTCTGAGGCCAACACTGCTGATATCTTCACCAAGGCACTTGCGCCTTGTGATCATCAGCGCTTCTGTACTCAGCTGGGTCTTGTACCTACCTTGCCTCACTTGCTCACCTCTTGACCTTGTTTGTACTGTTGCATATATATATACTCCTGCTCTTGCTTGTCTAGCCTTATATATATATGTAATCCTGCATGTGAACTGGCCTTGTGGCCTTGAACTTGTGCTCGGAATGTGTGGTGACTTTGTGATCCACCCTGAGCTTGCTTTGCTTTGCTTGACTGGTCTTGTGACCCCTTGTTCTCCCCCACTTTGCCTATGGGGGTGTGTCAGAGTTATATGACATAGCTACTGTAGGCTATAGTGGGGTAGCACATATGGGGTACAGTTGCCTAGGGTTTGCCTTTTGTACCCAACTTTCACTTAGTCATTTCATTCCTGTTTTCTTGATTCACAGGGGACGAACTGGCGCACGTAGTTGACGAACCCCAGAAAACTCTGCAGCTTGGTCAAGTTGGTCGGCGAGTGCCATGCTTGAATCGTCGCAATCTTTTTCGGGTCTATTTCCACTCCTGCAGCTGAAATAACGTGTCCCAAAAACTCCAGTCGGTCCTGTAAAAACTCAGTATTTTAAAAACTTAGACGATTTTGTTAGTAGGCGGTTCTCACTCAGTATTTTAAAAACTGCTTCGATGTCCTGTAAGTGCTGTGCTCTGTCGGGGCTGTAAATCAGTATGTCCTCAAGGTACACGATGACGCACTTATCTAAAAGCGGGCGGAAGGCTTCGTTCATGGTCATTTGAAAAGTGGCGGGGGCGTTGGTCAGTCCGAAGGGCATGACGGTGTATTCGAAGGATCCGTAGCGTGTTCGGAAGGCTGTCTTAGGGCAGTCAGGTGGGCTGACGCGAATTTGGTGGTAACCTCCTCGAAGGTCGATTTTCGAAAAAACTTGGGCTGTGCGCAGTTGGTCGATCAGTTCGTCGGCTCGTGGGATGGGGTAACGGGATTTTATGGTAACCCTGTTCAGTGCTCTGTAGTCTATGCACATGCGAAAACCCCCGTCTTTTTTCGGTGTGAATAGTATCGGTGCTGCGAAGGGCGACGAACTAGGGCGAATGAACTCCTTCTCGAGCAAGTAATCCAGCTGTTTTCTCAGCTCGTCCAGTTCGGGTTGGGTCAGTCGGAACTGTCACTATATTGTCGGCTGTGCCCCCGGTTCTAGTTCTATCCTGTGGTCGTGCGGTCGCTGAGGTGGCAGTCCCATCGGTAGGTCGTCCAGGAAAATGTCACTGTACTGCTTCAACAGTGCTGCCAGATCACTCGGTACGTCGACTAGCAGTTTCTGTAAATCCCCTCCTTTGTCTGCTGCCTCGGCTTCCCAAATGTCAACCGCGTACACGTCAGCTCCTGCAGCTACGGCGCGTTTCATCGTTATCGCGTTGACACGCACTGACAAAGACTCAGGCGAGCCCCAGCGAGGCAAGGCGATGTTGTTACCGTTCACTCGCACAGTGCAGTCACCCGTCGTCCAGTCGATTCGTGGGTTGTGTCGTCGCAGCCAATCACGCCCGAGTAAAATGTCGGTTCCGTCGAGGGTCATTGCGAGCATTTCCTGGCTAAACGTGAAGTTACCCCCGCATCTAATTCGAACTCTGTCCACGCGTTCCCGTATCGCCAGTGGCGTGCCGTCGACCAGTCTTGCGTCGATCTCAGGTAAACATCTGTCCAGTGGCAGTCGCAGTTTTCGTGCTGTGGCAGTGTTGATAAGGCTGTGGCTGGCCCCTCCGTCTACGAATATTTTAACTAAGTCAGTCCCGATTTTCCCACTAAGCAGTATAGGGCTGTCTACCGTAGTACCCTCCTTATTCGGCCGGGTGTGGTCGATTGCGTGAACCGGCACAATCACTCGGTGAGGGTCGGTTGGGTCGGGCGAGCGGCGTGACCTGTCAGTAGAGGGCCCGTCTGCTACTGACTCCCAGCGTTTCCCTGCTGCTTGGTCTGTCTCTGCTGCTCAGCTTCCCCCTTTCCCTTAGCATTTTCCGGGCATTCGCTCTTACGGTGTCCCGGCCGATTGCACGCAAAGCAGTGCCCTTTGAACGGTGCGGCAGCAGCGTTTGCGGCGACGGCACGTATCGTAGCGCCCTCGTTCGTCCCACGAGGCCGATGTCCCCAATTGCTGCTTCCGTAGGACCCCCGTCTCGGTCGGCGGAAGAAATAGAGTTTCTCCGCCATGGCGAGAATCTCCTGAAAATCGGTGACGCTCGTGTAGTCTTGGACGGAACCGAGTTGGCGCCAAGTGCGGAGCCTCTGTCGCGCCGCGATCGAAGCCGCAATTGGCTCGAAACGAGCGCGCAGACCTGCGCACCACGCGTCCCACGTGCGATACTGGGGCACCTCCACGAAATACGACGGCGCCCAGGGTCCGGTTTGTCCTTCCCGTGTCGGTAGAGTCGCGTAGTCCACCGGCTTCGTGACGATGACACGCCACCAGTCCATGGCGGGTCCTCGCAGCAACGACACGGCGTAGCGGATCTTCGCCGTATCCTCCGAGACGTAGTTTGCGTCGAAGAAAACGTTCAACGTGAAAAGCCACGCCTGAACGGTAGGACCACCCCGCTGACTTGGATCGAAACATGGCGGACGCTGCGGCTTCAGCGGCATCGGCGACGGTAGAGTTGATTCGCCGGCCGGCACCGAAATAGTGACTCGAGGCTGATTCCTGGCCGCATTCGTCGCGTCGGGGTGTGTCGTGCCGTGGTCGTCGTCTCCGTCATGGCGGATGACGCCATCACTTGCGGCGCTCGCGGGTTGCCCCACACTTCCGTGTTGTGATGTCTGTGGTGCGGGCTGAATCGGAGTGCCAGGTGCTTGAGATTGTGTTCGTGCGAGGTCGTTTTGCAGGGACGTGCGTTGAGCCGTCAGCGCCGCGATTTCTTCAGAGCTTTCGCGGATTTGCCGCAGCAGTTCATTCAAAAGCTACTGCGTGAGAGTCGTGACATCGATATGCTCGGCCATTTCGAGGGACGTCGGCTCGGCTTAGTCTAGGCGCAGACGTGGCTGCACGCGTTTACGAGAGAACGCGAGGACAGCGGCTCCTAGGTGCTAAGGTGCGTGAGTCCCTTCGAGTGAAAAAACAAAAGTTGATTTCCTGGGGTGCGGAGATGCGCGGTCCGAAAAGAAAGAGGCTCTGAATACCAAGTGTTACAGGTGCATGTCAAAACATAGAGTTATGTCTATTTCACTCTAGGTTGTGTAGGGGTCATCCCTTAGAGGGTACAACCCAATTCTCTCGACACTCTTGTACCCCCTCTCCCTTACCTAATGATCATTCCTCACCTAGCTAGTGATTCTAACATGGTATTAAGAGCACAATGCTCCTTAGGACCGAATTTTTAAAAGGGCCCACCACTACTATTTCGATCTACTGCCCGAGTCGCGCCCCTAGGAGAAACGCGAAATTCGAAACCGTGCTCTAGGCGAGACGGTTCCTTTTTCTGCCCTAGACACGATTTTCCTTCCTAGTCACGTGCGACCCCCCCCTGACCGCGCCCTAGCTGCCAGTACAGCCCGCGTAGGCCCGTCGCGAAGCCCGTACAGCCCGCGTAGGCCCGTCGCGAAGCCCGTACAGCCCGCGCCAGGCCGTCACGCAGCCCGTACAGCCCACGTCAGGCCCGCACCCAGCTCGTAAAGCCCGCGCCAGGCCCGCACGCAGCCCTTACAGCCCGCGCCTGGCCCGCACGCGGCCCGTGTTACTACTGCACTCGCTGCTGCTGCTACACTGCTGCGCCTGAACTGCTGCTGCAGTGTTGCTGCCGCCTGTACTGCCCTGCAACTGCTGCTGCTACTTGCTGCAGCTGCTCCTCCTTGCTGCTGCTGCTGCTACTTGCTGCAGCTGCTCCTCCTTGCTACTGCTGCTACAGCTAGCGCTACTCACTGTTGCTGCTACTGACGCTACTCCTGTTACAGCTAGCGCTACTCACTGCTGCTGCTACTGCTACAGCTAGTGCTACTGCTGCTGCTGCTACTACGGCACTTGCTACAGCTGCTACTGACTGAAGCTACTGCTGCTACAGCTAGTGCTACTGCTGCAGCTCCTACTCCAGCACTTGCTACAGCTACTATTGACTGAAGCTACTCCAGCTACAGCTAGTGCTACTACTGCAGCTCCTACTACTGCACTTGCTACAGCTGCTACTGACTGAAGCTACTGCTGCTACAGCTAGTACTACTGCTGCAGCTCCTACTACTTCACTTGCTACAGCTAGTGCTACTGCTGTAGCTCCTACTCCAGCACTTGCTATAGCTGCTCCTGACTGAAGCTACTGCTACTTAACCGAAGCTACTGCTGCTACAGCTAGTACTACTGCTGCAGCTCCTACTACTTCACTTGCTACAGCTAGTGCTATTGCTGCAGCTCCTACTACTGCACTTGCTACAGCTAGTGCTACTGCTGCTCTGCCACTATGTCCGAGCCGCGCCGCCCAGCCCGAGCTGTCACTGCTGCTGCTACTGCAACTACTACTGCTACAGCTAGTGCTAATCGGTCTACTGCTGCTGCTGCTGCTGCTGCTGCTCGGTCTGCTGCTGCTGCTGCTGCTGCTGCTGCTCGGTCTGCTGCTGCTGCCCGAGCCGCCCTGCTACTGCTGCTACTGGAGGGAGTACTGCTGGGAGTGGTGGAGGTGCGGCCTCCCACCCCCACCGAACCGCCCTGCTGCTGTTACTACTGCTGCTGCTGCTACTTGTGCTACTGGGAGTGGAGGAGGTGCTGCTGGGAGTGTAGAAGGTGATGTTGGCGCTGTAGGAGCTGGAGGTGCTGGACCTACTCCTGCCAGTCACAGTCTGTCATGGCCACTTCCGCGGCAGTCGCTGTGGCCAGGGGTGGACAGCAGCGGGCACTGCTTCTCCCGGACGACCCCACCTCTCGGCAGCTTCGTGAGTGGGTTATTCAGCGAGGTCGTCCTGGTGGTGGAGGTTATCGTTCTGTTAAGACCGCTGCTCTTGGTGTTAGTGAGTCTGCTGCCACTCCAGGTGTTAGTCAGTCTGCTGCCACTCCAGGTGTTAGTGAGTCTGCTGCCACTCCAGGTGCTAGTGAGTCTGCTGCAGCTCTAGGTGCCCGTGAGTCTACCGACGCTCTAGTTGCTAGTGCGTCTACTACCACAGGTCCTGCCTCAGCTGAGGTCTTGCACACTTTCACGCTTGACTCCGGCGCGTCACGTTGCTTCTTCCGTGATTGCACCACAGTCACACCACTCACAGCACCTGTCCCAGTCTCACTGGCTGACCCCTCTGGGGGCCCAGTGGTTGCGAGAGCCTCCACGGTCCTCCCTTGTCCAGCAGTCCCCTCCGGCTCTTTGTCAGGTCTCCACCTCCCCACGTTCTCGACGAACTTGGTGAGCAACGCTGCCATTCAGGATGTCTGGGTTGATACCTTTATTCCTGGAGGGCAGCGTGTGGCGATCTGTACGTGCTCCCGGACTGGCCGTCACCTGGCTACGTTCAATCGACAGCCTGGGTCTAGTCTGTACACATTGACCACTGCGTCTGCACAGGTGGCTGAGTCAGGTCAGGTAGCTACGTCGAGTCGAGCGTCTGCGTCAGGGCAGTTAGCTGCGTCTTGCTCGTGCCGAGTACTCACGCACGAGACTCAGCGCTGGCACCACCGTCTTGGTCACCCCTCCCTGCAGCGTCTGCGCTGCATGCACTCCCGGCTCCTGGTCACTGGCCTCCCTGAGACCCTGCCCCCCCTCCCGCGCTCACTTGCGCCGCCGTGCCTTCCTTGCGTCGAGGGGCGGCAGCGCGCCGCTCCTCACTCCTCCGAGTTTCCTCCGACCACTGCTCCTCTACAGACTCTCCACATGGACGTGTGGGGCCCGGCCCCCGTCGGTGGAACGGACCAGGAGCGCTACTTCCTGCTGGTGGTTGACGACTACACACGCTACACCACAGTCTTCCCCTTGCGGTGCAAGGCGGATGTCAGTGGTGTCTTGATCCCCTGGATCCGTGCTATTCGTCACCAGCTGTGCGAGCGGTTTCGGCGGGACTTTCCAGTCCTGCGTCTGCACTCTGACAGGGGTGGTGAGTTCTCCTCTGGCGTCCTTGAGACGTTCTGCTAGGATGAGGGCATCGCCCAGTCGTTCACGCTTCCGGCGTCTCCGCAGCAAAATGGGATCGCTGAGCATCGCATTGGCCTGATCATGGAGGTTGCTCGTACCTCCATGATCCATGCGGCTGCTCCCCATTTCCTGTGGCCGTTTGCGGTCCGATACGCCGCGCATCAGCTCAACCTCTGGCCCCGTGTCTCTGCTCCAGAGACCTCGCCCACCCTCCGTTGGACGGGACAGCCTGGTGATGCGTCGTCGTTTCGGGTCTGGGGCGCGCTCTCCCTTGTTTGCGATACCAAAGCGAGCAAGCTCTCCCCTCGCACTCTCCGCTGTGTCTTCCTGGGCTTCCCCACCGACGCTCCACCCTGGCAGTTCTACCACCCTGCCTCGCGTCGTGTTCTGTCCTCTCAGGATGTCACCTTTGACGAGTCGGTCTGTTACTACCGACTTCACCCGCACGCGTCCCACCCGGTCCCTCTCGCACCTCTCTTCCTGGTACCAATCCCCCCCCCGGTAGACCCCCTTCCCCCACAGGGTCCTGCTCCCTCAGGTGTGTCCCAGGTAGACCCACCCCCCTTGGATGAGCCAGTTGAGATCTCTTCTGACTCCTCTGACTCACCTGAGGGGGGTGACGCCGTCGCCGACGACACGGCGACCACTCGCCGCACTCCTCACTTGGAGACCCCCCCGGATTTCCCGCCACGGCCGTCTTCGCCGCCTCCGCAACCTGCTGCTGTGGACTCTGGAGCTGAGACTACTGGAGCTGGGGCTGGGGGTGGTGAGTCCGGGGGTGCCCTCTCTCCTCGTCTGGCTACACCCCCCGGGTTCCCACCTCTGCCGTCTTCGTCGCCTCTGCAGCCTGCTGCTGTGGACACTGGAGCAGAGACTGAGGGTACTAGGCCTGAGGGTGCTGCGACTGAGGGTACTGAGCCTGCGAGTGCTGAGACCGAGGGTCCTGCCTCTGGGGGTGCTTCGAGTTCGGGTGCTGACTCTGGGGGTGCTGCGAGTCCTTCTGGTGTTGGTGTCGTCGGAGCTCCTACCGGAGGACCTGGAGCTACTGGTGCTGGAGGTACTGGAGGTACTGCTGGTGCTGGAGGTCCTGGAGGTGCTGCTGGTGCTGGAGGTCCTGGAGGTGCTGGAGGTACTGGAGGTGCTGCTGGTGCTGGAGGTCGGGGAGCTGCAGGTGCTGCTGGTCCTGGTGGAGCTGCTGGTGCTGGAGGTACTGGAGGTGCTGCTGGTGGTGGAGGTCGTGGAGCTGCTGGTGCTGGAGGTACTGGAGGTACTGCTGGTGCTGGAGGTCGTGGAGCTGCTGGAGCTGCTGGTGCTGGAGGAGCTGGAGCTGCTGGGGCTGGAGGTGCTGGAGGTGCTGGAGGTCCTGGTGAAGCTACTGGTGCTCTTCGCCACCTTCTCAGTCTTCAGCCAGGTGCTACTGGCTTCCCTGTGGGTGGTACTACTCCTCCGTTGCTGTGTCCACTGGCGGACCAGTCACAGCCGCCGCTGCTACCACACTCCCCACCGCCTGCTCCTGCTCCTTACACTACGGTGTCAGAGTCCCTGACTGAGCGTCGAGAGCTTGAGACTCGTGCTTCCACCCCTGAGCGTCGAGAGCCTGAGTCTAGCTTTGACCTTGAGCCTGAGCCTAGAGCTGCTGTCCGTGCTCGTGTTCGTTGTCAGCGTGCTCCGGCTGTCCCCGGCACTCACGATATGACACTCCGTCCTTCCTCTGTTCCTCAGCGTGTTGTCCTACCGTTACCCCCTGCGTCCTCTTTGCCTGACGTTGCTGACCCTCCGTCTGACCTTGCTCGTGCGTCCAGTCCGACTGTTATTCGCCTTCTTGCTACGGTTGTGACGGACCCTACGTTCTCGTCTCCTGCTACGTCTGCCCTAGTAGCTGAGCTCGTTGACTTTGCTGCTGTGTACCGCCTCGACAACCTTGCGAGTCTTGTCTCTGACCCTGTCCCTGCCTGTCCTCCGTCCGTCGGGGGTGAGACTGCTCTTGGCTGCACTGCCCTTGGCTGTGACGTTCTTGAGGACAGACAGGAGGAGCTGGAGTGCCTTGCTGCCGCTTCACCCCATCACGCGACCATGCTGCTTGCCCCTGAGGGAGACCCGGATGCACTTGACATCCCCACCCCGCGCTCCTACAGGGAGGCGATTTCGGGTGAGTACTCCTCTCAGTGGCAGACAGCCATGGACGCAGAGATGGCTTCCTGGAAGTCCACAGGCACCTACGTCGACGAGGTTCCCCCACCTGGGGCGAACATCGTCAGTGGCATGTGGATTTTCAGGGTGAAGCGGCCGCCGGGTTCTCTGCCTGCCTTCAAGGCACGTTACGTTGCTCGAGGCTTCAGTCAGCGTGAGGGGGTCGACTTCTTTCAGACCTTCTCCCCCACCCCGAAGATGACCACTCTTCGGGTGTTACTACACGTTGCAGCTCAGCGTGACTATGAGCTGCACTCCCTCGACTTCTCGACAGCTTTCTTGCAGGGTAGCCTTCACGAGGCCATCTGGTTGCGCCGTCCACAGGGCTTCACTGGGTCGTTTCCTGAGGGTACCCAGTGGAGCCTACGGCGACCAGTGTACGGCTTGCGTCAGGCGCCCCGCGAGTGGCACGACACACTGAGGACGACACTTGCGGCTCTTGGGTTTGCTCCTTCGACTGCTGACCCGTCGCTGTTTCTACGCACTGACACTATTCTGCCGCCGTTCTACATCCTCGTGTACGTCGACGACTTGGTTTTTGCTACTGCTGACACTGAGGCCCTGGCCCTAGTGAAGGCGGAGCTGCAGGAGAGACACACCTGCACTGACCTGGGTGAGCTGCGGAGCTATCTTGGCTTGCAGATCACCCAGGACAGAGCACGGCGCACCATCACCCTCACTCAGTCACACATGGTGCACCAGGTCCTACAGCGCTTCCGCTTCACGTACTCCTCGCCACATCCCACTCCTCTGGCTACCGGCCACTCGCTCTCAGCTCCACCTTCGGACGAGTCCGTAGAGCCGAGTGGTCCGTACCTTGAGCTTGTGGGCTGCCTCATGTACCTGATGACGTGCACACGACCTGACCTCGCGTACCCTCTCAGCCTTCTGGCTCGCTACGTGGCACCCGGTAGACACCGAAAAGTGCACTTTGATGCTGCGAAGAGGGTACTGCGTTACTTGTGCAGCACATCGGGCATGGGGCTCGTGCTTGGAGGACGGGGTTCGGTGGCCCTCACAGGACACTCTGACGCTTCTTGGGCCGACGACCAGGCGACTCAGCGTTCGTCACAGGGTTACACCTTCAGTCTTGGCTTTGGTTCTGTCTCGTGGAGGTCCACTCGTTCTTCTTCTGTGCTTGGTTCCAGCTGTGAGGCCGAGATCTACGCTGGGGCCATGGCTGCACAGGAGCTCCACTGGCTGACCTACCTGCTGACCGACTTGGGGGAGCGGCCTCGTTCTCCTCCGGTTCTGTACGTCGACAACAAGGCAATGCTTGCCTTGTGTCGCGAGTAGAGACCGGAGCACAGAACGAAGCACATTGCTCTGCGCTACTTCCTTGCGCGTGAGCTGCAGCAGCGTGGTCGGCTGCGCCTTGCTTTCGTGGCCTCTCGGGCCAACACTGCTGATGTCTTCACCAAGGCCCTTGGGGCTGGTGATCATCAGCGTTTCTGCACTGCTCTTGGGCTTGTGCCCACTCTACCTCACCTGCTGGTTGCTTGACTTGCTCTTGTTGTACACTGCTATATATATTTATACCTGCATGTTTACTCTTGCTAGGTTGTGATCAGTGTACTGCCTTGCTATTATAACTCTGCATGAGAACTGGCCTTGTGGCCGCCTACTTGTGCTCAGATTGTGTGGTGTCCTTGAGATCCACCCTGGGCTTTGTCTTGCTTGTTCTCTTGCTTGACTGGTCTTGTGACCACTGTTAGGTTTGGCTATCCCCTACTTCACCTATGGGGGTGTGTCAAAACATAGAGTTATGTCTATTTCACTTTAGGTTGTGTAGGGGTCATCCCTTAGAGGGTACAACCCAATTCTCTCGACACTCTTGTACCCCCTCTCCCTTACCTAATGATCATTCCTCACCTAGCTAGTGATTCTAACCGTGCAATGAATCGAAGTAGCGAGAATTGCACTAAGGTGTCAAATGAGTACAAAATGTGAGCGAAGGCATGAGCGAACATTTATACGCGAAACATGCAAACGGTAACGCGGTGCGTGCGGGCTAGCTAGTGCTACGCTGGAGGCGAGGCTCGGGCTAGTCCCGAAGCGTAGGCCGACACGGCCAGGCCAGCAGTGCGAGGTTTGGTGAAACAGTGTGCGCGAAGTCGGCGAAGCCCCGTTAGCAGTAACGGGCGAAAAACGGCTGCTGCTGTACGCGATGTTGCAGGGCGCGCTAAGGAATATCGAGAAAATTCCTTACACCATCCCATCCCATCCCATTTACTTCCATCCCATCCCATCCCATTTGCTTCCATCCCATCCCATTTGCTTCCATCCCATCCCATTTACTTCCATCCCATCCCATTTACTTCCATCCCATCCCATTTACTTCCATCCCATCCCATTTCCATGACCTGCTTGCGTGATCTCCAAGCAATGTGGATTCCGCTCTCAAAACAAATTTCCCCCATCGATGGATTGGATTGATCAGATTGGCCCTGTTCTACAGGCAAGTGCTTTATTAGCGTGGAAGAACAGAGAGAGACTATCACAGATTCGAGCTCCGTATAGCCTCGACAGGGTAGACTTTGCCTCGAAGGCGTTAGCGACGAGGCACATCGCTTCGCTTTCTCAGCCGTAGACGCCGCTTGTGAGGAAGGACACAACGGGAACCTGCTCTCTGTGTCCCTTTCAAAGTCCCGGTCTGGGCTGCCTGTGTACAGAGGCTACATTCTCATCGCTCTCCCATTCCCTTTAGCTCGCGGTCACATTCTCTCGCGGTCACATTAGGTTGCGGTGACATTCGGTTGCGGTTCTGCCGTTCTACCCGCATCTGGCGCTTACCATGGCTGCCGCTTCTGCATGCGCCATCATTCCTCTTTCCTGTTTTCCCGCCGTGAAATGCGCTCCATTACGTCGCGATAGCAGGGTGCTTGGCGGATCGCTAAGCCACAGCGCCTCGAACTTAAAGCCACACAGACTCCACACGCCGCGGCTCGTCGGCAGTCGCATCGCGTCCTCAGGCCGCGCCGTCACAGCAGCCGGTGGTGGCGGCTCGAGCGACAGGAAGAACGCTGACGTCAACAAGGTGGCGGTGCTCCGGGAGCTTCTCACGTCACCAGGGATCAAATGCGCGCCGGCGTGCCACGATGGACTGAGCGCGCGACTGACGGAAGCGGCCGGTTTCAAGCTGGCGTTCATGAGCGGTGCGAAACGAGGGGTGTCGTGTCGTGGGGATGATGAGGGATGAGGGATGAGGGGGTGGGAGACGGGACATTGGGAATACAGGGGTTGGAGAGGAGCGATGGCAGATGGGGATGGTGCGGTGGGGGTGGGAAGGTGGGCCGTGAAGGGTGGTATCACATTGTGACCGCCTTGTTGCAACGTCGTCGTCGTCGTCGTCGTCGTCGTCGTCGTCCTCCTCCTCCTCCTCCTCCTCCTCCTCCTCCTCCTCCTCCTCCTCCTCCTCCTCCTCCTCCTCCTCCTCCTCCTCCTCCTCCTCCTCCTCCTCCTCCTCCTCTTCCCTTTCGTCTTCCCACCCCACCCTATTTGACCCCGCCCCATCCCGTCACCTACCCTTCCTTTCCAGGCTTCGCCATCTCAGCCACACGAGCAGGTCTGCCAGACACGGGGCTGCTCCCATACGGCAAGATGGTGGATGCGGGGAGGCTCATCGCGTCCGCTGCCATGCCAGGCTGCCTGCACAACCCAACTTCTGTCCCCACCCGGTGTACCACACCCCACCGCACCCCACCGCACTCCACCGCACTCCACTGCACTCCACTCCCCATTTCTTCCAGGATTTGCCGTCTCGGCCACAAGAGCTGGGCTCCCAGACACGGGGCTGCTCTCATACGGCGAGATGGTGGAGGCAGGCCGGCTCATCGCGTCTGCTGCTCCCGGCATCCCGGTGATAGGCGATGGCGACACGGGGTACGGCAACGCTGTCAACGTGCGACGCACCGTGCGGGGGTACAGGCAGGCTGGCATGGCGGGGATCATCATTGAAGACCAGGTGAGGGGCAAGGGGGTTAAAGGGTGGGGGAAAGTGGGGGGAGTGGCGGGAGAGGGATGGGGGAAAGAGGGTGTGGAGGGCAGAGGGAGGGGGGGAATGGCTTGTAGAGAGAGGTGGAGATGCCCGCACATACAGGTATCAAGTAAGGTAAGTGAAGGCAAGTGAGGGGTGGGGGAGAGTGTGCTGTGCCCCGGGCATCCCGGTGATAGGCGATGGCGACACGGGGTATGGCAACGCTGTCAACGTGTGACGCACCGTGCGGGGGTACAGACAGGCTGGCATGGCGGGGATCATCATTGAAGACCAGGTGAGGGGCAAGGGTGGAGATTGTGGGGAGAAGCGAAGGACGGGCGGGGAGATACTGAGCGGGGGAGTGTCTAGGCAAGAGAATGTGCCTTGTGGCAAGTGGGTAGACCGTAGAGGCAAGCTGGCATGGTGGGAATCAACATAGAGGACCGGGAGGGTGGGGGAAGGGGAGAGGAGGATAGGAGAAAGGAGCGGTGGAGGGACAGTTCTGGGGGAGAAGAGGTGGGCACTGGGGTTGTTGGAAACTCGTGCTTGCTTAAGCTCACGGTTTACAGTCCCGTACACTCCCTTACACTCCCTCGTGACACTCCCTCGTGTGTGTGTGTCAGGCGTGGCCCAAGGCGTGTGGGTGGGCACACGGCAGGGCGCAGGGTGATGGGCGTGGTATTCCTGTCCCCGTGCCTCCCCACTGCCTCCGCGTCCCCTTTTGACCCTCCTATACTTGCTTCTGCTTCTGCTCCAATGATCCCTCCCACTCCCTTGTGTGTGTGCACGGCAGGCGTGGCCCAAGGCGTGTGGGCACACGGCGGGGCGCAGGGTGGTGGGGCGGGACGAGGCAGTCATGCGCATCCGAGCAGCAGCAGATGAGCGCGACGAGGGGCAGGGAGACATTGTCATCGTCGCACGGTGAGCTGTTTGTTTGAGAAGGAATTTTTTGCTCCCCAGGGGGGGGCGTGTTTCAAAAGTGCGAGCAGCAGCAGCAGCAGCAGCAGCAGCAGACGAGCGCGACGAGGGGCAGGGAGGCATTGTGATTTTTGCTGCACCCTGGGAGTGAGGGCTGGAGGGGCATGGTCATCGTCGCACGGGAGTGAGGGCAGGAGGGCAGGAGGGCAGGAGTTTGCTGAGCACAAACTCTGCTCTCATTCCCCCACTCTCCTCCACGCCCCATGCCCTCCCACCAGGTCGGATGCGTGTCAGGCCGTGTCGCTAGATGAGGCGTTGTGGCGGGCAGGGCAGCAGGTCTTAATCACGTCACAAGATTCGCCTTAACCACCCCCTTCCTCGCCCCGCCTCCTCTTCCTCCATTCCCCATCCCCCCACACACCAGGTCGGATGCGTGTCAGGCTGTGTCGCTGGACGAGGCGCTGTGGCGGGCAGCAGCGTTGCTGCAGAAGTGCATTCCTCTCCTCTATTCCTAACGCCCTTCCCTCCCCCCCCCCCCCCCACACACCAGGTCGGATGCTTGTCAGGCTGTGTCACTGGACGAGGCGCTGTGGCGGGCAGCAGCGTTTGCCGACGCGGGGGCGGACATGGTGTTCATTGATGCGCTGGGGTCGGAGGAGGACATGCGCGCCTTTGTGCGCGCCGTACCAAACACCCCCAAGCTGGTATGTGACTGCACTGCTCTATGCACCAGCCTGTGAGCGTGGGAGGGCGCGGGGGCGGACATGGTGTTTATTGACGCTCTCGGGTCGGAGGAGGACATGCGCGCATCCGTGCGCGCCGTATCAAACACACCCAAGCTGGTACGCACGTAGTAGACTGCTTGTGTACGTGAGTGCACTGCTCTATGCACCAGCCCGTGTGTGTGGGAGAGCGGGGGGCCGGACAGGGTGTTCGTTGATGCGCTGGGGTCAGAGGAGGACATGCGCTCAAAGGTAGCGCATCAATGAACTCATGAGCTCAAAAATAGTGCATCAAAAGTAGCTGGAGGACATGGGCTCGGCTCTGCCGTCGCTGTCTACCCTCTCAAGATCTTCCCGCCTCCCCTCAGTGAGGTGTATTTTGAGGCGCCTCAAAATACTCCCCTCATCTCCTCGTTTCTCCCCCCTTTCCTCTCTTTCCTTCCTTCCCTGCACCGCGCCTGTTGAGTCGTTTCACAAACTCCCCTCTGCACTTTCCCCCCTCCTCTTCCCTCGTCGCTCCTCCTTCTGCCTCCTTCCCCCGCCTCCCACTCCTCCCTGACAATAACCGCAGATCAATCAGTTGGAGGGCGGCGGGCGAACGCCCATCCTCTCCCCACAGAAGCAGGAGGACATGGGCTTTGCTATCGCCGTCTACCCTCTCTCCCTCCCCCCTCCTTGCTCCCTCCTCGGTTCTCTCTGCTTCCCTCCCCTTCCTTCCCAGCGCCCTTCGAGTCGTTGTACAAACTCTCTTTCTCCACTGTCCCCCTTCCTCTCTCTCCTTATGGCCCCTCTCCTCGCCCCACTGCCCACTCCTCCCGGGCAATAATGAACGCAGATCAATCAGTTGGAGGGCGGCGGTCGAACGCCCATCCTCTCCCCACAGCAGCTGGAGGACATGGGCTTTGCCATTGCTGTCTACCCTCTCTCCCTCGTGGGCGTCTGCACTCGGGCCATGCAGGTATGCCCTTTCTCACAAGGAGCCCTGCAGGTATGCCCTTTCTCACAAGGAGCCCTGCAGGTATGCCCTTTCTCACAAGGAGCCCTGCAGGTATGCCCTTTCTCACAAGGAGCCCTGCAGGTATGCCCTTTCTCACAAGGAGCCCTGCAGGTATGCCCTTTCTCACAAGGAGCCCTGCAGGTATGCCCTTTCTCACAAGGAGCCCTGCAGGTATGCCCTTTCTCACAAGGAGCCCTGCAGGTATGCTCTCTCACGAAACAAATTCATGCATGCAAGTGTGCTCTTTCACAACAATACATATCCTAGGTGTCCCATTATCACCCACCGGTAAGCCTCTCGCCACAGGCCATGCCCACATGCCCTCTTTCTTTCCCTCTCTCTCTCTCATTCGACCCGCTCCACCTGGCACCAGTGCCATCGGGTTATCTGCCTTTTTTTGCCTCGCACTCTCTTCCCCTCTTTATCTCATCCCCAACCCCACCCTGTCCTAACTGGCACTCGCACTCTCAGGACGCGCTGTCAGCCCTGGCCTCTGGTCGACTACCCCGCCCTTCTCTCCTCCCCCCCTTTGAAGAACTCAAAGAGGCTGTTGGTTTCCCGGAGTACCTTGCTCTTGAGGAGCGGTACAAAACGGTGGAGGACGATGATGGGAGTAGCTGGAGCAGTGGGAGAAGCAGGAGGAGGAGCGATAGTGATGATGCGGATGCTGCTGCGGCTGCTGCTGCGTCGGCGCGAGCGGCGGCAGAAGCACAAGCAGAGGAGGCAGCCGCAGCAGCCCGAGCAGCAGCGGCAGATGCAGCAGCAGCTGCTGCTGCAGCGGCAGCTGGTGCGAACTGGCAGCAGCAGCAGCAGCAACAGCAATACCAGTCGCAGCAGCAACAATCCCAATCCCAACAGCAGCAGCAGCAGCAGCAGTGGGATGTGGTGGAGCCTATGGTTATAGAACCCGATGAAACACCAGGAACTGGATCCGAAGGCTGGAAGAACCTCGAGAGGACCCGCAGCAGCAGCGGCGGCGGCGGTGGTGGGTGGGGAAACTGGACGCGGGTGCTGCGAGTGCAAGTGCTCGGCCAGAACAACATCACCAAGCTCGACTTCCGTGTGCCGGTCAGTGCTTGTTTCTCCCCTTTTGAGACGTCTCAAAAGTGGTGGGTGGGGAAACCGTACGCGGGTGCTGCGAGTGCAAGTGCTCGGCCAGAACAACATCACCAAGCTCGACTTCCGTGTGCCGGTCAGTGTGTCGTTTGCTTCTTCTTGCAGCAAACCAATCTCAGGACCCCACTCCTCCTTTCCTTCCTCCCGCTCCCCCCACCCACCCCCCCTTTTTTTTACCGCATCTTTCTTTTTCCCAGCTAGCCTCCTCCCGACTTTAGTTCAGCGCACACTAAATACCCCCTGTTCAGCATCTAGTATCTTACACACATCACTTCTCCTGCTGTGCTCTGTTTGTGAGGCGCATAGGCAACAGATATATCCTCATGTGCACACCCCTTCACCTGCTGTCACCCGTCATTCTCCACCAACTCTGTTCTTCCACCTATTATCATTCTATCCATTCTATCCATTCTGTTCAGCGTCTAGTATCTTACACACAACTCCCTTCTCCTCCTGTACGACATTCCCCCCATCTCATTTTCGACCTGTCCTCTTTCTCTCTCCCTGGCTCTCTCTCCCTCCCCCTACCCACCTTCCATCCTTTGTCCCCGTCCAACACCCCTCAGGCTGGCTTTCTAGGGAGTCTTGCCAACACCATTCCAGGTTAGTTCCAAGGCTCCTAACATGCCTCTGCTGTTCCACTTGATGCCTCCTTGCTTTTCCGCTTGACGCTCCTCTTCCCTGCATGCTGGCGTGGCTTGGAGGGTAGGTTCCGCCAGCCTGGCATGAGCGGCCTCTTGGCAAGCGCAGCTGTAGCAGCTATAGCATGCTGTAGCAGCTATAGCATGCTGTAGCAGCTATAGCATGCTGTAGCAGCTATAGCATGCTGTAGCAGCTATAGCATTCTGTAGCAGCTATAGCATGCTGTAGCAGCTGTAGCGTGCTGTAGCAGCTGTAGCATGCTGTAGCAGCTGTAGCAGCTATAGCATGCTGGAGCAGCTGTAGCAGCTGTAGCTGCTGTAGCAGCTGTAGCATAGCAGCTATAGCATGCTGGAGCAGCTGTAGCAGCTGTAGCAGTAGCAGCTATAGCATGCTGTAGCAGCTGTAGCATGCTGTAGCAGCTGTAGCAGCTGTGGCATGCTGTAGCAGCTGTAGGGTGCTGTAGCGTGCTGTAGCTGCTGTAGCGTGCTGTAGCAGCTGTAGCAGCTGTAGCATGCTGTAGCAGCTATAGCATGCTGTAGCAACTGTAGCAGCTGTAGCATCTATATCATGCTGTAGCAGCTGTAGCAGCTGTAGCATGCTGTAGCATGCTGTAGCAGCTGTAGCAGCTGTAGCAGCTGTAGCAGCTGTAGCAGCTGTAGCAGCTGTAGCGGTTGTAGCATGCTGTAGCATGCTGCTGTTGTAGGTGCTTTTTATTTCGCCACTAACCCTCTTTTCGTTATCTTCTCCCTTCCTCTCTCCCCCATCGTTCCCTTCCCTCGCCTTACCTCCTTTACTTCAAAACCCACCAGCTGTAGCGGGCATTGATTTAGCATGCATGGTGGAGCGAGCAGCAGCGCGGGCGCGGCTGATTCGTCCGTCCCCTTACCCTTACTGCACCACATTCTCCCTCCCTCCCATTCCCCCTGGTTTTGCACATTTCTCCAGCCGTGGCGGGCATAGATCTAGCGGGCATGGTGCAGCGAGCAGCAGCGCTTACTTCATCCATTCACTTCCCCCACCATTTTCCTTTGTGCTCCACATTCCTCTTCCGTTGCTGCACACATTTCCCCCACCGCACAGCCGTGGCAGGCATAGATCTGGCGGGCATGGTGGAGCGAGCAGCGGCAGCACTTACTTCATCTATTCAATCCCCCCCCCCTGCCTCCCACCTGTTTCCTTCGTGCTGCACACATTTCCCCCACCGCACAGCCGAGGCGGGCATTGATTTGGCAGGCATGGTGGAGCGAGCAGCAGCACATCAGCAGTTGATTCATCCTTCCCCTCACCCTTTCTGCACCACATTCCCCCTCCCTCCCATTCCCTCCGGCTTTGCACATTCCCCACCGCACAGCCGTTGCGGGCATTGATCTGGCAGGCATGGTGGAGCGAGCAGCAACGCGGGCACAGTCAGAGGGGGGAGGCGGAGGGGATGATGAGGTGGTGGTGGTGGATTTCAAAGACAAGACCACGGGCGACCGCGTGCGCATCCTGCTGGAGTGATGCAGAGCGGTTGGGATAGGTTGGGAGCAAATGTAGGGAATGCAGGCGGGTGGATGGGTGACGATTTGGTGGTAGATGAAATGGGGATGACGAGGTGGTGGTGGTGGATTTCAAAGACAAGACCACGGGCGACCGCGTGCGCATCCTGCTGGAGTGATCCCGGCGTGATGCAGAGCGGTTGGGATAGGTTGGGGGGAAGTGTAGGGAATGCAGGACTGTAGTAGGTGGGTGGGTGGGTGAGTGAGTCGTTGACAAGATGGTAGGGGGAGGTGGAGGGGATGATGAGGTGGTGGTGGATTTGAAGGACAAGACCACAGGCGACCGCGTGCGTATTCTGCTTGAGTGATGCAGAGCGGTTGGAATGGGTCGGGCTGTGTTTGGATGGGTTGGGATGGGTTTGGCAGGAACTGCAGGGAATGCGGGGATGGACGAGGGGGAGTGACGAGGTGGTGGTGGTAGAATTGAGAAAGCTTGCTTTCTTATTTTTATCAATTGGCATCGTTCTCATTACAACTGGCTTATTACAACATTTGCATCGAGATTGAACACAAGCTAGTGCATGCTAATATCACTAGCTAAGATGTACCCTATCCAAGTGGCATTAGCAAGGCGTTCTACGCTGGGGTGGGTGGTGGGGATGTTGAGTGAGCCGTTTGAAATAGAGAAACGTGGGTGGAGGGAAATGAGCTCCAACCCACGGTTTTTGTAGTTGGAGAAGGGCGTTTAGCGCGCTTCGACGATGCCAATTGTGCAGTACAAGCAGCTTCGCTTTCACAATACACAATTTTAAAAAACACAATGTGTGTTTTAAAAAATATAATATTGAGAAAGCTTGCTTTCTTATTTTTATCAATTGGCATCGTTCTCATTACAACTGGGGTCTCTGAGACATGGGCAGCGGGGGCCTCTTATGGCGTACGAGCGCCTCTGTGTGTTGCGCCGAAGACACCGCCTGCGTCGGATCTTGCAGGTTGCGGGATGCTGTGATGAGAGGCTCGACGTATGGCGTGACGTACATTTCCTTAGCTGTGTCGCTTCGCCATCTGCCCAGCCGTTTGAAGACTCTGTCTGGCACTCCAGTGTTGGCTGCTACTGTGGCCGCGCCTTTTCGGAAAGAGCGAGTGCCGAGCTGCAGCTCTCCCAGACCAACTTGTGCGAAAGCTTCCTTACACCAGTTCCGAATTGTAGTGTATGAAGGCGGCTTCGCTTGGCCTTTGCTGCTTGAAGCGTGCCCGAAGACACGAATCAACGGTCCCTCTGACTGAGGACCATAGCCGGCGAGTTGGATGAAGCGTCGGGTGCAGCGTACTGGGCAACAAGGGTCTGTCGTTGCTGCAATGGGTATCCATGTTCCGTGACCGGCCTGATCGGTCTTAGAGTGTGGTATGAGGATCCACATGACCTCTTCGTCGAATTGGATGTCTTGCCATTGTATGGCCACTAGGTCGGAGTATCGCAGAAATCCTGAGTACATGAGGATGGGGATCAGCCCTTTCTGAAATTCCGCAGGGTCGTCAGACTGCAGGTAACTCCCGGCCATGTCGCGGACTTGTTGGATCGATACGGGTTCCTTCAGACGAGTAGGGCGGGGGCAGTGTCGTTTTGCACAGTCGCGGACTTGGGTGGTAAACGGACCGATTGTTGGGCATTTGTTCCCAGTCATGCGATGGGCGAAGCTTACTGCCGAGCACGTCAGCTGCACTACGGACAGGGTGGCTTTGCGTCGGATTGCGTGAACCAGGTATAGTGCGAGTGTCATGTCGGAAGCTGGAAGAAAGGAGAGATCCACTTTTGTGCAAAATGCTCGAAACTTGGCCCAGTATGGTTCGTATGTCCGGATCGTAGAATCGGCGCGTGACTGCGCGAGCATTTTGATCAGTTGGTCGTGTAACTTTGGGAGCAAATCTGAACACAGGAGTGGACAATATGCATTAGTCAAATACCACTCGCAGTACAATGATTGGGCTATGCGGTAGTCCCGTGCCCGAGAAGGCAGTAGAATGGGACCCTGTATCTAGGCATTGGCTTCCGTGTGTGAGAGGGATGTGCGCGTGGATGTGTGGAGCCCAAGTACATAGGGAGGGTTGCAAAAGTGGCCACCAACTTGCGCCTGGCCAGTGCGGGACTATTAATGTGAGTGATGCATGGGTGCGTTGTGCATGGTGGAGGACGGCTGGGACCAGTTGGGGTGGGGGGAAGGCGAAGTTGTTTTCGGCTGTCCATGCGATCGAGAACGCATCAACTGCGATGGCTTCCGGGTGGGGGATCTTGGTGCAAAAGCGCGAGAGTTGGGTGTTGTGAGAGTTTGCAAAGAGGTCGATGGAATGCGGACCCCAACGACGTTCTAAGATGCGAAACCACGGCTTCTTCAACGCGTAGTCGTCGTGGTCGACCATTTTTGAAAGCTCGTCAGCATGTGAGTTGAGCTCTCGCGGGATCCATTCAATGATCAAGCGCGTGCCGAGCCCCATGCATGTTCGGATGATGCTTTTGCAAGCCATTGTGAGGTCAGAGCTGTGAGAGCCGCCTTTGCGAAGGATGAAGAATACGCCCTGGTTGTCCACCCGCACGAGAACGTGTTTTTGCTTGATCTTGTTGGCGTACGTTTGGAGCGCCCAAAGGACGCCTTCGATCTCCCGCCGCGTGCTGGACGTTGCCTGTAGCGGCTCTGACATGGTTGCGCTCGCTTCTTCGAGGCCACCCGGAAATGTAGTTAGAGTGGCGCCCCAACCATGAGAGCTGGCATCCACATGAATTACCGCATCGTAGCTGTTCCGGACGTGGAAAGGTGCACCGTTGAACCGGTCGAACTCCTCAAGCCAAAAGTGTAGCTCCTCTGCTGCGGCTGGGGGGATGACCACGTTGCTTTTCCATGACGGTGCGTCGTTGATTACTTGTAACATGGCGTGGCTGAATGCGCGAGCGGTCGCGCCAAGTGCGACCCCCATTGATGCGAGCATGCCTGTGATTCTGGCCACGTGGCGGACCGGGACTGGTCGGCATGCCTTGCTTGCGCTCAGGAGGTTTTGGATGGTTGCATGTAGTGAGGCTCGTCGGTCGGGACCGATGGAGAATCGACCGGTATCGGTTTCCAGCTCTACACCCAAAAATCGTAGGCGTTGCGATGGTGACAGCTGTGATTTCTTCGCGTTTATCACGAGTCCTGCCTCTTTAAGGTCCAATATCACACGCTGGCAGATCGCTTGCGCATGGTCTTTTGACTGACAGAGGAATAAGATGTCGTCCACGTAAGGGATGACTCGGATGCCTTGTTCTCGCCAGCGCCGAGCCAGTTGCTTGATGAGCTGCGTGAAGACGAATGGAGCTGTCGCGAGGCCAAATGGCAGTGAACGAAATGCGTACGTGCGCCTCCCAAATTCGAAGCCGAGGAACTTCCAGCATGATGGGTGGATGTCGATGTGGTGGTCAATGGAGAACATCCAATCCCCAACGCGTGCCAGGTCCGCCACGCGGTTGAGCCCCTCGTACTTGAACTTGGGGACGATTAAGCTTGCGTTGACTTTCCGCAGATCAAGAATGAGTCTGCATTTGTCTTTTTGCTCGACCACATTGAGTGGACTTATACACGTCAGCTCCGTTGCGGGCATCTGGACTGCTGCTCCGGTCTCTAGGAGTTCTTGGATAGCGGTACGCGTGAACGTAGCATGCGTGTTTGCCCCGACATGGTTGCGATCGTGGAAGGGTTGTGGTGGGCCGTGGCTCCATGGTAGCCAATAACCCCTGGCGATGACGGAAAGGACGAGGCTGCAGGGACACCAGGAGCTCCACCACGCAAAGGTCGCACGAAGTCGACCGCGCATTTGTGTAATGGTTTTGTCCGTGACGGCAAATTCATACGGATCGTCGTAACATACCGCCTCGCACTGTCGTGCTCCTGTAATTGAGGCAAATGGGGTAGGGTTGGGAGTTCCATTTGGCGCATGCATGTGCGTGTGCATGTACGCGCAATCGTTGATCAATGGTGTGAATGAGATTGCCTATCTATCGAAAGGACAACAAATATGTCATGCGCGCGCCGACGCTTCTTCTTCTTCTTCTTCTTCTTGGTTTTTTTTTTTTTTTTTTTTGCTCCATGGGCACCCTGATCATGGTAGGCAAGTAGGTGTCACTCTCTGGACCCCCTCCTCTTTTTTTTTTTTTTTTTGTCTCGTCTAGCACCGTGGCTAGCCCTTTTTCCGATACATCACATCGCGCTTTTTTTTTTTTTTTTTTTTTTTTTGCTCGCCTTGTCATCCACTTGGTAAGACGTGGTTGTGCATGCCTTTAGTGCATGTGGGCTGGTGCTTTGAACCATGGACATGCGTGTCCACCATGGTTTGTCTTGTTCTCTCTCTCTCTCTCTCTCTCTCTCTCTCTCTCTCTCTCTCTCTCTCTCTCTCTCTCTCTCTCTCTCTCTCTCTCTCGCTCTCTCTCTCTCTCTCTCTCTCTCTCTCTCTCTCTCTCTTCCTCTCTCTCTCTCATGCTCTGCACCTCCTCTGTGTGTCTAGAGGCTCTTTGCAAAATAGTAAATCAAGGAACTTTTTATTAAATCAACCAACACACATTGCAATGCTTCCTAGCATTCATCACCCCACCGGGTGGCCAAATACATGGGACCGAGGGGTTGTTGTTCCCCTTCCCTATCCTAGGCCCAAAGCCTATTACTACCCTTCACTAGGGCTGGCCTCTTGCCATCGCAAACCCCTAGGGCTGCCCACGGTTTCCGCACTCAAGAGTGCACCGTGCCTAGCGCCCAAGGCGCCTAATCCCTTGGCCCGCTCCTACACCACCGGAGCGGGTCCTTGGCCGCCATGCCCGTTCCTAGGGCAGGCACTTGCCACATGTCCCGGCTGGCCGCAGCGGAAGCACGAGCCCCGAAACCCACGACAATTGGCCGTGGGCGGGGGGGCCCGCTTGGGTAAGAACGGCATTGGCCCGTTGTTTCCGCCGCGGGTGACACGAGCGTATGCACTTGCCGCGCGGTCCATTGCAGCCATATCCGCGACCGCCTGCTTGAAGGGTCGAGAGGTCAGCAGGCTCTTCTGCTGGTACAGTTTGAAGCGTTTCGCCGTGCGGAAGTCGGAAGCGTCCTCCACTTGAAGCACCTCGAAACGCCCCGAGATGAGGTTGAGCGCGTGTGAGATGAGTTCGAGTCCGCCCGCCGAGTCGCCTCGCTGCGCCTTGTATTCCGCGTGCAGCAGGTACGCACGCAAGTCCTCCAGCAGCTCCGCTTGCTCTCGCACGGAGTCGTTGACGAAAGTCGCCGCCGAAAAGGTGAGGTTAGAAGAAGGGAGGGGGGGGAGGTTTTCCGTGCCAATAAAATTAGCAGTGTTGACTGGAGCCTCACCAGCTTCATCTTCAGAGTCGTCGGTGTCGTTGTTGACCGCCGGAGCAGGGGGAGCGGCTGTCGCTGCGTCGTTGTCATGCCGGTTCGTACGTGCTCCTCGCGTGCCTTTTTCCTTTTTCGCGTTTTCTTTTTTAGCCGACGCAGATGCAGCGGGTAGTGCAGTTTCCGCGGCTGTAACGCTGACGGGCTGCTGCTGTAGAAGGGATAGCAGCGCGTTGACCTGGTCCGGGGTCAACGCCTGCGTCAGTGCAGGGGCGGTCGTCGCGTCAGACGAGGAGACCGCAGTCCGCCTCCTCTGGCGCTGACGCGACGGTCCAGCCGCGGGTGCTGGCGTGTGCTCGGCGTCAGGTGCGTGTGCCGCGCCAGCTGCCGTCGCCACTTGCGCCGCAGGTGCCACAGGCGCCACTGGCGCCACTGGCGCCACAGGGGCCGAAGGGTGCTGCTGGGCGTCGGCACTTTTGTTGACCTCGAGCCCGCCCAGCAGCACGTCCACTGCAGTCGGGGCGGGCGGTCCATCTTCTGCCCGGCGCTTGTTACGGCGGTCGCCCGCAAAATCGCGGGTGTTACGGTCGGAGTCGGAAGCGGGGTTGGACGAGTTCCCGTTGTTAAGTGTCGTCGTCGGTGCCATCGTTGATCGATTGAAGTTAAAAATGTCGCTAAGTAAAGTCGAGGGTGACTCGCCTCTAGGAAGCGATTTTGTTCTAGCCAGCTTGGAAGGAGAGAAAGACTACGCGAGCGGAGATGTTGAGTGAGCCGTTTGAAATAGAGAAACGTGGGTGGAGGGAAATGAGCTCCAACCCACGGTTTTTGTAGTTGGAGAAGGGCGTTTAGCGCGCTTCGACGATGCCAATTGTGCAGTACAAGCAGCTTCGCTTTCACAATACACAATTTTAAAAAACACAATGTGTGTTTTAAAAATTATAATTTGTAGAAACAAGAGGCGAGGCGGTCAGTGTGGGTGTTGGCTAGACATGGTGTGTGCTTGTCATAATTGTGAATTGTGAATAAGGCTGGTTGTTACACCATCTTTCTCACTAGACTGGCATGGTATAATGACCAACACGGTTTGCAGAAACACAACGCACTCAGGAAGGTGCCATCACATATGCTATAGTGACATGGGTACGGTATGATCCAAGGCGGTTAGTCTAGGTGTAGTACGCTTTACACTGGTATTATTTTGCGCCAAAACGGCTGGGAAGGGTATTCAGCATGAATGGAACTTTTGCGCCCCAAGGCATGCCCAACCTGCCCGCTAAATCCAAACAGTGTAGCAAGTGCTTCCTCTGGTGAGAAGTTCTAGAATGAGGGTGTATTCCAGGCTTGACCACTGGCAACAAATGCTGACTGACTGCAACAACAGTCAATCCATACCAGTAATGTAGGCTCACTGGCAGTGACGTATAAACAGTCAGGTCAATATATCTGCCTTCAGCATACCCCAATAGCTAGGGTATCATTCAAACTCTCCGATACGAGCACCCAAAATAACGACGGGGTAACCATCGAACCGACTAACCTAGTTCATCATTACTCCAGCAGAGCATAACAATACTGTCAATGCTGATTGCACACGTGCACGCTACTCCCGAGAGCTTGTATAAGAATACTAGAATACATGTCATCAGTTCTTGCGCCCTTCCACGAGAATTACATGGTAACCGTGCCTGTAAGGGGGGTATGTGATTGTATGCAACGAGGCCATGATGCGAGGGAAAGAGAGAACAGGAAAAGAACATCAAGCAGCAAATTAAGGGAGCAGTGAAGAGAGAAATTTCCCCTCACAAACTACGGATAGCACAGCACAGCGCCTTGGGAAACAAATGTAGAAGTGGTACGGTAGTATTGAACCAAACACCATGCTTTTCCCCAAAAGACAACATTGGTACCCCTTGATCCATCCTCTGGCCTGCCACCCAGATAGGCAAGGCCTCAGCAGCCCACTTGTCCGTTACTGATCCATCCACTGGCCTGTCATCCAGATACGTAATCCCTGTTGACTTGACTCACGTTGACTTGAAGGGTGCTGACGTGGCACCAATGGGCGTGGCGAAGGCAACGTCCTGGAAAGGCCCGGCCATCTTGCCCCGGGGGAACCAGCCCAAATCGCCGCCCTTCTTGCCCGACGGACACTCTGAGTATGCCTGGGCTATCTGCAAAAGTGTAGAATAGGGGGGCGTAAGGGGAAGGAGAAAGTGAAGGGGAGGGGAATTGAAACCATTAGGTAAAGGAAGGGCGTTAAAGCCAGGATCTCAAGTAAAAAAATTGGCTGGAAGTTGGTGAGGGTAGCTCGCCTGTGATTGGTTAACGAGGTGGTTCGTTTGACGAGGGGTGAAGCGAGGGGTGCGAACTAAAGTCAAATCGCAAGTTTGAATCCGAACCAGGGAGGCACGGAATCTGGTTCGGTGACGAAGCTCCAACACCAGCAATTTCTCGCCACCCCCGAAAAATCTCATGTATCAGAAATGTGTTTTTGCAATTGACCCAGGGGCAAAAACGTGGGTGTGTCGCACACTCAACCTCCTAACCAGCCAGTCAGTTCGCCTACACAGATAGGGTAACGAGAGCTGCAAGTGTTTTGCAATTGACAGCAATTTCTCGTACTTGAGATCCTGGCTTTAAGGGGAGAAGGAAAAGGAAGGTTAATTCAATGTCCTGGCCATGGGATGTCATGTCATGCCACAATATCCCATCCCATCCCATCCCATGCCATGCCATGCCATGTCAATGTCTTGTCTGAAGAACGGGGGTGGGAGCAGGTGGGAGGAGGAAGAACGGGGGAATGTGAGGTTAAAGGGAACCTATAGGCTAGCAACATGTGAACACCTCCCATCGCATTGAACCAACCCAAACCACACAGCTCACCTCGTTTCTTAAAAAACACTCGGATTATCGTCCTTCCCACCTTCCCCCCCCCCCCTTTTTCAAGCAACCATTAAACACAATGATTGCACAGCACCCCACCATACCCACGTATCCACCATACCCACTGTTCCCACTGCACCCACCGTTCGCACCACACCCCACCACACCACCGCACCCCACCACACCACCGCACCCCACCACACCACCACTCCCCACCACACCCCATCACACCACCACACCCACCGTACCCACCCACCACACAACCAGCCCTAGAAACCCACTCACCTCGCCGAACTTGGCGGGCGGCACCTTATCCCCCGCATCCAGCCACCCCTCCTGCAGCTTCTTGTACGCCTCGTTGATCTTCCCCTGCTTCTCACACAGTATGTGCCGCGCTGGAAAGAGGGGGGGAGGAAGGTGGGAGGGGGAGGGAGGTGGGAGGGGGAGGGAGGTGGGAGGGGGAGGGGATGCGAATGAGAGCATATAAGGGTAGCGGCAACCGGTGCAAAGGGGTTTCGCCCTTGCTCCTGCAGCTTCTTGTACGCCTCGTTGATCTTCCCCTGCTTCTCGCACAGTATGTGAAGCGCTGGGGGAGGGGGAGCAAGCAGGGGGGAGGGATAGCGGGAGCGGGAGGGGGAGGAGGACGAAGAGGGGGAGGGGGGTGGGGAGGGGGAGCTGGAGGGGGGAAAAGAGGGTGGATTACGGGAGGGGGGTGGGAAGGGGGATTGTGGGGTGGAGAGGGGTGAAACCAGCCAGGGAGAATGAGAGGGTGGCTGGCAGAAAGCGTCGCGAGCTGCTACCACCGTTTCTGCAGCTTCTTGTACGCCTCGTTGATCTTGCCCTGCTTCTCGCACAGTATGTGGCGCGCTGGGGGGAGAGAGCAAGGGGTGGGGGGGAGGGAGAGGATACGAGAGCGCGAAAGGTTGGCAGAAAGCGGTGCAAACCGGTTCCACTCTTGCTCCTGCAGCTTCTTGTACGCCTCGTTGGTCTTGCCCTGCTTCTCGCACAGTATGTGGCGCGCTGGGGGGAGAGGAGCAAGGGGGAAGAGGGACAGGCGGAAGGGGAAGGTGGCGGGAAAGAGGAAGAGGTGGAGAAGTTGGGAAAGGGAAGGGGGAGGGAAGAGGGAACGCAAGACGACAAGGACAGAAAACGCAACGGGCAGTGGATCGGACTTAATTTGGGTCAATTGAAACTAGTGAATGCACTTGACTCGTTTAAGAAGGCACGATATGGAACCATGTAATGTACGTAATCGGCCATGCACTCATTGCCTCGCCAGGGAACGCAACTTAACGAGCCAACTCCGGGAGACGCGGCAATGAGCGAAACACCCGAAAGGCGTCTCGAGCGATTGAGACGGGATTCGCGAGATGCTATTCATAATTCGCAAAAATCACAACCTGACGGGATGCTAACGAGCGTACCTTTAACGTACGTGCATGTACCGAGCTCGCCTTTCCCGCCGCCCTTTCCCCCTTTCCCCTTGTCGTCGCCGCCGACGCCTCCTCCGGCCTTGCCCTTGCCCTTGGGCGGCATTGGCGCGCAGGGACTAACGCTGCACGAAAGAATGCGAAGGTTATGCGACGTTCGCGAGAGCCGCGAGCGACTAAGCGCTATGCGGACTAGCGAGAAACACGATTGGGAGGGCCGCAGAAAACCAGGATTCAGGAAAGAAACCAAAGCTAGGTGAAGGGAAAGTCTAGCCAAGCGGGGAGGAAGGGATTGTGGGATCTAGAGACATCTAGAGAGGTTTGCGGTTCAATCAGGTGTTGCTAAATATCCAACGGTTTGGTAAAGTTACAAAACGCTGAGATGGGTTTCTGAGCGATTATGAACAGCACAAAAATCCGCAAATGCAAAATGGAAGCAAGCTGAAGTGTACGCAGGTATACGCATTTATCAAAGTTGATTTTCTTTAGTCATACGGAAAACGATAGTTACGCGTACAGGTTGTACATTCATCAGCAGGGCAGGAGAAAGGGCTTCCAGAAGCTTTTGTCCCTCTCGCTTGTGGCACGCGCAGCAGCAAGGGGCGAATAGCGGCGGGGGAAGAAAGGAGGGTGGACCGTGGAACCAGTTATTAGATAAGCGAAAATCGTCCAAGGAATCAAGCCCAGCCCGCGCTGCTCTCCTCCACTCGATCTTCGATCACCGGATCGTCGCCGGATCGCGGTTGTGTGAAGTTGTGAGAAGTTCACTCTCTTTCCCATCTCGACCGTCCATTTGCCGCGATGAGATCCGCGGCGCGAGATCTGCTCCAAGCGGCATGCCGGTCCCTCCGACTTGCATCCGTCCCCGCACCCTCTGCTCACGTCGCCCTCCCGACCCGCCACGCCCTCTCCCCCGCGCTTGGCGGCGCCGTTGGCGGCGGTGTTCGCGACGCCAGTGGCGGCGCCGGTTCCGGCATCCCCGCCGCCGCCGCTTCCGCGATCTGCTACCAGCCGAGGCAGCATCAGCAGCAACACCATCTCGACCACCACCACCACCGTTACCCGCACCAGCACTGTCACCCTCATCATAATCACCTTCAACACAGCGCGCAATGCTCTCAGTCACTCGTAGTCCCGCATTCCTCCTCCTCCCCCTCCTCCTCCTTCCCCTCGTTCTCCTCCCATCCCATCTTCTCTACCGCTGCCGCTGCCGCTGCTGCTCCCGCCGGCCTCCCCTCGCCCCATGCGCGTCAGTCCCCGGGAGCGCTCCTGCCGCATTCGGCGCCGCATTTTCCGCCGCATCGGCCGGCGGCCATGGCGACGCAGGCGCCTAGAGGACCCGTGCAGACGCAGCCCCCGCGAGGGCCGGTGCACATGCAGCAGCAGGTGCGGGGGGGTGTTTCATCGAGAGGGGTTAGAGAACTTTGCGCGCGAAAGGGGTAGTGTAAGGGGTAGAAGGGGGGGGAGAGGGGGGGATGGGGAAAGAGCATTACTGTCTAGTTTGGAGGCGGGTGGAACGGGGTTTTGAAGGGGTTTGGCTGGGTTTGGGGGGTCTGGAGGTGCCTCTCTTCACTCTCCTCTCTCCCCTTTTCCACACTCCCCGCCCCCTCCCTCTCCTCACTCTCGCCGCGACTCTTACTGCTTGCATTTCAAGAAACACCCTTCGTTTCCACTCTCCTCCCCCTCCCGTCCCCCCTCTCCCCTCTCTCCACCCACTTCCCATGGCTCCCACTTTCCTCCAACCGCCTCCTCGTTTTTCTCCCCCATCCCCTTCCTCCCGCCTTCCATTCTTCCCCCCCTCCCGTCTTCCCGCCCTCCCTACCTCCCCCCGACCCTTCCCCCCCCTCCCTTCCTCCCCCTTCCCCAGGCTCGTCTGCGCGTGTATCTGCAGAGTCCTGGGGTGATAGGGGACCCCTACCGCCCTCTTCCGCCAATGCCCTTCCTTGCCAGGTAAACCCCCCGCCCCCGCCCCCGCCGCTGCTGCTGCTGCTGCCGCCGCCGCTGCTGTTGCTGCTGCTGCTGCCGCCGCCGCTGCTGCCGCCGCTGCTGCTGCTGCTGCTGCTGCTGCTGCTGCCGCCGCCGCCGCCGCCGCCGCTGCTGCTGCTGCTGCTGCTGCCGCTGCTGCTGCTGCTGCTGCTGCTGCTGCTGCTGCTGCTGCTGCTGCCGCCGCCGCTGCTGCTGCTGCTGCTGCCGCTGTCGCTACTGCTGCTGCTTCTGGTTCCACTATCACTCCTGCCCCATTCACCCGTCCCCATCCGCCTGACTCTCCCAAAAACCGCACGCAAAGGGTCTGATTTGACTCCGTCTCCTCCCCTCTCCGGACCCTCTGTTCTCCTCTCTCCTCGCCTCTTCCCTGCTTTCCGCTCGCTCCGTACCCTCTCTGAACCTCCCTGCCCCCCCAGCTGGTTCACAAAGGCGGGGTGGAAGAGACGCTGGGTCAAGTGGAGTGATGCGGTGAGGATCACATCACGTGTGGCGTGCGGTGGGATGGGGTGGGGTGGGGTGGAGTGGGAGGGGGTGGGATGGGGTGGGGTGGGATTGTGGTGTGGGGTGGGATTGGATGGGGTGGCGAGGAGTGGCGTGATGTGGTAAGGTGTGGCATGGCATGGCATGGCATGGCATGGTAGCCAGCTCTACCGGATGTAGCCATTGCCCTTTGCTTCTCTCTCATAAGGTCATCCCTTGTCGACTGCCTTTTGTTTCTTCTCTCCGCACCGATCGCTACCACACCCACCACACCACCATACCCCCATGCAATGCACCCTTTTCAGAGTTCCTTTTTAAAAGCGTGATTCAGAATACATTGTTCTCGGCCCACCTGTCTCTTGCGCCGCCATCCATGCATACTCCTCTCCTCCTTTCCCCCTCTCCCTTCCGTTTCCCCCTCTCCTTTCTCCCTTTTTCCCCTCTCCCTTCTCCCTTTTCCCCTCTCCCTTCTCCCTTTTCCCCTCTCCCTTCTCCTTTTTCCGCTCTCCCTTCTCCCTTCTCCCTTCTCCCGAATCACCCTCTTCCCACTCCCGTCTCCCCTATCCCTTCTTCTTTTCTCTCCTTCCCCTCTTCTCCCTTCCTCCCCATCCCACCTCCTCCTCGTCTCCAGCTGAAGACAGGGTACACGATTGCTATGCTGAGGCGCCACAAAAGGGGAATTCTTTTGCACAGGCTCTGCTGGGAGCTGGCATGTATTTATCCATTTCAGCTTTCTTTCCCGTTCCCCTCTTCCCCCCTTTCCCTCCCTTCTCCAGCTGAAGACAGGGTACACGATTGCTATGCTGAGGCGCCACAACAGGGGATACTCCCGGCACGGGCTCTACCGGGAGCTTGCCAGCACATACAAACAGGTGCTGTATGTCCCGCTGTGCTAGGTGTGATGCTACATGTCATGCGGCGTTCCATGCCATGCCATGCCATGTCTGCATCAAACGGAGTTTATTCTTCACCATGGTTGGTCTGCTTTTTAGTGGTCATTTCTCCATTTTTCTCCCTCCCTCCCTCCCTCCCTCCCTCCCTCCCTCCCTCCCCCTACTTCCCTCCCTCTCTCCCACCTGCCCTCAATCCGTCGTGTGTCACGCAGATCAATCGTGCCATTGCAGCAGATGATCGCACGGCATTGCGGCATCTCGTCACAGAGAGCGCCTTCACGGTACGTTGTTTCTTGAGTCATCTACACCTCTGAGGCACTGTTTGAGGCGCCTTAAAGGTCAAACGGCATTGCGGCAGCTCGTCACAGAGAGCGCCTTCACGGTACGTTCTTTCTTGAGCTGCCTCAATCTTCTCACACAATGTTTGAGGCGCCTAGAAAGATTTGAGATGACTTTTGAGGCGCCTCAACGATGGCACATCATCGCGGCATCTGGTCACAGAGAGCGCCTTCACTTTTGAGTCGACTCAAAATTCAGCATCTGGTCACAGAGAGCGCCTTCTCTGTATGCTGCACCATCGGCTTAACCCCCACCCACCCAACTCACCCGCTTCACTATTCCTCCCTCTCTCCAGTCAGTGAAGAGTTCGCTCAAGCATCGGGCTGAGAGCGGCATAGCCCAGGCGGAGTGGCACCTGGTAGGGACGTCTGACGGCAGCAGCAAGGCCGTTGTTCCTAGTCAGCAATAAAGTCATTTCTTTCCTCCCCTCTCTCTCCAGTCACTGAAGAGTTCCCTCAAGCATCGGGCTGAGAGTGGCATAGCCCGGGTGGACTGGCACCTGGTGGGGACGTCTGAAGGAAACAGCAAGGCCGTTGTTCCATCCAGCAACAAGCCTCCCCTTTCGTTCAAAACCTTGCAAGCACGCTTGGTGCGTGGGTGTGTAGTCTATGTGGATCTCCTTGCAGCTTTTTTCTTCTTCTTCTTCTTCTTCTTAAATTTTATAACCTGTTTTGGTCCCCCCTGTGTGCATTCCCTCCCCCCCCCCCTCCCCCTTTTTTTCCCCTTGTTTCTCAATGTGGCTCGGTCTCTTTTTTCCCCCCCACACACTCCATCCCACACCACACCATACTCCCCTCTTTCTACGCCGCTCTCCCCAACCCCTTTCTCCCCTCAATGCGTCCAACCCGTATATCCCATAATCTTGAAGCGTGCTGAATCAGCCTCTTTGGTTGTACTGTGTGGGTGGGACTATGCTGTGACTTGTGTTTCCCTGTCAGATTTCGCTTGAGAAGAGCAAACCAGAGAATGGCTTCGTGCAGCTCACTCTTGAAATTAAGAGCAGGCAGGTGAGGCTCTTCTTTCCCACATCATTGACTTTCATCCCTGATGCACGCCTTCCTCTTTTCCCTCCTCCCTGCCCTGTTGTTCTGTTATCACCTGTGTTCACTTGCCCTGTCTCGTATTCCTCCTCCGTACAACAATGCCTCTATCCGCCTGTTGTTTTTTTGCTTCATGTGAACCTCTTGCCTACAGCGCATTGCGGCATATGATAAGCGCAAGAAGCTGATCAGTGGGGATCCAGATGCTGAGGTAAGTGTCTTTTTTTGCCACTTTTATAATGCATGTAAGCTCAAGATCGGTCTAGCACGAGCAGAATGCTATGCTGCAATTCGCTGCTTGTGTTGATTTGCACCGAATTCGCCAATGACCACCTGTCATGTACTGGCTTGCTTGACCTAATTCTTCATTTTTCATTGCACCACCCAATGCTCCCTATCAGTTGACCATTACTGACTGGCTTAATCTTTACCTTTTTTACCGTAATTAATGCAAACATCAGGTCGATGTGAAGGACATCTGGGTGTTTGAGCGACACATGCTGCACCCAGAGCTCCCATGGAGGCTCTGTGGGCAGCTGGTAGCACCCCCCCCACAAGCAGACAAATCTGGAAAGCAAAATCAAGCTGCTGCTAGCAGTGGCAGGCGATAGTGGCAGGGGGTCCATCCTAGATCAAATACGATATCCAATTTTGTGTTGACATGGAGTGGCATTGTTGCAGCTGGCAACTCACTGCCTGGTCTGATGGAAATAACAACCTGAGCATGTTGTCTGATAAACTCCTGCCTCCCACCTTCACTAAGTGTACCTGACATGTCATTTGAAGGTACACCTCTTCCTGAATGTCAAACATTCACAGGAAGGGTTTTGCCGTATACCATTCCAAACGTAGGCTGTAGTGAAACATCAATTGCTGTCGCTTTAATGACGCTTACAACATGATACAAACAACAACACGTCAGCTAATCCACTACTCTGGTTGTCACTAAGATGCTCCGCGATCCAACAATGCTCCAGTATATCCATTGTTTACTTGGCTACCTTCGCGTTTGCTTCGAAGACATACTTGATCACAGACGCCTTGATGTCGAGAAGCTCGGGAAATTCCGCCTTCAGCTTTGATGCATCAAGCTCGTTATTGCTGCGAGCAGCCACAATGACCTTCGCCTGCGTGACAATAGGAACGCAGTCGTTAATTGTTTAGTTAACGGCAACACCACGGACGAGATATGCAGCGGCGAAGTGCGTCGTTCTCACCTGATCCTCGATGGTGAAATTGGTGTACGTGAACGCAGGATCGATGTACTTCTTGTAAAGGTCGAGAATCTCGTTGTGGCTGATCACTCCAGGGTTTGTGAAGTTCCAGATCCCTGTCAGGTTTCGTTTCGCCATCTCAATCGCGATTGGTAAAAGTTCATCAAGCACCGACATGGAGTTCGGAATGTTCACGACCTGCACAGCATCCAGGTAAGTCAGTCCTTATTGTGAGAGGAGATCACGAAACGGGAAGGCTTTACGGTGAGTCATATTACAAAAACCTTTCGCCTTACCTTCTGGTAGCGGGTGATCTTGGTGATGAAGTTTCTTGGATTGGACAAGTCGGAAGAGATGGGCATGCGAACCCGCAGAGTGCAGACGTTGTCATACGATTTCAGCAGCTCCTCCACCTGCTCACACCCAGAAAAATGTCAGGGCCGTAACAACGCGTTATCATGCATGAGTAATGTGCAGGACCCTCCGCTCAGAACCTACCATTCCTTTGGTCCTAGAGTAGAAGGATCCAAAGAAATTTGCGGAATCTGTCTCCTTGAAGACAACCCCACTTCCCGTTGGATGAGATTCGTCGTACTCGAAGATGCAGCCAGTTGCAAAGTTCACTACCAGAGCTCCATGGTTCCTGCACAGAATAATCGTCTCGATGGTCAGAGATAGCAGGCAAGTGGATTCAAAAAGCTGGACAAACGGGATCCACTTTACACACCTTGCGACATCAGCGAGGGTCAAAACACCAACAACGTTTGCTCGAATCGTTTCAACCTGATGGCTCTCGCACCAGTCCACGTTCGGACGGCCTGTAACTCCTGCCGCGTTGAAGATGTGCGTTGGCTCAGCCCGAAGGATGTCCGCTTCAATTGCACGCCGGTCTTCCAGTCTCGCGAGGCCATACTCAAACGGAATCCCCTTCTCCTTGCACAATTTTCCCAGCAGGCCACCGATCCATCCAGTTTTACCGTAAATCAGAAACTTCGTCTCCTTAACTTGACAATCTGGAGCGCCGGATTCTTCAAGTGACTCGGGATTTGATGACGACCTTCCGATGCTGTACCCTGTGAGCATCCTGGGGTGCGGTACAAGAGCACCAGAGATGTCTCCCCAATATCCAACGTTGTTCTTGTACCAATTGAGAGTCTTCTTGAGCCCTACCTCCCACGAAGTTCTCTCTTCCCAGCCAAGAGACTTGAGCTTCTGATCGTTCAAGTAGTATCTTTGGTCGTTGAATGGCCGATTCTCAACAAACTTGACAACCTGCTCTGGGTCTAGGCCAACCATTCGGCAAATATCCCGAGCGACGTCGATGACACGCCTTTCCTTGCGTGTCCCAATGTTGTACACTTCACCAACAGTACCCTGCAAATACGGTTCAGAAGATTAGTACACCGCAAAAAAAAAGAAGCAACGCAACAAGCAATTAAGACATCTGGAAATTCATCAGTCAATTACCTTGTGAAGGACCACATCGAATGCCTCGGCAACATCCTCGCAATACAAATAGCTTCTGACGTTGGAGCCGTCTCCATGGATCGGCAAGGGTTTCCCTTGCATGGCGAGGAGAAGGAACTTGGGGATGAGCTTCTCGGGAAACTGGTTCGGGCCGTAGACGTTGTTTCCTCGGGTGGTGATGCAGGGAATATTGTAGGACTGACCGTAGGCCATTACAAGCATTTCCGCTCCAGCCTTGGTGGCGGAGTACGGATTTGTTGGAAGCAGTTGGGATCCCTCATGGTTACCCACAAGTGAGTCCAGGCTTGTCTCTCCGTACACCTCGTCGGTGCTGACGTGGATGAAACGTTTGATGGTTCCAGCAACCTTGCAGGCCTCGAGGAGGACGTGCGTTCCGTAGATGTTGTTCTTGGTGAACTCAAAGCTGTTGCCGAACGAGTTGTCGACATGCGTCTGAGCCGCGAAGTGCATGATGGTGTCGATGCCTTCCGTCAGGAGGAGGTAGTTCACAAGATCCGCACTTGCAATGTCTCCCTTGACAAACTTGAAGTTCGGAGATGACCTGCATGGTTCCAGGTTTCTCAAGCTTGAGCAGTAGTCCAGCTTATCCAGCACGACGACCTTGTACTGAGGATAGAAACGAACAATTCTGTTAGCAACATGTGAAGCAATGAAACCAGCAGCTCCAGTGATAAGAATGGCCTTCGGAGTGTAAGTCGCCATGGTGTGTAAATTGGCCGGCCTAGTCCGTCTGAGCAGGTCCAGGAATTACTAGAGCAGGAGTAACCAGAATTCACGAATCATTTGTCAGTTGAGTAGGGAAGATGTAGTGAGCTAGCTAAGTGGCTGCTATCTCAAGGCGTAGCGTCATGCAACCTCAAGGTTCGCCACGCCCACGCGCCTCGATGTTGGCTTCACAACCAGCATCTGGGACATCGGAAGAGCCCGGAGATATTCAATAAACAAGGCGATACACTTCAGTACATCATTTATGTGAGCTTAGAGAAAGTGGATGGGAACTCAGTTGCGAAACAAAGTATAAATCCATATACCTTTATTCGGAGGCAGGCATCTTGGCAAACAGTTGCCTTGTACATTACTGTATATGTAAGAAAAATTCCTTTTCCATACTTCGCGTCCCCGCTCAGCGCGTACGGCACTGTAGCACCACAATCAGCACCGTTACCACTCGCAACCCTTGTCAAACATATGTTTATATGTTGTAGTTTAGGTAGGCTTTAGTGGGGTACTCACTGTGGGGTACAACCCCTTAGGCTTTTCCTTTTGTACCAAACTCTCGATAGTCCAAACTCACCTTGCCTAAGCTTTAACAACCCTCGCATCGACAATCCTCCCGCCACCTTCGCACGTCGCACCCCGACCTCACGGCTCAGCCGGTAACCCGCGCTCCGGGCCTCCGCTTCGACATTTCCCCAAACCTCAGTCCCAGGCCCGTCGCGCGAGAACCACAGTCCATTACCGTTACCACTGTAGTTTCTCTATACATTCTTCGCTCATGCCTTCGCTCATTGTACTCTTGCTTCGATAGTGCAATTCTCGCTCGCTCACTCATTTGCACTCGTAACACTTGGTATTCAGAGCCTACGATCTCTTCTCGGACCGTAACCACACCTTCGCTTCCTCACTATCTCAATTTTGGGGGGGGGTAGACGTCTCTCAGCGACACAGCACCGCCGCTCGTAGTGCTCTCTCGTAAGCATGCACGGCCACGACAGAGGCTCTCGCTGAGCTTGCCCGACACCCCCGCCATGGCCGAATTCACGCTCGCGACGTTGACGCAGGAGCAACTTGACCGTCTGGTGCGCCAAGTTGAAGAATCGGCGCTCGAAATTGCGACGCTCACGGCGGAACGTGACTCCGCGCGTCAGCAGTCCACGGTGAATACTCCAGCGCCACCACACGCACCGATAAATGCATCTGCACAATCGGACGAGCCGAGCGTCATTTCGTCCGGCACACCAACACAACACGACAGCGTGGGATAGCGATCAGGTGAGCCAGTGATGGCGCCGCCCAACCGATGCCTGGCATGGGGGGAAACAAGGTCGCACCAGGCCCGCGGGAGCCTCGTGAAGCCCGTCGGCACGTGGAGTTCGCGGCGACAAGTGGCGAACAGGCCATTATGGCACCAATGCCACTCAAGCCGCAACGCCCGCCCTGCTTCGACCCGAGCCAGCGTGGAGGTCCGACGGTTCAATCGTGGGTCTTCACGATGAACGTCTTCTTCGACGCGAATTACGTCGAGTCGGACGCAGCGAAGATCCGATATGCCGTCTCGCTGCTGAGGGGCCCCGCCATGGACTGATGGCGAGTCATCGTGACGTCACCACGCGCCTACGAGCCACCGTCGCAAGAGGAAGGGCCCACGGGTCCAGCTGTCACTTGGAGTTCATTCTGCGAAACCGCCCAATACAGCACGTGGGATGCGTGGTGCGCAGGGCTTCGGGCGCGCTTCGAGCCGATCGCGGCTTCTATTTCGGCGCGTCAGAGACTGCGTACTTGGCGGCAGCTTGGGTCGGTTCAAGACAACACGAGTGGTTTTCTCGCATTATGCGAGCAAGTCGGCTATATGCACGAAGCGGAGCGGGTGGACCGTTATGTCGGAGGGCTGAAGCCGGACATCTCGCACGAGATCATGCTACGCGGGCTCTCGAACTTCAACGAGATTCTCGCGCTCGCCGAGAAAATCGACATTTTGCGCCGTCCGAGACCGGGGTCCTACTACGGACATCGTCCTCGGGGACCGATCGAGCACGCCACAGTACATGCCGTTGCGATGAATGCAGCTGCCGCGCCGTTTAAGGGGCGCTGCTTTGCTTGCAATAGGCCGGGCCATCGCAAGAGTGAATGCCCAGAGGAGCTGAGGCGCCGCAGAGCAGAGCAGGGGAGGGAGTCTCCAAGGCAGGGAAACGCCAGCAGTCAGTAGGAATCGGGCCAACTACTGACGAGACTGCCTGCTCACCCAACCCCACCGACCCTGACCGAGTCACAGTACCGATTCATGCTATCGATCGGGCTCGGACGAATAAGGAGGGTACAGCGACGGATTGCCCAGTACTGATCCACGGGAAAATACAGGGAGCAGTAGTGAAGATCTTTATCGACGGAGGAGCAAGTCACAGTTTAGTTAATACCGCAACCGCACGAAGACTGCAACTGACACTTAGCCGTCATTTACCTGAGATAGATGCACGCTTAGTTGACGGCACGCCACTGGCCATACGGGAAAAGGTGGAGAGAGTCAAAGTCCGCTGCGGGGGAAATTTCGGATTTACACAGGAAATGCTCGCGACGACACTCGATGGGCACGACATTTTACTGGGACGTGATTGGCTGCGACGGTATAACCCGCGAATTGACTGGACGACGGGTAGCTGCACTGTGCGAAATAGCGGTAACTGGGTTGAGCTACCTCGCTGGCCGTCGCCCGAGTCTTCAACGGTACACGTCAACGCCGTCACCATGAAACGGGCTGTCGCTGCTGGAGCTGACGTGTACGCAGTAGACATTGCAGTAGTAGAAGGAGTAGAGCAGCTGAGTGATTTTAAGAAACTGTTGGCAGCGGTACCGCCCGAACTGCAAGGACTGTTGAAACGATACCCCGGGATTTTTCCCGACGACCTACCGGAAGGACTGCCACCTCAGCGAGCACATGACCACCGAATAGAATTAGAACCGGGGGCACAACCAACTGTACAGCGCCAGTTCAGACTGACACAATCCGAGCTCGACGAATTGAGGAAGCAGTTAGATTACTTATTAGAGAAGAAATTCATCCGACCGAGCTCGTTACCGTTCGCCGCACCGATACTGTTCACGCCAAAAAAAGACGGAGGGTTCGCATGTGCATCGATTACTGAGCGCTTAATAGGGTAATAGTCAAGTCGCGGTACCCCATTCCCCGTGCCGACGAACTGATCGTACAACTGCGAACGGCACGGGTTTTTTCGAAAATATATTTACGGGGAGGTTACCATCAGATTAGGGTCGAACCATCAGACTGCGCCAAAACAGCTTTCCGGACTAGGTACGGGTCATTTGAGTACACCGTGATGCCTTTCGGGCCGACCAACGCACCAGCGACATTTCAGATGACCATGAACGAGGCGTTTAGGCCACTTTTAGATAATCGCCGTGATAGTTTACCTCGACGGCATCCTCGTCTACAGTCGCGACAAGAAGCAGCACTTAGCAGATCTGGAAGCAGTGTTTAAGATTTTAGACGAGCATCGGCTACTGACAAAGGGTTCCAAGTGCGAGTTTTTTCAGGACCGGCTAGATTTTTTTGGGCACGCTATTTCGGAGGCTGGAGTCGAAATTGACCCAAAGAAGTTAGACACGGTGACAGCCTGGCACCCACCGACGAATATCACAGAACTATAGAGCTTTTTGGGGTTCGTCAATTACGTGCGCCGGTTCGTCCCCGACATGGCACGGTTAACAGCGCCGCTGACGGACTTGTTACGGAAGGGGGTCGCTTTTACGTGGGGGGAGAAAGAGCATGCTGCCTCTCTGCCCTGAAAACTGTTCTCTGTTCACCGCCCGTCCTGCGCATCGCCGACCCACACCGCCCATTCGAAGTAGTTACCGACGCAAGCGACATCGCCATCGGAGACGTACTGCTACAAGACTTCGGCAACAGCCTACAACCCATCGCATACGAGTCACGAAAACTGCATCCGCCCGAGAAAAATTACCCGATACACGACCGCAAAATGCTTGTGATCGTGCACGCGTTCAAAGTGTGGCGCTGTTACTTGACCGGCGCAGACGTGACAGTACGGACAGACCATAAATCACTACAGTACCTCCGCGCACAGCCACACCTCAACCCACGACAGATTCGCTGGCTCGATTTTCTCGAGTCCAATTTTCACTACACGGTCACCTACAAAAAGGGAGCCTCGAACATCGCTGACGCACTGACCCGCCCCACTGCCCAGATCCATGCAATACTACTCGCCCAGACCAGTCCCCTACTGTCAGGCCTATTTTCCCACGGGTACCAAACGGATCCATTCTTCACAGGAGGAAATTCGCAGCAGTTCGCAGCAGCAAGGGGAGACTATTACGTAAAATCCGGGACCGACCGCATCTGGGTGCCCGGGTACACACTGCTACGGGAATTACTATTACAGGAGGCACACGACGGAGTTACCTCGGGGCATTTCGGGGTAGAGAATGTCAGAATGTTATATTTGTCTAGCCTGCAGTGGGGTACTCTATAGCGAGTACAGCCCGAATTAGGGTTTCCTATATGTACTCAACTGCCTGCTAGTGCAATCCCTCTTCTCCTGTTCATTCTCGTTTCCTACCTTGTGACATGGTTTCAGAGCAGGTCGACCCTCCCTGGTCGATCCTGTGGATGGGCCCACCCAAAGCTTCCGCTGCTGTACTGCCTGTCGCGCGCCCCGGGCGCGCGAAGTTTTCTGCGTGCCGCGCGCTCGGAGCGTGCGGCGTTTTTTCTTTCCGCCGCGCGCTCGGGGCGCGCGGCGGTTTTCTGCCCGTCGCGACTCTGCCCTGCTCGTCGCGCCGCCCTGCTGGCCGCGCGACGCCCTGCCCTGCCCATCGCGCGCCCCGTGGCCCGCGGCGGTTTTCTGCCCGCCGTGCGCCCCGAGGCGCGCGGCGGTTTCCTGCCTCCCGCGTCGCCCCCGCTGGACCCGCGCGCCGCCCTGCGGGACCCGCGCGCTGCCCCGTCGACCAGCTCGCCGCCCCGTGGGAGTCGCGCGCTCCCCCCGTCGACCCGCGCGTCGCCCCTGGGGACCTACGCGCGCGGCCCCGTCGACCCGCGCGCTGCACCCGTCGACCAGCGCGTTGCCCCAGGGGACCTGCGCGCCCTGCCCCGTAAACCCGCGCGCGCTACCCTGTGGAGCCGCGCATCGCCCCCCCCTCCTTCCCCGTTGTCTCTCTGCTGCATGTGCAGCAGTTGGGGAGGGTCTGGGGGTGGCGGGTGTGTGAACCGTCCCTTGCTCCTTCTCCTACTTCGTCTCCCACTGCTGCAGCTGCCGCTGAGGGGGGTGGGTGTGTGGGAGCTGAGGGAGTGGTGCTAGGGGGGTGACATGGGAGTGGAGCTAAGGGTGCAGCAGGGGGTGTGTGAAAGGGGGTCTGCGACAGTGGGGGAGAGTGTGCGGAGGTATCCGTCGTGTCGCCAGCAGCGCGAGTAGTCCGGAGGCTACAATCTCCGGTAGCCCAGCGAGCCTGCTGCGCCAGTCGCCCGTGGGTCCGTTGCTCCTGCCGCTCGTCTTAGCCGCGGAGCCAGTTGCTCCTGTAGTCCGGAGGCTACAATCTCCGGTAGCCACCGTGTGCGCGCTCCTATTGCCCGTGTGTCTGCGGCTTCACCCGTCGCCTCCAATCTCCTCTCCTCTCACAGTCCAGCCTCCTCCTCCTCATTTGCCCTTTGTGAATGCCTCTAGCTGTACTTGTGCTTGTGAACTATTCTGTGACTGCTTGTTGTGCTGATTATACCCCACTTTGACAATGGAGGTGTGTCAGAATGTTATATTTGTCTAGCCTGCAGTGGGGTACTCTATAGCGAGTACAGCCCGAATTAGGGTTTCCTATATGTACTCAACTGCCTGCTAGTGCAATCCCTCTTCTCCTGTTTATTCTCGTTTCCTACCTTGTGACAGAGAAAACACGGCAGTAGCTGCAGCGGTATTATTACTGGCCCGAGATGTTGACCGACGTACAACGACACGTGGCATCGTGTCCCACTTGCCAGCTCATGAAATCATCACGGCAGCGGCCGGCAGGACAGTTGCAGCCGATACCACCCCCAGAGCGTGCTTGGCAGCAGGTGACGATGGACTTCGTCACGGGGTTACCGGCCGGAACGAGTGGGAACGACGCGATCCTGGTCGTCGTCGATCGACCGACGAAAATGGCACACTTCGCAGCCTGCAAAAAATCAATCACAGCCGAAGAAACCGCACGCCTCTTCATCTCCACCATCGTTCGACTGCACGGGATACCAGCAGCGATAATCAGCGACCGCGACACGAAATTCACCAGCAACTTCTGGCGGAACCTGTGGCAGCAGTTCGGCACGCGACTACAGTTCAGTTCTTCGTACCACCCCGAAACCGACGGACAGACAGAACGGACAAATCAGACTATGGAGCAACTCATCCGAGCCACGTGCGACGACCCAACCACCTGGGAACAACAACTGCCACTCATTGAGTTCGCATACAACAACTCACCATCCGCCACGACCCAACAGTCACCGTTTTACCTGAACTACGGACAAGACCCGGCAGTACCCATGACCCCGAATCCCGACAACGCAGTGCCACGAGCACAACAGTTCGTCGAAATTTTACAAGCAGCACGGACCCAGGCAGTAGACGCAATAAAAAAATCAAACATCATCGCTAAACGTAACGCCGACCGCCACCGCCGACCTGTCACTTACCAACCTGACGACCTAGTTTTACTCGACACTCAGAACCTCCGACTGCCCATCACCCCAAAACTCCACCCCCAATATTGCGGGCCATTTCGCATAAGCCACATGATTACGCCCGTCACCGCCCACCTCCTCCTCCCCGCTGACTGGTACGTCAGCCCCTCATTCCACGTCAGCCTGCTTCGCCCTTACGTCCCGTCCACAAGCCAACTGCCACGTAATCGCACAGCCAGCATGACACGACCGCCGACTGAACCAATCATCACACCCGAGAAAATTCTGAGCCACAGAGTTCGTGACCCTCGAGGAGCCCGAAGGATCGAATTCCTGATCCGCTGGAAAGACCGTACACCCACCGAAGACAACTGGGTTCCCCTGGACAGAGTCGAAAACCACCCCGTCCTCACAGAGTATCTGCGCAGCCGGAACTTCAGGGATGTACACGCGCTTTTGTAAGGAGGACCTCCTTAGGGGGGGGGGGGGGGTTGTGTAAGGAAAATTCCTTTTCCTTACTTCGCGTCCCCGCTCAGCGCGTACGGCACTGTAGCACCACAGTCAGCACCGTTACCACTCGCAACCCTCGCATCGACAATCCTCCCGCCACCTTCGCACGTCGCACCCCGACCTCACGGCTCGGCGGGTAACCCGCGCTCCGGGCCTCCGCTTCGACAATTCCCCAAACCTCAGTCCCAAGCCTGTCGCGCGACAACCACAGTCCATTACCGTTACCACTGTAGTTTCGCTATATATTCTTCGCTCATGCCTGCGCTCATTGTACTCTTGCTTCGATAGTGCAATTCTCGCTCGTTCACTCAATTGCACTCGTAACAGTATATAAGGGCGCGTAACTTTTTCCATTTTCGTCAAATGTCCGGACGGAGCCTCTAAACCGGCCGGACGGAGCTCCGTACGGACGTTTGGGAAGCAGGTCCGGACGATAAGGCGTCCGGACCACAATTGTGCAACTTTTTCCCCTATCGAAAATGTAGAATCTCGCCATGAATAATAACACGCATTACAGAAATCGTATAGCACTTGGAGATTTCGCCACCAAAATTTGACGGAATCCTATTGGTTGGAAAATCTTTCACTTCGTGGCCGAATCACAGCGCAGACAAAACGGACCGTCCGAAATGCCGTTCGGACGGAGTCAGCAGGTTAGTCCGGACCACTTTTTGGCAGAAAAGTGTCAGATTGTGTCTGGACGGTAGCGACGTCGCAGGGGGTCTTGCGAACATCTAAACGGAATGTTACGAAATCAGTTACCCTACAGAAGTCCGGACGGGGCCTCCGTCCGGACGATGAAAGGTGAAAAAGTTACGCGCCCTAAGCAACTACTTTTTTCTATCAAAATAACAAAACTTAAGAGAAAGTGACGAGAATCGTGCCACGCTTCGGGTGTCTATGGAAAGAGAACTCATTATAGCTTTTGATAGTAGATATGATACATGGCATTCCATGCATGCATTTGAAAGATTGGCTGACTGACACCATTCAACAAAACCAGCACAAGACCAATATGGCCCATGTTAGTTGCAATACATCAGCTGCAACGCGCGCCGAGGAACTTGAGCTCCAATGCTTATGCAGACCCCCGATTATTCACACCAGGTTGGTTAGCACGCAGTCAGCAAATCACCATGACTACCATTTTCTTCCTCCCATGGACAGAGAAGCAGGAGACGGCGGAGTCGAGACAAAATTCCTCGGTTTGGGGAGCAGAAGCGCCAGCTTGCCATGCCGTGCTGTAGCGCACACTGCCACAGCACCGACATGCTCACAGCCGTGTGGAGCGTGCAGGAAGTAGCGAACCAGGGAGGCAAACTCTTTGGGGCACTGTGCGTGTGGCATGTGCCGTGCGTCGTTCACCAGTACCAGCCGTGAGCTGTCGCCGAGGTGCCTGAGAGGTTAGAGGGCAGAATGAGGAAATACAGGCAGAGTTTAAATAAATTAAGAACAGTTAAGATAATGAGCCTGCAAGCAAGAAGTACTATTTGTCACGAGAACTATGCGTAGGGAATCAAGGAGGTCAGAGCATGACAGATCAACTTATACAAGAAGTGACCTAATGAATGGGGGTTGGGTGGGATGTAAGGGCTTACTGCAAGAGCATTTTCCCGAATGGCAAAGGAGCGATCGGATCCTTCCTTCCACACACGATGAGAACCTCCTGTTGCACACCAGCAACGACAACAAAGACACACACAAAAAGAATTCGCATTCACTCATAGAAACTACCTGCGAAAAGGAACCAACCAGCCATTATTGTTCAACTTTTTGACAGCCAGACGAGGCACCCATCAGCACCAACCAACAACAACCACCAGCGCCAACAGCAGCAGCAGCAGCAACCAGGAACCATACCTGCTTCAGCACTGGATTCAGCCACGGGTTCAGAGGCCTGTCTCGAATGTACTCGTCCAAGCAGTGCTGCTGCTGGGTGCGGCTACCAGAAAACAGCACCTTGAGCAGATCCCGGTACAGGAACGCAGGCGCCCAGAATGTGCCTTCAAACGCTGCGTGCTGCGCTTGCCGCAACTCAGCCACAGTTTCCGGTAGCCGTGGGGAAGATGGCGCTGAAAACGAGTCAGGGGTGGGAGTAGAGTCAGCAGCGTCAGCACAAGCAGCAGCAGTGGCAGTGGATAGGCCGTGCTCTATCACACCGTCACTGCTCCGCCTCCACCTGTTGTCATTGCTGCTCCCGCCGTTGCAGCTGCTGCTGCTGTTGCTGCTGCCGCTGCTAGTGCTGCTGCTGCTGCTGCTTCTGGTACGCGCCGAGTTAGTGCACTTAGGCTGAAGTGTCGCTTCCAGGTCATGCTGAGTCATCATTGTTGTCGGAGACGTGAGAATCACCCTTCGGATAATTCCCGGGTGCTGCGCTGCCATGCGGTATGCAATGCTCGCACCGTAACCAAACCCCAGAACGTCGAACCTGGACAAATTGAGCAGCAGACGCACATACAAGGGGGTGTGAAGAGGCGAGGGAGCAAACGGCAGAAAAGGGACGAAGAAAAGAAGCAAGGGACCAGCTAAGAAAGGCTGACACAGTGCAGAGTTGAGCTGGCAAGAGTAAGCTGCAGAGCTGTGCAGAGAAATGTTGTTGAAATGCAGGGTCTTGGCAGGTGTGTGTATTATGTATACCTTGACAATCCGAGTATTCTTGCCAGCCGCATCATGCAATTGGCTTGGAACTGTATCGAGTACTTTGGGCTCTCATCCCTGCTCCTCTCCTCTTCTCCCACCCTCACCTCCTCCCCCCCTTTCTCTTCCTCCTCGCTCCCCTCCTTGTCCTCCTCCTCCCCTTCTTCCACCTCCAACGACTCTTCCACTTCCTCACTCACTCCCTCCCTCCTCCTCCCTTCCAATCCTTCACAGTCCTCCACACCAGACTCTCCAAACCACACAAGGTTCGGCACATACAACTCGAAATCCCGAGCCAGGCTCCCAACCAGCTGGTGCCAGTGCACTGTGGCGGCGTCCCCCGCCAAACCACATTTCCCCTCCCCCGAATTGTCACGGTTGCGCGCATCGTCCCCGCCCCTGCCCCCCTGCTGGTACCCCGGTCCTCCGAACCCGTGCAGCAGCAGCAGCGGCGGGTTGCGCTCCCACCGCGCCTGCTGCTGCGCGCGCCTGCGCGAGGCGGCGGCGGCGGTAGCGGCGGCGGCGGCGGCGGACGCGGGGAGCCAGCAGCGGATGGAGGTGGACGCGTCGAGGTCGATGCGGAGGGGGCGCAGACCGGCGGAGAGGAAGCGGGATTGCGTGAGGCGGAGGAAGAGTGACGCGGGGCTCACCGCCGGCCACTGATGGACAAGGGGAGCAAGCGCGGGTTGGAGGGGGAATGCGGGGGAACGGAGGGGGGAGAAAGGAGAAAAGTATGAGAATCCCGGATTGAGAACTGTTCAGACGCATAAAAACAACCAAACGGGCTCTAGAGAGGCAGCCTTGAGCAGGAACATAAAACAGGGGCAGCCAATTCTTGAAAAAGTTGGAAAAAAAAAATCTGCGTATTTCGAAACGTCTCAGTACCCCGGGCCGGAACACACCGGAGACGCTGGTAGGCGAAAAAAACTCTTCCTGCCGCTGCTGCCAAGGTCACTGCTGCTGCTGCTGCTGTCGCCATTGTCGCTTCTGCTCCCGCTCGACGTGTTGCTTGAAACGCTGCTGCTTCTAGCGAAGCCTTTTCCTCTGGTTATGCTGCTTCCCGCGCTACTGCAGCTGCTGCGGCCGAGGCTGCTAGTGGTGCTGCTGACACTGTTCCTCCGTATCCCGATCTCACGACGTTTTCCGTCTTTCGCTGGTTGGTTTCCGTCAAGCATTCCGTCGCCGTCGCTTGGACGCACGTGGTTGCACATGGATTCGGTCAATGCCGATACATCACTGCTGCATCTTCTGTCGGCGAAAATTCCGTCAAATTTTCCGTCAAGCGTTCCGCCGTCGGCGCTGCCGCGCTCAGCGCACTCTCCGGAGCACATTCCGGAAGGGTCTTCGCGCGGAGAAATGTGCGCCTCGGGGAGAGGAATTAGCCGCGCCGCTGACGAGGCCGATGGGAGGGGCTCGATCTCAGGCAATTGCGTCGACTGTGACGCTGGAGGTGACGTGGAGGGGGACGTAGATTCGGGGAGAGACGCCGCGTCCGGTGTGGCATGAGAAGCCGCCCGAGTCGCGGCGAGGAGGAAAGACGAGGTAATGGACAATGGTGATGGGGATTTCGACAAGGGTGAGGAAGAAACTGAGGTGGCGCGGTAGGAGGATGACGCGAGGGAGGGGGAGGAGAGGGAGGAGGAGGCCGAGGGAAAAGAGGAGGACGACGCGGAGGAAGCGGAGGTGGAGAGATCGCGAATCACAAGCGGCTCTTTCGATGAACGGTCAGCTGGACGCGAACAAGGAAGGGGATGAGAGAGAACGCGGACAGGAGATTCTTCGGGCAGGAACGCCTCGCGGTGCGGTTTGCCGCTCTGCCGCTTGTTGCGCGCGAACACGGTGAACGGCATCGGTCTGATCCCTTGCGGCGTGCTGCTTCGACGGCCTACACAGATCGGGAATAGAAGAAAATTCACTCGTTGATGCCCGTTTGGGTTTTTGGGGACTGACAGGGAGCATGCTAGGATAACGCTGTTCTACGAGTAGTAGAATGCTGGTTTGTGACCGACGAGGGCTGGCTCGAGCGAGCAAGACTTTGTAGGGATGACGACTGCAGCTGAGGAAGGTCTTATGCGCGCGCCCGAGGGGGAAGAGGTTGCAGGAGCGGTTGGATTGGAACAGGTGGTCAGAAGTCACTGGTTTGAAAACTCTTTGCACCGTATAGAACTGAATGTACCGACCTTTTGAACCGAATTAAAACTGGGAGAAATTTGGAAATACGAAAGGGGCCATCAGCTCATGACGAGTCGAGTCGAGCCCGACCGACACACGAGGGCAGATCAGCAGCGACCAGTCAGCGTTGAGCAAGGGTGTAGGGGGCACTGAGGGGTGCGGCGCGCGGATTGTGCGGTGGGGAGGGAGGGAGATTTCGGAACCTGCATGGGCACGCTGTACAGGCGGAAGTGGAAGTGGGTGTGTAATGGGGGTGGGGAAGGAGGCGGGGTGGTGTGATGTGTGCGTGGTGGAGACGAGGGCGAACAGCGGAGGAAGGGCTGAAGGGTGTGGGGGGGCGGGAGAGTAATCTCAGCGGAAAATTGGCATCTGACACGAGGCGGCGGCGCGAGGGATCATCGGGGGAGGATTGAGATGAGTGGATGATGGACGGTCCAACCCGAGAGGGATGCGGTGAAAACGGGATGGGAGAAATGCCGCAATAGCATAACAGCCTCGTGTTTTCCGCGACTTTCGTGAGGCCGATGCGCTGTCGATCGGTCAGGGGGGCCTGTACTGGCGAGTCATTTGGAGTGTGAGGACGAGCGGATTGGTCGAAACGAGAAACGTGGATCAGGAGGCTTGCCTCTTTCGAGAGTCAATGGACACAGGTGACCTCGGAGGCAAAACTTCAATGAATCGAGACGAGACGCGTCATGACAAACCATCCAGCGCTGCAGTTTCGGCAGCTTCGCGTGGCGAAATGTGGTTTGGGCTGGATGACAAGAAGCTTGCATTGCATGCATCGCATTGCATGGATAAGGGCGCGTCCCTACCCTTGATCGAACCTGCCCTAGGTCGATCGAGGGCAGCTACAAAGCAACCGTACCTAAGCAATTTACTAGGTAACCAGATTTCGTGGCCAGTCGCGGATGTACAGTGAAGGGGGCCAGCGATCTTGTCACCTGGCCTCGATAACGAACGATGTGCTACCGTGCCTACACCGATCTGGGATTTTATGACGATCGACGGTTTTTTCCCCCTAAAACTGTCGATCCTGTCACCATGGGCTCTAAATTGATCCGCGATCGCAAGGTTGCTGTCACAACCTACCAATCTTGCCCCGAACCTGCAATCGGGTGCCCTTTTGGATTTAGGACAGCGATCCTGCGATCGATCGAGGAAGGGGACGCGGAACAAGGGGGAGGACGACACCTTGGTCCGTCCGCCCCGCCCGCAATGTGGAAGATGGCTCAAAGAAACAGTGAAAGGGTAAGATGAGCAGCATCATGATGAGCAGCAGCCACGTAGATTTCAGTGGAGTAAGTTTGGGTTTATTTGAAAGGGGAGATATCAGCCAGGATCTTCCTAGGGAGGTATAGGCAGACGACCCCCCACGCTTCCAAAAGTCGAGGGACGAGACTAATTGGTAAACACGAGTCGCTCGTTCTTGCGTGTAATTTCAAATATCTGAGGTGGACAGTATAATGCACACTGATTCGAGAAGGAGATCTGTGTCAGCATGGAAGTTTGCGGCATATTCCGTCCACAATCACCGAATATTTTCAGGTGTACTTGTACGCTGTGGCAAAGGGAATCCATCCGTCAGTCGCGAAATAGGGCAAAGAAAGTGGACACATGTTTGGCGGTTCGGGGGACTCAGGGAAAGGGGGATATCGGAAGGAGTGTGGGAAAGGGGCTGACGGATAATGGAATGCTGACAGAGCTGTTGGGGAACAAAAGATTGCACATGTACCTGCAGTTCAAGAAACGTTATCTAGCATTTGAATCAAGCTTCAACATTTACTAACAAATATCTAAACGGTTTATTATCAGGTGTATCAGAAGTACAGTAGAATTATGGATTCCTAATCGAAAGACATGCTCTATAAATTGGAAATCCTTCAGATAAAACGTTGAACGCTTGAGAATTGAGGCAGTGATGTTATGAGAAATAATAAAATCAATGACATGTTACATTTCCGTTACCTACCCAGATAGAGGCCTCGCCTAAAGAAGGGCCATCTATATATTTACCCGGAAAATAAGACTGTTATTGTTGTTGTTACTGTTGTTGTTGTTGTTGTTGTTGGGCTGAGAAAGCCCTTAGGATCGTTGCAGGGGTGAACTCTGAGTAGAGTTGGTGTAGTAGCGGAAGCGTTAATTAAAGAGTTGTGAACCACCTTGCGCTAGTATGTGAGGGCAAAGTAAGTTAATTAAAACAAGGAGATACAAGAATATATATAAGAGTACAAGGAATACGAAGAGGTACGGTTGTAACTACTTTTACTGTTGTTGTTGCGGTTCGATACAGTGACGACTCGGGCAACTGCTCTGTCGCGAGTCAGTTGTGTGTCCTTGCTGTCGCGCTGTATTTGTCAGGTCAAAGGTCGCTGACCTTTGACTTCCCCGTAACCTCCAGCGGTTGCTTCAACCTCCGAGGGTTGACTCGCTCGTGCCTCGATATACTTTGCTTCGCTTGTGTCTTGGTGTTTCGACACGACAGAGGCGCTTAAGATCGACTGTTTCCAACACTCCCCTTCGCTTCTGGAGTGTCGCTGCTGGTGACGTGGCTCTGTCCAGTCAGCAGCATGCAGTACTCAAACTTCTGCTTTCCAAGCTTCTTGGTCAGGTAGTCTGCTGCCATCTCGGACGTGGGGCAGTATGACAGCTCGAGCCTCCCTTTCTCGATCTCGTCCTTCACGAAGAAATATCGCAGGGCGATGTGTTTCGTCCTGCTCGCGAAGCCGCTTTTGTTCGCGGTGCGAATTGCCGACTGGTTGTCGCAGAACAGAGTGAAGCTGGGTAACTGAGCCAGCTTCGCTTCTTCCAGCAGTTCGCGAAGGTAAAGTCCTTCCTTGGTGGCTGAACAAAGTGCAATATATTCTTCTTCGGCTGACGAGAGAGCTATTAATTCCTGCTTGCTCGACTGCCAAGAGATAGGTCCGATGGGTTCGAGGCGGTAGATGTAGCCAGTGCGAGAACGCCTGTTGTCGGAATCGCCAGCGTGATCGGCGTCGACGTAGCCGATTAACTTAGGCGGCGCAGTTGCGTTCTTGTAGTAAGTTAGACCGATCGTCGGGGTGCTAATAAGGTAATGAAGGGCGCGGTCGACTTCTGCTAGATGTTCCGCTTCGGGCCTCTTGAGGTAGGTGGTGAGTTGGCTTGCAGAGTACGATAGGTCTGGGCGGCAGGTGACAGCTGCGAAGAGAAGACAGCCCAGCTTTCTCTGGTAGTCGCGTATGCCAGTGGGCTTGAGTAGAGCGGAGCCTTCCTTGTTATTTCCTGACGTGTAGCGGTATGGTGTAGAGATGGTGGTTGGTGTAAGTGCGAAGCGCTTGGCGATGGTGTCGGCGTATTTCGCGGCGCTGAGGTAGATGGCGTCTTCCTCTTCCCGGATGTTGAGCCCGAGGTACTGTGTGACGGTAGATGAAACTGTCAGTGTGAGATCCTGCTGCAGCTCCCCTTCGAACCAGGTGGTGATGATCGGTTGAGCCGATGTAGAGGAGATCGTCTACGTAGACGATCAGTAAGATGTAGTCTGCGCCTTTCGTAAGCCGGTACATCCCCTAATCGTGAGGTAATTGCTTGAAGCCGATGCGGATGAGGCGGGCGTGCAGATACTGCTGCCATAGCCGCGGAGCTTGCTTGATCCCGTAGAGCGACTTCTGTGAAGAAATGAGGAAGGAATGAATTGACTAAGGGAAAGTTGGGTACAAAAGCAAACCCTAGAAAACTGTACCCCATATGTGCTACCCCACTATAGCCTACAGTAGCTATGTCATATAAATCTGACACACCCCCATAGGCAAAGTGGGGGAGAACAAGGGGTCACAAGACCAGTCAAGCAAAGCAAAGCAAGCTCAGGGTGGATCACAAAGTCACCACACATTCCGAGCACAAGTTCAAGGCCACAAGGCCAGTTCACATGCAGGATTACATATATATATAAGGCTAGACAAGCAAGAGCAGGTGTATATATATATGCAACAGTACAAACAAGGTCAAGGGGTGAGCAAGTGAGGCAAGGTAGGCACAAGGCCCAGCTGAGTACAGAAGCGCTGATGATCACAAGGCGCAAGTGCCTTGGTGAAGATATCAGCAGTGTTGGCCTCAGAGGCCACGTACGCAAGCCGCAGCTGACCACGCTGCTGTAGCTCACGAGCAAGGAAGTAGCGGAGAGCAATGTGCTTCGTTCTGTGCTCCAGTCTCTGCTCTCGACACAAGGCCAGCATGGCCTTGTTGTCTACGTACAGCACTGGAGGAGAACGAGGCGGCTCTCCGAGGTCAGTCAGCAGGTAGGTGAGCCAGCGAAGCTCCTGTGCAGCCATGGCCCCGGCGTAGATCTCAGCCTCACAACTGGAGCCGAGAACAGAAGACGAGCGGGTAGCCCGCCACGAAACAGAGCCGGAACCAAGGCTGAAGGTGTAACCCTGTGACGACCGCTGTGTAGCCTAGTCGTCAGCCCAAGAAGCGTCTGCGTGCCCAGTGAGGACCACTGGACTCTGCCCTCCAAGCACAAGCCCCATGCCCGACGTACTGCACAAGTAGCGCAACACCCTCTTCGCTGTAGCCATGTGCTCCGGTCTGTGTCTCCCAGGAGCAACATAGCGTGCAAGAATGCTAAGAGGGTATGCAAGGTCAGGTCGTGTGCAGGTCATCAGGTACATGAGGCAGCCAACAAGCTCTGGGTACGGGCCACTCGACTCTACGGACTCATCCGAAGGCAGAGCTGAGAGCGAGTGGCGAGTAGGCAGAGGAGTGGCCTGAGGCGAGGAGTACGTGAAGCCGAAGCGCTGAAGGACCTGCTGCACCATGTGTGACTGAGTCAGGGTAATGGTGCGGCGTGCTCTGTCCCGGGTGATCTGCAAGCCAAGGTAGCTGCGCAGTTCACCCAGGTCTGTGCACGTGTGTCTCTTCTGCAACTCGGACTTCACGTGGGCGAGTCCAGCAGTGTCAGCTGTGGCAAAGACCAAGTCGTCGACGTACACGAGGATATAGAACGGCGGCAAAGAAGTGTCGGTGCGGAGAAACAGCGACGGGTCGGCAGTAGAGGGAGCAAAACCAAGAGCCGCAAGTGTAGTCCTCAGTGTGTCGTGCCACTCACGCGGTGCCTGGCGGAGACCGTAGACTGGCCGCCGGAGGCTCCACTGGGTGCCAAGAGGAAAAGACCCAGTGAAGCCAGGTGGGCGACGCAGCCAGATCTCCTCGTGCAGGCTGCCCTGCAAGAAAGCAGTGCTGAAGTCAAGAGAGTGCAGCTCGTAGTCGCGGTGAGCAGCTATGTGCAGCAGTACCCGAAGAGTGGTCATCTTCGGGGTGGGAGAGAAGGTCTGAAAGTAGTCAACTCCCTGCAGCTGACTGAAGCCACGAGCCACGTAACGCGCCTTGAAGACAGGCGGAGAACCCGGCGGCCGCTTCACCCTGAAAATCCACATGCCACTGACGATGTTCGCCCCAGGCGGGGGAACCTCGTCAACGTAGGTGCCTGTGGACTTCCAGGAAGCCATCTCTGCGTCCATAGCTGCCTGCCACTGAGAGGAGTAGGGACCCTCTATCGCCTCCGCGTAAGAGCGCGGAGTCGGGATGTCAAGTGCATCCGGGTCTCCCTCAGGGGTAAGCAGTACGGACACGAGATGAGGTGAAGCAGCAGCCAAACACTGGAACTCCTCCTGCCTGTCCTCAAGGACGTCCGTGCCAAGGGCACACTCACCCCCGACGGACGGAGGACAGACAGACTCAGACTCAGCAACAAGACTAGCAACGTAGTCTAGACGACAGGGAGCAGCAAAGTTGACGAGCTCAGTAACTAGGGCAGACGCAGCAGTGGACTCAAAGGAAGGGTCAGTGACAACAGTAGCAAGGAGACGCGTGACAGTAGGACTGGCAGCACGAAGAGAGTCCGACTCCGGGTCAGGAAGAGCAGGAAGAGAGGACTCAGGAGGAGAAGGCAAAGAGGCACGCAGAGGAGCAGTGGACGGACGCAGAGACATCCGGTGCATGCCAGGGACAGGAGGAGGACGCTGACGCGAACCACGACCACTAGTGCGAGCAGCACGGACAGGCGACGCAGGGCGAGACGCAGGCTCACGACGCTCAGCAAGACCTCCAGTAGGACCAGTGTAGGGAGAAGGAGCGGGCAGTGGGGAGGCCGGCTGTAACTGTAACTGTAACTGTGACGGGACAGGCTGTGGACACTCTAAGGGAGGAGGAGGACCAGTAGAAGGCGGGAGACCAAGAACCTACTGAAGGAGCGGAACGAAGTACGGCCTAGGCCGCGCGGCGACTCCAGACACAGCAGGGACAGCACCAGTACCCCCAGCGGCAGCACCAGCGCCAGCAGCACCTCCAGCTCCAGTACCTCCAGCAGCACCAGTAGCACCCCCAGCAGGACCGCCTCCAGGACCGACAGCAGTAGCCTCAGCGCCAACACCCTTAGCAGCTCCAGCTCCAGTCGTACCCGCAGGCCCAGCAGCTCCAGTACTCCCAGTACGAGCACCTCCGGGACCCGCGGCACCAGCACCCTCAGCAGCCGAAGAACCTCCAGCTCCAGCAGCACGCCTCCAGCGCCGGGCAAACCACTCGCGCAGCTCCTGTGGAGAGAGTGGCTCCCGCCGAGACGAAGCACCCGGAGAACCTCCAGGCTCAGCACCGCCAGACGCCACACGAGCAGGCCCAGCTCCCTCAGGCTCCGCACCCCCAAGCTCAGCACCTCCAGGCGTGGCACCCCCAGGCTCAGCACCCCCAGGCGTAGCACCCCCAGGCTCAGCACCCCCAGGCTCGGCACCCCCAGTAGTAGCACCCCCAGGCTCAGCACCCCCAGGCTCAGGACCCCCAGTAGTAGCACCCTCAGGCTCAGCACCCCCAGGCGTAGCACCCACACGCTCAGCACCCCCAGAGTCAGCACCCCCAGGCTCAGCACCCTCAGCAGTACCAGAGTCACCAGTAACCTCGACAGGCTCGACTGCGTCTACCTGGGACACACCTGAAGGGGCAGGACCCTGAGGGGGGAGGGGGTCTACCGGGGGGGGACCTGGTACAAGGAAGAGCGGTGGCGGGGGGAGGGACGGAGTGCGGTAGGGGAAGAGGCGGTAGTAGGGGACCGACTCGTCAAACGTGACGTCCTGGGAGGACAGAACACGGCGAGAGGTGGGGTGGTAGAACTGCCACCCTGGCGCGTCAGGGGGGAATCCAAGGAAGACGCAAGGAGCAGCACGAGGGGACAGCTTGTCCGCAGACAAGTCGCGGACAAACGCCCGAGATCCCCAGACACGGAACGCAGACGCATCGCCAACCTTCCCCGTCCACAGCAAGGCTGGGGAGGTCTCCGGCATGGAGACCCTGGGGTGAAGGTTGATCTGATGCGCCGCGTACCGAACCGCAAACGGCCACAGAAAATGGGGGGCAGCCGCATGCATCATGGACGTACGGGCGACGTCCATGACCATGCCAATGCGGCGCTCAGCAATCCCATTTTGCTGTGGAGAGTCCGGAAGCGTGAAGGTCTGGCGGATGCCTCGTGCACGACAGTAGGCTCGCAGAAGGCCAGAGGAGAACTCTCCACCTCTGTCAGAGTGCAGACGCAGAACAGGAAAGTCCGAGCCGAAGCTCTGCCTGAGCTGGAGACGAGCTGCGCGGATCCAGTCGATCAACACCTCAGTGACATCACCCTTGCTGCGCAAGGGGAAGACTGTGGTGTAACGCGAGTAGTCGTCAACCACCAGCAGGAAGTAGCGCTCGTGACCCTGTCCACGGACGCGGGCCGGGCCCCACACGTCCATGTGAAGCGTCTGCAGCGGGGCCTCTGTCGGAGGAAACTGGGAGGAGTGAGGGGCAGCCCGCTGCCGCCCCTCGACACAGGGGACGCAGGTAGGGCCAGGCCCCGGAGGAAGGGGAGGGAGGGACCGGGGAAGACCAGAGACAAGGACACGGGAGGCCATGCCTCGGAGACGAAGCAGGGAGGGGTGACCAAGGCGGTGGTGCCAGAGGAGAGTCTCGTGAGACAGGAGGCGACACGAACAGGGGGCAGACTCAGGACCAGACCTGGACGCTGCAGCAAACACCTGACCCGACGCAGCTACTGGAGGAGACTCAGTGGTCAGTGTGTACAGGCTCGACCCCGGCCGACGTGTAAACGTGGCCAAGTGTCGGCCTGTCCGAGCGTCCGTGCAGTGGGTCACCCGCTGACTCGCAGGAGTGAACTGGTGAACCCCCGCATCCTGTAGGTCAGCACCACTCACCAAGTTCGTAGAGAACGAGGGGAGGTAAAGACCAGACAGGGTGCCAGAGGGGGCCGCCGGACACGGGAGGACAGTGGAGAAATGAGCAAGGACAGGACCCCCAGAGGGGTCTGCCAGGGAGACCGCAACCGGCCGACTGAGCGGCGTAAGCGTGGTGCGGTCTCGAAAGAAGGAGCGGGAAGCACCCGAGTTAAGAGTGAAGGTGTGTAAGGCCTGAGACGACGTGGTACCTGAGAGAGCAGACTCACCAGCACCTGGGGCAGCAGACGCACTAGCACCTAGAGCAGCAGCCTCACCAGCACCTAGAGCAGCAGCCTCAATGCCCGGGTCAGGCGGAACACACAGGTAACAGTCACCCTCATCACTAGTAGGCAATGCATACATGGCAGTGAGGATAGCATCATAGTCAAGAGTATAGATATCTACTTGCAGCCGAAGCAGCTCCACCCAGTCGGGGAGCTCAGTCGCGTCGCCAAACTCCGTACGCTAGGCGTCGCTCAGACGGGCGAAGCAGCGGGACTCTGCGTGACCCAACGTCCCGCAAGGCTGACCAGTCCGAGCACCAGTGCGAATGACGTACGGACAGCGAGCAGTACCCCGTGACCCGTCACGCTGAGCGTACCACTCACGAAGCTGCTGGGGCGAAAGGACTGCTCGCGGACGACGTGAAGCTGCACCTGGCCACTACAAGCAGCTGCCAAACTACTCACTCCAGGACGACTCCCACTACGGCCACCCCGACAACCCCAACTAGCGTACCACTCACGAAGCTGTTGGGGGGTGAGGGACTCACGCGGGCGACGCTGCAGCTGCACCTGGCCACTACAAGCAGCTGTGGAACTACTCACTCCAGGACGACTCCCACTACGGCCACCCCGACAACCCCAACTAGCGTACCACGCACGAAGCTGTTGGGGGGTGAGGGACTCACGCGGGCGACGCTGGAGCTGCATCTGGCCACGCCAGGAGCAGCAGTAGCAGTAGAAAGAGCAGCAGCAGTAAGAGCAGCAATAACAGCAGTACGGGCAGGGCAGTGCTCACCAGTGGCTAGAAGGGCAGGCGTACGACGGCGGCAACGGCGAGGCCGCTACCACTGTAGAGCGAGAGCTCCGCGGCAGCTGCAGGGGTGGCTGCTCCAGGGGCGGCTGTTGTAGGGGCGACTGCTCCAGAGGCGGCTGCTCCAGGGGCGGCTGCTGCAGTGGCGGCTGCTCCGGGGGTGGCTGCTGCAGTGGCGGCTGCTCCAGGGGCGGCTGCTGCAGTGGCGGCTGCTCCAGGGGCGGCTGCTGCAGTGGCGGCTGCTCCAGGGGCGGCTGCTGCAGTGGCGGCTGCTCCAGGGGCGGCTCGGCTGCTGGGCGACTCGGCGGCTCAGCTGCTGGGCGGCTCGGCGGCTCGGCTGCTCGCTAGGGGCGGCGACGGGGCCGGGTAGGGGCAGCGACGGGGCCGCTAGGGGCGGGGAGCGGCGACGGGGCCGCTAGGGGCGGCGACGGGGCCGCGTAGGGGCGGCTACGAGGCCGCGTAGGGGCGGCGACGGGGCCGCGTAGGGAGGGAAGCGGCGACGGGGCCGCTAGGGGCGGCGACGGGGCCGCGTAGGGGCGGCTACGAGGCCGCGTAGGGGCGGCGACGGGGCCGCGTAGGGAGGGAGGCGGCGACGGGGCCGCTAGGGGCGGCGACGGGGCCGCGTAGGGGCGGCGACAGGGCCGCGTAGGGAGGGAGGAGGCGACGGGGCCGTTAGGGGCGGCGACGGGGCCGCGTAGGGGCGGCGACGGGGCCGCTAGGGGCGGCGACGGGGCCGCGTAGGGGCGGCGACGGGGCCGCGTAGGGAGGGGAGCGGCGACGGGGCCGCTAGGGGCGGCGACGGGGCCGCGTAAGGGCGGCGACGGGGCCGCGTAGGGGCGGCTACGGGGCCGCGTAGGGAGGGGAGCGGCGACGGGGCCGCTAGGGGCGGCGACGGGGCCGCTAGGGGCGGCAACGGGGCCGCCTAGGGGCGGCGACGGGGCCGCGTAGGGGCGGCGACGGGGCCGCGTAGGGAGGGGAGCGGCTACGGGGCCGCTAGGGGCGGCGACGGGGCCACGTAGGGGCGGCGACGGTGCCGCTAGGGGCGGCGACGGGGCCGCGTAGGGGCGGCAACGGGGCCGCGTAGGGAGGGAGGCGGCAACGGGGCCGCTAAGGGCGGCGACAGGGCCGCTAGGGGCGGCTACGGGGCCGCGTAGGGGCGGCAATGGGGCCGCTAGGGGCCGCAAGGGGCCTGGAAGGGCGGCAACGGGGCCGCTAGGGGCGGCGACGGGGCCGCTAAGGGTGGCGCGAGGGGCCGTGAGAGGGGCCTCTAAGAGAGCTCGACAGAAGGGCGGCCCACAAGGCGCGCCTCGGGCAGGAGCGACTGTCGCTCCGGTCAGAAAAAAAAGGTTTCAGTGGTGGGCCCAAGGAAGCGTTCCCACTAGGGAACCTGCTCTATACCATGTGAAGAAATGAGGAAGGAATGAATTGACTAAGGGAAAGTTGGGTACAAAAGCAAACCCTAGAAAACTGTACCCCATATGTGCTACCCCACTATAGCCTACAGTAGCTATGTCATATAAATCTGACAACTTCAGCAGTTGACAGACTTGGTTCGGCTCCCCATTGGTACCGTGCGGTAGTTCCACGAAAATTTCTGCGTCAACGGGTGCGTAGAGAAAAGCGTTCGCGACATCGATTTGCCGTAGCTTCTTTTTCTTCATGGCGGCGATCGCGAGAAGAATTCGGAGCGAAGTGTTTCGGCTGACCGGAGCGAAGGTTTCGGTGAAGTCTCGCCCGTGTTCTTGGTCGAAGCCACACACAACCCATCGTGCCTTGAATTTGTCAATGGTGCCGTCAGCCTTCGTCTTCACGCGGAAGACCCATTTCCCGGTGAGAATGGTCTTGTTCCGTGCTACGCCGATGGGAACTACTTTCCACGTGTTGCGTTCCTCCAGTGCTTTCAGTTCCTTGTCCATGGCTTCGCGCCATTTTTCCTTATGCTCCCCCCCCAGAGCCTGTTGAACTGTCGCAGGCTCTTTAGGAATGGCTGCGCCGTGGACTTCGGTGACGAGACCAAGAATTTGGAGCCCACTCTGTGTGTAGCGAGGGAGTGAAGTATCCTCTGGATAAACTGCTTCGTCTCCCGCTTCTGGATCAGGTGCGAAATTAGGTCCTACGCGTTCTGCTTCGTCGGTGTTGACTTGTGCAGGTGTAACGTAACCGTTGTCGGCGAAGTGGTAAAAGTTTTCGGCGTTGTTGCTTTCGCGCGGATTTTCGTCATCCATTGGGACATCGACGGAGCAGTACGGGAGGGGTCCGGCTTCTTCCGAGGCTCCTTCCACGTTCTGCTCGTCCCAGTCAGCTTCGTCTTCTACCGAAGCGAAGGCTCGGTCTCCACGGAATCCACCTGTGGGGTCTTGGTTTTCGTCCAGGTTGGCAAGGTACGTTTGCAAGGTGAGCCGCTCGTAGAAAATGACATCACGTGCTGCCACTGTTTCTTTTGTCTCGACGTCGAAAATCTTCCATGCGTTGTAGTGTTTTTCGATGCCCAGGTGTAGTCCTCTCTGTGCCCGTTGGGAGAATCGTCCTGCTCGTGCAGATGGAGGTCGGTACTGTACCATGTAGCCGAAGACTCGTAACATTTTTGTGCTGCCCAGTTTTCCTGTCCACAGCAGATGCGGTGATGTGTTGTTCGGTAGTGACGACGAAGAAAGCAAGTTGTGCAGCATCACTGCGTGGTCCATTGCTTCTGGCCACTAGTGAGTGGGTAGCCGCATGCCACGTAACAGTTTCCGCATGGTGTTCTGGAGGGTCCTGTTCATCCTCTCTGCTACACCCTGCTGTTGATGGGCGTAGGGAAGGGAAATGAGCCGCTTGATTCCTCTCTCTGCCAGGTACTGCTTGAACCTTTGTGAGGTGTATTCTCCTCCCCCGTCTGACTGAAAGCTTTTTAGTTTGACGGCCGATTCTCGCTCTGCTACTGGAAGCCACGCGACGAACGCTTCGAACGCCATGTCTTTGCTTGGAAGATTCAGGTGCCAAACGTAACGTGTCGCGGCGTCGATGAACGTGATGGTGTAGTTGTACGCGTTCTGCCCCGGCTCGCGATTGTACAGAATGTCGCTGTACACCTTCTCGAGTGGCGCGTAGGCTGGTGCGCTTGGGTTATGGTGAGACGCAAACGGTCGATGTGGTAAGTCAGCTTCAGGGCAGGTGAAGCACGTTCCGCGTACTCGTTGAAGTTCTCTTCCGTCGGTCAGTAGTAGTGAGTCCTTGTCAAGTACTCCTGCTCTTATCGTATTATTTAATACTGTGTTGCTTGGGTGTCCCATTCTTGCGTGCCAGGTGCTTTCGTCGGCGCGATGTCTGGGTGATCGTCGGTACAGATCGGAGTTGGAATAGAAGTTGGCGGTGAAGTTGGCGCTACGATGAACTTCTCTTGGTGCTGGGTGTAGTTGTTGCGCGGGTGTCGGTGGTGTGTCGTCGATGAGGAGCGGTGCCGTTGAAGGACCAGCGATTGGTGTTGACGTTCCTGCTACTGCCGTTGATGGTTCTGCTACCGCCGATGTTGTCTCTGCTGCTGCCGATGTTGTCTCTGCTGCTGCTGATGTTGTCTCTGCTGCTGCCGATGTTGTCTCTGCTGCTGCTGATGTTGTCTCTGCTGCTGCCGATGTTGTCTCTGCTGCTGCCGATGTTGTCTGAATTGTTGCTAACGCCCTTGTTCTTTCTGCCTCAGGGATGGTGTGTGAATACCAGAAGCCTTCTGGACTGAAGTCTGGATCAAGGTCTGGAGGGTGGGTCCAGGAGGTGAAAGTGACGATGCCGTCGCTGTCAGCTGTGCCAAGATCTGGGACAAAATCGAGAACAAAGACGTTGTTTTTTAGGATCGCCTTGCCGATGTAGAGGCCGCCCTTCCCGTGGTACAGCTTGAATTCCTGGGTGGTGCTGTCTGCCTCGAGGTGAATGCCCTTCGCCATCAACTGACTGACGCTTAGTAAGTTGTAGCCGAGTCCCTCCGCGATTAGTACCTTTGACATCTGCAGTATAACGTTTGTTTCCCTTGACTGAAGTTGAACTACGCCTTGTCGTCGTGTTCGCAGGTTCTGATTGTTGGCGACTGTAATGACGACTTCGCGTTGAAGTTGGTGTTCTCGTTGAACGAAGCGTCCCGAGGAGCACATGTGCTGTCCGCAGCAACTGTCCAAGAGCCATGTGTCCTTTCCGGATGGTTCGCTTTGGGCGATGGCGGCGTATGTCGGGTTCGGCTCAAGTAGCTCGCGGCGGGGTGTGGTTTCGTCGAGTTGTTCTTCCGGTGAGTAGTGTGGTGGTGACTCGGTGATGCAGGAGTCACTCAGCTTTGCCATGCAGCTGACGATGTTTCTTGTTCCTTGTGCAAGTTGTCCCGTTGAAGTTGTTGAAGCTTGAACCTGGGTCGTGGGATTTGCTTGCGTTGAGGCGATTTGGCTGCTTGAAGGTCGAAGTTGCCGCTGTGGAGTTGTTGACTGTTGACGATTCGGGCAGTGTGTACGCGGGTGTCCTGAAGTTTTGCAGATGTGGCAAAACGGAGGTACTGGCTTCGGTTGTTGCTGCCGGTTGTTGTTGTTGTTGTAGCGTCGCTGAGTGTGGAACGCGAATTCTGGTGCTGATGTCTTCTTTTTGTGTCGTTCTTCTTGCAGGTCCATGTCTTGTTGCTCGGCGTGGATTTCGGCGCAGAGTGCTGCTTCGGAGATTCTTCCATGTGCTCAGAGAATAGCCTTTGTGGCGCGCCATTGAGGACCGAGGCCGCCGATGATGACTGTCACGAAGACGTCTTCAGAAATCGACCCTCCGCATCGAAGGAGCTTGTCGCGCAGTTCGCGACAGCGGCTGATATATGCCATCCCCTTTTCTCCCGGTTTCATTTCAACTGTTGTCAGTTGCACACTTTGACTTACGCTGTCTGTTGCTTGATACAGGCTCTTCAGGTGGTTGTACGCGAGCTCCGCGGAGTTGCCGTAACCCCGGTAAGATCGTATGTTCTGCTGTTGAGTCGGGGTGATGTTCCTCAGTAGAATCGTGTACGCCATCATTGACTGATAGGTGTACTGCTGCTTCTCGTACTGTGTGCCGTTTGTTGGGTATGGCAGGGACCCGTCGAAGAAGCCAAGTATCTGCGCGCCTTCCATCATCAGCTCGAATTCAAACGACCAGGTGAAGAAGTCCTTTCCGTCGAATGGTCTTGACGTCTGCATCTTCAGAACGTGTGCGAACTGCGACTGAACTTGTAATGCGTCCAGTGACCTTTCTTGTCCAGGTGAAGACTGCGGGTGTGGCATGAAGCTGATGGACCCGCGCTCGTACGGAGCAAAGGTAGGCTGCTGTTGTTGATTTCCTCGTGCATATGATGAGCCGTCGAGACTCATAGGCGTTGCTCCGTTGTTGTTGCTGTTGTGTGACTGCGCAGGTGCCGATTGCTGGTGTTGCTCGTAGAAGGACATGAAGGAGAAGAACTTCTCCATCATGCTCTGGTCGAAGTCTGCAGGTTGGTTCGTGGGAGTCTCGGTAGACGTCGCCCTTGGTCTCGTTGCCGTGCCCTCCTCCGTCTGTAGGCCAGAGGCAGGAGGTGGAGTAGGTGTAGTGTCCTGGGAGCCGTTGGAGTTGCTCCTTTCTTTTTGTGTAGCCATGCCTGTTGATGTTGCCGGTATAGAAGTTGAATTCCCCCTGATAGCTCTCATACCATGTTGGGCTGAGAAAGCCCTTAGGATCTTTGCAGGGGTGAACTCTGGGTAGAGTTGGTGTAGTAGCGGAAGCGTTAATTAAAGAGTTGTGAACCACCTTGCGCTAGTATGTGAGGGCAAAGTAAGTTAATTAAAACAAGGAGATACAAGAATATATATAAGAGTACAAGGAATACGAAGAGGTACGGTTGTAACTACTTTTACTGTTGCTGTTGCGGTTCGATACAGTGACGACTCGGGCAACTGCTCTGTAGCGAGTCAGTTGTGTGCCCTTGCTGTCGCGCTGTATTTGTCAGGTCAAAGGTCGCTGACCTTTGACTTCCCCGTAACCTCCAGCGGTTGCTTCAACCTCCGAGGGTTGACTCGCTGGTGCCTCGATATACTTTGCTTCGCTTGTGTCTTGGTGTTTCGACACGACAGAGGCGCTTAAGATCGACGGTTTCCAACAGTTGTTGCTGTTGTTGTTGTTGTTGTTGTTGTTGTTGTTGTTGTTGTTGTTGTTGTTGTTGTTGTTGTTGTTGTTGTTGTTGTTGTTGTTGTTGTTGTTGTTGTTGTTGTTGTTGTTGTTGTTGTTGTTGTTGTTGTTGTGTTTGTTTTTTTTTTTTTTTTTTTTTTTTTTTTTTTACTTATGGCACGCTTTTCACTTTATTCACCAATTCCTTTCGCCATCCCCACTTTCTCTAACTCACAATAACCTGTTACGGTATGAAATTCAATTAGAAGGCATTCCTGTACACTGCAGGAGCAGACTCTGCCGAGTACAAAGTCGAGGAGTCAGAAGAGTCGAAGCGACAACAACAACCGTCTGATCGAAACCGATGCAGACGGAAACATTTGAAATGAAAATAGTGGGAGCATGTTTTAAAACAGGTTACCGCGCCGCACGGTATTTTTAACCTCGCAACAATAAGGGAGTATACACCATAGAGTACATACGTAGTTTATGTCGTTTCGCATTCCTTCATATTGTTAGAATCTAGTAGCAGGAAAATGAATTGACTAGATGAGGGTTTGGTACAAATATGAAACCCTAATGGGGTTGTACCTCATATTGGCTACCCCAATACAGCCTACACATATATAACATGCATATAATTTGACACATATTTCATGTATATGTCAGAATCCCAACCAATGGACCATTGGGATAGAAGGGCTTATTTGTACAGCGGGTGAGTGCGTCCATAACCCCCCAAGGCCAACGTGCCTGTAACCCTTCCCTAGGATCAACCAGGTATCTCCAATGGACCTTTGACACCCCCCCTGCACTGGGATGCCCGAGGTGCACACACTGGGATTCGAGCCCGAGAACTTCGCTCTGATAACATGTCAGAATCCCAAACACTAGACCATTGAGATAAAAGGGCTTGTTTGTATAGCGGGTGAGTGCACCCATAAACCCCCAGGCCAACGTGCCTATAACCCTTCCCTGTGATCAACCGGGGATATCGAGTAGACCTCTGACAGTATAAACAAAATGTATGCATGCTTTCATTATTTCAGTCATTTACATTCATCCGATATGAGGTCAACGCTTGCGCCGCAACATTATCTGCGATCAACCCTGAGCCGATCCCTGGCTAAGTCCTATTAAGGATTGTAATATGGTATAACAGCTACCCAGGGATTCTACGCAGCTCTACTTCCATGAAATTCGCCGAACCAAAATCTGGCGAGCGACACACACTCAAAGACCAAGATGGCCGGAAGATCCAGAGGCCAAACAACTGTTTTCACGACAATCAACCATGGAGAAAGATAACAAAGCATGACGCAAAGGCGACGCGGGACCTCATCGCAACCAGCAAAACCTGCTCAGCCAGCCGCAAATGGGCACGGCACCGCCCCGCACACCTTCTCTCTTGACATAGACGAATCAACACCAACGGCCTTCCGTCCACATGATGAAATCATCAACTTTGCGCAAGCACGCTTCTACAGCGTTTCAAACATCACGACGAATACTGCATTTGGCAGCAAATATTTATACGCAAGGAGTTTTGAGCTGGAGCTCCTCCTGCAGACAACGCAAATATCCCAAACTGATGGAAGACATCGAAGACGCCCGGACTCAGTACTACAGCGAGTCCCTTATGGCGTACAGCGTGCTGCTACGAAACATGACGCTCGCGGAGCAACTCGGCATCCGCTCCTACAAAGAGAGCGCCGCTCCAGCCTTGGAAGCTTGGGAGCACCTCATTGAGGTATATCTGCTGAAGGACTCAGTCACCTCCAGCAGGCTCATGCAGCAACTCATGGAGACCAATACGAGGCTCGAGGAGAAAGCGAACTCATACATTAATCACTGTCGGGACATCTGTGATCAAATCACGAAGCACGGGAGCACGATTTTGGAGGAAATATTCATAAATATCGTGCTCCAAAAACTCGGGCCTGAGTGGAAACCATGCAAGGCCCTACACCGACAGAGAGGAATCATCTCACAAGACGAACTATGCGCCGCCCTCCTGACTGAACAGCAGGACATGGACTCAAGCAAGACAAGCTCAGCGCTGCGTCGAGAGCGCCTCGCCTTCTACACCGACAACCATGAAGAGCGATGACAACCAAGGCGTCATTACTGCAAAATTTGCAAAGTCTTGGGGTGGCGATTGTTGGACCGGAATTTGCATCAGCAAGACTTGCACCTACCAATTCAGTCGCGGGAAAGCCCGCCTGACCGTCATGACAAGCGACCAGTTCCCATGGGATGGCGCGAGCAAGAAGATTTCCTCACGATCGACACGGCAACTATCGTCACGCCGCGACTTGTGCTACTCCTACGGAACAACAACGCAGCTCACAACAACTGGTACCTGGCAGCTGTTGCGGACAGCACATGGTGGGATCAGTGCGATATATTTCAAACATCAGCCGCACCCCCACTGCTACCTATGTCACCGTTGCCGACAATGGCCATCTGCGGGCAAATGCGCAAGGCATCGTCGTACTACAAGCACGAGACAACAACACACACATTACCTTCAACGATGTACTCTACGTGCCAGACCTACGCTTTAATATGCTGTCCGCGGGACAACTTTCCGATTGTGTAGTCACATTCACCACGGATCCTTACACCCGCGATCTCATTCTCAACCACGCTCCTCCTGACACACTCGTCGAAACTCGCAAGTACCTCAGACGAGCACGTTCTATCAACGGAGTTACGTGCTTGATTTTGACATCACCGACTGCAGAGCAACGTTGGACGAGCTCGTGGACCTCGTTCCCCTGGACTTCGCCTACAAATCGGAAAATTCGTAGAAACACATCGACGGGAGACCATGCGTCAAACGCAGTCCTCACCCTCGCGAGCTAAAGCTACACGAGCCAAGGCCCGATGGACGCTGTACCACCTGCTTCACACCCACGGCGAGCTGCGCCGAAGAAGTCGAAGAGACTTTGCGGCAATCGAAGAAGCAGAAAGCGTCGCGGCACCAACAGAGGGCATGATGGGGCTGGAGCTCGCGACTACCCCATATAGCATTTTCGGGACCAAAGGAGAGGAACTTGGCGTCCAGGCTCAAGAGCGCCCAGGCCCCGCAACTGAAGCTCTTCGCTGGGTTCTGGAAGAAGCGTTGACAGGAACTCTCGACGAGGAGAATCGACCACTTACCTACACCCGCGACATTCAACGTCAAGTAAACAAGAAGTGGAAAGATCCTGAATAACCGGAGGAGCTTAGTGTCAAGGAAGAAGAAGATAAGGCAAAGGAAGAGGAAAGAGAACGCCTATATCAGGAGCGGCGCACAATAGGATGGGACGAAGAATATGCTTGGACCGGAGGCTGGGGAGATGAAGACACAGGAGGAACATAGGGATCAGCCACCGGTGCGTCTGGTACCGTCAGCGGTTGGGGAACAGGCGGCTGGGGCGACGGCGAAGGCGGAGTTTGGGGTCTAGCTGAAGGGGAGCTTATCCGAGAAGAACTATAGGAGGGAGAGTGAGAAGCGGCACCTGACCGCACTCCACCAAGAGTTGGAGTTCTCCTCGGACGACCTCCGCGTGACTTACCATCTCCTCCTCAATCACCACTGGTATGGAGTTCCACCTGGACTGGACTCGTCCGCGGAAACGTGCCCACGACACCTTTCACGCCCAGATTCCTTTGCTTGATTCATCAAAGGCACCACTACATCGCTCAACATCATTCCCGACTTCAACTTCCTCGCTCTTTATCTGAAAACCGCACCTGCAGAAGGAGAGACAGCAGTAGAACCAACAGCAGAGGAGGAAGAAGAAGCAGTACCAAGAGAAGAAGAAGGGCCCGTACTTAGCATTCTCTACGAAACAGAAGCAGAAGCAACCACACATCACGCCCGATACCTGCGCACCTCAGAGTCCGCGCAGAAGATGACCTATGGCACCAGCGACTCGGACACCCCTCACGGACATTCAACAACTGCCTCACAGCCAAAGTCTTCCTGCCAGGAGCACTACTGCGTCCAGACGGCACGGAACCACAGCGCACCACACAGCCGCAAGTTTGCACCGTCTGCCCCATAGCCGCCTTCACGCACCAAGCATACCCCTCACTGTAGCCAAGCACCAACCGCTACAATGTGATAACCTACATAGGAGTTAACGATGAGAATAAGACTCTCACCATCGTCGACGCGTACTCACGCTACGTTTAGGTCGCCAACGTTGACTTCCGCTCCAAGGCTCCATAAGCTTTTCGCATCTGGCTGGCTCACATGCAACAAGAATCAGGGAAGAAGCTCATAATTTGGCAGACAGATGGCGCTAAAGAGTTCCGCGGTAATGAACTGCAGGCGTTCCTCACAAAGAAGGGGATCAGGCATCACATCTCACTCCCCTATGCGTACCAGCAACAAGGAATCACCGAGCGCGTCAACCTCACCCTCATGACGACATTCCGCGCACTTATGAATTAGTTAGGCCAACCCAAGAAATACTGGCCCTACTCCATGAATCACGCCGTGCGGCTTCAAAACCTTCTGTCAACCACAGCAAACAGGGGGAACCTCTCACCGCACATGAAGTGGACCGACACAAAAGGAGATACCTCCATGCTGAGGGTTTGGGGGTGTATGGTGCAGTACAGGCCGACGTCCGCTACCATTAGCATATTCACTGAACGCGCACATTAGGGAGATCATATTGGACTTAGCTATGAATACAAGGGTTGGCTGATCCTGGACATCGACACCAACAAATCATTCCCGCGCGTGACATTCTCTTCGACAGGCGACTCAACTTGGAGCTGTGGATTGCGGACCAGCGCAGAAACCTCGCCCATGCCTACGCCAACAACGACCGAAGCTTCGCCTCGCCAGAAGATGAGGCAACTGCAGCAGCCCTTGACCGCGACCCCGCCGACGACCATCCGAGCGTACCTCCTCGTCCACGTGATGACGTTAACGATGACGCCCTCGCATCAGGACCATCACGATGCCACGAAACCCAAGCAGTCCCTCACCTGCACAAGAGAGCGACGACAACGACGTGGCTAAAGTAACACCAAAAATCCGCAAACACGACTAACGTCACAAGCCTTCAACTACTCGGCCTACACACCGCCGTCACTAACGCCCCACGCGTCACCGAACCCCAAAACCCACGGCAGGCCCTCACAGGTCCACACGCCAAGGAGTGGCATGCATCCATGGACGCAGAGCTAAAAGTATTGGAGTCACGCGACATATGGGTCCTAGTCAATCGTGCAGCAGTGAAGGGGAGGAGGGTGCTAAGAAAAAAAAAGGGGGGTTTTCGCCTCAAGACCGCCGCTGACAGAACAATCGAACGCTTCAAGACACGATGGGTCGTACTCGGGTATGAACAGCGCCACGGCATCGACTTCGACCAGACCTTCGCTTCCGTAAGCTGCCATACCTCTCTGCTAAGCACCTACCACTGCGGCATATCGACGTCAAGAATGCATTCTTGTATGCGTTGGTAGATGCGACCATCTTCATGGAGAAGCCTCACACCTATGGGGAAGGAAACCCCATAATCTTTCCACTGAAAAAATCCCTTACAAGATCAAGCAGACGCCGCACCTCTGGCAACAGCACCTACACAACAAACTTCTCGAGATCGGCTTCAGGCATCTCCCGCACGACCCGGGAACATACCGCCTTCACTTCAACGGCGACTGCATCCTCTTGTCAGTCTACGTCGACGACCTGCTATACACCGGCACTTGCAATAAGCTCCTCATTCAGTTCGAAGATAACACGGCGAAGCGCGTTGACATCACCATCAATTACAACGTCACATAGTTCCTAGGGCTGAACATCACCTACGCGCCAGAAGCAATTCATCCGTCAGCCTCCAAGTACGCAGAGCAGCTGGGAGAACGCTTCAAGATCTTTCCCGAACCACTCTCAACTCCTTAGCACTCCTTACCGCACTCCTAGCGCCAACTACAAACCAGACAACAAACCTCTGTCACCCGCAGGACTCCAACTGTACCAGCAGCAATTGGGGTGCCTGCCGTTTGCCTCTGTCACCTGCCGACCCGACCTTTCGTACATCGCCAGCCAACTGGCACAATACTCACGCAAGCCAGTAGCTGAGAACCGGCCGGACCTGCAACGCGCCCTACAGTACTTTGTCTGACATCGGGCTCTCCTACTCTTCGCTGACAACAACCTCTTTCAACCTCACTGGCTACATGGATGGAGATGACGCTGCCGACCCTGCGAACCGACGGTCACGAACCGGCTTCGTTTTCCGCCTGGAGCCAATCTCCTGGAATTCGCAGAAGCAGGAACTGGTTTCCCTGTCATCAGCTCAAGCTGAGTATCTCGCTGCGACAGCCGCAGTTTGCGAATGACTTTACCTTCAAGAGCTGCTACGGGAAGTGAAATCCCAACTTTGCCCACCTTTCGCCTTCACCGCGACAACCAGAGCGCCATCAAGATCGCGAACAAGCCAGGGTTTGTGAACCGCATGAACCACATCGCGCTTCGATACTTTTTTTGTTAAAGACGAAATTGACCAAGGCAAGGTTGACCTCGCGTATTGCCTCACCACCGAAATGGTAGCTGACTTCCTCACCAAGCGACTGCCACATCAGCAGTACAAGCACTGCTCCGACCTCATGGAAGTAGTCAAGCAAGTCAACCTCCAACGCTCCCAGGAATGAAGGGATATGAAATTCAATGAGAAGGCATCCCTGTACGCTGGAGGAGCAGACTCTACCGAGCACGAAGTTGAGGAGTCAGGAGATTCGAAGCGACAATAGCAACCTCCAGATCAAGACCGATGCAGCCAGAAACATTTGAAACAAGTTTTAAAACAGGTTCCCGCACCGCACTGTATTTTGAACCTCGCTGCAACAAGGGAATGTATCCATTACAGTGCATGGCTAGTTTATGTCGTTTCCCATTGCTTTGTATTTCCTAGATATACTCAATGTATGCACGCTTTCATTATCTCAGTCATTTACATTCACTCTGACCTGAGGTCAACACTTCCGCTGCAACGCTATCTACGATCGGCCCTGAGCTGATCCCTGGCTAAGTCCTGTGAAGTATTGTAGCATAACCCTATATGTATAAACTTTCTATAAATTTCGCTATTATCAGGAGAATGGCATGACATGTTCCTCTCTGTAAGGAAAAATCATTTTCCTCAACAGTGCACCGTTACCACTCGCGACACTCGCCTCAACCAATGTTCCCGCCAATGTTCTTGACGCGACCCAACCTCACGGTTCGGTTGGTAACCCGCGCTCCGGACCTCCGCCTTGACAATTCCCAGCCTCGGCGCTAGGCCCCGTAGCGCACCCGATTTTCACACATTACCGTAACCCCAACTCGAAGTTTCGCAGCTTGAAATAGCGACACTTACGATGAATGCACCAGCACCAACACAAGCACCTGCAAATGCACCTGCGCAATTATTTCGTCCAGCACACCATCAGAACACGCAATTATTTCGTCCAGCACACCATCAGAACACGCACAGTGTGGGACAGCGCTCAGGCGCAGCCAGTGATGGTGCTGTCCAATCAATGCCTGGCATGGAGAGGAACAGGGCTGCACCAAGCATGAGCGGGCCTCGTGAAGCCCGTTGTCACGTTGAATTGGTGGCAACGATCGGCAACAATGACATAGTCGCGCCGATGCCGCTCAAACCACAACGCCCACCCAACTTTGTCCCAAGCCAACGCGGAAGTCTGACGGTTCAATCGTGGGTCTTCACGATGAACGTCTCCTTCGACACGAATTACGTCGAGTCGGACGCAGCGATGATACGATACGTCGTTTCGCTGCTATGGGGCCCCGCCATGGACTGGTGGCGAGTCATTGTGACGTCGCCACGCACCTACGAGCCACTGTTGCAAGAGGAAGAGATTATGGGTCCAGCCGTCACCTGGATTTCGTTCTGTGAAACCGTCCAGTACAGCACGTGGGATGCATGGTGCACAAGGCTTTGGCGCGCGCTTCGAGCCGATCGTTGCTTCTATTTTGGCGCGTCAGAGACTGCGTACTTCGCGACAACTTGGGTCGGTCCAAGACTATACGAGCGGTTTTCTCGCACTATGCGAGCAAGTCGGCTAAATGCACGAGGCGGAGCAAGTGGACTGTTACGTCAGAGGGCTGATGCCGGACATCTCGCACGAAATCATGCTACGCGGGCTATCAAATTTCAACAAAATCCTCGCGCTCACCGAGTTTTTTTACATTTTGCGCCGTCTGAGACCGGGGTTCTACTACGGACATCGCCCTTGGGGGCCGACCGAACACGCCACCATACATGCCATTGTGGCGAATACAGCTGCTATGCCATTTAAGGGGCGTTGCTTTGCTAGCAACAGGCTGGGCCATCGCAAGCGAATGCCCAGAGGAGTAGAGACGCCGCGGAGCAGAGTAGGGGAGGGAGTCTCAAAGGCAGGGAAACGCCAGCAGTTTGTAGATAACGGGGCAACTACTGACGAGACAACCTGCTCGCCCAACCTTACCGACCCTCAGCGAGTCACAGTATCGATCCACGCCATTGATCGGGCTCGGATGAATAAAGAGGGTACAGCAACGGATTGCCCGATACTGATTTACGGGAAAATACAGGGGATAGAAGTGAAGATTTTTATAGACGGAGGAGCAACTGCATGGAAGCAGCATTTGGCGCTTAGCCACTGTTTACCGGAGATTGACGCATGTTTAGTTGACGGCATGCCACTAGCCACACGGGAGAAAGTGGAGAGGTAAAAGTTCGCTGCAGGGGGAACTTCGGGTTTACACAGGAAATGGTTGCGACGACACTGGATGGGAATGACATTTTACTAGGACGTAATTGGTTGCGACGATACAATCCGCGAATCGACTGGACAACGGGTAGCTGCACTGTGCGAAGTAGTGGTAACTGGGTCAAATTACATCTCTGGCAGTCACTTGAGTCTTCGACGGTCCGCGTTAACGCCATCACGATGAAACGCGCTGTCGCCGCTGGAGCTGACGTGTACGCGGTGGATATCGCATTGGTGGGAGAAGCAGAGCAGCCGAGCGACATTAAGAAACTGTTGGCAGCCGTACCGCCCAAAATACAGGAACTACTGAAACGGTATCCTGGGATTTTTCCGGACGATTTGCCGGAGGGTTGCCACCTCAGCGAGCACACGACCACCGCATTGAACAAGAACCAGAGGCACGGTCAACCATACAACGACAGTTTTGACTGACACAGCCCGAGCTCGACAAACTGAGGAAGCAATTAGATTATCTGTTAAAGAAAAAAAGCATCCGACCAAACTCGTCACCGTTCGCCGCGCCGATATTGTTCACACCGAAAAAAGACATAGGATTTCGCATGTGTATCCACTACATAGCACTGAACAGGGTGACAGTCAAGTTGCGATACCCCATTCCCTGCGCTGACGAACTAATAGATCAAATGCGAACAGCAAGGGTTTTTTTTAAAATGGACTTACGGGGAGGTTACCATCAGATTAGGGTCGAACCATCGGACTGCGCCAAGACAGCATTCAAGACTTGGTACGGGTCATTCTAGTACACCGTGATGCCACGCGGGCTAACCAACGCACCGGCGACATTTTAGATTGTTGAAATGTATTTGTATACTTTCATATAAATGCCTACAGTAGCCTAGTGTAGTTATCTTAGTTTCCTGCTAGGTGGTGTACCATTTGCCGTTCTTCATTCTTGCCTATTTGTACTGCTCGCTCCATAGTGAACACCCTCTTTTGGCTTGCACTTTTCCCTCGCCACTTTCCTTCTCGTCACCCTCGCCTAGGTCAAACCCTTGACCCTAATCTTCATTCTCGACATGGTATCAGAGCATGTAATATCCTGGCCTACTGTTTTTTAATTTCTCCATGGGCCCACTGCGTATTCCTTGTTTCATGGCGGCCGTCGCGCCTTTAGTTGCGACTGACGTGACGGGCGCGACGGCAAGTTTTTTGCTGTCATGGCGACGAGCTGGGCGGCTTGTACTGCCCCGTTGCTCCTTCGCCCTGTCACCCGCCCAGCGCTACCCGCCCCGTCCCGACCTGCCCCACCCCGTTCTGTCACGACCACAGCAGCAGCCGCGCGCAGCTGCGTACGGGCGCGCATTGCTGCGCGCAGCTGTGTACGACCGTGCGCATTTGCGCACGGCCGTGTGCGCCAACACCAGCGCCCGTCGCCAGCACCTGCGTGAGCAGCAGCTAACACCGCCCCCCCCTTCCCTTCCGCGGCTTTTGCCGTGGGGGGAGGGAGATGTGGGGGTGGCGGGTGTGAGTTGCCTGCAGCCCGTCCTACCCCTCCCTTCAGCGGGATTCGCCGTGAAGGGGGGGGAGAGGTTGCGGGGGGAGGGTGAAGGGAAACGGGGGGAGTGTGAGAGGGTGGCGAGAGAGACTCTGCAAAGCCAGCAGCCACCCCTCCTCTCTCTCTCACTGCCGCTTGTGCTGCTGTGGGGGGGAGGGTAAGAGAGGGTGGTGGGAAAACAGTCAAGCATCTGCAGCTGCCACCCGCTGCTACCGTGGCACCTCCTGCTGCCGCCCCTGCCGCCACTTGTCTTTGTTTCTGCTTTCTGCTGCTGGGGCCTGCAGGTGCTGCCGTCGAGCCGCTACTGTCCTGCTGCATGTTGCAGCCACAGAGCCTGCTCCTCAGGCGACCTGCCGCCCCTACACCTGTTTCTGCTTTGGCTGAGGGCGTGCTACAGCTGGATTTGCCACTCCTGCACCGGCTACTACTGCTCTTGCTTGTTTCTGTTTCTTCCACTGCACCTGTTGTACCCCTGCAGACTTTGTGCTACACACGGGTTTCCACTGTAGGCATTTAGGGGGTGTGTTGAAATGTATTTGTATACTTTCATATAAATGCCTACAGTAGCCTAGTGTAGTTATCTTAGTTTCCTGCTAGGTGGTGTACCATTTGCCGTTCTTCATTCTTGCCTATTTGTACTGCTCGCTCCATAGTGAACACCCTCTTTTGGCTTGCACTTTTCCCTCGCCACTTTCCTTCTCGTCACCCTCGCCTAGGTCAAACCCTTGACCCTAATCTTCATTCTCGACATAGATTACCATCAACGAGGCGTTTAGGCCACTCTTAGATAAATGCGTGATAGTTTACCTCGACGACATCCTCGTCTACAGTCGCGATAAGCAGCAGCATTTAACAGATCTGAGAGCAGTGTCTAAACTTTTAAACGAGAACCGACTACTGACCAGAGGTTCCGAGTGCGAGTTTTTTCAGGACAGGTTAGAATTTCTGGGGCACGTTATTTTGGAGGCTGGAGTTGAGATCGACCCAAAGAAGCTGGACATAGTAAATGCGTGGCGTCCCTCGACGAACATCACTGAGCTGCAGAGTTTTTTAGGGTTCGTAAATTATGTGCGTCGGTTCGTCCACGACATGGCACGGTTAACGGCCCCATTAACGGATTTGCTACGGAAGGGGGTCGCTTTTACGTGGGGGAAGAAAGAGAATGCTGCCTTCTCTGCCCTGAAAAAATGTTCTCTGTTCACCGTCCGTCCTGCTCATTGCCGACTCACACCGCCCATTCGAAGTGGTTATAGACGGAAGCGACATCGCCATTGGAGCCGTACTTTTACAAGATTTCGGCAACGGTTTACAGCCCATCGCATACGAGTCACGAAATCTGCATCCGCCTGAGAAAAATTACTTGATACACGACCGCGAAATGCTCGTGATCGTGCACGCCTTCAAGGTCTGGCGCTGTTACTTGACCGGCGTAGACGTGGCAGTATGGACAGACCACAAATCGCTACAGTACCTCCGCGCACAGCCCCACCTCAACCCACGACAGGTTCCCTGGCTCGATTTCCGCGAGTTAAATTTCCATTACACGGTGCATCAAACATCGCCGACGCACTGACCCGCCCCACTGCCCAAATCCACTGCTCACAAGACTATTTACCCACGGCTACCAAACATACCCATTCTTCACCGAAGAAAACTCGCAGCAGTTCGTAGCAGCGAAGGGGGATTATTACGTAAAAGCCGGCACCAACCGCATCTGGGTACCAGGCTACACTTTACTAAGAGAGCTGTTACTACAAGAGGCACACGACGGGGTTACCTCATTCCATTTCGGAGTAGAAAAGACATGGCAACAGCTGCAGTGGTATTATTACTGGCCCGAGACGCTGACCGACGTACAATGACACGTGGCATCGTGTCCCACCTGCCAACTTATGAAATCATCACGGAAGCGGCCGGCAGGGCAGTTGCAGCCGATACCACCCCCAGAGCGTGTTTGGCAGCAGGTGACCGGCTGGAGTAAGTGGGGACAACGCGATCCTGGTCGTCGTCAATCGGCTGGCGAAGATGGCACATTTCGCAGCCTGCAAAAACTCAATCACAGCCGAAGAAACAGCCCGCCTCTTCACCACCGTCGTTCGACTACACGGGATACCAGCAGCGATCATCAGCGACCGAGACACGAAATTCACCAGCAACTTCTGGCAAAACCTGTGGCAGCAGTTCGGCACGCGACTACAGTTTAGTTCTTCGCACCACCCCGAAACCGACGGACAGACAGAACGGATAAATCAGACTATGGAACAGCTCATCCAAGCCACGTGCGACGACCCGACCACGTGGGAACAGCAACTGCCACTCATTGAGTTCGCGTACAACAACTCACCATCCGCCACGGCCCAACAGTCACCGTTTTACCTGAGTTACGGACAAGACCCCACACTTCCCATGACTCCAAATCCCGACAACCCAGTACCGCGTGCGCAGCAGTTCGCCAAAATTTTACAAGAAGCAAGGACTTGGACAACACCTGCAATGAAAAAATCAAACAGCAAGGACTTGGACAACACCTGCAATGAAAAAATCAAACATCATCGCTAAGCGCAACGCCGACTGCCACCTCCGACCAGTCACTTACCAACCTGACGACCTTGTCAAAACTGATTTATATGTTTGTAGGCTGTAGTGGGGTAGCCTGTATAGAGTACAACACTTTTAGGGTTTGGTACTTGTACTTTGATTCCTTGCTAGTAAACACATTCCTACTCGTTAGTTCTTAACAGGTCTCGTTCTACTCGACACTCAAAACTCCGCCTACCCATCACCCCGAAACTCCGCCCCCGATGTTGCGGCCCATTCCGCATCAGCCACATTATCACGCCTGTCACCGCCCACCTCCTCCTCCCTGCTGACTGGTACGTCAGCACGTCATTCCACGTCAGCCTCCTCCGCCCATACGTGCCATCCACCAGCCAACTACCTCGCAACCGCCCCGCCAGCATGACACGACCGCCAGCAGAGCCAATAATCACACTCGAGAAAATCTTGAGCCACCGAGTTCGTGATCCACGGGGAGCTCGCAGGATCGAATTTCTGATCCGCTGGAAAGACCGCACGCCCATTGAAGATAGCTGGGTTCCCCTGGACAGGATTGAAAATCACCCCGTTGAAGCGCTGAAGGACCTGCTGCACCATGTGTGACTGAGTCAGTGTGATGGTGCGCCGTGCTCTGTCCCAAGTGATCTGCAAGCCAAGGTAGTTGCGCAGCTCACCCAGGTCTGTGCACCTGTGTCTCTTCTGTAGCTCCGACTTCACAAGGGCGAGAGCCTCAGTGTCAGCAGTGGCAAAGACCAAGTCGTCGACGTACACGAGGATGTAGAACGGCGGCAACGAAGTGTCGGTGCGCAGAAACAGCGACGGGTCAGCAGTGGAAGGTGCAAGCCCAAGAGCCGCAAGTGTCGTCCTCAGTGTGTCATGTCACTCGCGAGGCGCCTGACGGAGACCGTAGATTGGCCGGCGGAGGCTCCACTGGGTACCAGGAGGGAACGACCCAGTTAAGCCAGGTGGGCGGCGCAGCCAGATCTCCTCGTGCAGACTGCCCTGTAAGAGCGCTGTGCTAAAGTCCAGAGAGTGAAGCTCGTAGTCACGCTGAGTGGCAACGTGCAGCAGCACCCAAAGAGTGGTCATCTTCGGGGTGGGGGAGAAGGTCTGGAAGAAGTCAACTCCCTATCGCTGACTGAAGCCTCGTGCAACGTAACAAGCCTTGAAGATTGGCGGAGAACCCGGCGGCCGCTTCACCCTGAAAATCCACATGTCATCGACTACATTCGACCCAGGAGGGGGAACTGCGTCGACGTAAGTGCCTGTGGACTTCCAGGATACCATCTCTGCATCCATGGCTGTCTGCCACTAAGAGGAGTACTCACCCGCGATCGCCTCAGCGTAAGAGCGCGGGGTCGGGATGTCTGGAGCATCCGGGTCTCCCCTCAGGAGCAAGCAGCATGGCCACGAGATGAGGCGCAGCGGCTGCAAGACACTCAAATTCCTCCTGCCTATCCTCAAGGACGTCCGTGCCAAGAGCACACTCACCCCCGACGGACGGAGGATAGACAGACCCAGACTTAGCAACAAGACTAGCAGCGAAGTCTAGACGACAGGGAGCAGCAAAGTCAACAAGCTCAGAGACTAGGGCAGACGCAGCAGCAGACTCAAACGACGGGTCAGTGACAACAGTGGCAAGCAGACGCGTGATTGTAGGGTGAGCAGCATGAACCAGGTCAGACTCAGGGTTCGGAATGTTAGAAAGAGAAGGTGCAGGAGGAGACGGCAGGGGAATACGCTATGGACCAGAGGAAGGACGAAGTGCCATATCATGCATGCCAGGGACAGGAGGCGGACGCTCACGAGGAACACGACGACCAGTGCGACGCGCGCGAATACGCGAGGCAGGATGAGACGCAGGTTCACGACGCTCTGTAAGCGAGTCTGTTAGCTCAGTGTAAGGAGAAGGAGTAGGTAGTGGTGAGCCAGGCCATAACGGGAGGCTAGTAGAAGACGAGAGGCTAAGAACCTGGCAAAGCACGGAGTCAGGCGGCAGCAGAGACGACGGTGACGGCGGAGCGAAATATAGACGCGGCTGGGCGGTGCCACCAACACCAATAGCACCAGCGCCTCCAGCAGCTCCAGAACCTTCTTCTCCAACGCCTCCAGCAGCTCTAGAACCCCAAGCTCCAGCGCCTCCAACAGCTCCAGAACCCCCAGCTCCAACACCTCCAGCAGCAGCACCTCCAACTCCACCACCACCAGCAGCAGCACCCCCAGAACCGGCACCTCCAGCCCAAGGGTCCCCAACTCTAGGGTAGACAGTACTAGCTCCAGAGCCTCCATCTCTAACGCCTCGAGCAGCAGCACCCCCAAAACTGGCACCTCCAGCTCCAGGGTCGACAGCACCAGCTCCAGGGCCTCCAGCCCCAGTACCTTCAGCAGCAGCACCCCTAGAACCGGTACCTCCAGCTCCAGGGTCTCCAACTCCAGGGTTGACAGCACCAGCTCCAGGGCCTCCAGCCCAAGTACCTCCAGCCCCGGTACCTCCAGCTCCAGGAGCAGCACTAGTCCCGGCAGCTCCAGTATCTCCAGTACGAGCACCTCCAGAACCAGAGACACCAGCACTCCCAGTGCCTCCACGACAAGCAGCTCCAGCAACACGACTCCTCAGGCGGGTACGCTACGCAAGCCACTCTCGTGCCCGCTGTGGTGAGAGAGGCCTACGTTTGGAAACGAGACCCGGAGGAACGCCAGCAGACTCAGCACCCCCTGACCCGGCACCCTCCGGCGCAACACCCCTAGGCTCCGCACTCGTAGGCTCATCACCCTCAGGCTCCGCACACGCAGGCTCAGCACCCCCAGGCACCGCACCCCCAGGACCGCACGCACAGGCTTTGCACCCCTAGACACAGCACCCCCAGCAGCACCTCCCGGAGCAGCACCTGAGTCACTAGTGACCTCTACAGGCTCAGCCAAGGGGAGCGGGTCTACCTGAGACACACTTGAAGGTGCAGGACCCTGAGGGGGGAGGGGGTCTACCAGAGGGGGACCTGGAGCGAGGAAAAGCAGTGGGGGAGGGAGAGGGGCAGTGCGGTAGGGGAAGAGACGGTAGAAAGGAACCGACTCGTCAAAGGTGACATCCTGAGAGGGGAAGACACGGCGCGAGGTGGGGTGGTAAAACTGCCAGCCAGGAACGTCAGGGACAAAGCCAAGGAAGACACAGGGAAAGGTGCGGGAGGAGAGCTTGTCCGCGGACGTATCGCGGACAAGGGCACGAGCACCCCGGACCCGGAAACGCGACGCATCGCCAACCTCCCCGGTCCAACGCAGTGTGGGCAAGGTCTCCGGCAAGGAGACACGGGGCCAAAGGTTGAGCTGCTGCACGGCGTACCGGACCGCAAACAGCCACAGAAAATGGGGAACAGCCGCATGGATCAAGGAGGTACGTGCGATCTCCATGACTAAGCCAATGCGGCGCTCATCAACCCCATTTTGCTGCAGTGAGCCCAGAAGTGTGAACGACTGCTCGATGCCCTCCCCCTGACAGAAGGCCTTCAAGAGGTCGGAGGATAACTCACCACCTCTGCAAGAGTGCAGAGGCAGGACTGGAAGGTCCGTCTCGAACCGCTCGCGGAGTTGGAGACGAACTGCTCGGATCCAAGGGATCAGGACAGCAGGGACCTCACCCTTGGTGTGCAAGGGGAAGACCGTGGTGTAACGCGAGTAGTCGTCGACAACCAGCAGAAAGTACCGCTCACCGCCCTGTCCACGAACGCGGGCTGGGCCCCACACGTCCAGGTGGAGGGTCTGCAGAGGAGCCTCTGTCGGGGGAAACGAGGAGGAGTGAGGAGCGGCGCGCTGCCGCCCCTCGACGCAAGGAAGGCAGGGCGGCGCAGGCGAGGCAGGGAGGGGAGGGAGAGACCTGGGAAGACCAGACACAAGGAGACGACGGTGCATGCCATGGAGACATGGCAAGGAGGGGTGACCCAAGCGGTGGTGCCAGGGAAGAGTCTAGTGCGACAGGGAGCGACACTCGCAAGGGGAGGCTACCTGACCTGACGCAGACACCTGACCAGTAGCAGCTACCTGAGGAGGCGCAGTCGTCAGTGTGTAAAGACTCGACCCTGGCCGGCGGGTAAACGTGTCTAGGTGGCGGCCGATCTGGGAGCACGTACAGATCGCCACGCGCTGCCGACCAGGGGTGAAGGTGTCAACCCCCGCATCCTGGAGGACAGCAGTGCTCACCAAGTTCGTAGAGAACGAGGGGAGGTGGAGACCTGACAGTGAGGCAGACGGAACCGCCGGGCACGGGAGCACAGTGGTGGACCGTGCAAGAACTGGGCCCCCTGAGGGGTCAGCCAGGGAGACTGCAACAGGTGCAGGGAGTGGTGTGAGTGAAGTACTGTCACGAAAGAAGCAGCGGGAAGCACCTGAGTCAAGCGTGAAGGTATGCAAGGCCTCAGCATGCGCAGTTACTGAGAGAGCAGACTCGCTAGCACCTAAGGCAGTAGCCTCTATACCAGGGTCAGGCGGCACATACAAGTAATAGTCACCATCAGCACTAACCTCCAATGCATACATGGCAGAAATAATAGCATCAGAGTCAAGAGCAAAAATGTCTACACCAGCCCTAAGCAACTCATGCCAGCGAGGGCGCTCAGCGTCCTCGCCCATCTCCTCACGCCAGGCGTCGTCAAGGCGGGAGAAGCAGCGGTGCTGGGTGTGGAACTCCCCGCATGTCTGACTCTTGCGGTCACTTGTGCGAATGACATATGGGCAGCGACCACCACCCCCAGACCTCCCACGCTGAGCAAGCCACTCATGAAGCTACTCGGTTGTCTGGACCCTCTGCTGCTGCTGCTGCTGCTGTCTCTGGCTAGCGCCCGTGCCTCCACCCCGACCGCCACCTCCACCGCCACCACCGCCCCCGTTGCCACTGCTGCTGCCACCGCCGCCGCCACCGCCGCTGCCACCCCCTCCGCCGCCACTGCCTCCATCGCCGCTACCAACGCTACCACTCCTGCCAGCACTCCCGCCCCCACTCCCTCCGCCACCTCCTCCTCTTCCTCCACCTCCACCACCACGCCCCCCCCCCCCGGTACCACCTCCGCTACCCTTGGCTCCCTTGCCCTTGCCGTTGCGGTGCCTCCCACTAGGAGCAGAAGCAGCATCAGCAGACTCGGCACCAAGGAAGTCAACAGCAGCAGTAGTAACAAAGGAGGGGGCGAGGGGAGAGGGAGAGCACCCCTCAAATATGGGGGTGCGAGGAGCGCCATGAGCAGCAGCTACAGCAACAATGCTCTTCTCTGCTGCAAGGAGGTGCTGCTCTAGGAGGTCGACAGTGAGTTCGGTGGGACAGCGAGCGAGAAAGTGGTCCCTGACCGAGCTAAGAGAGTCAGGGAGACGGGTGACAATGAAGTGGAGGGTCCATTACATCGGAGGCGGATGCTTATCACAGAATTCTTTGGGGAGGGCGGCGCGAAGGCGGGTGTCACTAGTGCGAAGGTGGGCAATGAGATTGGCAACTGTGGCAAAGGTGGACAGCTCAGGAAACAGGTAGGGCAGCATGAGGCGGCTAAGCTCAGCTGTGGCAGGGGAGGAGTTTCGAGCCACTACAGCGTCGTAAAGGGCCTTATCGGTCTTGTGCTCGCCAAAATGCGTGAGCTCAGCTAACGGAAGGTGATTGCGAACGGCTAGGCACGCAGCAGCATCACGAATCTGCCACTGGGAACGGGCGCTAAGCCCAGCTGTGGCAGCAGGAGCGACTGAGGCACAAGACGTGTGGTCAAAGAGAGAGACGTTATCCTTGCTATCGCTCATTAAGAACAGCTGCAGGTCATCGAGCCAGGTCTCAAACTGAATCGGGCGGCCCTCAGCATCGAACGACAGAACGCGGAGGGTGGACATAGCTGCTGGCGCGTGACTAGCAGGGCAGAGCGATTGCAGGCAAGCAGCAATAGCAGTAGCAGTAGCACTGGCAGCAGCAACAGTAGAAGCAGCAGCGCAGCAGTAGAAGCCTAATGCCAGGCCCCTAGGCAGCGTGGCGCGGCTCAGCAAGGCGGCGCGGCTCGGGCGGTGCGGCGCAGCTCGGGCAGTGCGGCGCAGCTTGGGCGGTGCAGCGCGGCTCGGGCGGTGCGGCGTGTCTTGGGCACGGCTGGGCAGTGCGGCGCTGCAGCAGCGGCTACAGCGCAGGCAGGGCGGGCAGGGCGTAGGGCAGCGCGGGCAGGGCGCTTGGGGCCGCGCGCACGGCATGTGAGTTGCTAGCGGGCGGCACGCGAGCCGGCAAGAGCTGCGGGCGGCGCGGACAGCAGGCGGGTCGCACGGGCTGCAAGCGGGCGGCGCGCGGGCCAGCAGAGGTGACGCGCGGGCCGCGCGAGCTGCTAGCGGGGCGTGCGCGGGGCTAAGGCAGGGGGTGCGCGGGGCTGCGCACCACAGGGCAGGGCAGGGCAGGGGGCGGGGTAGCGCGGTAACCGCAAACGGTAGGTGGTGGGCCCGAAAAAAACGGTTCTACGTGGCTAAGGACCTAATGCTCTTAATACCATGTTAGACGAAGTATCAAGGATAGAAGAAGTACAAAACCTGAAGGGGTTGTACCCCATGTTGGCTACCCCACTATAGCCTACACATTTTACCCTAACATATGTAGTTTGACAGACGCGACCCAACCTCATGGTTCGGTTGGTAACCCGCGCTCCGGACCTCCGCCTCGACAATTCCCAGCCTCGGCGCTAGGCCTGTAGCGCACCCCATCTTCACACATTATCGTTACCACTCTAGGCTTCGCTATATATTCTTTGCTCATGCCTTCGCCCAATGTACCTTTTGCTTCGATAGTGCAATTCTCGCTCGCTCACTCAATTGCACTCGTAAAACTCGCTGACTTTATTGTTACCGTCCCTTTCTTTTACTATATTCCACTTTAGTGGAGCATATATCTGGGTAACAACAGTAGTATCTGGTACAATTACACTTGCCATCTGAGGATTACCATCTGTTTGGCGGGGTATTATCTGTTTGCTTCAAGCGCGAGAATCATACCGTTTTTCTTGGTTGTGTGCTAGCATAACTCTGGCGCAGCAGCAACAGGACAGTGGCCTACAGCATACGATTTCACATATTTGCCCTTACTGGGCATTTCCAGATCAAAGTGGATCACACAACTCTCACATCTCACACACAACCTAAAGATATCGAGCCTGCAATCCCAATCACATCACCATACCACCATCGATGTGGACGACCTGGAAAGGAACATAACCAAGCGCACGTTTCAGTGAAAAGACATTGTTGGGTCAAACCCTCAACACAACCACACGCAGATGCAGGCTCAGGTGCAGTAAGCAAGGAACAAACTGGGTTAGCGATGCAGACGAGGACTGACGAGGACCACACAAACGTGAGCATTGGGTGTTAGTCACAGGAACAAACCTGCCCAGTGATGTAAGCTGAAGCGGGGTCGAGAGCAAGGAACTTGACCAGGCCTGCCACCTCGTCAGGCGTTCCCAGACGGCCTGCATTGGAAACGCCGGGTGAAGACAGAGTCATGTACAAAGAGACGTGATAACCTCGAAATCAGTGCAAAATAGCAACAGCTTCAATCTCGTGAGCAGCCCAAGAGTAGGAGCGCACAACACGTACCAAGGGGAATGCCAGCAAGAATCTTCTTCTCAATCTCAGGGCCGAGTCCCGCTGTCATATCCGAGGCAATGAAGCCCGGAGCAATGGCGTTGGCCTGAGGCACACAGGAATGTGTAGAGAGGAACGAGATGAAGGGAGGCGAGAAGCTCAAGGTGGGAAAATAGGAATCAGGTATGTTGTGGGGAAACAAGACGAGGGGCAGAGATGTTACGAGGCAGTGCGACATGGACTCAAAGAGCAACTTAGGGTTTCGCGCGAGACTGAGAATGATGATGCAATGGACGGCAAAGAGAGACAGAAATTCAAGTGCACTACGTATTCAACAAGCACACACGTACGATGATGTTACGGCCAGAGTACTCGCGAGCAATAGTCTTAGTGAAGCCAATGACCTGCATACAGAAATCAAGGAGAGGCATCAGGAATGGAAGACAACTACAACAACGGGTAAAGGGATGCCAGAGGGAACGAACTGGTGGGATCGGGTACAGGTAGAAGATCAGAACGAACACAGAACAGCAAAATATCAATAGCACAAAAGCGAAGGCACAAGCAGAAAGGCAAATATGACAGGAACCAGAAAGTTTTGAGACACTTACACCAGCCTTGGAGGCGGAATAGTTGGCTTGGCCAGCATTTCCGGTGACTCCGACAACCGACGCAATGTTGACAATGCGACCCTGGTCGCGGGAGATGGGCAGAAGGAATACAGATCGAAACAGAGCGGTTGCGAGGGGAAGTAACAACCTAACCACAGCATGGCGAAATCGCGAATACTGCAACATACCCTTGCTCCCTTCGTTTCCATTCTTGGCAGTAATGGAACACATGGAAGAGCTTTAAAGTTCCCAAGAATGTTAGTTCAGCGCCAACGAACCAAGGATGGGAACTTCGAGGGGTCGAGTTCGTACTTTCTGTCCCTCGGTCACAGTCACGGTCACTTGCGTCGCCGTCCGTACCTTTCTCTTCTTCATCATAATCTTGACGGCGCCCTGCGTGCAGCGGAAGACGGACGTGAGGTTGATGTTGATCACGTCGTCCCATTGCTTCATGGTCATGCGCGTCAGCAGCGTGTCGCGCGTGATGCCTGCACGACACGATGCACGACGAAGGACGAACGGCCCACGGGCGGACGGGGAGGTGAGATGAGGGGAGGGCAGTTGAGATGTAACGAATGAACAAAAAACACTCGATAACATCTGCCATCAGCGAGCGATTGTCGTACAAATGGGATCGTCGCGACAAATACGAGGGTTACCGACAGGCTACAAATCAACTGCAGATGACTGTGGAACGCAAGAAAAGCCAGGCTTGGAAGACGGAGAGGGGGATCGGAGAGGGGGATGAGATGGATGTGGTGAGAAGCGGGTTCAGGGGATTAAGACCGCGCTGGTGCAATAAAACGAGCGTCCGATAAGGGGATGCTACGAAAGCGTACCAGCGTTATTCACGAGCACGTCAACAGTGCCCCACTTCTCCAGAATCTGTGGAGAAAAGGGGTTGAACGCAAGGAGCGAAAATGAGGAATACGGATTGAGATCGTGATCAGCGAGGGGTTGAAAAAGGGCGAGAAATGGGGAAGTAGGGTACGCACTCGGAGTACGAGATGAGGAAAAAAAACAACTGCGGGAGCAGATATACTATATTCGAGAAGTTTCCAAAGCGTCGCTACATAAACTTTCCTGACTAAATGAGTCGCTCACCGCTTTGTACATGGCGTCGATCTGTTCATCGCTGGTGACGTCAGCATTGTAAAGAAAGGCGGAGCCTCCTGCAGCCTCAATCTGACAGACGGGGAGATAGGGAGACATGAGACGCAGACGAGGAGATAGGGAGACATGAAGCGCAGAAGAGGATGTGAGATGAGAGTCGCGAAGCCGGGTTAACGCGTCGACGGAGATAGACAAACAATGCAGCAGCGGATAGAGTGACGACGACCGCGTGTACCACGCGACGGACGGGGGAAGGAGGAACGGACAAAAAGACAGTGAGGTCGCCCAGACAAAGGAAATGCGTACCGTCACCGGCTGTACGCACCTCTGCGGCGAGCTCTTCGGCTGGTTCTGGGCTAAGGATGTAGTTGATCACCACCTGTGACGATTCACACAGGTAGAAACGAATGGAAGACAGGTATAAGCGAGGAAAAACGAGGGAGAGAGGGAGAGGAAGAGGGAGGGGGGGAGAGAGAGGGGGTTGAGGGAGAGGGAGAGGGGTATGGATTGTCAAGAGAAGGTGTCCTACAACGTTATACAAAACTACACAAACGAGTACCCATCGATGAGGAGTTACCTTGCAACCAGCCTTGCCGAAGGCAAGAGCAATAGCCCGGCCGATACCGCGAGAAGCACCAGTGACAACGCACACGGGGGCGTCTGCTGCGGCTTCAGCACGCACGGAAAAAGCTGCAAGGAGGGAACATATACAGGCGTAAACCATGCATACTTGAGAGCGTGTGCTTCACGAACCGTTCGAAGAGAATGAGAAACGTTGTTGTCAACTCGACATGTCCTTTTGTGACACTTGATTCGGGATTCATGATCAACAAAAAGAAACTCGCATGACTGTCTTCTGTAAAAAATATATCATAAATGTGTATTTGTACAGTGTATACGAGGGACGAAGCAATACCGCGAGATGATCTCTTCTGGCTGACGTTCGTCGTAGCAGCGAGAGACGAGACGTTAGAGAAAGCAGAGAACGAGGAGATCTTGGCCGACGAGCTGGCGGAGATTGCGGAGCAAGCCAGAGGGACCGCCTTGACAGCGGCCCTGGCGGAAACCGCACCGCTGGTGCAGCTCCTGACTGCAGCAACAGCAGCCATGGCGGTTGTGCAGGTAGCAGCGGCCATTTCCTCTGGTTTCAGCAGATGGAAGGCTAGCAGATGCTGGGAGCAGATTCCTTACTGTCTCTTGCTTAGGCTGGTCAGCAAAGAGCAAGCAAGTCAGCTAAAGAAAGATTTGCAGGAAAGAATGGAAGTGAAAATGAGGAGAAGAAATAGATTTCAGCTGGTCAGATCTGGAGTCTGGGGTTGAGGAGCACTTCTGATCGGGAGCGTACAAGGGGCAAAAGAGACATGAGTAGGAGTGAAGAGGGATCGGCGGTATGAGGAAGTAGAGGGTCAAATCGCATGACAAAAATCAGGGAGCGGTTCGCGGGTGACTTCGCGAAGGAGTTGAAACCGATTTCGCAAAGCGTTTCTTGAGATATCCGCCGTTGACGAATGTAGATGCGATGCGAAAAACCTTCTTGGGATTCTCGTGCCGTTCGTAAACCTCTCGCCAGATTCTCAGGTGAAAGCGACCATCCAGACAGCTGAAAGTGCTGCGGATGCCACATGTCCCGCTGACCTGGCTGACTTATCTGGGGTGTTTTCCGTCCGGTCCAGCATGTCACTCTCAACTTCCAATCTCGAAAATTTTAGGCATGCAACTTCCAATCAAAATGTCGTGGCGGAGATTCGCACATGCCCCAGATCCACGATATTTCACATTTACGGGTGCCCATCTGAACTGCCAGATCTGCTTGATTGCATCTGCGTTACAACCCTATTTGGCTTTTCAGTCGTGTTACGAGTTGCAATGCGGAGTGTTTGACTGTAAAAATGCATTATACAACATGGGTGGAAAACATTCAACCCTAGCAAGCACAGGACCTCGGAAGTCTATGGTTGGTATTTTACAAGATTCCAAATATTCATTTTCCGCTAAAATCTTGACGAAAAAATCGACTTGATCATTTGACAGCCTAAACTGTTTGGTTTTATTTTGTTCTTGCTGTTTTTTCTATAATGTGGATTATCAAGGTAGAGTACTGAACATTGATAAGGTTAGTGTTTAAGTACATGTCTTCAATTTACTGACACTTCACGCTATAGACTGCTTTGTAATAGCAGTATCCGTGCCTTGACCACGCCAAGTCTGACACTTCCGAACCAGACCAAACCAATCAGATGAATGACTAAGTAGGGCATCGACGAATCACAGGGGCCTGCGAGATGTAGGCGAAGCGGGTAAATTCTGTCCGAAGCGCAACTTTGATTCCAGCCGAGCTGCGGGAAGGATGCTGGTTGCCAGCCAAGCACAGGTGGGTGATCCGACCGAGTGTGGTGGGGCAGGGCGAAGAAAGATTATGGAAGGCGAGGAGAGGCGAGGAGGAAACTATCTCTATCACTTCCCAACCCATCCCCTCAGGGGACCCAGCTCGTTCATTCACTGTTCGTAAAGCCCTTCAGTTACCAGATTTTGCGTTGTAACACTGAATTTCACAAAAATGCCAGACACGATCAGCTCCCGTTCACGATACGGCACACCCCCTGCACGTACCTCGAATCGTGTGACGCACGTTACAGAAATCAACGTGCGCATCGAACGATGGTACAGAACCGCGTCCTGCCCACTACAGTGAGTGCCCATCGTATCGCGCGCTCGATTTCGCCAGTGCAGCCTGACACTCGCCAAAACCAGTAGTGGAAGTGTTGGCTTGGCGAAAATTCCAATGCTTTGGTTGACGAGGGAACCGGTTACCTCGTTTCAATAGGCCACTGCACTGTTGAAGTCTGTGTGGGGGGAATGTCCGCGCGCTAGAATTGACAAAAAGGGTGGACTCGACGCAGGTCGTATTCGTTTATAGGTACAGTGATCAGTTTTGAACCCCGGATCGTGAGGAGGTACTAAATTTCCCGAAATGAACGAGCTGGACACGCCCTCAGCCGGAACGACACATGGCGGGACCGCTGCCTGCAATTGTACCACCCCCTTCGCGTGCTTGCTCAGTTCTGCCAAAAAGCCAGCAGTGCGCCGCTCGGAGCGCGTTACGTTCGTACAAGGGAAGAATGTTCGGCCAATATCATTGCTACTCAGATTATGCCAGGCGCGGTTCGCGAACGTAATCAACCGACATTTTTCGGCAGACTAACTACATTTACTGTGTAATCCAGTTTTAAGCACAATTATAAAACAAATCGCCACCAGCACCTCAACCGCACGTACCCAACAAAACAGAAAAAATACTAAAACGCTTGGATATTAACCTTAAGTGAGCCGTCAAGTTTTTAGAACTATGCCTTAAGCTTGGATTATTGCAACGAACAAACAACACCGTCCAGCAGAGATTGCTGCCCGCAGACAATTAAAAATAAACTCTATGCGGAAAGGCATCCAGTCCGGATGGCATCAACCTTAAACACCTTGTCGCATGACGTTTAAGGTTGATGCCTCCGTTACATAACATGCCATTCGATGTAATTTTAATTTTCTTCTGTTCTAGGACTGCAGGTCCATGGTCGCTGGAGGGTGACGGTGCCATAGACCCCATTTTGTTGAATTATTCCCAGTCTGCGTCCTTTTTCCTAATGGTTTTTTTAACGCAATTTGCGCTTGATACAATTTTTTATTTCTTGGGTAGCACATCGACACGATTGTTCATATTTAACTTAGGTAATTGTGTTTTTTTTCTGTCACATTTCAGAGGTGATATTAGCGCTAAAAGTGTGATTGAAAAGCGACGACCAATCAGCAATGAGAAATCGAGGTTGAGTACCGACGCAAACTTTCTCTGGCATACTTTGAGTATCAATGATATTGGCCTAAGAATGTTTGCTCGTTTACGAGTCAGGTTGCGCAATTCTCGCACATTTGTCGCGAATTTACAGCTCTTGTATCGTGGCTCAGGACGTTTGCACACGGTGGGAAGCGGTTCTCAAGGTTTACCGTTTTGCACCGTGACGAAATGAAGTTGAGCGTAAGGGAGTTGTACTAGCCTGTAAGCGGGCTGCTTTCGTTGGACTGGACGGCGAGTGTACCCCCCTGAAGTCCTTGACTCCCCTGTTCTTCACACTATTGCAGGCACTTCATGTGCTTCCCACATGTCTCCGATAGCGGGCTTTCTTCACTCAAACGAGCGCGCATCGTACAGAAGAATCCCTCAACAAGGGATTGCATCGTGTTGCAACCAGATTTCCAGCCATAGCTATAAGCCAAGGCCCATATCGGAAAGCCTTCGGGCATGGCTTGGTGGAAGGCAGGCGTGAAAACGCGTGTGCTCAGAAATCTTTAGATACTACTCTGCCTACTAATTCTTTGGTTCTTCACTTCCTCTGACTCCCATGGCAAAGACTCTCACATCTCGCGTGGTTCTCGGCGTGGGATGGCAAGGCTGGCACAGAAGCCGGCTCGCGACGGTGGCAGCGGTGATGGCGCTGCCGCTGCTGCTGCTGCTGCCGCTGACCGTGGACGTAGCCCTAATCTGGTCGTCGGATGCCAACTCGAGTGAACAGCTCGCGACGATGCTGGGCGAGGTGAGCAGCGAGGCCAGTGGAGTCATATCGTCCGTGTGGGACTGGAATTCTTAGTGCAACCTAATAAAAGTGCACTTACAACAGCGGGCTTCTGTACACTCCGTTTCTTCTTTATCCCCCTCCTCCTCCCCTCCTTACTTTTGCTCCAGTCATCACCCCCCCCACCCCCCCCCCCCCCCCCCCCCGCCCTCCCCTCCACCCACCGAGGCTTCCCATTCAACTCCTTGACTTACCACTCGTTTCACCTACCCCTCCCTCACCACACCCTCACCCCCCTTCCCCTCCCCGCTTCCCGTCTTTCCCGCTCCCCGTTCCCCCCATGCCCAGCATTGCCGCGTTCCGCCCATGCTCTCCGCCTACGACTCCGACGCGCTCGACCTCTCGCAATGCTCCGCACAAGGGGGAGAAAAATCCGCCGTTTCCTTTTCCGCGAATCGCCTTGCCCTGTCCGCGCTACAAGCGGGCTCGAAAACGGCCAACGGCGGCAGGCTGTGCGAGCACCTGGAGGAGAAGAAGCGCTTAGCAGCTCGGCAGCAGGCGCGGCTATGGCCGTGGTCGTCCGGCGGGCGTGAGAACGATCGAGGAAAACGTTCTGCAAGTGCTGGTGTTGCTTCTTCCGCCGGAACGGCGGCGTTGGCGGGAGGGCCGTCTTTCGCCTACGTGACGTTGATCACGGGGAAGAATCTCGTCGCATCCGCGATCGTTTTCGCGCAGGCGTTGCGTGCGACTCGCACGCCGCACCACATCGTGCTGATGATTGCCGACGGAGGAGAAATGTCTACAGTGCCTCCTCAGCTACACGACTTTTTCGATGCGGTTATACGAGTGGAGTGGATCCCGAACCCGTTCAAGGCGATATTTTTCACGAAGTTTCACGTTTGGCGAATGGTGGAGTTCGCGAAAGTCGTGTACTTGGACGTGGATACCCTGCCGCTCGCGAATGTGGACCACTTGTTCGAGCGGCCCGAGATCACCGGAGCGCCTGGGTTCTTCTTGGTCAACCAATTCAACGCGGGTATCATGGTCGTCAAGCCGTCGCTGGTGAGCCATCTACAGTGAATCAACTGATGTGATGTGCTGTTTCGGTTCTTCGGTTGCAGTTGCCGTTGCTTGTGTGGTTCCATGCAGCGTAACGCGTGGTACTCCTGCAGAGGATCCTGCAGGACGAAAGTGGTAATCCTGCAGAGGATCCTGCAGGACGAAAGTGGTAATCCTGCAGAGGATCTTCTCCTCACCAGTCCTTTACATGATCCGCCGACTCGGCCGTTTTCCTCCTCATTAACAATGCTCGTGTTCCTCCTTACCCTTCCCTCTCTCCACCCGCCTCCCTTTCCCTCTCTTTCTCCCTTCCCTTCCCTCCTCCTCTCCTCCCCTCTCGCCCCTCTCTTCCCCCAGGCCACATACGACGCGCTCCTGCGCAGCATCGACGTGATCGGCTCCGTGGATCGCGGCGACCAGGGCTTCTTAAACGCCTACTTCACGAACTACCCCAACCAGACCACGTCGCACCGCCTCGACTACCGTTATAACGCCATGCTGACGTACCCCGACCAGTACCCCCCTCCCCCCTGGTACGACCCGGAAAACGCACACGAGATTCTTGGACCCGTCATGATTCTCCACTATGGCGGCCCGTGGGGGAAGCCGGCAGGGTTCGGGAAGATTAAACCCGTGTCGGGGCCGAATGCGTGCACGCACCGCTGTTGGGAGAAGGGGCGGCAGCCGGTTACCAGGTGGTTGGCGATGTGGTTCGAGTTGTCACAGGCGCTGTTCGCGAATTGCTGGCGCCCGCTGGAAAGGGGGAAAGTGGAGGCGTTGCTGGTTAACGGGTTGCCCAATAAGGAGGACTACGACTGGGTGCGCGTGGCGGGGCGCTCGAGGGGGCTGCTGGGGGAGGAGGCGCAGATGCGGAACGCGCAGGGGGGACGGGTTGGGGGGGAGGTGGAGAGGGAAGAGAGGGGAGGGGAAGTGGGAGCGGTGGGTGATTTGGCAGAGGGAGGGTGGGAGAAGGGGGTGGGGGAGGAGGAGGGGCAGCAGAGGGAGAGAAAGGGGGGGGAGGAGGGGGAGAAGGGGGAGAAGGTGCAAGCAGTTGTGGAGGTTCAGCGAGCGTCTATGTGGAGGCGACCGACCCTGGCAGCGGGGATTGATGTGGGGGTGGAGGATGATGAAGAGATGACTGCTGCTGCTGCCACCGCTGATGATGCTGCTGTGGTTGCTGCGAGGAGGGCGAGGGAGATGGTGTTTGCGACAGTGGTAGGCCCTGCAAATCTGGAGCATGCATACGCGTGGGCGATGTCGTACGACAAGTACCATGACCCTGTTCAGCTGCAGCAGCAGCTGCAACGACAGCGCCGGCAGAACAGGAACAGAGACAGCGGCAGCAGCAGCAGTCTGGCGGAAGAGCAGATGGAAGAGTTGCTTCTGCTAACGCGACACGACACGCTTGTCCTCGCGCTCTCCTCCGTTCCTGAACCAGCGCTCGCGAATCTTCGCCGGTTGTTCACGCATGTTCGGGTGGTGGAGCCGATTTCGGTCTCGGAAGGCAGAGAGACGAGAGAGCTGCATGAAGAGTTTGTCGTGTTGCGTCTTTGGGACCAGGTGGAATTTCGGAGGATTGTATACGTTGACCCGCTGTCGCTTTTCAAGGATAACTGTAACCACATGTTTGGCGAGTTTCGCCCGTTCGCTGCGCCGCCGCTCCGCTTCCCGCCAGACATGTTCTCTACTAGAGTGATGCTGATACAACCACACTCCGCAACTTTCCGTCACATGGTTTCGGCGATCGAGTTGGCCCCCTTGCGCCCGCAGCAGACAGTGTATCTGGACCTGTTTCTGAACGCGTATTATGGGACCTGGTACAAAGAGAACACTCTACACCGCATGCCGTATGAATACGGGATTAATTTGTGGTTACGGCAGAGGTTGCATCAGTACTACCCGCACCCTCGGATCGTGAACTTTGACGGGCTGTCCCCATTGGATACAGAGGATTTGGACGGCTGGAAAGACTTCGACAAACGGAGGGGGAACATGGGGCAGGAGTGGCTGGATCTGCGTAATGCTGCTCTTACTCAGCTGGAGAAATCACTTTAAAGTAGGACGAGCTCCTTCAAGATATATGAATTTGTTAGGAACTAATTCAGAAGTCTAGTGCAGGGAGTCTCGGGGGATTAGCTAGGGACGGGGTTCGGGGGAGAGGGGAGGGGCATGCCTTGGAACGAGTGAGAGGTCTTGGTTTGGTGTCCTGCAATGGTGCCTAGGGTATGGATGGCGGTGTTGGATAGCACTGACTGGAGAATGAGCGCAGGCTGCAAGCAGTCATGCTGTACAGTTGGTGAGGACTCTGGGTGACGGGTTACTAACGACTCAGGAGCCTCTCATGCAAGAGGCGGATCTCCAGCTAGTAAGAACTTGAGCATGCAGCCATACAGAGGACAATAGTACAGTCCAATATTGGTTCTGCGTGCAGGGAGGAAGGGAGGCCGGTGGAGGGAGGGGAGCCTCTGTGGCCGCACAAAGAACTTGGCAATGCCTCTGTGTGTGACCTCTTGGTGTGCTAGTGAGTATGAATAGATTAAGTTGTTGATGCAGGAAGGATGCTGTCAATCCGCACATACTCTCTTGCAAGTCCACCTTGGCAGTGTCACCCCAGGTTTACATTCACCTTTTTCATGGAGGCATATCATAAGTGCCTAACCATCCTCAAGGGATATTCAATGGGTGTCAAAGCTCAAGTGCCTAACACAGGAAACAAAGGAGTTTAAATGGCATTGCATGAATCAGAGGCCCATGAAACAAAGAGCGACTAGAGTTTGACAGCAATATAAAAGGAGAGAAGCTAAGAGACCACATATGTACAACCTACACCCACCCACCCACACCCACTTCAACCTTTCTACCCACCCACACACACAATCATTACCAGCCTACCAGACCACCACCCTCTAATAAACAGCCCATTTGAATACCTACCGTATCCAACCTTCCACCCCCCAGTCCCTCCCTTCCCCCTACCAAAAACCCATACCTACTTCCCCGTGAACCCACACCCACCCACCTCCCCACCAATGAAAAGAATATGCACACATTGTACAGATGCACAGGCACACGGCACAGAGACCAACGCAACGACCACCAGGCGAGCGAGGCCAAATGGGGGCAAGGCGCGGAGACGACAGAGTGTCCATCCACCCAAGACGACCTTTGATGGAGAATCGATAAGTTGCAAAGAGATGCCTCAATCCCGCCATTCCTCCTCGGTTGCTCCGTCCCGATTGCTCCAGCACACCCCTCGTTTCCTACCCCCGCCCCGGAATCCTTGAAACCTCCCTCCACATGTTCACTTCTACACAACCCGCGCCCTCCTCCCCCCCAATAACTCTCCCCTCCCTCCACCGGTCTCCCTTCCTCCCCGCACACCGCTCTCCCTAATCCAGTCGTCACACGGTCGCGTATACTTGGTGTTTGTCACCAGTTTTCCTTCATCACTTTGGCTTTTTCCAGGATGAATTTCCCCTCCTTGTATTTCTGCGGCTCTTCGTACGCGTGCTCGTACTTCCACCCGAGCACTTCGTGGCACTCGGAGCAGTAGATGTCGGCGACGGTGTGTAACCCGGTAATGAGCATGCGATCCTCCGTCGGGCCCACCGACACGTTCACGACGTTCGCGAAGAGGTACGCGCGACCGTGCCGCCCCTGCAAATGGACGGTTGTCGACCGCGTTGTTGACGAAGCGGTTTTTTTTATGTCGTTGACGGTGGTGTTGTTGTTGTTGTCGTGACGTTTTACGGATGCCAAGAAGCCATGGACAAGCGCCACCGTATGACGGATGCATGAGGGAATGCACGGGGGTGGGGAAGCAGGGACGGGGGACGAGAAAGAAAACAGAAGAAAAAGGGAAGAGAGAGAAATATAAGCGAGGGATATGGAGCAACAAAGACAAGATACAGAGACGCTATGGAAACTGGCCCATGCAGAATGAATAACAGCGCAGAGGAAACCAAATCCACCTGGAAAGACTTGGAGATGATTTCGTCGTGGTCTGCCGCATGGCTCCGGCAGTTACTGCAGCTGTAGATGCGGGGGCCCTTCAAATAGTGCTTGAACGGACGCCCCATGACGCCCACCCGCTCTAGCGATTCCGGTCGACGGGAAAGAAAAGGTGCGACGGGAGAAGAAAAGACCGCGGCTGAAGAAGCCGGGGTCTTAAAAAGGCGAGAGAGAGGACACTAGCGTGTGTTGCTGCGTGGGAGCGCGTGTGGCTCCAAACGTATGTTTTCGCGGACTTGGAATTGTTTCTTTCCTGCTGGGCTGATGATGCTTGTGCTGCTGGGAGGAGGAATGGGAAATGACTCAAGAGAGGCGCTAGCACGTGAGGGTTTGCTTTACACGGGACCGAAATCCTAATGGCGAATGGGGTGGAGAGAAGGTAGCAGTGGGCGATGGAATAGGGAGGCGAGGCGAGGGGAATTGACGGCGAGGTGGGGCAATGGATGGATTTCGGTAAGGGCTTGGCTGGTTTGGCTCGGGCGTGGGTTCTTGGCTCGGCTGGAGTAGGGGGGGGGGCGAATTCATTTATGGGATGGATGTTGCCTGGTATGGGTATGTGAGGAGGCATGGGTGGGACTGAGTTTGATGGTTTGGGGGATGACGAAGGAATGGGTCTGGTCGGTTCGGGCTGGATGGAATTTGACTCCCTGTGGTATGACTGGCCGAGAGGATTGGATGGGCAGAATTGTGAGAGGAACATTCCTGCCCTGGCATTCATTTTTGTTTCGTTTCGGTTTGTGACCTGGACGCAGCATGCATGCGGTGCGACCTGGAGGCGCTGCGCGCTGAGCGGGTTTCTGTGGGGATCGGTGTTGACGGGCCAAAAGGGGTTTGCTCGCACACTCGATCATGAAATTCATTGCCTTGTTCTGTGGCCCCTTAACTCAGAGTTAACTGGGTTCGTAGTGGCTTCATTAACTCAATCCTCACACGTGTGTACGTTACAATCACACCGTGCCAGCTAACTCAGAGTTAGCAAATAAGGGTTCCAAATACGCAAAGTAACAACTCAGAGTACGCTCCGTGGGAAGCATGCATCGAATCTTCTTTCACGGGCAAACTAACTCAGAGTTAGTGCTTTCCCTTACTCGGGCTTTTTTGTGAAAGTTGGCTACACTACTCTGGGTACGGCTCGAGAGGGGTTACCCCAACATTGCCCACATTTGGTTCTTTCCAACTAGTCCCCACGCTGTGTTGCGTGAAGTTGCAATTTTTCGCCTCATGGTTACCCTTTCGCACATTTTTTTTCGGAAGGGGCGGCACTTAGGGTTGAGTCAGAAAATTTTAACCAGAACAGCTTGGAGAACCCCCACGAAACTTCCTTCACTCAGAGTTAGGAGGGGCCACAGATCACCAATGTGAGTTACAACTCAAACATTCACACGAGCGTAATGATTAATTGTCGGTGTACTCACCCAAGCCTACACGGCTCGGTAACTCAGAGTTAGCTAACTCTGAGTTAGCGCCACAGAACAAGGCCATGATGTGTAGTTCCATCCATGGCACGGGCTCGCATGGTCATTGATTTTTTCCATGGCATGGGTGAGGCAAGTAAGCCGACGGACGAGCAGCCGAACAATCCCCATCCCCATCCATGGGTGGACGAGTGTTTTCTTGCATACCCGCAGGAGCATGAGGGGAGGGGGGAGAGGGGAGGGGTGGGCCTTCAGGAATGAGGTGTGGTTTGGTTTGGGGTGCTGTTGAGCTTTGTCATTTGGCTCGGTGACAGACTTGGCTAGGGTTTGGAAACTCCGTTTCAGCCCCTGGTTTCTGGCTGGGGCAACGTCATCCTCCACGCACGAATGAGCTGGCTCGGATTGGTTCCTGCTGCGAAGAAGCAATTCGATTCGTCACCTTTGATGTGGGGTCAAACACTCTGGGAGATTTGCTACATGGATTCGACATGTGTGATGTAGTCTGACGTCAGACTAAATTCTGACCAGATCCTCGGGAAGACATGCATAAGTGATTCGCTTGTTCACTCTACGTGTTCTGTTCTCTCCCCAACTGATACAAAGCATACCGTATCTCAGCAATTCCATATACCTCACCCACAATTCCACCTTCCACAAAAGTGCAGCAACACACATTAACACTAGGCTGATCATGGAGGAAAGGTAACAAAATGTACAATGCATGCTAAAGAACCATGACCATATTTTCAAAAAGCTAACGACCATCCCAAACTGATTCACGAATGTTTTCATGGCATAAAACAGGTCTTCAACGCATTCGTTGGAATAGTGCCCATAGCCCCTGCAACTGCAATGCAAATACCAGAGGGTGTAATGTGGGTGGGTGGGCAGGGAAACAACACGGAGGGGGGTTGAGTACTGGAAGGTAACGTACACAATAAGAAAAGATAACCATTTCCAGCCGGCAAACCCAATCCCACCAAGCAATCTGATTACAGGAACACAATCAATGCGTCGTACCTTGGCTCGCTTCTTCTCCCTGCTGATCCGAGCAGCCAGCTTCGGCTGAGGAGTGGGCCAAGCCATGTTTTCAAAAGGGCTGCTGCCGCTGCTGCTCCGGCGGCCACCGTTCTTCTGACTCTGACTGGCTGTGAGCTCAGTGCAAGCAGCTCCTGGGCCTGCTGGGATAGAATCCAACTTTTCGGTACCAGTGCTCCCCTCGCGTAGCTTGATGCTGGCGAGGCTGCTGCTGCTGATGCTGCTGCTGCTGTTGCGGCTGCTGCTGGGCTCACTGGTATCAGAGCGATCCATCCTGCTGCCTTTTCCGGTAGAGGCACTAGTGGGAGTGCACATGCTCACAGCAGTAGGAGACACAGCAGCAGGAAATGCTGCATTGGCAGAAGCTGTGGGAATTGAGGATGTAGTGTAGGCAGTGGTGGGGGATTGAAGGATGGAGGTGGCAGCGGTGGCGTCGTCTGTCTCAGCAGCAGGGGCTGCTGTTGCTGCTGCTGCTGCTTTTTCGTTTCTGCGCCGAGCAGCCCGCTGAGAAAACATTGCAGTGAATCGGGAAGTTCCTGGAGGCAGGAGGAGGGGAGAGAGAGGAGCGAAGGGAGAGCGAGGAGCGAAGGGAGAGCGAGGAGCGAAGGGAGAGCGAGGAGCGAAGGGAGAGCGAGGAGCGAAGGGAGAGCGAGGAGCGAAGGGAGAGAGGGGAGAGGGAGAAGGAGAAAAAGGAAGGAGACGTTTGAGGGTTAGAGGTTCAACAGCAGAAGCAGCAGCAGTTGCTGTTAGGCAGAAAGGATGTTGTAAGGTGAAATAAGAGGAAGACTGTGATTCAGAGGAACACAGCAGCATGAATTGAAAGGGAGGCAAGTTCTGCACGTCATAATGGTAAGGAAACACAGGTTGTGGGGTAGACAAAGGGGGAGAGGGGGAAGAGGTGGAGGCTGGGAGGGGGTGGGAAGGAGTAATGCAGGGGGAATGCATTGCAATCCAGCAGATTAAATGATTGGCGAGCATCGCAGGATGAATTAAGGTTTGGAAGGCAAGACATTGCGAGGCAAGGCAAGGCAAAGGAGGGTGCTGTCGCCACGCATGCGGCCAGGCGATTTGGCAGGGAGTACCATGAGGAATAGCTGCTATATACGCGTTCCTAGAGGAAAGCAAGAACCTAGACATAGAATCTTACCATAGAATCTGGCCGGAATGACTTGACGCTCACTGGATTCACCCTCCTCAGCCGCCTCTGCTGTGCCCACTGCCTCCATTGCTGCAGCTACTTCTGCTTCTGATCCTGCTGTTGCTGCTGCTGCTTCGGTTGTTGCTTCGGCTGCTGCTGGTGTTATTGCTGACGTTGGCGCCACAGCCATTGCCCTGCTATCACCGTCGCATCCCCCCTTGCCACCGCCGCCATCCCCGCTATTGTGCGCTTCGGCCAGCTCAGAATGCTCGCACTGAGAAAGATCCTGCATTAGGGAAGCTGCTGCTGCCGCAGCCGCCGCTGCTGCTGTAGCTGCTGATGCTGATGTTGCTGTTGTTGCAACTGCTGCTGGAGCTGCTACAGCGTCTGGTGCCGCGTGCGCTGCTGCTGCGGATGCTGACGTGTTATTTACCCCAACATCTTCCCCGCACACGCTACCGCCGCCACCTATGCTGCTACCATCGTACCGCGTGCTGTTCCCATCGCACAAGCTAGCCCCGTACGCGCTATTGCAGCTCCCGTATTCGCCCTGCCAGTCGAACTTGCTGCGGTCTTTCACCTGCTCGTACCGCTCTTTAAACTGTGCAGTGTACTTATAGCCCCGTTTCACCTGCGGCTGCTGCGGCGGCGGATTCTCCTGTTTCTCCGCCGATCTCTCCGCGTCGCCCGACCCGCCCGAACGGTGCAGGCGCGCTTTGAGGCGGGAGAGCGCGGAGGTGCGCTTGCCGCGCGCCTGGGCGGAATCGGAAGCGGAGGGCTCTGGGGGGCAATTCCACTCCGCGAACTCCGGAATGGTGGAAACATGGGGGTCCTGGAATGGCGGAAACAGGAAGAGATGGAGAAAAACGCAAGAGAAGGAGACATTTGAGCCGACTCAAAAGTCAGCTCGGGAATAGTGGAGACATGGGGACCTGGAATGGCGGAAATATGCGGAAACAGGACGAGATGGAAAGAGGTCCAGAAAAAAGCGAGACAAGACGCCCCACCAATGTTACCTTATCAATGCAGGTGTAGAGAATCTTACCAGGACTAAAAAATGCTAAAAAAAAAAACCAATCTAGACGGAGAGAGAGGCGCGCGGGAAAGGAACTTGAGGATTGCCGTAGATTGTGTGCCATGGTAACGAGGTGACTTCTGAGTCGACTCAAAAGTCACCGGATTGCGTAGATTGACGAGTTAGCGCAAAACAGCAACGAAGTATTAGTCGTGAGGAGAATAATGGAGGTGACTTTCGAATAGATAACTCTTCATTCATAATTCAGTGGTAGTTAATGGTTACACACCTCATTGCCGGAGTTCAGTACTTTAGCGGCGCGTATCTTCTTCACCGAAACTGCGCCGCTGCTCCGTCGAGACCCCTGCGACCCCTGCGACATGTGCGACATGTGCGATCCGAGCGACGTGCGCGACTGGAAGGAGGTGCACGATCCGATCGACGGCTGGGACGAGTGCGACACGGCTGACTTGAAGGACTCATCTCTAGAATCATCATAATCCAGAGGCGCGTCGGCCGCGCAGGCCGCGCAGGCCGCGCCGACCACGTCACGTTCGGACGCGTCTTTAAAGTCGACTGCCGACTGCGGCGCATCCACGATTCCTCCCGCATTGACATCGCACCCTTCCGTCGCGAGGTAGTTCCGCTGTCGCTCGTGGCTCCCGTCGCTTGTGCGACTCTTTCCGCTGTCGCTCGTCGCACAGTCGACAAACGCGCCGTCGTATGCCCCGTCGCCGTCCGCCAGCGAGTCGCCGCCGATGCTGCTGCAACGGCTCCTCCTGTTGCTGCTGTTCCCTGCGTTGCTTCGAGCCGCCTTGGAACGCGCGAAGCTGCTGCTGATGCTGCTGAACCGCTGCAGATACCCGCTTCTCGCGCCGTCGCTCGCGCAATGATCGCCGCCAGCCGCGTCGACGACTGTGCCTATCGCACAGCCGCCATGGTCTAAGCGGTGATGGTTGTCCATCAAAGCGGCAGCCATAGCTGCGGATAAAAACTAACTCAGAACTAATGGATGGATGAATAAGGAGAGGCTTTAGAAGCTCAAGGAGACAGCATTCTATGGCTTTTAATTACCTCCTGCGATAATACCTACAGTACTACAGGTGCCCCCAATTGCTCTGGTTGAGACTGATCGTTTTGAGTTCGACACAATTCGCTCCGATCTGCACCTCGCCTCTACCAAGGTGGCGTTGATCTGCCTACTCGACTGGACTGAGTGATGCTACAATCTGCTCCCTTACGTAAAACTGAAACCAACAAAAGTTGAGGGGGTCGGTGGTGGTGGTGACACAGGCTAGAAAAGGGGATACGATAGGGCGAAGTGGACGAGACGAGACTCAAGTCGAGAGGCGAGGGAGTTGGGGGGGGGGGGGGGGGGAAGAGAAGTTCGAAGAGGGAGGGGAAGGAGCGGAGAGTGTGATTGGTAAGGACGCGGTGAAAGTGTAGTAGGTCGAGGTTCGTTTTCTGAAGGGGTTGTAGTAGGTTCCCAAAATGTTTGTATGTGAAAAGCGGTATTACAGTACGGTTGGGGTTTGATTCCCCCCCGATCGGGCACTTCAACCGTGTCCTAAGGTGGGGGGCGATTGTTTTCTCCTGATCGTGCAACGCCGCCGCCAGCCACGGCAATACATTACAGAACAAGACGCACGCAGTTATGCGACTGACGGTTTGATCGGACGACATCAGTTGCTTGAGCCGACAGACAGCGCACCAATCCCGGCTACGATTGGCGATTGGTCCAGGTCGTGGGTGGGGGGGATGCTACAGTGTTGCGGCGATGCGGGAGATTAACGGCATCCGTCCATCCGTCGTTTACAAGAGGCTAGCAGGTAAACGCAGCGGTTTGTCCACCAGACCTCCGAGTCCGCCACCACCCGCGCAACTCCACTTTCCGCTTCAACTTTCTGCGCTCACATCAGTCGCCCAACGCGCATATCGTTTGCTTGCCACAACGAACTCCACGCGTTTGTTCGCACTTTCATCGTTGTTGCGGTGGGGGCCCCTCCCTGTTCCATCCATGCTATGGCATGTGCTACATGCATCGGATTCAGAAACGTCGATCTTGGTTGGTGGGTGGGTGTTGTTGGATGGACCCATGCGCGATGGCCCACATGGCTATGGTGTTTGGTCGGCGGGCGCGAAAAGGGAATGCGAGAGGGGAGGATGTGGCGGATGGCGGGCGGAAGGAGAATGTTGAGAACAAAAGAGTATCGGAGGTGTGATTGTACTGTACAGATTCAAAATTGATGGTCGGGCGCTATTCGACAGTACAGTGTGGCGGATACAGCAATGTGATTTTCAAATGCGGGCAGACTCGGTGTGGGGGGGATGGATGTGCAGAATTCGACGGTTTTCTTGAGCAGCAGTTGGTAAAAGAGGACAATTTGACAGTCACAAGGGTGAGCTCATGTCATGTCACGGCTAGGGGCAGCGGCGTCAAATGCCTTCTGAAAGTCCATCGGGTTTCAACTGGGCTAGGAATGATTGGTAAAATGATATGGCCGGAGAGATAACGGGCACTTTGCTTGTCTTCGACGGTTTTGAGGGTGCTAGTGTGCTCTTCCAAAACTAGTCCATGCATAGGGCATTTCTGAAACGGAAAACAGTCGAACCAGCCCAGGTGGTCGGTGCGAGTAATCCACACGCTGCGAGCTGCGACCTTGTCCAGCGTACATTAGTTACGTCCTGGAAAGAACAATTGTACATGACCCGTGCGGGGACATTTTTTCACATAGACTATTATATGCAGTGACAATATTCAGTAGAAGTTAAACATAAATGCAGCACAGAAAACATTGATTTTGTGCATTCCAAGAGCATATCACAACATGTTGTCGCACAAGGCGAGAACTATGTGATTCAAACATCTGATTGCTAGGCGCAGTATGATACGATACGATGCATTTTTGTTATCACGCGGATAGGAATACACATGTGTCCTTATATGTAATATGATAGTCTAATAATTCTGTATTTTTAATATAAATATATCATTAATACCTTACAGAATGTTCTATTCTGACCATATCTATTACCTAGGTACTAGATATCATGTGAACTAGGGTTTATGACTTCTTTGATATACATCCGTGTTGTGTATTGATTACAAAGAGTACGATTCTCAGCACTCATGTCGGTGTTGGATGAGGTGAGCGATTGGCCGCCTCGCTCGTGTCCTTATCCGAGGGAATGGCAGACAGATCTGCTGTGTCATCCGCAAATCACCACTTCCAGGACAATCATTTCTCCCACTCACAGTTCAGCATTGCTTTGGCGCTCTGCATGACAACCACGCAGTTCCTCCAACCACAAGCACGAACCAATTTGGAGAGAGTTTCGGGTGGTCCCCACTACAAGGTTCCCCAACCACAACAACCTACCTTCCAGCAAATTTCCGGAAAGCCAGCACTTCCTGAAAACCCCGCGCCCCTCACAAACGGAAACTAAAAATGCTTACATAAGCTCCGTCAAAACGCAGTATTCTCTCCTTGACCGGTAAACATTTCCCTATTTTCCTCCCCGGTGTGGAACTTACTTCCCTCTTTAGATAGAAGCCGCTTTGCTTCCATGCTTCACGAGTACATTTCTTATGCGTCGGCTTCACCGTCCTCCTCTCCATTTCTTCACTTCACGACTGAGTTTACATGCAACTGTATATTGCCAGTGCTCTTTTGTGTCCACTTTTCGAGTTGTCGTGAGCAGCAGCAGCAGCAGCAGCAGCAGCAGCGGCCATATTTGTTTTGGCGGCTCCGAACTTATGTGGCTTTTGCGCAGCTGGTTAAAACCGGAGGGCCAAGAAGGCCCAAATTTCCTCAACCTTCCTAACCTTGGTTGAGTTTGGCCCTCGCACCCAAAAGCTTGGCCAATTGTGTTGCTCGCTCCAACCAAGCTTCCTAAGGTTGAAGTTCTTGGCCCGCGGGTTGAGTTAGGATCATAGCCGCCGTTTGCAATTGGGCAGGTCCCTCCGCGCCGCGTACCTATCTGTTACTCCTTGCCAAGCACTGTCTCTGCTGGCTGCTTTGCAAGTTCCTATTTATCGTTTAGCCAAACGAGTACCTCAAATCACTATCTTTATTCTCTTCAGTCGCACCTTTTTCCCACGAATTGCGACTACGCGTAGCCTTCGCCAGTGGATCCCCGCCATGGCTACCGCCTCGCTGAAACCGCCGCATCTCCCGCGTTCGTCTCGTTCGAACGATCCCGCACACTCGTCGTCTCCCGCAATTCCAGGAACCTCCGTAGTTACCACCACACTCCCACATCACCCTTCTAATCCACGTCAGCAGATTGCCCATGCGGGGAGGCTATGCTGTTGCGCTGCCGTGCGCGGAACTCCCGGTAGGGGGAGCGGAAGAGGAGGCGGGGGCAACGGCGGAACGGGGGGGGGAACCGGGGGGCTCGACGGATACGAGGATTTAGCCCGTTACGGCCTGGATGATTTCGAATTTAGCCCTATGTTCATGCCTCCTTCCCCTACCGCTGCTCCCTTTCTCCCGCCTTTTCCGGAGCAACTGCCGCCTTCCCCATTCTCCCCCTCTACCGCCTCCGCCCCCGCGCAATCACCTCCAATTCCCGCCACTTCCCCGCCGTTTCCCCTAGACCAGCCCCTTGCGCCTCCGCCCCCGCACCTCCCATTCACCTCTTCCGCGCCCGGGCAGGTGGGCGCACCGGATAGTGCGGGCAGCCCGGGAATAAATATCGGCCTCGGCGCATTTCCCGGGCTAGACTTCGGCGGGTTGGGGATCCGCCGAGGGCGCGAGCGGGGGAAGAGCGGCGGAGAGGAGGGCTTGGGGCAGCAGCTGGAAGGGCTGTGGGGGGGAAGGGCGGAGGGCGCGCGAAAGGAGGGGGGGCGCGGAAGGCGCGGAGCGCAGGGCGTGGGGAGCAGAGGCGGGAGGAGCTCGGGGGCAGGAGCGGGGGCAGCGGGGGGGAAGGGAGGTTTAGCGGGAGCGGGAACGGGAGCAGGCGCAGGAGTGGGAGTGGGAGCGGGAGCGGCATCTGCGGCGGCATTCGCGGCGGGTGGTTTGTCGTCTTCTGAGGAGGAGGAGGAGGAGGGCAGCGGGACGTGGAGCGTGTATCTGCTGCTGTCGGCGGACTGCCGAAAGACCTACGTCGGTGTCACGATGGACGTGCAGAGACGGTGAGCGCGAGAGATGAGCGGCGACGGTGAGTGACAGAGCAGTGACGGTGAGAGAAGAGCGCAGACGGTGAGAGCGGCTTTTGAGTCGTTTGAGTGCAGCAGACGGTGCGACGAATGTAAACAGAGTGGAGAACGGCTCATGCTGGTGAGAATGCAGCGCCGACGGGGAGGGGCAGCGCCGACGGGGAAAGCGCGCAGACGGGGGAAGCGGCGCGGATGAGACTCTTCAAAAGTTGTGTCGTAGCTAGCCCCTATCGTAACTGCTGAGCGAACACCCCTTTAGTGGTCATGGCTTCACATGGGAGCGATGCTTGCTTGCTTATGAAACCTTTCGTTACTCTTCTGGATAGCCCACTCCCCATTCTCCCCCTTCCCCCTACCACCAACCCCCCTTCTCCCCCCCCTCTCCCTCTTCCCCCACTTCCGTTCCTTGCGCGACGGAGAGTCAGCGTGAAGCAGCAGCGGGGCGAGCTAGTTTCGGGACGATGCGAGCGTTGCGGTTTAGTGCGGTTCAGTGCGGTTTAGTGCATGGCAGTGCGGGCGGGGTTAGTCAACACTTCCCCAAGCCCCTTGTCCCCCCTATCCTTTTCTCCGCTTCGCCCTGTCTCCCCCCACTCCCTACCCCTTTCCCCTTCTGCCTCCCTCTCCTCCCCCAACCCTGCTGCCCCCTCTGCAAAACCCCACTCTCTCAACCCTCTTCCCCTCCCCCCTTACGTCCTTCCCTTTCCCTCTTTCCTTCCTTCCTTCCATCCTCCTTTTGTCCGCATCCCTCGTTCTCCCCCTCTCCCCCTCCCCCACTTCCCCCACTTCCCCCCTTCCCCCCCCTCCCCTCCCCAGTGTGAAGCAGCACAATGCCGAAACCTCTCCAGTGGTGGCGGGGGTCAAGTCAACTCCTGCCGGTTGAGTCCACTGAAAAGGGCTGGGTCCCCTCCTTTCCCTCCTTCGCCTTCCCCCCCTCCCCCTGCTTCCACCTCCCCAGTGGTGGGGGGTGTCAAGTCAACTCGTGCCAGTTGAGTCCACACAAAAGGGCTGGGTCCCCTCCTTTCCATCCTTCGCCCTCCCCCCCTCCCCCTGCTTCCTCCTCCCCAGTGCTGGCGGGGTTACAGTCAACTCGTGCCGGTTGAATCCACACAAAAGGGCTGCCCCCCCTCCCCCTTGGCCTCCTTCCCCCTCCTCCCCCTCCTTCGCCTCCGCCCTCCCCCTCTTCCTTCCCCGCTGCCCTCTGCTCCCCACCGCTAAGGCTGAAGCAGCACAATGGCGAGGCGGTGGGGGGAGCCAAGTCAACCCGTTCTCCAAATTTTCACCCCTTTTCCCTCCCTTCTTCCTTCCTTTCAATCCTTCCTTTCAATCCTTCTTTCCGCCCCCAACCCTCCCCCCCACCGCTCAGGCTGAAGCAGCACATTGGCGAGGCGGTGGGGGGAGCCAAGTCAACACGCTCCCCTCTTTCTCACCCCTCCCCGCTTCCCCTTTTCCACCCCCGTCCCCCCCTACCCCAACCCAATTCTTCCACTTGCCCCACTTCCCCTCCCCTCCCTCCCCCCCCCCTCTCCCCTTCCCAGTGTGAAGCAGCACAACGGCGAGGTGGTGGGGGGAGCCAAGTCAACGCGCGCAGGCCGCCCCTGGACGCTAGTGGGCGCAGTGGAGGGCTTCCGCACACGCAGTGAAGGTGAGGTGGGGAGAGGGGGGCAGGGCGGGCTTGCTTTGCATAAGGGGATGCACTGCACGTGTGTCTGCGTCTTGGTGGGCGCTGGTGGGCGCTGGTGGGCGCAGTGAAGGGCTTCCGCACACGCAGTGAAGGTAGGGAGGGGGAGAAAGGGGGGAAGAGGGGTAAGGGGGAGGAAGGGGGCGTGATGGAAGGGGTGTGTGTCTGGGTTTTGAAGGTGAGGAGAAGGGGGGACTAAGATGGGGGAGTGACTGGGGCATGGAGGTCGGTGCGTTAGTAGTAGTGCAAGGGTCAAGGGTAGTTGCTTGCAGCACGAGGGGGTTTAGAGGGCAGGGCATGCACGGGTGGCTTGATGGGCGATGGTGTGATGAAAGTTGAGATTTGGGACGGCAACGTCATACACGGTGCATGCCCTGCCCTCATGTCTCGAGACTCAACTGCTATCACGAGCGCAGGACATGCACAGGTGGCTGGTGGGCGCTGGTGTGTGCAGTGGAGGTAGGGAGGGAGGGAGAGGGTTAAGGGGGGGAAAGGGGGGGTGATGGGGATGGGGGTGGGAGGGAGGGAGGGAGGGAGGGAATGGGTGAGCAACGCTAGGTGACGCCACCTGGTTGAAATGAAATGCGTGAGAATAAATGTCTAGGTTCGTACCCGGACCTCCATTGAAGAGGCCATTTTCGAGCAAAGATAGTCGACTCAAAGTCACTGAAACTCCATTGGATTTGGAAGGGTCATTTTCAGTCGGCTCAATATGCCGACTTGAAAGTCACCGTAGCTCCGTGGCGGGGGCAGCAACGTTGCAACCAGGACCACCAACCCCTATCGCAAACCCCTATCGCAAACCCCATCGTAGTCTCGCTTCGCCTCTCCGCTCTCCCTTCACTCCTCTCCCTCCCTCTCCCTTGCCATTCATCTGCATCCCCAGCCTTCCAGTTCGAGTGGAGGATTTAAAAACCCTTGTACCGTTCAGCAGCTACCACCATCCCATAACCTCTCTCTGCCGTCCCCCTCTCGTGTCCTGCCTGTCCCCAGCCTTCCAGTTCGAGTGGAGGTGGAAGAACCCTCGCACCATACGAGGCGACGGCAGCTATGATCGCTCCGCAGTCTCCGCCGTGCCTGCCGCCACCGACAGGTTCGGCAACCCCGAGCCTCTGGTGCTGCTCCGGCGCCGCAGCGCTCTGGAGGAGGCTCGGAAGTCCTTTCCAGACTGGAACCACCTGACCTTCACTTGGAATGAAAACACTGTTCATGCGCCTCCTGCTGCTGAGACTGCTGCTGCTAGTGCTTCCGGTGCTACTGCTGCTTCTGCTTCTGCTTCTGCTGCTGCTGCTGCTGCTGCTGCTGCTGCTGCTGCTGCTGCTGCTGCTGCTGCTGCTGCTGCTGCTGCTGCTGCTGCTGCTGCTGCTGCTGCTGCTGCTGCTGCTGCTGATAGCAACGACACTGGTGGTTTGGCAGGCAGCGGCAATCCCCAACTTGCATAGGCTTGCAGCCCCACTCCCCCCCCCCCCCCTTCTTTTCCTCTTTTAGTGAGTGCCTGCCTCGCTTGTTGTTGGCTTGCTTAGTGACGGTCTCGACACATGTTTGTGAACACACGTGTGTGAAGGGTTTTGTGAGTGGAGCGGCGTTTGATTGTATTTAAAACCAAATGTCCCGCACATGGAGACTGGGGGTTGTGATTACAGTTGGTTGGTGTTTCAATGTCAAGTCTGGAAGTCAGAGAAATCCGAAGAAAGGGTTGTTCCAATTGTCATCCTTGTAACATGTTTCCAGCTGGAAACAGTCTAGTTACAGTACCTGATGAATATGCACAAAGCTCGGTGTTATGGTAAAAAGCAGTACAAGACCGTCCTGTCCACAAATCTTGCCACACATTACCATGAAATGCCTATGGTATTACCGTATAAAGCATGTGCGTTATATACAGGAATACATGCACCAAGATGCAACAACATAACAGAGCAGCGCCAGTCATGTGTACAGCCCTCCCCTAAAGCAAGCAGCACCCATAAAACATCCCTCATCTCAAGCACTCCCTCCCACTACCCCAGTATACTACTATCTCAGTATTATGCAGCACACACCCAGCTACTCTGCTGCACCCCATCCCCTATCTCTGCTGCATCTCAACCCACTCCTCTCCATATGATCCCTTCTCTCCGACCTTTCTTCACAGCCCCTCTCCCCTCCGTCAAGCCCCACCACAGGTGGTGGCTCGATTTTTGAGTCGACTCGAAAGTCGACCCCTTCCGTCCCTCCTTTCGTCATAGCCCCCCTTACCCATCCATCAAGCAGCAGCAGTGGTGGCAGCGTGGGCATGTGCGATATTGTAGAGCAGTGCCGGTGCTGCTAGGAGTGCTCCCAGGAAGGCCGGGAGGCCTAGGACCAGTGGTGATGTGGGCTGGGAGGAGAAGGCGCCTTGCAGTGAGGCGAAGAGGACGTATGAGAGAATGGCTGGGGGATTGGGTGGGAGTAAGCAAGAGGGGAGGAGGGGGGGTGGGAGGAGAGGAATGGAGGAGAGAAGGGGTGGGAGGAGAGGAGAGGAGAGGAGAGGAGAGGAGAGGAGAGGAGAGGAGAGGAGAGGAGAGGAGAGGAGAGGCGGAGTAATCAACAATGAGTGTCGACGATAACCAATAGATCTTTAGGAGTGACGATGATGTGTGCTTTGAAGTTTTCTCTTCACACTGATGACAGCAACAATGCGATGGCTTTTGAGGCGCCTCAAAGGTCACCAACAATGCGATGCTTCTCACCCATCACGGTGTGTGATGAGGGCAGGAGGGCGGGAGGGCGGGAGGGCAGGAGGGCAGGAGGGCAGAGGTTTTTGAGGCCTTTGATGGCAGCAGTGGCGTGTGCTTCTCACCGGTGACGGTGTGCGAGGAGAGGACGGGTTGCGAGGGCAGGAGGGCAAAACTAGGGGAAAGAAGCGCCCTGCCCCGCTGTAATATGTGATGGTGATGGTAGAAGCACGGTGGCAGCAGTAGAACGTTATTCTCACCGGTGATGGTGTGCGAGGAGAGCACAGGTTGCGAGGGCAGGAGGGCAGAAGCGTCCCCCCCCCTCCCTGTAATATGTGATGGTAGAAGCACGATGGCAGCAGTGACGTGTGTTTCTCACCGGTGATGGTGTGCGAGGAGAGGACGGGTTGCGAGGGCAGGAGGGCAAAACTAGGGGAAAGAAGCGCCCTGCCCCGCTGTAATATGTGATGGTGATGGTAGAAGCGCGGTGGCAGCAGTAGAACGTTATTCTCACCGGTGATGGTGTGCGAGGAGAGCACAGGTTGCGAGGGCAGGAGGGCAGAAGAGTCCCCCCCCCTCCCTGTAATATGTGATGGTAGAAGCACGATGGCAGCAGTGACGTGTGTTTCTCACCGGTGATGGTGTGCGAGGAGAGGACGGGTTGCGAGGGCAGGACAGCAGGAGGGCAGAAGCGCCCTGCCCTGCTGTAATATGTGATGGTGATGGTAGAAGCACGATGGCAGCAGTGACGTGTGTTTCTCACCGGTGATGGTGTGCGAGGAGAGGACAGGTTGCGAGGGCAGGAGGGCGGAGGCGAGCGCGAGGGTCGCAGCAGCGAGCAGCGCGGGAAGCACGGCGGGGAGAGAACGGGAGAGCAGCAAGCGCACCGCAGCAGAGACTGTAAAAGAGAGGGGGGAGGAGGGAAGGATTGGGGAGTTTTTGTTTAGTCAAGAATCAAAGATGACCTCGCGATCCAAGTAACAGCAGAGAAGGGGAGGACAAGGGGGAAGAGGAATGGGGGGGGGGGTTGTTATCTGGGCGATAGTGGGACTTGCGAGGTAGAGGGATTTGGGTCTGAAAGATAGAGGAAAAGGGGGCGGGGGAGCAGTGAGCAGTGAGCAGTGAGCAGTGAGCAGTGAGAATCAAGCGGGGTAACAAGAAGCTCTCATATAGCATCTGTTGCAATGCAAACAGAGATCGCCTCATTGCATGCAGCCATGAGACTAGGCGTGTTTTGAGACGTCTCAAAGCACAGGGATCGCCTCATTGCAAGCATCAAACACTCACTCCTCTTACTGTCTCTAACCGCTCTTATTCACCCCCATCCCCCTACCCTCTGCTCCCTCCCTCCTCGCTTCCATATGTAATTCCCCCTTCCATTCCCACTCTCCCCTACGGTCCCCGTTTCCCCCATCTCCGCCCGCCCGCCCCACGCGCGCACCTGCAACAGCGACCGCCACTGCCCCCACAGAAACCCACACGCGCGCCAGCGACCCCGCCACTACCCCAAGCCCCCTCTCCGCCCATCCCCACAGGAACGCCCCTCCGCGCTCCTTGACCGCGCCCTCCGCGGCGGAAAGAGCCGCGGACAGCAAGGGCGGCGCCGCGGGGGAGGCGGAAGCGGAGGCGGAGGTGGAGGAGGGGGAGGCGGGAGTCGGCGGCGCGGGGGAGGCTGTGGGTGCGGACGGTTTAGGCGGCGCCACGTGCGCCGTGGTTAGGCGAATGCCGTATGGTTGTGGGCTGACATAGCTGGACGAGAGGGCCGCGGGAGGGAGAAGGGGGGCGGGGGGTATGCAGTCGGGGGCGGGGGAACGAGAAGGGGACGAGAAGGAATGAGAGGGAATGAGAGGGTATGAGGGGGAATGAGAGGGAATGAGAGGGTATGAGAGGGTATGAGAGGGTATGAGAGGGTATGAGAGGGTATGCGAGGGTATGAGAGGGTATGAGAGGGTATGAGAGGAGACGAGGGGGACGAGACAGAACGAGGGGGGCGAGAGGGGATGAGAAGGGATGAGAGGGGCGGGGAAAAGTGTTCAGCGACGGATTAAAGGCAGTGGATCTGCTGGCATGAGTCCATGTGAATATGATGGATGTGTTGTAAGAATCACGGTGACGAGTTTATGTACTGCTTGGTAGATCACAGCGCTTGTGAAAACTAGTTGGTACTCTCTTGTACGAACTACGGAAACCAAATCTGGAGACTACAGGAGCAGCAACGGATGCGAAAGAGTAGAATCTTTTCACGCAACGATCACCGCCCATGCGACTCCGTGCGACGAATATCACCTCCTGGGCGATGCATAGTCGCCTGAAAGAAGGGTGGTTTTGAGACGTCTCAAAACCACTCCGTGCGACGAAGCTCACCTCCTCGGCGATGCATAGTCGCTCGGAGATTGATATGACCACGGGTTCCGGAACTCAATCTTCGAGTCGCCGCGCTTTGGACCCTGCTTCGTCTTTCCCCCGCCAGAAGCGCCGGCCGCAGGGCTAGAGTAGGGCCGTGCAGCAGGGACATGACTGCCCACGATTTTCGCCGGATCTTCCGCAGCAGGGCTCGAGTAGCCTGGTATGCCGTAACTCGGAATCGTCGCCGTTGATGTCGCCGTTACCGTTACCGTCGGTGATCGCTTGTTAACGTGACGCGGGTAGTGCCCTGAGAGTCGTAGTACTAGGTTCGGCGAAAGAGTAGACGGCCCCGCGGCGGGAGCGGCGGATCCCGCCGAGGGTAGTAATAAGCGGCGCGAGGAAGCGGAAACGGCGAAGGGCGTTCGCGCGTTCTGAGACGAAGTGAAAGACCCGCAGCCATCATGGCCGGAAGTCGCGGCGGGCTGTGCGGAGGCGAGGGGCGACGCGAGGAAGCCATTGTGTACGGCACCGAGGACTGCCATTGCGCACGTCGGGAGTACTTTTCTACTGCTGCTGAAACGGTGGCGGCGGTGGCTACGTACTTGATATGACTGGAAGCTGTGGTTGCGGAGGAGCCTGGCGTCCTGGTGGCATGTACTTATCTGGTGCCGCGAGGGGGTGTGCGGAATTTATGTGGGCAAGCTTTTTGAAGTGCTGCAGTTGGGGCTCTCTGTGGATTCCAATGTGTCGAGCCGATCTGGTAGGGAGAATGGTTGGAATGAGTTGCAATGAGTTGAAAGGGTTTAAAATAGGTTGAGGTTGTCTTCCTGCGAGTTTTTCCTCGCATGCAGGGTGGGAGGAAAGGATGGGAGCGGAAGGGGGAAGGCCTTGTTAAAGCCGGAGTCTACATTTGTCAGTGGGGTTTAGGGTTTGTGAGTGTCCCTCACAGTTTTGGGGCAACTTTTCAAGTTCCTAAGGATTTTGAACCCTTCCTGTCAAATGTATACCGGAGCTTTAATAAGGGGGCATTGGCGCGCCATATTTGCACGGATAGAAGGCGCGGAGTTTGGGTGGGGAGTGAGGGAACGAGGTGTTTGTTGGGCATGCGCGGAGAGCATCGATGTGGAATCGCGCGGTGCGATAATCGAATTTGCGATCCGCGAAATTTACGTGAAATCGATGTGTGTGTGAGGAAGGCAGTGGAGCAAATGCCATGTCAGCGTGAATCATCGGGAATCTTGATCAATGGCACGTGGCCGAAGGACAGGAGGAGTCATCGGACAGACCCAAGAACGCTTCTCGCGACTCATCACAGTCGGTCCTCGATTGAAGGATCTGAACAACAGGGTACAATGCGTCGCACCCATTCATACTGGTAAGCAACTCTTAGCGAAATTCAACCATACATCATGCTCAGCATCAGGGCTCAAGCTTTTCAGTCCCTCTGACATTCCGCCGGCCCCACTGCTCCCGCATCTGTGCCCTCAGCATAAGGGCTGAAGCTTTTCAGTCCGGGACCGCGATTCGTGTGAAAAACAGTCACTCAGGCTGCTTCGCAAGCGATCGTTCTCCGCCGCACGCTAGGGCGCTTGGCGGCAATGGCGACGGCGAACACCTTCTACTTTTCCCCGTTCGCGAATGCGACTCCGACCCGATTGGAGAATTTCGACGCGGCACGCATGTCTGGGCCGCATAACGCGGCTGCCACGGCTCGCACGGTCCCCCATTTCCGTCAAGAGTTTAATTCCTTGACGAGAAATAGAAACCAAAGACGAATACAATTCACCGTCGAGCCAGCCCAATTGAACCGACGGTCGATATCCGCCCTAAGAATCCGATGTGCGGGATCGTCCGACAATAATATCAGCCGCGCATCTTCCCACACTCCCCAAATCCCCTCCACCTCCGCGCCATCTCCTGCCCCTCCGCCTCTCAGCCCTCCGCCAAGCGTTTCCCCCAGTCCTTCCGCCAGCTCATCCGCCGGCCCTTCCGCCAGCCCGTCCGCGCGCCCTCCGCTCGGCCCGCCCCCCGAGTACAGCGATTCCTTCACTGATCTCCTCTTCATCCACCTTTGCCGCCAAGCCTTCGGGCGCGTGGCGCAATGGCAGTCCGCGCGCCCGTGGGCGGAGGGTTACCTGGGCATGGTGGAGGTTTCCCGCGCGCTCATGCGCGGGCGCTCCGCGGAGGCGCAGCGGTCCGCGGTGCTGCAGGGCTTTCCGCGCATCCCCGCGTGGTTCCGCCGCCTGTTCCCCTTCTCGCACTGGGGCGCGGAAGCCAACGCGGCTATCACTCCGCGGTTCTTCTCCTGGCTTGTGGGCCCATGCCACGTGGAAGAAGCCGAGATTCCCGCTGTTGACGAGGGGGGATTTCGCAGCGGAGCAGCGGGAGAGGGGGAGAAGCGGGAGAAGGGGGAGAAAGGAGTGGCGGGGAGTGGGGCAAGGGGAGAGATGGTGAAGTTGCAGTGTGGTGTGAAGATAGAGAGGTGCAGGTATCTAGAGACGAGTGGGTGTGTGGGAATGTGTGTTAACCTGTGCAAGATGCCCACTCAGCACTTCTTCACACATGAACTCGGGTACGTTACCGCATCACAGCGTTACCACGTTTCAGCGTTCTGGCGGGACTGCGTTACCGTATTACTGCATTAGGACACTACTGCGCTACAGCGTTACAGGGTTACAGTGTTTCAGTGCTTTACAAGGTGCTCGAATGGAGGTGAAAATGCTACATGGATGTGGGCGAGGGTGCATGGGGCTACAAGAGGGTGCATGGGGCTACAAGAGGGTGCATGGGGCTACAAGAGGGTGCATGGGGCTACAAGAGGGTGCATGGGCATGTGATGGTGGATGGGGGGAAGGGCTGGAAGGTGGGGAACTGGAATAGCCCAGATAAGTAAGGGAGTGAGTATCGCATTGCATGTCTTACCTGGGTGCCTAGTGGAATCATATCTCTCAATTTCTCCTCTTTTATCTTTCCCTCTCAACCCCTTCTCCCCATGCCAGTGTTCCGCTCACTATGGAGCCCAACTTTGAGGACTTCAGCTGTCGCATGGTGTTTGGCCTTCCTCCTCCACCCCCATCCTTGGACCCTGCTCTCCAGCAACCATGCATTGCCACATCATGCCCTGCAGCTAGATTAAATACCAATGAGCCATGTCACCAGCTTCAGTGACATCCTTGTTGTGAACCTGAACCAAGTGCTGGGTGTATACTTTGTGCGTATTTACACCAAGTGCAGAAGTGATGGGGTGTAGATGTGTTTCACCGCCAATAACTTTGCATACGGGAGTGAAGTTTCTTAAAGTTACTGCTGACACTAGCGTAGGAAAGGCAGTAGCTCTGATAAGAATTACACGCTCAAAGCATGTAAAGACAGTATGATTGTGCCCCATATTATGGTTGGAAGTATGCTGTTGATGAGGGAAGGTTTGCTGGACTCGTCTCTCTACCTGAACTGGTGTAAAAAGGTTTTGCATATCGGGTATCGACGCTCAGCTTCCTGGTTGGAGACCTTGCGTATAAAGCAGGCGAACAAAGGCGATGGGCGGCTAGCCGTTTTGGCGCGAGAACTCTCCCAACCAGCCTTCATGCGATATGTGAACAGAAGCCGACCAGCGAAATCGAATGGCCATGTGTAACTGTCACTGTTGGAGCATCCTTCCGACCAATCTCGTGGTGCCTTGTACGCGCGCCGCAAAACATCCGAACCGCTATCTGCGGATCGCGACTTGCAAGTCGAATCGAAACCCGCGAAATTGTTGACAGGCTGATTTTGGTGGAGGTTGGGACATAGCGGGAATGGGCATAAACACAACAATAGCACAGATTGAGGGCGGTCGGATCAGATGCAATGAGAGTAAGAAGGGTGCTGAGGCTGCCGAACAGAAGTAACGGAAGACATTTGGGGAATTAGAGGGGAGAGAGTGAAGGAGTACAGTATGGATGAGGTGCGAGCCTGAGGGAGGGCGTGCTGCTGGGTAGAGCCTGAGAGACCTATTCGTGCCCGCCCGTCACAACCCGCTCGCATCAAACCTTCACAGGTCCATTGGTCACTTTCCGCGAAGGCTGTGCGTGACGTACTGAACGAGGTAAACCGTACACTGTGTATGGTACGAAGCGCCTCGGGAATGTAAACTATATATGCCACCTCTTGCCACACCAGTTCTCGTCATCGTCATTTACATCCCCTGTTGGCATCGCCGATTACCGCAGCCTAAAGTATACTTTCTGATCCGACACGATTGAGAGCTTACAGGCTGCACGCACTTTTGAGCTTCACATTCGCCCTGTAACTACTCGAGCTTGTATCCGATAGTATCGAGACAGTTACCACTCGCCCGTCATCACGTCATGGCTTCGCGCTCGCGCCTCGTTCTTTCGATCGTTCTCGCGGCCGTCCTCCTCACTGTCGCATGTGCGACCCATGCGACAGCAGCGGCGACCCCTGGTGCGTAAACCCCTTCTCTCCACCAGCCTCTACACCATTTTTCGGGACTCGCTGAAGGCACTTGACGTGCCGTTGCGCCGTGTTTGATGTTAGGAAGGATGTCGTACATCCCTACGGTTTTGGTTCTCCTGCTCCACAAACCCCTTCCCCAAACGAGCTCTTCAGCGCATCTTCACTCCCCCTTTACTCTCCCCTACTTAACTACGACTCTCCCTCGTCTCCACCATGACATGATGGCAGATCAATGCGCCGCGGTGCGGTGCATGACGAACCGCAAGTGCAAGGTGGTGAACGGTTCCGCGCGGTGCGTGTGCGAGCCGCCGTACTACCTCGACGGGGACGAGTGCAGAGGTGAGCTGCCTTACGGCTTGAATTCGCATAGAATCGCGGTGCTGCATGCACTGTGCAACGTGCAACAAAATCACTGGCAGTAACATGATGGTGCCCAGTAACCCCTAATAACCTACGCTGTACTGGTCTCCTTCTTTGCTGCCGCCACTGCCAGATCTGTGTCTGACGACCAAGTGCCCCGGCGGCACCACGTGCAAGGTGGTGCGGGACAAGGTCAAGTGCGTCTGCCCGCCTCCCCTCGTGCTCCGCAACAACGTGTGCTTCGGTGAGTGCTTCTTCGGTGTGTGCAAATCCCGTGAAACTGCGACGCTGCTCATTCAGAACTGCGTCGCGCTGGTCCTTCAGGTCTGCCTGCTGTTGATCCTTGCTTCCTTTCTCGCTCGCTGCTCTTCTGTTGCGCGATCCGTACCGTCACCTCTCTACCCGCTCGGTTTATATACCCGTCGAGTCATTCATTGCTTGGCGTCTTTTCGTGCCTCTCGTTTCGCAGACCTGTGCGCGGCCACCACGTGTGCCGTCAATTTCGCATGTAAGGTGACCAATGGCACGGCCAACTGCGTGTGCCGGCCGCCGTTCTACCTCGACGGTAACGAGTGCAAGGGTGAGTATCCACTCCTATGACTCCATCTCCCGTTCTATCTCCACTTTCCTGTATATTCCAGCATGTCTCTCCCTGACAGCGTCTATCCGTGCTCTTTTGGCAGTCGCTTATCCGTTCCGTTATCCCCATCAGCAACGGTCCCTCTCTGCTCATGAACATCTTATCGATATACTCACCGATCGCGTTAATTGCCCTATCATTACACTCTTGCTACGTGTGCGCTTTGTCCAGACCGCTGTCTGACGACCAAGTGCCCCGGCGGCACCACGTGCAAGGCGGTGCGCGGAAAGATCGAGTGCGTTTGCCCGCCTCCTCAAGTGCTCAAGGGGACGCAATGTGTTGGTACGTCAAAGTTTACACTACACTTCCGATTTTATTCGTAGTTTACATGTTTGAAAGCGTACAGTTATACACGTTATTAGACGTAATCTATAACTCCCATCCCATCTTGTTTGGATGTATTACGTTCGTTGTTTCTACCAGCTCCAACCTCCTGCAGCAAAGTGCGCTGTCCCTCGACTTCCCGCTGCAACGTGGTTTCCGGTGCCGCCACGTGTGTCTGCCCTCGTGGTTTCACTCTCATCGACGGCGAATGCAAGAGTGAGTAAATAATCGGCAGCAATATTCACATCTCAAATGAATCGTACCTTGGAGCAGTACCATTTATTTAGCTGGATGATACGTCGGCATGTGTCCATGTTTCTGCGAACTGTCATCTTGTATGGCACTGTTGGTATATGAAGAATGTGTGTGCTGAATCGGATTTTGTTTTGTCACCACAACGTTTCATTCAGATCCTTGCGCTACTGTGCTATGCGGTGGGAAGAAGACCTGCAAGGTCGTCGGTGGACAGGCCAAGTGTCTGTTACATGGAAGCTGAAGCTGTGACGAGAGGTAGCTAGAGAGGTAGCTAGATAATTAGGGTAGTTCTTATTTCCCACGGTGCTATGTATCGTCCACACGTTTCAGGAAGTAATTGCTCTATCTCACTGTACAAGCAACATTTATATATTCCAGAGCTGGATACCGGTCCAGACTAACTATACAAGAATCCCCACTTCCAATTGGATCAGCAGTCCCCGCAGAACCAACCTTTTTCCACCACCCTACTCCTTGGGCTGTGTGCGGTACTTGGACTCGTCAATCTCAATGCCCTGCTCCTTGGCAGCCTCCTCGCCGCTCTTCTCCATGGTAGACAATCCTCCCTTGCGTCCCATCTCCTGGTACCCCTCCCGCCCTAGATCCTCCGCTCGTGAGCGCCCTCCCTTGGCCCTCCCTGAAAGAAAATAAAAATCAAATCAGGATGACTGAAGTTTGTGGAGACCGAGCTACGACCAAAAAGACTCCAGCGTTCCAGAAATGGTGATGCTGTCAGTCGTTGCACCTACCTTCGGCAAGGTGGATTTGAGCTTCCAGAGATTTTCCTCCAGTGCCCCCCTGGACCACGGTCTCCCCCTCCTTCACTCGCTGCTCAAGCTCCTGCAAACGCGGATACGATTCCAACCAAGACCGAATGTTAGAGGCCATATTCTGTATTCTTGCAACTAGTTGCTAAACTTCTGACAATGTAAAATGCGAAGGGATAAATAATTTGCTGGTGCAACACTGAATGTGTAACCGAGCGCCTCACTCTTGAACTGAAGTTCGGAATTACCTCTTTCTCCTCCGGTGAAGCCTTCTTGATCTCCTGTGCCTGCTCGTAAGCTCCCGACATGGCTACGGAACTGAGAGTTGTAATCAGAAGCAAACTTGGGCGGAAGAAGCAACGTCACACGATCAGTGGTAGAAGAATTGGCTCCCTTTTTGTACAGGCGAGAGTTAGGGAGCAGCTGAAACTGTGGAAGCGGGGCAATTGGGCGGGCCACATGCACGCGGCTCGTTAGGTGATCAGTCGAGTCGCGAGAGCATGCAGAGATTGTGCGTGGCGAAGAATTCTGCACAGGAGGGCACGTGGAGATCCCACGCCGTACCCACTATTGCTTGATTCGTAAGTCTTACACCTCCAAGAAAACCATTTGGTAATGTAATTCCAGTAACATGTAAATCATCAATGTAGGTAGACGAACGATTAGTTGTGCCCCCACGGCTTAATCTATTCAATGATCCTGTAGACTTCGAGAAACGTTTGTCAGGCAGCGTTACATTCTCTATCACAGGCCTAATGGGACTCGTACACATTTTGGCTATGTCATACCCTATGAGGCTCACTCACTTGTAATAAAAGTTTTTTGTTTTTCTCAAATTCTCAGAGCTATTGGCATGAAAAAATATCAATCAGCCAGTATAATTCTGGCATCCATCCGAGGGGAAAAAGAAATATCCAGAGGGAGGGTTACATACCTTATGGCCATCTTAGTTTGTTAGCTGCACTCAACAGTCATAAACAAGGATTCCTATAGGGCATCGTGTGAACTTGGTCGGATGTTACTGTAGCTGCCAAGTGTTTCTCGACGGACGTCGAGAAGAGACGTCAACGTTGTTTGTCGACGTCCGTTAGTCACAGTGTACAGTGCCCAGCATCTTGATGTTGGTTGACAATTGTTAGAACGCGACAAAACACTCCCGAGACCTCGGTTCTATGTGCAACTAACGCGTGCAGCCACGCCTGCCTGTCTGTTAGATTGCTCCAAGAGCGTCCCTTCTCAAGCCGCCCGTTCCCTCGCACGCTTGTCACAGATTCGAGAGTTTATCGGCAGTGTTGTATCTGCTCAGCATGACATGATTTCACATATTTTCCATGGGGTCGTTCGTTCTGCCCGAAAAATATCTCTGGCGGTGAAAAATGAGCACAGAGGAACAAAACAGCCAATAACTGCTTGAGGAAATCGAAGTGCTGGATCACCTCCGGGTTTGGTGCACGAGTGCGAAATGTGGCTGCTGCCACCATTGAATGATGCAACTGGACAACGAATCATTTCGCGAGGTCACTCACTCCACCGCCTTCCGTTTCTGCTGCTTTTCCTGGTTCGGTTGCTTCCTTGCTTCTGTCGCTTGAATGTTTCAGCAGCCATCTTTGCGTTGCGGTAAGATAGAGAGACTCGGATTCTTGCTTCTGTTGTTGGCTGGTGCGCAGCATCCATCATTTCTGCGCTTGTCACATTCTCACGGCCACTCCCTTCGTCTTTCCTTTCGTCTCGCGTGCTCTTCCCGTGGGGAGACCCAGACCAGAGCGCTGCGGATCGAACTGCGGCGCTGCACCACTCGAAATGCAAAATGTTTTGCTTCGTACTCACTACTTCCCGCACGAAGAAGATCTCGAGACGCATTTCCACTCTTGCTCGTGCCGCCTATCACTGACGAGCATCCCGCTTCACCACCACCTCCAGTTTTGGCGCGAAAGGGACACTTCTGCTGTACGAGCAATGATTACAGGCATCCAGCTAGGAAGCAGGGAGTGCGACGCTGGTTGCGCATGCGCGCTCCGATACTTCTCTCGATCTTCTAGCTTTTGTCGGCTTCGTGTAGCCGCGTACACTGACCATCCTGTGGAAAATCACCGCGAGACTCGAGCTGGGCTACTTGATGGAGATGAGAAAGAGACTCTGTGGGCTTGGAGATTTTTATTTATTTATTTTCATTTTTTTCCCAAGGACTGCCGAACGAGACACTGCCTGCCTGTAGGATGAGTGGCCAACGCGACGAGGCGACACAATCCAATGCCGCCCCTACAGTTCTCATAAACAAAGTTCCACGCGCGACGGGATGAAAAAAACGCGGGCCATTGCTGCTAGTACAGTACACTAAGACTGTGTACAGTACACTGTAGTCGTGCTTTGGTTTACGCCTCGCCTTTCCCCGTTGCTGCTCTCCGCCATTGTGTCTCCTCCGATCCGACGACACGACGAGAAATGAGCTTCAAGCAAGGACATTCTTCCCCGGGAAAGGGCCCTGTGATGGTCGTGGTGCACCCGACCCGACCTGGTTACATGTAAGACCTCCCGAGTTTTGAAGGCTCTTTCTCGAATATTGCTCTTCCGGTCACATCTCTAGTAGTAGTTATATACTCTTGGCAGTTTGCTCTGCGGAAGTTACCTCCGCGAGAAGCAGTCGTTTCCGAGTCCTCTCACACAGTTTAACGCGTACGCGACCTCCGAGCTCCGAGTTTGGAGTCGAGAGTTTTGTTTGGAAGAATTTGTCAGCCCAGGAGTTAAAATCTCGTCGAATTTCCTTGTGCGACTCGCTGAAGATGTGGGTTGCGAGTGACCAGCGCCGACCCGCTAGTAATAGCGGCTCGGGAGTGTAGACGACTTTTGAAGTCTGTGTTAGCTGGGATACTACTTCGGGACGGCAGCTGGAGACGCAGTCACGCGGCAATCCTTCCTAGTACGTAATCTGGTAGGCGCGACTGAACGGAATTCCACGCGACTCCACTCGACTCCGGTGTCGCATGAGCGATACGCGACAGCATGGGCGACGCGTCGCACGACCACCGGCAAACCCACGGCGGCGGCTTGAGGCTGAGCGACGCAACTCAATTCGGCCGCGCAGCAGCTGCGGCCGATGCCGATTCGAGAAATGACGTTGCGGTTGCGGCGGCCGCGGCGGCGACGGCGGTCACTGGCGGTACTACTAGCAGCAACGACCCCGCTGGCCGACCGTCCTGGTCGGCGACGTTCGCGTCATCGCTCCAGCAGTCGCACCAGTCGCAGCAGCCGTCGCAATTTATTACCAGCTGGCCAGATGCGGCGCCGGCGCCGGATGTCGCGGCGCTTACCTTGAAGCAGTCGCGGCGGGATTCGCGGCGAAAAATGCCCACCCAATCGGAGTGGCCAACGGCTCCAAGAATCTCCAGATCCGTCGCGGCTCGAGCCGGCGCCGCCGGCAGTGACTCGACGGGGCGCCACCTTGCTAAGGAGGACTACTCGACGAAGCCGGCGGCGCCGGCGCCGCGGGCGGTCAACCTCAGACTGAGCTTCAGCTCCGACAACTTGTCCGCGTTGCAAGCAGGTCCGTCGGTAGGACCGTCACCATCACAGGACTTCGCACAGGCGGCCGCGGCGGCGTCGCAGTCGCCGCGACAAGCGCTACGCGATCTTGCCGTGATTCAAGCGGCGCTCGATGCTTTCACTGAAAGTCGCGACGTCGACGGCGGCGGCGGCGGCGGCGGCGGTGGCGGCGGCGGTCCAGCGGTCGATCCCGATACCAGGACGGCCGCCCCATGGGGAGAGGGGTACGTGACTGGCGGCGCCGCGATCCCGACACCAAACAGCCTCGGGCTGCCGCTTGCATGGCCGCCGCCGCCGCCGCCGCCGCTTTTCTCTGTCACCAGCGCCGCCGCCGCGGCGGCCGCAGCCGTTGCCATGAATCTCCCGATCTCTTATACCAGCCCCAGTAGCGGCGCTGCCGTCGGCGGAATCAACTGGGGAGGGGGGAGCGGAAACGGCGGGCTGTTTCCAAAACGTGAGCGGGAGGCGGAGCGGGAAAGCGCGGCCGCCGGGACTGCCGGCTCAAGCGGAGCCGCCGCGGGAACGTGGAGCCCCAGGCGGCGCGTGACGCGGATGTGGCAGGGTGGTAGCGCGGGATTCGCGCCTGCAGGAGGCGAAAACGCGCAAGGCTTGAGTGGCGGAGGCGGCGGCGGCGGCGGCGGTGGCAGTGGCGGCGGTGGCAGTGGCGGCGGTGGCAGTGGTGGTGGCGGAATTGGCGGAATCGGCGAAAATGGTGGCTTGAGTGGCGCGGGGTTCAGGGGTTTAGAGGCGTGGTATCCCCGAACAAGCCTGCTGCGACCAGCTGACGTTGCCGCTGCTGCTGGTACTGCTGCTGCTGCTGCTGGTGGCAGCGAATGGCGTGACGACAAGCAGGGCAAGAGCGACGGACACGACGGGAGCGCTGAAAAGGACGAAATCATGCCTCATCTCGTTTCTTCTGCTGCAGCAAGATCTGCGATCCTTGATCATGACTACGTCACTGTGCCGCCCAACACCAGCACAGTGCCGCCCAACACCAGCACAGTGCCGCCCAACACCAGCACCGTGCCGCCGCCACGTCAGCAGTGCAAGAAGCTGGAAGTGCGGCCAGAACTCGCCTTGCTCTTACCTCGAGACATGGTGGGAGGGGCCACTCCTGATCCCTCGCCCATCGCCTTCTCCTCCTCCTCCTCCCCTGCAACGGCCCCGCAAGCCCACCTCCCCTACCCCGCCTCGCTGTTCCCCTCCTCTGCCTCTGCCCCCTCTCGCGTCCCCACGCCTGGTTCGGTCACAGCTTCGGCTTGTGGTTCGGCTCCTGGCTATACCCCTCCCTCTGCCTCTGCCTCTGCCTCCGCAACTGCCTCTGCCTCTGCTGCTGTTTTTTTCACTCTAGGAAATCGCCTCTCTTCTCCGAGTGGTGGTGCGACCCCTGTCGCACACTCCCTTTCTCACTCCCTCCATCACGGCTCCCTCCCCCGCACTCTTGCCGCCCAGCGCCGCTCCTCCTGGCCGAACATCGCCGCCCACGTCGAGTCCTTCCCTTCACCTGGAGAAACACCAGGCTCTCGGCCAGCACCCTCAGGTGGTGCAGGGATGTTAGCAGCAGCAGTTGGAGCAGCAGCAGGAGCAGCAGCAGCAGCAGCAGCAGCAGCAGCAGCAGCAGCAGCAGCAGCAGCGGAAGGAAAGGAGACTCCTGTTGGTTCACCCAGCACCACGCCATTCCCAGACGTACCTTCCCCCCCCCACTTCCATCCAACTCTGGTTCCCACCGAGCCAGCGCAGCGGTTACCAGCGCACAGCCGGTTACCGCTGCTCCCAACCTCCTCATGCTCCTCCCCATCATCATCCCTATCGCCATCATCCGTGTGTCTTACGTCTGCTTCCTCATCGCCGTCTCTCTTGCTCTCGTCTTCAACAGCAGCAGCAGCAGCAGCAACACGGACAGAAACACCGGCAGCAGCAGTGGCACCGGCAGCAGCAGCAGCAGCACCAGCAGCACGCATACTCGCCCTGAGAGGCCTTCGACGAGTTGCCACTATGACTGCTGCAATGGGGTGGGAGAGAGGGGGCCGTGAGCGAGGGGGGCGTGAGAGAGGGAGAATGATTGAGAGAGGTTGCAGTGTGAGAGGTGGGGTGGAGAGAGGAGGAGGTGAAAGAGGAGGTGAGAGAGGAGGTGAAAGAGGAGGTGAGAGAGGAGGGGGAGAGGGAGGAAACATCACGTGGGTATCAGTTGGCAGTAGCCGAAGCACCGGTGTGGCTTCTCCTCCCACTGTCAACCCAACTGCTGCCCATCCCACTAATGCTACTGCCTTTGCTTCTGCCTCTACCGCTGCCACTGCCGCTGCCACTAGTGGTGGTGGTGGTAGTGGTGGTGCAGCCTCTCCTGCTTCTGTTGCAGCCTCTCCTGCCTCTGTTGCAGCCTCTCCTGCCTCTGTTGCAGCCTCTCCTGCTTCTGTTGCAGCCTCTCCTGCTTCTGTTGCAGCCTCTCCTGCTTCTGTTGCAGCCTCTCCTGCCTCTGTTGCAGCCTCTCCTGCCTCTGTTGCAGCCTCTCCTGCTTCTGTTGCAGCCTCTCCTGCTTCTGTTGCAGCCTCTCCTGCTTCTGTTGCAGCCTCTCCTGCTTCTGTTGCAGCCTCTCCTGCTTCTGTTGCAGCCTCTCCTGCTTCTGTTGCAGCCTCTCCTGCTTCTGTTGCAGCCTCTCCTGCTTCTGTTGCAGCCTCTCCTGCTTCTGTTGCAGCCTCTCCTGCTTCTGTTGCAGCCTCTCCTGCTTCTGTTGCAGCCTCTCCTGCTTCTGTTGCAGCCTCTCCTGCTTCTGTTGCAGCCTCTCCTGCTTCTGTTGCAGCCTCTCCTGCTTCTGTCGCAGCCTCTCCTGCTTCTGTTGCAGCCTCTCCTGCTTCTGTTGCAGCCTCTCCTGCCTCTGTTGCAGCCTCTCCTGCCTCTGTTGCAGCCTCTCCTGCTTCTGTTGCAGCCTCTCCTGCTTCTGTTGCAGCCTCTCCTGCCTCTGTTGCAGCCTCTCCTGCCTCTGTTGCAGCCTCTCCTGCCTCTGTTGCAGCCTCTCCTGCCTCTGTTGCAGCCTCTCCTGCCTCTGTTGCAGCCTCTCCTGCCTCTGTTGCAGCCTCTCCTGCCTCTGTTGCAGCCTCTCCTGCCTCTGTTGCAGCCTCTCCTGCCTCTGTTGCAGCCTCTCCTGCCTCTGTTGCAGCCTCTCCTGCCTCTGTTGCAGCCTCTCCTGCCTCTGTTGCAGCCTCTCCTGCCTCTGTTGCAGCCTCTCCTGCCTCTGTTGCAGCCTCTCCTGCCTCTGTTGCAGCCTCTCCTGCCTCTGTTGCAGCCTGCTCATCTCCCGCGAGTGTGAACGCACCTTCACCTGCGTCCGTGCCTCCCACTGCTGCCTCTACTCCCCACCAAGCTTCTACTCCCCCTCCTCCTCCTCCTGCTGCTCCCTCTCCGATTCCCCCTACTGCTGCATCTGCTGCTGCGCATGTTGCTCCTGCTGCTACTGCTCGTACGCCTGTTCCTGACGATGCAGCAGCAGCCGCAGCAGCCCTCACGGATTGCCTTGCTGCTGCTCTTGACCTGTCAGACGATCCCCATACCTCTCTACCTCTCGCCACCACATCCCCTCGAGTGTTCCATAGCCTTTCGTCCCCACTCCCCCGTTCACCTCCCTTCACCCAGACCTCTACCCGTTTCTCAAACCACGGTCAGCAGCAGCAGCAGCCACTTTTTGCCGCTCAACCCAGGCGCAGCCACCCAAGCCAGAACCGCGGGTCCGGCCCGGGCCTCCCGGGACGGCTCGGGCGATGCAGCCACGCCTTGCGGAATGGTTCGGCCAGGGCGCAAGCGGGGGTGGTCCCCCTAGGAACGGCCAGAGGCGAAGGCAGAGAGAAGGAACAGGGAGAAGAGAGCTTGGACGGGAAGAGGCACACAAGGGAAGAGGAGAGGACGACCAGGAGGGAACAGTCTGCTCTCTCCCAGCCTTTTAGTCCTGATGGTGGTAGGCTTGATGATGGTAGGCTTGATAGTAGTAGTGATAAACAGATGGCGCTTGTTTGCTCTGATGTTGAGAGGCAAGAAGGAGATTGGTGTGGTGAGCACGTAGACAAGAAGGCCCGCCTCCATGCGAGCTGGCCAGAGGGCCAGCGAGAGAAACTCCTTCAGCAGCAACAGCAGCAGCAGCAGCAGCAGCAGCAGAAACGAGAGGAGAAAGAGCAGCCGCCGTCGGTGCCGCTTCCGCTGCCGCAGCAGCAACAGCAGCAGCACTGGCAGCAGCAGCAGCAGCAGCAACCCCTGTCTGCTGCTCCTCGTTCATCACCCCCTCCCATGGCCTCCCCTCCATTCCATCCCATCCCTCTCCTGCACAACCTTTTCCTCGGCTTGCCCTCCCGCCCTCCACTCCCCACGCCTCTCCCCTCAACTCCCGCTTCCACCAGCCAACTCCCCGCTGCAACACCAGCAGCACCAGCAGCAGCAGCAGCAGCAGCAGCAGCAGCACTAGCAACAACAGCAGCGACAGCAGCAGCAGCAGCAGCAGCAGCGAGCAGTGCACCTGCATGGGAGAGCAGTGCATCATTGGCAGGCTCGCTTCCTCTGCCGCTCCCTTTGATCCCGCTGTCATCGGACCGCTCCAGATTCCCGCGTTTTGAGTCGACTCAAAGCGGTGCATCGGGGGCAGGCTCGCTCTCTCTGCCGCTCCCTGTGATCCCGCTGTCGTCGGAACGATCCATAGTCCCCCGGAGTGCATGGGCGCAAGGACTTGTGGCAACGCACCTGGCTACACACCTGGCGATGCCTCACACACACCTGACAAGTCACCTGGCGACACCGCCAACACACCTGGGGTTGTCGCAAGCACAGGTGGCAATGGCAACACACGGTGGCATGGATGCAGCAAGCCCTGCTCAGGACGCCCCATTGGCCACCAACATGCACATAGCATCGTCGCCCACGCAATTGCCCATGCACATACCCATGCACATGCAATTTCCCAAGCCCAAATCCGAACCCATAACCATACCCATACCCATGCCCATGCCCATGCCAGCACACAACCCCTCTTCCCATGGGTCCATGCCCCTGCCTGGCGACCCAGCTATCGGCACATCTGCCCCCGCCCGTGCGCCTGTACGCGTGCCTTCTGCCGACTTAGCCACTCTGTTCTCTCTGAGCAAGCCTGACAACGCTCCCCCACGCCAGGCCTCCTCTCACGGTGCCTTTCATGGCAATCCCGGATCGTCAGGAGGCACGTTTGCTCCAGTCCCGTTGGAAGAGTCAGTTAAGAGAATATTTCAACTTGGGGATGCTATGGAAGCGGCACCGGGGGTGGGAGATGGAAGTTTAGCGGGGAGAGTCGAAGTGGCGGCTCAAGAGAGTGATCCAGAAGAGAGTAGAAGCTCCGAGAGTAGTGTATCTAAGGGTATCTATATTTTTGGCAAGTGGGTTCAAGATGGTCCAAACGACAAGTAGGATAAAAGAGTCGAGTCTGATGAAATGTTTTGCCTGTATTATATGAGCTACACTTTCCACTGCGAGACATGACCTGCATCCACCATATACATGAACCAACTGCACATTCCATGGTTTCATGCACTACACCACTGTTAGGTTCCTCCTACAGGAAGTGGAAAGACGAAGCTAAATGCGAAAGTTGAATGTGTTTTTCGTATTTGGTGGGTACTATAGAATATACACGGTAGTATGAGAGAATTGCTCGGATTTCGTGCGAAAACGGGTGTGAAGTACTGTTACGAGTGCAATTGAGTGATCGGGCGAGAATTGCACTATCGAAGCAAGAGTACAATGAGCGAAGGCATGAGCGAATAATATATAGCGAAACTATAGTGGTAACGGTAATGCGTGAAAATGGGGTGCGCGACGGGCCTGGCGCCGAGGTTGGGAATTGCCGAGGCGGAGATCAGGAGCGCGGGTTACCAACCGAACCGTAAGGTTGGGTCGCGTTGTGAACAGCGGCGGGAATAGTGTCGAGGCGAATGTCGCGAGTGGTAACGCTTTACTGTTGGGTGCTGTTGGCGGGAACAGTGGTGTACGCGCTGAGCAGGGACGCGAAGTAAGGAAAAGGAATTTTTCCTTACACTACCCCCCCCCCCCCCCCCCCCTCCTTAAGGAGGCCCTCCTTACGAAAGCGCGTGTACATCCCGGAAATTTCGGCTACACAGGTACTCGGTGAGGACGGGGTGGTTTTCGATTCTATCCAGGGGAACCAAGTTGTCTTCGGTGGGTGTACGGTCTTTCCAGCGGATCAGGAATTCGATCCTTCGGGCTCCTCGTGGGTCACGAACTCGGTGGCTCAGAATCTTCTCGGGCGTGATGATTGGCTCGGTCGGCGGTCGTGTCATGCTGGCTGGGCGGTTGCGGGGCAGTTGGCTTGTGGATGGTACGTAGGGGCGAAGCAGACTGACGTGAAAAGACGGACTGACGTACCAGTCAATGGGGAGGAGGAGGTGGGCGGTGACGGGTGTAATCATGTGGCTGATGCGAAATGGCCCACAATATCGAGGGCGGAGTTTTGGGGTAATGGGCAGGCGGAGGTTCTGGGTGTCAAGTAATACTAGGTCGTCGGGATGGTAAGTGACAGGTCGGCAGTGGCGGTCGGCGTTGCGTTTAGCGATGATGTTTGATTTTTTAATCGCGTCTGCTGCCCGGGTTGGTGCGGCTTGTAAAATTTCGACGAACCGTTACGCTTGTGGCACCGGATTGTTGGGATTCGGAGTCATGGGTACTGTCGGGTCTTGTCCGTAGTTTAGGTAAAACGGTGACTGTTGGGTCGTGGCGGAAGGCGAGTTGTTGTACGCGAACTCGATGAGTGGCAGCTGCTGTTCTCAGGTGGTTGGATCGTCGCACGTTGCTCGGATGAGTTGCTCCATGGTTTGGTTTGTCCTTTCTGTCTGTCCGTCGCTCTCGGGGTGGTACGAAGAACTGAACTGTAGCCGTGTGCCGAACTGTTGCCACAAGTTCCGCCAGAAGTTGCTTGTGAATTTCGTGTCGCGGTCGCTGATGATCGCTGCTGGTATCCCGTGCAGTCGAACGACGGTGGAGATGAAGACGCGAGCTGTTTCTTCGGCTGTGATTGATTTTTTGCAGGCTGCGAAGTATGCCATTTTCGTCAGTCGATCGACGACGACCAGGATCGCGTCGTTCCCACTCGCTCCGGCCGGTAACCCCGTGACGAAGTCCATCGTCATCTGCTGCCAAGCACGCTCTGGGGGTGGTATCGGCTGCAATTGTCCTGCCAGCCGCTTCCGTGATGATTTCATGATCTGGCAAGTGGGACATGATGCCACGTGTCGTTGAATGTCGGTCAACATTTCGGGCCAGTAATAATACCGCTGCAGCTGCTGCCGTGTTTTATCTACCCCAAAATGCCCCGAGGTAACTCCGTCGTGTGCCTCCTGTAACAGTAATTCCCGTAGCAGTGTGTACCCTGGTACCCAGATGCGGTCGGTCCCGGCTTTTACGTAATAAACTCCCTTTGCTGTTGCGAGCTGCTGCGAATTTCCTCCTGTGAAGAATGGATCCGTTTGGTACCCGTGGGTAAATAGGCCTGTCAGTAGTGGGCTGGACTGGGCGAGTAGTATTGCATGGATCTGGGCAGTGGGGCGGGTCAGTGCGTCGGCGATGTTCGATGCCCCTTTTTTGTAGGTGACCGTGTAGTGAAAATTGGACTCGAGGTAACTGCTGCCTCGTAATGTCTCCCACCACAAAGTGGTGCTCCTTGAGCCAACGGATCTGTCGTGGGTTGAGGTGGGGCTGTGCACGGAGGTACTGTAGTGATTTATGGTCTGTCCGTACTGTCACGTCTGCGCCGGTCAAGTAACAGCGCCACACTTTGAATGCGTGCACGATCGCGAGCATTCCGCGTTCGTGTATCGGGTAATTTTTCTCAGGCGGATGCAGTTTTCGTGACTCGTATGCGATGGGCTACAGGCCGTTGCCGAAGTCCTGTAGCAGTACGGTTCCGATGGCGATGTCGCTGGCGTCTGTAACTACTTCGAATGGGCGGTGTGGGTCAGCAATGCGCAGTACGGGCGGTGAACAGAGAACAGTTTTCAGGGCAGAGATGGTAGCATGCTCTTGTGAATTAAGAAAACAGGAATGAAATGACTAAGTGAAAGTTGGGTACAAAAAGCAAACCCTAGAAAACTGTACCCCATATGTGCTACCCCACTATAGCCTACAGTAGCTATGTCATATAAATCTGACACACCCCCATAGGCAAAGTGGGGGAGAACAAGGGGTCACAAGACCAGTCAAGCAAAGCAAAACAAGCTCAGGGTGGATCACAAAGTCACCACACATTCCGAGCACAAGTTCAAGGCCACAAGGCCAGTTCACATGCAGGATAGCATATATATATATATGTATATATATATATAAGACTAGACAAGCAAGAGCAGGTGTATATATATATGCAACAGTACAAACAAGGTCAAGGGGTGAGCAAGTGAGGCAAGGTAGGCACAAGACCAAGCTGAGTACAGAAGCGCTGATGATCACAAGGCGCAAGTGCCTTGGTGAAGATATCAGCAGTGTTGGCCTCAGAGGCCACGTACGCAAGCCGCAGCTGACCACGCTGCTGTAGCTCACGAGCAAGGAAGTAGCGGAGAGCAATGTGCTTCGTTCTGTGCTCCAGTCTCTGCTCTCGACACAAGGCCAGCATGGCCTTGTTGTCTACGTACAGCACTGGAGGAGAACGAGGCGGCTCTCCGAGGTCAGTCAGCAGGTAGGTGAGCCAGCGAAGCTCCTGTGCAGCCATGGCCCCGGCGTAGATCTCAGCCTCACAACTGGAGCCGAGAACAGAAGACGAGCGGGTAGCCCGCCACGAAACAGAGCCGGAACCAAGGCTGAAGGAGTAACCCTGTGACGACCGCTGCGTAGCCTGGTCGTCAGCCCAAGAAGCGTCTGCGTGCCCAGTGAGGACCACTGGACTCTGCCCTCCAAGCACAAGCCCCATGCCCGACGTACTGCACAAGTAGCGCAACACCCTCTTCGCTGCAGCCATGTGCTCCGGTCTGTGTCTCCCAGGAGCAACATAGCGTGAAAGAATGCTAAGAGGGTACGCAAGGTCAGGTCGTGTGCAGGTCATCAGGTACATGAGGCAGCCAACAAGCTCTGGGTACGGGCCACTCGACTCTACGGACTCATCCGAAGGCAGAGCTGAGAGCGAGTGGCGAGTAGGCAGAGGAGTGGCCTGAGGCGAGGAGTACGTGAAGCCGAAGCGCTGAAGGACCTGCTGCACCATGTGTGACTGAGTCAGGGTAATGGTGCGGCGTGCTCTGTCCCGGGTGATCTGCAAGCCAAGGTAGCCGCGCAGTTCACCCAGGTCTGTGCACGTGTGTCTCTTCTGCAGCTCGGACTTCACGTGGGCGAGTCCAGCAGTGTCAGCTGTGGCAAAGACCAAGTCGTCGACGTACACGAGGATGTAGAACGGCGGCAAAGAAGTGTCGGTGCGCAGAAACAGCGACGGGTCGGCAGTAGAGGGAGCAAACCCAAGAGCCGCAAGTGTAGTCCTCAGTGTGTCGTGCCACTCACGCGGTGCCTGGCGGAGACCGTAGACTGGCCGCCGGAGGCTCCACTGGGTGCCAAGAGGAAAAGACCCAGTGAAGCCAGGTGGGCGACGCAGCCAGATCTCCTCGTGCAGGCTGCCCTGCAAGAAAGCAGTGCTGAAGTCAAGAGAGTGCAGCTCGTAGTCGCGGTGAGCAGCTATGTGCAGCAGTACCCGAAGAGTGGTCATCTTCGGGGTGGGAGAGAAGGTCTGAAAGTAGTCAACTCCCTGCAGCTGACTGAAGCCACGAGCCACGTAACGCGCCTTGAAGACAGGCGGAGAACCCGGCGGCCGCTTCACCCTGAAAATCCACATGCCACTGACGATGTTCGCCCCAGGCGGGGGAACCTCGTCAACGTAGGTGCCTGTGGACTTCCAGGAAGCCATCTCTGCGTCCATAGCTGCCTGCCACTGAGAGGAGTAGGGACCCTCTATCGCCTCCGCGTAAGAGCGCGGAGTCGGGATGTCAAGTGCATCCGGGTCTCCCTCAGGGGTAAGCAGTACGGACACGAGATGAGGTGAAGCAGCAGCCAAACACTGGAACTCCTCCTGCCTGTCCTCAAGGACGTCCGTGCCAAGGGCACACTCACCCCCGACGGACGGAGGACAGACAGACTCAGACTCAGCAACAAGACTAGCAACGTAGTCTAGACGACAGGGAGTAGCAAAGTCGACGAGCTCAGTAACTAGGGCAGACGCAGCAGTGGACTCAAAGGAAGGGTCAGTGACAACAGTAGCAAGGAGACGCGTGACAGTAGGACTGGCAGCACGAAGAGAGTCCGACTCCGGGTCAGGAAGAGCAGGAAGAGAGGACTCAGGAGGAGAAGGCAAAGGGGCACGCAGAGGAGCAGTGGACGGACGCAGAGACATCCGGTGCATGCCAGGGACAGGAGGAGGACGCTGACGCGAACCACGACCACTAGTGCGAGCAGCACGGACAGGCGACGCAGGGCGAGACGCAGGCTCACGACGCTCAGCAAGACCTCCAGTAGGACCAGTGTAGGGAGAAGGAGCGGGCAGTGGGGAGGCCGGCTGTAACTGTAACTGTGACGGGACAGGCTGTGGACACTCTAAGGGAGGAGGAGGAGGACCAGTAGAAGGCGGGAGACCAAGAACCTGCTGAAGGAGTGGAAAGAAGTACGGCCGAGGCCGCGCGGCGACGCCAGACAGAGCAGGGACAGCACCAGTACCCCCAGCGGCAGCACCAGCGCCAGCAGCACCTCCAGCTCCAGTACCTCCAGCAGCACCAGTAGCACCCCCAGCAGGACCGCCTCCAGGACCGACAGCAGTAGCCTCAGCGCCAACACCCTCAGCAGCTCCAGCTCCAATCGTACCCGCAGGCCCAGCAGCTCCAGTACTCCCAGTACGAGCACCTCCGGGACCCGCGGCACCAGTACCCTCAGCAGCCGAAGAACCTCCAGCTCCAGCAGCACGCCTCCAGCGCCGGGCAAACCACTCGCGCAGCTCCTGTGGAGAGAGTGGCTCCCGCCGAGACGAAGCACCCGGAGAACCTCCAGGCTCAGCACCTCCAGACGCCACACGAGCAGGCCCAGCTCCCTCAAGCTCCGCACCCCCAGGCTCAGCACCTCCAGGCGTAGCACCCCCAGGCTCAGCACCCCCAGGCTCAGCACCCCCAGTAGTAGCACCCCCAGGCTCAGCACCCCCAGGCTCAGGACCCCCAGTAGTAGCACCCTCAGGCTCAGCACCCCCAGGCGTAGCACCCACACGCTCAGCACCCCCAGAGTCAGCACCCCCAGGCTCAGCACCCTCAGCAGCACCAGAGTCACCAGTAACCTCGACAGGCTCGACTGCGTCTACCTGGGACACACCTGAAGGGGCAGGACCCTGAGGGGGGAGGGGGTCTACCGGGGGGGGACCTGGCACAAGGAAGAGCGGTGGCGGGGGGAGGGACGGAGTGCGGTAGGGGAAGAGGCGGTAGTAGGGGACCGACTCGTCAAACGTGACGTCCTGGGAGGACAGAACACGGCGAGAGGTGGGGTGGTAGAACTGCCACCCTGGCGCGTCAGGGGGGAAGCCAAGGAAGACGCAAGGAGCAGCACGAGGGGACAGCTTGTCCGCAGACAAGTCGCGGACAAACGCCCGAGATCCCCAGACACGGAACGCAGACGCATCGCCAACCTTCCCCGTCCACAGCAAGGCTGGGGAGGTCTCCGGCATGGAGACCCTGGGGTGAAGGTTGATCTGATGCGCCGCGTACCGAACAGCAAACGGCCACAGAAAATGGGGGGCAGCCGCATGCATCATGGACGTACGGGCGACGTCCATGACCATGCCAATGCGGCGCTCAGCAATCCCATTTTGCTGTGGAGAGTCCGGAAGCGTGAAGGTCTGGCAGATGCCTCGTGCACGACAGTAGGCTCGCAGAAGGCCAGAGGAGAACTCTCCACCTCTGTCAGAGTGCAGACGCAGAACAGGAAAGTCCGAGCCGAAGCTCTGCCTGAGCTGGAGACGAGCTGCGCGGATCCAGTCGATCAACACCGCAGTGACATCACCCTTGCTGCGCAAGGGGAAGACTGTGGTGTAACGCGAGTAGTCGTCAACCACCAGCAGGAAGTAGCGCTCGTGACCCTGTCCACGGACGCGGGCCGGGCCCCACACGTCCATGTGAAGCGTCTGCAGCGGGGCCTCTGTCGGAGGAAACTGGGATGAGTGAGGGGCAGCCCGCTGCCGCCCCTCGACACAGGGGACGCAGGTAGGGCCAGGCCCCAGAGGAAGGGGAGGGAGGGACCGGGGAAGACCAGAGACAAGGACACGGGAGGCCATGCCTCGGAGACGAAGCAGGGAGGGGTGACCAAGGCGGTGGTGCCAGAGGAGAGTCTCGTGAGACAGGAGGCGACACGAACAGGGGGCAGACTCAGGACCAGACCTGGACGCTGCAGCAAACACCTGACCTGACGCAGCGACCTGACCAGACGCAGTGACCGGAGGAGACGCAGTGGTCAGTGTGTACAGGCTTGACCCCGACCGACGTGTAAACGTGGCCAGGTGTCGGCCTGTCCGAGCGTCCGTGCAGTGGGTCACCCGCTGACTCGCAGGAGTGAACTGGTGAACCCCCGCATCCTGTAGGTCAGCACCACTCACCAAGTTCGTAGAGAACGAGGGGAGGTAAAGGCCAGACAGGGTGCCAGAGGGGGCCGCCGGACACGGGAGGACAGTGGAGAAGTGAGCAAGGACAGGACCCCCAGAGGGGTCTGCCAGAGAGACTGCAACTGGCCGGCCAAGTGGCGTGAGTGTGGTGCGGTCTCGAAAGAAGGAGCGAGAAGCCCCCGAGTCAAGGGTGAAGGTGTGGGAGGCCGAAGCCGACGCAGAACCTGAGAGAGCAGACTCACCAGCACCTGAGGGAGCAGACGCACCTAGAGCAGCAGCCTCGCTAGCACCTAGAGCAGCAGCCTCACCAGTACCTAGAGCAGCAGTCTCAATGCCCGGGTCGGGCGGAAAACACCGGTAACAGTCACCCTCATCACTAATAGTCACAGTATACATGGCAGCAAGAATAGCATCAAAGTCAAGGTCAAAGACAGCTACACCCGCCCTAGACAGCTCACCCCAGCGGGGGATCTCAGTGGCCTCAGGGAACTGGTGACGCCAAGCGTCCGTCAGGCGGCCAAAGCAGCGCTGGGTGGAGTGCGCACCCCCTCTGGCGTGCAGTGTACCACTCACGGAGCTGCTGAGGGGAGGGGATGTCACGAGTGCGCTGCTGCTGCTGCTGCTGCTGCTGCTGCTGCTGCTGGCGCTGACCACCACCGGAGCCGACCCTCTGCGCAGCGCCACCCCGACCAGCTCCACCTCCTCCGCCGCCTCCTCCTCCACCGCCGCCACCTCCGCTCCCACCGCCACCGCCGCCTCCGCCTCCGCCTCCACTGCCGCCACCGACACCTCCACCCCCGCCACCACCCCCACCGCCACCCCCACCCCCTCCACCGCCTCCACCTCCGCCTCCACCGCCCCCGCTGGCTCCTCCAGTGCCCCTGCCCCCCTTGCCCTTGCCAGGGCGACGTCTCCCGCCAGGGGTAGACGCCGCACCGACCGACTCAAGCCCAACGAGGTCGGCCGCAGCAGCAGAGGCAACAGAGGGCAAAAGGGGGGAGGGGGAACACCCCTCAAAGATGGGGGTGCGAGGGTCACCACGAGAGGCTCCTACAGCGACTATGCTCTTCTCTGCTGCTAGGAGGGACTTCTCGAGGAGGTCAACGGTGAGAGTGGTGGGGCAAACTGAGAGGAAGTGGTCCCAGACTACGCGAAGGGAGTCAGGGAGCTGGGTGACTATGTAGTAGAGGGTGATGTACATGGGGGGGGGGTTCTTGGCGCAGAACTCAGCAGGAAGCGCAGCGCGGTAGCGAGTGTCACTAGTGCGGAGGTGCGTAATGAGGTCAGCGACTGTGGGAAAGGCAGCAAGGTCAGGGAAGAGGTACGGTAGCATGAGGCGGCTCAGTGCAGCAGTGGCAGGGGAGGAGTAGCGCGCAACTACAGCGTCGTACAAGGTGTGAGCACTCTTGTACTGGCTAAAGTGCGCACGCTCAGAGGTAGGCAGGTGGCGACGCACAGCAAGACGTGCAGCAGCATCGCGCGTGGCCCACTGTGAGCGAACAGTGGCGTCAGCATCAGCAGCGGGGGCAGGAGAGGCACCAGAAGTGAGGTCAAAGAGGGAGAGGCCGTCTGCCCTGTCGCACTGTAAGAAAAGCTGCAGGTCATCTATCCAGACATCAAAGTCAATGGCCCGACCCTCAGCGTCAAAAGCGAGGACACTAGGGGTAGCCATGACAGTAGTAGACTAGCAGCGCAAACAGTAGGGTGAGGGCAGTGCTGTGAAAGGGGCGCTGCTCTTACCGGACAGGGCGGCTCGGGTGGCTCGGCTGCAGGGCGGCTCGGCGGCTCGGCTGCTCGGCGGCTCGGCGGCTCGGCGGCTCGGCGGCTCGGTTGCTGGGCGGCTCGGCGGCTCGGCTGCTGGGCGGCTCGGTGGCTCGGCTGCTGGGCGGCTCGGCTGCTGGGCGGCTCGGCTGCTGGGCGGCTCGGCGGCTCGGCGGCTCGGCTGCGACTGCTGCTGCAGAGACGGCGGCGGCTGCTGCCTCAGGGACGGCAGCGGCCGGCCGCTAGGGGCCGCGTCAGGTGCAGGAGAGGGCCGCGTCAGGGGCGGCGTAGGGGCCGCGGCAGGAGCCGCGTCAGGGGCCGCGGCAGGGGCCGCGGCAGGGGCCGCGTCAGGGGCCGCGTCAGGGGCCGCGGCAGGGGCCGCGGCAGGGGCCGCGTCAGGGGCCGCGTCAGGGGCCGCGTCAGGGGCCGCGTCAGGGGCCGCGTCAGGGGCGGCGTAGGGGCCGCGTCAGGGGCCGCGTCAGGGGCCTCGTCAGGGGCCGCGACAGGGGCCGCGTCAGGGGCCGCGTCAGGGGCGGTGTCAGGGGCGGCGTAGGGGCCGCGGTAGTGGCGGCTGAGGGGCCGCGTCAGGGGCCGCGTCAGGGGCCGCCTCAGGGGCAGCGGCAGGGGCCGCGTCAGGGGCTGCGTAGGGGCCGCGTCAGGGGCCGCGTTGGGGCCGCGTCAGGGGCCGCGTTGGGGCCGCGTCAGCGGCCGCGTAGGGGCCACGTCAGGGGCCGCGTTGGGGCCGCGTCAGAGGCCGCGTAGGGGCCGCGTCAGGGGCGACGTAGGGGCCGGGTAGGGGCCGCGTAGGGGCCGCGTAGGGGCCGCGTAGGGGCCGCGTAGGGGTCGCATAGGGGCCGCTAGGGGGGGGCCGCTAAAAAAAAAAAAAAAATTAGGGCAGGGGCGCAATGCGCGTCGGGCAGCTAAAAAAAATTCGTTATGGTGGGCCCTTAGGAAGGAACGGTCCCATGTAGGAACCCGCTCTATACCATGTGAATTAAGAAAACAGGAATGAAATGACTAAGTGAAAGTTGGGTACAAAAAGCAAACCCTAGAAAACTGTACCCCATATGTGCTACCCCACTATAGCCTACAGTAGCTATGTCATATAAATCTGACAGCTCTTTCTCCCCCACGTAAAAACGACCCCCTTGCGCAGTAAGTCCGTGAGTGGTGCTGTTAAGCGTGCCATGTCGGGGACGAACCGACACACATAATTTACGAACCCCAAAAAACTCTGCAGCTCCGTGATGTTCGTCGGGGGGTGCCACGCTTTTACCGTATCCAACTTCTTCGGGTCAATTTCAACCCCAGCCTCCGAAATAACGTGCCCCAAAAACTCTAGCCTGTCCTGAAAAAACTCGCACTTGGAACCCTTTGTCAGTAGCCGATGCTTGCCCCAAATACTGCTTCCAGATCTGCTAAGTGCTGCTGCTTGTCGCGACTGTAGACGTGGATGTCGTCGATGTAAACTATCACGCATTTATCTAAAAGTGGCCTAAACACCTCGTTCATGGTCATCTGAAATGTCACTGGTGCGTTGGTCAGCCCGAAGGGCATCACGGTGTACTCGAACGACCTGTACCTAGTCCGAAAAGCTGTTTTGGCGCAGTCCGATGGTTCGACTCTAATCTGATGGTAACCCCCCCCGTAAATCTATTTTCGAAAAAACCCGTGCCGTTCGCAGTTGGTCTATCAGTTCGTCGGCGCAGGGAATGGGGTACCGCGACTTGACTGTTACCCTGTTGAGCGCTTTGTAATCGATGCACATGCGAAACCCTCCGTCTTTTTTCGGCGTGAACAGTATCGGTGCGGCGAACGGTGACGAACTCAGTCGGATGAATTTCTTATCTAACAATTATTTTAACTGCTTCCTCAGTTTGTCGAGCTCGGGTTGTGTCAGCCTGAATTGGCGCTGTACGGTTGGCTGTGCCCCCGGTTCTAATTCTATTCGGTGGTCATGTGCTCGCTGAGGTGGCAGTCCCTCCGGTAAATCATCGGAAAAAATCCCCGGGTATCGTTTCAACAGTTCCTGTAGTTCGGGCGGTACCGCTGCCAGCAGTTTCTTGAAGTCGTTCGGCTGCTCTGCTTCCTGTATCACTGCGATGTCTACTGCGTACACGTTAGCTCCAGCAGCGACAGCCCGTTTCATGGTGACGGCGTTGACGTGTACCGTTGAAGACTCAGGCGACAGCCAGCGAGGTAGTTCGACCCAGTTACCACTACTTCGCACAGTGCATCTACCCAGTCGTCCAGTCAATTATGGGTTATACCGTCGCAGCCAATCACGTCCCAGTAAAATGTCCTGCCCGTCCAGTGTCGTCGCGAGCATCTCCTGTGTAAACCCGAAATTCCCCCCGCAGCGGACTTTGACTCTCTCCACCTTTTTCCGTATGGCCAGTGGCGTGCCGTCAACTAAACGTGCATCTATCTCCAGTAAACACCAACTAAGTGTCAGTTGCAGTTTCCGTGCCGTTGCGGTATTAACTAAACTGTTACTTGCTCCTCCATCGATAAAAATCTTCACTGTTGCTCCCTGTATTTTCCCGTGGATCAGTACTGGGCAATCCGTCGCTGTACCCTCCTTATTCGTCCGAGCCCGATCGATAGCATGAATCGGTACTGTGAATCGGTGAGGGTTGGTGGGGTTGGGCGAGCAGGCAGTTTCGTCAGCAGTTGGCCCGATTCCTACTGACTGCTGGCGTTTCCCTGCCTTGGAGACTCCCTCCCCTGCTCTGCTCCGCGGCGCCTCAGCTCCTCTGGGCACTCACTCTTGCGATGGCCCGACCTATTGCAAGCAAAGCAGCGCCCCTTAAATGGTGCGGCAGCTGCATTTGTCGCAACGGCATGTACGGTGGCGTGCTCGATCGGTCCCCGAGGGCGATGTCCGTAGTAGGACCTCGGTCTCGGATGGCGCAAAATGTCGATTTTCTCGGCGAGCGCGAGAATCTCGTTGAATTTCGAGAGTCCGCGTAGCATGATTTCGTGCGAGATGTCCGGCTTCAGCCCTCCGACGTAACGGTCCACCCGCTCCGCTTCGTGCATGTAGCCGACTTGCTCGCATAATGCGAGAAAACCACTCGTATAGTCTTGAACCGACCCGAGCTGTCGCTAAGTACGCAGTCTCTGACGCGCCGAAATAGAAGCCGCGATTGGCTCGAAGCGCGCCCGAAGCCCTGCGCCCCACGCATCCCACGTGCTGTACTGGGCGGTTTCGCATAATGAACTCCAGGTGACGGCTGGACCCGTGGGCCCTTCCTCTTGCGACGGTGGCTCGTAGGCGCGTGGCGACGTCACGATGACTCGCCACCAGTCCATGGCGGGGCCCCTCAGCAGCGAGACGGCGTATCTGATCTTCGCTGCGTCCGACTCGACGTAGTTTGCGTCGAAAAATACGTTCATCGTGAAGACCCACAACTGAACCGTCGGACCTCCACGCTGGCTCGGGTCGAAACAGGGCGGGCGCTGCGGCTTGAGTGACGTTGGCGCCATGATGGCGTGGTCGCCACTTGCCGCCGCGAATTCCACGTGCCGACGGGCTTCACGAGGCTCCCGTGGGCTTGGCGCGACCCTGTTCCTCTCCATGCCAGGCATTGAGTGGGCGGCGCCATCACTGGCTGCGCCTGAGCGCTGTCCCATGCTGTCATTCTGTGTCGGTGTGCCTGATGAAATGATGATCGGCTCCTCCGATTGTGCGGGTGCATTTGCAGGTGCGTGTGGTGGCGCCGGAGTATTCACCGTGGATTGCTGACGCGCGGAGTCACGTTCCGCCGTGAGCGTCGCATTACGAGCGCCGATTCCTCAACTTGGCGCACGAGACGGTCGAGTTGCTCCTGCGTCAGTGTCGCGAGAGTGAATTCGGCCATGGCGGGGGTATCGGGCAAATTCAGCGAGAGCCTCTGTCGTGGCCGTGCGTGCTTACGAGAGAGCACTACGAGCGGCGGTGCTGTGTCGCTGAGAGATGTCTACCCCCCCCCAAAAAATTGAGATAGTGGGGAAGCGAAGGTGTGGGTGCCGCCCAAGAAGAGACCGTAGGCTCTGAATACCAGGTGTTACGAGTGCAATTGAGTGATCGAGCGAGAATTGCACTATCGAAGCAAGAGTACAATGAGCGAAGGCATGAGCGAAGAATATATAGCGAAACTATAGTGGTAACGGTAATGCGTGAAAATGGGGTGCGCGACGGGCCTGGCGCCGAGGTTGGGAATTGCCGAGGCGGAGGTCCGGAGCGCGGGTTACCAACCGAACCGTGAGGTTGGGTCGCGTCGTGAACAGCGGCGGGAATAGTGTCGAGGCGAATGTCGCGAGTGGTAACGGTTTACTGTTGGGTGCTGTTGGCGGGAACAGTGGTGTACGCGCTGAGCAGGGACGCGAAGTAAGGAAAATGATTTGTTCCTTAGAAGTACGAAACCAGGCAACGCTCAACGACTGAGCGAAGTAGATTATTGTGGTAACTGTTCAGAACATCTCGTGGACCGGTCGAGATCTCCCCGCTGAATTGAACTGTTCGCGCCAGGTTGCTGTAACCCTTCAAAGGTGTACAGTTATTGTTGATCAGGGAACACGTCAGGTTATTTGCTGCTATTCTTGGCCCTACTTATCGGGTCGCAGGGCACTGGTCTAATGCGAAGTTTTGTGTCAGAGAGCTCGTCAGGTAGAATGCGTACAAATCCCTCCACATCCTAGCACCAGAAAACTTAGCCTGCGCTGCGCCTCATCTGCCTTTGATTCTGAAACATTTTCTTTGACGGTGCAGTGCAACGTCCAAAGCTGTTGTTTGGACCTTCAGGGCAGTATACAGAGCGAAGTCAGTTAACGAAAGCGCGTATCTGCTCAAGTCCTGCATAGAAGTTCGAATCGCAGGTACCTGAGCCCCATTACTGTTTCGTCCGAGTTTGTCTGCCCCATCACCCAATGTATCGCCCTCTGCCATCCCACACCACCACCAGCTCCACTTGCTCACTGCCCCCTCTGACCATCTTCTCACTCCCCTTCTCTTCTCCCCCCGCTTCCAGCCAATACGGTAAACTGTACTGTCACGACGAAACCCCGTGTTCATAGGCTGTGCGTGTGATAACCCCTCTTCGTCCACCGCTAGTGCTGTGTAGTACTGACTGCTGAGATCTCTAGGAACAAGTTACGGGGCTGTCCAGCAAGCCTTGCAAACACCTCATTACGGACGCAGCACCAGCGACACTCGTGATTTTTCCATTCCATCAAAACCATCTCTCGTCAACATGTTGCCACGCGTAGCTTATCTGTTCCTATTCTCCGCCCTCCTCCTCCACTCCCTTGCCTCGTACGCCGATGCCGGCAGGAACAACCCCCTTAGCAAGAACAACCCCCTTAGCAATACCATAACAAAAATTCGATCCCTCCCTTCGAAGTTTTTCAAAAGTAGGAACCGCGGCATCGGAAAGGGGGGGAGGATATCAAACTCGGGGAAAACCCAGTCTTCAAATGCAGACGGGGTGGGTCCGATTATTTACAATGGCGGCCCGGTTGTGGTCGGCAGGCCGACCGTGAACATCTACTTAATCTACTACGGCAACTGGCCCAAGGGTTACGGGCAGAAGATCATCGAGAACTTCGTGAAATCCCTGAGCAGCACGAACAGGAAGCAGGGCGGCGATGGCGAGAATTCCGTTAAAAACTGGTTCGCTATTACGGGAAATTACTACATGACGAACAACGAGACGAACAAGGACCGATACGTCGGCACAGAAGTACGTCTACTGTTTGGATCAGGGAAGCATAGAGTGGGGTTAGGGTCAACCGAAACATTGCTATACCTGTGCGGTGAGCCATTCCCGTCCTGTCTCGCGCATCTTACTCATTCGTTTGTCCGCCGCCATAGAAAGCAGTCCGCTAAACGCTCAAAGCTCTCCGCGTTGCTGCGTGTGCGCCATAATGGCCCGTTCCCTTCTTGTGCAAACTCGTCGCGGGTGCTCCTAGGCTGCGACTTGCTGCCTATGCCTGCTCTAATCTCCGACCGGACACCCAGCTCCGCTCTAACCTTTCGCCGCTCTTTCCCCGTCCTTGTGTGTACCGTTGTGTCGCTTCACCTGCCGTGTGTCGTTCGCCAGGTGCGCCTCGCAGGAGTGGCGTACGACGCATTCTCGCTGGGCAAAGGGCCGCTCTCCGCCGCCGACATCGCCACAAGTATGTCGCTGCCTCACTTTTGCTCCGCGCTTTTGACTTTGAGTCGACTCAACAAACGCCGCCGACATCTCCAGTCGTATGTCGCTGCCTCACTTTTGCTCCGCGCTTTTGCTCCTTGTCTCCCCGACTCCTCTGTTTCGTCTCACTCTGTTATATTCCTTTCCTCCCTCTTTCCACCCTTCAACTCTGACTCCCTTTCCTCCTTGCCCCGCTCTCCACTCTCCCCCCCCATTCGCCCCCATTCCCCGTTCCTGTTCCTTCTGCCGCAGTGCTTCCCATAGACAGCTCCCGTCACTCGTCACTTGCTCATTGTTCCCTTCCCCCACTCTCCCCCCTCTCCCTCCGCGCCCGCTCTCCACTTCCCCGTCTTGCCGCTCCCTCCTCTCCCCCACGCCCCACCTCCTCCGTGCAGTCGCGCGCTGGCAGATCGGCAAGGGCAAGTCGCTCAAGTACGATGCAAATGGCGTCTACTTCGTGCTAACGAGCAACATTGTGGAGGTCGACGGCTTCTGCTCCAACTTCTGCGGCTGGCACACCAAGGCCGCGCACTATCTCGGCCCGTTCAACCTCGGTTTCGCCGGGGATCACGGCAGCTGCCCCGATCCTTGCATGCCCGAACCGTACGCGCTCAATAACAATCCCTTGTCTCTTTGCTTGCTTGTTTGTTGTTTGCTTCCTTGCGTTTTTTTGTGTTCTTATATTATTACTCTGATGGTTTTTCAGGACGCCATTCTCGATATTTTTTATTTTTTTTACCACGTAGACATTTTGCTTCTACTCCTCGCCCTCGTCATCCACGTCCCCACTTTTCCCTCCCCCTCTCTCTCTCTCCTTCCCTCACCCCCAACCCTTCCACCACTCTTCACTCATTTCCGCCCGCTTGCTTTCCGCTCAGTATATTTCAATTGCTTCGACGCGTCCGCTCCAGCATCCCCTTGGACTCGTTGTTCAACTCATTCCCCTTCTTCCATCCCCTGCCCCCGCTTTACAGTGCCTCGCCTAATGGCAACACGGCCATGGACGCTACAGTGTCGACCCTCGCTAACAAGCTCGTAAATATCATAACGAATCCCGACACTGAGACGGGATGGATGATGGGCGACGGTTCGGAGGTTTCCGATAATTGCGACAAGAATTACGGAAACGACACTATCGAGGTCAAGTACGCTCGTAACAGCGATGGGTTCCAGTACCGCTACAATCTCATTGGCAACAAAGGCATGAAGTTCCTTATATCGAAAGCGTGGGACCGCATCGAGAACACGTGCATGCTGCAGAACGACCTTCCCGTAAGTGTGTGGAGGGTTGTAGGGGAAAGCTGGGGAGACTTCGAGAAAGGAGGAGTGGGATTGGGAGGCAAGGGGGAGTGGGTGTGGAGGGAAAGGGCGGTTGGGAAGGTTGGTGCTTTTGTATCGGCGTTGACTATCTGTTGTGCTTTCGTTGAGTCTTGGACTAACTGGTCTCGTTTACTTAATGCTGCTCCTCCTCTCGTACCCTTGCTCGACTTGTGTTTTACAGGAGGATAGCACCCCATGCCCCAACATACCTCGCTGGATTCGCCCTCGCCTGTGCGATATCTTCAATCGATGCTGTTAGGCAACCTGGTTTTCCCGGGGATCCGCGCTTCAAGTGCCACCCACGTTTTGCCATTCCTCTACGCAATTACTTAAATTATCTGGAGCCGTGTCTGCGCTCTCAAACATTTGTTTCATTACTTGGTTCCTGAATTTCCTTCCTCCCTGACCTGGTTGTGGTTGGCTGTCCCCCCACTGTGCCTCTGTCATACAGCCTGCTTTTCCTGTGGCCCTTTGTTGTGACTATAGCATTTGCGCATGTATTGTGCTGTTCTAATGTGGACTTTCTGAACATGATGTTTGTGGTGAGCGCGGTTATTGGGGAAAAAATGGCGCTGTTCTGTAGGTGTTATTGCCTCCGCACCAAATGCCTAATCTCTCAATTTGCTGGGGGGTGTTGCCACGAAGCTCGCTCAAAATCTCGAATCTCACAAATTGCTGCCCTGCATAACTTGTGCGCTGGCTGATGCTAGCTCACGAGGCCAAATTGGCAGTGCACAAGTCATGCGGACAGTGGTCTGGAGATGCAACACCGTGGAACCTTCACCTCATTAAATTTGTGTGCCCCAAAAGTGGCGTTCTCCAGGCTGAAGCGTTAAATTTGGCGCAAAAAGGTTTGGCAGGACCGCGCCTATCACCAAAACTTGATAGGCAGAAGGGCGCTTATCGGGGAAGATTCTGCGGACCCAGTTTCTGGCAATTTAACGCCTGCAGAACAGCGCCAATGAATGTGTTTGGTAACTGGGAAAGTTCTATATACCGTTGCTGAATGGAAAACCTGGAAAGGCATCAAAGCAATTAGCGCGGTTGTTGAACAAAGCTTTTTGCTTTTCTGAACATTTCATAACACTGGTACACATCGCCCGCGAGCGATCAAAGCTTCATGGTGAAGCGTAATCGATCTGTAACGCACCTTCCTCAAAGAACGCACCTTCCCCAGAACCGTCGCGTTGACCAGTCTCGCCGTGCCCTCCTAGAAACATGATGATGCGAACAAGAAATAATCGGGCAACGCGACGATTCTCGAATTTTGCTCAATCCTGTCGACTAACCTCGCACAGCGCTACCCGATTTTTGATATTTCTAAATGCCATGGACTTCTACATGCCCTTTTGCGATAAAGGGAGAACAACTCTCGACAGAGTTGTGTCGGATTTGTTGGACGTCACATTTTTTTAGCCAGGCATGGTTTACCCTGAATACGCAATAACATTTAAGATATTTGTTTTTCTAGGCTAAAATGTTATATAAGGCGTTATATGAATTAAATGCGACATATTACACCTCGGTTTTCTGAAATATTGGAAGATTAAAAACAAAACTAAACTTAATAATATACTACATAAAACTTCTAAGATATTCAATAATTTTGCAAAATCGCACTTCTTGAGACAAAACGCAAAACCTCTTTGATATGCCTGTGAATCTGTGGGTTGAAAAAAAAAACATTTTTTTCTATCTGAAAGTTGTAGTTCACGCTATATTTTTGTCTAGTCTGATGCAAGAGTCTAGTTGTCTCATTAAGGTTGGTCCTAATATACACTGTAATTGTCTCTACGATTTTGCATTTATAGAATCATCCCAGCCCTAAGTATCTACGCAACACGTCAGTACGGCCACTGTGTATCATAAATACAACTGCTCAAAATGACAACTCGTACTAATGGGTTGCAATTATTGCATCTGGGTAGCGTCAGATTTGTTCTCACCCAAAAGCAAGAAATCAAAGGGATCCGAAACTCTTGAATAACGTATACGGAGAGTGTATACGCAGAGTGACTAGACCGTGATTGCAAGTGTAGAGAAAGTTGCGCTCCATGGGATTGAGAAAAAAATGAAAAAAGGGGGAGCGTGGTGCGAGGCTAGTCGACAGGATTGAGCAAAAAATGAGAGTCGTCGCGTCGCGCCATTATTTCTGCGAACAACCTAACAGCGAATGTGCTACACGTGCGAGAAGCGGTTCAAATCGCTCAAATGGTGTTGAATATTTTCCTGGGTCAGGAAACCCAAAGCAGCAAACCTGACTCCTGTGAAAGCTGTCAAATAGCTTTGAATTTCACAATCCAGCTTCTTTTTGGCGGAGGTGCTAAATAGAAAAGAGCGTCACAAAAAAACCACCGGGTTCAAAGCCGAAAAGGTAAACGGCGTGAAAGCAGGCACCGACAGGTTGGGGCCGACCTCTGGCTTCAACCAGGTGGTCAAGATGAAGTGTACGCAGAACGTAGCGGTTAGTCACCCTTCACAGCCTGCATCTTTTGTTTCACGATTTTCAGGCACCATCAATCCTAAGTTCGGCACACTGAAAGCTTGCATAATAGACACTCCTCAAGCACATTCAGAACTAGACAAAAAACTGAAGTGTTGTTTTGTAAAACTTGTCCTCCGACTCTAGCTAGGCATGGTGACTTCTTTCTAGCACTCGACACATCTTCCGGGGGTAATATACAGACGAGAGTCGGTTCGGGACGAGAGCCGAGCCGAGAGGTATGGAATCAAGGATTGCGCGGTTGGCTGCTGTAAAATAGCAGGGCAGCTGGGGCGCTGGGGGCAGGTGGCGGCGAAGCGGGCCAGGTGCGGGGCCAACAACATGCGAGAAAGACACCACCGCCACCAACAACCACAAATCGGCTCGGCTTGGCTTGTTGCTCCAGTACGGGTGATGGACCAATCACAGACAAGCAAGGCTCCGCCCTTGGCCCACAGGTTATGCTTATGGGCTACGGTACGGGGCCATGACCATGAGTTGAAGCGAGGACACTCACAAAATTCAAAGAAATGGTGCTTGAGCTGCAGAAGCAGACTGTACTTTCTCTCCTTCCTATTTTACACGGGCACAGCCATAGCGTCTTGCCATTGCCGTCCCGACTAGGAGAGAATAGTGGTGTGTTTCGTGCGTAGAGGACACGAGAAGAAGCACTATCTGCGGGCGCGCGCTCGTCGCTCGTCGCTCATCGCTCGTAATAGCGTCGCTCGCCGCTCGCCGTGTTCTGGCTGATCGAGCCGCGAGAAAACACACGGAGAGCAGCAGTTTCGCCAACAACCGGTAGTAGTGTGATACTATCTACTGGTCCTTACTTGCCCCTATGCTCTGCCCGGCTTGCCCTTACTACACCTGTCCGTTGCGACGCTTGCGAGCAAGTTCAAGTCGACTAAAAACTCGCCTTATTGGTCCCTGTGCGACCGCGCTTGCCCTATTAAAACAGCTCGGAACTCGACCTGGTGACTCTTGCCCTGAGACCCTCGACCCGCGTTACCCTCGAAGTCTCACCACGTGGCTCTTCGAGCCGCGCCTTTCTTCCTCGGACAACCAAAATTTGCTTCCGCTACACAGTTCCAACCTCCCCCAGTCCGTGATTCCCCATCCGCTCTTCCACTTTCCGCGCTGCCCCCATCCGCCCTGTCCACTGTGCCATCATCATGGTTCTCCGCCCCTCCCAACAACCAGCCCTCTTGCGCGCACGTTCCCTGCGCTCCGCCCCGCGCGGACTTTCCGCCCGCCTCGTCCCCGTCCTCCTGCTCCTCCGCCTCTCCTACGCCGTTACCGCCGCCGCGGAGTCCCCGGGGAGCTCCATTCCAGCGGACGACGGCGCCTCGTCGATTCGCATCAAAGCTCTTCCGTCGCTGATTCGCGTCGCGAAGCCTATCGCGGATTCCCTCGCGAATCCCGTCGACCCTGCTACGACGACTGCTGCCGCTGCTACCGGTAGCAGTGATGCGGCGGCGACAACGTCACCGGCTGAGCCTACTAATGAACACCCACAAACGATGACCACCCACTCCCCATTCGGCCTCCCGCGGAGATCTGGCTTCCGCGCAACCCGCGCGGCGGCTTCCGCCACTCCCGCTGCCGCCGCCGCCAACGACGCCGCCGCTGCCGCCGCGAGCAAACTTGCCGCCGTCCAGCCGCAATGGCGCAAAGGCCCGATTCGGTACTTAGGCGGTCCGGTGGTCGCGGCGGCAACGCTCGACGTGTACTTAATCTACTACGGCACCTGGCCCGCGGGCAGCGGGCAGGAAGTGTTCGAAAATTTCGTGCGGTCGTTAAGTAGCACCACGCAGCAGGGCGGCCGCAAAGGCGGCGGCGGCGGCGTGGCGACCGTCAAGCAATGGTGGGAGATTTCGGCGGGGTATTATATGGCGGCGGACGGGAGCAGTCGATACGTTAGCTCGAAGGTGAGAGGGGGAACGGGGAGGTCAAGGTAGGGGGGTAGGTGGGGAAAAGAGGTGGGCAAGAGATGGGGGAAGAGTGGGGAGGGGGAAGTGGGGGGAGGGAAGAGGGGGGATGGGCGGATCAGAAGTTGCTGCCAGCAGCATGTGGGAACTCATCTCCACTTACAACCACCTCTTCTTTTAGTCACCCTTGTCGCGCTCTTCCCTTCTCTCCCCTCCCGTGGCATGTCACACCACCACCAGGTGCGGCTGGCAGGGGTAGCGTATGACAACTATTCGCAGGGCCGCACGGGGCTCACAGAAGGCTTCGTCGCCGCCTGTGAGTCAGACGCGGGGCATGTGTGGTAGAACAGGGCTCAGCAGGGCACAGAGTGATTCAGAGTGGTAGAGTGGGGCTCGTGTGGTTTGGTGCGGCTGGCAGGGGTAGCGTATGACGACTACTCGCAGGGGCGCACGGGGCTCACAGAAGGATTCGTCGCCGCCTGTAAGTCTCGTGGCCGTGTGGTAGAGTGGCGCAGTGGGGGCACGTGCGGTTCAGTTCGGTTCGGTTCGGTTCGGTGTGGTTCGGTTCGGTCTGAACCAACCCACCCTCCAACACCGCTCCGCCCTGCGCCTTCCCATCCCTTCCCTTCCCATCCCGCTCTTATTCCCCCTGCTTTCCGCCTCTGCCCGTCCCATTCCCCCGCCCCTTGCCCTCCCTCCCCACTCTCCTCCCCATCTGTTTCTCTCTCCAGCCGTGAAGCACGTGTTGACAGCAGGCGACCTGCCGTTCGACAGCAACGCCATCTACATGCTGATGGGCAGCAAGGACGTGCGCGTGTCTGGCTTCTGCACCGACTACTGCGGCTGGCACTCCCTGGCGTCGCACAACGGAGCCAACCTCGTGTACGGGTTCCTGGGCCACCATGGCGCGTGCCCCAACGGATGCATGACGCAGAAAGGGTGAGGATGGAAGGGAGGGGGGTGGGGGGGAGAGTGGGGGGAGGGGATTGCGGCTGGCCCTCCCAAGGGGGTCCATGGCGGGGCGAATCTCGTGTACGGGTTCCTGGGGCACCACGGCGCGTGCCCGAACGGATGCATGACGCAGAAAGGGTGAGGAGGAGGGGAGGGGAGGGGGGAGGATGTGTGCGGTGTGTGTATGGGTCCCTGGAGCACAATGGTGCATGCCCCACCCCGTGCATGAAAGCACATCACCCAACATCAATCCCCGGGGGTGGACGCTACAGTGTGTCACTATAGTGCATGACAGCACATCCTCTTTCCCTCTTTTCTCCCTCCTTCATCTCATCCTGCCGTCCTATCATCCTTCCTTCCCTCATCCTTCCTTGCCTCATCCTTCCTTGCCTCATCCTTCCTTGCCTCATCCTTCCTTGCCTCATCCTGCCCCCCACCCTTCCCCCCACCCCTCTCCCCACTCCCCTCCTCTTCTCCCACTACAGCACCTCTCCCAACAACAACCCCGGGGTTGACGCTACAGTTTCCACTCTGGCGCACGAGATTGCCGAAGCTGCCACCGACCCTGACCTCCGAACCGGCTGGCTAGCTCCGTCCGGCGACGAGAACGCAGACCTGTGCTCGTGGCAATACGGCAACTCCAACCCTCTAACCGGGAAAGCCGTGGTGAAATTCGCCGCGGGCACGAGCGGTAACCAGTACCGTTACAACCTGGTTGGAGCGGGAGGGATGCGGTTCCTGGTGCAGCAGAATTGGGATAGGACGAAGCAGAAGTGCGTGATTCGGATTGGGGGTGGGGAGGGGGGAGGAGGCGGCATGTGTGGGGTGCTTTCTGGGGGATTGAAGGACCAGTTGTGTAGGACGATCGGGACTTGTTGTTAGGGGAAAGGGGAGGGAATGGGAAGGGAATGGGAAGGCAATGGGAAGGGAATGGGAAGAGAAAGGGAAGAAAGAGGCGCGGGTACGTCCCGTACGGGCCATGTAACAGGCTGCTTGTTACATTCTCTGTAACAACTGCCTGCTGCTTATGGTCCTACTGTCCTACCCTCCTCTACGGGGGCAATATAACAGGCTCCATGTTACACTCTCTGTAACAACTGCCAGTTATGAGCCTACCCCCTTCATGGGAGCGATGTAACGTCCTGCTTGTTACACTCTCTGTAGCAACTGTGTGTTACGAACCAACTCGCGTTTTGTAAAGAGCTCTTTTGTGGGTTACATTATACATACTAGCTTGGCTCTTTTGTGGGTTACATTATACATACTAGCTTGGCAAGACCTGCCATGTGGTGCGTGTGTGCTCCCATACCGGTACCGTACCGTAACGTACTGTAAGTCAGTCTTGAATGTACCTACCATACGAGTACGGCATCAGCTCAGTAGTGTTTCGTTTCTGATTTGGACTCAAAAGTTGCAAACCAGCAACAGGCCCGGGCAGTTGCACGACCAATGGAGGAAGAAGTCTGCGTGGCGGCCTGGCAGGCTCAATCTCTCAATGCACACCACACCACACCACGCCACACCACACCACACCACACCACACCACACCACGCCACACCACACCACACCACACCACACCACGCCACACCACACCACACCACACCACGCCACACCACACCACACCACACCACACCACGCACCCGGAAACTCGGTGGAAAACAGCTTGACGAATTTGATACACGGTAGCACCCCCCCCACAAGTGCTCACAGCACACCACATCCACCGGAATCTAATAGTGGGCTTTACACTGCTGTGGTGTGGTGTGGTGTGGCGTGGTGGTGACTGTATGTTCTTAGTTACTTACGGTATGCATCCACTGACTGGGGCACTTGTTCCGTATTCATGCCCACCAACAGCATGGTCTCTCTCATTCCATCATTCCATGCTAGCACCGTACTTTTGACAAGCAGTGAGAGAGATATGCCACGTATGCTACAGCTCCTGCGGATGTTACTGCTACTGCTGCTACTGCTGCTAACACTGCTACTGCTGCAGCTACAGCTATCGTTGCTGCTGCTACAAATGCTGCCGCTGTGGTGATTCCACGAGCAGGTTGGTAGAGAGGGGTTGTCGAACGCAGACAGGTGGGCTGCGGAGGCCTTACGTCCATCAACTGCTGTGATTCCACGACACGAGCAGGTTGGTAGTGAGGGGTTGTCGAACGCATGCCCTTCCTGGGGTCGGAGGCCTTACGTCCATCAACTGCTGTGATTCCACGAGCAGGTTGGTAGAGAGGGTGCGGTGCGGAGGAGGTCACTTTTGAGACTCCACAAAGGTAGCACTGCAGCAGCGCTGCCACTGCTGTGGCTTCATGCTCGCTCGCATGCCCTTCCTGTGCTGTCTCTCTCACGCACACATCCCCTGTGCACGCTGCAACTGCTGCTGCAGCTATTGTTGCTGCTGCTGCAGCTATTGTTGCTGCTGCTGCAGCTATTGTTGCTGCTGCAGCAGCTATTGGTGCTGCTGCTGTTGCTGCTGCTGCTGTGACTCCACGAGCAGGTTGGTAGCGAGTGTGAGGTCGTGGTGGCACTGCAGCATCGCTGCCACTGCTGCACTGCGGTCGAAGCCCATGGCGACGAGTGCACTGATGGATGGCTCCGGTGGGAACGAGGCAAAGGGCGCGTGCAGATAGGTGGGCAGCTGGGAGGGAGACGGGGGAAGGGGCAGAGGGGGATTGTGGGGAGAGAGGAGGAACGTGGAGGTGGAGAGGGGAAGTGGAAGGAGGGAGGGAGGGGGAAAGCGGGGAAGAGAGCGGGGAGTAATGCGGCCTGAGAGGAGGAGTAATCAAGAGGTGCATCAAGAGCAGCGCCGTGCTGCCACTGCTGCCACTGCTGCCACTGCGGTCGAAGCCCATGGCAACGAGTGCACTAATGGATGGCTCCGGTGGGAATGAGGCAAAGGGCGCGTGCAGATAGGTGGGCAGCTGGGAGGGAGACGGGGGAAGGGGCAGAGGGGGATTGTGGGGAGAGAGGAGGAACGTGGAGGTGGAGAGGGGAAGTGGAAGGAGGGAGGGAGGGGGAAAGCGGGGAAGAGAGCGGGGAGTAATGCGGCCTGAGAGGAGGAGTAATCAAGAGGTGCATCAAGAGCAGCGCCGTGCTGCCACTGCTGCCACTGCTGCCACTGCGGTCGAAGCCCATGGCAACGAGTGCACTAATGGATGGCTCCGGTGAGAACGAGGCAAAGGGCGCGTGCAGATAGGTGGGCAGCTGGGAGGGAGACGGGGGAAGGGGCAGAGGGGGATTGTGGGGAGAGAGGAGGAACGTGGAGGTGGAGAGGGGAAGTGGAAGGAGGGAGGGAGGGGGAAAGCGGGGAAGAGAGCGGGGAGTAATGCGGCCTGAGAGGAGGAGTAATCAAGAGGTGCATCAAGAGCAGCGCTGCCACTGCTGCCCCTGCTGCCACTGCTGCCACTGCGGTCGAAGCCCATGGCAACGAGTGCACTAATGGATGGCTCCGGTGGGAACGAGGCAAAGGGCACGTGCAGATAGGTGGGTAGCTGGGAGGGGGACAGGGGGCAGAGGGAAAGTGGGGTGGGGAAGAGACGGGTGGTGGTGGGGAGGAGTGGAACAGCAATGTGAGGGCAGGTGAGTTCAATGGGAAAGGTTGGAGAGTGGGTCAACAGATGGCAGATCTCACAGAAAGCATAGGGGCACACAGGGACACAGAGGCACAATGGTCATGAGGTGACTTTTGAGTCGACTCAACAGTCACCTCGAAAGCATAGGCACACAGGGACACAGAGGCACAATGGTCATGACTCATGACCAACCGGCCGGGTGGCATCAGCACACAACCTAGCATGCACATGCCAGCAACACAGCACACCACAGAGCACGCGTGCATGGCATCCATACAGGGTATGTTTATAGCAGAGGAGTCTGTTCCGTTACTTGTTCTGAGACGACTCAGACTTTTGAGACAACTCAACATGCCACCAACACACAGCACACCATGAGGGATAACACGGCATACAGGGTATGGTCCTAGCAGAGGACTCTGTTCTGTTACTTGCTCTGCTCGATGCTGCTGCTGCTGCTGCTGCTGCTGCTGCAGCTGCTGCCACTGTTGCAGCTGCCGTTGCTGTTGTTGCTGCCGTTGCTGCTGCTGCTGCTGCTGCTGCTGCTGCTGCTGCTGCTGCTGCTGCTGCTGCTGCTGTTCCAATCTTGATTGTTGCAGGAACGGCGATTGCTCGTGTTCAAGCCTCTCACGCTCTTGCTGCTGCTGCTGCTGCTGCTGTCGTCGCTGCTGCTGCTGCTGCAGCCAAAGCTGCAATCTATGCTGCAGCTGCTGCATCAGTCGTTGCAAGAACTGAGTAAGCAAGCCGAGAGCACGAGCGAAGGCGGCACTTATGTAAGTGCCAGCAGTGGAAAGCCGGTTGGACACTTGCTCTGCCACTGGCTCAGGTATCTGCATGCATGCATGGGTGGATCGAAGGAAGGACGACGGGAAGGATGGACGGACGGCTTTTGAGGCGCCATAAAAGTATGTACGTGCCGACAGTGGTAGGACAGTTGGACACTTGCTCTGCCACTGGCTCAGGTAGGAAGGAAGGAAGGAAGGAAGGAAGGAAGGAAGGAAGGAAGGAAGGAAGGAAGGAAGGAAGAAAGGAAGGAAGGAAGGAAGAAAGGAAGGAAGGAAGGAAGGAAGGAAGGAAGAAAGGAGGGAAGGAACGAACGAACGACCCATCCTCAAGGAACTCAAGGAAGGAAGGAAGGAAGGAAGGTACAAAGACTACCGTGAGCCTATGCATCCCAGGGCTTGCACACGTGTAAGCATAACTAACAACCATGAAGCGGCCTCCAAAGTGGCCATTTTTTACACGACTTCCATGCAACTGTACTTGATGGAATGGAAGTAGGGCCTCCGCAGCCCATCTGTCCGCTACTGACAAGTTCTGCAACTTAACAGTGATTACCGGGACTCAAAAGCGACTCTGATGCAGATCCGCGCGCTTACGTATCCACAGGGACTTGCAGCGAAAGGGAGAGGCACTTGGGACTTGGGATGAGAGGTGGTGATATCAGAGAATCCAAGAAGCAAACCTACTGTGATTACCGCGAGCTTACGTATCCCCAGGGCGTTGCAGCTAAAGGGAGAGGAACTTGTGCTCGGCATGAGAGGTGGTGATATCAGAGTCTCTGAGAAGCAACTCTGCTATGATTACCGCGAGCTTACGTATCCCCAGGGCGTTGCCGCGGTAGAGCGCAGCAGCAACGAGCCCTGTGCAGCCCGGTAGGAGCGACGAGAGGCCGTCCGACAGCACCAGCTGGTGGCGGGCGGGAAGGGAAAGAGGGAGCACGGCGCAATGTTGATTTGACCTTTGAGTCGACTGTTGAGTCGACTGAAAAAGCCAACTAGGTGGAGTGCAGCGGTAGAGCACAGCAGCAACGAGCCTTGTGCAGCCCGGTAGGAGGGAGGAGAGGCCGTCTGACAGCACCAGCTGGTGGTGGTGGGCGGGAAGGGAAAGAGGGAGCACGGCGCAATGTTGATTTGACCTTTGAGTTGACTGAGAAGGCCAACTAGGTGGATTGCCGCGGTATAGTGCAGCAGCAACGAGCCCTGTGCAGCCTGGTAGGAGCGACGAGAGGCCGTCTGACAGCAAAAGCTGCAAAGGGCGGGGGGAAACCAGGGAGAAGGGAGGAACAGCAACGAGCCCTGTGCAGCCCGGTAGGAGCGATGGGAAACCGTCTGACAACACCAGCTGCAGCTGCTGCGATGGGCGGGGGGAACCAGCGCAGGGAGAAGGGAGGAACAAGGCGTGTAGGAGGAGAGGGGCAGAGAAAAGAAAACGGACTCGGGCGAATGGTTGATGTATGACCAGGTGTTGGTGGTTGATGAGAATATCTGGACGAATGGTTTTTGAGACTTCTCAAAAACAAGGCGACAAGGAGGAGATGGTGGGGGGAAAGGAGAAGGAAAGAGGGAGTCAGGGTTGGGACGAGAGGTGGTGGTTAAAGAGAATATCTAGAAGAATGGTTTTTGAGACTTCTTAGAAACGAACTCATGAGCGGCCACCTCCCTCCCTCATATAGGAGGGAGGTGTGAGGGAGGTGGGAGAAAGGTGGGTGGGAAGGAGGTAGGAGAAAAGTGGGTGGGAGGGAGGTGATGTATCAAAACAGTAACTTCTGCGATTGTTCTAGGATTCTGCTCATACCAAGCCTTGTCACCTTGCCTCCCTCCCAACCACCCTGCCACACTCCCACATTCCCACCGTGCCCACACACGCACCTGCAAGCCTGCGAGCAGAAGCAGGGTCTTATCAGTGAAAGGGATTCGGGAGAAGAGGAGGAAGCGAGTGGAGGGAGGTACGTCCGCGTATGAGAGGAGGAGGAGGGCGGAGATGAGTGCGTAGGGACCAGGGGAGAGTGTGAGTGCAAAGGGAGGCGCGGAGAGAGGGGAGGAGGAGGGGGGTGAGAAGCGGGAGGAGGAGGAGGGCGGAGAAGTTGTTGGGCCTGATGGGGGGGATAAGAAGAGGAGGAATGGGGGGACGGGTAGAGGGGTGGGTTGGAGGAGGAAAGGGAATGAGAAGGAGAGAGCGAGAATGGAATTGGGAGGTGGGATGGGGAGAGATCATGCCAGCTAGCTGAATAAGAGCATGCATGTGGGTGTGCGTGTCTGGGTGTGTATATGTGTGTGTGTGTGTGTGTGTATGTGTGTGTGTGTGTATGTGTGTGTGTGTGTGTGTGTGTGTGTGTGTGTGTGTGTGTACGTGCTGTGCATGTGGCATGTGGCATGTGGTCGAGCGGCCCAAAATGAATGGGTGGAAGAAAGCGAAAAGATTATCAAATACAGGAGAAGAATGGGTGGAAGAAAGGGTAACGGTCTACACAACACACTATGGGGTGGCTGTTTAAGTCAACTCTAGAGTGGAAAATCAACTCCATGCTACTACCGGCCAGCAGCAGACGAGGTATGGTTCTTTCAGTTAATGATAACATTTTTATTTCATGAGTGAGTAGGTGAAGCTGAAGGAACATTTGAAGGGTTAGGAGAGGTGACAACTACCTGTGAGCAGCAGGAAAAGGAGTTGCAGTAGGGAGGAGACGAGGAAGGAGAAGAGGCAAAACACCTGCTCGGGGTAGGGAGGATGAGGGAGGGGGGGAAGGAAGGTGAGAGGGAGAGAGCGGGGTGATGCACTTGCAGGAACCCATCTGGTCCAGATGGGCCCAGACAGGGAGTCGTGCAGGGAGTCGTGCAGGGAGTCGTGCAGGACAGAGGAGAAACTCACAGGTAAACCTCCTTGCCCACACACGACCCCTTCCCAATCACGCCCACCCTCCTCCACTCACCCCCTACCACCCACCACCGTTCCCCCGCCCCATCCCCTCCCGATTCTCCCCTTTCTCCCCTTTCTCCCCTTCGAATCCCCCCACCAACCAGTGAACTTGCAGGGGCCCATCTAATGCTCATGCACGCGGAGGAGGAAGAGCAACCCTAGGAAATCACCGCCCCTGAATAAACCCCCTGGGAAATCTCCTCTCAAAAATACCCCCTGAAAAATCTCCTCTGGAAAATACCCCATGGAAAGCCTCCCCTAGGAAATCTCCCTTCCCCTTCCCCTCCGGGAACCCCTAGCAACGCACGGTGAACTTGCAGGGGCCCATCTGGCGCTCGTGCACGCGCAGCAGGAAGAGCAACCCTTGAAAATCACTGCATGGGGATAGACCACAACCACAACTAAGAAGGCCCCCCCTAACCCCCTCCCAACGCACGGTGAACTTGCAGGGGCCCATCTGGCGCTCGTGCACGCGGAGAAGGAAGAGCAGCGCGCAGCCCAGCAGAAGCGCGGGCAGCGCGGGGAAGGGCAGCGGCGCAAGCAGCACGCGCCAGAGGCGGTGGTGAATGAAGAGCGCGGGGTAGGAGAGGGCGGCGAGCGCGGCGCGCGGGCCGAGGGGGAGGACGAGGGAGGAGAGCGCGGAGAGGAGGACGATGGCGCAAGTCACGGGGGCTCCGTCTGGGGAGAATGGGGGGAACGGGGAAGTCGGGAGGGGGAAGGGGTAAGTGGGGAGGGGGAAGGGGTAAGTGGGGAGGGGGAAGGGGTAAGTGGGGAGGGGGAAGGGGGAAGTGGGGAGGGAGAAGCGGGAAGTGGGGAGGGAGAAGGGGGAAGTGGGGAGGAACGTCAGGAGGGACGCGGGAAAAAGCGGCCATGCGAAGTTGAGTGAGTGAGAGAGAGTTTGCGACGGAACCACGAACTCGACCAAGGAACGACCAAGGCGAGGGTCAGTGCTGTGCGACAAGGCGTCAGTGCTGTGCGACGAGGCGTCAGTGCTGTACGACTTGACGTTCTACTTACCAAATCCTGCCGGTCCGGCCAGAATCATGCCGATAGCAGATGTTCCGTGCATGCCGAAGGTATGTATAAGAAGAAGAAGAAAAAATGCTTGGGTTAGAGCTAGAAACGTGACAAGTAGTTTTCACGAGACTGCACAGTTGTGATCTCCGGCCTCCTCGTCGAGGCAAAATGATACGCGGAGAGCACGAGGCGCGAAAGTTAAAACCCGAGTTCCAAGAGTTCCAAACTTAGGAAGCTTGGTTGGGGCAAGGGACGTGAGTGGCGCGCGAACCAGGGTGGTTTCGCGAGTTGCGAATCAGTGCGACCGGCGCGATAGTAGAGGAACTCGCTACTAGTGTAAAACAGGCAAAAGCATGAGTTACACTTAGGCCTCATCTTCAGAGAAGATATGCAAATACAGACTTCCAGAGCTAAGATTCCAAGCGTTAAGACGGACTAGTTATTACTGAGTGGATTATGGTGTGTTATTTAAATTTATTCTTAATAGGGTTCTTAATAAATTTGATCACTACAGCTGTCTGCATCATTATTCGGAAACCTGGTTCGTGCAGACTAAAATTGTTGTGTCTGGGTAAGCGGTGTAGCTGCACTGTATCGAAATCGGTCAAGCTGGACCGTTGCCCAAGTTAATGCGAAGGGGCAAATGTTGTCAATTTGAGTTTCGCTGGTGGTGTTTGAGCAAGACCAAAATATCTGATTCCAGCCAAATGTCTAATCATGGGTTTACACCCTCTTCGCTAGACTGACATCTTCTGTAATATTCAAGACGGTTTTTAGAACCCCAACAGACCCAAGAATGTGCTACACAATACGGTATGGTCACATTTCAATCCAAAGCGGTTAGTAAATGTGTGTCTATTTTTCTTCTATACACATATAACTTGAATTAAAATGAGTGGAAAATATATCGTCCAGGGAACACATTGGCAATGCTAATACTACAAAATCGGTGAATGTTGCGAGTTCCGCATAGTTCTTTCTAGGCTTGCTATCTATGTTCCACATTCTGGATCCGTGCTTGCTAGACGTGCGGAGGAGTTTTGGAGTACAGTTTTCAGTAATACGGGCAACCCAAGTCAAGGCAGATTCTTGCCACAAAATATCATGCCACAATTCTGGTCACATGGTCGATTGGCCAGGTCAGCGTCATCCTGCCGTTGCAGTCAAGGCCACTTGGCACTCACTTCCACAACAGGTAAGCCCCTCCGCCACGTGACGTGACGTAATTCGACCGCCTCTTGAAGTTTCACCAAATGGTTCTTTTTCACGAACAGATTTTCGCCGCTCTTGTTGGGCAGCAACAGCAAGCAGCTCATGAAAGGACACACTGGTGGGACCTACACTGAAAGGTGTTCTGTTTCTGAAGGCACGTGGAGCAGAAGTAAAAAGGGAAAAGACCAACCAGGGGCCAAACATTGCCAGAGGAGTGTTCAAAGTAGGGCCGATAAATCTCGACCGTAGGATTTCAGCCCAGAGCTGCCCAACCGACTTGGCGAACAAGCCGAACCGGAAGTAAACGATATTTGCTAGAAGAACCAAATTGTGTATTCATGTTTTTTATTGAGGGTTTTGACCTCCGTCTACTACAGCGCGCGCGTCGCCTTCTTCTGGAAGTAAAGTTCAGCGGATCAAATCGTGAGTACGTATAACATATTATATTCTGGGTGATAAATATCACCTACCCAATCGTAGACGCACTGGAAAAAAATATATTACCCATTCGGAAACAGGTGCGACTCGGGAGGCATCAACCCTAAATACCAGGAAGTTATCCGTTTTAGGGTTGACCCATCCCGAAAATGCATCCAGGTTCCCTAAGAGTTGTGGTTTTTTTGGCTGCCCTAAGAGTTTCCAGTAGAGTCGGCTCGCTAAACGACACGCGAGCGAAAATGCGAGCCGGTACATGCCACTAATAACATAATTACGTGCAATAAAGGAAGACCCTATGTTAATCCCTCTACGCGCAGCGGTTTGGGAAGTTCCGGGCCTCTCGGCCCCTGGTCGATCACCCCTCTGGCACTGTTCGGCCCTTCGTTGATCTTTTCCCAAGTAAAAATCTGATACAAAAGCACTGGCGCCTTCCCTCTTCCTCCTCACTCCCAGTGGTTCACCAGCTTTGGCTGCTTACTTGTCGTTCTGTGTGCACTGTATAGTAGAGCAGAGCAGCATCGTCCGCTTTCCTGTCCTGATTTTTCTATTTCGCCAGTAGCGACAGGCATGTTTCCATTCCATTGTTCGCCAATTATGATTCGCACTTAGTTGCTGATTAGCGAGGACTGCCCTTTCTGCCGTGCAGTCAAATATTCGGCAGTTTTACAAATCTTCGCATTGGATAATATAAGCTGCCAGGACACTCAGAGCAGCATCTCGACAGCTTGAGCAAACGTTCCCATGCTCGAGTCGACCAATGGTTGACAGACACGCACTCATAACTTAGTCCAGCAACACCAGAAGGGTGAGCAAAACTCGACCTTTCGTAAGACAAGCGTTCCACATTTTCCATATTGCGCTGCGAGTGTCAATACTCTGACAGGTGGCAATATGAACGCATGTCACCGAACCTTCATGTCTGGACATCGCTTGCGACACCACGGACAATGGTGATGGCTGGAAAACCGCCCACGCCCGTGGCGCGCAAAAGCTGCTCCACTATGACCACCACCTACTGCTGAAATCTCCCCACTCACTACGAGAAGAAAGAATCCAAGTTCGTGCCGGCGCGCTAGTGTATACATGGACCCACCACACTCCTTCCGCATCAATCTCGCTCCTCCTGCCTCGCACACTCTCTGCCCACCGCCCCCAACCCAAACCGTCACTGGTACTGTAAAGAAGGCGGAGACTCCGGCGACTGAGCATTGCACGCAGACATTCCGTCATACACCTCTACTGATTTAATCCCTCCCACCCTGCTTTCTATTCACGTGCTAGTAAGAAGTTAACCCCGCCTCTAGTAGTACTACAACCTCGGCTGGACCCTCTGTAAGAGTCCCGTAGCATTTACCCGTTGCTCCCTCTTTCGCTCCGTAAACGCAGCTGCGCCTGCTGCACCGTACGCGTTATGGACGACTCGGTACTCGTCATGCTTCCTGACGGCGCCGTGCGCCTCTACTCCGCCACGGGACCCGGCAACCAGCCAGTCCTAGCAGACGCGGTTCTCACGGACTACCCTGGCTGCACGCTCGGCGTGTTAGAGGAATGCCTGACGTCTCTCCCCGCCGAAACGCCCTTGCACCCGGGCCACACGTATTTCATCACCCCGGGCGCGGCGGCGGACGCGCCAGTGCCGGCCGCGACCGCGACCCCCGCGGTCGTGGCAACGGCGAACCCGCCCCCCCGCGTGCCCCGCAGCGCGTCCACTGTCACCTGCCCCTGGCAGCACCAACAAAGATACCCGCCTCATACTAACGTTTGGACATCTGATTCCGATGGTTTCAACATTTCTTCTTCCGCTCCTCGTTCAGATTCTGCCGGGGTTTACACTGCGGACGCAGCATTGGCAGCCATAGCTGGTGGCGACGCGAGAGGTACAAGCCGGGAATCGTTCGACTTGTCCCTACTCCTATGGGGTCTCGACTCTCCCCTCGCCTCGCCGTCCCACCCGCAGGGTGGATCGCCCAGTCAACGGCAGCGGCTGCACCCGCGCCGCTCGCTCGAGATAACCCGCGGCTCGCAAAGCTGCTCGCACAGCCCACTCGTCGACGGCTCTCCGTCAGGATACTCGCTTTCGAAAGGCCCTGCTCCGAAGAGCACCCGCCGCTCGTCGCTCTCTCGCCAACTACGGCGGGGCTCGCCGTGCGCTACCTCCGCTCCCGCTGCGACGACCATGACCGACGCCGCCGCTGCCGTCGTCCTGTCGGAGAGCTCCCGGATGCTTGCTACTAGTGCTGGGCTTACTAGCGCTGGTGCCAGTCCGAGTGCGAACGGTGCTGACGCTGCGTCGACCAGCAGACGCAGGTTGCCGAAGTCGGCGACCAGGCGCGTCCTTGCCGACGCGTCCGCGGCTGTTGCGGCATTCGGCCGCAGCTCGCACAGGTCGGATCTGTGCAGCGAGAGCGGGCTAAAGGAACGGCACCCTGGAAGTGTAGTGGGCGCGCTTGCGTGCGGAACTTAGTTCGCGCGGGAAAAACGGTGGAATCTGGAGGAGCCTTTTTGGAGGGTTGCGCAAGCAAAGCCATTGAATTTCCGCCCCCATAAAACCTGCTAAAATGGGTGGCGTGCAGATGATGAAGGGAAATAGAAAGGTTTATGGGTTGTACATTCCTCTTTTTTTTTTTCTACCCCAAGAAGATGCCTTGGCTCACCCAGTCATTCCATAGTGCCATGTGGTGTCGGGCTTAGCACACACGTCGTAGGTGTGTAAGGCCTATTCTTTTTTAATATTATTTTATTTTCAGCCAAATTATGTGAGGTTGTTAATATGCGTATCTTAAGTAGAACTGGGTTTTCAAAGTTTGTCCTGGGTTTGTCCTGCGCATCTTATATGAACAACCAGCACTTGTGTGGGCAGATATGTGAAGTGCCAAAAATTAGAACGGTAGCATTAAGCTACGGAACATGTAATTATTTTAATAGCGAAATATACTACATGTAGAGTAACCTTCACTCCTTCCATAAGATTCTGCAACATTGTAGTAGGCTGTGGTTCCTTGAAACGGAGACGCAGATCTTGTAGATGCTGATTTTCCCTGAAAACCGCATGCAACGCTGGCGCGCCACTCCCAGCTCCTTCCCCCTCGCTTGACGCCACGTCCTTCCGATACCCTCCAAATGAGCTGGAGATTGCCACGTCATCACCACTTCCTCCGAGGGGAAATCTTCCTGCTCCAAGAAGGCGGCGTCTGGACTCGGAAGTTCTGAACCCCCAACAGCCTCCAAAGCAGGAAAGACATATTTCTGATTGTGCCTTGCATTTCAATCGTGCCGTCATTTTCTCTCTCTGCACCTCCACAACACCTTCGCCGCTTCTTCACTTCCCTTCTGTGTAAGCTTCTGCAGCACATTCTTGGTCTAAGAATTTTGTTGGTTGCCTTTTGCACGTATATCTATACTGGATTTGCCTCGTTGGTAAAAAATTTCGGTGTCCTACCTGATGTCGACTCTTGCAGATCCACCAGCTTGTATCAATCATGCCTAACCCCAAAGTGTTTTTCGATATCACCGTTGGCGGGGTGCCAACTGGTCGCATCGAGATGGAGGTAAGAACCAGCGCCGCTGTTTGCATGGCTCATCTAGCTGCTTGCCGCACTGTGACTTAACTAATTTCATTGTCGTAATGGTTCTGCAGCTCTTTGCTGACGTCACACCCAAGACTGCTGAGAACTTCCGCTGTCTCTGCACTGGTATGTGCCGGTTAGTAGTCATGTTACTGATACGAAGTAAGTCATTCGCTAAGCTCATTGATGTATGAACACTTGTAATTGTTGCTGTACAGGTGAGAAGGGTACGGGCAGGTCCGGTAAGCCCCTTCACTTCAAGGGGTCGTCTTTCCACCGAGTGATTCCCCAGTTCATGTGCCAGGTACGCACACATGGTAGTTATCTAGAGAAACTCGATATGTGCGATCTTCCTTTTTTCAGTCCTTTCTTGATCCAGTTCATTAAGAGGGTTGTCCACTCTTTTCCTTTTTTAGGGTGGCGACTTCACTCGCGGAAACGGTACTGGTGGTGAGAGCATCTACGGAGAGAAGTTTGCGGATGAGAACTTTATCAAAAAGCACTCCGGCCCTGGCGTCCTCTCCATGGCTAATGCCGGGCCCAACACTAACGGATCTCAGGTATTCCTCAAGCTTTCACATTGACCCTTTGCGGGGGTTCTGTGTGCTCTTATTCCGGGTAACCTCAATTTTCTTCCCTATCGTTTCTTGGCAGTTCTTCCTGTGCACTGAGAAGACGGCGTGGCTGGACGGCAAGCACGTGGTGTTCGGACAAGTCGTGCAGGGCATGGATGTAGTGAAGAAGATCGAGGCCGTTGGCTCCCAGTCGGTGAGGCCTCTCCCCTACCACTCAAGTCTTGTTCTGCAACCAGCGTTTCCTCATTGCCTATCTATGTCGCTTTCGCATTCCAGCCTTGACGTCTCAAAAACTGTGTACGGTTGATTTTTTTCGTCACGGCAAATGTAACGTCCTTGCTCCGTTTGAGCTCATTTGTTCCCCGTTCTCGGCTCACTCGCTGCCCTCTGTTTGCCCTCCTTGCCCACATGGATTGCTTTTCCTATGCTACCAGGGGGCAACCAAGAAGCCCGTGGTCATTGCTGACTGCGGCCAGCTCTAGAAGCTTATCTACACTAAATTTTGCAAAGCGTCTGCGAAAATTATTTGACGCGTGTATGTAATTGGGACATACCATGAACACGTTTTCTGTTTTGATACGGAGAGTCGGCATATGCTTATTCCATGCTGAAGGTAGTTATGTGGAATGAGAATCAGTGAGTGGAAGTTCTCTGTGGTAGGATATACTGATTTCCATGACACAGACATTTTATAATCCAAGTTATGCACTCCACAGTAGATAGTGGCAGCAACATCAATTACGATATACGGTACCATTACTGGACAGACCTAAAAGCCTTGGTAAGTGTTGGTCAAGAGAGTACGTCCGAATGCGGTTCAAAAAGGTCTAGGCTTGATCCAGAGAGATCTATTTTAAACAATATATGGTTCGGTAGGGTTTTCTGCGAATACGTGCAAAGTTTGACCCGCCCAAATCACTTGCCCAGATGGTTGATGGTGGAGTGTTGTTGAGCACTTAGGATATGTACCCTCCCTCGATCAATCCTCCACCACACTAAAATCCTGCCTTTTCCGATTTTGACTTTTTGAACCTCCTTAGACCGAGCTCAGGATTGATCCTACGCAGAATCAATTGAGGGAGGGGATGCATCCTTCAATTAGAATGGTAAGGGCTTCCTAATTTGCATAGCATATCGGTAAATTGGATTGGGATGTACTGCACTACATCCTTGTCCCTCCGCATGAGCTTCAGAATCCGCTTCCTGCCTGAACCACTCCAACCACCACCACCTCCACTCCTTTGCTCCTTTGGTTCTCCTTCCCTGGTATAATCAGGTATGCAGACAATAGAATAGATTACCATTACTACCGTAACAGAATCAACTACACCTCTACAGCAACCTGAGGTAATATTCCGCATAGTGTCTTAACAAGGGTCTCACACTGGCCACATGGGTCACTGACCGACAGCTGCAGAATTGCATACTTCTACAAAAGTCTTGGACTCCAGCGCTACGGAAAATCCTTGCCTCGTCTCAGCTTGGCAGCAACACGACTCGCTCGAGCCATCTACATACATCACCAGCAATTATACTCCATGCAGCATCTGCTGCCTCTTCTTTTTCCTCCTTTCCTCACCACCACATGCACTCCCACCCAACCCGACAAGCACTGTTCATGCCGCATCACCCACTAACACCCACTCACATCCGCTCGCTCACATGCGGGCTTGGCAAGGCACACCACACGCTTTTAATCCTTCTCAAGGCCTGGTTGAGAGAACGTGGGCACGTCAACATCTTCATAGCTGCGAAGAGTCATCCCCCCTGCCACTCCCAAGAACCCCCCACTCCCATCACTCGAACCACCACCGCCAGCACCACCAGCAGCAGCAGCGCCACCAGCAGCAGCAGCGCCACCAGCAGCACCGGCTGCACCACCACCAGCCCCACCCCCCACATTCCCACTCCCACTCGCCTCCCCATTCTCACTCAGCCTCCTCCCCCCCCCTACCAACCCACAAGCTCCCGGCTCCCCACCTCCCGCCCCCGCTCCCCCTCCCCCACCTCTCTCTCCCGCCGGCTTTCCCCCATCCGCCCGCCGGTGAGCATCGAGGAAGAGGACGACAACGGTGATGTCATCATGCACCATGCGGCGCTGCTTGGGGTCGAGCATTTTGAGCTCTGGGAGAGAGAGGCCGAGCTTGCGCGCTGCCCTCGTGATTGCCAGCCGCACCAGCTGCCGTGCTACTCCCTGGTGGGGTGGGACAAGGGGGGGGAGAGGAAGGGAGGAGCATGACAACAGTACTATCATCATGCATGCATCATGCGGTGCTGCTTGGACTTTTGAGTCGACTCAAAAGTTTAGAGTCGACTCAAACGACAGCAGTATTATCATCATGCATGCACCATGCGGTGCTGCTTGGAATCCAGCATCTTGAGCTCTGGGAGAGAGAGGCCGAGCTTGCGCGCTGCGAGTGTGATGCCAGCCGCACCAGCTGCCGTGCTACTCCCTGGTGGGCAAGTGAGCAGAGAGGGAGCAGAGAGAGCAGTGGGGAGGGAGCAGAGAGGGCAGCAGGAAGGGAGCAGAGAGGGTAGAGGGGAGTGAGCAGAGAGGGTAGAGGGGAGTGAGCAGAGAGGGCAGTGTAAGGGACAGAGGAAGGAGGGGTTGGAGTAGGAAAAACAACTGCATTGCTGTCTGTCGCTGCCAATATGGTGAGTAGGGGTTGTCGCTGCCGAAGAAATGACTCGCCTCGCGGTGGTAGGGTAGGGAGTGAGCAGAGCGGGCGGTCACGGGGGCAGAGAGGGGTGGGAATGGAGAGGAGGATGGGGTGTGGAGAGGAGGGGGATGGAGCGTTGGGGGGTGGAGAGGTGGAAGGTGGAGAGGTGGGTGGGGGACTAGTTAAACACCTACAAAATATCCCTTCAACCGCAACCAATCCTCACTCCAGCTCTCACTCCCACTCCCCCCCCTGCGGTCACGACGCTCCCCAGCGCATCCCACCGCTCCCCTCTCCTCTCCCCCACGCACCGAGTTTTTGAGAATTCTCAAAAACTCCCCACCGCTCCCCTCTCCTCTCCCCCACGCACCGAGTTTTTGAGAATTCTCAAAAACTCCCCACCGCTCCCCTCTCCTCTCCCCCACGCACCGAGTTTTTGAGAATTCTCAAAAACTCCCCACCGCTCCCCTCTCCTCTCCCCCACGCACCGATCTCGGCTTGCAGTGCACCGGCTTCACCGCCTCGCTATCGCTCACATGCTCCCACAGCCCATCAGTGGCTTATGGAGGTGCTGCAGCCGGCGCCAGCCCATCAGTGGCCATCACGAGGAAGCGGTGTGCCGGCGCCAGCTGCAGCACCTCCACTGCCAGCTCTGCCAGCAATGAAGACTGGTAGTGCAGCGCACACACCTCAACCCTTCCCGTTCCCCACTCCCACTCCCATCCCTGCTGCTCCCAACCACCCCTCCTCACTCCTCCCCACCACTCAGACTCACCGATCGGGGCTTGGAGTGAACGAGCTTGACAGCCTCAGAGTCGCTCACATGCTCCCACAGCCCATATGTGGCCATCACGAGGAAGCGGTGGGCTGGCGCCAGCTGCAGCACCTCCACTGCCGGCTCCCCTCTTTCATTCCCCAACTCACCGATCGGGGCTTGGAGTGAACGAGCTTGACAGCCTCAGAGTCACTGACGTGCTCCCACAGTCCGTCTGTGGCCATCACGAGGAAGCGGTGGGCCGGCGCCAGCTGCAGCACCTCCACTGCCGGCTCTGCCAGCAGAGCTGGGCGGCGCAGCGGGCGGTCGAGGCGGAAGCGCGCGTAGAGAGGGTCGCGCTGAAACTCGTTGTGCTTCAGATAAAAGTCTCCCAGGGAGCGAGTCACCTGGGGGGGGGGGGGGGAGGAAGGGGGGGAAGAAGAAGGTTGGATGCGAAAGTGGTTTGGGTGGGTGTGGACGGGTGCTGAGAGGGTCGCGCTGAAACTCGTTGTGCTTCAAATAAAAGTCTCCCAGGGAGCGAGTGACCTATGAATGGGACGGAAGGGGTGGAGGGGAGGGAGGAAAAGACTGGGAGTGGTTTGATTGGGTGATGGGTGTAGAGAGGATCGTGCTGGAACTTGTTGTGCTTGAGATAGAAATCGCCCAGGGGGCGAGTCCCATGAGTGCATGGGTGCATGGGTGCATGGCGGGATGGGCGCATGGGTGCATGGGTGCATGGGGGGATGGGTGCAAGGGTGCATGGGGGGATGTGTGCATGGGGGGATGGGTGCATGGGTGCATGAGCGCATGGGTGCATGGGTGCATGGGCGCATGGGCGCATGGGTGCATGGGTGCATGGGTGCATGGTCGCATGGGTGCATGGGTGCATGAGTGCACGGGGGATGGGTGCATGGGTGCATGGGTGCATGAGCGCATGGGTGCATGGGTGCATGGGTGCATGGGCGCATGGGTGCATGGGTGCATGAGCGCATGGGTGCATGGGTGCATGAGTGCATGGGTGCATGGGTGCATGGGTGCATGAGCGCATGGGTGCATGGGTGCATGAGCGCATGGGTGCATGGGTGCATGAGTGCATGGGCGGTGCATGGGCGCATGGGTGCATGGGTGCATGGGTGCATGGGTGTATAAGTGCATGGGTGCATGGGTGCATGGGCGCATGGGTGCATGGGTGCATGGGCGCATGGGCGCATGGGTGTATGAGTGCATGGGCGGTGCATGGGCGCATGGGTGCATGGGTGCATGGGTGTATGGGTGCATGGGTGCATGGGCGCATGGGTGCATGGGTGCATGAGTGCATGGGCGGTGCATGGGCGCATGGGTGCATGGGTGCATGGGCGCATGGGCGCATGGGTGCATGGGTGCATGGGTGCATGGTCGCATGGGTGCATGGGTGCATGAGTGCACGGGGGATGAGCGCATGGGTGCATGGGTGCATGAGCGCATGGGTGCATGGGTGCATGGGCGCATGGGCGCATGGGTGCATGGGTGCATGAGCGCATGGGTGCATGGGTGCATGAGTGCATGGGTGCATGGGTGCATGGGTGCATGAGCGCATGGGTGCATGGGTGCATGAGCGCATGGGTGCATGGGTGCATGAGTGCATGGGCGGTGCATGGGCGCATGGGTGCATGGGTGCATGGGTGCATGGGTGTATAAGTGCATGGGTGCATGGGTGCATGGGCGCATGGGTGCATGGGTGCATGGGCGCATGGGCGCATGGGTGTATGAGTGCATGGGCGGTGCATGGGCGCATGGGTGCATGGGTGCATGGGTGTATGGGTGCATGGGTGCATGGGCGCATGGGTGCATGGGTGCATGAGTGCATGGGCGGTGCATGGGCGCATGGGTGCATGGGTGCATGGGTGCATGGGTGCATGGGCTCGTTGTGTTGAGAATAACGAAAAAATGCTATTGAGAACTACGAAAAAAGTGCTATTGAGAATTACGAAAGGTGATAGAAGCAAGGATTCAGGCCATAGTAGACCGAAAAATGCAAGTATCCCCCACATCATTCCCTCCATTCCTCCTTATCTATCCCCCGTTCCTTCATTCCTTCCTTCCCCCACCCGTCCACCCTGACACGCATCCATTCCCCCCACCCTCCCACCCGTTTTCTCCCTCCCCTTCCCCCCTCCCTTTCCCACATACCTGGATAATCCCTTTCACGCGCCACACTCCACTCCTCTGCACCACAATTCCCTTATCTTCAGGATGCAACCGCTGCACCGCTGCTCTCTCCTCCGCCGAATTCGCATTGTGTTCCGTGGAAACCACCAGCGGCCGTACTGCCCCCATCACCCCCCTCCTCACACCCACCACCGCTCGCGAATCCCCTAGCGACGCCACCACTAGAACCGATCCCTGTGGGGGGGCGAATGCTACTAGCGCGCATGTGCCTACTGCTGCGTATTGCGGCACCTGGCGCCACTTGCACCGCACGATCTCCAGGAAATTGGCTTCGATCTGGTTGAAGCTGTGATGGACGGCTGAGATGAGCTGGTCTTGGGAGAGGTGGGGGAGGCGGGAGGGCGCGTGTAGAGGCACATGGAGAAGCTTATCCGGTCTGCTTTGGCCCAAGCTTTGCTGCTGCTGTTGCTGTTGCTTCCCTTCTACACCCTCCCCTCCCCCTCCCCCTCCTCCTCCCGTTTCCCCCTTCGCATCTCCACTCTTCCCACTCTCTCCTCCTCCTCCACCAGTCCCCCCAGCACCATCGCCCCCACCACCACCAGCAGCGGTGGGGGATGCATGTGCATGAGCGGCAGCAGCGGCAGCAGCAGCAGAGGAGAGGGCTCTAGCGGTGGTGGCAGCACATGTGCTGTCTGCCGCCCTGCCACAGCACTCGTCCACCAACGCGCCTGGATGGAAGAACGGGGGACAGGGGAGAAAGGGAAAGTGAGGAAGGGTGAGAGAGAGAGACGAGTGAGTGCTGGCCGCACATGTGGTGTCAATGGCACTACTCGTCCACCAACGCGCCTGGACAGAGGGATGGGGGGAGGGGTGAGGTGATAGGCAAAGAGGAGAGCATGCTGGCCGCACATGTGGTGTCCACCGCCCTGCCACAGCACTCGTCCACCAACGCGCTTGGGTGGAAGGATGGGGGGAGAGGTGAGCGGAGGGAGGGATGCAGGGAGGAATGGGGGGAAGGAATGGGGGGAAGGAATGGGGGGAGGGATGGGGGGAGGGATGGGGGGAGGGATGGGGGGAGGCATGGGGAAGAAGGAAGACGCAAGGCGAGAAGCAGGCTCAAGGGAGAAAGGAAGGAGAAAGGGGGAGGCAGGGGCGGCGGAGAAAGGGGAAGTGAGGAAAGGGGAAGGTGAGATGAGCAGAGGAGAAGGCTCACGCGGCGCTGGCAGCACATGTGCTGTCAGTCGCCCTGCCACAACACTCATTCACCACCAGCACTCCCTCACCCACCCTATCCATTCATTTCAGCCTTAACCCCATCAACCCCCATACGCAAACCTGCCCAAGCACACCCCTTCCCCTCCCCTTCCCTTCCCTTCCCTTCCACCTCCCCCTCCCCTTACCCCCTCTTCCCCTTCCTCTCCCCCCAGCTCAAACCTCTACCAACCCTACCCTCTTCCCACTTCTCAAACCCCTCCCCCTCCCCCCAGCTCTTCCCCTCCCAATCACCCGTACCGCCACCCTTCCCCTCCCCCCTCCCCTTTGCTTCCTTTCCCCCCCGTACCGCCACTCTTCCCCCTCCCCCTCCCCTTTGCTTCCTTTCCCCCAGCGCACCTTGCAGGTCGGGCAGCAGGTGGTCCGCGCTGAACCGAGCGGACTGCGCGCCCCCATGCCCGTCTACTCGCCCTAACTCAACCTTCCCCCTTTCCCCTTTCCCCTTCCCCTTTCCCCGGGTCCTCCCCTCACACCAGCGCACCTTGCAGGTCGGGCAGCAGGTGGTCCCCGCTGAACCGAGCGGACTGCGCGCCCCCATGCCCGTCAAATATCCCCACGAACGTTCCCAGCGCGTTCGCGTCCACCCTTGCCACGTCCTCGCACGCCACGTTGCCTTCTACCGCCGCCATTGACAGCTCGCCTGGTGAACGACAGCACGCGGGGGAGAAAGAGGCGGGGAGAAAGAGGCGGGGGAGAAAGAGGCAGGGGAGAAAGAGGCGGGGAGAAAGAGGCGGGGGAGAAAGAGGCAGGGGAGAAAGAGGCGGGGGAGAAAGAGGCAGGGGAGAAAGAGGCGGGGGAGAAAGAGGCAGGGGAGAAAGAGGCAGGGGAGAAAGAGGCGGGGGAGAAAGAGGCGGGGGAGAAAGAGGCGGGGAGAAAGAGGCGGGGGAGAAAGAGGCAGGGGAGAAAGAGGCGGGGGAGAAAGTGGCGGGGGAGAAAGAGGCAGGGGAGAAAGAGGCGGGGGAGAAAGAGGCGGGGGAGAAAGAGGCGGGGGAGTGGGGAGCAGCAGGGGGGAGAAGGCGGGGGCAGCGGGAGAAAAAAGGGAGCAGAGAGGTGGAGGAAGCGCAGAGGGGAGCAGAGGGGGGAAGTTGAGTGAGGGGATGGTCAGGGGAGACGAGGATAAGCGGGAGCAGCGCGTTCGCGTCCACCCTCGCCACGTTCTCACACGCCACGTTGCCTTCTACCGCCGCCATTGACAGCTCGCCTGGTGAACGTGGGGGAGAGAAAGGGGCGGGGGGGAAGAAGGGGAAGTGGGGAGAAGGGAATCCGATGACTCACGGCCTCGCATGCCACGTTTGCCCTCCACCGCCGCCATTGACAGCCCGGGGGCGGTCGCTGTCCTGCCCCCGCCCCTGCCCTCCATCCTGCCCCCGCCCCTGCCCCCCCTCCTGCCCCCGCCCCTGCCCCCCCTCCTGCCCCCGCCCCGGCCCTCCCGTCCCCCCCTGCCCCTGTCCTCGCGACTAAGCAAATCACCCTGCTGCTGACACATACCTGAAGGGTGCGAGGCTATGGGGCAGTTCCATATCATGCCGTCGTCATCGTATCCTGTGACCAGCCGCTGCTGCAACGCACTGTCGCTATCGCTGTCCTGCCCTCGCGACGGCCTCCCCTTGAACCCACCTGCAGGAGAGGAGGAGGAGGGGGAGGGAGAGGGGGATGGGGAGGGCGAGGGGGAGGGGGAGGGGGGGGGGGGAGGGGAAGGGAAGACATTGCACCAGCAGACTCGTTGATAAACCGCCACCATGCACCGTACACACCGGCACAAACCAGCACACACACCAGCACACATTCCCAGACACCACCACACACTGCCATGCCAGGCACCGCCACACACCACCACACAGACGTGCGCAGCGTGAGCATGATAAACTGGCAGATTGCATGGCACGTTATGCCAAGCACAACAAGCCGTGGGGAGAGAGATTCCGGCGCTCAGAGGCTGAGAGGTTGAGAGGCTGAGAGGCTGAGAGGCTGAGAGGTTGAGAGGCTGAGAGGCTGAGAGGTTGAGAGGCTGAGAGGCTGAGCGGCCGAGAGGTTGAGAGGTTCAGGCCGGTGCACGCACTGATAGCCATCTCATCATGCGGTCCGTGAGACATCCACACAACGACATGCAGAAAGAGAATTACGCTGCATGATTACAGAGAGAGAGAGAGAGAGAGAGAGAGAGAGAGAGAGAGAGAGAGAGAGAGAGAGAGAGAGAGAGAGAGAGAGAGAGAGAGAGAGAGAGAGAGAGAACTCTACTATGGCACGAAAGGCCATGCGGCAAAGGGCAGCTCAGCCGTGGAAAAGGGGATCTGCAGGTGCTTTTGACCCAAGCAGCTACTAGCGTGTATATCCCGGTCTACCTCCCATCCTTACGTTCCCATCCTCTCGTCCTCTCATCCTCGCATTCTCAATCCAAGGCCCGTTTCCAACCATCCGCGCCCCATACGTGTGCCCCATGCAACCCACTCCTTAGACCCTGCCCTGCCCTGGTTGGGCTATGCAGCGCTGCTCACATGCCTCTGCCGCGTGCGACGCCCTGCTTCGCGCGACTCTATCTCATGCGAATCTATCGTGCGACTGTATCTCGAGCGACTTTCTGACGCGTGCCACCCTCCTATCCGATTTCACCCCGCTCCACCCACCCAAAAAAGAAAACGGTGCAATGCGGTTAGTGCCGTGCGACGGGGAAGGACACGTCGCCACGCTCCCCTGCCCCTGCAACGCGCGAAGTTTCGCTTCCATACCGCTTCAATCTCCTGGACCTCCTTTTTCAGGCGCCTCAGAAATATACCCCCTGCTAATAATAAAAATATCTCCGCCCCTTTTCGCGAAAGTAACTCTCTCGTCGTCGCCGCCCTTCTCTCGCGTGCCGATCCCGGCAAGGCCACCAGCGAAAAACGGCGTTACTGGATAAATCCGGTCCGCGAGTTATCTTATCACCGCGCCCCGGGCTTGAAAAAACTCCGAAATCGACGTAGATTTATGGAAACGGCGGGAAAGGCGGGAACGGCGGGAACGGTAGATGGTCCCTATCGACGGGCAGGCCACCAGGAAGGCCTGTAGGGCTTGTCGGGCCTATCGGAGGTGTTTGGGATTCAGATCCTTGCTCTGGTAGATGTTGGTGATCGGATTTCAGATTGTCCTGACACATGACGCGGGACGGACACGCAGGGAAGGGCAAGGCAAAAGGGCGACGATCGCCGAGACGGCATTTTTTTTTCCCCCATTTTCAAATTGCCAGGTGAAACGAGCTCACGGATTCCCGTGGGGAAGAACGAGAGGGGGTTTGAGAGGGAGAGAACATTAAGAGGACGAGGACGTACCGAGAGCGCTTACTGACGTACCGATCCACTACCGTACCGATTAATACGACGTAGCTGCTAATACGACGTACCGAGATGGCGGTAGAGCCCATGGGGGGAGAGGCAGCCGAGGAATTGGTCACACGGCCACGGCACCATGCAGGCCTGCCGATATCGCCACTGACAGAAGATTTCGTCGTTGCAATACCCTCCACGGGCGGCGCAAATCACGGCTCGCTGTGCGATCCTCTGCGGTCGCTCTTTGGTTTTCAGCGCGTGCTGCTGCTCGCGTCTCGCAAGGCACTTCGACAGGCAAGCTGCTGCTTCGAAAGCTGCGTTGCCTTCTCGTATGCACGCTGTTTCTTCGCCAATGACAGAAATGTTGACGATGGGGTCGCTGTTTCTTCGCCAATGACAGGATTGTTGGCGATGCGGTATCCAAGTGCTTGAATGTGCTTCAGGGGGCGATAAGGATCAGCGGGAAATGTTAACTCATGAATATTAGGGTTCGTGACACCGAGAAATCACGTGCGGAGGAAATGTTTCTGTAGAAGCCCTAATGTCTGGTCGCGATAATAAGATGAGGCTGACTATGAAAGCTATTGACGTATTAGGGTTGGATAAAATCGATCCAATCGACGAAAGCAAACACCTGCTTAGATAGCATCTGCACCTTTCAGCTAACGGAAATGCACTATTAAGTTGTGCTATGATCTATCGATCCACGCTCATTCACTCGCGTAATGCGATCGGACGCGCGAATGCACACGCAGCTTTTGAACCTAACTACGGCCGATGCAATGAGCCGTGGCCCCTGTCCGTGCCTTGTCAAGCGCACGTGACCGTCTCTCGTGGGCTGGAAAGGCGTTGATAACGTATGATGCTGGGCTGAGTGACGAGAACCAAGCACTAGCGAAATAGCCTCGAGCTTGGAACCTGTCTAGGTTCAGAAATATTTGAACGGGGGTGGTGGGGTGGGGAGGGGAGGGTGAGGATGGTGGTGTGACTGTAAGGGAAGAGTTGTTGCTATTGATGAAGGTAAGGGCGGAAAGGAAGGGAAATACTGTACTGTAACCGCAGTCACTGGCGCGGATGGAGGGGGAAGGGGAAGAAGGGGAGACGGGCCATACGTACACATAAGACGTGCGCGGAGGGCGGAGGGCGGAGATGTCGAGGGAGGAAGTTCGGAGGAAAGGGAATTTGTGGAAATCGGATGTATTGAACAAAGAAATATGGCAATTTGTGCGGTTTGTAGTGGTGGAGTCAGGCGAACAGGAATGCGGATAGAAGGGGGTAGTTACAAAAAAGACGGCGACGGGCTTGCTGTGGCGATTGGTTGGCGGAAAGAGGCTGGCGTGGAGAAAAGCGGCGGGAAAGGGTGTAGGGGAAGCTGAAGGGCGGAAGGGAGGGGGGGAGGGAAGGCCTGACTTTGATGGGTGGCAGGCGGACCATACGATGCTACACACACTGCTCCGTGGCCTGCGATTGGTCAATGAGATTGGTCGAGCTGTGGACTCTAGGCCATGGGTGGGATCATGATGAACCATGGCGGAACCCCAACCATGTCGTAGCACCGCACACGCGCGCCTTCCGGGGTGCCAGCGCATTTTTCATTTTCAGTTGCGCACGGATCCAGCACAATTGGTTCTCGTTTCAATGAAATCTGGTATCTGAGTCAGATGGACTTAAACATGCACACCTGTTCTTGTGCCTTCAACTATACAAGTTTTCATTAACTCATTCTATATTCCGCATGTCTGCACCCAGTGGAGGTTGCGGTTCGGACGACTCTAAGCTGACGCCATTGCGTGTCTTAGATCGCCTTCCTGGGATGTCCAAACATAGACATACCCCAAAAGTGCATCTCTGTGTGTCCAGCTTGGCAGCTCACACGGTGTGCACCCACTTGCCAACCGACACTCGTATGCAATAGATGCTGATTATGTTGGAATGCATTTCGATTCCTCAAATGTACTTGAACCTTGAATAGTTTCATTGTTTTATTGTTGTATCATCTTTCCATGCACGACGTCGTGCATCAATCAAACACGAATAGATTTTGAACCAGGCAAGATTCAAAAACAAAATCAGACTAAAGTTTCAGAAAGGCCACCCACAGCTGCTTTTTGGCATGCACCAGCTTAAAGCCCGAGGTCAGCATGGTAAATTTTCAAGTTATGTGGGGTTGAAACAGTCTGGCGAAAATAATAATATCGTGTATTTCGAAAATGTGTGTGGGGCGAAAGCGAATTCAGGAGGCGGGTAAAACAACCTTCGCCACGATACTATGCGACGGCTGTTTCCAAGGATATGGGAGGGCCGAACGACTCTGTGTGTGACAGAGCACTGCTCCAGCCCCACCACTGCTGCTGGCGCTTCTCTTGGGGTTGAAATGGTGGGCAACGCGAAACTCACGCGAGTGAGAGTAAGGCAGTACACTGAACACTATTTTTACAATTTCTAATTTACTAAAATGTCTGGATGCTTTTGAGACTTCACTTCAGAAAAACACAAAATTTCAAGTGCTGAATACCAGTGCAGAAAAGCATTGCAAGCAAATTGTGAATAAGAAAATTGAAATATCAAGAAACGCATTACCAATACATTTCGGAAACGCACTCTCTCAAGCTCAGATCCCTCAACTCATAAGGATCTCAGCCGGCCACATATCGACATGCCGTGCTGGTCCCTGCAACACTCTGCACTCCCCCGGCCCACAGCAGCGCAGACCTGACGTGCGCTGCCGCCATCATTTTCTGCCAGCATGGTCTGCCCCCTCCCGCATCAATGCTCCGCGGCATCCTGCTGGGCAGCAGGGGAGGCTGAAGGCAGTTTCGGGAGGAGGCTGCCTCACAGCTCCGCCAGCAAGCCTCAGGGCATATTCACTCGAAGATCTGCTGGATGCGGTGCTTCGGTGGCCTGCCACGAGGAAGAGGGGGAGCAGAGGGGGAGGGAGTGGGGAGAGAGTGACGCTCATCACTTGTGCCAAGGGATCCAGTCATCGAAGAACTTCTGCATGCGCGTGCGTGTTGCTATGCACCGTGTAGAGAAAGGAAGGGGATGGGGGGAAGCAGGGAAGGGGATGGGGGGAAGCAGGGAGCGGGATGGGGGGAAGCAGGGAGCGGGATGGGGGGAAGCAGGGAGCGGGATGGGGGGAAGCAGGGAAGGGGGTGGGGGGAAGCAGGGAAGGGGATGGGGAGAAGCAGGGAAGGGGATGGGGGGAGGCAGGGAAGGGGATGGGGAGAAGCAGGGAGCGGGATGGGGGGAAGCAGGGAAGGGGATGGGGGGAAGCAGGGAAGGGGATGGGGAGAAGCAGGGGATGGGGGGAAGCAGGGAAGGGGATGGGGAGAAGCAGGGAGCGGGATGGGGGGAAGCAGGGAAGGGGGTGGGGGGAAGCAGGGAGCGGGATGGGGGGAAGCAGGGAAGGGGATGGGGAGAAGCAGGGAAGGGGATGGGGGGAAGCAGGGAGGGGGATGGGGAGAAGCAGGGAGGGGGATGGGGGGGAGCAGGGAGCGGGATGGGGGGAAGCAGGGAAGGGATGGGGAGAAGCAGGGAAGGGGATGGGGGGAAGCAGGGAGGGGGATGGGGGGAAGCAGGGAGGGGGATGGGGGGAAGCAGGGAAGGGGATGGGGAGAAGCAGGGAAGGGGATGGGGGGAAGCAGGGATGGGGATGGGGGGAAGCAGGGAAGGGGATGGGGAGAAGCAGGGAAGGGGATGGGGGGAAGCAGGGATGGGGATGGGGGGAAGCAGGGAAGGGGATGGGGGGAAGCAGGGAAGGGGATGGGGGGAAGCAGGTGAGGCAAAGGAGAATATATTGGGGGGTAAACGGAGCTGGTGGGAGTGAGGGAGGTTGGTAATAAAAAAAGGGGTGTAAACAATTAGGGGGAAGTGAGATCGACAGGGAGAGGGAGTGAGGGGAGTACCCGCTCTCACCCTCTGTCTCTCACTCTCTTGGACACCCCCCCCCCTGTTCCCCCCCCTCCGTCCTTCCCCTGCTGTCTCTCCACCTCTGCCCTTCACCTTCTGTCTCTCACTCTCTGCCCCTCCCCCTCTATTCCTCCCCCTCCGTCCTTCCCCTTCTGTCTCTCCCCGTCTGCCCTTCACCCTCTGTCTCTCCACCTGTGTCCTTCCCCCCGTGTCTCTCCCCCTCTGTCCTTAGCGAAAAAGGGAGGGAGAGAGGGAAGAGAGAGAGAAAGGCAAGAGAGAGAGAAAAGGAAGAGAGGGAGAGGGAGAGAGGGACAGAGGAATGAAGGTCGAGAGCAAGGTAGGGAGGGACGGAGGGAGAGGACGAGAGGGGAGAAGGAGGGATGGAGGGAGGAAGCTTGGGCGAAATGAAGAGGCGGGGGCGACGAGAAGAAGCGCGCGCGGGCGACGAGGAGAAGCGCGCGCGGGCGACGAAGAGAAGCGCGCGCGGGCGACGAGAAAAAGCGCGCGCGGGCGACGAGGAAAAGCGCGCGCGGGCGACGAGCAGAAGCGCGCGAGGGCGACGGTTCAGGGTGCGCGCGCAGGCGACGGGTAGAAGCGCAGGACGGTGGGAAGCGCGGGACGGTGGGAATCGCGGGCGACGAAGGAAAGCGAGAGAGACGAGTGGGAGATATCGTGACCCGAGCAAGTGTGGGCGACGAGAAGAAGTGCGGGTGTCGCTTTTCCGCCAGTCTCACGAGGGTAACGCGCTCTCGTCATACTAAATCCCTTGAGTGTGGCAACTCATGCCATTTACGAGCATTGCTCGTGTCGTGCGCTAGCACGGGTAGCGTCCCTGGCATGCGAAAGAGGTACGGTGAGCGCATGGCTTGAAGTTGTGCTGGTCAGCGATTGGTCAGACAGCGTGAGTGACTCGTGTTGCAAGGAGAAAGTCGCCTTTACTTGAGCTAGCTTCTATCGCCCTGCCGCGCGTTTCCTAGTACTGTCCCTATTCTAGCAGACTAGTACTACTTGGTCTTCAAGATATGTGAGGTGTGCTCACGGCAATATTGTGGGCGATGGTCGGAGGTGTTGTGCGACTGGGCACGGAAACCAATCAGGAGTGAGGGTCGCAATAGGTTTTCGCCGAGTCGCGAGTTGTTTTTCAAGCCAGAGAGGGTTACCCTGTTTTTTGCGACTTCAAGTTCAAGAATCTTGAACTTGAAAAATACCATGCTGTACCCGGGCTTTAAAGGGAGAGGTGTCCTTGAATGTGCCTGTACTGGTATATCCTTACAAGTAAATCCAAAGTTGTATGTATTGTCACGACTAACGGATTCGCACTTATAGAGGAGTCTGTCGGTCGACCACCTCCAACGGTCTAGTTTGTTCTGCTGCAAGGCGGGATTGCACCATGGTTTGCCCAACGTCCAGTCGCACCAACCGTGCAAACTTCGTCGTCGACGGTCGCTCAACCGGAAAGTGTTGCAGGGAACAGTCTCTGAGAACCACGTCATAACACACAGACACGTACCAAACCACACTGAACACCGAGAGATTTGAGATTCTGAAATTCGGTTCGGAGAGATTCCAGAATTTTTTTTGGAAGAGAGAGGGAGAAAAGAGGGAGGTACTGTACAGTACCTCCCAGTTCACTCACACGAATCACAAGTCATCAGGGAGGGACAGTGAAGGGATACTAGGAGGAGGAAACACAACACCCTTCACCTCCCCTCACCTGCTTGTACCTGCTTTTCTGATTTGCACAAACAGAACTTGCTCAGACCAGCTGATCCGTGTGCTGATCGGGAGAGCATCGAGAGCATCGCGAATTTCTGTGAAGCGGTGCACCATGTCGTCTAACGAGAAGGCGACGGTGACTAAGGAGCAGAATGACCGCCATAGAAAGGCAAGGATCTCTCTTCGATGCCTGTCGTCTAGTTTCATCTTAGGTTCATTAGCTAGGTAGATTAGTCGACAGATTTTTATAGTTATTCTTCCGGTCGTGCACTTATTTTCCGTTCTACTGCTTCTCATGTCAGATTTCGCTCTTGTAAAGCAAGGATTGCACCGAATTTTGTGGCTTCATATCATTACGACAGTTGATTTCAATGATAGATGTGTGACCCGTTGTCAATTCGGCGTATTGGCCGTCAGTTTATCAATGGATCTACATCCACTCGATCAATTTATCCCGAATCTCCACGATCTCGCGAATGCGTTTACTCGACTTTCCTGATTCGCTTGTCCTTTCTCACCTCGCGCTGGTGAAGTATTTCCACCTCCTGTTTCCTCTCCTTCAGATTCTGGACGGTCTTTTGAAGCTTCCCGAGAACCGAGAATGTGCTGACTGTGGCTGCAAGTAAGCACGTTATTTTGCTGCTTGTCATCTGTATGGCTGTGCTGACGAAGCGAAGCCGAGATTTTAATTTTGTGAGTTTGACAAATCTGTAATTTCGCTGTGATGGACAGAGGGCCTCGCTGGGCGAGCGTCAACCTAGGAGTTTTCCTGTGCATCCAGTGTTCCGGCATTCATCGTAGCCTGGGAGTGCACATCTCGAAGGTGAGTCTGTCCTCCCAGCTACGTTCTCTGTTGTTTGTCTCAAACGCGTCGCGCCATCTTAATGGAAGTTTGAATTGCATCTGTGACCTGTCGTCACTTCAATTTCAGTGGTTTAAGACCTGGTCCTGGCGATATTCCGTTTAGCTTGCCTTAACGAAGATGTCATGTCTTCGTGATGCGCAGGTTCGATCAGCGACGCTTGACACATGGCTGCCCGAGCAAGTGGAATTCATGCAGTGTAGGTGACCTGCGCCGTGCGCCATGTGCCATGCGCCATGTGCCATTTGCCATGCGCCTTGTGCCATGTGCCATTTGCCATGTGCCATACGCCATGCATGCACTGCTGCTGATTCGGTTCCAAATCCACTGTTTCGTGCCTCCTGTTTCCTATCCTGTTTTCCTTCACTCCATTTGTTTTTTCAATTTCGGTCTACTCTTCTCCCAGCTATGGGCAATGCCAAAGCCAATGCTTATTGGGAAGCGGAGCTGCCACCACATTTCCGCCGCCCGGCAGAGGCTGACAAGGGAGCCTTGGAGGGATTCATCCGTGCCAAGTAAGTCTGCAACAACACAGAAATCCTCTTCACATCCACCCCCACGTGGTTACTGTGCCAATAACAGAATCTTGTATACAAGAGCACGTGGACAGGGGCTCCATGGGTTGTCTAGCTCCGTTGGTTGTTGGTTGTTGGTTGCTAGTTGCTGATGCTGATAGCTGATTGCTGGTTGCTGGTTGTTGTTTGTTGCCTTTTGCTGCTTTCTACTTGCCACTTGCTGGTTGCTGGTTGCTGGTTGCTGTTTGATTTGTTCTGGATGCCCAACGGGAGGTACGCAGCGCCGGTCGATGCCGCGGGAAAAGGAGCTCGCTCCCACCGCGGCGGAGACCGAGGATGGCCCTCACGGGTCGGCGCTGGCGAAACGGGCTGATGCGACCCGTCTTGAAACACGGACCAAGGAGGCCAACGCGGCTGCGAGCCAATGGGTTGAAAACCACAATGGCGACAGTGAAAGCGACCCGTGAGAAGGCGGCCTCGTGCTGCCCGCACCACGGACCGCCCCGGGGGCCTCGGCGCCCGGGGTGCGTTGAGTAGTCGCGTTGGGACCCGAAAGATGGTGAACCATCTCCCCCCAATTCAGGTACGAGCAGAGGCGCTGGGTCCGGCTGAACGACGAGGAGCGTGCTCGCATGCGGCAGAGCGCACGGGACGAGGATCGCAGCAGGGAACGCGACCGGGACCGGGACCGGGGGGAACGGCCCCGCCGGTACCACGATTCTGATTATGACAGAGACTGGAGCCACGGCGCCCATGCCACTTACAACCGCGGCGCCGGTGGCGGCGGTGGCGGTGGCGGCGGTGGTGGGGGTGGGGGTGGGGGGAGCAGAATAGGCTCGTACGATTCATACGACAACAAGTATGATCGTTACAGCGGTTCTGGGGACAGGGACAGGGGCGGTGGTGGTGGTAGGTACGATTCTCATGGAGGGTACGATAGGGATCCACGGGGAGGTGGCGGCGGTGGTGGTGGCGGGGGGTATGATCGTGATCCGCGTGGTGGGTACGACAGGGACCGTGGGGGAGGGCAAAACTCCCGAGACAGGGACTATGGGCGTAACCGGAATGAACCGGAGCCTCGCTCGCGTCCGGAAAGCAAGGCACCTAGCACCACGCCTGTGAAGGTACTAGTCTCCTTTGTCTCTCCCCCATCCCTCCGCTCTTCTTTTCCTCTCCCTTTCCGCTTGCGATTCTGTCTTCCAGAAAGAAGCTGCTCATGTGTGTATCTCTAGTTTTTTCTCCTGCTTTGAACTGGGAAGCTTAACGGTGGGTTTCGTTCCATCTTTCGTCCGTTGTTTTTCTTCTGCTCTGCTTCTCTTGTATCGTGCCATAGGTGACCATGTCAAGCGGTCAGCCAGCAGCAGGAGCAGCAGCAACTCCTGTTCGCCCCCTGCCTGGCCCTGGCTTCACTCAACTCCCCCCTGTGCAAGCTCCTGCTGCTCCTGCTGCTCCTGCTGCTGCGCCTGCTCCAGCGGCTGCTGCTGCAGCCCCTGCTGCCGCTGCTGCATCGCAGCCTGCTCAGACTGCCGATCTCTTTGATCTTCTCTCGATCAGTGAACCGGCTGCTGCGGCTCCTGGTGCAACCGCTGCATCACCTGCAGCTGCTGCTCCTGCTGCCACTCAACAAGCAGCTCCTGCTGCAGCAGGAGCGTGGGCAGCTTTCCCTGGTAAGGACACACACAATCTATATGCATGATTTCTGGTCAAGGAAGCTAAGTTGGGGTATTAGGCAGTAATTCCGTTCACTTGTTTCTTTGACCCCTGTGGCCCCACTTCTTCCCCCTCTTCCCCGTCCGCTCATGAATTCACTATGCATGTCACCGCTCCCCGTTCACTCTTCACATGTAGTTATGGTTCTGTGCGTAAGTCGCCCTTCTTCCGAGCTCCTTCCGTTATCCCGCCTCTTCCCTCTCTTACTCCCTGTGTTGTGTCTCCATCTCATCCTTGTCAACCGGTTCTTTTTCCATTTTTTTTTTTCGGTGTATCATGGTTACTTCTACAGAGGCTGCTGCTGCTGCTGCTCCAGCTGCCAGCGCCCCTGCTCAAGCCGCCACAGCAGCAAATCCCCTTGCCGACTTGTTTGCTGCAGCGCCGGCAGCTGCTCCAGCTGCTGCACCTGCTGCACCTGCTGCTGCTGCAACAGCACCCAAGAACGTCAAGTCTGATATCCTGAGCCTCTTTGAGCAGGTGTGTTTATCATTCGGTTCCTATCTCCAGTAATTATGTGTGTGCATTTGGTCTGAAGAAGGCGTTCAACACCGAAACCGGTTACCATCAATTTTACACAAGCGTGCTCCTACGCAAAACCAACATTTCACCTACTCTGGTGTCATACTCAAATAACTTGCTGCCACGTATTGAATCATGGCCTCTAAATGGGGTTCGATTGGACTTCATTCGGTTCCTATCTCCATCAATTTGGTGTGTGCATTTGGCTTCATTGTCCTGCTATTTCAAGAGCCTGTATGAGCCTTGTTTTGCATGGTTGCTTGAGCCTTGTTTTGCATGGTTGCTTGAGCCTTGTTTTGCATGGTTGCTTTGTTGAGCTGTTCTCCCTCGTTCTTCCTCTCCCTTCCTGCCACCAGGCACCTGCCAGCAGTCCGTTCCTGGCACAGCAGCAGATGGCAGCTGCTATGTTCGCCCAGCAGCAGTACATGGCTGCAGCTGCTGCAGCTGCTGCTGGTACCAATGCTGCACCTGCTGCAGGGGGTGCAGCAGTCAACATGCCGGCAGGGGGAATACCTGGTCTTGCTGCTGTCCCTGGTGCTGTTCCAGGCGCTGCTGTTGGTGGAGCACCTGCAGCCGGGGTAAGCAGGGACACACCAGTTGAAGCGGTTTTGCCATCTAGTTCCCTGTATTTGCGAGTGCGTTTATTATTCATTTCCCAGCTTTATGTTTCTATAACGACGACACCTTCTGCGTCCCACCTTTCTCTACGGCAGGCTGGTGGTGCCATGTTTGCAATGCCTGGTTTTGTGCCCGGAGCTGTACCAACATTCCCTGCTGCCGGGTATTTTCCCTTGCTCCACCATCCAAAACTTTCCAATGTTATTTTGTTCCTTGTTTCTTTGGCCGTCCGCTTCTTGATGTTGGAACTCATAAGTGGTTGTATCATTCTTTTAGTCATCATTAATGTCTCCAGCCTGGGAAGTTCATTCATCATCTCACTTGTGTTGTGAATGCAGGGTATTTCCAGGGCAGGCAATGCCTGGAGGTTACCCGCAGTTCATCCCAGGAATGACGCCCCAGCTCTTCCCTGGTCAAGTGCCTGGAGCTGGTGCTGATGCTGGTTTTGGTATGCCCCAGGGCTTCGCTGGCTTGGCCGGGGTGATGCCTGCTGCTGTAGCTTCTCAACCAGCGGCTCCAGCTCCTGACACCGGTGCAAGCTACGACTTCTCGTCCCTCACTGCAACAGCGCTCCGGAAGTAACTTGCCGCAACGAGGCTGCTTTATTTCGTGAACCCATCTACTGAAATGTTGCACTTTCGGGTACAAGTCGAAACTGGGCCTCGTATTTCTTCAATTCCAGCTGTAACGTCGCTTGGGGAACCTAGTATTGACGAATTCCAAGTTATGGACTAATGCGTACGTGAGTGGTGCACTTTAGAGGAGTATTCACAAAATGGCTCCAAGGTTTTCCGATAGTATCGGTGAACTAGCCAGGTGGCGCGTGCGCGTTGGAAGACGATGCCGTCCACGGAGGCATTTTTCGGAAAATCACGTGCGTCCGCGTGTACTGAAAGTTGCTGCTTCAGCGCGGCTGGCTGGTTGGTCGCCTGACAGCCCATTGGGTAGGAGCAACCACAGTTGCTTTCGCAGGGCCTTTCCAGATCAGCGCTCTGGTGTCAGTGCCACGAGGCATGGCAGATATTGTTCACGTGGCGGGCAGGCTATGGTCGAAAGAGGTAAAGTGCAGCTCAAGCAAGAACCCAGGGAATACTCGACCCACCTCCTCGAGATTGTCTCGCTTTCATCGCTTTCTAGGGACCACATCACCAGATCAGAAAGAGCCAGGTGTAAGAATGTGGGATATTGGGATTATGGTAGCGTCTCTTCCTGAAGAGCGATGTGCTTCCTAGTCTTGTAAATCAGACTGGCTATTTCCTGTTGGCTGGATCATAAGAGCTTGTCGTGATTCTCAAGCGTAATACGCTTGTGTTTTTTTGCGCCTTCTTGCCGCGTGCCTGCCAGTTTCTACGCCTGCTGTCCAGGCTGCAGCAGAAGGCGTTTCTAAGCTGCGTGCACGACCCGAGTGCAAGGTGATGTGCTGTTAAGTGTGGAAGACGTTCGTGCCTGGCGGAGCTCGCTTCTGGTTCTTGGGTGGAAGCGAAATCTTCAACCTCAACCAAGATGCAAACATGTATGTCCTATCCAGTCAGCCAACTCGGTGTGCGCACAGTGAAACTCCATCGGCATGATTCGACAACTTCGCCTGTCTACATTTCAAGCTGTGCTAGGACGTGCAGTCCTCTAAAAAGTACGTTCACTCAGACGTGGCGACAGGATGGGCTGCCGCTGCCAGGTCCGCCTGTTCGACGTCAACAATTGCTCGTTTGTTCGGGTAACCGTTCCTCAGACCGCACGGCGCACCAGAATTCAGCCAATCATAGACGCGGCTCAGTGACTCGGCGCGCAGCGGTGACCTCCGAGCCGACGCCGGAGTCCGGAGGGGAAGGTTCCATGCGCCTTCCCTCCGCTGGAAGCCTGTTCAGAAAGATCGCGTCGAGTATTCCCTTGCCTCGTCAAACGAAACCCGCTCAACCATCTTCCGCACCCACTTCTTCAACGGCTAGTTCATCCTCACCGTCAATCGCAACCGGAGATTCCTCATTTTCCGGTTCAGCCGTCAAGTCCTCGGCGGGTATACGACCCAGGTCTAAGAGCGGGGGGGATACGGATCTGGACCCTAGTCGCGCGCTTCCGTTGCCCATGACGTATCCAGACTCGAAGCCGCTTTCGCTAGAGACCGTGGAAGACATGGTTCGCTGCGACCCCGAAACCCAGGTGAGCTTGGAAGCACAAATTGAAGGAATGGGACGGATTGTTGGGTGCGAGAGGGGAAGGGGGAAGTTGAAGGGGAGGGGGAGGGGGAAGGGGAGGGGGAAGGGGAAGGGGAAGGGGGAGGGGGAGGAGAGGCGAGAGGAAGGGGGCACTTGCAATGGGCCAAATGCAGCCCCTGCCACGTTTCTCCCATCCGCCGACTATTGCATGCAGCTCGGAATGTGCTTGAATATGTTTTCCGGTAGTTTATAGGAGTGTGCCGGATAGCTCATGCTTACAGTTTGTCCCATGGCCTTCCTTGCAAACTGCAGAATTGCAAAGAGGTGGTGTTCCAGTGGACGGGCAAATGCAGTCGGTGCAATGGAGCAGGCTTTGTTACATTTCGAAGAAAGAAGGGGAAGGACTTTTCGGGGAAGTGCATCACGTGCCACGGAATAGGTACGCCCGTTGTGCCGTTCTTGTGCACTGCAAAATCACGTATCTTTTGCTACTCCAGGGGTAATCGTTAAGTTTTGGTGTCTGATCCCTAATCCCTCTTACCAACACTTATGTTGGTGTTCTTTTCTGATTGGCAGGATATGTGAACAGATTCACTGTGAGGGATGACATCCGTGTCATGGAAGACCCTGACTATCCTTGGAACGATGAACGGTTGCTCTGATTAGAGAAAAATATCAAGTGGTTAGATCTTTAGTTGGCATTAAATACGTTTGTACTGTTAAGAAGAAAAGGAAAACACTTCAGCTGAACATGTTTTGTTTGTAGTGTTTCATGAAGATCCAACATATGTAGCGCAAGAATGAAACACAAGCTACCCTTTGTTTTCCATCTAACGATGTGGAGTTCTTGTCGAGTGTTCTTGTAAGGAGGATGTTATTTCACCCCTCGCATGACTCGCTCAATTGAATCTGTTCGGCTGGTGCTTTGACCAGAGTTCGCCAGACACAAATCTACGGTACCGTTTCAGAATCACAACGCTCAGCCTAGCCCATCATCACATCTACTCTAGCAAAAGAATCTATGCGTAAAGGCATCGGCTGCCTACCTAGCCAGGAGTGCGTCTTGATCGACGATCCGCGACGGTCAGCACCCAATCATGCTTCAACTGTAAAGCTCTTATTTCGACAAGATGACAGTCGAACGAGCCTTTTCTTCCCGCTCCTCTGCGCCGCTGGATTGATGATTCAAGGAATTGTTTATACAGAGCAAATTCTCCAGTTTTTCCAAGGCTTCGGGAGGAGATTATCCTTGTTGCGAGTATCTCTGTCACGAGAAGTTTCGCGTCGCCTGCAATCGCGCTGGCCTGTTGCTATCCACACGCGCCATGTTTGAGAGCCTCTTTATTCTCGCCGATAACGGGTGAGGCTAGTAGCCGTTTCAGAACCGCACCGCACCGACCGCACTCGGTACTTGCTCAGTCAAGATTGCGCCTGTCTATGCAAGTATAATATTGCCGAGCCAGATCATTGCGCGCTATGACCAGCGAAAGCCCAAGGGAGCCCCAACCAGGCTGACTTTTGAGTCGACTTAAAAGTCAGCTTGTCTATGCAAGTCTACGATAGCCGAGCCAGATCATTGCGCGCTATGAGCAGCGAAAGCTACTGTTTCGCAATCTCAGATTCCTTTACTCCTTTTGGTCGTCTCCTTGCATTGCTCACGAGCAGCCGAGCGCCATGACAAGCTCCTTGGCGCACTTAAATATGCGACGCGCCCCCGTGCCCACCTCCCCACACCCCCGTTTCCTCCTTCCCGCACGTCCCTCCGTCCCTCCCCTCTCCCTGACGTCCCGGAAGGTGATCCTGGATGCGTTTCTAAGAATTCTCAAAAAACGCATTCCCCTGTAACTCAAGAATTCTCAAGAAACGCATTCCCCTGTAACTCAAGAGTTCTCAAGAAACGAATGGTGATCCTGGACCAACAGTGGGCCAGCAGAGCAGCATCGTCTCTTGTTTGACAACCCCACTCCCCACTCTTCCCTCTATCCCCGTCCCCTTTTTCCCCGTTCCCCGTTCTCTGACCCCCTTCACACCGTTCCCATTCCCCGTCCCCCCTTCCCCGTTCTCCCGGTTCCCCCGGTCCCCCTTCCCTCCTCCGCCCTATCAGCGAGGTGATTCTGGAGAAGCAGTGGGGCGGCAGGGCGGGAGACAGGCGCATCTGCACGTGGTTCTGGTCGGTACTTGTAGACGCTAGCACCACTACTGCTACTACCACTGCCGCTGCCGCTGCTGCTGCCGGCACCGCCGGTGCTGCCGGCAGTGCTGCTTCTGCCGCTGCTGCTGCTGGTGCGGCTGGTGCTAGTGCTGCTGCTGGTGGCGCTGCTGGTGGTGCTTGCGGGGTGGTGCTGCCGCCGGTGCTGGTGGCGCCGCAGTGCTATGTGGTACAGCAGCGGCATGAGGACGTGTTTCTGCTTCTCACCACCACACAGGAGATGCCGCCAATTATGGCTCTCGATGTGAGTGAGTCGTGTGAGTGGGTCGTGTGAGTGAGTGGACACTTTTCTTCCTGCCCAGACCCTTCTCCCTTGTCTCCCCCGCAGCTGCTTTCGTCACTCATCCCATCCCTCCACCCCGTGATCCCCATCCCCTTTCTCTTTCCCCCTGCTCTCTTACCAAGCTGACTTTTGAGTCGACTCAAAAGTCACTTTCCCCCTGCTCTCTTACCGCATGCCCCCCCCCCCCCACCCACCCCCCTGCCTCCTGCGCCCCTCCCTCTCCCTCCCCCCCTCTTTCCCGAACCCCTGTTTCCCTTATCTCCCCGGCAGCTACTATCGTCGCTCATCTCTCTCCTCACCACGTATCTCGGTCGGGTGTGCGACGACTCGTTAAAGGACCATTTCGTTACAGTGTACGCTCTCCTGGACGAGGCGTTTATAGGGGGGATGCCTTTAACTTCAGAGCCTGCAATTCTCAAGGTACAAACACTACACTTGCCCCTTATTACTGGTTGCTTATCCCTCATAACTTATGACTTACCATTTAACACTTTCCACTTATCACTTATCACGTTCTACTTTACATGTACCACTCACCGCTTCCCAGGAGCTAGTCCTGCCGCCCTCGCTGCTCACCAAGGTGGTAGACACGATAACCGGGGGCGTGGGGGGAGCTTCAGCCACAAAAGCAGACTCCCATCGCCCTTGTTTCACCTCACATCCCATCCCCTTCCTTGTCCCTCTCCCCATCCTCTTCCCCAGGAGCTAGTCCCGCCGCCCTCACTGCTCACCAAGGTGGTAGACACGATAACCGGGGGCGTGGGGGGAGCTTCAGCCACAAAAGCAGACTCCCGTCACACTTGTTTCACCTCTTCTCCCCATCCTCGTCCCTTCACCCCTCTCAGGAGCTAGTCCCGCCGCCCTCTCTGCTCACCAAGGTGGTAGACACAATTACCGGGGGCGTGGGGGGAGCATCAGCCACAGCCACCGCTGCCACAGCAGCAGCCAACATGCCAGCCCAGCTAGGCCGCTTCTTTGGCGCTGCTGGCGCTGCTGTTGCCAACTCAGTTGCCCAGTCCTTCACCGGTCGCCCGGGGGGGGAAGGCAGCTGGGGAGGAGGCAGGGGAGGGGGCGGGGGAGGGGGAGGCGGAGGGATCGGCGGAAGGGGAGGCGGAGGGGGGGCAGGTCCCTCTGGTATGGGCGGTATGGCCGGTGCTGGTAGTGCTGGTGCAGCAGCTGCTGCTGCTGCTGCTGCCGGTGCTGGTAGTGCTGGTGCCACGGGTGCTGCTTCCGGTGCTGCATTGCCCTGGCGACCATTGGGACTCAAGTACCTGCAGAACGAACTGCAAATAGAGCTTCGGGAGCAGCTGGACGTCACTGTGGCACCGTGAGTGTTTGTATGTGCAGTGTTGAGGCGTCTCAGAACGTGTTTCAGGAGTTTGGACCGTGTCAAGTACCTGCAGACGAGCTGCAGATAGAGCTACGGGAGCAGGCTAGGTGTCACCGCCGCACCGTGAGTGACCGACCGCATGTGCAGCAGTGTTGTCACGCCTCCGAACAGTACAGTCTCAAGGGATTGGTTGGAGTGGCTGGATGTCACCGTCTCAAGTACTTGCAGAACGAACTGCAAATAGAGCTTCGGGAGCAGCTGGACGTCACTGTCGCACCGTGAGTGTTTGCATGTGCAGTGTTGAGGCGTCTCAGAACGTGTCTCAAGAGTTTGGAATGTCTCAAACTCTGCAGAACCGCGATAGAGCTGCGAGAGCAGCTGGGTGTCACTGTGACACCGTGCGTCCCTGGAGGTTTAGGCTTGAGGTGTGTCCGTCTTTTGCTGTGACTGTGGTGTTTTGAGTCGACTCAAAAGTCAGGTGCGTCCTTTTTTTGCTGTGACTGTGGTGCGTGTTTTCCAGTGGTGTTTTGAGTCAACTTATAACGTCTTTTCCTTCCTTTTCCCTGTCACTCCCTGTCATTCCTTGTTAGTGCCTGACATTCCCTGTCCCCCATCACCCCCATCACCCCCATCTGCACGGCTGGCAGATCGGGATTGGTGGAGCGGTGCGATGTGTACGGGGAGGCGCACGCCACGTGTCGCATGTCGGGGATGCCAGATGTCGCGCTGTCATTCGTCGACGCGCGTGTGTTCTCAGACATTGCCTTCCATCCCAGTGTGCGCTACCGGGAGTGGGATTCAGACCGTGTCGTGGCCCTCACCCCTCCTGATGGAAACTTCAAGCTCCTCTCTTACAGGTAATTCGAATTTGAGTCGACTCAGATATCATTTTCAGACATTGCCTTCCATCCCAGCGCAATTGCCTTCCATCCCAGCTTGCGCTGGAATGGGACTCAGACCGTGTCGTGGCCCTCACACCACCCGATAACCACTTCAAGCTCCTCTCCTACAGGTAAGCAGCTTCTCCCCTCTCTTCTCCTCTCCTCTCCTCTCCTCTCCTCTCTTCTCTTCTCCTCTCCTCTCCTCTCCTCTCCTCTCCTCTCCTCTCCTCTCCTCTCTTCTCTTCTCTTCTCCTCTCCTCTCCTCTCCTCTCCTCTCCTCTCCTCTCCTCTCCTCTCCTCTCCTCTCCTCTCCTCTCCTCTCGTGCCTATAGCCACCAATCGCCTTCCATCCCTGTGGAGAGTGTTGTGAGTTGACCCAAAACACTCTGTGATGGTGGGGAAGAAAGACATTATGTTACACAATCCAGGCTCACATCTCCCCACCGTCCTCCTCCCTCCACAGTGGGCGTGTGAATGTGATTTTGGGGGTGAAGCATGACCCGCGAAAGCCTGTGGAGTGTTGTTGAGTTGCGGCCATAAAAAAACACTGTGCTGGTGCGGAAGGCTTTTGAGGCGCCTCAAAAGTCGTCTCTTATCCCGCAATTTTGAGACGCCTCAGAAAAAGGAGTGTTGCTGAGTTGCGTTGCGACCAAAGAAACACCATGATGGTGCGGAAGAAAGAATCACATCAGGTTCACTCCGCGTGCAACGCCATCCAGGTTCACATCTCATCTCCCCACCGTCCTCCTCTCTCCACCCCCGTCGTCGCCATTCCCCCATCCTCCCCTCCCCTCCCCCCTCTCCACAGGGTTCTCAGCATACCATGTGTTCCCGTCTACCGTGTACATAAAGCCGCAAATGGCTTGTCTCCCCTTCCTTCCATCACCCCCCATCCCTCTATCCCCCCCTCTCCACAGGGTTCTCAGCATACCATGTGTTCCCATCTACATAAAGCTGCAAATAGCATTCGTGCAGGAACAGTGGGCGGGTGAATGTGATGGGGGAAATGTGAAAGAAAGCTTGTACTGAGAGCTCACATAACCCCCCCTCTCCTCCTCTCCGTTCGCAGCATACCATGCGTACCCGTCTACATAAAGCCGCAAATAGCATGTCTCCCCTTCCTTCCATCACCCCCCATCACCCCCCTCCTCCACTCCCCACAGAGCGTGCAGCATACGGTGTGTGCCCGTGTACATCAGGTGACTGGTCAAGGGCGGATTCGATCGCAGCAAGCCAACTGAGGTTGCTCGTGTCTAGATCGAGCGACCTCGTGTCCATATTGTGTGTGCCCGTGTACATCAGGTGACTTGTGAGTCGACTCAAAAGTCGCCTCAGAGCGTGCAGCATACCGTGTGTGCCCGTGTACATCAAGTTGCAGATATTTTTGAGTCGACTCAAACGCATTCGTGGGGGACAGCGGGCGGGCGCGGGCGAACGTGATGGTGGGGGTGAAGCACGACCCGGGCAAGCCTGTGGAGTGTTGTTTAGTTTCCGACCCGGAACACTCCGTCTGTGATGAAGTGCGGATGGTGTGGATGAAAGAACTGCTGCCTCACCATCCACGCTCACATTCCCCCACCGTTCTCCTCCCTCCTCTCCTGTCGTCACCATTCCCCCGTACCCCCATCCCCCCCCCATCCCCCCTATCCCCACTATCCCCACAGGGTTCGCAGCATACCGTGTGTACCTGTCTACGTCAAGCCGCAGATAGCATTCGTGCAGGACAGTGGGCGGGTGAACGTGATGGTGGGGGTGAAGCACGACCCGGGCAAGCCTGTGGAGGGGCTAGTGCTGCTGCTGCCGCTGCCCATGCAAGTCGCTTCCTGCGATCTGCAGGCCAATGTGGGGACCGTGGCGTTTGACACAGTCACCAAGGTGAGTGGAGTTGTAGACAGCGTGGGAGTCAAACGTTTGCCCTGAGTGAAAGCAAGTCGCCTCCTGTGACCTGCAGGCCAACGTGGGGACTGTGGCGTTTGACACAGTCACCAAGGTGAGTGCCTTGCACTCCAGACCAAAGCGGGTACTCAAAGCGGGCTCCGCCTCTCCTCCCCGCTCCCTCGCCCGCACGTGCACCCAGTGTTGCTGGCGCAGTTCAGATTCATGGGGACTTCAGTTCCGAGAGAGCCGACAGCCGCATTCCCGTAACTCCTCCCCGCATCCTCCTCCCCTGCCCCCCCCCACGTCCGGCCCCTTCCTGCTGTTTCTTCCCCCCCCCCCTCCCCCCTTTCCCTGCCTCTCGCCCCACCAGCTCTGCACGTGGTCGATCGGTCGGATGCCCCGAGACAAGAACCCCTGTCTCTCTGGCGGGCTCCGCCTCTCCTCCCCGCTCCCCCGCCCGCACGTGCACCCGGTGCTGCTGGCGCAGTTCAGAATCATGGGGGCGGCGCTGTCAGGGGTGCGGATCGAGTCTGTGGTGGTGAGAGGGGAGGAGAACCGGCGGCCACACACGGCGTTCCGATCCGCCACCGTTGCCGGGTGCTTCCAGGTCAGGACTTGAGGAGAGGGAGGAGAGGGGGAGTACCATAGACAGGGCCACAGGCGGTGATTCGATCCCAATTCAGGGCTTCAAAGGGGCTGGAATAGAGAGAGCAGGAGTTGAGCGAGCAGGAGTTGAGGGGAGAGCTCGAGAGGGCCTCTGGTGCGGGACTGCTGACACAGTTCAGAATCATGGGGGCGGCGCTGTCGGGCGTGCGGATAGAGTCGGTGGTGGTGAGAGGGGAGGAGAATCGCCGCCCGCACACGGCGTTCCGATCCGCCACCGTTGCCGGGTGCTTCCAGGTCAGGACTTAAAGCGGGGAGGAGTTGAGCAGAGGGACGGAGAGGGCACGCTGGCAGTACCACATGTGGTGACTCGATCCCAAGTCAGGACTGAAAGGGAGGCAGTTGGGAGAGGGGTTGAGTTGAGAGGAGAACTCGAGAGGGCGCCTGGTGTGGGGGGTTGCTTCTGGCGCAGTATCGAATCAAAGGGACAGCGCTGTTTGGGGGTGGTGAGAGGGGAGGAGAACCGGCACTCGCACACGGCGTTCCGATCCGCCACCAGTGCCGGGTGGTTCCCGGTCAGGACTTAGAGCGGGGAGGAATCGAGCAGAGGGCGATTTGGAAGGAGGACCCGGGAGGAGTGCTGTGAAGGGTGCTACCAGTCAGGGCGAAGGGAAGGGGCTTGGTGTGTGCATCCAGGTCCGGTTGTTTGTTGTGTTGGGGCGTTTGGTGTGTGAAGGCAGGAGTTTGATAGAGGCACTGCATGGTGCTTGCACGTCTGAAATGTCGGCGTTTGCTGCGTCTGGGCTATGGGTGCTTCCAGGCCTGGGAATAGCAAAGGAGTGCCAGCTAGGCAGCTGGTACCGTAGTACTGGTAGTAATCTTGCAGAGTTAGGAGCAGTTTCGATAGGCATAAGGGAAGTATGGTTGGTTTTAGTATGGCAGCATGGAAGTCATCTTTTTCTTCCTGTAGATGCGTCATTCTGTTTTGATCCTAGCAAGTGAACAGCTTCAATGCACGGCGCGATCAGACACAAGAAAGTTCTATGTATATAGATACAGAAACTAACAAAACTGCGCACTCTCGTGATCAAGCTTAGAGCCTCTCTAAAAACATAACTGACGTTCTGGCAAAAGCTTAGCTCCTGGGCCCATCAGGGGAGGGCATACCCTGAGGGTGATTGAAGATGGACGTGGCTGTGAACATACCATGGGCAACCGCAGTTGCTGTGTTACACTGCAAAAACTGCAAAGAAAGGCCGAAAGTCAACAAGCTTGCAAGTTGACTGTTCAACCTGTGAATGAAGGCACTCTTATTTCCACACCCAGCTCTTGCCGCTGCTGCTGCCGCTTCGGCTGCTGCTGCTGCTGCTGCTGCTGCTCTGTTGCTGCTGCTAGGGTAATTAGATGTAAGCGCCAAACAACAGCTCCCTTGCACTCATGAAACGCTCAACGAACCCAGGCAGCACTTAGCTAAGAAAACTCAACGGAATTCGCGAGGTACAGCAGGCTGACTGCGCTGACGAGGTGCCATGTGGAGTGGCGCACCACGAAATCCCACTGGCAGCGCGATTTGCGGCTCCACGCGAGGCACGAGAGCGACAGCAGCGACAGCGCTGCGACCTCCGCGCGCTGCGCCGCCGACGCGCAGTAGAACGCCATGGCGCGGATTGGGCCTAGCAGCGCTGGGGGGGGAACAATGGTGGAGGGGGGACACATGGGAACACGGAGGGATGTCTATGCAGCGTATAGAAAGCGCGCGCAGTAAAACGCCATGGCGCGGATGGGGCCTAGCAGCGCTGGCGGGGGGGAAAGGCGGAGGGGGAAAGGGGGGGGGGGAAGAGGAGGGTCTGCTTTCGAATCGTCTCAAAAGCGAAGCCTATCAGCGCTGGCGGAGAGGGGGGGGGGACGGAAAGGGGAAAGGGGAGGGGGGGAGGCGGAGGGAGGGAAGGCGGGGAGTGAATCACGGCGCTGCACCGCCGACGCGCAGTAGAACGCCATGGCGCGGATAGGGCCTAGCAGCGCTGGCGGAGCGGGAAAGGCGGAGGGGGGAAAGCGGAAGGGGAAAGGCGGAAACGGGAAAGGCGGAAAGGGGGAGGCGGACGGGGGAAGGCGGAGGAAGGGAAGGCGGGCAGAGGGGCACGGGGAGAGTAAGAAGGTAAGTGATACGAAGAGAAGAAGGGAGGTATAGGAAGTGGTACTCTTGGATGTTGACATCGTGCATGGACAGCGCGGGCAGCGTGATGTTCAGTAACGAGCGCGTTACGAGTCTTCACGCCTCGAAGACTTTGGCGCATTGACTCATAGACTCACTGGCGCAGGTTGCGAGAAAGCGGTCGACGCGCGGCCAGAAGCGCGATGACGTGTGTAGACTGTCCGTGAAGAGGCTGCTGATCGTCACGAGCGTGAAAACCGCCGCGAGAACCGGACACGCATTGATCCAGAAGGCGTATGCGACGGCCAGGTACAGCAGCGACGACACGGCGACGATTAGCGAGAACTCCACGCGCATGTGCGGCGACTCGCCGCTTCGCATGATCGTGAAGTGGTGGTGCAACCAGGTTACTGGCCACGCGAGAAGAACGAGGAGAGAGATGGTGAGCAAGCGGGGAACTCGATACCGCCTTACGAAGTTTCTAAGATGTGAGTATTTGAATCCCCTGCGCCTAGTATGACCGGGATGCGCGGCGGAGGCAGACGCGGGCGCGGGCGCGGGCGCGGCCGCCGCTTCCGCCGCGGGTGCGCATGCGCTTCGCCGCCCGCTGGTAGTTATTTCATCGGAGGCAATGCCGTAACCAGAGAATAGTTGCGGGTGTTCTTTTAACGAGAGCGAGGGGCCATCGCACATGCAGCTCTCGGTGGCGTCGCAGTCGCAGAGGAGGCAGATCGCCGCGGTGGTCGCAGCGTTAGGAAAGTCCATGGAAGAGATTTATGCGTTGCGGGATTTAGGCGTTGCGGGATTTAGGCTCTGCGGGATTTAGGCGTTGCGGGATTAAGGCTCTGCGGGATTTAGGCGTTGCGGGATTAGACTCTGGAGAAGGCAGAGTGCACGAACAGGAGGCGGTTCGTGAGTCCGTGTCAGTAGGAAGCCCGAAATCTCCGTGAGCACGTGGTAATTTCCGAAGCGGGTTTGTCCTCGACTGACAGGGAATGGCGGCTCGAAGAAGCTTCAAAGCAAAGCGGTGCCGCTACACTCTTACGTAGTCTGTAAGCGGAAAACCCACTGAGCACGGCCGCAGCAGCCGCTGAGTAGATATAGCAGCGCTGTCTGTGTCCAAATCCCCTATGCCACTTCGACCTTAGCTCTCTTGAAATGCAAGCCGCAAATCGCACAGCACAAGGTGAAAGGCGCAAGCCGGTTCGATTGTATGTACAAGAAGTGCACCGAAGGTGTCATATCACTCGTGAATGGGGAGCAAGCGAATCTGGAAGCAAGATAGGCGTCGTTGTAACATGTGGTGAAGCAGGGGAAGGGGAAGGGTTCCGCGGAAAGTTCAAGCTGTTCGAATGGTCCGGTTTCGGATGGATTTGTGACATGGTTGCTATTTTTTTTCCGGGATTTATGTGCGTATTTCTGCGTTTCAATACGGTTCTGTGCGTTCTCTTTGAAAGGACTTGGTGGATGGCGGCTGGCGCGGAGCAGACGCAGTTGCGAATTTCGTCAGGTTTCCCTGGCAAGATTCGTTCACTCACGCTAAAGAGGCTTTGCGAGGCGGAAATGGCACACATACTTGTGTTACGACGACGATTATTTCGTTCCCGCACCTGGGGAAGGAGAGAGGGGAGAGGGATGGGGTGTGGAAAGCATGCGCCACCTGTTCCGTGCTTCCCCCGACGGCAGCGCTCGCAGACCTCATTCGACTGCAAGATATCGGCGTATCGAATGGCAAACGTCGTTCAACCCCCATGTACCATTACTGTAGGAGTTGAATGGGCTGACACACGTGTAGCCAGAATGTGCTGGAAACCCGTCAGAAGCGTGTATCTAGTGTACAGTGTTGTCGTGGCCTTTGCGCGCCAAGTCCACAGTGCTGTCCGAACTGCTCTGGCGAATAATGTGAACCACTCGGCATCGATTCGAAACAGCTGGAGTTTGGCATCTCCCACGTCAATACAAATCGTGTGTGCCACGTCGGAAAAGGTGAGCCTCAGCACAAGTAAAACCACGTCAGAGATCGAGCAAGACAAGCACAGAAAATCTGCAAACTCGCATTTGATTGGCCTTTGTGCTTATGTCTCTTGTTTGTACCACCCACGCAGAGAGACGCTTTCTAAGGGTGGGGTGAGGTGTACAAGAGCTGAGTTTCCGAATTAAGCAACTACGACGTGAAATGATCAAACTAAGAATTTACAAGAACCAAGTGCTTGACTGCAGCACCCACATGTTGGACAAAGCATATATTACAATAAAAATCCATTGATTTAAGCATACATACACTTACCATCCATTCCAAGGCAGCAGCAAATCATCCACAGGGTTCTTTCCCGCCATCAATTATCCAAGGGATTCGTCTGTGCTTGCCCCTCTCAGCGCTGCTCCCACACGCACCATCATTGCTACTTAAGATAGCGTTACTGCTACGGGGACTGCTGGTCGCGCAGGTAACACCGCTGCCATTGCTGCTGGGAGCAGCACCAACACAAGTACGCCTGCCACCCCCAAGTTTAGACCCCCAAACCGAGTCATCTCCCTCCTCTTCCTCCCCTTTCCCCACACCCTTTAGCTCCAGACCCCCAGCTCCTCCTCCTTCTACTGCTCCTGCTCCTGCTCCTGCTCCTGCTCCTGCTCCTGCTCCTGCTCCTGCTCCTGCTCCTGCTCCTGCTCCTGCTCCTGCTCCTGCCACTGCTCCTGCCCCTGCCACTGCTCCTGCCCCTGCCCCTTGCACTGGGATCACCTTCACTGCTATCGTACCCACCCCTCCCACTGGCCTGCTCCCGAGCGGAGTGCGCAAGGAGGGGGAGGAGGAGGAGGGAGACAATCTTCTAGACGTCTCACTACCCGCCGCTCCCACAGGCCTGCTCCCAAGGGCAGTGCGGGAGGGGGAGGAGGAGGAGGAGGAGGAGGGAGACAATCTCCTAGACGTCTCACTACTCGCCGCTCCCACAGGCTTGCTCCCAAGGGCAGTGCGGGAGGGGGAGGGAGAGCAGCGGGCTAGTCGGCCCTGCACGCCAGACGGCGAATGCGACGAGCCGGGGGAGTGGAGCACGTGGGGGGAGTGTGAGGAGAAGGGGGAGTGCGGGGAGAAGGGCGAGCGGGCGGCGTGGGGGAGAGAAAGAGACTCGGCCGGGCTGGAGGAAGCACTGAGGCTCACGGCAGAAGTAGAACAGGAGGTGGTGCGATGCAGGGGCGACAACGGCACCGACTTTTGGGACTTTTGAGACGCCTCAAAAGTCGCGCGGGCGGTGTGGGGGAGAGAAAGAGACTCGGCCGGGCTGGAGGAAGCACTGAGGCTCGTGGCATTGGTAGAGCAGGAGGAGGTGCGGTGTAGGGACGACGACGACGATGACGGTGGTGCTGGTGGTACGGCACAGCTCATGCTGGCGCTGCGAGGGATGTACTGCTGCCCTGCTGCACTCATCGCCATCGCTGCTGCCATACTCGCATCCATATCCATTCCCATGCCCATGCTCACAGCCATGTCTGAGCCTCTGCCTGTGCCCATGTTGGGGGCGAAGGTGGTGTGGGTGGTGGTGGTGTGTGAGAGGGCCTTGATGTACGTGGGGGCTTCGTGACAGGACTCCGAACGCGGGATGACTGGGATGACCGGGATGAAAGGTGGAGCCTCGATGGTATGGCCTGCACTGCTCCTGCCCTTGCTGTTCTTGCTGCTGCTGCTGTTGTTGGTGCTCTTGTTGCCACTGCTGCTGCTGTTGTTGCCGCCGCTGCTGCTGTTGTTGCTGTTGCTGCTCTTGTTACCGCTGATGCTGCTGCTGCTGTTGTCGTTGGTGCTGCTGGTGCTGTTTCTGCGCGGGTTCCGGCCAGTGGCGGCATCGCTGCTCCTAGGTTGAGGCCTGTTGCCGCTGATGCTCCTGCTGTTGCTGCTGCTCCAGCTGCTTCGGCCAGTGGTAGTGGCGGTAGCAGCAGAGGAAGCATAAGAGGAGGAGGAGGAGGCGAGGGAGGTGAGCGAGAGCATGGATGCTGTAGTGATGCTGCTCAGACTGCTGCTCCTGCTGCATGACTCACTGCCAAGCCCACTCACCGAATCACCCTCTGCACCGCTCTGAACCGCACCACACTCCCCGTCACCATCCACACCACCACAGACACCACCACCACCACCACCAAATCCTCCTCTCTTCCCGCCTCCGCCCTCCTGACACCCATCCACATCCACATCCCCATCCCCGCGTTCCACCCCTGCTTCCCCCACACACCCCTCCTCTTGCACCTCCTCGCCGAAATCCTTCCCCTTCCCTTCGCCCACCAGCCACAGCATCCCTCGGCTGGAAGACCTTCTGTGCCTGCCACTGCTTCTCCCCGAGCCCCCTCTCATTGCCGCTGCTGCTGCGGCTCCTGTTCCTGCTGCACCTGCTGCTCCTGCAGCGGTGGTGGCGTGCGTTGAAACAGCCGACCTCTGAGGGCCGCCTTCGAAAGCCGCTGCTGCGTGCGTCAGCGCAGCAGACATGAGACGCAGCGGCGTTGCTGCTGCCACTCCGAATCGACTGCTAGTTGTTCGTCGCAAAGAGTGGCTTCGGACCGCCTCAGGAGGGAGATCCTCAGGAGCGGCCTCCCCATCCTTCCCTTCTTCTTCCTCCCCCTCCTTTTCCTCCGCCTTTTCCTCCCCCTCCTTTCCCTCCTCCGCCTTACCGTGCCAATTCTGCAATCTGCCGCCTTCCCGTCCCCCTCCCTCACCCGCTCGATCCCCCACCTCTCCTTCTGCTGCAACAGAATGATCTTGGCTTGTCCCTTGGGAAGCAGAACGACCCCGCTCCCTCGCTTCTCGTCCTGCTCTCCCTCCTCTCTCTCCCCCCCTCCCACTCTCTCCTCCTCCACTCTCACTCTCCGTCCTAGCAACCTGTTGCCCCTGTTGCTCCCTCTCCCTCTGTCTCTCCCTCTGTTTCTCCCTCCATTCCCTAGCTCCGCTGTTATCCTCCAATACATGCACCACCGCCCCACCCCACCAGTTCCGCCCCCTCTGCTGCCCCTCGTTCGGCCCATACTTAGCTAAGAACTGCGCGTCGCTTAGGAACGGGTCCCCCCGCGCCAGCACTGCTGCTGCCGCCGCCGCCGCTGCTGTCGGAGCCGGAGCAGTTGCTGCTGGTGCTGCTGCTGAGGAGAGAAATGATGATGATAATGGTGATGACAGGGATGCTGATGCTGCTGGTGAGGATGAGGAAGAGGAAGAGGAAGAGGAAGGAGAAGAAGCAGCAGCGGCAGCAGAGGAGCTTCCAGTGGTGGTGGTGGTGGTGGTGGATACACAGGTCTCCATTTCATCAGCAGGGAAGCACGCGCGGGCACTTCTGCTGCCCTTGCCGCTGCTGCTGCTGGTACTGGCACTGCTGACGGTGGCAGCAGCGGTACTGCTGCTGCTGCTGCTGCTGACGTCTGCTTCAGTGGTGGTGGTGGTGGTGGTGGTGCTGGGGGTGCCGGTGGTGGTGGTGAGGGCAGCAGCAGCGAGAGGGCCGAGAACGGGCTCCTCTACTCCGCATATGCGGCACAGCCCCAGCAGCACGTCCACCAGCGCCGCATCCACACTCTCGCGATTCGCATAGTAGAACGTCTGTGGGGAGGAGTAACAGAGGGTTGGGTTGGGTTGGGTTGGAATATGTTGAAAGTGCAGGGGATCAAAGAGGAGACAGCCCCAGCAGCACGTCCACCGGCGCCGCATCCGCGCTCTCCCGATTCGCATAGTAGAACGTCTGTTGAGGGGGGGGGGGCGGGGGGGGAACGACATGGCATGGGTTGGAAGCAGCGGGTTGCAGGAGGAGAGGGGCCCAGCAGCACGTCCACCGACGCCGCATCCGCGCTCTCCCGATTCGCATAGTAGAACGTCCGCAGGGAATTGGGGGGGGGGAAGGATGGATTTGAGCTGGGTTGGGATGGGTTGGAAGTACAAGGGGTCGAAGAGGGGAGGGACAAAGAGCCCAGAAGCAATGTCGTGTGCCATAGTAACGAGGTGACTTTTGAGTCGACTCAAAAGAGGGGAGGGAGAAAGAGCCCAGAAGCAATGTCGTGTGCCATAGTAACGAGGTGACTTTTGAGTCGACTCAAAAGAGGGGAGGGAGAAAGAGCCCAGAAGCAATGTCGTGTGCCATAGTAACGAGGTGACTTTTGAGTCGACTCAAAAGAGGGGAGGAAGAAAGAGCCCAGAAGCAATGTCGTGTGCCATAGTAACGAGGTGACTTTTGAGTCGACTCAAAAGAGGGGAGGGAGAAAGAGCCCAGAAGCAATGTCGTGTGCCATAGTAACGAGGTGACTTTTGAGTCGACTCAAAAGAGGGGAGGGAGAAAGAGCCCAGAAGCACGTCCACCAGAGCCGCGCCGCATCCACGCTCTCCCCAGCCACACCATCCCATCCACCCACACTCCCCACCCACCTACACCCCCCTTCCTCCCCCTCCCATCCCCTCTCACCTGCACTTGAAAGACGACTTCATCCGTCCCCATGTTGGTCCCCGGCGTGTGCAGCGACTGCCAGAAGATGGTGTTGTGCGCCATGGTGGGCAGCAGCAGCAGCCCGCGCTTGAGGTTCGCCTCCACTCTCCCGTCCGGCAGGAAGTTCCCCGGGTTCTGCAGCTGGCGGCGCAGGGAATGCTGTATGCTGCGCGGGAGCATGTCGTATAGCTCGTCCCTGGGGAAGGAGGAAGGGGAGAGGGGAGGGGGGAGAGGAGGGGAGAGCGACGGGTTGAAATGGAACCGTGGTGAGACGACGCAGCAGCAGCAGCAGCAGCAGCAGCAGCAGCAGCAGCAGCGCAGTAAGTGCTGTATGCTGCACGGTAGCAAGAGGCTACGGTAGCATGTCGTAAAGCTCGTCCCTGAGGGGGAAAGAGAGGAGGGTTGTTGGGAGGGGAAGTTGAAGGGAGAATGGTGGGTTGGGAATGTGCTACGACACAGCACGCAGCGATGTACGCTGCTCGGTAGCATGTCTTAAAGCTCGTCCCTGAGGAAGTGACTTTTGAGTCGACTCAAAAGTCACAGCATGCAGTGTTGCTGTATGCTGCGCGGTGTGGGTGGGTGGGTGGCATGTCATAGAGCTCGTCCCTGAGCAAGCAAGCAAGCACACAGCAGCATGCTGCGCCCCACCCCCTGGGGAGGTCGCCCTCTCCATCACCTCGTCCCTGGGGTGGGGAGGATTATTCCCTGCGCTCCCTGGGGAGGTCGTCTGGCTGTTGAATAATCGTCTCCACCACCACCACCACGTTTGCATAGTGCAGCGCCAGCCCCCCCCCCTCCCTCCCCCCCCCCCCCCCCCCCCCCCCCCCCCAACGCACACACCACACACATTTAGCGCAGCACTATGCGAACCCACCTGGTCTTGCCCATGACTGCATTCGCGTAGTGCAGCGCCAGGCCTCCACACACAGAGCACAGCACTACCTAAACCGAACCGAACCCACCTGGTCTTGCCCATAACCGCATCCGGCTGTTGAATGATTCTCTCCACCACCACCACTACCACATTCGCATAGTGCAGCGCCAGGCCCCACACGCCCAGCGACACTCCGCACAGCGGCAGCCCCCCCCCACACACACTTACCACTCATCACACCGCCCTTCAAGACCAGGCAGAGCTATACAGCACACAACACAACACACAAGGAGCAGCAGTTTACAGCAGCAAGCAACGCAAGCAACGCAAGCCCACCTGGTCTTGCCCATGACCGCATCCGGCTGTTGAATAATCCTCTCCACCACCACCACCACGTTCGCATAGTGCAGCGCCAGGCCCCACACGCCCAGCGACACTCCGCACAGCGGCGGGGGGGCAGCAGGCGCGGGGCCGAAGGCAGCAAGGATGCGCGCGCGCAGCAGGCAGAGCGCGGCGACGAGGAGCTGAACGGGGAAGTCGAGGTCGAGCGACCACAGGCAGTGCGACTGCAGCCTCTCGATGGCCTTTCCCTGCGCTACCATGTCCTGGAGCTTGTTCCACTCGCCGTATGCCTGGATGCTGATTTGGTTGGGGGGGAAAGAAGGCAGGGGGGGGGGGGAAGGGAAGGTGGGGTGCGAGTAGGGTTGGGGGAGAATGAGGGAAGGGAGAAGCAGGGGGCTTCTCACGGGAGAGGAGATGTCACGGGAGAGGAGATGCCACGGGAGAGGAGATGCCACGGGAGAGGAGATGCCACGGGAGAGGAGATGCCACGGGAGAGGAGATGCCACGGGAGAGGAGATGCCACGGGAGAGAGAACGAAAGGCGGTCAGGATGAGCAAAGCACAAGGGAGGAAAACCTGATCACCGCGTACCACTGCCCATCACCGCCCATTACCGCTCATGACCGCGCATGGCGTGTGTGTGTGAGCGAGCTTACCGGCGGTGCAGCTGCTGAATGGATTCCATCTCCGCGCGCAGTCGCTCCGTCGCCTCCGCCTGCTCTTTCATGAACCTGATGGGCACACACGCACACGTGATGGCAGCACGCACACGAGCAAAGGCACGCGCACACGCGCACACGCGCCGCACGCTCCAACGCACGCTCACACGCACGCGCACAGGCACGCGCAGGCACACGTACACGCACACGTCCACGCACAGGCACACGCACATAGACATGGCGGCAGGCAAAGAAATGGAGAATCGCATGAGTCTTCAATCAACATAGGCATGGGAGACATAAGTCACAATCCTGTACAAAGATGTAACACGTGCGCCAACGTCGAGACGCGTCGCGCTCACCTCATCAGCGCCTCGGCTTCCGTTGCCGACGCGGTGAACTGCGCCAAGTCCAACTCCGCGGCTTCTGCGCCGCCGCCCGCTCCCCTTGGCGCCCCCGCAGCAGCGGCCCCGCTGCGCGCGCCCGCGAATCCCCCCGCCCATGCGAACCGCCCTAACCCCCCAGAACTCGACGCACTGCTAGAACCGCCCGCGCCGCCCGCGCCGCCTGCGCCGCCTCCGCCAGCTACGCCGCCAGCGGGGGCGGCAGCGGAAACCGCGCGCGCCGCGGGAGAAGCGGGAGCGGTAAGCCGGTCAAGCATATCGCCTAACGAGTGCAGCCTAGGATGCCGGCACTTGCGGCCCAGCACGGCCACTCGTAGCGCCACGCTCTGCAATTCCTCCGCCTTTTCCGCGCCGGCCAGGCTCCACAGGAGCTGCAGGTCGGGGGAGATTAGGGTTACCACGCCGGGCGCCTGGAGGTTAGCTCGAAGCGCGGCCAGAGAGCGCTCGCTCGTCGAGTCGTCGATTTCTAAGAGGCGCCGCATGATGCACCCGATTTCGAACGCCAGCATTTCGGTTTTCACGGCTCCGCCGGCGGCTTGCGCGCCCGTCGCCGCGCCGCCACTACTGCTAGCAGTTGCGCCTCCTCCCGCGACGCCGCTGCCCGCTGCCGCGCCTGACGCGGCGGCGGCGCCGCTTCCGCCGCGAAGGGCGCGGTAGCCGCCAAAGCCCGCCACTAGCGAGAGGGAGCTGCTCTTGCTGCTGCCCGGGGCGGGGACAGGCGGAAACATCCTGCGCGCCATGCGCTTTAACGGGCCGTCCCCGCCGCCGCCACCGCCGCCGCCGCCTAAAGACAGCCCCATCAGCCCAGACGACGGCCCGACGCGCGGCGACGACGTGGCTCGTGCATCCTGACGCGACGTAAAGCCGAACCGCCATTTCCCCTCGCCGAATCTCCCCTTTTCCCCCGCCTTGGACGTGTCCCTCCCGCTTCCGGCTGATCCTGGGCGGGGCCCTCCCCCTCCAGCGCGCCCTTTTCCCCCGCCGCTCTTGTCCTCCGCCGCCGGCGGGGCGCTACCGGGAGAGCGGAGCGCGGAAAGCTTTTCTTTTTGCGGGTTAAGCGCCGCTGCGCCCATCCAGGTTCCGCTGCGCGTGCGCTCCAGCCCTCCGCCGCTTCCCCCCGTCCGCCCGCCATTGCCGAGGGCGCCGGGGGCGGCCGGAAGTTGGCGGGGCTTTTGCATGAGCGCGTCGGTGCAGAAAGGAACGTAAGTTGGCGCGGGATGCGGGGGACGAAGTAGGATTGACGAAGTGGATTTGACGAAAGCGGCATGCGACTAGGAGCTTATTCGCGTGCCCCTGGATTTGAATAGCACTTGTGCCTGCTTTTTTTGCCTAAATATGGCTGACGATTCTTCATCCTTTTAGAGTCGAGAGACGGAGAGTGATTAGGGAAATTACTAATTTAAAAATAGGCTCGTTATATCTACAGGCGAGACGTACAGACCGGCACTGCCTGACCGTGGACGGATTGCCGAGCCGCTGGCAGCGAACCACTAAGTGCGGGCTGACTTTTTGAGTTTTGCGGCGCGAACGGAGGAGCTCTGCAGCGTCGCTTGGCCGGGATGCCGGCCGCTCTCAGCGCGCCGCGTCGTGATCTAAAGGATCGTCACGATAATCGCACGCGCTCCGAAGTTAAGCAGCCCTGTCTAGTGCACTGGGATTACCTAGATTGCGGATGATGTTGAAGCGGTTGTGCAGTTCAGGGGGGAAGACAAATCGGCATGGTGTTGTGCAGTGGTGTGGAGCATGGGAAGCAGGGAGAAAGATAAGGGTGGGGACGAGAGAGGGAAGGAGAGGAGTTGACTACACATGGCCCAAAAGGAAGCTGCTGCTGTCGAATTCTACCCCGCGATGTGTCATGGGTGGTTTTGCTGTGGGGCGATGTGAGGTGGCGGGGTTGATGAACTGTACACCTACCCCGGTTTCTTCCTGGCCTGGCTGTCTGCTGGTCTGGTACTGCTCAGTGCCTGGGAGTGGGGCTGCTAGAGCTGCTTTGCTTTGCTGGGGAAGGAAAGAGCAGATTGGTCTGCTCAACGCTGGTCGGTTCGGCCCTCTACACCGAAACACACTGTAAGGAATTTCTATCAGGTTTTAAATCTGAAAAGAAGCACATGAGCTAAAAGGTGCTTCTTTAGCTAACAAATTGTTGTGCCCACAGCAGAGATTTGGGAGCGAGAAACTGGACCATTTGGTCATTGGATGTGCACTTTCGTCAGGTGCAGGAGTCATTCGGCTCGCTTGGACGTAGCGGGCTGGTGCAATAACTCGGTTGCGGGCAACGTCGCACGAGGCGACGAAACAAGAATTGGGCCGTATGATGCCGTTAATTCTGAAAAACTGTCTCAACCGCTTTGACAACACGTGTACCACTCTAGAACGTATCAAATATCGACTAAACGCCTCAGCTCAAATTGTCACCATAACGCATGTGATAGGAACTTCTTGGGTCCCTTGTTAGCTAAAGAAACAGACGTTGGGTTCATTGAATGTAATAAAACACGATGGTGCTGAATTTAATAAAACGGTTTTATTTAATAAAACTTATTTATATGGACTAGAGAATTGGGTGTAGTCCCTAGATCACATCATAAGATCGATGGTTGCGTAGTATGGAGGCTTGCGTTACTCGAAAAACACTTGAGTAATTACTGTACACGCTTGAAATCCCATCCCATGCTTGCAAGTGTGGATGAATCTTGTGTTGGAACTTGGAAGCTTGGACAACATGTTGTTTGAAAGGGATCTGGACGGTTGGAGATGGGTTGGGAGGGTAGAAATCCAAGCACCGAATCCAGAAAGCTGAACAGACACTGGCTTTCGCTGCCCTGGAAATGATTCCACAACGCTGCCCGTTACTATATAATTTCCTGAGCACACCACATCTCGAAAGAGCAACAAGAATGTGCTGCAAGTAAAAAGTAAAATGCCATTTGTTTGGTGGGGTATTGTGTTTCTTTCGACAAGAACGATGAATCACGTGGAAAGTTGAACTGTACGCAACAGCGGGCAGGATGTGAAAGACATCGGTTACTGCAGCTGCACAGCTGAAAAAGGTCGGTTATGCCATCGGAACTGAACGACTCGGGTGGTACATGTTTGTCATTGGCAGGCATCACGCAGTCACAGGCTTGATGATGACACACCAGCAGGGGCACATGGTGTCCACCAGGCCGTGTTCCTGGTCAGAGTCAAAAATCATGTCTTCTGCGGAGAACATAAACGTCTGCGACTTTCAGTTAGGACAAATTACTGGTTAGGACGGATTTTTATATGTACAGTTCTCCTAGCCATTAGTGTCATCTTTTGGCCTTTATTTGCCAGAAGCGAGCATCATGGAATCTTCCGCAATTAGCAAATAAAGGCTTTCATACCCATTGTACGAAGAAAGCAATAAGAACTATCCGTCGACTTTCGTATACTCATTACGTCGCGAAGGGAGTATAATTTTGACGGACGGCGGTAGCTCACTTGTTGAGCGCAAGCTCGAGCGGTCACGCAATTCTGTACTTCCGCTCTAAGCCCGATTTCCGCGTAAATAGGTCTCAGGATCTCGCCCGTTTTACAGCTAACCCTAGAAACGACATGTCCGTGTGATGCGCGCTGCCTGCCGCGCGCTCTGATGACTCCATAGGTCGCCTGCTCTGATGACGAGCTTGGGATAGTAACTAGCGACGCTTTGGATCATCTTAATCATCAAAATTATCGTGAAATGGTATAGCGGAGCACGAATGTAAGTTCAGGCCCCGTTCCCCCCTTTCACTTCCCACCCGCTCCCATCCCCCTTGCCCCTCCCCCGCCGTCGCTCCCTCCTTTGGCCGACTCTCCCTTCTTTCGCTATTGGTAGAGGCATTCTTGCCTCCCCACTCTGTCTTGCCCCCGCTCATCCCTCGTCTCCCCGTTGCTCGCTCCTCACCCCATTGAAAATATCGATAGCATGCCGTCCCCCCTGCGCTCATCCCTCCCTTGCGCGCATCCCTCCCCTGCGCTCACCCCTCATTCTCCCTGCGTTGTTCTCTTTTCCCCCCCGCGCTGATCCCTTTTCTGCCCTGCGCTCACCTCTTATTCCCCCACCGTTCATCCCTCGTCCATCCTTGCCGCTCATCCCCCTTGCACTTATCCCGCATTCCCCTTGCTCCCATCAGCCCCACCTGTGCTCCCGACTTCTCCCCCACAACGCTCATCCGCTATTCCCCTTGTGTTCATCCCTCATTCCCTCTGCGCTCCCTCATTCCACTGCACTCAACCTTTCCCCTTGCTTATCTCTCCCCCCTCCCCTCACCCTTCCCCATGCCCTCATCCCTCCCCCCTCCCCTCACCCTTCCCCATGCCCTCATCCCTCCCCCCTCCCCTCACCCTTCCCCCATGCCCTCATCCCTTCCCCCTGCGCTCATCCCTCCTTTGCCTTGTACTAGTTCCTCATTCGCTCTGTGCTTATCCTTCCTTCCCTCACCTCACCCCTTACCCGTTTACGCTCATCCCTCCTCCTGCACTCATCCTCATCTCAATGACAACTGTACAAGTTGCTTCACCATCTGGCAAAAATATGTACATTGTCCACTCAAGTCAGCCTATCACATGAAGTCATTTGGTAGTGTTTTGTGTCGCTGAGATTGCATTTACTGGCTTCAGAGAGCACTGTGCTCATCTGGCTCTGGTCAGTTGGAAGGGCACATGACAAATTTAGGCACGACGTTATAATCTCTAATAAAAAGGAAAACGGTAACAAATACCGTCAAATATGTTACCACAGACAAAACCTCTCATATGAATGGAGGTTAAGTACTCCAGCTAGACAAGGACCTATAATTTAGGTCTGGCACAGATTGGTTGAGCTTTGTCACAAGGCGCCAAATAGGAATTCGGGTGAGTCTGTCTGTTGTTCTGAATGTATTGTGTGGAAACCTAGTAAGGAATGGAAATTATACCACAAGTGCTGTCTTGAGCTGTAAATGAGTCAGGTGTATGCGTGATCTCGAAGGGGGAAGAACTGTGGGAGATTTCGGACGGCTTGAAAGAACTGTGGGGAAGAACTGCCCTACCCCCATCACCCTGGATCTCGGCGGGCTTGAAAAAAGCTGCGCTGCGAGATCTGTCGGTGGGGGTTTGGGGACACGCTTCGCAAACAGACGAGTAACCAAATCAGTTTCGCAGTGCTAGCTTATTTGGGACTTCGTCTATCCGGCCCACGTTCCAAGATTTTCGCACACGGTAGCCAACCACGAACCAATCACCATGAAGCAGCACCTCCAGAAACTGACTTCCACTGTTGGGAAACCGACAACCGCCGATAGCTTGCTTCTCGTTTCTTCTCGTTTCTTCTACTGTATAGCAGGGCTGCCCGTTCAAGATGGGCAGCTAGGGGAGACACTTGAGATGCGAGTCCCTCACCACATCGCGGTGATGGAAAAGAAAACGGTGTACTGGCGGCGCAGCGTAACACCGTGCAACAATCGTGCGGAATTCCACCATGGTGGAGGGGAGGGGGAGCTCCCGCACGGCAGGCGAGTTGGGGCGAGGGGCTTGAAGAAGGCTCTGCGAGGGATGTCCGTTTTTGCAATGGAATGCTCGATTTCGCTCAGTTACAAATTCATATCAACCGTGGTACATATCTATTGTAACGTTGAGAAATAAAAATGAACCGTACTTTGCTCCTCGCCACTGTCGTTTGTCCTCGTCTATCCCTCCTACTGATGTCCCACTTCGAAACGCCATTACACCAACATGTTGCCCCTATTCCTACTTGCTTCAGCGCCATTTACAGGCCCAACAGCACCGTCGCGCGCAAGAGACCACTTCCTCCTCCCAGTGACACCTCTGCTGCTTCACCACAGCCGCTTTTTCCATTCGTGAACCCAGTCCGTTGCTTTCTCGTCTCCTATTTCCCTGTCAGCCTGCTCTAAGCACAAGCATACAGCCCCGCAACCTTCACACTTAATTTCCTCGTTCATGTAAAGAGAGCGTGTCAGTGCTCTCTACCACAGAACCGTACGTGTGGATACTGTAGTAAACGCTCCCGGACCCACTCCCCTAGCGCATCAGCCGAGAAAACCAGAAGTGTGCAGTGGTTTCTTGGGTCGACTCCATGTTGGAAAAAGCCTGCAGTTAGCTCCGGCCGAACACGCGACTAGCACAGCTCGTGCCATCACCACTTCCCATGAACAGCTAACAGCATCTTTACCCTTTATTTCATCCGACTCGACTCGAGTCGTCTCACCTCTAGCCTCCCAGCCATCCCACGCAATCGCGAGCTGACAGTCCAACCGCAGCTAGAAGTTTCCTTCACTCGTCGAAACTCTATTCTCCTCTTCCGTTTCCTCGTGTGCCTGCCTGCCTGCCTGCCCTCGTCTGCCTCCCCGCCTTTCGCGCGGCGAGCCACCTCCCATGGCGTTCACTCACCGGCAAAGACGGCTCTCCCACGAGTCCATGCGACGGGCCCTCGCCCTTCTCCTCCTCGCCCTCCTCGCCAGTGCCTCTTTCGCGAGGCAGAGTAACGACTTTTCGCAGGACGTCAAGAACGCGGTCGATAGCTCGTCGAGGCGAGCCCGGGACGCGATGAAGCGGTTAGGCAAAGACTCGCGGGCTATCCTAGACGCAAAATCAAATCTAATCTCGCTCGAAGCCTCTGCGATGAAACTCGTCAACGAGATTGTGTCGAGAACGGGGAAGAACATAACGAAGCCGCAAAAGGCGCTGACGAGCATCGTGCGCCGCGTAGTGGCCGCAGTGGACGTGCTTAAAAAGGCCGGGCTGTTCCGAGGCGGCGCGGAGGTGCAACCGAAAAAGTCCGAGCTCAACGCGACAGCGGACATGGCGGCTTTCCGCGCGATACAAGCACAGGAGATAAAGGAGGTTCTAGATATGCTATCTCCCAGCAAGGCCTTTGCTTCCGTTAAGGGCTCTAGCTCTATTTCTAACTCTGCCTCTGGTTCTAACTCTAGCTTTATCTCTGACTTTGATTTTAACTCTAGCTCCGACACTGGCTCTGATTATTATTCTAGCTCTGGTTCTGATTCTGGTTCTGGTTCTAGCGATAGCAGCAGCAAGAATCAGTTGAGAGCAACGGCTGCAGTGGCTTCCCCTTCCAGCAGCCGAACCGCGCTTCGGCGGGCGAAGCCGGCGGCGCCGGAGCCGTGCAACGGGTGGATCTGCATCGACATCAGCATCACGGGGATCATCCTCGCGCTGAAAGTGTTCTTTCAGAACTTTCAGATCTTCTTTCAGGGCTTCATCTCGGGCTTCTTTCAGGGCTTCATCACGGGGTTCGTCCAGATTGCCGCGTTTCTTGCCGCCGCGTTCGAGGCCTTTTGTGAGTTTTAAAAGTGAGGGGGGAGGGAGGGGCGAGGGAGGGGGAAGGGAGGGGGGAGGGGGGAGGGAAGGAGGGAAGGAGGGAGGGAGGGGAGGGAGGGTCCGTTGGTGTGTGTTTGCACATTGAGCCCTCTGCATGTGGCCGGAGTCGTGCAACGGGTGGATCTGCATCGACATCAGCATCACGGGGATCATCCTCGCGCTGAAAGGGTTCGTCACGGGGTTCGTCCAGATTACCGCGTTTCTTGGCGCCGCGTTCGAGGCGTTTTGTGAGTGTTTTTGGTCGCAGGGATTGGTGCGACGAGGGAGGGAGGGAGGGGAAGCAAAAGAGGGAGGGAGACAGGGAGGCACGGAGGGAGGGAGGGAGGGAGGGAGGGAGGAAGAGAGAAAGGGAGGGAGGGACCCTCTGGTGTGTATTTCCACATTGGTCCTTCTGCATGTGTCGTGCATGTGTTTCACCTTTCCACGTTCCACAGGCGTTGGCCTATGCTCCTCCCAACCCGACCAAGCACCTTACCTTATCTAACCTGTGCCCTCTGTGTTTCTCTCTTCCCCTTCCACCTCGTCCTTCCCATCCCTTCCCCTCCCTTCCCCTTCCGTCCCGCCCTCCCTCCTCCACTGCCAAACTCCCGCCCGCAGTCTTTGCGTTGTTCAGCTGTAAAGGCGCGACCACAATGCTCTTCCCCATGGATGCACTTGTGTGGGCCGGCGCACTCACAGTGCTGAGCGGGCAACAACTAGCAGACGTTGCAAATTACAACATGTTGGATGGCCTATACCCGTACGATATCATGCAAAGCGCAGGGTGGATGGCGAGATTCAAGACTCAGCTGCCCGACCAGACCGTGACGAAAGTTTTCGGGCAGGGTTCGCCGATGGTTGTGCTGATGGGACGCCTGGGTATCCCGTCGGTGGTTCTCTGGCCGAATTTCTATGTCGGGAGATCGCTGATTGTGCACATCGTCAGCACGTCGCTAGTGCCGACCTTAACCTCTTGAAGCGGAGAAGTCGAGTGGGGATGAGATTGAAGGGTAATCGGCAGCGGGAGTCTAAGGTTCAGCAGGAGGTTTGCTGGTGGAGGTTCAGCAGGAGGATTCAAAAGAATTGATTGAAAAACAGGACGTTAACACGTACTAGTCAAGGTTTTAGTGGTACAGATACATGCTTTTACAGCATCGGGGTGTTGGGTACGGTGGGTAAGGGAGAGGGTGGAGGAGAGGGGCTATAAGGGGGCCTAGACGACATTTCTGTGCTGTGCTATGCATGTACAGTGAGCTACCGGAATGCTGTGATGTATAAATTGTGGCATAAAGCCACTGTACATTGAACCTTTGGCGCTGGTGCTGGTGGTGGTGAGAATGTTCCCAACCACTTTTTGTTCAATGGCTCTGGTCTGGTCCACTTCTCAGTAGTTTTTTTCCATGGATGAATTTATGTAGTGCTGCCCGTTTGAAATTGCAATCAAATTTTAATCATAAAACAGCTATAGCAGTGAATTCCCTAGGAGTGGAAGCCTAACCAACACAGGGCCAACAGAGCACCCGTCCTACTGGGGTTGTGTGGTGGTGGTGTGCGGTGGGGGGAGAGGGAGTACAGTAAGACATGGTACGGTACAAACAAATGAAGTGGCCTCATCCAACTAACCCAGGCCAGATGACCACAGTCCTATCTGAAGCGAGTAGACGCAACCTCAGCAACACAACTCTACCAAATGACCATGTGATAGGCTGACATACTTCTGAGTGGACGATGTATATGTCTTGCCAAATGGTGAAGCCTGAACGCGCGAAAAACTCGCTTCAAACCTTGCGCGACCGGGTCCGATGTCTCCAAGGTATCCGATGTACAGTTGTCAATGAGATGGGGATGAGTGCAGAAGCATGGGATGGAATGAGTGTAAAGAGAAGGAGGGTGAACACAGAGAGAATGAAGAGATAGCACAAGGCAAAGGAGGCATGGGCGCAGGGGGGTGGAATGAGCACAAAGGGAAGGAGGGACGAGCACAGGGGGAAGGGGTGAGCTGAGCACAAAGGGAAGGAGGGATAAACACTGAGCGAATGAGAAACTAGCACAAGGCAAAGGAGGGATGAGCGCAGGGGGAAGGGATGAGGGAAAGGGGAAGGGACGAGAGAATAGGGAAGGGATGAGGGCATGGGGGAAGGGTGAGGGGAGGGGGGGGGGATGAGCAGGGGAAAAGGTTGAGTACAGGTGAATGAGGGAGTGCAGAGGGAATGAGGGATGAACACAAGGGGAATAGCGGATGAGCGCAGGGGGAGAAGGAGGGAGCACAGGGAGGGGGGATTGATGGGAGCATGGGGAATGCGGGACAAGTGCAGTGGAGATGAGCGGCAAGGAGGGGCGAGGGCGGAAAAGGTATTAGAGCAGGGGGGAAGAGGAATTAGCGCAGGGGGAACGAGCGGTGAGCGCAGGGAGGAGAAGGGATCAGTGCAGGGGGGATGAGGGGTGAGCGCAGGGGGGAAAAATGGATCAGCGCACGGGAGGGATGAGGGCACGACGGACAGAGGAGGCAAGAATGCTTTCTACCAATCGCGAAAGGAGAGAGTGACGGCGAAGGGAGGGGGAAGGGGGATGGGAGCGGGTGGGAAGTGAAAGGAGGGGGCGGGGCCTGATTTTGATTATTTAAGATGCTCCAAAGCATCGCTCCTTACCTCCCCAAGCTCGCCATTAGAGCACGTCACTGGAGCCATCAGAGCGGCGCGTTCAGATACTCGTCAGCCGCAGCGCGCGTCACACGGACATAGAGTTCCTAGCGGAATGCTTCTACCAGTTGCGAAAGGAGGGAGAGTCGGCCAAGGGAGGGAGCGACGTCCGTACGGCGAAGGGAGGGGGAAGGGAGATGGGAGCGGGTGGGAAGTGAAAGGGGGGAACGGGGCCTGAACTTGCATTCGTGCTCCGCTATACCATTAAGATTATTAAGGAAACTGCGATTGTTAATATGCTCCAATTTATCGCAAGTTACCTCCCCAAGCTCGCCATGAGAGCACGTAATCGGCGACCTTATAGAGTCATCAGAGCGCTCGGCAAGCAGCGCACATCACGCGGACATGTCGTTTCTAGGGTTAGCTGTAAACGGGCGAGATCCGGAGACTTATTTACGCGGAAGTCATTTGCGATGATCGGGCTTAGAGCGGAAGTACAAAATTGCGTGACTGCTCGAGCATGCGCTCAACCAAGTGAGCTACCGCCGTCCGCCAAAATTATAATCTCTTCGAGACGTAATGATTATACGAACGTCGACGGATAATACTTACTGCTGCCTTCTTACATCTGCCGCAATGGATACGAAAGCCGTTATTTGCTAACTGCAGAAGATTCTATGGAGAACTTGGGAGTTATCATCCCCTTTCGTAGGAAGAGATTGCTAGTCAACGATTTCAATGGTGCTTTCTGTTTGTTCGATCGTGCTTGGATCTGAATTCCGTGACAGGTCAAGATGAAAAAATATATTATAAAACATTGCACACACATACAAGGAAGCGATCTCCACTAAAGATTACAACAAGCCGATCTTCTGCTGCTGCTCCACTTGTTCTTGAGGCTTGAGTCGTGACCCCTCTTGGCCGCTAGAGGCAAAGCCTCTAGCGTTTCACCCGTGCACCGCGTTGAGGTGGGGGTTTATCGCACGGGACATCTACGGGGGAAGGGGGTGGGGGGGCGGGAGCAAGGAAGGGAAGAAAATAATGAAAACTTATTGGGGGGGAAATTATGAATTGTACTGCCACGGGCAGAAAACCGCCTCGGATGTCCGGCTGTCAGATGTCAGGTGGGAATCCTCGAGTCGCGCTGATGTCAGACAATCTGCACCATACCTGGTACAGCACAACATCTCACCAGGCTAACTTCGCCGCGGCACATCGTACAGTACCGCGGCTAATCGAATCGTACTACGCCCGATCGAAACCAACCAACCACGGCATACCGTGCCGGGCTTTTCGAGCCTATCAGTCTGTTCCGTGGTCGGTTCTACGCGACTGTATAGTGTCCGTCTCTAACGAGTCTAGTCTATAGTCGAAGACGAGTCGGAGCAGATCCCCATGCTGGCTGGTTGTCTCTCCACCTGACACGGGACGCTGGACTGGAAGCAAGGAGGAGAGGAAATTCGTGAAGAGCGCCGCTCCCCTGCACTAATAGAGGGAGCACACAACAAAGTAGTTACTATCCGGAAAAGAAAACTAAGGAAAACTGGAACTGAAACTTACTAAGTGAGAGGGAGGGAGTCTCCCGTGGTAGCTCGAACTCCCGCTTCCATCATCGACTCCCGCTCTCGCCGCTCCTGCACTAATGGAGGGAGCACACAACAAGTAGTTAGTATCCGGAAAAGAAAACCAACGAAAACTGGAACTGAAACTTACAAAGTGAGAGGGAGTCCCCCGTGGTAGCTCGAACTCCCGCTTCCATCGTCGACTCCCGCTCTCGCCGCTCCTGCACTAATGGAGGGAGCACACAACAAAGGAGTTAGTATCCGGAAAAGAAAACCAAGGAAAACTGGAACTGAAACTTACAAAGTGAGAGGGAGTCCCCCGTGGTAGCTCGAACTCCCGCTTCCATCGTCGACTCCCGCTCTCGCCGCTCCTGCACTAATAGAGGGAGCACACAACAAAGGAGTTAGTATCCGGAAAAGAAAACCAAGGAGAACTGGAACTGAAACTTACAAAGTGAGAGGGAGGGAGTCCCTCGTGGACGCTTGAACTCCCGCTTCCATCGTTGACTCCCGCTCTCGCCGCTCCTGCACTAATAGAGGGAGCACACAACAAAGTAGTTAGTATCCGGAAAAGAAAACCAAGGAAAACTGGAACTGAAACTTACAAAGTGAGAGGGAGGGAGTCCCCCGTGGACGCTTGAACTCCCGCTTCCACCGTTGACTCCCTCTCCCGCCGCTCCTGCGCTATACGCCCGGGAAAACGCGCCATCCGCCCGGGAAAACGCGCCATCCGACCCGGGAAACGCGCCATCCGTCCGGGAGACGCGCCTTCTGCCCTCAAAACGCGCCTTCCGCTCGCGAAACGCGCCATCCGTCCGGGAGACGCGCCTTCCGACCGCGAAACGCACCGTCCGCCCGCGAGAAGCGTCGCCGTGCGTCCGTGAGGCCCTCTGCAGGAAGAAACAAACCACGTTAGAAACTAAACGAAAGGAACCGAAACCTTCAAGGCGGCGGGAAAGGCGGCAGGAAGCGAAAGTTGGTAGAGTTACCCTAACCGCAGCGAGGCGCAGCTTGTAGCGAACCGAAGCGTCGCCAAGCGCCTCCGATGCGCCGTGCGACGTTAGACTTGACGTCGCCACGTCGTCACGTCATGCGTCCGCCATCCCCGCCCGCCATCCGTGAGTTGCGCCCATGCGTCGCCGCGCGTCGCTGGCGTACGGTCAGCTTCTGCAGAAAAAGAGAGAGATTTCGTCAGATTCCGTCAAGAATCCGTAAAGGTCAAAGAGAAAGTAAAGATACGAAGCGAAGAGAACTGCGAAAAATATGAAATCACCAAAGTGAGAGGCGCTGCTGAAGGTCACGTTACCTCTAATTCGCTGCTGCTGCGTCGGCGCCTTCACCGATCGTCGCTGCTGCGTCGGCGCCTTCATCGATCGTCGCTGCTGCGTCGGCGCCTTCACCGATCGTCGCTGTTGCGTTGGCGCCTTCACCGATCGTCGTTTGAAGCTTCGGTCGCCAAAGGTCTGCATAAGAAAACGGCATCAGGTTAGTACAACTAGAAATCATTAAGAATGGAAGAAAGCGAGTAACGGCGAAACGGCCAAAGAGAATCGAGTGGAACAAAGACTGTGCTTACCAGTGACGAGGGGCAGCGACGAAAAAGGCCGTCAACGGGACTTGGCGTCAGGAGCAATGGCGACGGCGACGGCGATTATGAGCAGCGGGACTTGGCGTCAGGAGCAACGGCGATTATGAGCAGCGGAACTTGGCGTCGGGAGCAACGGCGACGGCGACGGCGATTATGAGCAGTGGGACTTGGCGTCAGGAGCAACGGCGACGGCGACGGCGATTATGAGCAGCGGGACTTGGCGTCAGGAGCAATGGCGACGGCGACGGCGATTATGAACAGCGGGACTTGACGTCAGGGGCAACGGCGACGGCGACGGCGATTATTGGTAGCGGGACTTGGCGTCAGGAGCAACGGCGACGGCGTCGGTGACATATTAGTACTTGTCGGAGCTTTAGTGTCTCGGCCATCTTCGGTCGCCAAGACGGTCGCCATGATGTTCGCCAAGAAGGTCGCCGAGGTCTGAAAAAAGAAGAAGGCGAGATATTAGTACTTGTAAAAAGAAACCGAAGTTACGTTAAACAAAACTTTGAAGTGATGTACCATTGCAGACAAGTTGGCCATTGGCGACGGTCGGCGAGGCGACCTTGAATGCATCCGCAGCTGCGCCAGGGCTTGAAACCTTCTGTAGCGCCTCTAGCCATATTTTGAGCTTGAGACGGTCGCCGATGAGGTCGCCAAGGTCTGAAAAGGAAAAAGGCAACACATTAGTACTATCAACAAAAAACAAAACTACAAAAAAGTAGAAGTTCAACCAAAGTCCAACTCGGTTTACGTACGTCAGCCGAGTCCAGAAGTCCGCCATTGGCGACGTTTGCCGAACAGTTGGTGACGGGCTTGAAACCCATTGGAGGCGTTCTTCCGGTTATCGTAAGTGGTTGAGTGCTTCCGTCATGAAGACGACAGCGACGTTGGAAGCTCCTATCCGGCATGGCTTAGGTCTGAAAAGAAGAAGGAAAGAAAGGATTAGTAAAAAGAACTGAATAAAATACCAGCGACAATTATCGCGACTGGGAATGACTTACTTTAACAAAAAGCGCCTTTCGCGGGGACGGTGAGTGATCGCCAATCGGCAATCTTGACTTCAGGTTGGGCTTGAGAAGCTTGAGAGCAATCGGTTTCAGGTTGTCCACACGACCGTCTTCAGGTGGCCCGTCGTTGTGTTGGTGAAGGCTGGAATCGCCGCAACGACGGGAGAGGCCGCACCAGCAGCATTTTGAATCAGCAAGGGAGGCGCCGTGCTTCACTTTGAAGCTCTCGAAGTCCGTTCCGTGGCGAGTTCGGAGCGTAGACCTCGCTGCGAAAAAATCGCCGTATATCTTCGTCGCGTGAAGATCGTTGAATGAAGACCTTGCAGATATGGTCGCGCCATGTAGATATGGCGGTCCAGATTTCGCGATGAAAAGGTTGCCGCGGAAATCTCGGTACAGTACACGGTTCAGCCAAGGCACTCAGCAGCTCGCTCCTCACAACTCTCTACCCACCCACCCCACACCCGACTTTCTAACTCAACGCCGCCTCATGCCTTGGCTTCCTCGTGTACCATCCGGGTGAGCTCATTGATTTGGAGCTTCGAGAAAAAAAACTACACAAATGCAACATCGCTAGATTATATGGAGCGATGAGATGCTCGAGGGAGATGCAAGAAAATGGTAGCTGCTGAAGCAGAAGGATAAGCTTTCTGCTGATTGGTGGATACAAATTCGCCATGCTGAACGGCGGCTCTGACGGTGTGTCTTAGCTCGGCTTCAAACACCATGCTGTGCTGCCGCCGTGTGAGAGGGAATTCGTGAATCCTGACACCAGGCTGTGTGCGCGATGCGAAAAAATACAATGTGATGTGAATGGATGGATGGTGGTGGTGCAGTCGACGGCAACGGTGGGAAGGTGTGGTGGATTGTGTGATGGACCAATAAAATGCGGCGCCGAGATTGTGGCAGGGGACCAGGGGTCATTCCTAGAGCGGCGCGTGAGGAACAGTTTGAGGTGGCTGAAATTGTGCCCCCCGCCTTGTCCATCCCGTTTAGTGCAGCACATTCATTTTGCACATTGGGGTTACACAAATCTGATTGACTTGTTTGGATGCAAACGAGTTTGTCGAAGGCGAGGATTGGTGGTTCGGGATGTTTCCTGAGCACGCTGGTGTGCAACAACAAGGATAGGCTCGAGCTTTCTAGGAGGTGGTTGACGTGGCGCTATCGTTAGTTGGTTTGGGCCGTAAGTTTTTTGAGCCGCTTGGGTTTTGCGTGAGGTGCGGGACGGCTTTGGTTCAGGAAAAGTCAGTTGACCCACTCTCATCCTCCTGAACCTGCTTGGGCAGCTGTAATAACAATGGATGGATGAGAAAAGAAATTACGCGAACCAATGGAATGAAGGTGTTTTTGACACCTTGGCACAACCACCGCCCCTCGTACCGGACCTGGTACTCCGAACCTGCCACCATCACTTCACCCGCCATATCCCAGATGTATCGACTTCCATTAGCTCACACTAACTTGCATTTAGTAGTAGTTTCGCCACGCATCTCGTTAGTTTTGATGGTTATTCTTCGTGAAGTCAGATCACAGCGCGGTAGTCGATCTTGTTGTAAAGGACTCTCCTCTACTTAGCCGTCACACACGTCGATCGCCTAAGTATCCGCCGAGATATAGGCGTTCACGTGTTGGGTGGTGCGCTTGAATGCAAGTATAGAAGCTCTCTGGAATTTGTGTTCGAATGTACCTTGTACAAAGAACTCTGACTTTCACTATGTGATGAGTATGATTTCATGCAATACAAAGAAAACAGATTTATAGCATGCAAACAAGATCGAGTCGCACAAGTAACCTCGAACCGCTACACTCGCGAATGTTCGAGTAACATTTCGAAGGGGTGAAATTCGCTCTCGAATTTCACCGAATCGAATTCTTCCTGAGTCTCGATTCTTCTTGTGCTGCCATGTGGCACAGAAGTGCAGGTTCTTCCGAAGTCAACCTGCAACTTCACGAAACCTGCAATGAACACATTCGGAAGCAACACATTCGGTGGGTTGGGGGCATATCAATCGCCCCACCACCACCTTGCTTCTAACACGTCACCTCCAACAGATCTGAGTACAGATTTTCTTGACAGCGATTTATTCCATGTAGCTCACGCTCTCGGTCGTGCTTATCTTTAATCAACGCTTTTATTGGAATGCTAGCAGTATCAGATCTGAATAGATATCGCAGTCTCGGTAAGACAGTCTAAGTTGCGCGCTTCAGAATAGTAATCTTTCCACATGTGTACTAGCGGACGGAATAGTAACATTCGTGGCGGACGAATTAGTAGCGTCGATTTCCGACGCATCAGTAGCGACTCGCGTTTCGTTGATTAGACAGCGCGTTTCGTCGACGGTATCCTGAACGCAAGACGCGGAAAAGGAGGTGAGTGGAGGTGACGGATTGCCCCTTCCCCCTCCCCTTTACGCTTTCCCCCTCGTGGCTTCATATCGTCGACTGTATTCTGGTCGCGAGACGCGGGAAAGGAGGACGGGAGGTGAGTGGAGGTGAGTGGAGGGCAGAATAGGGGGAAATGGACGTAGAGGACTGGAGAAAGGGGGAAGCGCCCATTTCCCCTTAAGCTTTCCTCCTCCCCTTACCAGCTTTCCCCTCCCCTTTCCGCGTTTCCCCTACCCTTTCCGCTTTTCCCCTCCCCTTTCCGCTTCCCCTCCCCCCCCCTTTCCGCTTTTTCCCTCCCCTTTCCGCTTTTCTCCTCCCCTTTTCGCTTTTCCCTTTCCCTTTCCACCTTTTGCCTCCCTATTCCGCTTTTCCCTTCCCCTTTCCGGCTTCCCCTCCCGTTTCCGCTTTTCCCTTCCCTTTTCCGCCTTTTCTCTCCCCTTTCCGCGCTCCCCTCATCTGCCTGGACTTGAGTGCGCGTCGACGGTCCCAGCCTGGACGCAAGACGGGAAAAAGGGAGAACGGGAGCGGAGGGAGTGAGCGGAGGGGAGAAGAAAGACGAAGGTGGGCGGAGTGGAGGGGAGAAGAGGGAAAATGCACGGAGAGGACTTGCGAAAGGAGAAACCGCCCATCTTTCCCTTCCCCCCCAACACCCCCCCCCCCCTCTTCCCCCCCCCGCCCTTCCCCTCCCCTCCGTTCCACCGCCTCCCTTTCCACTCCCCTCCTAATCTTCCTGGTGTAAGGTGAGTGAAAGGGATTCCATCTGAGGTGAGTGAAAGGGATCACATCTGAGGTGAGTGAAAGGGATTATTTCTGAGGTGAGTAATTGGGTATTGGTCGGGTCGGGTGGAAGGCTCTTTAACATGTTGACAAATGTCTTCGCATAATTTCCGATGTGGCATGACATGGTGTGAAATGGCATTGTGTGGCATGGCATGGTGTGGCATGCCATGGTGTGGCATGTCATGGTGTGGCATGCAATCTGCAGGCTGTCAACAGCTTGAGGGAGGAGGAAAGAGGAGGGGTGAAGGGGTGTGGCACTGCATGCACACCGCGTCACATCACCTTTGTTCTGCTGCTCTGTGTTGTGGTCCCGCCGCATCCGATTTGAATCTGATTTCTAGTTACTCGTTTGCCATACTGTCAGTAATGGTCTCTTCCAGATATGGTACTCTCAGCATTAATTTCTTCTACCGTACTTACACTCTCTGCAGTGGTCTCTCTGAGTACCGGCAGTACCGTACCAGGAACACGCCTGAGCTCCCACCTACCCTATGTCATTGTAATGCCGGTTAAACACTACCCAGCAGCATCTTATAGGTACCGGTATGTTGCATTTTTGCTCCATCAACACCAACTATAGCTTGCATGGGCGGAAATGCACAGTTGTGCAAGTGGACCGATTGACCAACGGTAAACGAAACGACTATTCTATGGTAAAGGGCCCATGCGCTACAAAGTAGCCCAGAATAACAAAAGCCAAACTGCTCCTAGCTGAGCTGAGATTCAGCTGGTCATTTTTAGCAGATTCCAAATACTATCACCAACACTTGTCGTCCCACCAAACATTGCTTGCCAGTTGAGTGCATCGAAGCCAATCACTAGGCTCTCAATATCCATAGCATCTAACTATTATTCCATTGCACGCAACAGGTACAGTGTATAGTATTTGCATATAATCAGTGTCACGACTCACATCACATCACGTGCACGCGCGTTGCTCAGTCCGAGAATGATCGTTTGATGGCTACTCGAGCAAGAAGTTCACTGCGACTCCGCAGGAATAGAGCTGGTGGTGATGTGGTGCATTGACAATCAAACACACAAGAGAGGACAGGTGAATGAGGGGAGAGTGTCTAACAGGCAGCACAAAGGCACCCAGCAATTACCTGGTCTCAGGCTACCACACACCTTGTTGCAAAGTTTAATGTACCAGTAAGTTGATACAGGATGCTTTGACCCGAGCATTGGTGCATAGCTGCTGGTGAGGCCGTTCTATCGAACGTGGGAGAGCATGCATACTTTCTTTTAATCCTCGAATGGGAGACACCCTGCCCCACCAAGGGTTCTCCCACTCTCCCCATTCCACACACACGCGCGCAAACAAGCACACACACAGACATATAATTACAACAATACACAAACTCACCCACTCACCCACTCACACCCTGCCAAGTCAGTCGCCCTCCCCACGCACCTGTGAGGATGCCAATGCGTTGAGTGATACTCCTCGCTTCCAGCAGCTGCTGCCGCCCCTCACTCCTCTCCACGCCACCCGGCACAGCAGCAGCAGCAGCAAACGACAGCTGCTGCACCCGCCGCACCAGCAACAACGGCTCCTCTCTGCGCATTGCCCCCACCTCCCTCGCGCCTTCCCCTCTTTTCCCGCCACGCCCTTGCTCCTGCCTTGCAACCTCCTCTTGCCTTCTGCCCTCTTCTTGGGGTAAATCTACTGGTGTTTCTTTCTCGCCTTGTGCATTGCTGTTTCCTTGCGTGCCCTGTGCTGCATCCTTCGATTCCCCCTCCTCCTCTCTACCCTCTCTTCCCTCACCCCCCTCATTCCTGCAGCTCTCTCCCACCTCCTCCTCCCCCTGCTGCTCCCCCTTCCCCTTTTCCCCCTCCGCCTCTCCCCCACCCTTTGCTTTCCCCCCCTCTGTCCCCCATGCGCGCCCATCCAGTGCCATTAGCTGCGCCTGTGCCCCTTCCAGCATGCTTCCGCCCAAAAAAGAGGGGTTTATATGGTGTGAGCGGGGGGGCAGTAGGGGGAGCAGTGCGGGGGGGAGCGGGGGGAAGGAGCCATCCATTCGTAGGCGAGAGGAGAGGTCTCTTGTCTGGTGGGGGGGCAGGCAGGGGGGGAATGGGGAGAGAAAAGGGGGAAATAAGGGGAAGAGAGGGGGGAGAGAAGGATGGGTGCTGTGTGGTTGTGTGAGGTAGCACACAACACAGCAAGCGGCACAAAAGCGGCACCGCACTAGACCACACCAAACCAAAACAAACCAAACCGCATCGCACCGAATCATACCTCATCGCACCGCTCCGCACCGCACCTGCTGCAGCAGAGCCCAGAGGCGAGCCTCTCCGCGCTGCAAGCGCAGGGAGAGCCGCTGCAGCGCACGCCTGTTGATGCTGTTGGGGGGCCCCCTGTGCAGCACCCTCCCCATACCATCCACACTCCCGGCCATGCCACCTGCACCATCCCTTTCCCGTCCCTCTCCCCTTCCCACTCCCTCTCCCTCCTCTCCCTCCTGCTCTCCCCTCTCCTCTCCTCTCCCCTCCTCCTCCCCCTCCTCCTCCTCGGTCCACTCCAGCCCTCCAATAAAGGCATTTAGCAGCAGCGCCTCTTGGTCCTGCTGCTCCTGCACCAGCGCTTGGCAGTATGGTATGGTCTGCAGGGGGGATCAAAAGGGGAGGGCGCAGCAGAGGAGGGAGGGCTTGTGTGGCACCTGAGAAACCTGCTTCTCCTGCACCAGCGCTTGGCAGTATGGAATTGTCTGCAGAGGAAGCCAAGAGGGGACGGGAAGGAGGGATTCAGAGGCACGTCAGTAACCTCCTGCTCCTGCACCTGCGCTTGTTTTGAGACGTCTCAAAACACGTCAGTAACCTGCTGCTCCTGCACCTGCGCTTGGCAGTAGGAGTTGGTCTGCAGGGGAAGCCTCGCAGGGGAGGGTGTGAGAAGGAGGGGGTGAGGGGGGCGGGGAAGACACTGAAATGCCAGCAGAGGCATGGGAGGGAGCGGTTGCAGTTGGATCGTGGGAATATTTAGGGGGAGCGATTGGGGATGGAAGGGGATGAACGGGGTGAAGGGGTGAGAGGGTGAGGGAGGTGAAGGGTTGTGGGGGTGATCGGGGTGATGGGAGTGATGGGGGTGATGGGGGTGATGTGATATGGGGGTGATGGGGGTGATGTGATGTGACGGGGGTGATGGGGGTGATGGGGGTGTTGTGATGTGATGGGGGTGATGTGATGTGATGGGGGTGATGGGGGTGATGTGATGTGACGGGGGTGATGGGGGTGATGGGGGTGATGGGGGTGATGGGGGTGATGGGAGTGATGGGGGTGATGGGGGTGATGGGGGTGATGGGGGTGATGTGATGTGACGGGGGTGATGGGGGTGATGTGATGTGACGGGGGTGATGGGGGTGATGGGGGTGATGGGGGTGATGGGAGTGATGGGGGTGATGGGGGTGATGGGGGTGATGGGGGTGATGTGATGTGACGGGGGTGATGGGGGTGATGGGGGTGATGGGAGTGATGGGGGTGATGGGGGTGATGGGAGTGATGGGGTTGATGTGATGTGACGGGGGTGATGGGGGTGATGGGGGTGATGGGGGTGATGGGGGTGATGTGATGTGATGGGGGTGATGGGGGTGATGGGGGTGTTGTGATGTGATGGGGGTGATGGGGGTGATGTGATGTGATGGGGGTGATGGGGGTGATGGGGGTGATGGGGGTGATGGGGGTGATGGGAGTGATGGGGGTGATGGGGGTGATGGGGGTGATGGGGGTGATGGGGTTGATGGGAGTGACGGGGGTGATGGGGGTGATGGGGGTGATGGGGGTGATGTGATGTGACGGGGGTGATGGGGGTGATGGGGGTGATGGGGGTGATGGGGGTGATGGGGGTGATGGGGGTGATGTGATGTGACGGGGGTGATGGGGGTGATGGGAGTGATGGGGGTGATGGGGGTGATGTGATGTGACGGGGGTGATGGGGGTGATGGGGGTGATGTGATGTGACGGGGGTGATGGGGGTGATGGGGGTGATGGGGGTGATGGGGGTGATGGGGGTGATGGGGGTGATGTGATGTGACGGGGGTGATGGGGGTGATGGGAGTGATGGGGGTGATGGGGGTGATGGGGGTGATGGGGGTGATGGGGGTGATGGGGGTGATGGGGGTGATGGGGGTGATGGGGGTGATGGGAGTGATGGGGATGATGGGGGTGATGGGGGTGATGGGGGTGATGGGAGTGATGGGGGTGATGGGGGTGATGGGGTTCATGGGGTTCACCAGCAGGAGGTTTTCGAGTGTCTTTAAGATGTCTCAAGAACAGCGAAGCTGGCCGGTATGTTAAGGTGGGTGGGTGGGTGATAATGGTGATAATGGTGATAATGGTGACACACTACACTGGGAGGTACCTGGCGGAGGCAAGTGTTGTACCTGCAGCAGGTGGGTGACTCGCACGGTGGTGATGGCCGTGCTGTCAATGAGCATGCGCCCATCGGAAAAGCGCTTCACCTGTGCGTGTGAGGGTGGAAGGGGGTTGGGTTGGGGTGGGATTGGGGGTGGGGGTGTGGAAGTGGGTATGTGTGCGAACAAGGGGTGATGCACAATGGGCAGAGTTGCCCACCTCCTCTCCTCCACACCCTTCTTCCTTCCCCGTCCTCTTCCTCTCTCTCTACTCTCTCTCTCTCCCCACACCCATTTCTCCCTTACTGCCTTCAGTTAGCCGTATCCACATGCAGACCCTAGACCCAACACGGCCTTGTGAAGATCTACTCAATCAAGGGGCTTGATCAGTAGCCTAGGCTCCCCTTCCGTTCCCCACTCCCTCTTGCCCACCCTTCCCCGCATTCCCCTCCTTCAGCGCACCTTATCCACTTGCATGAGGGTCCCAACACGGCCTGTTAGAGCATCTGTCAGGGATGTCCTCCGTGTTTTGCCCCTCCCTCTCCGCACACCTCCCTGCTCATTCACCCTCCCCATCCCGCTGCCGCTGCTGTCGTTGCTGCTGCTGATGCCACCGCTGCCGCTGCTGCCACCGCTGCCGCTGTTGCTCTTGCTGCTGCTGCTGCTGCTGCTGCTGCTGCTGCTGCTGCTGCTGCCGCTGTTGCTCTTGCTGCTGCTGCTGCTGCTGCTGCTGCTGCCGCCGCCGCTGCTGCTGCTGCTGCTGCTGCTGCTGCTGCTGCTGCTGCTGCTGCTGCCGCTGTTGCTCTTGCTGCTGCTGCTGCTGCTGCTGCTGCTGCCGCCGCCGCCGCCGCTGCTGCTGCTGCTGCTGCTGCTGCTGCTGCTGCTGCTGCTGCTGCTGCTGCTGCTGCTGCTGCTGCTGCTGCTGCTGCTGCTGCTGCGGGAGAGTGGCAGCGCGGGTGGCGGGCGGCGAAGAGAGGATGGGAGGAGAAGATGCACGTAGAGGTGGGGTGGTGGGCCCGCCAGGAGCTTTTCAAACACTGTGATGGAGGGGCGCGTGGGAAGCGAAATATGGCGGAAGGGGGAAGGTGGGAATGGGGGGGCAAATGAGGGGAGGTTGGGGGTTAGGGAGAATGGTGGGGGGTACAGGCAGTGGAGACGGTGGGGTGTACCATGATGGAGCATTGCCAAGGGGTTTGTTAGTTAGCGTGGTGAGGATCTGGTAACACGAAGGTCGGGGACATGCAAGGGATGGCGGGACGTTAGGAACGGGGGTGGGGGCGACGCATTACTCTGGAGGAAAGGAAACGGTGGCAGGGTTGAGAGTAGAAAGAAAGAATCATTACTGAGGACGTAGTGGGGCATGAAGATGTGGAGGGAGTCAGAGGCCCCTGGCAGCACAGCCCACTGCACACAGAACACCGGGAACTCCATTGCACCGCTTTTCACCGCACTCGCTGCATCCCCTCCTCCCCCCCTCCGCTCCCCCGCCTCTTCCCCCCTTACAGCGTCTCCCTCTGGAGCCTCCTCCCCTGCTGCTGCAGCAGCTACTGTCCGTGACTCTCTAATACGCCTCCTCGTGTCGCCCCTTCCGCCATTGCTGATTCTCCCATCAGTGCTTACTCTTCCTATTCGTCCGTCTCTGGTTGATCTACAGCCACTGGTTACCCCCACCCCTGTGCTTATCCTTGTCCTGCCAGCAGTGCCTATCCCCCTGCTTGTGCTTAGCAGCGCGCGATGGCGGTAGGCGGAAGCTAATTGGACTGCGGACGGGAAGAAGGTGGTGCGGGCAGCCTGGCGGAGAGGGGACCGGGTGGGAATGGGGGAATGCGGGGGGAAAGATGGGGGAAAGGGCGCGCAGGGGGGGGTTGGGAGGGAGGGAAGTGCGGAAGAGCGGAGGGAAGGTGAGCGGAGGCAAGTAATCGCCAATTGTACGAGAATGCGATTGGACGCTGCGGACTATGCGACGTTGAGACGGTCCGACGATTGTGCATTCGTGCAAAGGTGCGAACACCCACCATTACTCCCGTTTGCTTCGCGCATGGCACGCGACAATCGCGCTCGCACGAGAGGAAACGTGTCGAGCAATTGCGAGCTAGTAGCAGGCCAAGCTCGCAGATAGAATCTGCGAGCAGGTGAAGCAGGGAAAGATGGTGTTACTCAGCCCGAACGAAAGGAATCTGCCTTTCGCGAAGACGGGGTGGTAACATCATGTGTGGCTCAGGGAACTGGGCTGGGCGCGGTACGTGGCAATATCAAGGTGGTTGTGACTGTGACAAGATCGAGACCACACAAACCTGTACTCGATTGGTTGGGCATCAACCTTTTGCACCCCTTACGTATGCACACTCAAAAGTCCCTGAATTTTGTGTTTTAGGGATTATCGAAGCATCGTGTAAGGGGCTTCACGATCCTAAAATCACGACACACCCTAGTAGCTCCATCAACCACCAACTTGTTACGGCATTATCTCACTCCTTATCAACCCAGCTCTTGTATGTTTCCCACCTTAATCCGCGACACGGGCTTCCTTTGCATTTCAGGTGGAGTAAGATTCACCTTTGGTTCTCTTGAGTTCCCGCCCCGAATAGTACTCATCATTCGCGCAATTCGTGCGATACCTATAGAAGGCTTCTTAGGTTGCCTGAAATTCGACTAAGGAGGAGTCCCCATCGTCCAGCGTCCGACGGACCATGAGGAGAGAACGAAGAAGACGGGATTCCTATCCCGTAATCCGAAACCTCAGTCGCCTAGTTTCAGTCTCCGCATTTCAAGCCTAATCAGTCTGACGTCCCACCCGCAACATTGTCAGCGCATCGTGCTCGTTTCGCGCAAGAATCTTGCACGCATTGTGCGCTCGCCTTCTCGCGGCTCCGACTTAAGCCTACTCGCTGATTTTCTTCCTCCTTTCGCACGCGTTTTGGCGCGCTTCGAGCTCTCCGTTCCCTCGTACCACCCCCCATCGGCAACAATATGGCTCCCCCCGATGCAGCAGCGAAACCCACAGCGTCCGCCACCGCCGCCGCCGCTGCCGCCGCAACGTTGACAGCTCAAGCGGCCGCAAAAGCCGCCGCGAAAGCCGCATCGAAAGCGTCCGCTACCGCGAAAGCTGCCGCCAGTACCGCTGTTGCTGCCACAGACACCGCCACAACTTTCGTTCGCCAGAGATTGCATGCGACTTACGTCTGGTTACTCGCCGTTTTCGCCGCAATCTACCATCACCCGCACGTGAAGAAGCTACTCAAAGCCGATTGGTCCGTCATCCGTGACGTCATCACTTCCTGTACCACGTCATCCTCCCCCAGTAGCAGCAGCAGCGACCGCGCATCCTCGTCCTCTTCCGCCTCCGCCGCTTCCGCGCTCTCCCGCTTCCCCCCGTTCCCCCCCGCGCTCCGCGCGTCGCTGCGCGCCGCCTCCTCCTTCCTCGCGCCCGCGTTCGGCGCGACGGTGAAAGCCGTTCTGCTCCTCGCCGTGACGCTCGTTCTCGCGCCGCTCATTAGCTCGCTCCTCGCTGTCACGCTCGTGCCGCAGGCCGACGCGCCGCATCCGACGGCGTGTCGCGTGGTGGATTATTTGGAAAAGCCGGAGGCCGAGTCGCGATTACACAGCCTGCCCGTGCTGTATTTTATAGCGGGGTTGGAGACAGCGGGACAGGGCGTGTTCTACACGCTGTTCAGGTGAGACGGGGTGGAATGCGGTGGGATGGTGTGGAATGCGGTGAGGCGCCGGGATAGGTTTGAGTGCACTGTTCATTTGGGAAGGGGTTGGGTGCTATGTTTAGCTGTATCAAGCGGTGAAGCAGCTGCTTGTGGGGGAGATGATCAAGGTCCCCTCTGAGTCAACTCAAAAGTCCTCCACTTCCCCCCCCCCTTCCCCCTTCCTCTACCCTTCCCCTCGCCCCGACTACCCCCTCCTCCTCCCATTCCCCTCACCTACAGCGAGCTATACGAAGGGCTGCAGCAGCAGCGGCAGCAGCAGCAGAGCGCGGGCGACATGGCGGAACCAGAGGCCGAGTGGAACCAGACGGAGCTGCTGCTCACACGCAGCGCGGCGCAGATCGTGGACATGTCGTTACCGGGAAGGAAGATCTACACGGAGTGCCCGAGGATCGAGTACTCGCGGCAGGCGTCCGACCTCGCTGCCCTCATCTCCTCCAAGCTCGCCCCGCTGCAGGTGGGTGGGTGGGGAGAGGGGGGAGGCGAGGTAGGTAGGAGGTTGGGGTAGGAAAGAGGGGAGGTGTGAGGAGGAAAGGGGATGGAGAGGAGAGGTGATGTGGAAGGAGCGGAGGGGATGGGAGTGGATGCAAGGGGGTTGGTAGAGTGAGGAGGGTAGAGTGAGGAGGGCAGAGCGGTTTGGGGACTGGAGCCTGGAGAAAGGTTGCGGATTTTAGTAAGAAAAGCGCTGGCTTGCCTCTCGTGCTTATTACACCTCCTCTCACCTCTCTCTTCCGCATTCCCCTCCTGCTCCTGCCCCTCCCCTTCTTCCCCTCTCCCCTCCCCACATGTGCAGGCATCAGCAGGGCTGCGGCAGAGGCAGGGCAGGCGCGCGCCAGTGCTGCTCCTAGCCAATTCCTCCTTCCCCATGGGCGCCTCTCTGCTTCTCCTTCCCCCTCCCCCTTTCCCCCCTTCCCCCTCCCCTCTTCCCCCTCTTTCCTCCCCCCAGGTGCAGGCATCAGCGGGGCTGCGGCAGCGGCAGGGCAGGCGGGCGCCAGTGCTGCTCCTAGCCAATTCCTCCTTCCCCATGGGCGCCTCCCTGCGCACGCCCCTCGCCCGCCCGGACCTCGTCTCCCTGGGCCTCTACCATGGCCTCTTGTATCGCCTCAAGGTGACTCTTGGTTGGCAGTGACTCTGTTTTGGGGCCTCCCAATGCGAATCTACTTTCGCCCGCCCTGACCTCGTCTCCCTGGGCCTCTACCACGGCCTCTTGTATCGCCTCAAGACAAGCCCTCTGCTTGCTTGCTTGCTTGCTGCGTGCTGCGCTGCCCGCATATCGAGTGTGTTGGCACGGAATGGAGCCATGGCAGTGGGGCCTTAGGTATGAGAGCAATTGTTTGAGAGCTACGTGCTTGTTTGTCTCACGACATGAGCAATCGGAACACACTTGCACAAGGATGAGAGTGGCTTGCAAGCCCTGTCTGTCACTGCGCACTCCCCTCACTCACTCCCCACTCCCCACACTCACTCCCCTCTCACCACTCTCCCCATCCCCTACTCCCACCATTTCCCAAACCCCCCTATCCCCACTCCGTGTTCCCCACTCCCCGCTCCCCACACTCCCCACTGCCTGCATTCCTGAACCACTGCTGTCGTCTTGACTTCCACCCCCATCCCACCCCGCAATACAGGCGTTCGTGAGTGTGAAGAATCTTCTTGACAGCATGCCATCGCCTTCAGTTCCCTGCTTACCCCCCCTTGCCCCCACTTGCTTCCCCTGCCCCCTCCCCGCACTTGCTTACCCCTGCTTGCCCCCACTTGCTTTTCCACCCCCTCCCCTCACTTGCCTATCCCACTTTGCCCCCACTTGCTTACCCCCTTTTGGCCCCACTTGCTTCCCCCACCCTCTCCCCACCCCCTCTCCCCCCCGTGCTCCCTGTTGCGGCCCGTCACTGCAGGTGATAGTGAGCGTGCGGAACATCTCAGACGTGATGGCATCAGCCATCAGAGCGCACTATGACAAGGATGACACCGGCTTGCAGGTCCCTCCCTCCTCCCTCCCTCCTCCCTCCCTCCCTCCCTCCCTCCCTCCCTCCCTCCCTCCCTCCCTCCCTCCCTCCCTCCCTCCCTCCCTCCCTCCTCCCTCCCTCCTCCATCCCTCCCTCCTCTCTCCCTCTGTTCTTCCTCCTTCTATCGATGCCTGACTGAACTTGTCACAATAAAGTGCTGCTCCAACTCTCACTCTCCTGTACCGCCCCCACTCTCACTGTCTCCTAGTCCATGTTTGGCTGCCGGGAGATTTTGAGAGTTCTCAAAAAGTCCTTGCAGCTCCACAGTCGTTGTTCATTCTTACAGCACTCTCTTGCTCCCTTTCTTTCCTCGCTCTCCCCACAAATAATCTCAACCTCTCAGCAACACCACCCACCATTAAATCACACCTTTCCTTGCCCCCCTCTCTCCTCCTTTTTTTTTTTCTTTTTTTTCCTATTCCAATGTGCCTGGCATCTGCATTACTCTCCACAACCCCCCAAACTCACACACAACCCCCCCAACTCACACACAACTCCCCAAACTCACACACAACCCCCCAAACTCACACACAACTCCCCAAACTCACACACAACCCCCCAAACTCACACACAACCCCCCAAACTCACACACAACCCCCCAAACTCACACACAACCCCCCAAACTCACACACAATCCCCCAAACTCACACACAACCCCCCAAACTCACACACAACCCCCCAAACTCACACACAACCCCCCAAACTCACACACAACCCCCCAAACTCACACACAACCCCCCAAACTCACACACAACCCCCCAAACTCACACACAACCCCCCAAACTCACACACAACCCCCCGTTCCTCCCCCATTCCACTGATTGCTGCGCACTCTCCTCATCATCCCGCCCTTGCTCTCCCAGGTGCGGCTTGTGGTGGACAGTCTGGTCTGGTGTACCTCGGTGCTTCTCTGCGCTGCGCCAGCTACCATGCAGCGCAGCGGCGCAGCCCATGCTGCTGCATCAGATTCACCGTGTACTTCTGGTATAAAAAATGCTCCAAGGGATCTCACAACTGACTCAATCCTATGCCACCTTTCTCCCTCCCCTGGTCGCGCAGGTGCGCCTAGTGGAGGACAGTCTGGTGTATCTCGATGCTTCTTTGCGCCAGCTACCGTGCGGGACCTATGCCATCGCCAACCTGGATCACCTCATGTCCTCTCCATCTGTCAGTCTCCTTCTCCTTCCCCCCCCCCTCCCTCCCTCTCTCTCTCTCTCTCTCTCTCTCTCTCTCTCTCTCTCTCTCTCTCTCTCTCTCTCTCTCTCTCTCGATCTATCTATCTATCTCTCTATTTCTCACACTTTTGACACTTCTGTTCTGGCATGCATGGGCTTCTTGTACTGGCCAGCTCACTCATTCTCCTGTTGAAACAGCAAATAATTCACGTTTGTCCACCTCTTGCCTCCTCCGCTCTTCCCCTTTCCCCTCCCCTCCCCTCTCAACCCCCCAGCCCCCTTTCGTATCTCAGCTCGCTCGCTTCCTCGACCTGCCAGGGGTCCATGAGGACCAACTCCTCACCGCTCTGCACCGCACTCGCACGGTCTGGGCCCGCCCCCGACCCCAGACAACACCTCGATTCAACGGGGAACCCGTTGCTGCCTTCTTTCGCCGGAGGCGGCACCTCTGGCCAATACTAGCAGGCACTCAGGAAAACTTTTTCTTTGCGGGCAGCCCTGCAGATTGGCCTTCTGGCGTTATGTCTCGCCGTGATCCTTGGACGTAACTGATATGAAGTGTATTGTGAGCTGTTGTAGAATGTTTGCAATCCGGCCACAAAGGCCTGCCTGTATTGGATGTATACCCTTTGTTCTTCTTACACATGCTTAGTGTGTGTGTGTACTTTTTTTTCCCCACTCAGACCTTGTACCGTAACATGTTTACTTCTGAAGCGGTTGCATGAAGGTTTTGAACAAACATGAATCTGACTGACTGGCTCTTCAAACAGCCTGGCACACTTGGCAAGGATAATCCATCGATACACGGATGAAGAGGGGTATTACAACACCGATATATTCTGAAGGTGAAAAGGGTTCGGCCCAGGCTGATACAATCTGAACCGTCTTATAGGATCGTCTCAGGTTGATCGCACGGAGTGTAGCAGCGGAAGATTGCTAGGTAATGTCGGGTACGGACTCTGTCAGTAGAAGGAGATTTGAATCTCGACAGAAGTGACTAATACAATGCGGTACAGGGGTCTATATAGGAATACAGTAGAATACGTAAGGTCTTAGCTAGCCATGTATTCTGAGGGGGTACATTCCCCTTAGGGCTAATCTAGATGCAGCATTGCAACCGTGCGGTTCGGTAACCGTATGCGGTCCGGTAACCGTTTGAACATTTCCCGCGCTTTGCACTTCAAATTTTTCCTGCTTGTAACTGTCTCGATAACTGTCTCGTCGCTTGGTCTTTCGTCCTCGCTGCAGTCATCTTCGCGTTAAGGATTTGTTCCTCAGGAATGTTTATTCAACTATTCCATATCGTAACACAGGCCTTCTTTAATCGAAATATATTGCTCTGTTCCTTTAAACAATCAGAGTGGTTTTTGAAAGTCACTCTGACGTTCAAAGAGGGGTGGCAAGCAAGGACGGGGGCACGCCCTTCAAACATGGGAGAAGAACACAACCAAAGGAGGAGGCTATAGCGCAGAGGTGCGACTCGATCTCAGTGAGACGTGTCTTTAAGAGGTCAATAGAGAGGCTCGTGGGGAGCACAGTGAGGAAGGCGTCCCAGGCAGCTGCGAAACGGTCAGAGAGGTGGGTCGCGAGGAAGTACGGTGTGATATGCATGGGATAGGCGGTGCTCAGCAAGTGTCAGAATGTTATATTTGTCTAGTCTGCAGTGGGGTACTCTATAGTGAGTACAGCCCTGCTAGGGTTTGCTATATGTATCCCATTGCTTGCTAGTGAAACCCCTCTTCTGTTGTTCCATTCCTGCTTGCTATCTTGACATGGTATCAGAGCGTCTACGCTCCTGGCCTGTGGGCCCACCTGCTTCCGCTGCTGTGCTGTCTGTCGCGCGCCCCGTGGCGAGCGACGTTTTTTCTTCCCGCCACGCGTTCGGGGCGCGTGGTGGGGCGCGCGGCGGTTTTCTGCTCGGTGCGTCGCCCCACCTGACCCGCACCCCGCCTCGTGGGACCCGCGCGCCGCCCCCGCAGGACCCGCGCGACGCCCTGCGGGACCCGCGCGCCGCCCCTGCTGGACCCGAGCGACGCCCTGCGGGGCTCGCGCGCTGCCCCGCTGGACCCGCGCGCTGCCCCGCTGGACCCGCGCGACGCCCTGCGGGACCCGCGCGCCGCCCTTGCTGGACCCGCGCGCTGCTCCGCTGGACCCGTGCGCCGCCCCTGGGGACCCGCGCGCCGTCCCTCCTGGACCCGCCTGCCGCCCGCGCCATGCCCGTTGCGAGTGCCCCACAGCCCGCCCGCGCCCTGCACGTCGCGACGCCGCCCGCCCTCCCCCCTCCTCCTTCGACTTCCTGCTGCGCGTGCAGCCGTGTGGAGGGTATGGGGGTGGCGGGGGTAAGGGGGGGTATGGGGGTGGTGGGAGTGCGTGACCAGCTGCCCCTCCTCCTCTCTCTCCCACTGCTGCAGCTGCCGCTGAGGGGGGGATGGAGTGGGTGAGGTTGGGGAGTGGCGCTATCCGGGGGGGATGTGAGAAAGGGGTTGGGGGCAATTGGGGGAGGTTGAACGAAGGTAGCTGCTGTGGAGCCAGCAGCGCCAGTAGTCCGGATGTCTTTGCTCCGGTAGCCAGCGAGCCCGTTGCGCCAGTCGCCCATGGGTCCGTTGCTCCAACCGTTCGTCTTAGCCGCGGAGCCAGTTACTCCAGTAGTACGGGGCCCTTGCTCCGGTAGCCAGTGCGCTAGTTGCTCCAGTCGCCCGTGTGCCAGCAGCTTCAGCAGCCGCCTCCAATCTCCTCGCCTCTCATAGTCCCTCTTCCTCCTCGTGAGCCCTCTATGTCGGCCACTAGCTTTACTTGTGCTTGTGAACTTATTATGCGACTGCTTGCTGTGCTGATTATACCCCACTTTGCCTATGGGGGTGTGTCAGAATGTTATATTTGTCTAGTCTTTAGTGGGGTACTCTATAGTGAGTACAGCCCTGCTAGAGTTTGCTATATGTATCCCATTGCTTGCTAGTGAAACCCATCTTCTGCTGTTCCATTCCTGTTGCTATCTTGACAGCAAGGACCTCAGTCGTGCAAGCAGCGCGGAAGCGAGCGCATGTGCGCAACGATGGTGTGGAACGAAGGGAGATCAGGAAAGAGGAAGGCCAGAAGGCAGGGGCTATAATAACGCACGATATAGTGGAGTAGCAAGCAATAACTATCATAATCCTAGCCACTAACCCCTGGGATATAATGGCTTGTTTGTGTAGCGGGTAAGTGCGCCCATAACCCCCCATGCCAACGTGCCTGTAACCCTTCCCTAGGATCAATCAGGGATCACCAGTGGACCTCGGACACCACCCCCGCATTGGGATGCCCGAAGTGCACACATTGGGATTCGAACCCGAGACCTTCGCTCTGATACCATGTCAGAATCCCAGCCACTAAGCACTAGGATAAAAGGGCTTGTTGTCAGAATGTAACTGTATACATTGCTATAACTGCTTGTAGTGTAGACCTAGTGTAGTTCTATTGCTGTCCTGTTAGGTGGTGCACCCTTTGGCTTGCTATAACTTGTAACTTTTCTCATAATGAACACCATTCCCGTTTCTCCTTTGGTCATCACCCTCGACATTCCCTTTGCTTCTCTCGTCCTAGCTAAACCCTAGGCTACTAAGCCTACTAAGTTAAGCTCATATTTCAACACTTGTTGGTGTAGCAGGTGAGTGCGCCCATAACCCCCCAGGCCAACGTGCATGTAACCCTTCCCTTTGATCAATCGGGGATCACCAGTGGACCTCCGACACCCCCCCAGCACTGCGATTCCCGAAGTGCACACATTGGGATTCGAACCCGAGACCTTCGTTCGATTGCCATGTCAGAATCCCAGCCACTAACCACTGGGATAAAAGGGCTTGTTTGTGTAGCGGGTGAGTGCGCCCATAACTCCCCAGGCCAACGTGCCTGTAACCCTTCCCTAGGATCAATCGGGGATCACCAGTGGACCTCGGACAATAACTGCATCCAATAACTCCTTCGCAATCACCTCCTGACGAAAGTGCTTCCGTTTGGCCTGCGGCAAGTGCGAGGCATGCAGCGGCGTCGCGTGTACTTCTTTTGCTGGTCCATAGTGGCATCAGCAGTTGGAGCAAAAGGACACGGCGGGGCTGGGAGCTTTCCAGAAGCGTGCTCATACAGGGAGACATCCTGCTGAAGCTAGCTCTGCGGGTAGAGCTTGACATCAAACTGCCAGGACCAGAGGTTTATCGCACGACCCTCTGCGTCGAAACGCAGCACAACTCAGTCACCATAGCAGCAGGAAGTCGGTGCACAGCCGCAACGGGTGAAGTGTTGAACGACTACATGAGGAGGAGAAAGGCTGCTCTAAAGGGATTTTCGCAGCTGGCAAACGCGCGAATCCCCGTTGCCGTATGTATGTGGCTGCTCCACGTAGATCACTGCATCTACTAACGAGTACAGGAACGCGTTCTTCACGTCGATTTGTCGGAGCGGCAGATGTCGTGCGGCAGCGATGGCGACGAGTATTCTGACGGAGGTGTGACGGCTGACCGGCGCGAACGTCTGGTCGAAGTCAATCCCGTGCCTTTGGTCGTAGCCGCGCATGACCCAGCGTGCCTTGAATCGTTCGATCGTCCCGTCAGATCCGGTTTTCACGTGAAAGACCCATTTGCCGGAGAGAATCCTTCTTCCCTTGACTGCTGCTCGGTCGACGAGCACCCAGGTATCGAGAGATTCGATTGCCTTAATTTCCGCATCCATCGCCTCGCGCCATTCCTTGCTGTGTGGTCCCGAGAGGGCTTGGCGCGGATTCATTGGTTCGATGACACGTGGCGCCGTTCAGGTGGCAGTGTGGGGCCCGAGAAGTTGGATTCCCGAAACTGTGCTGTCGTGGCGGTGCTGTGGGTTGACTTCCTGTACATCGTCATCGTTGCTTTCCGGTTCAGGTGGTGCTGGCGGTGCTGCGCCTCCGCCGCTTCCACTTCCGCTTCCGCCTGCTGCGCCTGCTCCTCCTCTAGGAGAATCGTCGTCGCGATCGCCTCTTGTGAACTCGCCTCTGAGATTCTGCTCCAGAATGGCTGCTGCTGCTTCGTCCTCAGGTGAGGCGTAGCTGTGTCCATCGTTGGCATAGACGCGGTTCGCGTTCGCTTGCTCGTCTTCGCGGAATTGCCGAAGGAAGAGCCGCTCGTAGAAGATAACATCGTGCGCGTTCTTGATTTTCTGGCTCAAGAGGTCCAGAATGAGCCATGCTTTGTGCTCGTGGCTGATGCCGAGGTGAATCCCCCAGCGCGCGCGACTTGCAAACTTCCCGATAGTCGATGTCGGCGGGCGATATTGCACCATGCATCCCCACACGCGGAGCATGGATGTGTCGCCCTTGGTCCCCGTCCACTTCACATGCGGTGATGAGTTGCCACTGATGGCGGTGGTTGACAGAATGTTGTGCACCCGCACCGCGTGGTGCATTGCGTAGGTCCAGTAGGTCGGCGGAAGCTTCGACTGCTTCATCAGCGCCCGCACCTTCGTCATGAAGGTGCGATTCGTGCGCTCATCTACGCCCTACTGCTGATGTGCGTAGGGGAGGGAAATATGGTGCTCGATTCCCTTCTGTACGAAGTAATGCTGCAGTTCCTTGCTCCTGAACTCCGCCGCGCCGTCGGACTGCCAGATCTTCAACTTCTCCCCAGATTGCCGCTGCGTGTGCGCCAGCCACAGGCGGAACACTTTGTATGCTCTGCTGCGCGCTTCCACGTTTACGGCCCATACGTAGCGCGTTCCGGCGTCGACGAAGGTGAGCGTGTATAGTTCGTCGTTGATGCCGCAGTGTCCCACGTTGAGGAAGTCGCTATACACCTTCTCTAGTTTGGTGTAGCGGTTAGTTCCGGGCTCTAGCAGGGGGGACGGCTGGTGGCTCAGCGCGGGCTCGGGGCAGACGGTGCAGTTGCGCGGATGTGTCGCGCCCCTTACTTCGGTGCCATCAGGGTGCAGGAGTGCGCCAGGCGTAAACACGCCAACCTCGATGCAGTTCTTCAGTGTTACGCGCGAGGGGTGACCTAGGCGATGTGCCAGATGGCATCGTCGGCGCGGAATCCAGAGGTGCGCATGTAGTTGTCAGAATGTTATAATTGTCTAGCCTGCAGTGGGGTACTCTATAGTGAGTACAGCCCAATTAGGGTTTGCTATATGTATCCAACTGCTTGCTAGTGAACACCCTCCTTTCTTCATTCTTACTTTCTACTGCTAGTTCTGAAATGCTATCAGAGCAGGTCGACCCTCCTGGGTCGATCCTGTGGGTGGGCCCACCACCTCACTGCTTCCGCTGCTACTGCTACTCTGTGTGTTGCACGCCCCGTGGCGTGCGACGGATTTTTCATCCCGCCGCGCGCTCGGAGCGTGCGGCGGTTTTCTGCCCGCCGTGCGCCCCGAGGCGCGCGGCGGTTTTCTGCCCGCCGTGCGCCCCGAGGCGCGCGGCGGCTTTCTGCCCCGTCACTCCGCGCGTCGCTCCCGGGAGGCGCTGCGACGGGCGACGGGGACCCGCGCGTCGCCCCCCGTCGCCCGTCGCGGCCTGCGCGACCTGCGTAGGGCCCGCGCGCGGCCCGTACAGCCTGCGCGCGGCCCGTACGGGCTGCGCCAGGCCCGCGCGCGGCCCGTACGGGCTGCGCCAGGCCCGCGCGCGGCCCGTACGGGCAGCGCCAGGCCCGCGCGCGGCCCGTACGGACTGCGCCAGGCCAGGGCGCGCCTCGGGCCGCCCGCACGCGGTTCGTACGGGCTGCGCCAGGCCCGTGGGCGCCCTGTTTTCTCTGCCCCTGCGCTGCCCGCTGTCCCCCGTGCTTCTGACGGCGCCCCACCCCTGCTGCTGCCCGTTCTCCTGAATTAGGGTTTGGGGGTGGGGGGTATGGGGGTGCAGTTTCTGTGCGTCGTCCCCTGCTCCTCCTCCTCCTCCGTCTCCCAGTGCTGCAGCTGCCGCTGAGGGGGGTGGGTGTGTGGGAGCCGAAGGAGTGGTACTAGGGGGGTGACGTGCAAGTGGAGTTAGGAGTGAAGCAGTGGGTGTGTGGGGGTGTGTGGGACAGTTGGAGGAGGTTGAGCGGAGGCTGCTGTCTTGTCGTCCGCAGCACCTGTAGTCCGGGGCGCACTGTCCTGGTAGCCCAGAGAGTCTGCTGCGCCTGTCGCCCGAGGGTCCGTTGCTCCTGTAGCTCCTCGTAGCCCGTGAGCCAGTTACTCCAGTAGTCCGGGGCGCACTGTCCCGGTAGCCACTGTGCCAGCAGCTCCTGTTGCCCGTGTGTCTGCAGCTTCAGCCGCCGTCTCTCATCTTCTCTCCTCTCACAGTCCCTCCTCCTCCTCACTTGCCCGCTGTGACTACCACTAGCTTTGCTTATAATTGTGAACTATTACTATACTTGCTTGTGCTGATTACACCCCACTTTGGCTATGGGGGTGTGTCAGAATGTTATAATTGTCTAGCCTGCAGTGGGGTACTCTATAGTGAGTACAGCCCAATTAGGGTTTGCTATATGTATCCAACTGCTTGCTAGTGAACACCCTCCTTTCTTCATTCTTACTTTCTACTGCTAGTTCTGAAAGTAGTGCGCGTGTGCTTTTGCGGGATCCTCGTTAGGCGCTTGAGTCGGTGTCGCCGCTGCTTCTTCAGCTTCTTCTTCTTCGTTTAACGTCGTCAGCATTAGCGCGAGAAATTCCATGTCAAGGATGGTGGAGAGGGGAATATTAGTTCCAGGGATAGTTCCTGTGAAGAAGGATGGTTTGCGCGGCTCGGGGGCAGGCCCGTAGACGGTGCGACGCGGAGTAGATGGCTCATTCCCCCAGTCGATGGTGTCCCAAGGGTCACTTCCTGGCTGGATGTCAGGTGGTGGCAGTGCAGGTGCAGTGCGGCGCGGAGGGCGACCAAGAGGAACAACAGCCGGTTCAGCCTCAATTTCTTCTGTTTCCCCCCTTTGGTCCTCGCGGGAAGCTCCCCAGCCGCTTGACTCGCCGCCAGATGCAGCGCCCCATCCGCCGGTGTTGTCGTCGGTGACTGCTCCCCATCCGCCAGTGTTGCCGCCAATTGCGGCTCCCCATCCGCCGGTATCTCCGCCGGTATCTCCGCCGGTATCGCTCGTGCCCCATCCGCCAGCGCTTCCCCACCCCCCTTCATTGGAGGCGCTCTCTTCTTCGCCCCATCCGCTCCATGGGAATGTGCCGCGTGACTCCGCAAGGCTCCGTTGGCGAAGTTCTTCTGCTTCGCGACATGCCAGTTCCTCCTCTTGCGCCACGGTAAGCTTCTTCGTAGAGTCGCGCTGGTGAGCGTAGATTTCCAGAAATTTCTCCTTTGTGTAGGGCCGCGGGACTCCGTGCGCATCGAAGGTGCTGACGCCGACGCCGCGCAGCATGCCCCGAAGGTGTTGTGATGCAGGTCCGGGAAGGGGATGTTCCTCCGTTCCAAAGACGACGCGCGTGGCGGTCTCGAGCTCCAGGTGAGACAGCCCTTGTTCAGGCGGTGCTTCCCTCTCTGCTTCGGCGATGGCGGCGAGGCCACGGTCGGCAATCGCGCTCGTTGATGCCGTGGGCGTGTGGCAATCTCTGCAGATGCCGTCGGGGTCGGGGTCGTGCAACGCCGGCTCGCGCGGGTGTGGGTGATGTGGCACCCACGGTCTTCCATCTAGGTGCTTCCAGTCGCGGTGGTGAATATGCTCGAAGCGCAGGGGGACCAGATCAATGAGCTCCTGCGAGTCGCCGCTGCAGTCGGGAATGTCAAGGTCGAGGATGTAAACTCCGTTCTCGGGGTGCGCTCGCCCGATCTGCTTGCGTGTCTTGTTCGGCATCGTGAAGTGGAGTAAAATGTCACGTGTCTCGGGGTCGGTGCTGGGGTCGACCCCGCAATCCATGAGTTGCGCCGCTGAGAGGAGATTGAAACGCAAGTTTTGTACGATTAGCACGTCATTCAGCGTGATGTGCGTTATGCTCCCTCGGGCCTTGAGCACAACGATGCCTTGTGCGCTTGCGCGCTAGCGCGTGTTGTTCACCACGGTGACGTAGGTGATGGCAGGGGTGGCGACGGCGTTGGATATGTAACGCTCAGAGCCCACCATATGCTGCCCACAGCAGCTGTCCAGGTACCACGTGTTGTAGCGCCTGTTATTGTTATGTGCGAGCGGCGCCAGTCGCGGAGCAACGATGTGCGGTGTGTCAATCTTCATAAACTGTTCGCGCGCGATCCAATAGATCGGTGCCACCCGCGTGTCAGGTATGTGCGGGGGGCTCTCAAGCAGCGGGATTGGGAGATTCCAATCTTGGGCGTCGTCGTCGCTGAAGTCGTGACGCGTGCTGAACGGATTGTTGTTCGAGAATGCTCCAATTGGGTGAGGTGCCGGCTCAGGTGACGGTGAGCGTGCACGAGGACGACGTGATCCGCTTGTCATTGCCATGTTCCCCATGACACTGCGGATGGGAGTAGCATGTGATGGTTGTTGCTGCTGGACTTGCATCGATCTGCCATGTGCTCAAAATTTCTGCAAATTTTGCAGTAGAGGCGCCGCGGCCGTCGCTCTTCAGTGTTGTCGGCGTAGAAGCCGAGGCGTTCCCGTTCTCGTCGCGGAGCTGGTCGCTGCTTGTCCATGACTCCTTGCTCGACAAGAAGGGCGGCGCATAGGGCGGCCTCCGAGATGACCCTCTACTGTCGGAGAAGCGCCTTGCAGGGTTGCCACTCTGGGCTGAGCCCTTGAAGCACAATGTTCACGAAGATCTCCTCAGAGATCGTGCTCCCCAATTTCGCGATCTGATCGCGTAAGCTCCAACAGCGATTAAGGTAATTGTTGGCCTTCTCCCCTGGGGCCATTCTTGTTTCCAGTAGCTGCTGGAGTAGGCGGCTTGACGAAGCCGAATCCTTTGGTTGGTACACGCCATTCAGGTGGCGCCGAGCGTCGAGCAGGTGAAGTTTTGTATGAGCGAATGCTCAATTGCTCCGTCGGCGACATGTTCCGCAGTAGTACCCCGTACGCCATCAGGGACTCGTTGTAGTACCTCGTCTTAGCGTCGTCGGTGTCCTCAGCGGGTCTCGAGTAGCTCCCGTCAAAGTAGTGAAAAATCTGCTCGTTTTGCAGCAGGAGCTCCAGTTTGAAGCTCCAAGTGTAGAAGTCTCTGCCGTCAAAACACACGCTTGTCATTATTTTTTATATGCTCAAAAACCTTGACTGTGCAGAGAGAATTGCTTCTTCGCTGGGACGGGGAGTTTTGGAACTTGAGCCATTAGTGTCGAGAGAGAAGGTGCGCGGGGCGGTATTGTGGCCGTTTGAGGCCGGTTGAGAGGGTTGGGAAGAAAATCCCGCGTCGCCATTCCGCAATGTTTGGAGTCCTTGCTCCAAGCTGGTGAGTCGCTGAAGCAGTTGTGCGAGGACGGCGGTCCCAATCGTCGTCGTTTCCTCACTTGTCATAGCCGGGTTGGTATGCGCTTCAGCCGTCAGATTCGTCTGACCACCAGATCCTCTGGCCATTCTTACATGCGAGCGTGTGCCGGGCGTCACTTTCCAATCGTCGAAAAATTTGGGGGTGGCAGTGCGAGGGATTCTCGAGTCGCTCTTATACCATGATGTGATCAGAAGTTGATCGTCCCTAGGATCACGTCGGGAAGGTTCGCACAAGACTGGGTAGTAGTGGTGGGCCCTTGACATGTTTAGGGTTTAGGGCTTGGGGTGCTTGTGAACCCTACTCGAGTGCTACCGAGTGCTTGTGAACCCTACTCGGGTGCTACATGCGGTAAGGAGTGCACAAGCACTCGAGTCGGGTTTAGGGTGCTTGTGAACCCTACTCGGGTGCTACCTGTGTAGGGTCTAGGGTTTAGGGTCTTATTCTCGGTAGTACGTGTGTCGATTGCTGCGGTAAGGAGTGCACAGTGAAGATTCAATAATGACTATTCGTAACAGTTGGTAGACTGCAAATGTAGTGCGTTCATGTGCTGCATCGAGGATGGATCGTAGTTCTTGCATTGCTAGTGGAATATAGCTGCCCCCACCGCCCATAACGGATGATTCAGCCGTGTCAAAGCCAACAAAATTCTGGAGAACTTCATAGGCGGGAGTTGCAGTCCATTGTCAGGAGGGCGTGGAGGATATTTGGGAAATTCATTTCAGTTCCTAGGCCCAATTAGCGAGCATATTTAAGATATAATTGAGTGATATTCGTGGAATTTTTGTGGTGCAAGCGTTTAACCACTTTCATATATCAAAATGGCTGACAATGTAACGCTGCACGTTCGTATTCTTTCCAGTGACATACGCGAAAAACTTGTGAACGATTTTGTTACAACTTGCAGACTTTTTGCAGTGGCAATGAGGCGAGATTGTCGTGAGAGAAACGCGCTCCGCGCACGAAGCTCACGTTGCGCCCTTTCTTGGTTTGAGGGGTCCGAACCGCCCGTGGTCGTCGGCGAGAGTGGCTCGGTAGAGAGGGGCCAGCTCTTTCGCGCTTCGGATTCACGTACCTCAATCCCAGGCTCGGCTGCTCCTTGCGAACCTTGGGGGACCTCCCTGGGGGCTGCAAATGGGGTCCAGTAATTCCGCGTGTCGCGTTTATCACTTCACGGAAGGGCGCTGAGAGCTTGTTTCCAGCCCCGCACTCCACATAGGTTTCTGCGCCACGACTCGTTTGTCCGGGGCGTAGTAAATGTTGCCACACGAACAGCCTCGGTGACACGCTTGGTCAATTGATGCTATGTAAATCAAGCAAGGGCGTGCGATTCTGTAGGTAGTTGCGACGGTCGAACGAAGACTACGCGAGAGTTCACGTACGGGCCGAGCCACGCTCACCTGCCTGGAATTCGTCGCACTCTAGTTCGTGGTGATCGCAGTGGCAAGGGTTCTGGTTTCTGCGACCTACATAGCACGAGGCGCAATCGTGATCAGGGTATGCAATTTCATGCACTTCAATCTTATCAGCAGCTAACCCCCTCAGCCTCCACCTAGAAACTCGGGCCTCCCACTTCAATTTCATTATCCCATCAGGGCTCGACATTTGCTATTATTACGCAGTCGGTGCTAGAACTTGTAGCCCGTCTACCATCAACTTCAGCAAGCTCCCTAAGTTGATCACCTGAAGGCTGTATAATCCTGGTGCTGCTTCTCTAGAGATGGCAGCAACGATGAAGACTCTTCTGTTTGTCGCGGTGGCGCTGCTGGCTGCTTCACTGCCTTGCCACGCCTTCCGCTCATCTCGAGTCCGTACCTCGTGGCAATCTTCTATCCTGTAGAAGAGTTTATGCAAACAGTTATCGCAGTTACGCTTCTCCCAGTGCTCCCGTACACGACGCTAACTATATGCAGTCTTGCGTCCTTAATTGGTGATGCAGATGCTACAGGAGGACCAAAACAGGCTTTTTCCCAAACTTCCCGGCCTTTCTGCGAAGGTGCGTGTCTGCGCTGTTTGCGACATGCAGAGCGCAATACGCTTCGTGCTTCCACTACTTTTACCCGTACTATCAGCGTGCCTCGTACTTCAACCCGAGCGCAACACTCCTCGCGTCTGGCGTTTGTCGACTACTCTTGTCATTTATCATTTGCGGGGTTTCCCTTCGACAACCTTTTATCAATTCATCGTTTAACCCGTCTCTGACCTATGCCATCTTTCCTCTACACGCGCCTCTCAGATCGTCGTTCCAACCACGGTGAAGGCGAAGCACGAAGAGGCGGCAACGGCTGAGATCACTGCGACCGGAGGCGTTTCCAACACGCCTGCTGACGCAACAACAGTGACTCCCACCCCCCTCACCAACAACGTCGCCACCACTACTGACCCGGCAATCACGCTTGCGGACCCCAACTTAGGCACCACCACGAGCGACTCGACAAACAACCCCCCGCAGGTTCCCGCACAGGCCTCCGCTAGCGGTTCCTCCCCCACCCCGCAGCCGCCCAGTGGTGACTGCTCTGCCTCCGCGTGCGATTTCTACTTCACGGGATTCCAGGACTCCATTCCGTCGTTCAAGCTGCCCGAGAGCGGCGGTGACGTGGCGATCAGCCCGGCTATCGAGGCGTCGGTGAAGGGGAGCGCTGTGAACGTGATTGCGCTTAACTCGCAGACGGCGTCGTACGCTTGTAGCAATGGCACTATGCCCAACGACAACCAGTTCTACGTCGTTCAGGATGTAAGTCGGCTGCAGCCGAAATATCCAATCAGCATATGCCTTTCTGCATATTTGTGGCCGTCCTAATCATGTTGCTGCAAACGCCTCTTTCCGTGGGTCGCAGGTGGTTCAAGTGCGGACGATCCAACCGCAGGACAAGGGCAAGTACAACGGTCTCATCGTCAAGATCCCCATTTCGAGTGCGGAGATTGAGGTGTTCAACCAGGTGTTCAACCTCAACCCCAACGACGGCTCCTCTTCTTTCCCCGAAGAGCGCCGTTGCGTCATCTTCCAGACGTCTTAGGCACTTTATGGTCGTCGACCATTCGGTGTTGGCACTGCGGCCTGTAGCGGTGGGCTCGACTCGCTCTGCACGAAAGCCTTTTGCTGGTCAAATGTGGGCTGCTTGGAGCGTCGAGTAACAAACGTTCCTTTGGGGAGTTATCATATATCTTAGTTAGCTGTAGTTTTGCATGTTAGGTGTTGGGATGGGGCTAATCGCATAAATTATGTGGAAAGACGTGTACGGTATTTCTGACCAATTGCTTGTTTCCAACACGTGCATTACCAGCTCCTCAATTGACTTTGGTCTCCAACATGTTTTCCGCCTCCAGCCTCTACGGAAAGAAACCTACCGTATGTACCTTGTTGAAACAAACAATTGATCAGAAATTCCCAACACCGTTGATATGTTCCCCCTTCGTTATTTGCTGCTTGCTCACCCGTAATTACCAGGTTCAGAATGGATAATTCCCTGCCACCATGCCCAAATGCTTTTGGGGGGGCCAAGGTGATGCTATTCATCAAGGGAAGATACGGACCTTGCCACCTGGGTCCCCCTTGAGGAGTCTTTGAAAAAACCAGCTGTTTCTAGATGAGGAACAGGGCTTTTGCTAGGGTGTAGGCACTATGAGACCTCAGGGTCAACATTCACGTATACATTTGTTTTATGTTTACTTTGTACACTAGGTTGGTGTCAAATGTTGTAGCCTTAGTGAGGTTTGTCTTAGGGGGTACAGATGTTAGGGTTTGTTATATGTACCCCAACCCACATCAATGAACCAACACTTTCATTCTTGACATGGTATCACCTAGGTTAGGATCCTGTGGGATCCCGTTCCTCTCGTTCACGTCCGTAGCGCCCGAGCCTGTCCCGTACCCTAGTGCCCGTTACGCTCGTACTGTGCCCTAGCGCCTATCGCGCCTGCCGTTACGTCGCTCTCGTGCCCTCGCGCCCGCTGCGCCTGCCGTTACGCCCCTCTCGTGCCCTAGCGCCCGCTGCGCCTGCCGTTACGTCCCTCTCGTGCCCTAGCGCCCGCTGCGCCTTCAGTCCCGTCCCGTCCGTCCGCGTCGCGCTGCCTGTCCGCGTCGCGCCTTCAGTCCCGTCCCGTCCGTCCGCGTCGCGCTGCCTGTCCGCGTCGCGCCGTCCGTCCCGTCCCGTCCCGTCCGTCCGTCCCGTCCGTCCGTCCCGTCCCGTCCCGTCCCGTCCCGTCCCGTCCGTCCGTCCCGTCCGTCCGTCCCGTCCCGTCCGTCCGTCCCGTCCGTCCGTCCCGTCCCGTCCGTCCGTCCCGTCCGTCCGTCCCGTCCCGTCCTGTCCCGTCCGTCCCGTCCGCCCGTCCCGTCCCGTCCCGTCCGTCCGTCCCGTCCGTCCGTCCCGTCCCGTCCCGTCCCGTCCGTCCCGTCCAGTTGCGTCGCGCTGCCCGTCCGCGTCGCGCAGTCCGTCCCGTCCCGTCGCGTCGCGTCGTGTCGCGCTGCCCGTCCTGTCCCGCTGCGTCGCATCGCGCTACCCCTGCCCGTGGCGCTGCGCCCTCCTAGTCCAGCAGTGTTGCGCCCTACCCTATGTCCCGTAGCGCCCTACTGAGTCATTCTCACTGATTAGGGTTTCAGCAGCAGCACTTCCTGCCACTTTGCTTTTGCTATGGCGACCCCTAGGGTTCTTCGTTTTGACGCTGACGGTAGACCGCTCGAGTTTCCGGTCTGGCTCCTACGCGCGCGTCGCCTTCTAGAGAGTCAGGTCCAGGCGGGCGAGTCCCTCTGGGCGCACGCTACTGGCGACCTTCCTGCGCCCGACGACCCTACGCCTTTAGGCCCTGCCCCTGACGACGCCGCCAGAGACCGCTTTACCCGCCAGCGTGCTGACCTGACGGCGTGGAAGTCGCGTGACGCTGCGGCCTGCATCGCTCTTAGCAGCCTCCTCCCTGAGTCTGAGGAGACCCACTTCACTCAGGTTCGCACTGCTAGTGAGTTCCTGACTGCGATCAAGGCCCGCTACGCTACTCCCACCACTGTCTCCCTTGGCCGCCTCTTCCTCCCGTTCTTGTTCCCTGACCTCGCCTCGTTTGAGCGCTCGGCTGACTTGATTGCTCACCTCCGCTCGCTCGATTCTAGCTACCGCGCAGCTTGCACTGACGCACAGCTTGCACTGCTTCCCCCTCCTATGGCAATTACTATCTACTTCATTGCCACTAGCCTCCCTGACCACCTTGCCTCGGTTCGTGACACGCTTCTTCTGAAGCACCCTAGTGAGCTCACTATCGAGGTCCTTGAGTCTGCGCTCAAGGACGTTGAGAGCAACCTCCGCTCTGTAGCCTCCGCCTCTGGTGCTGTGCCCCCTCCACTGTTCCACGGGTGCACTGTCCCTCAGCTGCCCACCTTTACAGCCTCTCTCGCCACTGCTGCTAATGACGTGAACGCAGCTGCTGTTACGACTTCTTCGCGGTCTCGAGGTAGAGGTGGCAAGAGGGGCGGTCAGGGTACAGGTGGCGGCGGCGGTGGAGGCGTTGGCGGCGGAGGTGGTGGGGGTGGCGTGCCGACTGGTGGTGGCGGGAGTGCAGGACCAGGAGAGGCGTCGCGTGCAGCGGCCGGTGACTCCGCTACTGCAGCCGGTGGAGGCGACGCCCGGGCTCGTCAGCCACCTTCTGGTCTGCCGGCCGCGGCGGGTGGAGAAGCGGCGTGGTACCTGGCCCAGTGGCAGCAGCAGCAGCAGCAGCAGCAGCAGCCCCTCCCCTTGCAGCAGCCCCCGCAGCAGCAGCGGCAGCAGCAGGTTTCGGGGCCAGGACAGCGTCAGCCTCAGCGAGGTGTTGTTCACCCTTCGTGCACCTATCAGATTCTGACAGGTGCTCGCCGAGGCCAGCCTTGTGGCTGCACCCACCCTCCTGGTCAGTGCTTTGCTCAGCTCACTGACACGGTTCGCTTGGCCTTCGGCGTTGGCGGCCCTGCCCCTGATTGGTTACCTCTTGTTCAGACGTATGGCTCCGCTCTTTGGGGCATGTCTGCTTCTCAGTTGCTTGGTCTCTTAGGAACTCCTCATGCTATGTATGCTGTTGTTGACTCTAGTGCTTCTGACTCTGTTTACTCGAGTATTGTTAGCTTAGGTGCTAGTCTTGCTGAGTTGCCTGTTGCCAGTGTAGGCACTTGTGTAGACACTAGTCCAGGCGCTACTTCGGAGGACGCTTCGCTGTCTTTCACTCTGGACTCTGGGGCTTCGCACTGCTTCTTCCGCGACCACACGACACTTACTCCACTTCCTGCGCCAGTCTCTGTGGCCCTGGCTGATCCCACCTCGGGACCATTCACTGTTCGCTACACTACTACTCTTCCTTGCCCTGCTGTTCCCTCTGGGTCTCTCACTGGCTTCCACGTCCCCTCGTTCTCGAGGAACTTGGTGGGAGTGAGGCCTCTTGTGAGTCAGCACGTGGGTGTGTGGATTGAGCCCTCTGGTGAGACGTCGGTTTGTGTTGACGGCGACACTTACTCGCCTCTTGCCACCTTTACTGCCGAGCCGGGCTCTGGTCTCTACACACTTCACACTGGCCCTGGTGGGCAGCAGCAGCAGCAGCCGCAGCAGCAGCAGCAGCCGCAGCAGCAGCCGCAGCAGCAGCAGCAGCAGCAGCAGCGGCGGCAGCAGCAGCCGCAGCAGCAGCAGCAGGAGCGGCAGCAGCAGCAGCGGCGAGTCCTCCCCCCGGCCCCGGTTACTTCCCCCAGTCTGGTCCCTGCGTCTCACCAGGTTGCTGCGTCCCCCCAGGTAGCTCTGTCTGGTCAGGTTCCCGTGTCTGGTCCAGTTGCTGCGTCGTGCTCCTGCCGGTCGCTTGCACACCCCACCGTTCTGTGGCACCACCGGACGGGGCACCCGTCCCTCCCTCGTCTGCGCGCTATGTCTCGTCAGCGTCTTGTCTTAGGCCTCCCGCGTGTCCTGCCGTCGCTCCCGCCTTCGCTTGCACCGCCGTGCGGTCCCTGCGTCGAGGGTCGGCTGCGCGCCACCCCTCACTCCTCCTCCCTTCGTCCGGCCACCGAGCCTTTTGAGACGCTCCACTTGGACGTCTGGGGCCCCGCCCCTCGCCTTGGCCCTGAGCGCGAGCGTTTCTTTTTGGTGGTCGTTGACGACTACTCCCGCTACACCACAGTGTTCCCCCTGGCGAAGAAGTCTGAGGTGACTTCTACGCTGATTAGGTGGTTGCTTACCACTGAGGGCACTCGTGGTCGTCGTGTCAGCTGTCTTCACTCTGACCGTGGGGGTGAGTTTCGCTCCGGCATTCTCGCTGGATTCTGTCGCGAGCAGGGCATTCGTCAGTCCTGGACGCTTCCAGAGTCCCCACAGCAGAATGGGGTTGCTGAGCGCCGCATAGGCTTGGTCATGGAGATCGCCCGCACCTCCTTGACTCACGCCCGTGCCCCCCATTTTCTGTGGCCCTACGCGGTTAGGTACGCCGCTCACCAGCTAAACCTCTGGCCACGTGTCTCTCGGCCAGAGGCTTCACCGACCAGTCTTTGGACCGGGTCCCCTGGTGTTGCGTCGAGGTTTCGTGTCTGGGGTTGCTTGGCTCTTGTCCGCGACACTTCCGCGGACAGGCTCTCGCCTCGCGCCGTTCCCTGTGTCTTCCTTGGTTTCCCTGAGGACTCCTCTGACTTCACCTTTTACCACCCTCCCTCTCACCGGTTCTTTGACTCTCGTGACGTCCGTTTCGAGGAGTCCACCCCCTACTACGTCAGGTACCCCAGTCGAGGTCTCCCGGTTCCTCCTCCCCCTCTCTTCCTGACTTCCGCTCCCCCTCCTGCTCCCCCGGTACAGCCTCCCCCCCCTGGTCCCGCCCCGTCAGGTGTGTCCCAGGCTACCCCTCCCCCCTCGGTCGCCCCTCAGGTGCAGCCTCCTTCCCCGCAGTCCTCCTCGCAGCCTGCTGCAGACCCTGTGGGAGCCGGTGTTCGTGGAGAGGGCCCTACTGGTGCTAGCTCTGGAGGTGCTGGAGTTGGAGCTGAGCCCGTGGTTGTAGGAGACTCTTGTCTTTCGGGAGCTGGTGTTGGTCCTGCTGACTTTGGGGGTGCTACGTCTGGGGGTACGGGTGCACCCTCTTCGGGTCCTGGTGAGCCTGGTCGTGTTGCTGTTGGTGGTGCTGACTCTGGGGGTGGTGCGCCAGGTGCTTTGGAGGGCGGTCCCGGGGCTGCCGCAGCCCCCGACACTACTCCTCCCCCCCACCCCTACCCGACCCGGCACCAGGCTCGTGTTCGCCGTGCCCGTGAGGAGCAGCTGGAGTTGGAGAGAGAGGAGAGAGAGTTGCAGCGGCTGGAGGAGCAGCAGCAGCAGCAGGAGCAGCTACAGTAGCCGCGGCTGGAGCCGCCGCAGCAGCAGGAGGCGCAGGAGTTAGAGCCGCTACAGCAGCAGGAGGAGCAGCAGCAGCCGCCGCGGCAGCAGCAGCAGCAGCCGCCGCCGCCGCCGCAGCAGCAGCAGCAGCAGCCGCCGCCTCCTCCTCCTGTCTCCGGTCTTCGGGCCCTCGGCCTCCCCTCCCGCTCTCCTTCCTCCTCCCCCTCTCCTCCCGTCTCGGGTCCTCCGCTTCCTCCTCCTGACCCCTCTCCAGCTGTTTTCCCTCGTTCTCAGTCTTCGTTGTCCCCTCCTCCTTCTCAGACCTGGGCCTCTCGTCGCTCCCCTCGTGCTCGTCCCTCGTCCCCTGTTCCCTTCCCTGACCTTCGTACTGCCTTACTTCGTTCTAGTCCGCCTCGTCCGTCTCCGTCTGTGCTTCCGTCTCCTCCTGAGTCGGCCCTCACTGCTTCGCTTTCTACTCCTGTCACTGACTACTACCGCACGTACCGTCCTGTTCTCTCTCGTGTTCTCGCCTCTCTTGTTACCCACCCTCGTGCCTCTGTGTCCTCTGTCTCCGCTCTTACTGCCGCAGTCACTGAGTTTGCCTCTACTCGCCGCCTTGACTTCGCCACCAGTCTTGTGGCTGCTCCTCCTTCCAGTCCTCTGGCCGTCGGGGGTGTGTCTGCCCTTGGCTGTGACGCCCTAGAGGACAGGCAGTTTGAGCTAGAGTTCCTGGCAGCCGCTTCCCCTCATCTCTGTGCCATGCTGCTCGCCCCTGAGGGAGACCCCGACGCCCTTGACATACCGTCTCCTCGCACTTACGCTGAGGCAGTGTCAGGGCCTTGGGCCTCTCAGTGGAGAGCTGCCATGGACGCAGAGATGGCCTCCTACAGATCCACAGGCACCTACGTCGACGAGGTTCCCCCCCCTGGGGCGAACGTAGTCGATGGCATGCGGATCTACAGGGTGAAGCGGCCACCGGGATCTCCTCCGGTCTTCAAGGCGCGCTACGTGGCTAGAGGTTTCAGTCAGCGCGAGGGAGTTGACTTCTTTCAGACCTTCGCGCCCACCCCAAAGATGACCACTCTTCGGGTGTTACTGCACGTAGCGGCACAGAGAGACTACGAGTTACACTCTCTCGACTTCTCTACTGCGTTTCTTCAGGGTAGCCTACACGAGGAGGTCTGGCTGCGTCGTCCCTCTGCCTTCACTGGCACTTTCCCTCCTGGGACCCAGTGGAGGCTGAGGCGACCTGTCTACGGTCTCCGTCAGGCTCCTCGTGAGTGGCACGACACTCTTCGTTCTACCCTCTCTGACCTTGGGTTCCAACCGTCTTCTGCCGACCCGTGGCTGTTCGTTCGTCGTGGCTCTACACCGTTCTTTGTTCTGGTCTACGTCGACGACCTGGTTTTCGCCACTGCTGACAGGGTTGCCTTGGCAGACGTGAAGTCCGAACTGCAGAAGAGACACACGTGCACTGACCTTGGTGAGCTGCGCCACTACCTTGGCCTGCAGATCACCAGGGACAGAGCTGCTCGCACCATTGCACTCTCACAGTCACACATGGTGCAGCAGGTCCTTCAGCGGTTCAAGCTTCAGCACTCCACAGTACAGCGCACACCTCTTGCTGTTGACCACAGACTCACTGGACCCTTTCCTGATGAGCCGTTTGAGTCCAGTGGTCCCTACGCAGAGCTAGTGGGCTGCCTCATGTACCTGATGACTTGTACTCGCCCGGACCTCGCCTTCCCTCTCAGCGTCCTTGCTCGCTTTGTTGCGCCAGGGAGGCACCGTCCTGTTCACTGGACGGCAGCTGTGAGGGTGGCGAAGTACCTAGCGACGACATCAGGCGTGGGGCTAGTTCTTGGAGGGCAGCAGCCTGTCGTACTTACTGGTCACTGTGACTCTTCTTACGCTGACGACGCTGAGACTCACAGGTCTACTCAGGGGTACTGTTTCAGCTTGGGTTCTGGAGCTGTTTCGTGGCGGTCCACGCGCTCCTCTTCGGTCTCGACCTCTACAGCTGAGGCTGAGATCTACGCTGGTGCCATGGCGGCACAGGAGCTGCGTTGGTTGACGTTTTTGCTCGCTGACCTTGGTGAGCGGCCGAGCTCTGCACCGACCTTGTTCACTGACAACAAGGCGTCGATTCTCCTCTGTCGTGAGCCACGACTGGAGAGCAGAGTGAAGCACATTCACGTCAGGTACTTTGTTCTGCGAGAGTTGCAGAGGCGTGGACACGCTCGCTTCGAGTTTGTGGAGTCCGAGGCCAACACTGCAGACATCTTCACCAAGGCGCTTCCGCCTTGTGACCACCAGAGGTGTTGTGTGCAGTTAGGTCTTGTTGACACAGGTTCTAGTCGTGTATAGGCTTGAGTTTACTGTTTTCTTTGCTTGTACTCTTGCTATACACACTTGTGAACTCTTGGACTGGTCTTGTGGCCACTGTTGCTTGTGCTCAGAATGTGTGGTGACGTTGTGATCCACCCTGAGCTTTGTATCTTTGTGACTGGTCTTGTGACCGTACACTTTTGGTTTTGCTAGACACCCCTCACTTAGGCTATGGGGGTGTGTCAAATGTTGTAGCCTTAGTGAGGTTTGTCTTAGGGGGTACAGATGTTAGGGTTTGTTATATGTACCCCAACCCACATCAATGAACCAACACTTTCATTCTTGACAGTTGGGTTGTACTGGGTATGAGATTGCTATATATACTCCTGTACGATATATGTCCTCATCGCCCATTCATTCTAATTAGGGTACTAGGTTTCTCGCTTTCGTGTCAAATGTTTCACATTGTCATGATAGGCTATAATGAGTAGCACTGTAGGGAGTACAACACACTCTAGGGTTGATATTTGTTTCACCCATCCTGCTTGTCATCCCATTCCGCTGATCTATTATGAGATGGTATCACGCTTAGGCTGCACCTAGGACCTTAGCCTAGCCCGTCGTTCGACCTCGCCCCGTCCCGTCTCGTCCCGTCCCTGCCCATCTCGTCCTGTCCCGTCCCGTCCCGCGTGCTGCCCGTCCCGTGCCGTTCCCCATGTTGAAACTAGGCAAGAATAAGGAATGGAAGAAGAGGATTGTACTAGCAGACATGTGGAGTACACATAGGAAACCCTAACAGGGTTGCACTCTCTGTTCAGTACCCCACTACAGCCTACACAGCAAATAACATTTTGACACACCCCCATAGGCGAAGTGGGGGATAGCCAACACAACAAGCAGTCGCAGGACCAATTCACAAGCAAAGGCTAGTGGCAGAAACAGAGGGCAAGTGAGGAGGAGGAGGGACCATGAGAGGAGAGGAGGAGGTGGGCGGCTTCGGAAGCTGCTGTTACACGGTGCAAACCGGAGTAACTGGCTCTGCTCGCCGGCAAGAGCAACTGACCCACGGTCAACTGGAGCAAGTGGCACACGGGCAACTGGAGTAACTGGCTCTGCTCGCCGGCAAGAGCAACCGACTCATGGGCCACTGGCGCAACGATCTCACGGGCGACTGGAGCTGCGGACTTCACGGCGGCAACCCGCCTTCAACCTCATCGCATTGTTCCAAACCCCCTTTCACACCCCTCGGCATCCCTAGCGCCACATCCCTAGCCCCCCCACACCCTCCCCCACCTCAGCGGCAGCTGCAGCAGTGGGAGAGAGAGGAGGAGGAGCGGCAGCTGATCAGTCACGCGCGCCACCCCCATACCCTCCCCCCCACGGCTGCACGCGCAGCAGAGAGATGAAGGAGAAGGGGGGGGGGGCGGGGTAGGAGCTGCCCTGCGGCTGCAGAGGCGGCTCGCGGGCTGCAGGGGCAGTGCGCAGGCTGCAGGGGCCGCTCGCGGGCTGCAGGGGCAGTGCGCGGGCTGCAAGGAGCAGGCGCGCGGGCTGCAGGGGCGGCTCGCGGGCTGCAGGGGCGGCTCGCGGGCTGCAGGGGCCGCTCGCGGGCTGCAGGGGCAGTGCGTGGGCTGAAAACCGCTGCACGCTCGGGGCGTGCGTCGGGCAGGAAACCGACGCGCGCTCGGGGCGTGCGACGGGCAGGATCTGTCGCGCGCCAGGGGCGCGTGACGTGCAGGAATCCGTCGCGCGCCCGGGGTGCGCGATGGGCAGGAAACCGCCGCGCGCCCAGAGCGCGCGGCGAGAAGAAAACCGCTGCGCGCCCGGGGCGCACGGCGAGCAGAAAACGTCGCGCGCCCGGGGAGCGCGACAGGCAGGAAATCGCCATGCTCTCGGGGCGCGCGACTGAAAGGAAGACAGCGGAAGCGATTGGTGGGCCCAACACGATCGACCAGACAGGGTCGACTTGCTCTGATAGCATGTTGAAACTAGGCAAGAATAAGGAATGGAAGAAGAGGATTGTACTAGCAGGCAGGTGGAGTACACATAGGAAACCCTAACAGGGTTGCACTCTCTGTTGAGTACCCCACTACAGCCTACACAGCAAATAACATTTTGACACCCCATACAGTATAGACCCGCGCGCTGTCGTGCGCGCTGTCCTGCCCTGCACAGCAGCACGCGCGCATCTGCACGCACAGCCATGTACGCGCAGCCGCACATTAGCGAAGACGCGAAGACGCGCAAGCGCAGCAGCACGCACAGCCATGCGCGTGCAGCCGCACGCACGCAGCCGCACTAGCAGCCGCGCAAGCGTAGCAGCATGCCCGCAACCGCTCGCACGCAGCTAGCTGCATGCGCGTAGCCGGGCACGCCTACGCGCAGCCGCGCACGCCTACGTGCACGCGCAGCCGCAAGCGCAACTCCACGTGCAGCTGCAAGCGTACTGCACGCGCAACATCAGTCGCGCACACGCAACTCCTGCAGCACGCACCGCAGTAGCCACGTGCGCGGCAGCAGCCGTACGCGCAGCATCTGCCTGCGACACAGCCCACTCCTCTTGCCAACCAACCCTTTTCCCGATGAGCCCTTTGAGTCTAGTGGTCCGTATGCAGAGCTTGTGGGCTGTTTCATGTACCAAATGACTTGTACTCGTCCGGACCTCTCTTTTCCCCTCAGCGTCCTTTCTTGTTTTTTTGTGAATGGGAGAAACCGTCCTGTTCACTGGATGGCTGCTGTGAGGGTGGCGAAGTACCTGGCGACTACCGGTACAGGCATGGGGCTTGTGCTTGGAGGGACACAGCCAGTTGTGCTGACCGATAGGTGCAACTCTTCCTACACCGACGACTTGCAGACACTGAGGGCTACTCTGGGGTACTGCTTCATCTTGGGTGCTGAAGATGTGTTGTGGAGGTCTACTCGGTCGTCGTTTGTGGCACAGTCTAGCGCAGAGGCAGAGATCTACGCTGGTGCCATGGCTGCGCAGGAACTTCGCTGGTTGGCCTTCTTGCTCGCCGACCTTGGCGAGCGGCCCAGCTTTGCACCGGCATTGTTCGCTGACAACAAGGCCATGATCCTCCTGTGTCGAGAGCCTCAACTGAAGAACAGAGTGAAACACATCGATGAGAGGTACTTTCTTCTGCAAGAGCTGTAGCGACACGGCCAGGCACGTTTGGATTTTGTGGCCTCAACAGTCAACACTTCAGACATCTTCACCATGGCCCTTCCGCCTGGTGACCACCACAGGTTCTGTCTGCTGCTAGGCCTTGTGGAGGCAGGCCCTTGGTTGTTGTAGTCGTACCACTTGTTTGTTGCCGTACTTGTCGTGTACTTACATATAAATGTATGTATATATATATATGTAAACTCTTGAACTGGCTTTGTGGCCCTTTGCTTGTGCTCATACTGTGTGGTGACTTCGGGATCCACCCTGAGCTTTGTGTTGTTGCTTCTCTTAATTGGTCTTGTGACCATTTGGTTGCTTTGCATGTTTTTATGCCCCCCGTTTAGCCTATGGTTATAGAATAACTACGATGTAGTGCGTATGGTCGACACTCTTTTTGTATCATCCTTCTTTCCCTAGTCATTGTTACAATCACACAGGGGATTTAATAAGAATCGGTTCAATTGATCACAACAGGGATAATTGTAGCGGAAGTGAGTGACCTCAGATCAGAGCGAATGTATTTGACTGAAGTGATTATAGCAGATGCATACATTGGTTTACATAGGAATACAAAGGAATACAAAAATGTCAGAATGTTGTATTTGTCTAGCCTGCAGTGGGGTACTCTATAGCGAGTACAGCCCAATTTAGGGTTTCCTATATGTATCCTGCTGCTCCTAGTCCAAAGCCCCCCTTCTGCTGTTCATTCCTGTTCGTTATTCTAACAGAAAGGCCCTAACTAGCCATGTACTCTAAGGGGTACATTCCCTTATTACAGCGAAGTCCACCCGTGCGGCGCGAGAACTCGTTTGAAACCTGTTCATGCCAATTCTGGTTCAAATGCTTCTGCCTGCATTGGTCTTGATTCGACAGTTGCCGGTGTCGCTTCGGCTCGCCTGACTCCTCGTCTTCATCCTCGATACTGCTTGCTCCTGTTACACATGGGAATGACTTTCTCATTTAACCCGTATCGCAACACCCCCCTTCATTCTTGGACGTGTCGGGAGCTAACTCGCTTGACCACTCTAGTGAGGTTGGAGCAATGTCAGTAGTAGTCGCAGTCGCTTGGTGAGAAAGTCAGCTGCCATGTCAGTAGTAGGGCAGTACGTCAGATCGACTTTGCCCTGGTCAATCCCGTCCTTGACGAAGAAGTATCACAGCGCGATGTGCTTCATTTGGTTGACAAAGCCATGCTTGTTTGCAATCTTGATCGCGCTCTGGTTGTCACAGTGCAGGCAAAATGTCGGCAATTTTGGGATTTTCGCCTCTTGCATGAGCTCTTCCAAGAAGATGTTATAGTCACAGTAGGCTCCAACGTGCCTAAAACGAAAGATAGAGTGCACAGCCGGATTTCTGCACAGCGGCTTCAAACGTTCATAGCGTTCTGGTCACAGCTTCAAATGACTTGATTCAACTTGGATCTGGAGCGTCTTATTGTCGCCTACAATAGGCAATTTAGATCGCACGATTTCACCAAGTATTGACGGCACAACGTCAGTTTGAACGAACGGCACTATGGCAGCCACTATAGTCTTAGAACACAAGATAGGAAGAGTTAGGAAGAGTTACGAGTTGGGAATGACTCCCAGCTCCTACAAACCCCAAGAGCCGAGGTACAGTGATGTGGAACAGTGCCACACTGTCCCCAACCACGAAGGGTCTCGAAACTACCCTTCACTAGGGCCTACACCAAGTGAAATGTTACACTATACAAAGTAATGTAACTATCTTCAATATCTTGAGGTGTACCCTTTTGGCGAGCTTCAAAATCACTTGAGGCTTGACACCAAGGCTCGGGCTCTTCATCACAAACTCATCCTTGAGTTCTTGATGGGTCTGCTGCACACACCTGCGACACGCCGAACGTTCGACACAGGACAAAATAGAAACCGCGCACGACAAAATAGAAACCGCGCGCGAGACACAAACGACCGCGTAACACGCGTCTAGCGATAACTCGCTATTGACTCGACACACACACTCGACATCATGACTCAACATTCACACACAATTATAAGCATGAAATATATATTATCCCATGCCCTCATACCATTCCATACACACACACATGCACGCACACGGACAACAAGCCGAGTGCAAACCGTAGGGTTGCACCAACAAACTCCCCCTCGGATTGTTGGCCTTAGGATATGTTGCTCTCTCAGTTCAGAGCCATCCCAGCCAGCTTGCAACACTTCCAATGCTGCTACTCCACCAGCCTCTTGGTCATCATGTCAGCCGGCTGCCCCGTGGTCTTCATGTAGCGCAACTCAACTTCACCCGCGGTTACCATGCTCCTCGTCCAATGCCACTTCACCCTCATGTGCTTCGTGAGTCCATGCAACACAGGGTTCTTAGCAAGAGCAATGACACCCTGGCTGTCACAGTACAGTGGGGTAGGTCCTTGCTGCTCCTCCCCCAATTCAGCCAACAAACGCCGCTGCCACACAATCTCCCGTACGGCACGGAAGAGTGCCATGTACTCGGACTCCACCGAGCTCAAAGCTTGGTCAACCTGCTTCTTGCTCTCCCAAGCAGTTGGGCCTCCACCAACACAGCATATGAAGCCTCCCACACTTGTCATGTCCTCTGGTTCTGATGCATATGAAGCATCCGAGTAGGCGGTGAGGAACAAACGCCCGGGTTCAACACCATCCGCGCCCTTTTGGCGCCTTTGTGCCGCCGCCGAGTATTGCAGCCCAACGGTCGGTGTTTGGCCAAGATACTTGGCCACCCTCATTCGAGCTGCTATCTGCTCCTCATTAGGGCATTGCACAACCCTAGCCAGCTGCCCGGTAGCAAACGAGACGTCCGGTTGGGTGTTTACCGCCGCATACATGAGGCTGCCCACCAACGAGTGAAATCGGCGCCTCTCCTCTTCTCCAACGCTCTCCTCCTCTGGCCCCTTCACACACTTGAACCCAGAGGGAAAAGGAGTAGCCACATGACCTTCACTCTGGCCGAAGTTGGCAGCCAACGCCTCCAGGTACTTCCGTTGGTGCACTCGCATGCTCCGCTTCTCCACGTCTCGTTCGATGTGGAGCCCAAGGTAGAAGTTCACGTCACCAAGGGACTTGCACTTGAACTTGTCTTGCAGCTTCAGCATCACCTCCTTCACAAGGTCAGGAGAGGGTGAGAAGATCAGGATATCGTCCACGTACACCACCATGAAGCTCCTCTGCTCCCCCTCGCCAAGCATGAACAAGGAGTGATCGGCCGTTGAGGGAGTGAAGCCGATCCCCTCCAACACTTCGCGCAGCTTCATGTACCATTGCCTAGGGGCCTGCTTCAGCCCATAGAGGGCCTTCTTCAGCTTCCACACTCTGCCACTACCATCATCAAACCCCTCTGGCTGCGCCATAAAAATCTCCTCCTCAAGGATGCCGTTAAGGAATGCCGTTACGATGTCCATTTGTTTTACTACCCATCATTTGATGGCGGCTCCCGCGAATAGGGTTCGCAGCGTCGTCGGCTTCACCACAGGGGCAAACAGCTCCTTGAAGTCCACCTTCTCCTTCTGCTGGTACCCCTTGGCTACAAGCCTAGACTTGTAGCGCTCGATCTTGCCGTCGGCATCCGACTTGATTTTGAAGAGCCACTTGGACGTTATCGCCGTACACCCCTCCGGTAGCTCCACCAATTCAAACGTGTCATTCTCCTCGATGCTCTTCAGCTCACTCTCCATGGCCTTCTTCCACTCCTCAGCATCAATACTCTCCAAAGCCTCCTTGAGAGTTGCTGGTTCTCCCGGCATCTCCACCGGAGAGAAGAACGCGAAGGCACACTCCTCGTAGTCACTCTCCTCGTCGTCTCCGACCATCATTGCCGCTTCGGCCAGGGCTGTCTTGCCCTGCTTTCCCGGCGCATCATAGGTCAGCCTATTAGGGGGTTGAACTCTCCTCTTACCCCTTCCTTCCTCCTCAGCTGCAGGGACTTGAAGGCCTTGGCGTTGCTGCGGTGTGGCTCGAATCCGTGGAGCACTCGTAGTACGGGAAGGGAGTGACGGTGCACGCTCGCTCACTTGCTGCACCTACTCCTCTTCTTCCTCTGCATCATTGGCCTCCTCTCCCCCATTCACAAGGGAGGATTGCCTTGTGGTTGTGCTGCCGCTGCTCAGCTCCAAAGGCAGCTCCACATGCTCCAAACCGGAACTCTTCACCTCCCCAAACCGCACGCCTATCTTCGCCTCATTCTCCGCCTTCCAATCCTTGTACATGAAGTTCTCCATGAACTTGCAGTCCCTGCTCACCAAGAACTTCTTGGTGAATGGGTCCCAAAGAAGCCATCCCTTGCTGTTTTGAGCCATGCCCAAGTGCACGGCCCACACCGCCTTGGCACCAAGCTTGTTGTGCCGAAGATGCTTAGGCACGAGCGCCATGCACATGCACCCGAACACCCGAAGCATATCCACCTTTGGCTTCCTTCCTAGCCACTCCACATAGGGCACCCATTTGTCTGCTCCCACATGAGTCAAGGCTCTGTTCTTGGCCACACACGCGCTCCGCACCGCATCAGGCCAGAAATAGTCGGGTAGCCCGGCTTCAATGAGCAACCCGCGTGCCGCCTCCGTGATTGTGCGGTTCGCTCGCTCGGCGATGCCGTTCATTGCAGGGGAGTATGGCATGGTGAGGGAGTGCCGAATACCATTCTTCTTCAGCCACAACCCAAACTCCTTGCTCAGGAACTCTCCCCCTCGATCGGTGCGGATTGACTTGACTAGACGGTCTTGTTGCCGCTCCACCATCGGGAACCAATCCGTCTTCAACGTTTCAGCCACGTCGCTCTTCTTGGCCAGCACATACACCCAAGTCATGCGGGTGTAGACGTCGACAATGGTGAGAAAATACTCAGCTCCAGCAGCTCCAAGCTTCAGGGGGCCCACCACGTCCATCACCACCTCATCAAGCGGTGCCTTTGCCGTTGCCTCCGAACTAGGGAACGGAAACCGGGTGAACTTGGCTTGAATGCACGTCGGGCAGCCAAGCACCTCATCGGGCTCCCCCTTCACACGTATGCCAGCAACCATCTCATTCTTCACTAGCTGCTGCAAGATGGGCAGGGCCACATGCCCCATGCGCCGGTGCAAGGTGAGCCAATCACACTCCCCCGTAGCCGAAGTTGGATTGGAGAATGCCGCGCTCGCAATAGCGCCCCACATACTCTCTCCGTAGTCCTCCTCCGCTGCTGCCTCGGGGTTCTCCTCACCCTTTTGCTGCTCCTTGGTTGCTGCACCACTCTCCTTAGGTTCACTGAACTTGCTGGTCCCTCCAGGTTTGCTCTTCTTGAGCTCATTCTCCTTAGCGCGACCGTTCGCGCCATCGTCGCTACCGACCGCTCCATCCTTGGTGCTGATGCTTGCTGCCACTTGCCTCTCCTTAGGCATAGGGACCACTGGGATCTGCCACATCTCGTTGTAGACATCCCTGTCCTCATGAAGGTCCCAAAGAATTCGATCGCCAAGCCTTGCGGTGTAGGTCTTGGCTCCCTTCGAGTTCGTGTCCATGCCGGCCTTTGCCAACCGCCGCACGGAAATCAGGTTTGCAGCAAGGCTGGGCACCCAAAGCACGTTCTTGAGGCCCACCATCTTCCCATCAGCACCCTTGAACATGGCCTTGCCCATGCCTTTCACCTCTGCTCGCTGCCCCAAAGCCGATGTGACATGCTTCACCGGTGACGGCTCGAGTTCGGTGAGCAAGTCCGGGCGAGGTGTCATGCTATAGGTAGCGCCACTATCAATCACCCAATAGTCCAGGGGGTGTAGGGTCACCTTCCCCATAGCTGCTGTCTCCTCAAACCCTTCATCCTTCTCTGGACCAGCCGGTACTTGCGTCGACACAAAGTAGAATAGACCCGGGTATCGATCGTCGCTCGGGTCCTTGTCGTTGTCTCCGCTCTTCATGTTTGCAGCTCCGCCACCGCGACCGCCACGGCCTCCACGGCCTCGTCCTCTCCCTCCTCCTGCTCCTCTACCCTCTTGGCCTTGAGCAGGGGTCCAACCATCAGGGAGTTTGTAGCATTCGCGCCACATGTGTCCGCTCTTGTGGCAATAGTGACACTCGCCGTCGAATCGGCCGCGACCGCGTCCGTAGCTCTTGTCGTCACTGCCGTAACCGCCACTCCCGCGGCCTCCGCCGAAGTTGCTGCCACCAAACCTTCCTCCCCCTCGTCCTCTGCCTCTTCCTCGACCATATCCACGGCCGATGCTCGCTGCCCCAGCGCCATCCGCACTCGCCAACTCACGGCGGCGGAAATCCTCTTGAAGGATAGCTCGCTTCACGTCTTCAAGCGAGAGGCGGGGCAAGTCGCGATTAAGGTTGATGATGAGCGAGGACCATGACTCAGGGAGTAGGGCCAGCAACTTGGTCTTCTTTTGGAGCTCACTATAGTTCAAATCAGCTCCCTCAAGCCACGTCAACAAGTCGAAGAATTTCTGCACCCCTTCTTCAACCGCTTCATCCTCTTCAATTCGTAGTGTCGCCATTTGCCGTTCCAACACCACAGCTACCGCCGCTGTTGCAGGAGCGTGTACACCCTTGAGAGCAGCCCATGCCTTTGGTCCCTTCTCTGGTTCACGCTGGAAAGGCTTGATGTGACGGATCTGGCTGCTCCCCAACGCTTGCCCTAGTAGGAGGTAGCCTTGTGCGCTCTTCCGCACCCACGGGCTCTTCTCCGGGTCGTTCTCGGGGCGCTTCTCCGTTCCTTCCATCACCTCCAGCAGGTCATAGTGATCAAACACGTTCTCCATTCTGAAGGACCACTCAGCAAAGTTGTCACCGTTGAACTTGTCAAGGCCAAACACTCTAGGCTCGTCCCTAGATGGGCCAACACTTGGTTGCACGGGCGCCATGGCTGAGTCACGGGGTTGGCCTTGAGCTTGGGCTTCTCCACTGCCACCAGCACCTCTGCCACCCCTTTCCTCAGGTCCAGCAATTGTCGAAACTGCTCCAAGGGGCTCTGATACCACTTGTTATAGTCACAGTAGGCTCCAACGTGCCTAAAACGAAAGATAGAGTGCACAGCCGGATTTCTGCACAGCGGCTTCAAACGTTCATAGCGTTCTGGTCACAGATTCAAATGACTTGATTCAACTTGGATCTGGAGCTTCTTATTGTCGCCTACAATAGGCAATTTAGATCGCACGATATCACCAAGTATTGACGGCACAACGTCAGTTTGAACGAACGGCACTATGGCAGCCACTATAGTCTTAGAACACAAGATAGGAAGAGTTAGGAAGAGTTACGAGTTGGGAATGACTCCCAACTCCTACAAACCCCAAGAGCCGAGGTACAGTGATGTGGAACAGTGCCACACTGTCCCCAACCACGAAGGGTCTCGAAACTACCCTTCACTAGGGCCTACACCAAGTGAAATGTTACACTACACAAAGTAATGTAACTATCTTCAATATCTTGAGGTGTACCCTTTTGGCGAGCTTCGAAATCACTTGAGGCTTGACACCAAGGCTTGGGCTCTTCATCACAAACTCATCCTTGAGTTCTTGATGGGTCTGCTGCACACACCTGCGACACGCCGAACGTTCGACACAGGACAAAATAGAAACCGCGCACGACAAAATAAAAACCGCGCGCGAGACACAAACGACCGCGTAACACGCGTCTAGCGATAACTCGCTATTGACTCGACACACACACTCGACATCATGACTCAACATTCACACACAATTATAAGCATGAAATATATATTATCCCATGCCCTCATACCATTCCATACACACACACATGCACGCACACGGACAACAAGCCGAGTGCAAACCGTAGGGTTGCACCAACAGAAGAGCCCTTCGCTAACTACAGCGGTTGCAGCGATGTTCTCCGCTTCAGCTGACGACAGGGCGACCAGCTCCTGCTTCTGTGAATTCAGGAGATTGGCTTGGTTGGCTCGAGCCGGAAGACAAAGCCCGTTCGTGACCGTCGATTGGCTGGGTCAGCGGCACGTTCTGCGTCCACATAGCCAGCGAGGTTGAAGGATGGTGTTGTCAGCGTGGAGTAGGAGAGTCCTATGCCAGGCATGGGGATGAAATACTGTAGGGCGCGCTCGAGATCCAACCAGTTTTATGCCACTGGCTTGCACGATTATTGTGCCAGCTGGCTGGCGGGGTAGGAAAGGTCGGGCCTGCAGGTGACGGAGGCGAACAGCAGGCAACCCAGTTGCTGCTGGTAGAGATGGAGTCCTGCGTACGACAGAGGTTTGTTGTCCGGTTTGTAGTTGGTACTACGTGATCAGTAGGGAGTTGAAAGTGGTGTGGGTGAAATCTTGAATCACTCGCCCTATTGCTCCGCGTACTTAGAAGCTGAGAGAATGGCTTTTGGCGCGTAGGAGATGTTGAGCCCCAGGAACTACATCATATTGTGGCTGGTGGTGATATTAACACGCTGCGACAGGTTCTTCTCGAACTGATCGAGTTGCGCGTTTCTCGTTTCCGTGTACAGTAGGTCATCGACGTATACTGTTAGAAGAATGTAGTCACCGCAGAAGTGGAGGGGGTACATCACCGGGTCGTTCGGCAGCTGCTTAAATCCTATCTCGAGCAGGATCTTGTGTAAGTGCCGCTGCCACAGTCGGAGTGCCTGCTTGATCTCGTAAAGGGGTTTCTTCAGCTGACAGACTCACGGGTCTCCTTCCCCGTAGGTGCAAGGCTGCTCCATGAAGATGATTGCGTTGACTAGTGCGTACAGGAACAAATTCTTCACGACGATCTATCGGAGCGGCAGATGCTTAGCAGTGGCGATGGCGAGTAGGATGCGCACGGAGGTGTGACAGAATACGGGAGCGAAGGTTTGGTCGAAGTTGATCCCATGGCGCTGGTCTTTGCCGCGTACAACCCACCTAGCTTTGAAGCGCTCGAAAGTTCCGTCAGCGGCGGTTTTCACGCGGAAGACCCATTTTCCATGTAACACTCTCATCCATTTCACTGCTGCACGTTCGACTAGGACCCAGTTGCCACGCGATTCCATTGCCTTTAGGCGTCCATGGCTGCACGCCATTCCTTGGCGTGGGGTCCGGTCAGAGCCTACCTTGGGTTCTTACACTCGATGACACGTGAGGCATTGGTCGTGGCGGTGTATGGGCCAAGCAGCTGTTGTCCTGTGACGTTCGTGCCATGACGCTCCTCAGTAGTTACTTCTTGCACGTCGTCGTCATCGCTTTCAGGTGCCGGCAGGCTCCTTGTTGGATCTCGGCCCCTTCATGGTCCAGGCGCGTTGTCGTCGTCGCCATCGTTGTCGTCGTCGCGCGGGCGAGGGGGCACGCCAAGGTGTACGTCATCGGAGTTGCGGTCGAGAATCGCTGATGCGGCCTCGTCTTCTAGGGAGGCGAAGCTCCTACCTTCGTTGGTGTAGACTTGTGCCGCTCCTTCTCGCTCGTCGTCGCGGTATTTCCCGAGGGTGAGACGTTCGTAGTGTTGGAGTAGGCTAGAGCTCGCTCTGGCATTTATCCTAGTAATATGTTGTTATTTCGCCATGTTTAGAGCGAGTTACACTTTCGGTTCAGTTTAGGTTCATTTCTTAGTTTCTAGAACAAGATGAACACACCCTAAGTTCAATTAGGGTTTCATACATTTGTTTCTCGACACTCTTTCCTAGTACCAATTCTCTCGCTACCTTCTCTCTTCCTAGCCATGGCTACCATACTCTCAGCTTTAACATGGTATCTAGAGCCAAACCCTTGGCGTTTTGTCCCAATCTATATCTCTTAGTACGGTTTAGGCCTTAGCATCCGGCGCGCCACTCTTTTACCTTGTCGAAAATTACTTTTCCTACTATTTCGACCCTTAAATTTCTTCTTATTTTTCAATCACGGTACCTTCTATCCATCGCCCGAGGCCTCCCTGCCTAGTTACGCGCCCTGTCCCCTAGTCGCGCGCCCTGTCTCGTCGCCGCGCCCTGTCCCGTCGCCGCGCCGCCCTCCCCCTGCCCCGCCTCGTCGCGAGCCCTACCCACCGCCACGTCGCGCGCCCTGCCCGTCGTCGACGTGCGCAGCTGTCCCGCCGTCGACGCCCGCGCGCGCGTTTTGCCCACCGCCCTCCATCTCCCCGGCCACCCTTCCCTCCTCGCGGCCACCCTCCCATACCCTCTCGTGGGCGGCCTGCGTCACCTCCCTGCAGGCGCCTTCCCCTCCCCTCGTGGTGTGCCTTCTTCTGCCGTTTCTGCACCACCTCCTCCTTCTCCCCTCACCCCATCCGCCTCTTCACCCTCCTCCTCCTCCTCTCCTCATTCTTTCCTCCCTTCCGTGCCTCTCCTCCCTTCCTCCATCTCCTTCCCCTCCACATCTGCCACCTGGCTGCGTGTTACTACTTGCCACTTGGTGATCGTGACCCTACTTCCTCCCCACAATCCGCTCCTTCACCCTCCTCCTCCTCTTCTCTCTCCCTCTATTTCCCCCTCCCTCTCACCTCTTCCTCCGCCTCTCTTCTCTCCCTATCTGCTGCAGCTGGTAGCTGTCCGTGTTTCGTCGCCTTCCACACCTTTCCTCCTCCTCTTCTTTCTCCCCTCAGCGGCGCAGCAGCAGACTACCCCGCCGCTATCCCTCCTCCTCGTATTTCTCCCCTCAGCGGCGCAGCAGCAGACTACTTCGCAGCTATCCCTCCTCCTCTTGTTTCTCCCTTCAGCAGCGCAACAGCAGACTACTTTGCTGCTATCCCTCCTCCTCTTGTTTCTCCCCTCAGCGGCGCAGCAGCAGACTACTTCGCCGCTATCCCTCCTCCTCTTGTTTCTCCCCTCAGCGGCGCAGCAGCAGACTACTTCGCCGCTATCCCTCCTCCTCTTGTTTCTCCCCTCAGCGGCACAGCAGCAGACTACTTCGCCGCTATCCCTCCTCCTTGTATTTCTCCCCTCAGCGGCGCAGCAGCAGACTACCCCGCCATTATCCCTCCTCCTCTTATGTCTCCCCTCAGCGGCGCAGCAGCAGACTACTTCGCTGCCATCCCTCCTCCTCGTATTTCTCCCCTCAACGGCTCAGCAGCTGACTACCTCACCCCTATTCCTCCTCTTTTCTCTCCCCACAACTGCTTTATTGCTATTCCCTCCCCCATATGGGGCCTCTTCTCACTCTTACCTCTCTTCCTCTGCGCTTCCGCCCTCATCCTCCTTCTACCGTACCTCCTCTCCTACCCTTGCCTTCCTTACTATCCGCTCCCTTCGCTGCCCCTTCCTCCCCTTGCACCTCTCCTCCTTGTCGCTGGACCTCCCCTCTTCTCCACTCCTCTGCTTTGATTCCGCTGTCCCATCAGCCTCACCGCTCTTCTGCCGCTGTAACCTCTGGTATTGGTTCGCTGGTCTCTGTCTTCAGTGTGACCATGCCCTCTCAGGATAGCATCCTTGGTGCTTCTCCTCTTATGGACCCTCGCTTTCTCGTTCCATTTTCTCCACCGCTTCTAAGCACTGCTTCTCAATTTCCCAGCCCTACGGCTGCCGCTCTCTCACTTCCTCGCACCTTGGATTTTGTCCTTGACAGTGCTGCTACTGACTCTGTCTTTCGTGATGCTGGTGTTCTTCGCAATTTTCCTCGTCCCCTCTCTATTGATGGGGCTGGGGAGACCATGACCATGATCTGCACAGGCATTTCCTCTCTTCCCTGTCCCGCCTCTCCCTCTGGCGCTGTTACTGGCCTTTATGTTCCCACTTGCCGTCATAACCTCCTATCCCTTCCTGCCCTCCAACGCCTCGGTGTGCGAGCGCTCTTCCCCGCAGGTGCACTCTATTGTGATCTTCATTACCACGACCGGCACCTCGCCTCGGTGTGCGAGCGCTCTTCCCCGCAGGTGCACTCTATTGTGATCTTCATTACCACGACCGGCACCTCGCTCGTTTCACCCTTTCCCCTACTACTCGCCTCTACACCCTTCGTGTTCCCATCCCCTCATCTGTCCATCACACTTCCTCCTCTTCTGCCCCTTCCGTCTCCTCTTGCGCCTGTCGCTCTCTCACCCAACCTACCCTTCTTCTCCATCATCGCCTTGGCCACCCCAACTTCCCTCTCCTTCGCAGCATAGTCAATTCGAAGCTGCTTCATGATCTCCCTTCCTCTCTCCCGCCCCTTCCCCCCTCTCCCGCTCCTCCATGCACCCCTTGTGTTCAGGCCAAGCTGTCCCAATCTCCTCATCCTTCTTCCCCTTCTGCCTCCCCCAAACCCCTTGATCTTGTACATATGGACCTATGGGGTCCCTCTCCCATTGCCTCCCGTCAGGGTCATCGTTACTTTCTCCTTCTTATTGATGACCACTCTCGCTTTGCCACTGTCTATCCCCTCCGTGCCAAATCTGACGCCCCCTCCCTCATCATTCGCTGGGGTGAGCAGGCGCGCCTTCGCTTTGGTCGTCCTATCGTACGCCTCCACTCTGATGGAGGTGGCGAGTTCTTTAACCACTCTCTCTCTCTTCTTACTGCTTCTTCTCATGGCATTCGCCAAACCTCCACCCTTCCGCATTCTCCCGAACAGAATGGTGTTGCCGAGCGTCGTATTCGCACTCTCATGGAGATCACTCGTTGTCTCCTTACTTATGCCTCTGCTCCACACTCTCTTTGGAGCTACGCTCTTGTTCATGCCACTCTTCTTTCCAACCTTCGCCCTCATCCCCTTCGCCCTTCCATTACACCCTTCCAGCTCTGGACTGGCCGCCAACCCTCCGCCCACCCTCTTCGGGTGTGGGGCTGTGTCGCTCATGTCCTCATCAATCCCGCCGATCGAGCACGTCAGGGTGGGAAGCTCGCTCCCAAGACGCAGCGCTGTGCGTTCATTGGTATCAACGCTGACTGTCCTGGCTACCTTTTCTATGCTCCCTCCTCTCAGCAGCTCATTCGCAGCCAGGATGTTATCTTTGATGAGACTCGTTCTCCATTCGTCACCCCCCCTCCCACCCCTCCTCCTCCCTCTCTTCGTTGGTCTGACTTTGATCCGCTGCCCTCTGCTCCTCCCTCTCCTTCTCCCCTTCCTCTTGCCCTTGCTCCGCCTCCCCTCCCTGCCCCCTCCACCTCCCCCTCTACTGTCATCTCTGGCACCTCTCGTCCTGCCTCTTCCTCTTCTGCTCCCATGCCCTCTCCTTCACAACATCCTTCTCCTCTCCCTCCTGCTCCTGCTTCCCCACCCTCTCCCTCATCACCTCCTTCTGCTACCCTTCCTTCAGCTCCTACTCCTCCACCTTCTCCCCGTCTCACCCGCTCCATGACCCGTGCAATGTCCAATTTTCAACACTCTGCTCTCTTTACTCATCTCTCTCCCTCTCCAAACGTCGATCTTCTCGAAGATCGCTTTGAGGAGTTTTTCTCTGTTCATCCTGTCTCACCCCTCCTTTGTGTCACTATTGGCGACTTCTCCAATTCTCCCACTCTTCTCTCCATTGACACTGCCGCTATTCCCACCCCCCAGACCTATTCCGAGGCAGTGTCTGGCTTTCATGCAACTGAGTGGATGTCTGCCATCATTGCCGAGTGTGAGGCATTCACCAGGACTCACTCTTACGTTGACTCTGTCCCCCCCCCCTGGCACCACCATTGTCAAGGGCAAGTGGGTCTTTCGTGTCAAACAGCTGCCTGGGGAGCTCCCTACCTTCAAAGCCCGTTACTCCGCCAAAGGCTTCACCCAACGTGAAGGCATTGACTACTTTGCCACTTACTCCCCCACTGCCCGTCTCCCCACTCTTCGCCTCCTTCTCGATCTAGGCGCCCGCTGGGATTGGGAGATTCACTCTATGGACGTCTCCAATGCCTTTCTACAGGGCGAGCTACATGAACGCATCTTCCTTGAGCGCCCTGCTGGCTTCCCTCGCCCGTTCCCTCCAGGCACTGTCTGGGAGCTGAAGCGCCCTGTGTATGGTCTTAAGCAGGCCCCTCGCGAGTGGCATGCCAAGCTCGCTTCCACTCTTCACTCTCTTGGCTTCTCCACCTCCTCTTCCGACCCCAGTCTCTTCATTCGCACTTCCCCTCGCAGGCTTTACATTCTTGCCTACGTCGATGACTTGGTGCTCCTCGCTGAAGATTCTGCCGACCTTGCCGCTGTCAAGCAGTCCCTCCAGGCGCGACTCCTGTGCAAGGATCTCGGCGAGCTTCGTCATTACCTCGGCATGGAGATCCGTCGTGATCGTGCTGCACGCACCATTTCTCTCTCTCAATCCTTCTACATCCACTCCATTCTTGATCGCTTTGAAATGTCGCAGGCCAAGCCAGTTTCCACTCCTCTTCCCGCTAACCATAAACTTTCTGCCCCTGCCGTTCCCGCTCCCTCCTCAGAACTGCGACCCTATCCTGAGCTCGTTGGGTCGCTCATGTATGCTATGATGTGCACTCGCCCCGATCTTGCTTACCCCCTCAGTGTCCTGTCTCGTTTCGTTGGCCTTGGTCGCCACACTGACGTGCACTGGGCGGCTGCCAAGCGCGTTCTCCGCTATCTCCACGCTACCTCTGATCTTGCACTCACTCTTGGTGGCTCTTCTCCCCCCGTTCTTTCCGGTTACGGTGATTCCTCCTACGCTGATTCTCGCCCTGATCGCCGCTCCTCTCAGGGTTATGGTTTTACTCTTGGCAGTGGCCTCATCAGCTGGCGCTCCACTCGTTCATCCTTTGTCTGCCTTTCCACCTGCGAGGCTGAGTTGTACGCAGGCACGCTGGCGGCTCAGGAAGCTCGCTGGCTCTCGTTTCTCCTTGCTGAGCTTGGTCACTCTCAGCCCTCTGTGACGCTTTCCTGTGACAGTGCGAGCATGATTCACCTCACTCAAAATCCTGTCTATCACGCTCGCAGCAAACACATTGAGGTCCGCTACTTCTTCGTGCGCGAGCTGGTGCAATCTGGCTTCCTCTGCCTTCGCAAGGTGGCCGCTACTGCCAACCTTGCTGACATTTTCACCAAGGCTCTTCTTCGTGCGCCACTCCGTTTCTACGTGCGCGCGCTTGGGCTCACTCGTCTCGCCACTTCTGGGGGTGTTCCCGTTCGCTAGGTGTTTTGTTCCAGAGCTTCACCTAGCCTGGGGGTGTGTTGGAGTAGGCTAGAGCTCGCTCTGGCATTTATCATAGTAATATGTTGTTATTTCGCCATGTTTAGAGCGAGTTACACTTTCGGTTCAGTTTAGGTTCATTTCTTTGTTTCTAGCACAAACTGAACACACCCTAAGTTCAATTAGGGTTTCATACATTTGTATCTCGACACTCTTTCCTAGTACCAATTCTCTCGCTACCTTCTCTCTTCCTAGCCATGGCTACCATACTCTCAGCTTTAACACGTAGAAGAGGACGTCTCGTGCAGGTGCGATATTGCTAGTCTGCATGTCCAGAATCGGCCACCCTTTGTACTCGTTGCTGATGCCAAGGTGGATTCCCCAGCGCGCGCAGTTGGTGAACTTGCCAATAAATTCGGAGGTGTGCTTGTACTGCACCATGTAGCCCCAGACCCTCAGCATGGAGGTGTCGCCCTTCGTCCTTGTCCACTTCACGTGAGGTGAGAAATTTCCCCTGTTTTACATGGTAGAGAGGAGGTTGTGCAATCTCACGGCGTGATCCATTGCGTAGGTCCAGTACTTGGTGGGAAGTCTGGACTGCTTCAGTAGTGCGCACACCTTCGTCATGAGCGTGCGGTTTGTACATTCGGCGACGCCTTGCTGTGGGTGCGCATAGGGGAATGAGATGTGGTGCAGGATCCCCTTCTCCGTGAGGAAGTTCTGCAGCTCGTTGCTGCGGAATTCAGCCAGATTTTTTGTTTCTTTCCTGTTTGTCCCTGCGTGTGAGCAAACCAGATGCGGAACACTTCGAAGGCCTTGCTGTGGTTTTCCACGTTCGCTACCCAGACGTAGTGCGAGTTCTCTTCCACGAAGGTGAGAGAGGAGCACTCGTTGTTGATCCCTCCGTAGCCGACAACGAGGAAGTCGCTGTAGACCTTGTGCCTCTTCTTGTAGCGGTTGGTGCTGGGCTCGAGCAAGGGGAAAGGTTGGTGTGATAGAGCGGATGTGGGGTAGATTGTGCAGGTGCATGGCTGTGTGGTGCTTCGCAGTTCTGATCTGTCGGGTCGTAGTACGGCTACGATACAGTTGTTGAATGTTTCGTGTGAGGGATGTCCGAGGCGCCGGTGCCAGAGGTCGTCATCTGCGCGAACTCCAAGTGTGCGCAGGTAGTGTGCATGTAGCGCGTTTGCTTCTTCAGGTGTCTCGGTCGGAATCGCTGGCGCCATTGCTGTTTCTTCTTATTTGCCTTCTGTTTCTGCTTCTGCTTCTGTTTTTGCTTCTTATTTTGCTTCTGCTTCTGTTGGCAGAGTTGACAGAGGCTGTTTTTGCTTCTGCCTCTGCTTCTGCTTCTGTTGGCAGAGTTGACAGAATGAGCGCCAAGAGGCTGTTGTCGAGGATGACGAGGAGTGGTGTGGCGGTGCCTTCAATTACTCCTCTGAGTGGGTCGGCTCAAGGAGGAAGAGGTCCGAGAGCATCTCGTCGTGGGGTTGGTGGCTCATTACCCCAGTCGAAGAAGGTGTGGTGAATTCGGCCCACGAAAGGTGAGCGGGGAGGTGACCGAAGATTACGCGGTGGTCACCTGAGAGGAACTACAGTTGGAGGTGCTTTTTCTTCCTCCTCTTCCCCCCTTAGTTCTTCTCGGGTAGGAAAGCCGTCAACAAGCCCTCCGGTAGTTTGGCTAGTGCCCTAGTCACCGCAAGTGCCCCAGCCGCCGCCGCCGGCAGTGCCCCATCCTCCTGTTGCCCCATCCTCCTGTTGCAGGTGGTGCAGCGTCCGTCAGGTTCGGGTTTGTGCAGATATGTCTCATTTGGGTGGGGTTTGCGCTTGATCCAGTGGCTTCCATCTGGATACTTCCAAGAATTCTCTAACATGTATTCAAACTCCAGTGACACAAGGTCGATGAGCTCGTCGGAGGAGCCGCTGCAGTAAGGAAGATCGAAGTCGAGGACGTAAATTCCATTGATTGATCGTGCTCGGCCGATATACTTGCGCAGTTTGTCGGGGGGAGCGAAGTTAAGTTTGATGTCACGTGTGGCGGGCTCGGTGCTAAAGACGACTCCGCAATTGGAGAGTTGTCCCGCGGACAATAGGTTGAAGCGCAGGTCAGGCACGATGAGCACGTCGTTGAAGGTGATGTGCATGTTGCTGTCTCGTACTTTTAGCACGACCATGCCTTGCACGCGTGCTCGCAACTGGTTGTTCTTTGCCTCACTGACGTAAGTGACTGTAGGGGTGGCGATGGCGTTGGAGATATAACGCCTTGATCCCACCAAGTGATGTCCGCAACAGCTGTCCAGGTACCATTTGTTGTAGTTGTCGTTGTTGTCGCGTAGGAGCAGGGCGAGCCGCGGCGTAACGATAGTTGGCGTATCGAACTTGAGAAACTCATGCGGTCGTTCCAGTCTAGGGGTACTGGTCCCGGGCCGTAGTAGTGCGGATGGCTCTCGCGTAACGGGATGGGCAAGGTCCATTCTTGCTCATCCTCATCGTTGTACTGTTGGTCGTCAGTGAAAGGATTGTTATCCTCCTCTGGCCGTATGGGTTCGCCTATGGCTTCTTCTTCTTCGTCAGGCGTAGAGGAGCGACCGCGACGTTGTCGAGCTGTGCGATGCATCGCCTTTCTCCCGTCTTTGTTGTTTGTGTCTACTGCTGCTGTTGTTGATGCGCAGGTGGACAAGGAGTTTGTTGAGACTGTCATACGTCTTGTCGGCCGACCCAACTGTTGTTGTGAGTGGAGTTTGGGTGGTGTGAGTTGGATCGGAATCCGCACCGATCCGTTGATTGCCCAAAGGTCTTGCAACGCCGCGGTTGTCGTCGCTCTTCTCTGTTGTCCGTGCAGAAGGCGAGGCGTTCTCGTCGCGACGTGGAATTTGACTTGCTGTTTGAGTCCATGTCTTGCTATTCGACGCGAAGGGCATCGCAAAGGGGAGTTTTTGAGATGGCTCTCTGCTGTCGGAGCAGCGCCTTGCAGGGCCTCCACTCTGGCCCGAGTTCGGCGAGCACTATGTTGATGAAAATATCTTCAGAGATGGTGCTCCCTTGTTTTGCGATTTGATCGCGGATGCTCCGACATCGATTAATATACGGATTCGCTTTCTCCCCGTGCCCCATTTCTATCTCAATGAGCTGATGCAGGAGCCTGCTGGATGTATCTGAATCCTTTGGCTAGTACATCTTCGTGAGGTACCTCCATGCCTCTAGTGCTGGGGCCGGTTTCCCCTTGAAGGAGCGAACGCCGAGTTGCTCCGCGGGCATCATATTTTTTAGCAGGACGCTGCATGCCATAAGGGACTCCGTATAGTATTGGGCCTTGGCGTATTTGGTGTCTATCACCGGGCATGCGTAGGAGCCATCAAAGTCGTAGTAGATATGCGCAGTCTGTAATAGTAATTATAATTCAAAACTCCATGTGTAAAACATGGTGCTTGTCTTTATTTTGGAGATGTTCAGGAAGCGTGTCTGCAAAGGATTGATGGATTCATCACTTGGATGGGGGGCTGTTGGTGTTGAATTGTTTGTGCCGATGAAGAAGGTGTGCAGGGCGGTTCCACACGGTCAGTTGTGACGGGTTGAGTAGGTTGAGAGGAGGTTCCCGCGTCGCCATTCCGCAATGTTTGGAGTCCTTGCTCCAAAGTTTATAGTCGTTAAAGTAGCTACTCGAGGGCGGCATAGCTGATTGTAGTTGTCGCCTATGATGTCGCAACAGTGTTGGGCCGAGCTTTAGCCGTTTGTTTTTCTTTGCCTCCAGATCCTCCGGCCATTCTGACACATGAGCGTGCGCCACTCGCCACTTTCGAGTCGTACAGATCTTCGGAAGTGGATGTGCGAAGAATCCCTATTAGCTCTCATACCGTGTTACTGTCAAGAACTAACAAGCGGGAATGTTCAACAGCAGAAGAGGGATTGCACTAGCAGGCAGAGGGGATACAAATAGGAAACCCTAACAGGGTTGTACTCACTACTGAGTACCCCACTGCAGACTAGACAATATAACATTCTGACACACCCCCATAGGCAAAGTGGGGTATAATCAGCACAACAAGCAGTCATAGAGCAAGTTCACAAATTAAACCCTAGTGGCACACATAGCAGAGGGGCAGTGAGGAGGAGGAGGAGGGACTACAAGAGGAGAGGAGTTGGGAGGCGGCAGGTGAAGCCGCTGACACACGGGCAATGGAGCAACTGGCACACTGGCTACCGGAGCAAGGGCCCCGGACTACTGGAGCAACTGGCTCCGCGGCTAGACAAGCGGCTGGAGCAACGGACCCATGGGCGACTAGAGCAACGGGCTCATGTGCTACCGGAGCAAGGGCCCCGGACTACTGGAGCAGCAGGCGACACAGCGGCTACCTCCTTCCAACCTCCCCCCATTGCCCCCAAACCGTTTTCTCACATCCCCCCCGGCTAGCGCCACTCCCCAACCTCACCCACTCCATCCCCCCCTCAGCGGCAGCTGCAGCAGTGGGAGAGAGAGGAGGAGGAGGGGCAGCTGGTCACGCACTCCCACCACCCCCATACCCCCCCTTACCCCCGCCACCCCCATACCCTCCACACGGCTGCACGCGCAGCAGGAAGTCGAAGGAGGAGGGGGGAGGGCGGGCGGCGTCGCGACGTGCAGGGCGCGGGCGGGCTGTGGGGCGCTCGCAATGGGCAGGGCGCGGGCGGCAGGCGGGTCCAGGAGGGGCGGCGCGCGGGTCCCCAGGGGCGGCGCGCGAGTCCAGCAGGGGCGGCGCGCGGGTCCCGCAGGGCGTCGCGCGGGTCCAGCGGGGGCGGCGCGCGGGTCCCACGGGGTGGGGCGCGGGTCAGGTGGGGCGACACGCCGAGCAGGGCACGCAGCAGGAAGAAAAAACGCCGCGCGCCCCGAGCGCGCGGCAGGCAGAAAACGTCGCGCGCCCGGGGCGCGCGATAGGCAGGACAACAGCGGAAGCATAGGGTGGGCCCACAGGCCAGGATCGAACGAGCTCCGAAACCATGTCAAAATGAGAAGCTAGAAAATGTTCAACAGCAGAAGAGGGATTGCATTAGCAGATAGAGGGGATACAAATAGGAAACCCTAACAGGGCTGCACTCACTACTGAGTACCCCACTGCAGACTAGACAATATAACATTCTGACAGTTACAATTCCAAAGGAGACCTAGTTAGGACCGGCTCAAGAATGATCGCAGAGATATCGCAGCGGAAGTGAGTGACCTCATGTTAGAGTGAATGTAAATGGCTGAAGTGATTATAGCATATGTATACAATAGTTTCTATAGGAATGGAAAGAAATTCGAAAAGTCCTAACTAAGCATGTACTCTAAGGGGTTCTTTCCCTTACCATAGAGGTTCCAACCGTGCGGTGCGGGAACCCGTGTCAAACATAATTCCAGTACAAATGCTTCTGCTTGCATCGGTCTTGATATGACAGTTGCCGGTGTCGCCTTGGCTCGACTGACTCCTCGGCTTGATCCTCGGTATTGCTTGCTACTGTTACACACGGAAATGTCTTTCTTATTATACCCATATCGCAAAAATCACCAATATTCTCTTGATATACCCAAGTTAGTTAGTTTCTAAGACCTGGAGGGTACCTGCATGCATAAATACTATGATGTGTGAAATCATAATCAATCCATTCTATGTTAGAATCTGCAGGTAGGAATGATGGACTAGGTAGCATGCATGAGTACAAGTACCTAACCCCTAAAGTGTTGTACCCCTTGTAGGCTAACCCACTATAGCCTAAAGAGAACACAAACATACAGTTTGACACACCCCCATAGGCTAAGTAGGAGATAGCAAACACAACAGACGGTCACAAGACCAGTCAAGCAAGAGAACAAGCAAAGCAAAGCAAAGCTCAGGGTGGATCTCAAGGACACCACACAATCTGAGCACAAGCAAGCGGCCACAAGGCCAGTTCACATGCAGAGTTATAATAGCAAGACAGTACACTAATCACAACCTAGCAAGAGTAATCAAGCAGGTATAAAGATATATATCAGTGTACAACAAGAGCAAGTCAAGCAACAAGCAGGTGAGGCAGAGTGGGTACAAGCCCAAAAGCAGTGCAGAAACGGTGATGATCACCAGACCCAAGGGCCTTGGTGAAAACATCAGCAGTGTTGGCCCGAGAGGCCACAAAAGCAAGACGCAGCTGACCACACTGCTGCAGCTCACGCGCAAGGAAGTAGCGAAGAGCAATGTGCTTCGTTCGGTGCTCCAGTCTCTGCTTGCGACACAAGGCAAGCATTGCCTTGTTGTCGACGTACAGAACTGGAGGAGAACGAGGCCGCTCCCCCAAGTCGGTCAGCAAGTAGGTCAGCCAGCGGAGCTCCTGTGCAGCCATGGCCCCAGCGTAGATCTCGGCCTCACAGCTGGAACCAAGCACAGAAGAAGAACGAGTGGACCTCCACGAGACAGAACCAGAGCCAAGACTGAAGGTGTAACCCTGTGATGAACGCTGAGTTGCCTGATCATCGGCCCAAGAAGCGTCAGAGTGTCCTGTGAGGACCACCGAACCCCGTCCTCCAAGCACGAGCCCCATGCCCGATGTGCTGCACAAGTAACGCAGTACCCTCTTCGCAGCATCAAAGTGCACCTTTCGGTGTCTACCGGGTGCCATGTCGCGAGCCAGGAGGCTGAGAGGGTACGCGACGTCAGGTCGTGTGCATGTCATCAGGTACATGAGGCAACCCACAAGCTCTGGGTACGGACCACTTGGCTTTACGGACTCGTCCGAAGGTGGAGCTGAGAGCGAGTGGCCGGTAGACAGAGGAGTGGGCTGTGGCGAGGACCACGTGAAGCGGAAGCGCTGAAGGACCTGCTGCACCATGTGTGACTGAGTGAGGGTGATGGTGCGCCGTGCTCTGTCCCGGGTGATCTGCAAGCCAAGATAGCTCCGCAGCTCACCCTTGTCTGTGCAGGTGTGTCTCTCCTGCAACTCCGCCTTCACTAGGGCCAGTGCCTCAGTGTCAGCAGTAGCAAAAACCAAGTCGTCGACGTACACGAGGATGTAGAATGGCGGCAGAGTAGTGTCGGTGCGTAGAAACAGCGACGGGTCAGCAGTCGAAGGAGCAAACCCAAGAGCCGCAAGTGTCGTCCTCAGTGTGTCGTGCCACTCGCGGGGCGCCTGACGCAGGCCGTACACTGGTCGCCGTAGGCTCCATTGTGTACCCTTAGGAAACGACCCAGTGAAGCCCTGTGGACGGCGCAACCAGATGGCCTCGTGAAGGCTACCCTGCAAGAAATCTGTCGAGAAGTCGAGGGAGTGCAGCTCGTAGTCATGCTGAGATGCAACGTGTAGCAACACCTGAAGAGTGGTCATCTTCAGGGTGGGGGAGAAGGTCTGAAAGAAGTCGACCCCCTCACGCTGACTGAAGCCTCAAGCAACGTAACGTGCCTTGAAGGCAGGCGGAGAACCCGGAGGCCGCTTCACCCTGAAAATCCACATGCCACTGACGATGTTCGCCCCATGCGGGGGAACCTCGTCGACGTAGGAGCCTGTGGACTTCCAGGAAGCCATATTTGCATCCATGGCTGTCTGCCACTGAGAGGAGTACTCACCCGAAATCGCCTCCCTGTAGGAGCGCGGGGTGGGGATGTCAAGTGCATCCGGGTCTCCCTCAGGGGCAAGCAGCATGGTCGCGTGATGGGGTGAAGCGGCCGCAAGGCACTCCAGCTCCTCCTGTCTGTCCTCAAGAACGTCACAGCCAAGGGCAGTACAGCCAAGGGCAGTCTCACCTCCGACGGACGGAGGACAGGCAGGGATAGGGTCAGAGACAAGACTCGCAAGGTAGTCTAGGCGGTACACAGCAGCAAAGTCAACGAGCTCAGCGACAAAGGCAGACGCAGCAGGAGACGAGAACGTAGGGTCTGTCACAACCGTGGCAAGGAAGCGAGTAACAGTCGGACTAGACGCACGAGCAAGGTCATACGAAGGGTCAGGAACGTCAGGAAGTGAGGACGCAGGAGAGAACAGTAGGACAACACGCTGTGGAACAGAGGAAGGACGGAGTGTCATATCATGAGTGCCGGGGACAGCCGGAGCACGCGGACGACGAACACGAGGAACACGAGCACGGACAGCAGCTCTAGACTCAGGCTCAAGGTCAAAGCTAGACTAGGGCTCTCGACGCTCAGGGGTGGAAGCACGAGTCTCAGGCTCTCGACGCTCAGTCAAGGACTGTGTCACCGCAGTGTAAGGAGCAGGAGCAGGCAGTAGGGAGTGCAGTAGCAGCTGCGGCTATGACTGGTCTGCCGGTGGAAACTGTAACGGAGGAGTAGTACCTTCCACAGGGAAGTCAGTAGCACTTGGCGGAAGACTGAGAAGGTGGCAAAGAGCACCAGCAGCTCCCGTACCTCCAGCACGAGCAGCTCCTCCAGTACCCCCAGCAACACCTCCAGCACCAGTAGCACCAGCACCTCCAGCACCACGAGCTCCGACAGCGCCAGCAGCACCACCTGCTCCGGCAGCTCCAGCACCTCCAGTACGAGCACCTTCGGGACCAGTAGCTCCAGCACCTCCAGTACCTCCAGCTCCAACGCCTCCAGCACCAGCAGCACCAGCACCTCCAAGGTCAGTAGCTCCCGCAGCTCCAGCACCAGTAGCACCAGCACCTCCACTGCCAGCAGCTCCAGCACCCCCAGCACCTCCAGTAACAGTAGTACCTCCAGACACCAACAGCTCCAGTACCTCCAGCACCAGCAGCTCCGGTACCTCCAGTACCTCCAGTACTAGCAGCACCTCTAGTACCTCCAGTAGTACCTCCAGCACCTCCAGTGCCAGCAGCACCTCCTGGACTAGTAGCTCCATCACCAGCAGGACCGTACCCTCCACCACCAGGACTGCCTCGCCGAACGACCCACGCACGAATCGCCTGCGGCGAGAGCGTCTCAAGTAGAGCAGGCTGAGGTGGTTGTCCAGCTCCAGTACCTCCAGTAGTGGTAGCTCTAGCACCTCCAGCACCAAATCACCTCTAGTACCTCCAGTAGTACCTCCAGGCCTAGTAGCTCCAGTTCCTCCAGCTCCAGGACCTCTAGAAGGACTCGCAGCACCCCCAGAGTCAGCACCCGAAGTCTCAGCACCCCCAGAGTCAGCACCCAAAGTCTCAGTACCCCCAGGCTCAGTACCCTCAGGCTCAGTGCCCTCAGTCCCAGCACCCGCAGGCTCAGTACTCTCAGTCCCAGCACCCGCAGGCTCAGTACCCTCAGTCCCAGCACCCTCAGTCTCAGCTCCAGTGTCCTCTGCAGAAGGCTGCAGAGGCGGGAAACCGGGGGGGGTAGCCAAACGAGGAGAGCGGACACCCCCAGACGTACCACCCCTAGGCCCAGCTCCAGCAGCCTCAGCTCCAGAGTCCACAGCAGCAGGCTGCGGAGGTGGCGAAGACGGCCGAGGCGGGAACCCCAGGGGGGTCTCCAAGCGAGGAGTGCGGCGAGTGGTCGCCGTGTCGTCGGCGGCTGTGTCACCCCCCTCAGCTGTGTCAGAGGAGTCAAAAGAGATCTATACTGGCTCATCCAAGGGGGATGGGTCTACCTGAGACACACCTGAGGGATCAGGACCCTATGGGGGAAGGGGGTCTACTGGGGGGGGGGACTGGTACCAGGAAGAGAGGCGCGAGGGTGACCGGGTGGGACGCGTGTGGGTGAAGTCGGTAGTAACAGACCGACTCATCGAAGGTGACGTCCTGAGAGGACAGAACACGACTCGAGGCAGGGTGGTAGAACTGCCAAGGCGGGCGGCGGTGGGGAAGCCCAGGAAGACACAGCGGAGAGTGCGAGGAGAGAGCTTGCTCGCTTTGGTATCGCGAACAAGGGAGAGCGCACCCCAGACCCGAAACAACGACGCATCACCAGGCTGTCCCGTCCAACGGAGTGTGGGCGAGGTCTCTGGAGAAGAGACACGTGGCCAGAGGTTGAGCTGATGCGCGGCATATCGGACCGCAAACGGCCACAGGAAATGGGGAGCAGCCGCATGGATCATGGAGGTACGAGCAACCTCCATGATCAGGCCAATGCGACGCTCAACGATCCCATTTTTCTGCGGAGAGGCCGGAAGCGTGAATGACTGGGCAATGCCCTCGTCCTGATAGAACGTCTCAAGGACGCCAGAGGAGAACTCACCACCCCCGTCAGAGTGCAGACACAGAACTGGAAAGTCCCGCCGAAACCGCTCGCGCAGCTGGTAACGAGTAGCACGGATCCAGGGGATCAAGACACCACTGACATCCGCCTTGCGCCGCAAGGGGAAGACGGTGGTGTAGCTTGTGTAGTCGTCAACAACCAGCAGGAAGTAGCGCTCTTGGTCCGTTCCACCGACTGGGGCCGGGCCCCACACGTCCAGGTGGAGAGTCTACAGAGGAGCAGTGGTCGGAGGAAACTCGGAGGAGTGAGGAGCGGCGCGCTGCCGCCCCTCGACGCAAGGAAGGCACGGCGGGGCAAGCGAGCGCGGCAGTGGGGGCAGGGTCCTGGGGAGGCCAGAGACAAGGAGACGGGAGTGCATACTGTGTAGACGCGGTAGGGAGGGGTGACCAAGACGGTGGTGCCAGCGCTGAGTCTCGTGCTTGAGTACTCTGCACGAGCAAGACGCAGCTTACTTACCTGACGCAGACGCCCGACTCGACGCGGCCACCTGACCTGACTCAGCCACCTGTGCAGACGCAGTGGTCAGTGTGTACAGACTAGACCCAGACTGTCGAGTGAACGTAGCCAGGTGACGGCCATTCCGGGAGCACGTACAGATCGCCACACGCTGCCCTCCAGGAATAAAGTGTCAGAGGTCCACTGGTGATCCCCGATTGATCCTAGGGAAGGGTTACAGGCATGTTGGCCTGGGGGGTTATGGGCGCACTGACCCGCTACTTTACAAGGTTTTTATCCCAATGGTCTAGTGGTTGGGATTCTGACATGCTATCAGAGCGAAGGTCTCAAGTTCGAATCCCAGTTTGTGCACTTCGGGCATCCCAGTGCAGGGGGGTGTCAGAGGTTCAGTGGTGATCCCCGATTGATCCTAGGGAAGAGTTACAGACATGTTGGCCTGGAGGGTTATGGGCGCACTGACCCGCTACTTAACAAGCCCTTTTATCCCAATGGTCTAGTGGTTGGGATTCTGACATAAAGGTATCAACCCAGACATCCTGAATGGCAGCGTTGCTCACCAAGTTCGTCGAGAACGTGGGGAGGTGGAGACCTGACAGAGAGCCAGAGGGGACTGCTGGACAAGGGAGGACCGTAGAGGCTCTCGCAACTACTGGGCCCACAGAGGGGTCAACCAGTGAGACTGGGACAGGTGCTGTGAGTGGTGTGACTGTGGTGCAATCACGAAAGAAGCAACGTGATGCGCCTGAGTTAAGCGTGAAAGTGTGCAAGACCTCAGCTGAGGCAGGACCTGTGGCAGTAGACGCACTAGCACCTAGAGCGTCGGCTGACTCACGGGCACCTAGAGCAGCAGCAGACTCACTAGCACCTGGAGAGCGGCAGCAGACTCACTAGCACCTGGGGCGGCAACAGACTCACTAGAACCGAGAACAGGAACCTCTACACAGGCAGGGACGCATCGCTGAGAAGCACAGTCGCGACGTCGCTTAGGCCACTTCAAATCAAAACCTCCACCACCAGGCCTGCCTCGCTGAAAAACCTACTCACGAAGCTGCTGAGGGGTGGGGTCGTCCGGGAGAGGCAGTGCCCGCTGCTGTCCACCCTTGGCCGCAGCAACTACCGCGATAGTGGCCATGATAGACAGCGACGGTCAGGAGTAGGTCCAGCACCTCCAGCTCCTCCAGCACAAGCAGCACCTCCAGCACTCCCAGCAGCACCTCCACCTGCAGCAGCAGCAGTAGTAGTAGTAGAAGTCTTTTTTTTTTTTTTTTTTTTTTTTTAGGGTTTGGGTTGCGCGCGGCCCACGGGCTGCAGGGGCGACGCGCGGCTCGGCAGGGCGGCGCGCGGGCTGCAGGGGCAGCGCCCATGGGCTGCAGGGGCGACGCGCAGCTCGGCAGGGCGGTCTGCGGGTTGTAGGGGCGGCGCGCGGCTCGGCAGGGCGGCGCCCAGGCTACAGGGGCGACGCTCGGCTCGGCAGGGCGGCGCGCGGGCTGCAGGGGCAGCGCCCACGGGCTGCAGGGGCGACGTGCGGCTTTGCAGGGCAGCGTACGGGCTGCAGGGGCGACGCGCGGCTCTGCAGGGCGGCGTACGGGCTGCAGGGGCAGCGCCCACGGGCTGCAGGGGCAGCGCCCACGGGCTGCAGGGGCAACGCGCGGCTCTGCAAGGCGGCGCGCGGGCTGCAGGGGCAGCGCCCTCGGGCTGCAGGGGCGACGTGCGGCTCTGCAAGGCAACGTACGGGCTGCAGGGGCGACGCGCGGCTCTGCAGGGCGGCGTATGGGCTGCAGGGGCAGCGCCCCCGGGCTCCAGGGGCGACGCGCGGCTCGGCAGGGCGGCGCGCGGGCTGCAGAGGCAGCGCCCACGGGCTGCAGGGGCGAACGCGCGGGCTGCAGTGGCAGCACGCGGGCCACAGGGGCAGGCACGGCTGCAGGGGCAGCATGGTCGCAGGGCCAGGCACGGCTGCAGGGGCAGCACGGTCGCAGGGGCAGGCACGGCTGCAGGGGCAGCACGGTCGCAGGGGCGAGTACGGTTGCAGGGGGAGCGCTGTCGCAAGGGCGAGCATGGCTGCAGGGGCAGCGCGGTCGCAGGGGCGAGCACGGCTGCAGGGGCAGCGCGGTCGCAGGGGCAGCGCGCGGGCTGCAAGGGCAGCGCGGCTGCAGGGGCAGCGTATAAAGAAAAATGTACGGTTAGGGCAGGGCGGAACGTTCGGTGGGCCCTAGGAACGATTCTGCTCTAATACCATGTTAGAATCTGCAGGTAGGAATGATGGACTAGGTAGCATGCATGAGTACAAGTACCTAACCCCTAAAGTGTTGTACCCCTTGTAGGCTAACCCACTATAGCCTAGAGAGAACACAAACATACAGTTTGCCATTCTATCGCAAGTTTACAACTATATTATATTAAACAAGCAAGCTTCTGCTACGCTGGCACTATGCCTTTATTGCATGAAAATGAGGCTCGGGTGTGGGAAGTAAAAAAGCGGCACCCTTAATGTAAATAATAACGTGGCACATATGGCTTTACATAAGGTTGGGTTGTCTTACAAAATTGTTGGGGTAGGGTATCAACATAGTGTAGTTTGTGTCAAAGTCGTTTTCGCGAAGACATTGTTACCCTCGTTGTTACACCAACTTTTGCTGACTTTCTGCAGCGCAGATGAGATTGTCGTGAAAGCAAGTCGCTGGAGAAAGGCGCTCCGACCACGAACCCTTGCGTTGCGCCTTTTCTTCGTTTGAGGGGTCCGGACCGCCCGTGGTCATCGGCGGATGGTTCAGTATCAATCTAGATCAATCCCACGCTGCTTCCCAGCGCTTCGATTGGACCCTCAACATCATCCTGTCTCGAACCCTTTTATCCCCTCACCCTTGCTTGTTCTTGTAAACCAGTTCCAGCTGACTTTCTCTTCATTCCCAACCTGCACCTGCTGGCTTGTATCACCCAACTTTCTAGTATCCTCAGTGGTTCGTCCCATAACTCGATTTCAGTAGTTTCGCAGTGTAGATACTCACAGTCGCTTCGTCTCAGGCATTTATCGTGGTGGTGCTGCTCAGCAAAGATAGCAGCCATGTCCAAGTCTCTTCTTGTTTTCGCGGTTGTGCTGCTGGCTGCTTCGCTGCCTTGTCACGCCTTCCGCTCATCTCGAGTCAGTACCTCGTAGCGCGCACTTACGCTTTCGCGCACCAGCTCATTATTTTTTATTCTATTTTTTTTTTCTTTTAGCGCCAATAGTGTGCAACCGTCGTTGCGCGCGTGACTTAACACTGTCCGGGAACCGCGTGAAGAATAAAAGCTCGTCCTTTGGCTCTATCATCTCTTGGTGATTGCAGATGTTACAGGAGGACCACAACAAGCTCTTTCCCAAGCTTCCAGGCCTTTCTGCCAAGGTGCGGATCTGCGCTGCACGCGGCATTCCGAAAACACTTGCAACACCCCCTTCGTCGCAATCAATGTTCCTTTTCTAGTAATCTTCCCTCTAAAAAGTTTATCTCGTAACTGTCTCATGCGGCTCTCTTGCGACTCGCAGATCGTCGTTCCAACGACGGTGAAGGCGAAGCACGAAGAGGCTGCAACGGCTGAAATCACTCAGGAGGGCGGCCCTTCCGACGTGCCTGTTGACTCATCGACGGTCATTCCCGACACTCCCGCCGATACCGTCGCTCCTGCCGATCCTGCCACCGTTACCGACCCTGCCACCGTTACCGACCCTGCCACCGTTCCCGACCCTGCCACCGTTCCCGACCCTGCCACCGTTCCCGACCCTGCCACTGGTACCGACCCTGCCACCGTTATCGACCCTGCTACCGGTACCGACCCTGCCACCAGTACCGACCCTGCCCCTGTGACCGACCCGGTCCCGGTTCCCGACACTACTTCCCGCGACATCCCGATTGTCCCCGCGCAGGCGTCCGCAAGTGGATCTTCCCCTCCCCCCCCGCCCCCCGGGGGTGAATGCCCCCCCACCGGCACGGAGTGCGATTTCTACTTCACGGGGTTCCAGAACTCCGTCCCGACGTTCACGCTGCCATCGGGCGGCGGTGACGTGGTGATCAGCCCGGCTATCGAGGCGTCGGTGAAGGGAAGCGTTGTGAACGTGATCGCGCTCAACTCGCAGACGACCAAGTACATCTGCAACACTGCGACTATTGCCGACAACAACCAGTTCTACGTCGTGCAGGATGTAAGTCGGCTGCTTCTCGTTCGTTCTACTCCGTCCTCGTCCCCGGTTTTCATTACTTTACGGATCAGCTTCCCATCGCACGTAACTACCCTCTATCCTCGTTGCAAAGCTATATTTTTTCTCGATTGCTTTGTGGGTCGCAGGTGGTGCAAGTGCGGACGATCCAACCGCAGGACAACGGCACGTACAACGGCCTCTACGTCAAGATCCCCATTTCCAACGCGGAGATTGAGGTGTATAATCAGGTGTTCAACCTCAACCCCAACGACGGCTCCTCTTCCTTCCCCGAAGAGCGCCGCTGCGTCATCTTCCAGACGTCTTAGACTCGTCAGGATTGTGATAAATCAGTTCGAGCTTAGTGCCCCCAAATGGGAGTAGTAGGCTTTGAACCGATCCGTTATCGGTGGATGTGGCAGCGCCTGAGCACCACTCGATTTCCTGTTAGGCCCTTCTCCTCTTCCCGGTAGGATTGTTGGTGTCTTGGGGTTTCATTCTTACTTCGCCCTTTAATATCTTAGGGGTTATTGGTTGCAGAGTCGGGGTAGGTGTGGTGATGTTGGGCTTAGGTTGAATAATGTGTCGCTGACCATCACTTCGTGTTGAATTGAATTTTTGCAATTGCACACATGTGAAACACGGAGATCAGTTTCGACTTCGGTTGCGCGACACGGATCATACAGTACAGTACCTTCCCCAACGCGTAACACGGATGCCAAACCATAGTGCGACTTGGTTGGCACTCGCATGCTCCCATGCCCACCAAACCTGCTACAAACGGGAAGTCTGACCATAGAGGAGGCCGCCTGCCAATGAGTCACTATAGCGCCCTCTCAATAACTGCAAGATTAATAAAAGTGTTTCCGCTGGTCCAACTCTTTACATCAGAAACATTTCACTCTAGATAGTCTTGTATCCCCCTCAGGGCCCACGTTATCAGTGTAAATCACCCTGATGCCCTGACTAGAAGGGTGATTTTTGGTAGTAACACTGATGCTGTTGGGTAATTTTTTCGGGACGTTGATTTACCCTGATGTGCCAGGTTTTAAGATTAAGGAACACTGTCGCCTCAGGGTTGCCGTTCCGCTTATCGAGGTTTACCCTGGAGCGCGTACCAGCGAACCCCCAACCCCCCCCCCCCCCCCCCCCCCCCCTCCCCCCCCCCCCCCCCGCCGTCCCGCAACCACCCGACCCCGAAACCTGGATTTTCCCTTTGCCGTCGAAAATGTAGATTTCGGCAGGACTTCACGTGTGCTGGAACGAGGTGGGCCACCATTGGCCAGAAATACAGTTTCATTCGAGGCATGTCTGAAGATGATGATTAAGCTTGTTATTGTGTGCTGTGTTAATAACTGAAACTGGGTTTTGCGAATTGGTACACTGATGACTCAGGGTAGTCGATTTAATACATGCAAAAACCCTGACGCATCAGGTTTTCCACAACGGGTAACCCTAAAAATCAGGTTTTTGAACAGGTGCTAGACTGATCGTAAGGGTTGGTCAAAACCAAAAATGAGCCCTGATCCCCCTCCCTTACCTAATCGACATTTCTCACCTAGCTACTAGTTCTAACATGGTATTAAGAGCAAAATGCTCCTTAGGACCGAATTTTTAAACGGGCCCACCACTACTATTTCGATCTGCTGCCCGAATCGCGCCCCTAGGAGAAACGCGAAATGCGAAAACGCGCCCTAGGCGAGACGGTTTTTTTTATATCTGCCCTAGGCGCGATTCTTCTGCCTAGTCACGTGCGACCCCCCCTGACCGCGCCCTAGCTGCCCCGTGCGCCACTCGCGCGGCCCGTCAGCCCCTACGGCCCGTCCCCCCCTCGTTCCTCCTGCTGCGCGCGCCACTTACGCTGCCCGCCAGCCCCTAGCACGCACCTGCTGCGCGCCCTTTTTGAGCTGCTCCGCGCGCACCTGTTGCGCGCCCCTGGTTTGCTAGCTCACAGCCCGCATGCGCCTACTGCTACGGTGCGCCAACTGCTGCTGCTACGTGCCGCTGCTGCTCTGCCACTCTGTCCGAGCCGCGCCGCCCAGCCCGAGCTGTCACTGCTAGTGCTACTTCACCTACTGCTGCTACAGCTAGTGATAATGCTGCTGCTGCTACTACTGCACTTGCTACTGCTGCCACTGCTACTGCAACTACTGCTGCTACAGCTAGTGCTACTGGTGCTGCTGCTACTACTGCACTTGCTACAGCTGCTACTGCTGCCACTGCTACTGCTGCTATGGCTAACCTGTCAGTTGTTATGTTCGATGCTGAGGGCCGCGCGATGACCTTTGATGTCTGGCTCGACGATCTCCAGCTGTTCCTGCAGAGCGAGTCCAAGGATGGCATTTCCCTGTCTTTACACACTGAGGGAAAGCTCCCAGCCCCTATTGCCGATGCTGTAGAGGATCTGTCTAAGTGGCTCATGCGTGATGCAGCTGCCCGCCTTGCTGTCCGCAACCACCTGCCCGTCACTGAGCGCGCGAACTTTAGCCGGCAGAAAACGGCCAAGGATCTCTATGACGCTGTCGTTTCTCGCTACTCCCCCAGGTGCTTGTGAGTCTGCTGCCGCCCTAGGTGCTAGTGTCGCTACTGCCCCAGGTGCTAGTGAGTCTGCTGCTACTGCTGAGGTCTTGCACACTTTCACACTTGACTCTGGTGTGTCACGTTGCTTCTTTCGCGACTGCACCACTGTCACCCCACTCACTACACCAGTCCCAGTCTCACTGGCAGACCCCTCTGGGGGCCCGGTGGTTGCACGCCACTCCACTGTCCTCCCGTGCCCAGCTGTCCCCTCTGGCTCTCTGTCCGGTCTCCACCTCCCCTCGTTCTCGACGAACCTGGTGAGCAACGCCATCCTCCAGGATGTATGGGTTGACACCTTCACTCCTGGAGGTCAGCGTGTGGCGATCTGCACATGCGTCAAGACAGGCCGTCACCTGGCTACGTTCACACGACAGCCGGGGTCGAACCTGTACACACTCACCACAGCATCTGCACAGGTAGCTGCGTCTGGTCAGGTGGCTGCGTCCGGTCAGCTCGCTGCGTCCTGCTCGTGTCGCCTCCTCACCCACCCTGCGCAGCTTTGGCACCACTGTCTTGGCCACCCGTCGCAGCTGCGTCTGCGCGGCATGCACTCCCGGCTCCTGGTCTCTGGCCTCCCTGCGACCCTGCCCCCCCTCCTGTGCTCGCTTGCGCCGCCGTGCCTTCCTTGCGTCGAGGGGCGGCAGCGCGCCGCTCCTCACTCCTCCGAGTTGCCTCCGACCACTGCTCCTTTGCAGACTCTCCACCTGGATGTGTGGGGCCCGGCCCCCGTCGGTGGAACGGACCAGGAGCGCTACTTCCTGCTGGTTGTTGACGACTCCACACGCTACACCACCATCTTCGCCTTGCGTCGCAAGGCGGATGTCAGTGGTGTCTTGATCCCCTGGATCCGTGCTACTCGTCACCAGCTGCGCGAGCGGATTCGGCGGGACTTTCCAGTCCTGCGTCTGCACTCTGACAGGGGTGGTGAGTTCTCCTTTGGCGTCCTTGAGACGTTCTGCCAGGATGAGTCCATCGTCCAGTCGTTCACGCTTCCAGCCTCTCCGCAGAAAAATGGGATCGCTGAGCGTCGCATTGGCCTGATCATGGAGGTTGCTCGTACCTCCATGATCCATGCGGCTGCTCCCCATTTCCTGTGGCCGTTTGCGGTCCGATACGCCGCGCATCAGCTCAACCTCTGGCCCCGTGTCTCTGCTTTAGAGACCTCGCCCACCCTCCGTTGGACGGGACAGCCTGGTGATGCGTCGTTGTTTCGGCTCTGGGGCGCGCTCTCCCTTGTTCGCGATACCAAAGCGAGCAAGCTCTCTCCTCGCACTCTCCGCTATGTCTTCCTGGGCTTCCCCACCGACGCTCCACCCTGGCAGTTCTACCACCCTGCCTCGCGTTGTGTTCTGTCCTCTCAGGACGTCACCTTCGACGAGTCGGTCGGTTACTACCGACTTCACCCGCACGCGTCCCACCCGGCCCCCCTCGCACCTCTCTTCCTGGTACCAGTCCCCCGCCCGGTAGACCCCCTTCCCCCACAGGGTCTTGATCCCTCAGGTGTGTCTCAGGTAGACCCACCCCCCGTGGATGAGCCAGTTGAGATCTCTTCTGACTCCTCTGACTCACTTGAGGGGGGTGACGCCGTCGCCGACGACACGGCGACCACTCGCCGCACTCCTCGCTTGGAGACCCCCCCCGGATTTCCCGCCACGGCCGTCTTCGCCGCCTCCGCAGCCTAGTGCTGTGGACTCTGGAGCTGAGACTACTGGAGCTGGGGCTGGGGGTGGTGAGTCTGGGGGTGCCCGCTCTCCTCGTCTGGCTACCCCCCCCCGGGTTCCCACCTCTGCCGTCTTCGCCGCCTCTGCAGCCTGCTGCTGTGGACACTGGAGCAGAGACTGAGGGTACTGAGCCTGGGGGCGCTGGGACTGAGGGTACTGAGCCTGGGGGTGCTGGGACTGAGGGTAGTGAGCCTGAGGGTGCTGGTACTGAGGGTACTGAGCCTGAGGGTGCTGAGACTGAGGGTACTGAGCTTGAGAGTGGTGGGACTGAGGGTACAGAGCCTGAGAGTGCTGAGACTGAGAGTTCTGACTCTTGGGGTGCCGCGAGTTCGGGTGCTGACTCTGGGGGTGCTGCGAGTCCTTCTGGTGTTGGTGTCGTCGGAGCTCCTACCGGAGGACCTGGAGCTACTGGTGCTGGAGGTACTGGAGGTGCTACTGGTGCTGGAGGTCGTGGAGCTGCTGGTGCTAGAGGTGCTGGAGTTGCTAGGGGTACAAGAGCTGCTGGTGCTGCTGGTGCTGGAGGTGCTAGAGGTACTGGAGTTGCTGGTGCTGGAGGTCCTGGAGGTGCTGCTGGTGCTGGAGGCCGTGGAGCTGCTGGTGCTTCTGGTGCTGGAGGTGCTAGAGGTGTTGGAGCTGCTGGGGCTGGAGGTGCTGGAGGTCCTGGTGGAGCTACAGGTGCCCTTCGCCACCTTCTCAGTCTTCAGCCAGGTGCTACTGGCTTCCCTGTGGCAGGTACTACTCTTCCGTTGCTGTGTCCACCGGCGAACCAGACAGCCGCCACTGCTACCACACTCCCCACTGCCTGCTCCTGCTCCTTACACTGCGGTGACACAGTCCCTGACTGAGCGTCGAGAGCCTGAGACTCGTGCTTCCACCCCTGAGTGTCGAGAGCCTGAGTCTAGCTTTGACCTTGAGCCTGAGCCTAGAGCTGCTGTCCGTGCTCGTGTTCCTCGTGTTCGTCGTCCGCGTGCTCCGGCTGTCCCCGGCACTCACAATATGACACTCCGTCCTTCCTCTGTTCCTCAGCGTGTTGTCCTACTGTTACCTCCTGCGTCCTCTTTGCCTGACGTTGCTGACCCTCCGTCTGACCTTGCTCGTGCGTCCAGTCCGACTGTTACTCGCCTTCTTGCTACGGTTGTGACGGACCCTACGTTCTCGTCTCCTGCTGCATCTGCCCTAGTAGCTGAGCTCGTTGACTTTGCTGCTGTGTACCGCCTAGACTACCTTGCGAGTCTTGTCTCTGACCCTGTCCCTGCCTGTCCTCCGTCCGTCGGGGGTGAGACTGCTCTTGGCTGTACTGCCCTTGGCTGTGACGTTCTTGAGGACAGACAGGAGGAGCTGGAGTGCCTTGCTGCCGCTTCACCCCATCACGCGACCATGCTGCTTGCTCCTGAGGGAGACTCGGATGCACTTGACATCCCCACCCCGCACTCCTACAGGGAGGCGATTTCGGGTGAGTACTCCTCTCAGTGGCAGACAGCCATGGACGCAGAGATGGCTTCCTGGAAGTCCACAGGCACCTACGTCGACGAGGTTCCCCCACCTGGGATGAACATCGTCAGTGGCATGTGGATTTTCAGGGTGAAGCGGCCGCCGGGTTCTCCGCCTGCCTTCAAGGCACGTTACGTTTCTCGAGGCTTCAGTCAGCGTGAGGGGGTCGACTTCTTGCAGACCTTCTCCCTCACCCCCAAGATGACCACTCTTCGGGTGTTGCTACACGTTGCAGCTCAGCGTGACTACGAGCTGCACTCCCTCGACTTCTCTACAGCTTTCTTACAGGGTAGCCTTCACGAGGCCATCTGGTTGCGCCGTCCACAGGGCTTCACTGGGTCGTTTCCTGAGGGTACCAAATGGAGCCTACGGCGACCAGTGTACGGCCTGCGTCAGGCGCCCCGCGAGTGGCACGACACACTGAGGACGACACTTGCGGCTCTTGGGTTTGCTCCTTCGACTGCTGACCCGTCGCTGTTTCTACGCACCGACACTTCTCTGCCGCCGTTCTACATCCTCGTGTACGTTGACGACCTGGTTTTTGCTACTGCTGACACTGAGGCACTGGCCCTAGTGAAGGCGGAGTTGCAGGAGAGACACACCTGCACTGACCTGGGTGAGCTGCGGAGCTATCTTGGCTTGCAGATCACCCGGGACAGAGCACGGTGCACCATCACCCTGACTCAGTCACACATGGTGCACCAGGTCCTTCAGCGCTTCCGCTTCACGTACTCCTCGCCACAGCCCACTCCTCTGGCTACCGGCAACTCGCTCTCAGCTCCACCTTCGGACGAGTCCGTAGAGCCGAGTGGTTTGTACCCAGAGCTCGTGGGCTGCCTCATGTACCTGATGACGTGCACACGACCTGACCTCGCGTACCCTCTCAGCCTTCTGGCTCGCTACGTGGCACCCGGTAGACACCGAAAGGTGCACTTTGATGCTGCGAAGAGGGTACTGCGTTACTTGTGCAGCACATCGGGCATGGGGCTCGTGCTTGGAGGACGGGGTTCGGTGGTCCTCACAGGACACTCTGACGCTTCTTGGGCCGACGACCAGGCGAATCAGCGTTCGTCACAGGGTTACACCTTCAGTCTTGGCTCTGGTTCTGCCTCGTGGAGGTCCACTCGTTCTTCTTCTGTGCTTGGTTCCAGCTGTGAGGCCGAGATCTACGCTGGGGCCATGGCTGCACAGGAGCTCCGCTGGCTGACCTACTTGCTGACCGACTTGGGGGAGCGGCCTCGTTCTCCTCCAGTTCTGTACGTCGACAACAAGGCAATGATTGCCTTGTGTCGCGAGCAGAGACTGGAGCACAGAACGAAGCACATTGCTCTGCGCTACTTCCTTGCGCGTGAGCTGCAGCAGCGTGGTCGGCTGCGCCTTGCTTTCGTGGCCTCTCGGGCCAACACTGCTGATGTCTTCACCAAGGCCCTTGGGGCTGGTGATCATCAGCGTTTCTGCACTGCTCTTGGGCTTGTGCCCACTCTGCCTCACCTGCTGGTTTCTTGACTTGCTCTTGTTGTACACTGCTATATATCTTTATACATGCATGTTACTCTTGCTAGGTTGTGATCTGTGTACTGCCTTGCTAATATAAATCTGCATGTGAACTGGCCTTGTGGCCGCCTGCTTGTGCTCAGATTGTGTGGTGTCCTTGAGATCCACCCTGGGCTTTGCCTTGCTTGTTCTCTTGCTTGACTGGTCTTGTGACCACTGTTAGGTTTGGCTATCCCCTACTTCACCTATGGGGGTGTGTCAAAACATATTGTTATGTTCATTTCACTTTAGGTTGTGTAGGGTGCGTGAAATATCTGTGCATGCGATGAATGTGTGCTTATTGACCCATTTGAATAACCATTTATCGCCCATGGCATCCGCATTGTACGATTTTTGTTTTGTTTTGTTTTGTTTTTTTCTCTCTTTCAATCCACCAACCAAGGTGCGGGTGTGGGTCTTTCCGCATGCTCACGTGACCACAACGTGGCCTTGCGTGCCCTCGTTTTGACTTCCCTCCCTCTCCTTGTTTAACTTTGGCTTGCTCTCGTTCTCTCTCGTTCTCTCTCTCTCTCTCTCTCTCTCTCTCTCTCTCTCTCTCTCTCTCTCTCTCTCTCTCTCTCTCTCTCTCTCTCTCTCTCTCTTTCTCTCTCTTTCTCTCTCTCTCTCTCTCTCTCTCTTGCTCTCTCTCTCCTTCCCTCTCTCTCTCTCTCCCTTTCTCTCTCTTTCCCTCTTTCTTTCTCTCTCTCTCTCTCTCTCTCTCTCTCTCTCTCTCTCTCTCTCTCTCTCTCTCTCTCTCTCTCTCTCTCTCTCTCTCTCTCTCTCTCTCTCTCTCTCTCTCTCTCAAGCGGTCCTTCATTGATGTTGGTAAGAGGGTACAGGCATGCAACGGCAGGTTCTAGACAGGTTGGCTACTCTATGCACTTTGGCTAGCAAGTAAGCAAGCAATCAAACTACTACAGGCATACGAGCAAGCTGGCTGGCATACAGGTCACCTTCTCTAGAGCAGCCGCTAGCAACCACTACAGCTGTTTAGTAACCCTGTCCTTGATCCCGCCACCCACTTCTCCTCACCTTCACCCCTATGTATCTCCCACCGGCTCCTACACTCCAGCCATGTCGTCTTCCAGCACCTGCCACAAGTCCCCTAGGCTCGGTTCCCAGGGGTCCATGGCAGCCTGTGGGAAAGCCGCTTCCGCTACCAGGTTGGACTTGTTGAGGAATGAAATGGCCTGGGAGCGCTGTAGCATAACCGACCAGCGCTGTCGGTAGTGTGCATTGAGCCTAGAGGCCGTTGTAGTGAGGGGCCCCTGCCGAAACTTCTTCTTCGCCGTAGCTACAGCTAGCAACCTAAGGAACTGCACCGTGTCAGTCGCCAACGCCCCGTAGGTCTCTGCTGCCAGGCCGAAACACCCTACATAGTCAGGCCTGCCTTCATACAGGCGGTGCTTCTTCTCAGAAGCTTCCCTAGCAGCCCACCCAGGCGGCTTCCGCACCCTAGGGTCCCGCTTCTGCAGCACTGGGTCTGTCACCGTTACATCCGTGACCCAGGTCTCCGCCGATTCCCTGTCCTGGAACGCGAGGTCCGCCCTCTTGCGGTGCACCGGGGGGGAAAACACCGACGTCTCGTGGAAAGTATTGAAGCCCGCCTCCTTTGCCATTCTCAGCGCCGTGTAGACCAGGGCATTGTGCGTCCTCACCACATCACCCCCTTCCCCACACCGGAGCAGGTGATTCGCCAGGCTAGTGTCCTTGATGTCCGAGTTGTCGCGCTTACAGGGGCACTTGACCGTGACTGGTAGGGCCATCCCGAGGCGGAACCCGAGCGCCAACGAGAACTGACCAGGGGCAAATGTAAGGTCAGACCTCGTTGGCACTGCGTGTAGCCAATCCCCGGCTCCCACTCCCTTCAAACTGACCAGCCGGACCCCGTGCCCTTGGTCTTCCCCTGGTTTATCAGCCAATGTGTCAGCTAACAGCTCCCTGGCCCGGACCGCATTGATGTGCTTGGACAGGAGAAGCTGCAAGTTACCCTGCCCTTGAGGGCCCTCCCTGTAGGACTGTAGTGCCGACCGTGCCTCCGCCGGCAGCCCCTCCTCCAGCATAACCAGCACGTTCGACGCTGGGGGCGTTGGGTTCCACTCTCTGGACAGCAGTGTCTCCGCCCGCGCTAGCAACTCCTGCTCCCGCAGGTTCATCTGCTGAAGCAGGTGATGTGCAGCTGTCAGTGACGCAATGTATGCCGCCGGCGCCTCGGAGATGGGGTCGATGATGCTCAGCCCCCCAAGGCGCACAGGCAGCGTAGCCTGTCGCCACAGGAGGCTCTGTTCCAGCTCGCTGGCCGGGACCCGTAGCTTGGCTGCCGCCAGTGCCGCTCCCACCACTCCACACGTTCCAATGCGCTGCTCGGCGTGGTGCGAAGCAGGTATGAGATCATGCGCGAGATGCTGCGAGAGAGAAGTAGTAGGGCGTGTTGCAGGTGCAGCTGCGCGATGAGAGGGACGGGTGCCGATGCTTTGGTGAGCGCCTGTCGGACCTCCGAGGTGCAGTATTCCGGTGTGTCGATGGGGCTCCCAAGCACCTTGATCCCCTCCGCACTCATCCGCAAACCATGTGGCAGTCCCATCTGCCCCTCATCCCCCCCCTGTGGTATCCACGCCGAAGATTTTGCCACGATGCACCGCAGCCCGCGCTTCGCCAACTCCGTGACGATGGCATCAAAGGCGTTGAACACATCCTCCCGTGGCCCCACCACTGTGATGTCGTCGGCGTACGCTACGACAGCCACTCCTGGGTGCATAGTTGCCGTGCACATCAGGGTTGGCTGGATCGCCGCTGCAAAGAGGAGTGGACCGAGGGGATCACCCTGGCGCACGCCGCGGGAGCTCATGATGTGCTCCACACCCAAGGCCGAGTCGACCAGAAGACGCGAAGGTGAGTCATACAGCGTACCGACGAATGGCAGCAGCTGGTGCAGGTCTGAGATCTCTAGTGCCGTGAAAAACGCCTCCCGCTCAACCGAATTAAACGCGTTTTCTATGTCCAGCTGAAGCGCGACGTAGTGTTCGTGTTCCCGGAGTAGAGCGCGTACAGTGTGGATGACGCACTCAGCTCCGCCCGGCACGGACACCCCGTACTGGACGGGGAGGAAGAATTCGCGAATCGTTGGGGCTAACTCGCGTAGTGCTGCCTTCGCTGCTACCCTAAGCAGGGCCTCTCCTATAACAATAGGTCGTACGCCTCCCCCTGGCTTCTCGAGTGCTATCAGCCGGGACGGGAGGAGGATGTCCCTTATCTCTCTCGTTTGCGCGCTGTTAAGAAGCTGGCCGATGACTTTGGTGAGGAGGAGGAGGATTTCCGCGCTGCAGTGGGCCGGGTCCTTTAAGTGCTCGAAACAGGTACCTGAGGGCCCAGCTCCAACCCCATTTGGGCACTTCGCGAGTATTTCGCGAACGTCGCTTGGGGTCAGGTTCAGGGACGAGGCTGGCGCACCCGTGCGGTTGGTTACCCAGCTCGAAATTGGTATTTCCCCAACAGGGTGTTTCGACTGTAAGGCCGCGAGTGTAGCGGGTGTTGGTTCCGCTAGCGGGGTCACTTGTAACGCAGACACTGCTTTTGAAATGTTGGCCTTCTTTATCAGCCCTTCTGCTCGCGCACACAAGCCTGCCTCGTCCGGCTGATGACGTGTCGGAGCTCCAGTTTCAGGGATCACGCACGCCGCACTGTAGAGATCGGCCAGGTCCCCAAGCCTGAAGTGGTGCAGCCGGGTCTCAATCGTTATCCAGCGGTTCCCTTCCACTGGCTCTGGGAGAGGTCGAAGGGTCAAACGGGGCAAGAACTGCAGCACAGTCCACGCCCCCACGCAGTCCGGGTGTGTGGCTAGCCGTAGCAGTGGTGCCAAAAGGCACAGGGAGTAGCTTTTTAGGATCTTTGGGGGCAACCGTCTCACCAGAAACGGTTGGTCTGCTCGCTGAAGTGGCGCGATATCCCAAGTACTGGCCAGTTGCCAGATAGACTCATCCTTCGCCAGCTCAGCGGGTGATTTCTCGGATGGTCGAGCTGGCGCATCCGCGGCCTGTCCTGCTGGCATATTGGGAGGATGTGGCATACCACCGTGCTCCCCCCTCCTCACTCGCCTCTGCTCAACCGTATTCTGATTCTCGTCATCGCCCAGCGAGACCTCCTCCGACGCCTCAGAGTGTGACGGGATAAACTCGCTCCCGTTCTGGGAGTTATCAGAACCATCCTCGCCCCCTGTCACAGGCGCAGCCACCTGCTCTGGACGGTCGTGGCGCTCACGCCACGTGCCTGATCTCACGATCGCAGCCTCTCCCCCCAGAAGAGCAACTCCTCGTCCGCGTGTCCCTCCCCTGCCGCGTGTCCCTCCCCTTCCCCCTCTCCCTCCACGGGGGATCGCGGGGAGTACGCTGTCACCGCCGCCCCTCGCGCTCTCCTGTGCAGACCTTAAACCCCTACCAGCCGGGACCCAGGGGGTCGCCATAGTCGCTCGTCCCGCTCCTGTAGGCCTGCCCCACACGATTCCCCGGCCTCGCGTCGCGCTCCGCGTTTCTCGGTGAGTTTCATGCTGGGTCGTGGGTGTGATAATTGGTTGTCGCCCCGGACTGGCCTGCTCGGCGCCCCGTTGTGCTTGACCAACCTCACCCCTGTTGCTCCTCCTGCTGGGTCCCTCCACAGGCTGTGGCGCCGATGGCAACGAATGCGCTTGCTCTGGTGGCGACTGCCCTTGCCGAAGCCAGCCCAGGAGGGGTCCCGGGGCCCCAGGTCCCAGCCCTGCTCCAGGCCGCCTCGGTGCTGGCTGCACGCGCAGCTTCGTCTTCCTCCTCGCCGGGGCGGCGCCGGAAGCGACGGCGATCGCAGGGCCCTCTGTTCCGCCCTCCGCCTGGCCGAGCTCCTGCGTGTTTGCGGCCGCGGCAGCAGCAGGCATTCCGGCGGACACAACGGCAGTCGGCACGCCCGCTCCCATCGGGGGTTGTCCTTGTTGCCTCGCTGCCTCAGCCACGACCGCCGCAATCTCCGTCCCCTCGAGAGTTGGCGGGGAATCTGCCACTACTGGCGTCGGTGACTCGGGCAGCCCCTGCCCCCCCTGCACCTCCTCCACAGTCAGACCCCCGTCCGCCAGTGGCGGGGTCGCCGCTGCCGGCCGCACCACCGCGGGTGCGACTAAGCCGTCGTCAGAGGCGGCAGCAGTCACGGCAGCAGGCCAGCACTCCACCAGCCCCACCCCTACCGAATCAGCCGCCGCAGCCTCAACGGTCTCCGCTCCCCGCGTCAACCCAGGCTCCACAGCAGCAGCAGCCTCCCGTGAACTTGCTTCCCCTACCCCAACGTCCGCCACACCATCCGCCGGCGCCTCCAGCGCCGCCACTCCCTCCTGCTCCGCCCGCTCCTCACGTTGCTGCTCCTGTAGCCGCGACGCCTCCCCTCGTCGAGCAGCGCGTTGTGCACGTGGGGACGTGCTTAACGCTGCTATCATACGTACTGGACCAGCTCCACGTGTGTTTGGCGCGTCAAGACTTGGGGATTGGGGAGATGTTGCCAGCGGAGCGGTCTGTGGCAGTGGCAGCGGCAACGGAGATGCTGCACTATCTGCCTTTGATCGGCCTTGTGCCGGGCGCTCCTGGTGCCGCGCTCGGGCCCGGCCCCCGGGCAATGGTAAGGCTTGCTGAGTCTGCCAGGGGGAGCCCCCTCGGTCTTGTGTTAGCAGCCGCATCCGTCCTCCGTTGGATGGACGGGAGGCTGTGCTGGATCCTCGCCGAGTGACTGTTGTTTTTCTCTTGCAGGCCCCGGTGGTGCTGGGCCTTGCCTTAGGCTTCCCCATGGCGGAAATCCCTCGCCTGGGGGTGTTGTTCTTGATTTGCCTTGCTAGTGACCCATTGTGTATTGACTGCTGTTGAAAGTCTTGTGTTGCTTCTCCCCTTGCCACCCCTCACGCGCGGCCGAAGGCCGCGCTGGCGAGCGGCGGCCGCCGAAGGCGGCCGGCGCGAGCCGCCGGATTTGGGGAGTGATCCTAACTCACCAGTGAATAATGAGCTCACTAGCCTAGATCCAGGGCCTTTATACTAAGGAAACAGGCCTAGAAATGGCTAAGGACTAGATCCTAGAGAAGAGAGGCATAGAAATGGCTAAGGACTAAGACTATGCCATCTCTCTCTCTCTCTCTCTCTCTCTCTCTCTCTCTCTCTCTCTCTCTCTCTCTCTCTCTCTCTCTCATCTCTCTCTCTCTCTCTCTCTCTCTCTCTCTCTCTCTCTCTCTCTCTCTCTCTCTCTCTCTCTCTCTCTCTCTCTCTCTCTCTCTCTCTCTCTCTCTCTCTCTCTCTCTCTCTCTCTCTCTCTCTCTCTCTCTCTCTCTCTCTCTCGCTCTCTCTCGAACGAGCCGCCGGATTTGGGGAGTGGTCCTAACTCACCAGTGAATAATGAGCTCACTAGCCTAGATCCAGGGCCTTTATACTAAGGAAACAGGCCTAGAAATGGCTAAGGACTAGATCCTAGAGAAGAGAGGCATAGAAATGGCTAAGGACTAAGACTATGCCATCTCTCTCTCTCTCTCTCTCTCTCTCTCTCTCTCTCTCTCTCTCTCTCTCTCTCTCTCTCTCTCTCTCTCTCTCTCAAGCGGTCCGTGTATTAGATCCAAGCAAATACAGACATGCAAAGGATAGAGATGCTACTCATACAAATCATCTTCTAACCCACACATCCCACTCACCCCCCTCCCCCTCTGCTCCGTCTAAGGGAGCTCCAGCACCGGCTCTAAGATGGCCAGGCAGTCCCCAAGGGACATGCCCTCGCCTGGCATCTCCGCAGGTGGGTTCTCCACCTGTGCCGCGTAGCTGCATTTCTCCATAAAGCTCACCGACTGAGCACGCTGCAGCGCCACGGACCACCTCTGGCGGAACTGGTGCAGCAGCTTCGTAGCCTGGTAGGATGAGGGGGCCGCGTTGAAGAGCCTGCGGGCGGCGGTCTTGGCTAACAGCTTGAAGAATTGGGGCACTTCCTCGCAAGGGCAGCCGTAGGTGTCAACGGCGAGTGGGAAGAATCCGACCCACGAAGCCGTTGAGCCTTCGTAGTCGGAGATCTTCTTCTCCGCCGCTTCACGGGCTGCCCACCCCCTGCCCTTGACTGCGTTGGGGTCACGGGTGCTGATGGGGTCCGTGATTGTCACGTCCCCAATCCAAACCGCCCCCGAGGACTTGTCCCTGATTGCTATGTCCGCCTTCTTCCTAGTGACGGGGCAGAATGCGGTTGTCTCTCCATGAGTCATGAAGTCCGCGTCGTTGGCCATCCGGAGGCACTCATCCCGCAGCTCATTATGGGTGTTGGTCCTCCCCTTCCCTGTGTCACAGCGCAGAAGGTGGTTGGGCAGCCGTCGGTCTGTGATTGCCGTGTTGTTGCGGCAGTCACAAGCCCCAGGTGCAGAGGAGGGAAGCCCCATTCGGAACTGCAGTGCGTGGGCGAAGTGATCTGGAGCCAGGCGCATCGACTTGTTAAAGGGGACCGCGTTGAGCCAGTCCCCTGCCCCATACCCCGAGAGGGAGAGCATACGTTGCGTGTGCCCGCTAAGGGGGTTGAGCGGCATGTCGCGCGTGGTTTGGACCTGCTCGGCGTAGCGGCGTCCGTGGACCGCGATTGCCAGCCCGTGCTGCAGCTTGATGCCTTTGGGTTCGGCGCGGTCGCTCTGCAGCAGCTCCTTCCCGTCCTCCGGCAACATCTCCTCGCAACTCTCCAACCAGTCAAACAGCGGGGACGTGTTGAGGTAGGGTCCCGCCATCTGGATCCGTGTTTCTGCCAAGGCGCCGACCGCCGCCTCGTCAATGGAGGTGAGCAAATGCTGCGCCTGCGTGTAGCTCGCCAAGAACCCTACGCGACCCTCCTCCGACGGGTCCGTCAGACCCAAGCCTCCAAGTGAGATCGGGAGTGAGGCTTGGGCCCAGGTCCGTGCTATCTCAGCCTCCCCCCGTGGGTGTCGAATGCCGCAAGCCGTCAACAGTGTGTCAAACAATCCCTTGCCCCAGTCCGACCATTCCTCCACTGGCAAGGGAGAGAGCGGAGTGGTGCGCGCGACATAGGAGACTCGCCGCGAGATGCATCTGGTAAGCAGGAGAGACGCCAGCTGTGGCTCCATTCTCGCAATTAGGCGAAGTGGGGCTCCCATTGTGTTAAGGCTGTCGCGTAGGAACGCTGCAGTTGCGTCGTTTCCGCCGACGAAGCTGCCCAGCACCTTCACGCCGTCATCAATGAAAGGTACGCCCTGCGGCAGGGGTGTTGACTGACGGCCTGCCTGTGACCATGCCGCACACTTAGCGGGGTTGTGTTGTAGCCCAATCTCCCCAAGGCTTCCTGTGAAGTGCCCAAACGCCGCCGCACAAGCCGCTGCTTCTCCAAGAAAAGTGACGTCGTCCGCGTATGCCAGGCATACCACGGACGGGAAGGTAAGTGCCATGCTTGTCAACGCGGGGTGAATGGCGGCAGCAAACAGCAAGGGGCCGAGGGGATCTCCCTGCCTCACCCCGGTTTCGCTCAAGAGTGGTGGGTGCGAGAATCCGGCATCCAGGCATAGGGAAGAGGGGTGGCCATATGACAGTTTCACGAGTGGCAGTAGCGGAGCTAGCGTCGAACCTCGAAGCGACTCCGCGATGGCCCCTCGGTTAACACTATTGAAAGCGTTCGCCAGGTCGGCCTGCAGAACGAGCGCTCCAGGGTTGACGGTAAGAAAGGTTCGCATGATGTGGATGATCGCCTCTGCTCCCCCTGGAACCGCTACACCGAATTGATGAGGTAAGAAGAAATATCGAGCGGCGCCCGCCGTCAAGGTAAGAGCTGTTTTGGCAGCGAGGCGAGTGATGCTTTCGCCGATGGCTATCGGCCTCGTCCCCCCTCCTGGTTTGGTAAGGGCAATCAGGCGAGAGGCGGTGAGGAGTTCGGCTATTGCGCGAGGTAATTTTCCAGTGAGTATGGTGTTGACTAGCGCATGCAGGTGCTTCCCCACTGAAGCGTTGATCAGAGATGCGTCCCGCAGGTGTTCGAATGTTGTTCCTGATGGCCCAGCTCCTACTCCCATCTCACACCGACCCAAAACCTTGGAGAAGACCTCGTAAGGCGCCGAGAGGTGAGGGTCTGGTGTGGGAAATATCCAGTCAGGTGGGGAGGCGGGCGCAGGTGGATGCTTGGCGCGTAGTGCCTCCAGCACAGCCGGCGATGGCGTGCAAACTGGCGTGGCCTCTAAGGCCATGACGGCCCGTCGCAGGCTGCCACGTCGAGCTAGCCCCTCAGCTCTCGCGATGACCCCAATGTCATCCGGCTGGTGTCTGGGTGGCTGGGGACGGGTCAGTGAGTCCACGGTGTCCTTGTACAGCTCATCCCAGTCCCCACACATGAATTTGCTAAGTCGTGCGCTGACTGCCTTCCAATCTGGACGCCTGGGTGACAGCTGGCGAAGTGTGAGTCGTGCGAGGAACAAGAGGACGACCCAAGCAGAGTGTGAGTCTGGATCGTTCGCCAACCGCAGCAGAGGTACCAGCAGGGCGGTGGCGAAAAGTTTGCGAGGGTCGGGTGGGAGGTGGCGGGAGAGTGGTGCGTGGCGACTGTCGCGCAATTTCGTCAGGTCCCATCTTCCAACCCCAGCGAATAGCACGTCGTCCTTGGCGAGTGTTTCTGGGGATTTTTCCTCTCGCGCGTGGGTTGGGATGGGGTTACCGCCAGGTGCAGATTGTGGGGCGGCTCGGGAATGGGTTGGAGTGTGGGAAATTGGTGGTGGGGGTGGGGGGTTTGCAATGTTGCCCGATGCGGCTCGGGTTGGTGTTGGGGGTCCCCTCCGTGTGGATCTCGCAACTGAGGATCCTCCCGCCCTGTGAGTTGGGGCTGCTCTGGTTGCTCTAGCAGGAGTCTGGGTTTGGGGTTCATCCACAGACTCAGAGCTAGAAGTCGAGTCTGTGGATTCCGCAGGTACAAAGCTGCTGCCTGATGATGTCTCCTCATTATCATCTTCCAGCTCGTTTAAAGCCCTCCGTCCCGATTGTTGATACACATTCTCAGGTCCTCCTCCGCTAGCCCGTCGTCCGCGTCCCACTGCTCCCCGTCCGCCATGTCGACCGCCTGCTGAGCGAGCGACATCCTCCCCGCGCTCCAATGTCTGCTGATGGCGGCCATGGTCGGGAGCGCATCGCGGAGAGCGGTTCTGCTCCCCGTCCGCTCCCCCCCGCGCGTCCCGCTGCGAGCGTGCCCGTTGCTCCGCTGGCATCTGCTGATCAGATACGCCGTCGCTTCGAGGATCTGCGGCGCGATCTGACTCCACGTGGCGGAAATTCCCTGCCGCAGAAGGAGCCTGCCCGCCAGGCGTCCGTCGTGCGCTCCGGCGTAGAGGCTGCGGCGCCCCGGGCACGATCGCCTCGCCGTCGTTCGTCTGAGGCGCGTGACGACAGGCAGGGGAGCCGCCGTGGCGGTCGTCACCTTGAGCCGCGATCGTCACGATCTCCGCGCCTGCATCGTTCGCCGCGATCTCCTCGTCGCGTCGTGTCTCGTAGCCAGTCTCGTGACCACCGATCCCGCCGTCATCGTTCGCCCGCTCGTCCTCCCTCTCGCCACCGATCGCCAGCTCACCATACCACCCGCCCGCGTTCGCCTCCTCGTTCGCCTCGTCCGGCAAAGCGCCAACGGCTCGACTCTCCTCGTCGCAAGGGCCGATCCCCTGAACGCCGCCGTCAGCATGCCTCATCCCGCCCCCAGTCACCCGCGCGCTCGAACGCAAGCGGTCGAGGTCGTCGTGGGCGTCGAGGCGGATATGGACGTGGTGGTGCGGCGCGTCCCGTACCGTCCGAGATGGAGCGTGTGTTGGAAAAGCTTGACGGTGTGGAGAAGGCTCTCCACCGTTCGAATGCTGCATCGTCGTCGCGGTCCATTCCGCCCTCTGGTCGCGTCGCTCCTCTTGCTGCTCTTCTGCCGCACAACCCCGTTGGTTCCCCGGCGCGCTCAGATCGGCCGCTGCCTGCGGGAGGTGGATTTGTTGGTGCTGCTGGCGGGGATCCGTGGGCCCCGTACGCTCCGCCACATCCTCTCCCTGCTCCTCGCGATCTAGCCGTGTCTTCCCGCCGAGCTCGGTCGTCCGCCCTTCCTCCGCCGATGAAGGAAGTGCCCACGGCGACCCTAGCACGCCTGTGGTCGCTGGCGGAGTGCCTGCAGAGTCTTGGGTTGATCCTTCTGGAGTCCCATGACTCCATGCTCCTTGTGGAGTCCCTTGACTCCATGTCGGTGAACCCGCCGAGCACATTCTCTCAGAGGCCGCGAGCAAAGTGTCACGCGGCGGCGTCAACACTATTCTCGTATGTCGCATCACTGCCGGTTGCGCCCTCCGCGGTTGTAGCCTCGGCCAACCGGTTGGCTGTGAAGGTCCTGGATCTGAGGACGCTTGTTGCAACGCGTGGAACTCCAGTTGACGTTGTTGGCGCCATCGCGTCAGTGGTCCACCAGATGTGGCTGACCTCGCGCGAAACGCTTGGTGAGCTTGGGGCCGACCGCGTGTAGGGGCCCCCTTTGCGCGTGTGTAGACCCGCTCCATTGTTTGTTGCCTAGTCCTTGCTTGTTGTTCTTGCTGTTGTTGTCATGTTGACCATCATCCTTATTGTCTTCTTGTCGTTCCCTAACGCGCGGCCGGAGGCCGCGCACGCGAGCGCCGGCGCGAAGCGCCGAAATTTTCAGCACCAACTGAAAGAATGAGAGATGAAGTGGCCACCGTGGCCTTAAGTACTCATGGCAGAAGGCTGGAAACAGAGGGCAGAGGGTAGAAGGGGAGAGGCTAATCCTCTCTCTCTCGAGCGAAACACCGAAATTTTCAGCACCAACTGAAAGAATGATGAAAAATGAGCTCACTAGCCTAGATCCAGGGCCTTTATACTAAGGAAACAGGCCTAGAAATGGCTAAGGACTAGATCCTAGAGAAGAGAGGCATAGAAATGGCTAAGGACTAAGACTATGCCATCTCTCTCTCTCTCTCTCTCTCTCTCTCTCTCTCTCTCTCTCTCTCTCTCTCTCTCTCTCTCTCTCTCTCTCTCTCTCTCTCTCTCTCTCTCTCTCTCTCTCTCTCTCTCTCTCGCTCTCTCTCGAACGAGCCGCCGGATTTGGGGAGTGATCCTAACTCACCAGTGAATAACGAGCTCACTAGCCTAGATCCAGGGCCTTTATACTAAGGAAACAGGCCTAGAAATGGCTAAGGACTAGATCCTAGAGAAGAGAGGCATAGAAATGGCTAAGGACTAAGACTATGCCATCTCTCTCTCTCTCTCTCTCTCTCTCTCTCTCTCTCTCTCTCTCTCTCTCTCTCTCTCTCTCTCTCTCTCTCTCTCTCTCTCTCTCTCTCTCTCTCGCTCTCTCTCGAACGAGCCGCCGGATTTGGGGAGTGATCCTAACTCACCAGTGAATAATGAGCTCACTAGCCTAGATCCAGGGCCTTTATACTAAGGAAACAGGCCTAGAAATGGCTAAGGACTAGATCCTAGAGAAGAGAGGCATAGAAATGGCTAAGGACTAAGACTATGCCATCTCTCTCTCTCTCTCTCTCTCTCTCTCTCTCTCTCTCCTCTCTCTCTCTCTCTCTCTCTCTCTCTCTCTCTCTCTCTCTCTCTTGCTCTCTCTCGAACGAGCCGCCGGATTTGGGGAGTGATCCTAACTCACCAGTGAATAATGAGCTCA